>CAXIVR010000006.1:69733136-71053136 GCA_964035755.1 Teleogryllus oceanicus | reverse complement strand
TCAATACCCACTTCCGTTTATACTGACGAGATTTTAGTTTCTGACGCTGGCTTACGTTTTTCTTTTCCCGACAGTTCGTAGTCGCCTTCATCGGAGCGCGGTAAGTTCTGCACTCGGGGAGGGGTAGGGAGGGAGGAGCAGGACGAGACGAGGCGGAGCAGGAAGGAGCGGGCAGGGTGGGGACGGGAAGGGTGGGACGGGAAGGAAAGGGACGGGAAGGGAAGGGAGGGGAAGGGAAGGGAAGGGAACGGTCGGGGCAGGCGAGGCGGGTGGATCGGGCAGATCGGGCGGGTCGGGTGGAGCAGGTTGGGCTGGCGTGGCGGGGCGGTTTGGGTGGTCGGGCGGGGCGGGGAGGGCGAGACGGGTGGGGCGGTCCGGGAATCGCGGGCGGGACAAGAGTGGGCGGGGCTGGGCTGGGTGGGCGGGGCTGGGCCAGGCTCTCATTACCTCTCTCACCCTTCCTCTCTGTCTCCTCGTCTCTGTCTCCCTCATCATCTCTGTCTCCCTCATCATCTCTGTCTCCCTCATCATCTCTGTCTCCCTCATCATCTCTGTCTCCCTCATCATCTCTGTCTCCCTCATCATCTCTGTCTCCCTCATCTCTGTCTCCCTCATCTCTGTCTCCCTCATCTCTGTCTCCCTCATCTCTGTCTCCCTCATCTCTGTCTCCATTTCTAGCTGTGTCCTTATGTCTCTTTCTCTCTCTGTCCCTCTCCTTCTCTGCCTCATCATCTCTGTCTCCTCATCATCTCTGTCTCCTCATCATCTCTGTCTCCTCATCATCTCTGTCTCCTCATCATCTCTGTCTCCCTCATCTGTCTCCCTCATCTCTGTCTCCATTTCTAGCTGTGTCCTTATGTCTCTTTCTCTCTCTGTCCCTCTCCTTCTCTGCCAAATTGCCAAACTACGAACATCCAGATACAATTTCACTGGAAACATACGATGAAACATCCAAAGTTTCAGTTATAAATGATAAACTACTTAATAAGGAAGTCATTAAATAGAAACCTACAAGAGTGAAGAATATCATTTAAGTTTGTAAGCTGGACACATTTTACAAACAAATATATTCACGCACTTAGACCCCGTCAGCTACTACTATCCGAGGCCTCCTTGCCATCACCCTCATCCCCATCCAGCATCATGCCATTTGCCACATCGTTTGCCCTCTCATCTCCTTCGGGGTCGCGCCACACTCCATCGCCCTCCGTACGACCTGTACGCAACCATCGCAATCGCTTCCTCCTCATCACTTCGGCGCTGGGCGCTATGAGGCGACCACGCCCCCGTGAAGGGGCACAGCGGGGGGAAGGCGCGGGCGGAAGGGCCGTTTCGCGCACCGTAGCGTCAAAGCACGGCCTACGCCGGGCGCCGCAGGGGCGCGGTGGCGGCGGAACGAGGCGAAGAACGCCGGAGGCCGTGCGAGGGGGGTGGAAATGACGGGTGGGGGTGTAAGGGGGAGAGACCTGGGAGAGCGGTGGCAGAGGGGCTTATTGACGCGAAGAGAGAAAATTAGGTCGAACCAGAATGTGGCGACGAAGCGGCGGGAGGTGAAAGGCGGTGGGCGTAGAGATGGTCCAAAATCATCGATGTTTTTAAAGAGATGACGAGAGGTGGCAAAAGGTGACGGAAGGTGGAGAGCGGCGACGAGAGGTGGAGAGCGGCGACGAGAGGTGGCGAGAGGTGGAGAGAGGTGGCTAGAGGTGGCAAGAGAGACAAGAGGTGGCAAAAGAGACGAGAGGTGGCGACGGCGGCGACTGGTGGCAAGAGGTGGTGAGAGGTGGAGAGATGTGGTGGCAGGTGGTAAGAGGTAGAAAAATGTGGTGAGAGGTGGCGAGAAGCTGCGAGAGGTAGAAAAATGTGGTGAGAGGTGGCGAGAAGCTGCGAGAGGTGGAGCGAAGTCGCGGGAGGTGGTGGGAGGTGGCGGGAGATGGCGAGAGGTGGCGAAAGGTGGCGAGAGGTGGCGAGAGGTGGCGGAGATGGCGGAGGGGCGTGGCGCGGAGGGGGGGCGGGAGGGCGGGAGGTGGCAAGAGGTGGCGAGAGGTGGCGAGAGTTAGAGCAAACTGGCGGGAGGTTACGGACGGCAGGAGCGGCGAGTGATGTTTGGGCATAGTGACTGTCTTCGCAACCCCAAACTCAGAGGGCGCGCGGCCTGGAGAGCACAAGAGAAGGGCAGGAACCCCAAGGGTTTCAGTTAGGCGGGGAATCTGTGAGAATAACAGGCACAGCGGCGACTTCAAGGGGCAGCGTTGGGCGTACAGACGCCACGGTCGGGGATGATGTCGACGGCAACGAAGCAGAAGTCGTAACCTGAAGGACCTATGGGAGTTCCAACGGCAGAGAAGGGACCAGGAAACTTAATGGGAGTAGAGGAACTTCAGGACGTTAACGCAAAACTGCATCATCATAAACGAAATAATGGAAACAGGAATGAAATGGCAACTACATTATTTGAATTCCTGAACGCTTCATGTGTTTATTTCAATAATAAATAAGAATGAAACATTTTATGGAGTGAATTAATAATTAACATCAAGTAAATGTTTAGCTACATATGAAAAAGAAAATGCTGCCTTAAGATACTAAACAGAGTCAAAACAAACAATAAAAATAACTATTCTTATACATGTTAAAAGAGAAAAGAGTTTTGGTAGAACGACTTCAAGCAAAGAGTTCTGTTTTCTTTTGCTGAGGGTCGAAAATCCTGTCATCATCGGGATTAAAACCCTAAGATCTCCCGGTGAAAGGTACTGCAGTGACATCAGTAGATGCCCTCAGCCTCCTTTGGCGGCTTCTTTCCTCCTTTCCCGCCTCACCACGATGACATAAACGACTTCTCGCTCTTTGTTTGGCCGTCGCGCTCCCTGTTCCACCTCGCCTGCATCCCCGTGCACGCCCCCGGCAGCGCTCCCGCCCCGTCCATACGTCATCGCGGTGCGTCGTAGTTTGTTCTTGCGCGTCATCCCCAGGCGCGAAGGCGAGCGCCGAAACACAAAACAACTAAGTCGCATATTTTATTCAGGCTTCTTCCGAAGACGCAGGTTGGCGCTTGTGTAGGAGTGGCCTGCTGGAGGCCGCCGTGAGGACGGGTCAAGGCAAAGGACGAGAGGAAAGGTGGTCAGTATTGTGGGGGTATTTTGATTGATTGATTTTTTCGTGTTTCCGGGCGCGTCAATTGCTTTGGTCATTAGTCCCGTTAGTGTAGTGCATGATTTTCCTCGGGAGATGACGGTGATTTCCCCCCACTGGATAGCGAGATCTGGCGCCGACCTACCGTCGGCTAGTGGGGTTTCCCCGTAATCAGGACTCTCCCACCAGCGAGGCACCGCCCGCGGACAAGCTCTATGCTCCGACCGGCCTCCCGGAATATGTGGTAGTGTAGTGCATGTTAGTGTAAGTGTGTGTGTAAGGGAGGGATAGGACAAGGAAGAGGAAGGATAGATCGCGGGCGGTCCGTGGCCCGTTTGTTAGGGTAGTGCTCCGGCATTCGCCTGGTGTTGATCGGAGAAACCACGGAAAACTACCGATCAGAGCAGCCGGCCGTTAGAATTCTCCTCCAGACAGCGACTGGATTCAACCTAGCTGGAAAGCTAGTGTCGAAAATTCTGCCGCGTCAGTATTGCGGGGGTAGAGAAACGTGTTAAGTCCCTTAGTACCACGTCTTGATATCTGTCCGAACGCGACGGAATGGCGTTTTGGTACCTCAGAAATAATTATTAAATTCTATTACAAATACATAACTATTTATAATAAATTGATAATTAATTTGGGGCGGATTCCGGAACCTACAATTTTATAAATCAAGCACTGCCCAGAACTATCTTCTAGGTATATCCGAAACGAATCGAAAGATACGGGTTCTAGGTTCACAATAACAACTTAATTTCACATGGCTTACCTGAACCATAAGGTAGCGAGAAGTTGGTTTATTTTTAATAAATTAATTGTCTCAATTCTTTGAAATAACATTGTTTTGCAATTCGTTTTCTGAAGGCGAGTTTCCAATACATACAATTGAAGTACACAACTCAATTATGAATTTCTATCTGCGCTTATCAATTTTGAGCGAATTTTGATGATGGCCAATCTTGACATTTAAAATTATGCAATTTAGTAATTCTTATAAATTTTCACAAATTATGGATCCAATTTTTAATCAATGAAAAAATATTATGCAAACCGTTTGTTAATAATTGTTTAGTTAATACTACACAATTCTTAAAATATTAAAATATTTTACTATCCCAATACAAAAACATCCAATATATGTCTACTAATCGTCAAAGAGGTCAATGGCAACCTGAGAACAATGATATCGCTGATAACAGAGCATATAAAATCCACTAAGTTACAGATACACTGCTTGTGTTGCCAATTGCATATTTTGGCAAGCAAATAGTTTATGTCAATCTTTCCGAGCTTTCATGTAACTCCTGTATTAAACATGAAACAAAATGCACTGTAGCGTAAGTGAGGCTAAAGATTTGTTTAATAGCGTGACAACAATCAATAAGGAAAATAAGTTTTCAAATAACATATACAATAACAATATCTTTAAGGCAACACTTGTAACAATGTATGAATGATTTGTGTAATGTCTAATGATTTAATGTAGATGCCTTTTTTAAGTATTGATAGATTTTTTGTAATTTTGAATTTAATTGTCATATTTTTTTTAATACGAAAACCATCATTTTAAAATGGCCTCACCTATTTGTCTGGAAACTTTTGAACGAATAGAGATTAACGCATTGATTCATATGACACAAGTCCTTTTTTATTTACTTAAAAAAGTGAAGTCATTGCCGAATCGAAATACTAAATTTACATTCGAAATATTTTCAATACCAAGTGCAATTTTATATCTCGCAATATTATATTTTTTATTTACTTTTTATGTAGTGCTAAGAAGAGGGAGTAGAAAACCTGTAGTACACACACACACACACACACACACACACACGAATATTAATATATATATTTTGCTTCAGAGTAACTCAGTAGCATAACTCACCCCTGCCAAAATCGAGAACCATAGATTAAGGGTTGCATAGTCGGCAACTCACCTGTAACAAAAAATAAGTAAATCATTAGTATATTTCAACATAACGAATATTAAGGCAACGGAAAATAAGAACATTTTCAGTAAATGCGAATAGTATTAGCCATATTCTGAACAATGATATTACTTGTCTGTTTTTGATCGATCCATTGCTTCCTATTGACATGCATTTCTCAAACAACGTGTCAATGGTTACAAGTACATAACAGAACGATAAAACGTAGGAATAAACCCTATTAGCAAATGATTTGTATTCTTAAGTAATGATGGTTCACATGTGATACTGCACAGACAAACCTATATGAATAGAACATATTATTTTACCCTGAAAAACGAGGGAATATTAGTCCTTTCGTGAAATTAAAACATTACTACTGTTGACACTCAATTCTCGTTTGTTTACAGGCGTCAGGTATGTGAACGCACAAGTGCGTGATATTGATACGCAAGAAAACAAATACAATCATTGTATGTTTTATTATAAAAGCAGTACACAAAATTTAGTTATGTTTGTACTACTCTTTAAATTTTCGCCCGTTAAGTATTTTTTCTTTAAATTCCCCCATTTCTCTCTGTGGTGTTCACATGTTTACTCCAACAGATATACGATATCGTGGTTAGATACTATAATCTCTCCAACGGCGTCACGCAAGAAATTCTGAACCGACGAATTCTCCATTAACCTACAAACGCCTAAAACAAGCGCAGACGTTTCAAGAACTGCCAGCCAGCGGGGCCTCCGGTGGGGAAAGGAAAACAGCAGCGACGCGACGGCGCAAATGCAGAAGCTAACGATTCCTTCACCGGCGCGTCGCCTCCGAGTAAATAGTTTTTTAATTTAACTTTCCCTGTTTTGATAGGGAGTTTCGCGGTAGTTCCCCGACACGATAAACGTACCGCCCATCACGATCGCAAATTGGATTTCGCGAGTGCAATTCTAGCACCTTCCCGCTAATCGACGCCACCCAGTGGGAGAGGGAAAGGGGAGCTCGACGCCCACCGCCTCCCACAAGCCTCCCACTGCCTCCCTTTCTATCTCCGTTCTCACCATTCCGCTTCCTGCATCACAACTTCGTCCCGCGGTCATTGCCACCATGTCTCGGCCTCAGCTTTGGGTGGACTCCTGATTGCCGAAGTTACCACCGCAACCTCTAGTTCCACGCACCGCTCACAATTGTATCTGCCCCGCATCCGGCTTCTCAGTTAGGTCGAATTCAGCTGCTGTCTGCGGGAAACGTCTAGTGGCCGGCTGTTATGATCGGTAGTTTTACGTGGTTTCTCCGATCAACACCACGCGAACGCCGGAGCAGGACCCTAACAAACGGGCCACGGACCGCGCGCGATTTTTCCTACCTGTTCTTGACCTATCCTCACCCCTTACACACGCTTACATTAACGTGCACTACACTACCACACCTGCCGGAGACCAGTCGGAGCTTAGAGCTTGTCCCGGTTGTGGCTGTGTCCTGCTGGTGGGTGTTACCTGGATGGGAAAACTCCGATAGCCGACGGAGGTCGGCGCCGAATCTCACCATCCAGCGAGCGGAAAAAGCACCGCCACATCCCCAGAAAAACACGCACTACACTTACGGGATTAATGACTATAGTAGTTGACGCGCCTCGAATTACAAACATCAATCAAACATCAATCAATCTATAAATCCAAACCATTCTGTCTTCGCATACACTGCTCCTACACGCCGTGCAAGCATCTCAACCCAGACTTCAACAGCGTGTCCGGCCCCATCCTGACTCCCTCCCAGACCCCGCATTTCGTCCCCGAACGCCTTCACCGCTTCCATCCCCGGAGCCCGTCGCATCACACCTCACCCTCCAGTGTCAGCCTTTGGGACACGCCTCCCGCCTCTAGGACGTCTAAGACGGCTGAGTGACGTCAGAGCACCTCCCCACGCACGCGAAACACCCCCGCCCTCGCTCGTGCCTTTCTTGTCATTCCAACCCCGCTCTCTTTCCGTTTCCGTTCTAGCTTCTACTACCTCTGCTCTCGTCTCCGCTTAAACATAGCCACCAAATTTCCGCTTCATTTAAAATCCCGATTTTGCCTTCCCCGCCCTTCTACTGTCTTAGCGCCTATCTGTAACACGCCTCGCTTTGAACAAAAAAGGGCAAAAGAGATTCTACATTCAAGCTAGAAGAAACGAAACTATATGACTAAATTAATGTAGAATGATAGAAGGAGAGAAACATACCTTCACAAATAGTAGAGGACTGAAGAAACAGGTAAAGAAGTAAAGAAATGATTAAATGTACGAAGTGAAAAAGAAAATAAAGGGGAAAAAAAATAAAGAAATATCGGAGATAAACTAAAAAGAAACTAAGGAGAACATACGAAATATATGTATCAAAAATCAACTCAATACATAACCTAAGCGAGCAAGTCACCCGACGTAACGAAAATAAAAATTTCCTATATAGGTTTTCTTGGCTTACAGATCATGTTTAGTAACTATTGTTTTAAATCCCCTTCACGAGTAGAAGAACTGCCCTATGATCATTGCACGACATGTACAACGACAGGCCCGACGCAGGCAGTCCGCCATTTAATAAGTCGCGAGAACCAAATCCTCAAACGAAACGCCGCAGAATCCGGCGGAGTGTTTTGCCGCGGGCGCGTTCGTTCTCAAACATGGCGCGCGGGCAAAAAGTCCACGCGCGACATTTCAGCGGCGTCGGGCGCCGCCCAACTTGCAAAACGGTTGTTGGCAAACTCGATCAGCCGTCACCGCCAGCCCGCGACTTCAGGGCCCGGGGGCGCGCCGCGCACCCACCCCACATCCGCCCCCGCCCCTAATCAGCATTGTAAAGTTTGCTCCATATTTTGATGACGACTCGCTGCGCCTCCTTTTTGCTGTGGGGGCAAGCGGTTGATGCGATTACTGCACGGAGAAGTCGCTAGGGCACAGTGGATCTCGTATTCTGGAAACGTGGAGTGTACAAGAAAAATTGTTCGTTAGTGAATATTATAGATGGAAACGGAACAAAGGAGAGACAACAAGGAGAGTAAGGTAGTATATTTGTCTGAGAAACAAGGCTTTGCAAACTATGATCTGGTCGACGTACATTTGAATTTAACTTTGCAACTTTCTGATTTACTTCTATTGTAAATACACGTAATAAAAATTTATTTGGATTACATTCCAAAATTGAAACTAGCGCAACAACCGTAAGTGAATTTTGACGGTTGACATGATATTCTAACAACGAAAACTTAAAGTGGAGGATCTTCTTCTCTGGATACATCATTCGAATTCAAGTCAATACAAATGGCAAGGACATATATGTTAACGAAGGGTGACTTAAGACTATGGCATTCCTTCATCCGGGAAACATCAACGATTGAAGTCAAAGAGCGACCCCAGAAGGAACTGCAATGCAATAGAAATTTTTAAAATATATTTAAGAGCTAATGCTACATGTATTTAACAACGTATTTCAATAATTTGATACACGTTTGCAGTAAAATAGTGTCAGCGTTTGGGTTCAGTCAACGGCGTAAATATATTGAACCATTTCATTACTAGTGGTGATTTCCGAGGAAACTTAGATGATCACGTCTTTTTCTTGAAGAACTACTTCAACTTTGTTCCACCGAAAGCCCAATTGTTTTCTACATAGACAGATTTTTTAAAATTTATTGCGTCTACGCCTTGACGCAACGCGTCTCCAAGCCCCTTAAGGGCGTTGAGCGCTTGCATGAAGTAATCCTCCATTAATGTGCTTTTTAGTTTTTTTATTTTAATAGGTAATTATTACAGCCAAATTAGAAACTTGATCCAATGGGCTAGGCCGAAGGCCTTTAAGCCATTACAATACCTACATTCTACCGAGTTCTAACCTTTCGCCTTCTGGTATTCACCCCCAATGGTCTCTCCATCGCCTCAAAGCCGCGGAAACGAGACCATAAGGTGCTGAGGAAAAACCCCTGAAGGGGGAAAAACCTGCCGTCAGAAGCCGAGTACATGCTACTCTATCCGGTTTTTAGACTATTTATTTATTTGGCGCGGGCGTCAGGCATTCTCCTTCCAGTGTTTGGCCTCCACCGCACCTGAAAACAAACAGCACCACAGAAAATCGTCCGCACCAACGCCTCTGCCCTAACATTTCCGATTCCCACTTCCTTCGCCCCCTAATGTGCTTTATTTTAGCCGTTTCCTTTTATTTTATTTTAATTTAATTTATTTAACTTATTTTTTAATTTAATTTTAATTTATTTAACTTATTTTAATTAATTTAATTTTAATTTATATAACTTATTTTAATTTATTTAACTTATTTTAATTAATTTAATTTTAATTTATATAACTTATTTTAATTTATTTAACTTATTTTAATTATTTTAAGTTAATATATATATATATATATATATATATTTTTTTTTATTGACTTATTTATCTACTTATACTTAACAATTGACTACAATTTATAACTTTATTTTATTTTATTTTTTTATTTTTTTTTTTTTGTACTGTTTACTAACCTAACATAACTTACTGACTAACTTAATTATTGTTAGTTTATTGATTTATTACATATTTCTCTCCAGTCTAGGCTCTGCTCGTACTAACCACTGCTGTTTTCCCACTCCTTAATTTCCGTTTCTCTAGTGGTCCGAACCTTTCCGAGAAATGTTCCTACTTCTTTCATGAAATTAGCTCTTTTATCCCCTAGAATGTTTTGGGCGAGCGTTACGTTCCTATGTTGGAAGTAGTAATTTCCCATTCCCATCCATTTTCCTCTCCAAATTTCGGTCGCACTGCAAATTAAAAGATATGGATCCAGTCTTCCCTATCACCGCAAAGCACACAGATGCCATTACCATTCGAGTCCTTTAATCTACGTTGCATCCACCCCCGACCTGAACCAAGCGTATCCCCTCTTGCGTCCTTTTGCAGTGTGTTTACGTAACGTTCGCACCCATAACGGACTCGCGTGAATTTGCGCAACTAGCGAACGTTTTTCGGCCGTTGCTGCCAGGATCTCTTGCCTTTAATATCCGCAAGTCTATCCGAAATTAACCGTTCTATGTCACGTGTTCCCTATCTCCCACCATTTCCGGAGAAACGTCTCCAGACCTGAACGTTCAGTAGCAGTTTAATTTTATACGACCAGTAGCGTTGGTTGCTTCCCTGTAACTGCACCCGAAAACATCTATTTATAAGTGAGTCAGTCTGTTCACCTGCTAATTTAATCCAAAGTTTAATGGGTTTCATTTTAAAATCTTTCCAAATTCCTACACTACCGACCTCTCTTAGGACTCCGGCATTTGCTGCGAATCTAGAGACTCCGAGAATTAATTTGAAATAATCTGTTTCGACGCTTTCATAGTCGATCTATCCTATCCACTCCCAAATTTCTGCCCCATAATTCATTGCTGGGAGAACTAGCGATTTAAACATCGTCTCGCACACCTTTAAAGGCAATTCGGAACCCTGCGCACTGCGCAAACGATTTCTTTGAGCGCAATTCTTCCTTTACTGTGCGCCGCCACTATGTGATTACTCCATCCACCATTCATGGAAAATTTTGCCCCAAGATATGTAAATGTTTTTACCGGGTCAATCTCCTCCTGAGCGTAAAACCATTTCTCCTTGTTACCCCAGATAAATCCATTCTTGAAGACAACTACTTTGGTTTTTTGAATATTTACTTTTAATCCCCATGTTTCACTATACGTTTCTAGGATATTTAAACTTTTTTGTAAGCCGTCAATAGTCTCCGAACATAAAACTAAATCATCAGCATATAGTAGTCCGGGAATGTTCAGGCCCTCAATTTCCGGCGCAGATGTATCCGCATCCTGTAACCACGTCAATAAATCGTTTATAAACAAGATAAACAATAGCGGTGAGAGGGACAGCCCTGTCTTACTCCTACTGTCGATTTTATTTTCGCGTTGTACTTCCATCACCGCACCTGACACAGAAATTTACGTCTTCGTATATGCTCTGCAACACTTTTAAAACTTTACGTGAGACGCCTAGCTCATTAAGTTTTTGCCATAAAGCTTTCCTATTGATAGAGTCAAAAGCCATTTCGAAATCTACAAAACTGCAATATAAGTGGCCCCGTTTACGCGCAAGCGCCTGCTTTACTAGGGTATCTAACACAAAGATATTGTCGGTAGTCGCGAAGCCTCTCCTAAAGCCTGCTTGCAATTCTGATATTTTATTGTGCTTTTCCGCCCATTCACTCAGTCGCCCGTTGAGTATTTTACAAAATAGCTTGCTCAGCGCTGGTAAAAGACTAATTCCGCGATAATTTTGTGGGCAATTCGTATTACCTTTATTCTTAAAGACTGGTTGGAGGATCGCTGTACTCCACGTTTCTGGATACGATCCAGAATCAACTATTGCATTAAATAAATTTAGAATACTCTCTGGGTCTATGTGCCACAATTCCGACATAAATTGTGGCGGAATGCCGTCCGCGCCGCCTGCCTTCTTATTATTCATGGCTAGCATAGCCCTATTCACTTCATTCCAGGTTATCGGTTCGTCTAATTCAGGGACATCCCGGTCCGTGATAATATATATCCCTGTTTCAATATTCGCTTTCGAGCGCCCGTGAAATACTGCTCCCACGCGTCTGATGAAATTGCATTACTTACATTTCTTTTATTACGCAGTGATCTTATAACGTCCCAAATTGATTTATTATGATTGTTTCTTAAAATTGCCTCTATTCTTGCTGTCTCACTCTCCTGCCAAGATTTCTTCGATTTCTTAATTGTGGCCTCGTATTGCCTACGTAGTAACAAGTAACTATTTCTCGCTTCCGCAGTTCCACTGTTTCTGAACATTCTTAAGGCTACTATTGCTTCACGCCTGCTCACCCGACACTCCTCGCTAAACCATCCTTGGGTCAGTACCCTTCCTCCTCTCCCCACATTCGCATGCCCCTCCCTGCGCGAAAGAGTCTCCTTTCTAAATTCTTTGCTTGCCTTTCCGGTGACCGCTCCTCTCGTGCCCACCCTACCGAGTTAAGAATAGCCTCTGCAAATTCCTGTCGCTTTTCCTCTTTCCATATAAACCGTCGTCTTGCTATTGTGAAGTTTGTTGCTCCGCCCGTGCCACTGCCTGTAGCAGTTCAGTAGCATTTACTGCTAAATGAACGCACACAGGCAAATGGTCGATTCTGCCCTAATTCGATTCCAAAATCTAATAAATTGTTTATTATTTCATGAGACAACAGAGCATAATCTATTACACTACCTCCATTCCCACTAATAAAAGTTAGTTCCCCTTCAGTATCCTGTCCATAGTTGCCATTTAAGATTTCGAGATTAAATCTCTCGCATAATTCTAACAATTCCTGACCCTCATTATTGATGACTGAGTCTTTGCTTTTTCTAGAATTAGCTCTCGCTTCTGCCGATCGAACTCCGAAAATACTTCCTGCTCATGACCAATTCTAGCATTCATGTCACCTAAGACTAGAAATCAGTATTCGGATACCTTTGCTTCAACGAGTCTAAGAAATTATTGATTTCACCAAAAGCTTCTGGAGAATAATAACGCGAGCCCTGTGGGTGACGGTATATAAATACAATTGCGAGGTCTGTATTTTGCATTACTAGTCTAATACAAAGAAAATTGTCGGAGTTTGTTGTAATTTCATAAATAAATTGCACTAACCTATCCTGAAATATGCACGCAACACCTCCCGGGTACCTACCCCTTTCCCCTCTACGTTTTTTAGTTTTGCATATAGCTGTAAAACCAGACACATTTAAAGTCTCACCCTCCTTCCACCAAGTTTCTACGAGACCGACAATATCAAATGTGTTTATGTACCATGGAAGTCTTGATTTCGAGCTTAGAGCCTAGACCTTTGATGTTCCAACATCCTATTCTTAAAGCCTATTCCTGCCTATTTGGCGACCTGCTGGGTCCCGACTCACCGCGAGCTTCCTGCTGCTGACGTTTGCCGCAGCCATCGCCCTCGTAAGAGGTCCTCGCTCCAGGCTGTCAGCCGCAAAGCGTCCGGGACTCGCCGAGTGCCGTGGGCCCGGCGGGAACGTGAACGCGACCGCCGACGCGAACGCGAACGAGACCGCCTCCGCCGCGATGCCGCGGGTCAGAGAGTCGTCCGCGCCGCCCCAGCACGAGGCGCAGCCGCAGGCGCGGCCGCGGCCACGGCCGAAGGCGCGGGCGGGGGCGGCCGCGAAGAGGCGCCCGCTTGCCCGGAAGGGGTTTCCGCCCTACTGGGGTTCTGCCCCCTCGCCGAGTTCACGGGACCCCGTCGCCCCGCCCCCTCCCACGCCCGCGGACGGGCCGCCAGCTCAGCCAACACGTAGCTGCGCCCTGACACAACAAGCTTGTCGAAACGAATCGACGCCTGCTTTCCGCTCGCTTTCGCCTCCTGCAAATGCGGAATTAACGCCTTACGCGTTTGCCGCACTGCCCAGCTGAAGTCCTCACGGACGCGCACCCTGCCATTCCGGGAGATACCCGGGCTGCACGCAGCAGCTCCTCCCGCTTCCTGAAAGAGGCCAGCTTGGCCACAATCATACGTGGCTGTCCCTCGCGCCGCCGCCCGGTCCGGTCGCGCGCTCGATATCCTGGAGCTCAACCTGACCCCAGCTGCTCTGCAAGATCCAGGATACACCTCTCCGAGTCCGCCCAAGACTCGTTCCCCTTCTCTGGGATGCCAGTAACAATGATATTGTTACGTCGCGACCGGTTCTCAAGGTAATCCACCTTGCAGACCAGCGCTCGTTGGCTGTCTGCAGCGACTGCACTGAAGTCTCTGCCGACGTAACCCTGGCCTGCAACACATCGATTCTATCAATAAGTTCCTTATGGTTCCTATTGATAGTCTCGATGATATCGACGTTAGTAGGGGGGCCGGGATTCAGCTCCACCCCACCGATCGCCAATAGCACCGCCATCACCGCCGCGCCCAACACGACTCGCAAGGGCCCCAGCCCTGCGCTGTCCCCGGGCACCGCCACCGCGCGCCACTGCTCCTCACCCAGCGGCCGATAGCCGCGCGCCACTGCTCCGTCGACACCATCCTGCAGCAGGTAGAGCGCTTAGTAAAACACGTCCGCTCGGCTCTGCGACTGGCGAGAGACAGCGAAGCTTTTAGCGACTGGCGACTGGCGAGAGCTTTTAGTTTTGGAGTAATCCTCCGTTAATTACTATATTTGTCAAGTCTCGTCACGTCGCAGTCAGTCAGTGCCTTTATCCCTTCAACCAGGGCTCGACGCCGTTAGATCCCAGGTTCCTGGCCGATCACCCAACCACGAACCGCGAGTCTCGAATTCGCTTAACCTTCGTGACTTCACGGAGCATAGTAAACGAATTCGGCTAGCGCCACGCTTCAATAACTTACAATAAGATAAAATTTCAACGTGATTGTGAAAAGGTCTAGCTGTAAGAGAACGCTGGAACTTCCATGAAGCAATTGCTTGTAGTTTTTTAAATTATTTTGAAAACATCGGATAAATGTTTAAAGACGAAAATATCCCTTAGGTTTGGGAAAGATTCTAACATTAAAAGTTCTAAATGACGAAATAGTAACTCCTTGTGTAAATAAAGAACCTACCACTTAGGTTTTGAAAATATTCTAACAGTAAAAGGCCTAAAAGGTGAAACATTGATTCGTTGTCTAAGCAAGAAAAAATTAAATTATGTGGGGTATTTGTAATTTTATTTGTTACTTCTGTGTTTTCATTCACCTAATCTCGAATATTAATTAAATGCACTTTAATTCTTCATTTATTTATTCGTCACTTCAGTTTATACACGTCATTTCATTCATTAGGTTTACATTTCTCATGAAAAGAGTATGACCTAAAATCCGAAAACTCAGAAGCATTTATGTTATACAAACAATAAATGTGTTAGTTATTACTTCAAATGTCAGAATCTTTACGATGTTTCTTACAATCGTACTGTACGGAGTGGAGTGTATTACATACACGAAACTGACTTTAATGTGAAACACTTATTGATTTAATTCCAAATATGTAAGACTACTGAAAACAAAAGCCCACGACTTTTAAAATAAAAGCGAGAACGTAACTTACTGCATTATATTTTGTAACCATTATTTTCTGTAAGAAAAACAACATGGCTGTAAGCAGGTTACTTCAATAATATCAGTTTTGGATTACCCAATTATGAATATAAACAATTTATGAGTCAATATTGGCTTCATTGATTTTGTTAAGATTTTTAATTTTATGCATTGATCTTATGAAATAAAACGTACAATAAAATTATAATATACAAAAAATAATAACTTTATAAATGTTTACGATTAATCTGAGAGCAAACAACAAATCAAATTTTCGAACGAACGCCAATTAGCCCAAACATACAGTTAAATTACGCCCAGAAATGTCATCACGACGTAATGTAGGTTTGGCGGTGGCATATTTCTGTCAATAAATATGTAAACGTTTAATACTATTTCAAAAGAAAAGCCAGTTCAAAAGTGAGGTTAAAAATGTTAAATACATGTCAGCTTTAGGGCGCTAAATCGTTTATAGTTCTCCTGGATCCGCCAGTGACATTAGTCGCACAGAATCATTTCGCGGCATTTCCGCGGAGTTTAGGCCCACTGCGGAGGCAGGAAGCGTCTCGGCGCAGGATCGGCCGGCTGCGACCCAAAGACCACGTGACCGGCGTCGCTATGCAGGTGCTGCCCTCTGCCCTCCACTCGTCACGCGGCGCCAAATCGCATTGTTTAATATTCCGCCAAAGTGGGCACGCCCCTTTCCTCCCTCATCCTCTGACTGTTCCCCTTCCCTGTCTCTACCCCTGCGACCTCGGCGGAACTCGCCTCGGCTGATTTCGCCTCCGTTGGCGAAACGTCTGCCCGCGCGGGAAGGAACAGTACGTACATATTCATTAGATTCCGAATGTCGAAGTCGAAACGGTTTGCTTTTCTTTAGATGGATGGGCGGTGGCGGCGGGATATGAGACCGGATTGGAAGTTCGAAAACTGATTTTGCCTACCGAGACGAATTCTCTAGGTAGACATTCGTCCCATGCGGTTGGAAATTAACAATAAAAAAGCTTGCAAATTCTATTTATTAGCATCGTCTGTATAACTAATATTTCTACTTAAAATGTATACTATTTACAATGGTATGAGCACAGGGGCTATACCCATCCCTGAAAGTTTTGAAAGAAGTCCTGTAGCCTCATGTAAAAATATTTAGTACTTAATTTACTCTCTTTTTAACCCGACAATTTGAAATTGCCTTTAAAAAACGGAAAAGACTCTTCAAGTCATCTGAAAAACTACTAAATAGTAACAAACAATGTTTTGATAACTATATTATTAAAGCTGCAGTTTCACCAACCTAGTAAGATGTTTTATTAATTTCGAAGTAAAATATGCCGTACGTAAGTCACCAGGTTTATTGGAAATGGGGGCCCAGAAATGTAGCTGACTCCCTCTTCTTTAAGGCTATGCTCGCTATGATTATTTTTTATGTTCTTTCCTATCTCTGAAAGTATACAAATCTTGAGCGCAGCGTAAGATATCAGTGATTAGGATTGTATAATTAGTAGATTATTTAGTGTTTCCTGGCGTGCTATAACCATTAGTTCCGTAAGTGCATAAGTGTAGAGCATGTTTCGTTTTCGCGAGGTGACTGTGATCTTTCCTGCCTGGGTGGTGAGATGAAGATGACAAGATTTGTAATGAGCATGAAGATGGAGAAGATGGTGGAATGAAAGGCAGAGAATACGGGAGATTCCCCAGAAAACCTACAGCAAACCTTTCTTGTCCACCGTCCAACTTTCACTTGGATCGCGCAAGGATCGAGTTTTGGCCCCAGTGATCTAGCCGCCACACGCGGGTATTTATTTACGAGATGTGTTAGCAATGTTAACTAATTGACGTTTCGAAATGTGTAAATCGCTTTAACAGAAAAATAAAGTTTTCATTTAACTAGTTATATAAAGTGTCATTTATCTTGTCAATAACATCAAAACAAATGATATTTTTGTTGTGGTAATGAATAAAATATTTCATTAAAATGAACGGTAAAAAGCTTTCTATTCTTACAAACAAGTTAATATGTATGTCCCAGGATATGTGTTTCAATATGACAAGCAGTAAATGTTTCTAAATGATCGACAGCCCTGGCTACCTGACACTTAGAATTGGCAGCTATTATTCACGGCGTAGGAAACAAGTTTTATCCGCCGTAACGTATGCAACGATTACTTGTAATTGTATGTATGTGTTTGGCATTTTGGCTCGGTAGTCGGACTTCGCCGACCCGCTATAGGTGTCCCTCATGTCTGGACCTAGTTAAATTCCCATGCTTGGGGTAAGAGCGACGAGAGGCGAACATGACGTATTCTCTTCACCGTAACTAGCAATATCTGCCTGTTTGAGCTTTTCTTCGTCCAAAAGCTATAGAAACTGGGACGATTTGAAAGGAAAGCTACAATTCTATTTTTGCCTCGTCCGGGAATCGAACCCGGGACCACAGCACGGGAAGTTAGTATGCTGCCAATGAGTCATCCCAGAGGCTACTTACTTGTGATTAATAGGTTAACTTTTGAATACTGATGAATCGAAAAAAATGATTCACATTATGATTTCTCTAAGGTTTTTATTTTAAAAAATACAACGTACTTTGAACGTAACTGCACGTGTGAAAGTTATTGTATACATTTTAGTAATGTTGGAAACTAAAGTAAGGAACATCGAATTTACTTTGACCTTCGAATTAGCAAAACAATCCTTTTCTAATACGCTGGATAGGTTATTTCTCATACTCTGAACAAGAATGTGAAATTTTCTCTAACCATAATGGATACATCATTAAGCAAAATGCTTCAATTGTGAATTGCATATATGAAACGTCTTCCCATGTATGAAAAATACAAGAGACTATTACAATATCTTCCACAGGAATTGTGTAACAGAATGTGTATAAGGGAATGCTTTTATGAATAACACCGAACAAAAAGTTCACAATATTGCGCAAGTGAAACCTTTCACTTACCAGAACATTTTCTTAGCTGGAAAATTGTAGCAGTCTGGATTTCGTCATTTCGTTTCATACAATGACAGAACTTATGATAGGGGAGTTTAAATGTAAAACATAACTTTCAGAATTTCTTGAAAGGAAATGCGTACTTTCTTCCCCAGTCGGAGTTCGAAAGTCAGTAGCGGGTATTATAAAACTACCTCATTGTGATTATGAAACAAAAGACGGGACAAAGAAGGTGCACAATATAGTAAGTTACACATTGGGACACACTTCACCCGGTTCAACAACCGATCAGTCGGATCCGACAAGGAAAATCAGTTCAGTATGTTCACAAAGACCGAATTGTCATGTATTTCGATAATACATCGTAGCTACTCGTTTGATTGTATTTACCACTGAAAACGTATATATCACTAATTTTGTTTCCTAAAGTTTGACTTCCCTTCTTTAAGTTTTTATACTTTCTAAGCGGCAGAATTACAAATATTTATTTTTATCTTTTTAAAATTATATTTTATCATATATGTTCCTACATGATTAATTTGTGTGAATCCATAGCATCTCGTCCAAAAACCATTTCCAGCACCATCATTTGTTTGTCAAGGCTTCTACGTATTTAATGCATTCTTATTTGCAGTAGTTGTTTAGAAACACCGCCTTGTTTGGTATATATAAGATATTTTGATAAAAAGTGAAACGTTGGTACTTTGGATGGATTGAGTTACAACCGTAATGGATAATGCCGCTGAGTATTCGATATTTCTTCAAGTATGCAAATATAATTTATAAAATGATTTAGTCTTCCTCATGATAATTCTTCACCAAAATTTCAGCTTCGAGTAGGGAGGTTTGTTTTCACCTCTGATCAAGCCTTTAAACCACTACACAAGTAGAAGGAATTGAGGACCTGCAGTATGCGATTGCGCATATTCCTCACCCCAACTTCTGCCAGTACCGACGCCATATCGCGATTTCGAGCTCAACTGCATACTTGAAGAAAGCTGATACGATTGACGCTCTCTAAATGCGAGCTGCGTACCGCTATTAATTTTCTTCAAGAAGAAGGAAATAGTTGAACGGAAATTCACAAAAGAATGGGTCGAGAACACGGTGTGAACTTTCAAACTAAAAAGAGGAATGTTGGGTTCTGGAGATCTCCTCATTCATGACAACTGCGACTCACAGAAGTCGCAGTAACCAAATAGCACCTGGACCACATCAGTACTCGCAGACCAGCCCTGAGGAAGAACACGAAAAGACGGTCGAATCGTCGGCAACACAGCCTTCGACGTGGCGTCACCCGGACAGCCAAGATCATCCACATGACTCCGGTCGCGGAAGCCTACGGCTTCAAATGACGCCAGGCGCAGATGGATTTTGCTTCATGGCTCATTCGGCGTAGAGCCCGACAAAGTGGCGAGTGATTCTCATCTATTTCTAGAGCCAAATAAATGGCTAGGATGCTAAAGCTTCATAGCTGAGGAGCTTCAAAGCAAGGTTCAGGCCGGCTCACATCAGAGGCAGCAATCTTCGACGAAGAAGGAATCGAAAGGCTTGTTCAAACATAAGAGATATGCCCGAATCTTCACAGTGATTATGTAGGAAAGTCACATCTCTACACAAAGTTTGGTAATAAAGGACGCAAGAGGGGATACGCTTGGTTCAGGGTCGGGGGTGGATGCTACGTAGATTAAAGGACTCGAATGGTAATGGCATCTGTGTGCTTTGCGGTGATAGGGAAGACTGGATCCACATCCTTTTAATTTGCAGTGCGACCGAAACTTGGAGAGGAAAATGGATGGGAATGGAAATTACTACTTCCAACATAGGAACGTAACACTCGTCCAAAACATTCTAGGGATAAAAAGCTAACTTCATGAAAGAATTAGGAACATTTCTCGAAAGGTTCGGACCACTAGAGAAACTGAAATTAAGGAGTGGGAAAACAGCATTGGTTAGTACGAGCAGAGCCTAGACTGGAGAAATATGTAATAAATCAATAAACTAACAATAATTAAGTTAGTCAGTAAGTTATGTTAGGTTAGTAAACAGTACAAAAAAATAATTTAAATAAATTCAAAATAAATTAAAATTAATTAAAATAATTTAAATTAAAATTAAAATAATTAAAATAAGTTAAATAAATTAAAATTAAATTAATTTAAAACAAGTTAAATAAATTAAAATTAAATTAAAATAAGTTATATAAATTAAAATTAAATTAATTAAAATAAGTTAAATAAATTCAAAATAAATTAAAATAATTTAAATAAATTCAAAATAAATTAAATTAAAATAAAATAAAAGGAAACGGTTAAAATAAAGCACATTAGGGGGCGAAGGGAAATGGGAATCGGAAATGTTAGGGCAGAGGCGTTGGTGCGGACGATTTTCTGTGGTGCTGTTTGTTTTCAGGTGCGGTGGAGGCCAAACACTGGAAGGAGAATGCCTGACGCCCGCGCCAAATAAATAAATAGTTTAAAAACCGGATAGAGTAGCATGTACTCGGCTTCTGACGGCAGGTTTTTCCCCCTTCAGGGGTTTTTCCCTCAGCCGTACCTTATGGTCTCGTTTCGCGGCTTTGATGCGATGGAGAGACCATTTGGGGTGAATACCAGAAGGCGAAAGGTTAGAACGCGGTAGAATGTAGGTATTGTAATGGCTTAAAGGCCTTCGGCCTAGCCACATTGCATCAAGTTTTCTAATTTGGCTGTAATAATTCCCTATTAAATAAATAAATAAAATAAAGTTTTTTTACACTTACCTTTCTGTTATAGTCAATCATAGATTGAAAAAAATATGCCCCTCGTAAATTAACTCACAAAAGACATATTAACAGAAAAAGATAAAATCGAAGTGCGTTCAGGTGTAGTGTATTTTAATTGACTACTATAGCGAGTGTTTCATGACCGTCTATACTTGTTATATATGAGAATCAACTGATCAAAACGTATTAACACAACAAGAAAATTGTTAACTCAAAATGTTAAAATTCACTTTCTTTTCGCTCGATGTAGCACGAGGACATGACCGTAGTGAAGTAAAGATTAACATTTTGAGTAATACATGGTTCCCCTAAGCTCTACTTGATCAGATGCTCCACATGTAAAAATGTTCTCCTTTCCAGCTGATAATCAAACAAATTGACAAAGGAAGTCACTTATTTTCTCTATCATTGAAAGCAAAATAACATCTCAAACAAACTTGCCAGACTTGGTCTAATGCGCAATGCCCATTTCAAGCCCTCCGGGCCGAACGCCCTCGCGGTTCTTACCAAGCCGCTCGACCGCCTCCGGCGCCCGCCACTCTGTCCCTCTTCTTGCGCCACCGCCCGCCCCGGCCGTCCCCGCCTCGAGGCCAGGCGGGCGATAAGGGGCCGTTGTTAATGGGGCCGGCGCGGGGCGCGGGGCGGCGGCGCCTCGTGCAAAGCCAGATGACTCGATAGCCCAGCGCGCCACCGCCCCTACCACCTGCTGCCTCCGCGCAAAACACTGTCCGCGTCGTTCTCATCAGCGCCGGCGCCCGTCCTCGTGCATTAATTACACTTTTACTCGGAACGTGGAGGGGGAGTGAGGGTTCACATTGATTTCGGACGCGCCAGCTACGTATGACATTATTCTCGTAAGTGTAGTGAACGTTTTACCAAAAAATTAGTGGTGATGCCTCCCGCGCTGGATGGTGAGATCCGACGCTGGCCCCACTCGTCGATTGATTGGTGACTGCGGGCGCGTCAACTATTGAGGTTATTATTCCCGTTAGTAGTGCAAGTTTTTCATCGGGAGGTCGCCGTGATCTTTCCCCACTGTATGGCGAGATCCGGCACCGACCTACTTAGCGGGTTTCCCCAACCAGGTATCTCCCACCAACGGGGTACCGCCCCAGCCGAGACAAGTTCTAAGTCCCCGACCGGTCTCCCTGCATGTGTGGTATTGTAGTGTAAGTGTGTATGTGTGGGAGGGGGAGGATAGGACAAGGAAGAGGAAGGAAAGATCACGCGCGGTCCGTTTGTTACGCTGGAATACTCCTCCAGACAGCGACTGAATGCGACCTAGCTGAAAAGCTAGTGCCGAAAATCCTGCCGGCGGGATTTCGGGACGTCCCAACTCGAACCTCGGACCTCCCGGTCAGAGGCACTGCAGTGACCTCAGTTGATGTATTGTGTCACCGTTCGCGGTCCCATACGTCGACTTGCGATGTTTCTCACCTCTAGGTATATCCCCTGAGGGACACCTCATAAGACGGGACAATCTGTAAACGTGCAATTTACACTTCTCCTCCATACCACTCTCCCGTTTTTGTCTCTTTCGTGTTATATAAATTAGTAAATAAATAACCCATTTGGAGTTTTTTTAAGAGGGAAATAACCACTTCGGAAAAAACTGTTGTTGCAGCTGTGGGGTGCAGAAACTAGATTTACCCGTTCCGATTTACTCGTTAGCGTAAACACAGCCGTCTGCGATCTCGACGGTAAAAATCAGCATTTGTCGAACAAACGTTTTTTTGATAATGCTGTTTTTAATAGTATAGCAGAGAACAAATATCTCTAACAAAAAAGAGAAAAGGAAAATATATGGAAAAGGATAACAAATATAACTAAGAACTTCAAAAATATGTAATGAAAGTTTCCGTTTTAAAACACAACGATTTAAAAAAATAAAGTCGCTAAATCAATAATTTCAATAATTCATAGCTACAAAATGAGTTGACAATTTCAAGATGAAATTTTCAATGAATAATCCTTTTCCAAATACCACATTTTAGCGATGAGTGGCACGAACACAGATCTCTCCATCGAATGAAAGTTTTTCAGCGACACAGCGCCATTTTCAACCCTTGCGCGTTCGCTTGTTTCGGAAACTGTCACGAATACTTGACGTAGGTGTGAAGCTCGTACAACGTTTCTCTCATGAATGCTAACTCTGACGCCACAACCCGCAGCGAGAAATGGAGTTTCAGAATTCGCAGCCAACTCCAGGTCGATTTCGTGGTCTCCGGTTGCAGACCACGAAAACACCATAAACCAGAGGTTTCCAAACTTGTTTTCTCTTCTACACCATTCGAGAAAATCTAAAGAGCGTACTTTTCAGGAAATAACACTTCGGCGAGCAAACAAGCATCAATAGGTAGAGGATAATTTTTGTTATTATCGCCTCTTATATTTTCCACAATTCTGGCAATAATCTTTAAGTCATTAAAGAATGATAAAAACACAAATTACAGCCGATCGAAGTTAATTTTCTTCTTTTTCCCTCAAAACATCACGCACTTGAAACCCACGGTTTAAATTGCTCAAAACACTTACCATATACCGTACTTGTAGGCTCCAGAAAACGTCTTTCAAGAAATTCATATATAATTTTCTGACATCTCTCTTGTAACATTCACAGGAATAGTCAATAAGACACAAACAGTGTGTCTTACGATGGCCATTATGGAATAATGCATCACTGTCTTTAATTTAACTAGAGGAAGAATTCTTTGAGCTTTTTAATAATAATAATAATAATAATAAATATCTTTATTATTATTATTATTATTATTATTAAAACTTAAAAAAGATAATACATCGAATCATTTAGGGAAAGGACGTTTTAAATTTTTTTTTTTGCCTTCTTTTTGTCAGTACGTCCAAAGCCAACTAGCCGGCAACGGAAATAGAAGAAATAGGAGTAATAACAATGTAGGTTGATCAGCAAAACCGTCTCACAGAACTCACCCACTACGTTCAAATAGGGAGCGACATGAGAATTCCTTTTCAGGAACCTGAAAGGCCTTGACAAAGTGCAATATGTTAACTATAAATTTACAACACTATACGTAGGTTTTAACACTTTACACAGAATTGACCGGTTTTACCAACATCGGATTCACTGAAGGTTGTTTGGAGGGAATTTAGTTTTCCCCATTTCTCATTTTACTACGAGTATCTCGTCATTCATTCCATTACCATTCATATCATTTGTTACTCATCCAACACATTCCTTCATTCATTCCAGATAAGGTCGAATAGGGTAAATTCTGATGATCATAATTTTAGTGGTATAATGTACTATAAATAATCGATTTGATTAACATCAACTCTCATAATCTACTTAAGTTCAAACGATACTAGCCGTTTATAGAAGATTCAAACAGCCACGACCATCACAGTGTATGGGCTCCACGCCAGTGTCCACGCGACAGCCGCGGTCGCTCCAATGATAAAGATGTCCCGAAGAGCGGGCGCCGGCCACTGATCGTCTGCGCCAGCGGGGCGGAACGGAAAGGGCCGGGAGGGAGGTACGCGCGCCGTGCCGGGCAGGCGAGCAGGCGGGCGAGGAGGTGGGATGTGTGAGGAGACGGGGTGGATGAGGGGCGGGGCGGGCGAGGGGGCGGGGCAGAAAGAGGGGTCGGAGCGGGCGAGAAGGCAGGGCGAGAGAACGGAAGGGAGAGAAGGAAGGCGAGGGGGCGGGGTGGGCGAGGGAGCAGGCGAGTGGGCGGGCGAGTGGGCGGGCGAGTAGGCTGGCGAGTAGGCGGGCGAGAGGGCGAACGAGTGGGCGGGCGAGAGGGCGGGCGAGTGGGCGGGCGAGTGGGCGGGCGAGTGGGCGGGCGAGAGGGCGGGCGAGAGGGCGGGCGAGAGGGCGGGCGAGAGGGCGGGCGAGTGGGCGGGCGAGAGGGCGGGCGAGAGGGCGGGCGAGGGGGCGGGCGAGGGGGCGGGCGAGGGGGCGGGCGAGGGGGCGGGCGAGGGGGCGGGCGAGAGACCGGGTGGTTGAGAGGTTGGGGCGGGCGAGCGGTCGATAGCCGCGAGTAATGAATTCCGCATTGAAAACGTGTGCCCGCGGGCCAAAGTAAATTTCCGCATGCTAGACCCTTCCAGCAGTAGACTGCTGGGGCACGCGACGGCGGAGAGAGACCCGAGCGACTCACTGCCACCCACCCTGCCTTCCTGCCTCGGTGCCCGGGTAGGCTTGTCCGCCTCGCACCGCTTCGCTTCCCACTCACACCCCGCCATTCTGTAACTGTGCTACGCGGCTCAGGGAAGCTCTTCTCTCTACCTCGTACCACATCTTTTCCGTCCGTTCTCGCCTCTCACCATCCTCACATCTCCACTCCCTACCTGCTTCACAATTAAACCCCGCTCCATCCCCAAGCCTCTTTGCTCCACCTCTTCAACTATAGCTTTCCCCCCCCTCCCCCCCCCCCCCCCCCTCCCCTCCCATCTTCTCATTTCCCCTCGCTTCCCCTTCCTCTTCACTCTGCTCCGCCCCGCATCTGTTTTCAAACCCACCGCACCTCACCGCTCCGTATCACCGGTTCTCCTCCTTTTCTCCCCACCTCCCACCCAACAGATCTCTCCCCCGCCTGTCATACCGACCGTTCCTACTTCCGTTTTCTCTATTTCCGCCCCGCAGGCATTCCCCCGCTCTCCCCTATGTCCTGTTCACTACGTCCTTCCATTCCCTTTCTCACCCAACTTTCGGTTATTCCGCGCGCCCGCACGCCCCTCGACCACACTAAGCTCCCCACCCTTCCGCGCTTGAACTCTCCTCCTTCTCCCCTCCTCATCACCCTCCTCCCCTCTCCCTCCCTCGTCCCTTCCTCCTCCTCCTCCTCCTCCTCCATCTTTGCGCCACATTCCCTCCACACCTCCCGACTTCAATTCTCCGAAGCGATGCCCTCCGTCGTCCCTCCCACCGCCGCCGAATTCCTCTCAGGCTCTGCACGAACCGGAAGCGTCGCTCTTCGGCGAGGCGTCGGTTTCGATTGTTGACTGGTGAAATTATACCGCAGCAGACACGACTGCTTACATTTTTGCGCTTTCGTGAGAGTTTCGCTCGTGCTCGAGCGAATCTAATAGAATTCGTTCTCGTTTGAACCATATTTTTTAAGTTCGCATTCCAAAGTCTCCGTAATGTCCCTTGACCTATTAAAATTAAAGTTCCGGAAATAGGTATCCCAGAGAATTGAGAAATTATCACAATTTTCATACATGTGTGTTAATACGTTTTAGGGTGTAGGTGCCAGTAAAGTGGTTGAGAGATGGGCGGGGAGAGAGAGTCGAGAACAGAAGCGTGGAGAGTGGCAGTCGGATGGAGCGTGAAAAGGGCTGGGAGGATGGTCAGGATTGAATGATGATATTTCGAGACACGTCAACTGCTCCGGTCATTAGTCCTCTTTACTGAAGTTAAAGTTTTATTCCGAGAGGCAGTACCCTTCTCCCCCAGGATGGTGAGATCCGGCGCAGATTGATTGATTGATTTTTCGTGTTTCCGGGCGCGTCAACTGCTTTGGTCGTTAGTTCCGTTAGTGTAGTGCAGTTTTTTCGTGGGAGTTGGCGGTGATCTTGCCCCACTGGATGGCGAGATCCGGCGCCGACCTACCGTCAGCTAATGGGGTTTCTCCCTAACCAGGACTCTCCCACCAGCGGGCACCGCTCCAGCCGGGACAAGCTCTAAGCTCCCGACCGGTCTCCCGGAATCTGTGGTAGTGTAGTGCATGTTAGTGTCAAGCGAGAGGATAGGACAAGAAAGAGGAAGGAAAGATCGCGCGCGGTCCGTGGCGCGTTTGTTAGAGTACTGCTCCGGCATGCGCCTGGTGTTGATCGCGAACCGCAACACATTGAAAAGCTAGTGACGAAAATCCTGCCGCCGTCAGGACTCGAACCTAGGACCTCCCGGTCAGAGGCGCTGCATCCGGCGCAGACATACACGTCGGCTTGCGGGCTATTTATGATCCAGATATCCTGCCGCTCCCGCGGGGCCCCAGCCGGGATGCGGTCTAGGCTCACGATAGGACAAAGAAGAGCAAGTGAAGATCACGCGCGGCGCGTGGCCCGTTCGATAGTGCATTGGTTCGGCATTCGTCTAGTACTTATAGTAAAATCAAGAAAAACTACCAACCAGAGCAGCAGCCCGCAAGAATTCTCCTACAAAACGCGGCTGAATACGTCGTGGATACATAAACTGGTTACGAAAATACGCCACCACGTCACGACTGGATCTCTAGGACCTTCCGGTCCGCCACGCTGCATAGAGAGAGGCAATGCTGACTCTTAGCCAACTAAGCTGACGATCGACAAGAGGATGGGAGGGAGGATGAGTGAGATGAATGATGGAGCTGAGGACAGCCGAGTGGGAGAGGGAGGGAATGGGACAGGAGAGAGAAACGGAGAGGAAGAGAGATAGAAAGAGGAAGAGAGAAAGAAAGAGAGAAAAAGAAAGAGGGAGAGAGAGAAAAAGAGAGAGAATGAGGGAGAGAGAAAGAAAGGGAGGGAGAAAGAAAGAAAGGAGAAAGAAAGAGAGAGAAAAAAGAAAGAGAGAGAAAAAGAAAGACAGAGAAAAGAAAGAGAGAAAATAAAGAGAAAAACAAAGAGAGAGATAAACAAAGATAGAGATAAAGAAAGAGAGAGAAAAGAAAGAGAGAAAGAGGAGAGAAAAGAGAGACACAGAAAGAAAGAAAGAGAGAATGAGAGATGAGGGGATGCAACGGCAGAGTGCGAGGAGTGGGGCGAGGAATAACCGAACAGAAGAAGGCGTGTCGACGGTAGCCGTTTTACAAGGAGCAGGTAAAGCGGGCGTGGAGCTCTCATGTGTGTCCGGTGAGACGACCTCCGGAGACGGCAGTACCGGCGGCCGCGCAAAGGAGGCAGCGAGGTTGACAGGTTGCGGCGTCGACCGCCTGCCATCTTAACGGGCGCCGTAAATAACGGGCCCCGCCCCGTCTCTCCCCTCCCTCTCGTAACCTGCCTCCGCCCCCCCCCCACGCACTGGCTGGCCGCACGCAGCTCATGCGGCGGTAGAGGGAAGCAACGTCATTTCACTTACGCCTGTGCCGCCCCCACCGCCGTCCACGCTTTCTCCACCACCTGCCCCAACCGCCGTCCACGCCGCCTCTACCACCGCCCCCACCGCCGTCCAAGCTTTATCCGCCACCGTGCCCACCGCCGTCCACGCCGTCTCTGTCACCATTTATCAATTAAATGATGCATTGTCTCACTCACAACCTTCCCCGCCATCAAAAGATCTTGAAATGAATGCTTACAAATGAAAATTTGTAGAAGTTGCCTCTCTACAGCAAGCTATTTATATGGCATTTGCTCCTGATTATTAAGCAAACCGAAATGGTCTGATGTTTGGCAGGCTACAATCTGACGGAGGCATGGTAATTTCATGTAACTTGCCAAACGCCTGTGAAAACAAAAGTTATTTTTCTTCCTTAATTTCTTATTATAGTTAGTTTTGACTAATATTCTAAAAAATCAATAGCATTTGAAAAAGTCCATCAAAATAATTCTTCATAATCGATATTTGACTCCTTTGTGCAGCGAGCATGACGTCGTCAATGACTGCAAATATTTGTCTACATATCGAACTGAAGTTTCAGTGTTTGATAGACTACTGACGCGAGACGGGAGAGCGAGACGGGAGAGCGAGACGGGAGAGCGAGACGGGAGAGCGAGACGGGAGAGCGAGACGGGAGAGCGAGACGGGAGAGCGAGACGGGAGGGCGAGACGGGAGAGCGAGACGGGAGAGCGAGACGGGAGAGCGAGACGGGAGAGCGAGACGGGAGAGCGAGACGGAGAGCGAGACGGAGAGCGAGACGGAGAGCGAGACGGGAGAGCGAGACAGGAGAGCGAGACGGAGGGGCGAGACGGGAGAGCGAGACGGAGAGCGAGACGGAGAGCGAGACGGGAGCGAGACGACAGAGCGGACGGAGAGCGAGAGGGGAAGCGAGCCATGAGAGTGAGACGGCTGAGCGAGAGGAGGGATGGGGTGGGACGGAGGAGCGAGCAACGCAGCCGAGCGACTGCAGCGCACGATACAACTCGCGTGAGTGATGCGGGCGGATCGGAGATTTGTCATCTCCATATTCAACAGTCGCCGCGACAGCCTTTGCCGCTGCTGCTTCCTCAGCCCCCCCCCCACGCCCACTCCCCCGCACGCGCGCGCCGCTGCGGGTGACATTGTGCTCAACCTGCCTGGCAGCGGCCCCCTGGCTCACCGCACGCGACCCGAGCGACTCCTTACGCCCGCCTTCCTCCCGACTTACTCTCTTGCGCTCGAGGAGAATGTCATTTTCACTTTCAACGAAGAGTAACGCTAGTTCATGCACGTATTTTGTAGTCCTTGTGTATGTCAAGAAGGTTTCCTACAGTTTCATCACAAACAATATTTCGTTATTAGTATCTTTTACCACTGATTATCAGAAATTCCAACTATGATTATTATAATTTTATTGTGATAATTTTAAATATTTTAATAAACAGAAATAAAATTTCCATTATCACGTACATAGATATGAGTACACCATTGTTGGAAATTAAATATTCATAGCCGAAAATCCTTTTTATTTAAACGCTACGTAGGTTCTACTTTTAGTTTTCAGTTTTTAAACACAGCAAGGTTTCTGATAACTGCAAATCAGAAAGATCATGAATTCGAGTTGTGCAAAACTTCTCTATTGTTTCATTACAATATTTTGACACTGACAAAATTTATCTTTAGTGAATTTAGTAATTTTTTCTCCCTATTTAGCACTCTTCCTGTCTCTCTCTGCTCGTTTTATAAAATGTTCACTCTCGCCTCCTCACCTCCACTTTCCCCCTCAGCCGTCCGCCCCTCGGGCAGCCTCCGGTGCTGGTGGCGCCACAACAACAGCGGCGCACATGCGCCCCAGCGCAAACAGGGGCTCCTCCTCCACGGCGCCCTCGGGCGGCGCCAGCCGCCCCTCCGCCCACGACACCTCCCGCAGCCAGCTCTGTCCTCCCCCATCCTGGGTTCCTTCCGTCTCGCGACCCTCGTCCCCTGCTCTCGTCCGGCTCTCGCTCGTCCCCGCTCGTCCCGCTCGTCCCGCTCTGTCCCCGCTGCTCGTCCCGCTTCGTCCCGCTCTGTCCCGCTCTCGTCCCGCTCTCGTCCCTCGTCCGCTTCGTCCCGCTCTCGTCCCTGCTCGTCCGCTCTGTCCCCGCTCTGTCCGCTGCTCTTGTCCCGCTTCGTCCCTGCTCGTCCCGCTCTCGTCCCTCGCTCTCGTCCCGCTCTGTCCCGCTCTCGTCTCCGCTGTCCGCTCTCGTCCCCGCTCTCGTCCCCGCTCTCGTCCCCGCTCTCGTCCCCGCTCTCGTCCCCGCTCTCGTCCCCGCTCTCGTCCCCGCTCTCGTCCCCGCTCTCGTCCTGGGTTTTGCCTACACCACCATTGATCCACACTATTGCAACAATTTTACACTAACGACAACAAACGTTCCCTAAATTTACTGGTGATCAATACTTCATCTGTTTTTGTTTCATTCTAGGTCGTCGACTCCCCGCCATTTCTGTACTGGTCGATCCCGCCGCGACCCCCATGGCCATCACCACCAACGCAATCACCATTACCGTTACTAACTCCGCTACCTCCTTAGGCACCACCCGCATCACCACCACTACCTCCACCTCCTCTTTCACCAATACCACGTCCATCTCCACCACCTCCTCATACTCCTCTTCTACCACAACCACAAGTACAACCACAGCCACAACCACGGGTACTTCTCTCACCACCACCACCACACATTTCTTATCATAACCGAATTAATTTTTTCTTCTGTAAAATGCCCAGTCGCTTGGTTACCGTTTGACCTCACATCGACGCTCCCGCCGCCACCGCCCCCGTCGCCTCCCCCCCCCCCCTCCGCCTTCCCCCCCCCCCCGGCCGGCTGCTTTGCCCGCGCCACCGCCCGCCACGCTCCGAGCGAAGCCCCTTCCGACGCGCCCCGTGTGTCCACACGGCCGCGACGCCCTGTTTGCCGTGTGCGGCTCCGTGTTCAGGGAATGCCTATTCAGTCCTCGCTCGGGGCCCTGCGGCACTCCAGGCCGCCCGCGTGCTTCGTTGCAACCCCCTTCCGCCGAGGCTGTTCGCCAGCGTCAATACGCAATGTGCGTACACGTCGCTGTTGTTGGACGAATTTTTTCCGTTGTTAATTTGGCCGGGGGGGATGCTATATAGATTGGGATGTTAGTGCATATTTGTACATATTTGGTCGATTATTACTGTTGGTGCATATTCGTGAAATTATAGACGCTTATTTTGTAAATTTCGTTCAAATAGAAACTTATCTATAAAACGTTTTACCTTTTGGAACCTTTGTGAGCTTTCACTGATTCGATTACGTTGATATTGTTCACAATTTTCAAAGTATACAAACATTTCTGTTCATTGACTTAATCCTTTCTGTGCCCTTTTGCGGGTCACATTTTGTTCTATTAGCCTTGCCCTTTACTTGCCATATTAGTCTATTTATCAGTCACGTGTGTTCTTCACTCAATTAGGGTGCACATTTACGATGCCTTATTGCGTATGGAATGAACAGTCTTTATCTAATTCAGTACTTCCAGCATGAAAGTTTGCTCTGTGATTCGTTGGAATCCAATTTGTTATTATGTTTCAAAGCATTTAATTGTCTCCATCTCTCTGTTTATTTTTATCGCTTAAGTCTTAATACGCTTCAATTTTCAAAAAAAAAGTAAGATATATGTAAAAAGTTCCCTCAATCGATTTTCAACGTTTCATACTCATTTTCGATTCCGATTTCATTTCGAAAATATGTCCTTCAATAACATACCCCTCGAAGTACTTCTCCAGAAAATTCTTGTCCCTACTTTCATCTGAAATTTTCTCCCCGCTTATACCTTCACATTTACATGCAAATTGGCACAGTGTGCACAATTCACCCGTTACCGTTCCCCCTCATCTTCATTTCGCCGTGAACAACTACACAGCTACAATTTTCCACATCGCCGCGTTTGGAACTTTCAAATGCATTTTTATCGGTACGTTTCCGTTTCTCTGTCACTTCACAGCACACCCTCGCGACAGCTACGGATGAAACTCAGTCAGTCGGGTGAGACGCTGTTTGCGAAGTTTCTTCTGACATCCACAATTTCACCTCCATCTATATTCAAATTTTGCCTCTTTATCTCGGCGATTTCTTTTTTATTTTCATAATGATTCAATGTTTTGATAGATTTTGTAATTTGCCTTTCTAACGGCATCTAAAACATACTATTATACCAAATATCTTGGTAGTAATTTGACGTGTTTGATAATTTTTGAAAAGCGAGTTTTAGCCTAATTTCCCAATGAAATAAATAGAAGTCACACATCAGACCCACAAGACGGTCCTTTGGGGACTTTGTTTTTTTAATTTTTTTTAAAATTTTAAGACTTTAATCTGACAAAGGGTTCGTTCGTGTCTTTATAAACCGACTTCTCTTTACATTTGGCTACATTTTTACGCGAATTCAACCTTCATTTAAAATTTTTACATTATTTCCGAAATCTGTCTGAGAAAAGAACAGATAAAATTTGTTTATAAAGTGTTTAATATATTTTAATAGTTTAGAACTTGGTACCAGAACTTATATAATAATTTAAATTGAATAAATCTAAAAATTCTAGGAGTCAAACATGGAATATGAAACCTGTTCTGCCTCCTTTCATTTATTTCCAATTTATAGCAACTAAAGCTTTTTCCCTGAACTGAGGTGAATACGCCCTAGATTAATACTGAGAGACACTAATATCCAGTTGTATTACTAGTAGTATCCAATAGTACCCGAAAACATATTTACACAATCTACAATTAGGATTTGCACCTTCACGTAACTTCCAAAAATGGCGATACCCTTTTATTAACTCTTTAACTAGAAATTAATTTTTGCTACTGAAATCAGCTGAGCATGTGGAATTACATTGCTTCACTAATACTTTATACACTACGACAAGGGACCAACAACTTATCGTCACTTTCAAATGACGTGATCCTAGTACTGACTTTATAACTAATAATGTTTTCTCTACGTGTTGGATGGTATCCCCGATCTCTCATTTCAGTGGAAGAGTAACACCGTCATCTACGAGGATTTAATATGCACTATAGTTAAGGGAATAATTATCACAATAGTCGTTGCGCCAGGAGACACTAGATACTGACTCATTCACTCATAACTAATCAATTTTGGACGCAGAACCCAGCTGAATCAAATGAATCATCAACGATTTGTTACAAATCTACTACGACTTGCCACAATTCTGCAAGGGAGGAACAATTTAGCTTTCTGTTCGAAGAAAGAGGGAATGCTTAACACGATAGAAAGGTTCAGAAAGAGGAGAAGAGTAAGAGAGAGAGCGGCCTAGAGAAAGCAAGAGAAATGATAATAGAGCGGAGAGTGTAAGATAGGCGAGGCAGAGAGAAAGAAAAAGATGTAGAGGAAAAGAGAGAGAGAAAGAGGTTATGAAGAGCCCACGATCTCACTCGTCCAGAGCTACAACACTGCCGGCTCACCGACGTGGGGATGAGTACGAGAAGAGACCGCGTGCTTGAAGACGGCGCCTTGGCGATTAAACAGTGTATAAAGTGTAGTGTTGTGTGTCTGTGACAATGAATATGCTTAAAAATATAGATTAAGAATGAATGAGAGTGTGAATAAAATAAAATAGAAAATAGAAGAGCATGATGAAGATACAAAATAAATAAGAACTTTAAAGTACCAACAAAAACATTTCAATGTAACTAAAGTAAACCCAAAGAGGCAACTAGTTTTAAGTTAATACATAAGTAGTTCGTTTAAGACAACGCTCTCGCCAGGCTTCAAAAGACTAAAAGATTGAAGCGAAAATACCGCCACTGCAGGGACGGGGAAAAGGCGTTGCTCTCCAGAGGGGGAGTTTGCATTCAAACGGCGACGCACCCCTTGTCCCAGCGCCCCCACCCCCGCGGCACACACGCCGCGCGCAGCCTAATTGCTCAAACCTTTCGCTTATCGGCGGCGGCGCCGCGAGAAGGGGGCGTGGCGCGCGGTGTGGGTGGTGGTGCAAAACGCTGCGGGGAGGGCCATGGAGAGCCCGCCGGGGAGGACGAGGAACTCGAAACGGGCATGAGAAAGCTTGAGGAGGGCAGGATGTAGAATTTTTTGGATTGATTTTTTCGTGTTTCCGGGCGCGTCAGCTACTTTGGTCATTAGTCCCGTTAGTGTGGTACATGTTTTTTCTCGGGGAGATGGCGGTGATCTTCCCCCGCTGGATGGCGAGATACGCGGGGAATGTTGGGACCTGGGCCGGCCGGGGAAAGGACGAGGCGGGGAAGGATAGGGGGGGAAGGACAGGAGGGGAAGGACAGGGCGGGGAAGGACGGGGCGGGGAAGGACGGGGCGGGGAAGGACAGGGGGGGAGGACGGGGCGGGGAAGGACGGGGGGGAAGGAGACGGAGGCGGGAAAGCACGGGTGGGAAATGAAGGGCGGAACGGGGGGATAGGTGGAGGAGGCGTGGTGGACCAGGGGGGGCTGATGGGAGCGCTGCGAAGCGGCGGGGAGCGGGGAGTGCGACGCGTTGCGCTTCGCGCGTCGCCGCGCGCGCTAATAGCCGCGGGGGAGTCACGTGACGAATTTGCATGTTTACGCGCCGGGCGCCGCTCGGGGACCGCTCTCGCCGCGCCCTTCCCCGCCCATTCGGATCACCGGAGCGCCCACGCGCTCGCAGGCAGCCCGGGGGCGGTGGGGCGGCCAAAGGAGCAGCGGGCGCGCCACACGCTCGGAGAGGCTGAGAGGTGGTCATTGAAGCCTGTGGCGGAACAACCAGACCGGCGGCGCTCAGCAATTTGTTCTCCAGAGGCGTTAAAAAAACTTCAAATCATGCTGATGTAGCGTCATAGACTTCACTCCCTGCTCCTGAGTTGCAAGGTATGGGGATGAGGGAGCCAAATATAGACTCGCGAACAAAGGCCACCCCTCACGGAAATCCCAGAGGGTAGGGGGCTGGTTCGTAGACGCCGGGCACAACAAGCGGCGTCGGTGGCACTCGCTTCAAGACGAGTGCGTGAGGGGCAGATAACGTAGGAGATCATGTGACTCAGGCCTATATTAAGGTGCGTCGCAGGACCATTCGGGGGGAACGTTTGTGGTTTTCTCGCAGCAAAACACCGCAAAACTTGTCCAGCCAAGTCTGGCGCGGAAGTGCTGAAGGAACGAGTAGGTGTTCGAGGTTCGGACACGGTGAAGTATGCCTGATACTTCAGGGCAGATGGTCTGCCGACGCACATGAGGTGCCCAGTTGGGAATCGGCCGAGTTGGCTACTGGCAGGCGCGGCCGCAAGGCGCGTGTTGGGAGAGGGAGGCTGAGGCAAGTAGCTCCGACAAACGCCTTAGAGTGAGGTTTTAGTTCCTCTACATAATTTATTGTAAATAAATTGTAAATACCCACTCGTGTGTGTTTCTTTGTGGTGTAGATCCCTACCCACGACGTTACACTGCATCCACTTAACCACCTAGAACAAAGCTTTCGTGGTATAACGGTAGCGTATCGGGCTGTTAGATCCAAGTTTGCGGGTTCATACTCGAGAATATCCTTCATACGCCTGCCTTTGGGGAGGGGGAGTAAAGCCGGCTGTTCCATGTTGGGCATTTACTTCATGTAAAAGGTCCTCACGCCTAAAAGAAGCCTCCGAGCGCAATTCAAAGATGATTCCTCCTTCCTCCGCTAGACGCTGAAAGGAAGATAGCGAAATTTGCGAAGTCTGACGGAACAGCAACCTTGACGGCAAGGCTGGCGGAAGAGGAAGCTTGAATCAATGAATTTAATTGATTTAATAGAAAGAATTGCGCACGCGTCTCCCACAATTTTGTATAGCCAACAAAGTTCAAGTAATATTTGAAAATAAAGTAAATACGTCAATTAATAAAATGTTATTAATAAGAAATTCATTATTCATACAACATACTTTAACCTAGAATAAAGATTGTTGATTAGCATCGGACTGAATTGTCAGAGAGTAGAAATAGAAACAATTTATGTAAACAGTAGAATTATAAGTTTGCCCAAAGGCAATAAATCTTTACTGACGACTATAAACGTGATGTTTGGAAGAGCATGATACTGCATACCAAAATACCGTGAGCCCATAGCAAGCTACTTTTACAAGGAGGGCGGCGGTGCTCCGTTCGGGAGCCCCATCTGCTCGCCATTGGGCGGTGAGGTTCAACCATGGAAACGACTGCTCACTCGCAGCGTCCGGAGGGTGACAACGCCGGTGCAGTTACGGTCACTCTCGCGGAGAAAACAACCCCAACTGTGACCACCAGGGAAGGGAATGGGTGGGATGGTTGGATGGGTGGGTAGATGGGAAAGGCTGCATCATTGAGCTATGAATATAGGGAGATGGCATGACGTCACAAACTTGAAGCCATCTCCGCCATATTGATGAGTTCAGAAAGGTTGTAGCAAAGACAAATTGCTACAAGTGGGAGTGCTCCGTGGCTTGTAGCTGTGCTCATGATCAGTTGTTTGGCATCGTTTTTAATATTTAAAAGTCTTGTTCAGAATAGATGTCTTTTTGTAACAGTTCGCTGTAGTGACTTGTAAGCTTAACGGCTGTACAAACCGTACGGGGAAACCGGAAATTACTTTCCACAAGTTTGTATATACTCGATGCAATTTGGAACATTTAGTAACTTCGCAAGTTATTCGTGATTTTTTCTTAAAGATTCTCTGCAGATCTAAAGCGGAGAGCATTGTGGATCAGTGCTGTACGAAGAGACAATTGGCAGCTTAGCAATTACAGAAGGTTAAGTTCGGCTCCTTTCCAAGAACACGGTTTTGATAGAACTTCTGTATCGTATGTGTTTTTGCGGGAATTCGCAGTTCCAGCAAATTTTCAAGCAGCTAATGATGTATTGCTTGGCCTGTAGTAACACTAGATATTCGTTTGAGAGACGTGATTTGGACCGACCAATATGGCGGATTGGCTTCACTTGCAGAACACGGCGCGTGGCGGGAGGCGCGAGGCGGGACGCGCGTGGCGGGAGGCGCGTGGCGGGGAGGCGCGTGGCGGGGAGGCGCGTGGCGGGGAGGCGCGTGGCGGGGAGGCGCGTGGCGGGGAGGCGCGTGGCGGGAAGGCGTAGGGGAGGGAACGGAAGTGGCGGGGGGCGCGTGGCGGGAGGCGCGTGGCGGGGAGGCGCGTGGCGGGGAGGCGCGTGGCGGGGAGGCGCGTGGCGGGGAGGCGCGTGGCGGGAAGGCGTAGGGGAGGGAACGGAAGTGCCAGGGGGTTGCGTCGGGAGCCTGGGCGGTCGTGGCTATCTGGAAGAGTCGAGTTGGGTTTCAGCGAGGGGGGACAGGACCCCGCCAGGGTAAGGGCGCCCGCCCTTTGTGGGATTAGCGGGTCGGCGCTGGCTCGTTTGCATACGCCCCCGCGAGGACGCCAGGGAGACGAGAGCCGGAGGTCGAGCAGGACGCGAGAAAAATTGCGAGCGGGGACGGCGATTCAACTCTCTGGTGTGCTGGAGCTCCAACAACGGAAGACGAGTAGTCGCAGTCTCCCGGAAATACCCTTACTGTCACAAAAATGCAATACTTTCATTATGCAGCATGAAAAATGCCTCAATGAAGTGCTCTACTTCTCAGATTGACCTAGCATTGTTAAAGAGAACTATATTCTTAGCTAATATCAAATAATTCCTTTAGATTGAAATGTCCAGTTTTCATTCCAGCAACGGTATCAGCATTTCAAATAAATATGTAAGTAGAAAAATGTAATAAGATAAGATTTTAACGAAAATTTTTATGTTAATAATAAATAAAATAATATATCATTATTAATGTTCAAATTAAATTTAATGTAGACAAGTAAGTTAAGTCAACAGTCGTACATTAAATCTACATTGATTTTAATTTACGCATTAAATTTAATATACAGGTACATTACGGGGTACATTAAAATTCATGTAAAGTCGTACATTAAATCGACATTAAATTTAATGTAATTTCTGACAGTTGTCACAAGTATAAACTGTTTTCCACGCTTGCAAAGAAGAAATGTTTTCTAGTTTCACTTTCAAACAAAAGTCCAACTACAGTCAAAGTACAAAGTACAGTTTTCAAATACAAGTATGTTTACTGGTAGAGAAAAACAAATAAGATGCTGGCGTATAAAACTGCAGTCAATCAAATATTTCAACAAAACTCTTCAGTAATACTACAATAACTTAGTATAGTATTTACACAGTTTACAAGATCTTTACATACCCAGAAAGCTGGAGTTACAAAACGCAACATATGATTATTTGGTTGGTTGGTTAGTGATTCTGGGCGCGTCAAGTTCCGTAAGTATAGTGCGTGTTTTTCCCTCGAGAAATGGCGGTGATCTTCCCCCGCTGGATGGCGAGATCCGGCGCCGACCTACCGGCGGCTAGCGGGGTTTCTCCTAACCAGGACTCTCCCATCAGCGAGGCACCGCCCCAGCTGGGACAAGCTCTAAGTTCCCGACCGGTCTCCCTAAATATGTAGTGTAGTGCATGTTAATGTGTGTACAAGGGAAGAGGATAGGGCAAGGAAGGGGAAGGAAAGATTGCGCGAGGTTCGTGGCCCGTTTGTTAGGGTACTACTCCGACATTCGCCTGGTGTTGATCGGAGATCGGAGAAACCATGGACAACTACCGATCAGAGCAGCCGGCCGCTAGAATTCTTCTCCAGACAGCGACGGAAGTCGACCTAGCTGAAAACCTAGTGTCGAAAATCCTGCCGCTGTCGGGGATCGAACCTAGGACCTCCCCGTCAGAGGCGGTGCAGTGACATCAGTTGATGACCTTCCCCGATATATTTAATTATTTAATTAGGGGCGGGCTCTGCCTTAGAGTCTTGCTGTCGTATGCCGTGAGCTGTGTCGGAAGCAGTGGAGTACAGAGAGAATTCCGACGGTACGCTCAGTAAGAGTGCAGGCGGATTACTTTAATGAAATATTTGCATTTCCAATGAAAATCTAAACTCTTTCATTGTTTCGGTAGTTTTTTCGAGACTCTCTGCATGTAACGCAACTCTCGCGACTTCTCACTTGACCATAGACTGCATAGTTTTCTCTCAATTTCTCTGCGCATACGAAACTAGTAATTGAGTTTATTGTAAACCTGGCTGATTTCTGCTGATTATCATTGCACATACTATCGTAACGTTGCTTATTTACGTTACACGTCTGATAGAACATTTTAATTGTGTTTCAAGCATAAATTCAGCTTTTTTTCTGATTTGCCTTTATAAACTTATAAGAATTGCACTCACTGTTTTTGGTGCGAGTAACTGTTTTCTGTAAATTTGCTGATAACAGTTGCATATAAAAATTATTCTTGAAATATATTTTTGAAAAATCTTTTTTTGCTTTCAGTGGAGTCTGAATATTTTAAAAAACTGGGTACACTTGAGAGTAATGCTTCCTGAAACCTAACAGTCCCCTGTAGACAGTTTTGACCCCATCTCTTTTCCTCACTGTACAATAATTACTTCATGATATCATACTAAATTTTCTACTATAAATATAAAACTTTTTGATAAGTAAAAATGTTCGTATCAACACCTATAATTTCATTGAGGTTTATTAATATTTTCTTTGTTACGTTCCTATTGCTTTAGATAGATTTATTAATGTTCGCTTTGAGCTAATGCACTGAGGGAAACATGATTACAGTTTGAATTTGAACAATTTGAAAATTATTACAAACAATTACGATTACAATTACAATTAGAACTAGAAATCAATTAGCCGGTTCTAATTGATTTCTAATAAACTCCAAATAACTTCATTTTTTTAAACCTTTAACTTACTTAATAGCTTATAAGATTATATCTTTACCTTTTTATGAACTTATGGTTTATCTAACACTTTACTCCACACTACACAACATTACACTCTACACACTACACTTTAGTTAATGATAAAAATTATTTTATATTTTCCATCCTGATTCTTTAATATTTCCCCTTTGTATATTCTCTCAAAAATGTTATATAACAAAGTTTTTTAAAATTTAAAATAAAAATTATTTTTTAGATTTTTCCATAATTTTTCTTTAAATATCTTTAAATAATTTAGCAATGCAAACAGACGTGTATTATACTCATATAGCATCCATTGCATATTATATACTGTTTTTATTAAAATTCTTCCACTAAATATTGAAAATTTGCAATAATTGATTATTGAACTAATATGAAAAAAGACATGTATCATATATTCTCCGTACCTTGGATTTTTGCATTCCTTCTTCATATATTTTCGTTTTGGACGTTTACATGAGAGATTTAAAGGACTACACAAAATAACTTTATTCAACAAAGATTTTCGATAACCGTTTATCAATATGTCTATATCATCGACAAGTGCTTGATGTGCCAGCTGGTTTCACCTCGATGAACCATTTCTGTGTAACGCCAAAACTTTCAGATGGATAATTTGACATTACGATCCTGAAAATTATTTAAATATCGAAATTAATTCGGTACAGAAGAAAAAATAAGAAATACCAAAATATATTTTATATTTTTTTCCTTGCAGGATTAATCAACTACAATTGTAATACACAACCGGAAACCCGGACCCGGAGAACAACCGGAGATCCGGATTACCAACGCTTTACTTTTAACAATCAACTCATCTTTCCGTTTGCATATTTTTTACATACTACAATTCCCGTCTTATACATTTACTTAAATAACCTAATACAGCACTTCACTGAAACATCCATATAACCGAAACATTTTCACTTTCCCTTCATTCTCTTGGCAAAACTTTTATCGGCAATGCTCAATTCCAATTTCTGCCCCGCAATATTCCATCTTGATGCTTGCTCACAAAAAAACGTTCAGTGGAGAATATGAATGGGTATTTATAAAATACAGCCCGTAAAAATACATATGTTGTTACATATGTATGGACGGGTGTGTACGTCGGATATTGGGCATAAATTCCGGTGCCAACCACCGACCTCATTCCAGAAACTTCCATTTTTGTGCGCAGAACCTCCTTCGTGCTGTTTATTGTTTTAGAGCCTCATAACACGAGCTTGACCGTCCTTCTCAACTGTGCGGTCATCCATGAAATATTCAGTTGACCAGAAATATATTATCTCATTTGCAAACACACTTTCGAGTTATTGTGATATAATACGCGCTACCAACAACGGGGCCCGGCCGGGCTTTTAATTCAAAGTGGTCGTAAATTCTCATAAAGCCTGCGTAAGTGACTTGTCTGTTTGCTCAATGGCGATACCCGCCCCCTTGTTTCGCAGACACGAATAAGTTATAAAGGGCGATACCGGAAATAATATAATTTCATATTTTTTATCGCTCGGTTATGGGGTAATTCTCCGGATTTAATGCTTATCGCAATAATCGTAAAATGCGATCCGATGGAAACGAATTTGAAACTGCTGAATGTTAATGAAATTCTACGGACGTACTGCTGCCGGTTGAAGCTATAAAGTCATACCGCCTACTCAGCCAGCTCGTCTGCGAATTTTGTTAATGCATGCGAAGAAATGTTTTATTGCTTGCTGTAATTTCTGCCCTTCTGTTCCGCCAAGCGCGCCTATTTCAATTGTGTACCAATAAAACGATATCGCAAATTGCGACGAGCATTAAAAACCTATTATCTATCGGAATATCGATTAAGGACCAAGAACTCCCAATAGAAAGAGACAGGCTGCTATGCAGTTAGCAAAATGGAACAGTATGCTTCACACGATTCCAAAATTATTACAATAAATTCCTAAGCTTCGTATTCTAGCGTGTGACCACAAAGCAAGTGTAGTAACGACGTTTCCGTGCCATTTTGTGCCGCAATGCACTTCTCTTCTATCGTCCCGTTATGAAGTGATGATTCTCTTTAAAGTTCAAGAGATCGACAGTTACATGAGCGCGTAACAACTGCAAATGGCTGAAACTACAATCTGCACAACGCGTTAAGTTGAGCATCTGGTAGCATTTGGAAGTGAGTTGATGTTTAATGCATAGTGACGGAGAGAGAGAGAGAGAACTGAGAAGAGGTATCCTGGAATTCATCAGCACGGCAGCTGTGTGTATGCGTAGACACTTCACAAATAGCGGTGTCGTCAATATTGCCGCTGCTGTTGTAGTTACGGTGTGGAAATCTCGTAAGCAATGCGAATTTAGTGCACTGTGATTTAACCAACAGACCTCTCAGGCTCCAATGTAAAGACAGTAAATTAGAGGAACCAGATCCATCTCAGCAATTAAAATTAAATTAATTTTTCATTATATTAAACAGCAATACAAAAATACAAACGAAATTTATAGTGAGCAACAAAATCACTTCGAAGTTAATTATTTTTTTTATTTCACATCTAGTTTCCATGGATAATGTAAGTCATGCTGACGCCCAAAGAAGACGCCGCTTACCATTGAATATTCGATATTCACGTGCTGCGTAATGAAGCGGTAACATTTTTGATATTGTAGGTGTAATGTTTGTGTAAACTAAATTATATAATGTGTACAATGTACATTATGTAAACAGTATACTGCGGTTTTTACTTTGCTGCCTCTGACATTTGATTAGCTGTTACGGTGTTATCCAATCGGGACCTTACAGTCACACAAGTGACGTCATAATGGTAGCGTTCAGCCTTCCGATTGGATGACACGGAAACTGGTGATATCCTTCAAATGCAGCTCTGTGAAAAACGCAGTATAGACAATATTATACAGTGCTCTACAAAAAACTGCAATGTCTACTATATTATGCTGTTGCAGTATTCGTGAAGACTGTTTTTGTAAAAAAATATTTAATTCACTGTAGTGTTAAACGAGACTATTTTGTTTGTTGTTCTTCAGCAACGTGGTACATTTTGAAAAAAAAAATTTGCAATTTTTTTCATGTTACGCCTATTTTTCACAACAAATTTTGCATATTATTGCAAATAGCGTTCTATCAATATTTTATTTCATTCAAAATCCATTCTAGGTGTTCTGCAAGCCACAAGAATATCACTCAAACCAACATCAGAAAACATTTCTAAATATGACAAGTGTGACAAACACTTTTCATTAAAAACAGATAGCTTTTACTTTCGAAATGCTTCATTCTGGCTCTTTTGACAACAGCTTTGATCGTGTCATTAGAACTACCTGATCAACAGCGTGCGTTTTAAAATTGCAAAAATGTGTTGTATAGATTATTTTCTCATAAGAATGTTTTTGAACGACTGTGAGATAGAAAACATTTTACAGAGTGCGAAATCTTCATACGGATCAAATACGGTACTGCTACTTCACTATCAACTATTTATTTATTAGTTTAGTTTATTTATTTAGTGTTGGAATGTGACGTATGGAGAAGAAAATCTGCGCACGCTTTCTAGAGTTTCAAAATCCCTTCCCAACAATTTAACTATTAATAGTTGAAAGATGAAAAAAATTCTAGCAATAATAATAAATTTAAAAATGCGAGAGAAATTTCAAAAAGTAGATATTCGTTTACGTGTTATAGAAAACTTATTTTCAACGATTAACGAACTTCAGATTTGATTTTTCTGCATTGCTAACTAAATAGAAACTCATCCTAAACTCTACAACCACTACAAGCAAAAGGAAAGCTCAAAAAAGGGCATAGTGAAGCTTCATTTACGTCCAAAAGCAAATCAAGGGGCCATCTCAGTATTTGCTCAATGAATCAGGGAAACTGGACAAAACCCCGATCGTGATAGGGACTATTAATATAGGAGACTAAATTCACAGTTTCTACAGTTCCTTGGCACCGACCTTATCATTAGCAGCTATCAGGCAAGTAACTGAAATCTTATTTTGACCTCTTGCATATCTTGATAGCAGGCAATCTCTTGCCCTTTATAAAATACTAATACGAGTAATTTAATATAAACTGCTACTATTAAACTTAGAAAGCTAAACTCGCACTTTCCACGGTTCCATAGCAACGATACTATCCCTAACAGACGACGGGTACGTGAGTAGAATCTGATTTTACTCTATTATAATTGTATGTTACTCTCCTGTCCACTGTGAATTCCTACTATTTGAAAATTAATTACAATTAATATAGAAGTCTGGACTCGCATTTTTCCAGGTCCCAAGCGCCATCTACATCATCATCAGCAGCCGTCAGGTACGCAAGTAAAATTTAATTTTATCCTCTTGAATTAGTGGTTTATCTCTCGTTAGAATTTTCTCTCTCGTCCTTTTTAAATGACAATCATTTCCCTACGAACTGCTATTAAAATAGGAAACTGGATTCGCAGGGTGGCATAGCACTGCCCATAGCCCGAGCAGTCTCGCAGCACGTGGGACACGCGGCCGGCGCGTGCTGCGAGCGCCCGTGCGCGAGGTAATTGCGTGGGCGGATGGCTTCCCGGGGCCCGCCCGGCGCGGCGCGGCGCGGCGCAACGGCAGCTGTGGCCCCGGCGCACGAGGCTAACCGGCTTATTAGTGTTCACGGCGAGCGGCCGGCCGGCCAAGCCCGCCCGCCCACGCACTCGCCCGAGCCAATCCCTCTCCCATCCTCGCCCTCGTCCTGCAGGTCCGCTCCGTCGCACACGTCCTGCACGCCGCAGGTGCCCGCGAACGGGCCGCGGGTCGGGGACGACAGTGGACGGCAGTGGGCGGCGGAGGACGGCGGTGGGTTGGCAGCGGGCGGCGGACGACGACGACCGTGAGCTGGCTGGCGCGTGTCAGAGGGAGAAAAAAGAACAGGAAAAATGAAGATTTTAGTTAGAGCAGAAATATAGACCTTGAGGAACACCCTCTTGCGTGAGGTAGGCGAGTGTTATTTTCTCGAACAGCTAAAGCAACTGGAATGCTGGTAAAATAACCACTTTACAGTGGTTATTTTAAAAGTGGTACGTATGAAAGTTGTTGGTGAAAGTTAGTATAGCCAAAATATTTGTATTTCCAAATTAATGCCAATTTCACAACCCCCGCTTGCGTGTTTTGAAGTAAAAAGCCTTTGAACTATGCAATTAACGTATTTGAGACTATCCAACACAATTTCAATGCATTTTAAATCAAATACTACTCAGTCTTTTTACACTTAGTTCCATGGCGTAAATATTATTCATAGACATCACAGAATGAGGAAAAGGAATAATTGACAGCTGAAAGAAACATTCGTCGCGAAACGTCCTATCTAGAGGATGGCGAAGAAGAGCAAAGGACGACAGATGATTGATTGATTGTTACTGATTCCTGGCGGGTAAACTAATGAGTTCCGTGAGGGCGGTGCATGTTTTTTCATCGAGAGGTGGCTGTGATCTTCCCCGCTGGATGGCGAGATCCGGCGCCGACCTACTGTCGGCTAGTGGGGTTTCCCCCTAACCAGGACTCTCCCACCAGTGGGGTACCGCCCCAGCCGGTACAAACTCTATGCTTCCGACGGGTGTCCCAGCATGTGGTAATGTAGTGAATGTAAGTGAAAATGTGTGTAAAGGGTGAGGATGGGACAAGGAAGAGGGGCGCGGTCCGTGACCCGTTTTTCAGGGTACTGCTCCTTCATTCGCGTGGTCTTGATCGGAGAAGTCTCGAAAAACAACCGATGAGAGCAGCCGGCCGCTAGAATTTTCCTCCAGAGAGCGAATGAATTCGACCTACCTGGCAACGTAGTGTTGAAAATCCTGCCACCGTCGGGACTCGAATCTAGGACCTCCCGGTTTGTGGTACTGCAGTGGTATCAGTTGATCCACTGAGCTACCTCTCTCGGTAGAGATAATGGACTGAGGGACAGAAAACGGATGATCGTTTTAGAGGGTTGACGCTGGGTGTGGAAATGATAGTTCCGGGAATTGCAGCTTAGAGACTAGAAAAAATGTTTCTCCGATAGCCAATATCGGGGTTTCGTGGAACGCGCAGTTCTGGGAATCCAAAAATATCAGCAGACGTGAGGGCGTGCCAGTGACAGCTTCTAACAGATTAAAACGTATGAAAGAACTAGTAGTGCATGATTTGGTGAGAAGGTAGTTTCTCATTTTCCTTAGGATACAATAGAGAATCAGAACGACGGAGTAGTAAATGCAAAGAGACGAAGGTGAGAAAAAATTAAAAAGAAAGAGAGAGATGGTGAAAGAAGTATAGCGGAAATCCTTTAGAATAGCGGTACCAGTAAGTAACGCAAGTTTATGCTGGTATTACCCAAGTTGTGAACTTGAAATTAACATTTCTACGCATTTTAACACGATGAATATTGCGCTACAGATTTCACGTGGACTTTTGATCTAAAAATACTTGAACCACGTAAAAATGAACAGAAATGTAACTGACAATAATGAGTTGAAACGGCATATTACAAGAGACATTACATAAACTTCGCCTCAAGCACCAGCTGGCCCAACGCGAACTTCCGCAGAAGCCGGCCTCTCACAATTGTCGTGTGCAGGCCATTACACTCCAACACCTTGTCCACAGCTTCTCGCACCACCCCTCTTTCGCCCCCGCCGCCGCCGCCGCCCCGTCGCTTAATTAAATCTCCCCCTCCCTTCCCCTCCCCTCCGCCTTCATTCTCTCAATCCTCCGCGCGCACCCCCGCCAGAGCGCGCGGGCGAAAGCGGCGGCACCGCGAAGGGAACGGAAGTGAAGTGGCGCGCCCTACCAGGGCGACGGTGGCGCCGCGGCGGCTGAAGCGAGAATGGCTGACAGCCCGTCGCAGTGGATGAGCGGTCCACCAGCAGCGAAGCGGCCAACGCGCTGCCTCCGCACCTCCGGTATCTCAGTTTAATTCCAAGACACTCCCCTCCGGCACAGGTGGCTCAGGGCATCAATGGATGTCACGGCAGCGCCTCTGAGCGGGGGGTCCTAAGTTCCAGCCCCGAATGGCAAGATTTCCGGCTTTCGCATGTCAGCTAGGTTAAATTCAGTGGCTGCCTGGAGGAGAATTCTAGCGGTCGGTTGTTCTGATCGCTAGGTTTCCGTTTCCTCACCCTTTACTTACTTACACACACATTCATTACACTACCACACATGTCGGGAGCTTAAAGCTTGGGGCGGTGTTCGCTGGTGGGAGATACCTGGTTGGGGAAATGCCCGCAAACCTACATAGGTCGGCGCTGGATCACGTCATCCAGTGGAGAAAGATTACCGATACCTCCCGCGATAAAACATGCACTATTCTTACCGAATTCATTACCTTAGCAGTTGACCGGAATCACCAATCAATCAATCCAAGACACTTCATTAGGAAGTATTGTTATCGTTTCGATACAGCATCTCAGCATTCAGATAATGATCGTAGTTCTGAAGGGAGAACATCGCCGTCTATCGGTCTCCCCAGCTTTTGTTGATATGTAATTATGACAATTTCACTCGTGAAATTAACATTAGTAGCGTTGAACTCTACGTCTGAAAGTCACTAATCCCGAGAGTATATCTAAAAAAATATCATTTTTCTTATTGCGTTTTATTACTACCTCCTCCCTGTAGGGAGGAGTTTCTAACCTCAAGGAGCGACACTTGTCCTAGAAAGACGCTGTCGCTTGCAGAACCTTGGTTCAATTAACTTGAAATTGAAGGTGTTCTAAAGAACGCAATGTAATTAAAATTTTGCACAATCTCAATTATTTTTTTATGTAATTTCATTCGTTTAACAGTCTTATTAAATACCACTCGTGAATCGGAAGTTTCCAGAGACACTCGTATTTCCTCGTTCCAACGCGAATCACGAATTTATTGGAAATTTTGAATGCTCAGAAGTATTACCTATCACAATGATTGCGATGATGTGACTAATGAGCATTAAGACTGAGAGGATGGTGGAGTAAGAAGCACAGAAAACAGGGAAATCGTCAGGAAACCAGCCAGAAAACCGGTTTGTCCATCACACATTTCACTAGGATCGGTCGCGGATCGATTCCCGACCGCAGCTGTGAAAGGTTAGCAGCCTGGCTCTGCACCTCATGTGGAATTAGCGCTCGACAACGTGGTTTCCAGGCATGTTTCCTCGAAGTTCTCCCGTTTTCCCTTTCCCGATACCCTATTATGTTATTGCTGCATAGTCATTCACGGCATGATTCATGATAACGAATAGTTCAAGTTATTGGCACATACGGTACTATATTGGCAAAGTTGCTGGAACATTAATAAAGTTGTGCAACATCCCATACCTCAGTGATCAGTTTGTCAGCATTCCACCGTCATGTACGCGAGTTTAAACTCACGCCACTCGTGTAGAATTTGTCGTGAGCAAATGGATTCGGTGTGGTCTTTGGGTTTTATTACGGTCGCTTGTCGTTTGTATTACTGCTCTAACACCATCAATCTTACATTAATTAGTTCAACCATTATTGTCAATTCATTAAGAATGACGTATTTTGCAAGGAAAATCTCGTTTACAATATTCATAATAATTGAAAGTAATAACCAAGTGACCATTGTAGAATTCACGACCGTTAATAAGTTGTAGGATATGGATCACGGGATCGGTCAATTAATGAAATACATTAACTGACACACTAACTGAACGACTTACTTTCGGGCCGTGGCCCTGATCGGACTTGCAATGGACTTGTGCTTCAGCTTCTATATTGGAGTTGTAGTTGTAGTGGGGCTGTAGGCGAACATGAAGCTTGACCAGTTTGTGTATTAGTAAGCCCTGATGAAGGAATTAAATATTCCGAAACGTTGGCAAACTAATGTGTTTCATTAATTGACCGATCCCGTGATCCATATTCTACAATTACCAAGTGGTTTGATTTCACAGATCCGGGATTAAATTGACAAATTAATTTCATGACAAAAATTGTTTTCAAGCAGATATTTTTCACTTCATTTTTCTTCCCTCAATCATTTCATAATACCAGCATTATTAACATTTTCGTGGTAGAAAAATAGTGAAGTTACTTTGATGATGGAGAGGTAGCAGTAATGATGGGTATTGTGTGAATAAAGGGTTTGTGTAAAAGAAAACAGTTAGTTGTTTGGTAGGACAATGGTAACGACAGCGCGATTGAGGATCGGATTGTAATGGTAATATTGTGCTGAGGTGTAGGTGGTGCAATAATACTGTAGTGGTTGCAGTGTCAGGTGCTTTGTCGCGACATGTGCTAAAATTGTGACAATGGATGCGATGGTTTATGACTTGCTTGTGTGCAATGGTGCCAGTGTCAATCTCGTTGATGGCGATGGTGGTAGTAACGGTTTTCGGGATGGCACTGGCTAAAATGAAGGCGACAGATCGAGTGCTGGTAAATGTGAGGGAACTGTTGATTATGGTGATTCTGTTGGTGGGAGTGGTGACTGAAATAGTAATAACGCAACTATGCCTGTATCAGCCACAGTCTTGTAAACGCAAAAGACGACAACACAATCAAAATATCCGCGAACAGCGGGTTCGGCAACAGTAAAAACCACGGGACCAGCAGGGGGAAGGCCAAACCGGGAGTAGAGCAGCCTCGGAAAGCATGTCTGCCCACGAGTTGAGTGGGAACCGACAGTTCATTTCGGGTTACAGCGTAGGAGATAGCTCTCGCAGAGATTGCTTCACGGTGCGGCAGCGCGCAGCAGGAAGTTACCTTCATTACGCTGGCTCATATTAGCGAGATTGTTTTATGCCAGGACGCAGGGGGTGTGCGCTACGTGGCAACTCAACGGCGGAATTGCACCTCAGAACCGACGCACTAAAATCATCCTGCTTTCTCGTATGGACTTCTGACGCGAGTTCATATCTACTAATATGCGCTCTTCCTAGTGTTAAATAGAGGGTTAACTTTATTACGGCGCTATATAGCTTCTCCAACCAGTGTCACGTACGGCATAGCAAGGGTTTTATCAACGAGACTGCAACGTCATGAATAAAGCTCCAACTGAACAAGTTAAACGCAACGTCATCTGGAGGATTCTAACAGTATATGACCTTTAAAATGTGTAAAGTTAGTACAATGCATTTTGACTGTGTAGAGAATAATCGTTATAGAACATACATAGTACATACTTAGGTGAAGCAAAATGTCATTTACTCTAATTATCTGTTAATCGATTTAATAAAATATAACAAAATTTGGTTGGCTTATTTTGGAGACTTAAATTTTAAAAGTTACTTTAATCCAATCATTTGTTTAACACGCCTTAAGAAGGTCCATATATTCTTCATTTATTTCTATTCATTGCCTGTTTTATTTCAAGAGGGCTCTTCCCTTCTAATGTACCATTCAATATTTCGTCATCCTCGTTTACCTCTTTCCAACTCATTCTCTCCATCCGCCATCTCGTTTAAATTTCCATGGCTTCCTATCGTGGTTTTAATGTTTCTTATCACTTCATGTTTCTGCGACATTCTCTTGCAAAATTGACAGGAAATACAAATAACAAACACAATCTTGCATTTTCCACAAAAACATTTTTCTTGTTTGTTGTGCATTAAAAATTTATCGCACGTTTTCTTATTTTTCAGGACTGAAAAAAAGACAACAGTGAATTGTGCGTGTGTGTGTGCTTAGCACAACTATTTTGATGCTTACTGCGCGAAAACTACCCAATGAATGTATATGCTCACAGATCAGGGAAGTCAAGAGTACGAACACTTTTACCGTTGAATCAGAGCTGTGGGTTTGAATCCCTCCTCAGGTTTGTGCGTCGTATATTACGGCATGGTTTGAATTCCTGGCTCTTCATGTATCACCCCTGAACCTCAAATCATATCCTCAATTCCTTCCTTTCCCCTTAATTTGTTTAACCCTTAGACTGCATTTGGTTTTTTTTTTACCCAGGGGCAAATAACGTTTCGCAACACACTGAAAATTAGTGTGTCCTCATGAACGTCTTCTTTTCGATACGCTATTTATGTTCAATTTTACATGTTTTGTAAACTTTTCAGTTTTTAATTTTTGTGTTGGAAATAATATAATTTGTATGCGGTTGGGGTCAGAAATGCCACATTTGACGTTTAAATTCGGTAAAAAATCTTAAAATGTGTCCATTTCCATTTTGTAGAATATGTTGCGGTTTCTGGGTGATAACTTGGGGATATTGGTCTATTACGATTTGGTAGCTCTGCTTCAAACATCCGCATGCTGATAAGATAGACCCTATGTTTACTTATGAGGACATGCTAGATTGTTTTTCTGGAAAAAATATTCTTTATTTAGTGCGATGTAGTAATTAAAGCAAATAAATATCATCACTTTCTCAATAATTCCAAATAACATCCGTACATCAAATACTTGTAAACTATTGTGTAAAAAGTTTGGGGTTAAAAAAACAAGAATCCACGTAAGTATTGGAGAAACAAAGTCGAAGGTTCAAGCGGATATAAGACCAGACGCAAACCCCAGCGTCAGTGCTATCATGGCCCCGTGCCACTAATGTAGGAATAAGCGAGATGGATTCACGGGGAACTCTTGACCAACTGTAAGCACAATGACCGAAATAGACTCACAAGTTGCAACGGTTGTGCATACTAGGAGGCACCAAAGAGGCTGCACTTTGAGTAAAAATTCTCAACAAGAGAAGTGACGTCTTTATTCACCGAAATCTGCAAAACACGTCATACAGTAATGCACTTTCATTCACGCTCTTTCATTCACGCTCTTTCGCTCACGCTCTTTCGCTCACGCTCTTTCACTCACGCTCTTTCGCTCACGCTCTTTCACTCACTCTCTCTTTCTCATTCTTTCTTTCTTTCTTTCTCTTTCTCTCTCTCTCTCTCTCTCACTCTCTCAGTTGCCTCAGTTTGTCAGAGACATGCAGCTAAGTCAGTAAATCATCAATTTGTTATGATGATAACATGTTATAAGTTTAGACATCTGTTTTCTTTATCATTAGGTTTTTATTGTGACATTTACAGACGTAGTGGTAAGCACAGCGAAACGTACAGACCCCTTGCATTTGAATTGCTGACGAACGGCGCCTAAACCACCAATATTATTTACTGTACACTGATAGAACACACGTTAACATACACCTCCGGTTTATGGATGCGTTTTCTTTGTCACTACGGTTCGTCTGGAAGCACCTGCACCGGCGCAGAAGGGAAGTAAGCACGGAGCAACGTCGAGGGCCCTTGCCTTTTAATTGCAGGCCCCCCCCCCCCCGCCGCCGCCGCCGTCGCCGCCCGCTTCGCGGAGTCTTTCAATGCAGAGCGGCCTCCGAATTACTTCTTCGTAATGGCCCCATTTTTCCCCATTATTCCAAAAACTTGCTTAGCGCGCGCCCTGGCGGCGGGGCGGCGTTCTTCGCGCGGCAGGTGCGGCCTCTTTTTCATCCCATTTGTTGTTTTTTAATCTTCAGTTGATAATTGCGTTTTACCCCGCGCCCCCACTCGCCGCCGTTTAATTACTCGACCCCCTTCGCAGGGGGGAGGGGGGGCGCGACACTCACAGGCAGCACCTAAAAGCAAGGCCTCGGTGACGGCGAGGAGTATAGGTTTGCATTGTTATATTCTGGGTTACAGGAGGTAATACATTTATGTGAAAAATAAAATTAAAAATAAAAGAAATTTCGAATTCTATGTGGCAGTTTAAATCAAGGAGAGTGAAACCAACTGAATGAGACTAACGATGTAAATCTTCAGAATTCATTTGTGGTATCTATTTTTGTTGAAGAGAGATTTACTAATTGTAATTAAAATTTCTTAAAACAATTATTTTTACATCTCTAGAATTAGCTAGCGCAAAGGGGTGGTATTAATTTGTAACACTCAGAAGAAATACTGCGATGAAGTAGACATCCGGCTGCGGAAAGTTTGCTTTCTTACAGGTTGTGCCTCTCTCTCTCTCTCTCACTCTTTCTCACTCACACTCTCACTCTTTCTCACACTCTCACTCACTCTCTCTCACTCTCTCATTATCATTCTCTCTCTCTCTCTCTCTCTACACACACACACACACTCACTCTCTCAGTTGCCTCAGTTTGTCAAAGACAGGCAGCTAAGTCAGTAAAACTGAGACGCAACAAACAAATGAAATATAGCAGGAATATTGAATGATCAGTTAATGAAGGGAATTTACTATAGCACAGGTTCTGCCGTTTCTAAAATTTCCTTAACCCTCACCTCCCCACGTAGTATAACCTCGTGAGTTTGCCGGGCGACTGACAGGAAACCAATTCGTACTGGACTCCAGTGTGGCGGAGGCAGTGGATTCGGTGGTTACCAAACACAAGAGTAAGACTAATACAAACGCAGCTGGCGTTTGGCAATAACACTCAAACAAACCTACAAATCCCGTTATTAATTTTCACGAGATTCCTTTTCGCAGCTTTTTACTTTCCCATAAAACTTCACCGTGGCGTAGCACTTCATCATCCCATCAAACTTCACCCCTACTGCAGGGAGGTTGCTGGAGGGTTGTCGCGTCAACCAAGCCGTACAGAACTCCAGAATGTCACTGAGGCTGTGGATTCGGTGGATTCTAAACTACAATAAGCTAAGACTACAATAAACGCAGCAGGTCACTCTGTAGCAACAATCGTCTTACGAATCCAGAAATTTCTGTTATTCATGTATACGAGACCCCTTTTTCTAGCTTCCTGGTTTCTCATGAAACTTCATCCTCGCATTCCTGGGCAGCTGTCAAGACAACAAACAGTACAGAACTTGAGAACGTTGCGGAGGCAGTGGATTCGGTGGCTACCAAACACAAGAGTAAGACTTATTAACACAGCAGAGCTCCGTAAGCAATAACCCTTTAACAAATGGATAAATTCCGTCATTAATTCGAGCGAGATTCCCTTTCGCAGCCTCCCGGTAAAACTTCCTCCCCCCCCGGCTCAGCCCTGGCAGTTGAGTGGGCGGCGCGGCGGCGGGTGCGCCGGCTGTCAGGGCGGGTGGTGACGGGCCGGGGCGGCCTGCGGGCAGCGCGCCGACGGCCCGGCGGGGCGGGGCGGCGCGCAGCCAGACCGCGGCTCCCATTTCGCGCGAGGCGAGTGAATTAGCAGCGGCGGCGGTGGCGGAGACGGCGGAGGCGGCGGCAGCGGTGGTAACGGTGACGGTGACGGTGACGGTGACGGTGACGGTGACGGTGACGGTGACGGTGACGGTGACGGCGACGGTGACGGTGACGGTGACGGTGACGGTGGCAGCGGCGACGACGGCGGCGACGGTGACGGCGATGGCGGCAGCGACGTTGGTGGCGGTGGCGGCAGCGGCAGCGGCGGTGGTGGTGGCGGCGGCGGCGGCGGCAGCGGTAGCGGCGGTGGCGGCGGCGGCGGCGGCGGTGGCCGCTACGCCGCCGGGCGCCCGTGCATAGAAGACGAAGCGTGTGGCCGAATCATGCGACGACGGTGGAGGTGGTAGCGGTGATGGTTAGACCGACGATCATGGCGATGGTGAGGGTGAGGGTGACGAGTGAGGGTAAGGTTGAAGGTAACGAGACTGGAAAAATGACAGTGACAGGAAAGAGGAGAGTGGCTGGGAAAGTGATAGTAGCAAAGAAAGTGATGGTGGCAGGGACATTTAATCTTACAACGAAATTGAAGGGGTCAGGTGTAACGTTGCAAAATATAGGCTATATAAATACCCTTCTGAGTTGTTTGTTCTAGTTAAAAATAAATAGATATATATTTATATAAATAAAGTGCAAAGAAAAGAAAGAAATAATTTATAATTAGTATTGTACGTGAAAACATGAAAGATTTTACTACTAGGAGAAACGGGGTTGAAAGAAAATGTAATCTTTAGTGGGGAAGAAAAGTCAGTACTAAATGTATTTAAAAAGCAATATCTACAGATTCAATGGATAATTTAAGTTTTTCATGAGAAGCTCAATGGTTTAAATGTGTTCAGCGGTCCCAAATATTATATAAAGCAAAGTATGAATAGAAATTGAAAAACTTCGAATGGTGTATGATAATACTGTAAGTTGAAAAAATAAATATAAAATACGATTAAAAACCGACATAAATTTTACAACCTTGAGTTTTGAAATACCGTGAAACGTGCCATAGGAGAGTTAGCGGTAAGATTTTGCTTCAACTTGACTTGACACAAAAGATGCTATTGATGTCAGGATGAAGCTATTGATGAAGAGTTGGAATGGGGTATAAATGTTGCTGCGAGTTTAGTCAAAGTCACACTACTGTCGGTAACCGTCAACTGTCACCAAAAGTTATATATGAGAGTGATGATTCATAATGCGAATGTCTGCATCTTGTCAGCGGCGTTTCAGGATTGCAGTAGTTGTGGAATGGTGAAGCTAGGAAGAATAGGCAAAGTCGGAGTTGGAGAAGGGTGAGGAGTGAAACTTAAACGTAATTGCACGTGACAGACTGAGGGGAGCTAGGGAGCGATGCAGGTAGAGAGAGTCAAACAGACAGCACCGGAGAGGAAGCAGAAGTTGCAGGGGGAACACCAAGACAAGAAAACTGTCAAATTAGCTGCGCGCAGAGATGGCGGTGTCACGTGGAGATACGGGGCCAGTGGTAGAGGAAGGAATGTACTCTTCACGAGGGTGGATTCATGCAGAAAAGTGTAGCTACTGACGGAGGAAGGAATGATTGATTGATTTTTTCGTGTTTCCGGGCGCGTCAACTGCTTCGGTCATTAGTACCGTTAGTGTAGTGCATGTTTTTTCTCGGGCGATGGCGGTGATCTTCCCTCGCTGGAGGGCGAGATCCGGCGCCGACCTACCGTCGGCTAGCGGGTTTCCCTAACCAGGACTCTCCCACCAGCGGGCACCGCCCAGCCGGGACAAGCTCTAAGCTCCCGACCGGTCTCCCGGAATATGTGGCAGTGTAGTGCATGTTAATGCAAGTGAGTGTGTAACGGGAGAGGATAGGACAAGGAAGGAGAAGGACAGATTGCGCGCGGTCCGTGGCCCGTTCGGTAGGGTACTGCTCCGGTATTCGCCTGGTGTTGATCGGAGAAACCACGGAAAACTACCGATCAGAGCAGCCGGCCGCTAGAATTCTCCTCCAGGCAGCGACTGAATTCAACCTAGCTGAAAAGCTAGTGACGAAAATCCTGCCGCCATCAGGACTCGAACCTAGGACCTCCCAGTTAGAAGCGCTGCAGTGACATCAGTTGATGCCCTGAGCTACCACTCCCGGTACGGAGGAAGGAGCGATTCAGGGAGAATAATGTGGTCGATTGAACAATATTATGGCAAACACAGTACGCGTGTCAATGGGAATGCTGGTGATCAAGACAACAATGAATGTGAGAATGTGGGAAAGTGGGAAGGGAAAAAACTGACTGGAAGGTAGGTGAGAATGATAAGACAGTGAGCCTTCAAGTATTCACTGTATACTAGGAAATTGGTATGGATGGCAATGAGCAACCTGTCCAGCGAGAACATCAAGTAGACTAAAGCGAGTAGGGTGGCGAGAGCAAGAAGGATGGCGAGTGGCGTTTGTCGTTGGTGAATGACGAGAGTGAAGGATGACAGTGAAGTTTGCTACGTCTGCATGAACAGAGACCACAATGAAGAGGACAATGTGCTATTGAGGACGGATAGGTCGAAGTGACCAGTGAGAAAGGTGCTGAGAGAGACAACAGAATAATAATAATGGTGACAAAGGCGGCGAGGACGGTGAAAGCATTTACGTCACGAGCAGTGGGGATACGAGGAAAGCGAGATTAGCCAGGGCGGCACGATAGCGAGGATAGCGAGAGCAGAGTTAGTGCAAGGAGAAGCGGCAGGCCGGGCGAGTGACAGCACCGGTGGTGGTGATGGCGGAGGCGACTTATGTCGGGGTGGAGATGGACAATGACGAGGAGTGCAGTGCAGTAGCAACGGAAGAAAAGGCGGAGGAATCGGAAGAGCGAGGAAAAGGGAGTAAGAGTCGGGATGGAACAACCGGAGGAGACAGGGAAGGAGATTGATTGACATAGAAAAGAGAGAATCGAATCGGAGGTGATGGTGGACGAGATGGGAACGGAGAAGGAGACGTAGGAGAGGACGTGGGCGCGGGCAAAGACAGGAAAGTTGGGGCGTAAGTGGGGTGATGGGGGTTAAGGCGGAGGCGAGGCAGAAGGAGGTCGAAGGGGAGTGTTTTAGGTGGAGGGGAGCAGGAGGAGGGGGGAGGCGGAGAGGAATGAAAAGGAGATATATAGTAAGATAGAAAGACAGAGAGACACACAGAGAGATAAATGGATTGATTGATTGATAAAAAGATAAATAGACTCGATCTACTTTGGGTTTAACACTCGGTGGTAGTTTCGTAAGTAGTTCTATAGTATACATAACCGAACATTATTCCTTGAGACAAATGAAGAATAACCAATACAATCAAGGAGAAGTAAGTGAAGGATGGTGAGGAGGAGGAGAAAGGGGGCGGGGCCGCCGGCGCGGGCCACGTGCGGCCGCGCGAGGCGTCGGCGGGGTCACGCGCGCCGCGCCAGGCGCCGAGTGCGCGCGGGGCTTCCGTCACACCGAGAGCGCGAGTGGGTGGGGAGCGGAAATGGGCGGGAGGGGTGTGGCGTAGCGGGGAGAGGCAGAGGAGGGCAGGGCGGGTACACCGGGGCTTGGCGGGGGTGTGGTGGAGCGCGGCAAGGCGTGACGCGGCCTGGGCGAGCGTTGTCTGGCGGGGCAGGGGTCGTGGCGGGCGTGCGGGGGGGCGGGGGGCGGGCGTGGCGGGGCGTGGCGGAGCGTGCGGGGGCGTGGCGGGGCGTGGCGGAGCGTGGCCTGGACGAGCGTTGTGTGGCGGGGCGAGGCAGGACGAGGCGTGGCGAGGCGTGGCGAGGCGTGGCGAGGGGTGGCGTGGCGAGGCGAGGCGTGGCGAGGCGGCGAGGCGGGCGAGGCGTGGCGAGGCGTGGCGAGGCGTGGCGAGGCGTGGCGAGGCGTGGCGAGGCGTGGCGAGGCGTGGCGAGGCGTGGCGAGGCGGCGAGGCGTGGCGAGGCGTGGCGAGGCGGCGAGGCGTGGCGAGGCGTGGCGAGGCGTGGCGAGGCGTGGCGAGGCGTGGCGAGGCGTGGCGAGGCGTGGCGAGGCGAGGCGTGGCGAGGCATGGCGAGGCGTGACGAGGCGTGGCGAGGCGTGGCGAGGCGTGGCGAGGCGTGGCGAGGCGTGGCGAGGCGTGGCGAGGCGTGGCGAGGCGTGGCGAGGCGTGGCGAGGCGTGGCGAGGAGGCGTGGCGAGGCGTGGCGAGGCGTGGCGAGGCGTGGCGAGGCGTGGCGAGGCGTGGCGAGGCGTGCGAGGCGGCGAGGCGTGCGAGCGTGCGAGGCGTGGCGAGGCGTGGCGAGGCGTGGCGAGGCGTGGCGAGGCGTGGCGAGGCGTGGCGAGGCGTGGCGAGGCGTGGCGAGACGTGGCGAGGCGTGGCGAGGCGTGGCGAGGCGTGGCGAGGCGTGGCGAGGCGTGGCGAGGCGTGGCGAGGCGTGGCGAGGCGTGGCGAGGCGTGGCGAGGCGTGGCGAGGCGTGGCGAGGCGTGGCGAGACGTGGCGAGACGTGGCGAGGCGTGGCGAGGCGGCGGGCTTGCGGGGTGGGGTGGGTGGGGTGGGTGGAGCTTGAGCGACGGACGCCGAGGCAAGGTGGCGGGGTGGTGTGATGGGGTGGGAGGCAGTGGGGTGGAGCGGAGCTCACGTCGCGTCGTCTGCTTGTGCACCGCGCCGGGGCCACGGGCAGGTGCCGCGCAGCATGTTAATTAAATTCCGCACCTCTGGTCGCTGCGATACATGTAATGAGCGCCATTCACTCGCGCCCCTCGGGAAGCCGGCGAGGGTTTGAAGCCGCTCACATGACGCCATCCAGTTGTCAAATTTCATGTTTGGTGGAGGCACCAATGTTATGTTTATTCCGGGAGGTATTCCCTTTAAAACAGAGAGCCGTTTGTCTGCTACTTGTCCATACAACATAATTCTTCATTTTGTTGATGACGTTTATTAGATGGAATAAAAGATTGTCTTGTACAATTTTAAGGTTTTCGAATTTTTAGCCGATATATTGCGGTACACAAAGAAACATTTATTTTAATTTACAGTGTAGTAACACTTCACTATCTTAAATATGTAAAACACTCTCACAGGCATGTAAATCACCTTGAAGACGCCTGAGTGTCTGTTGAATATCTATGTGATATCAACTAGTTGAAACTTAAATAGTAGTGGCTTCGGAGAAGATTAGATATAACTCTTAATAGTGACGAAATTTTGGAGAAGGAGATGCCCAAGTGGTCTCGGGGAAGGTGAAATTGCCGATTGATCTCTGATGTAAGAATTCATTAACAACATACTTCTTTTATGTTTAGAAATTGAAGTATCATTATTTAAACCACCTTAAGAGAGAGGCCAACTGACAGCTAAGTTTGGTGAGTGGTACGACAGCTGAAGCTGATTCAGTTTTTGGCGTTACTAACGGTGACGTGCCATTTACATGCACACGCTGCTGCGGAAACCCAGGGACGTTTGGGAAACGTGTGGAAAACTGACAAGATTCGTAATCTTCCTTTTCCTCGCTCAATTAATTAGTGATGAAATAAATAAACCAATAATTAAATAAAATAATGTTTAAAATTTATGATGACAAAAAAATTAATGATGAAATAAATAAATGATGAAACAAATTAGTGGTGAAATAAATTGACGATGAAATAAATAAATTTATGATGAAATAAATAAATGAATGGATCATTAACTACAATTGTTTTGTAAAATACAATTTTTTGTTCTTTCTACATTATCTCTTCTCCGACAGTCAAACCGTCAACCTCCCTACCACGCCTTCTCTCTCCCCCTGCAATGCCCACCACCGCTACAACGCCGTCCAGGGCACAAATTACGCTGTACATGCGGGTGACGCGCGGGCGCACGCAGGGAGGTCCCGAGTTCGGAGGGGAAGCTCTGCAAACACTCCAGAGCGCGCGTCACGCACAAACTACTCGCAGGAAGGGTCGTAGATATCAGAGGCGCCGGCGCCCGACATTATCATAATGCGAGGGATGAAGTAAGGGTTCGCAGTGGACGGCCACACGGCTAGTCGTCGCACCCACTCAGAGCGTTGTGGCAAGCACGGTCGATTCGCTTGGAGTTTGTGGTAAACAGTGGGCGTTCGTAGTGGGTTTTCATCGATTAGTGATTCCGGGCGCGTCAACGGCTAAGGTCATTAGTCCCGAAAGTTTAGTGCATGTGTTTTCTCGGGAGGTAGCGACGACAGTGGCGACCTACCGTCGGCTAGCGGGGTTTTCGCTAACCAGGTATCTCCAACGAGCGAGGCATCAGCTCAGCCGGGACAAGCTCTAAGTTCCCGTGCGATCTCCCGTAATGTGTGGTAGTGTAGTGCATGTTAATGTAACTAAGGATGGGTCAAGGAAGAGGAAGGCGCTCGATCGGTCCGTGGTTCCTTTGTTGGGTACTGCTCCGGCATTCACCTGTGTTGATAAAAAAACGGAAAAATACCGATCAGGGAAACCGGCCGCTAGAATTCTCCAGACAGCGACTAAACTCGACCTACCTTTCCAGCTAGTGTGGAAAATATTGTTTTCATCGAGACTCGCAACCTAGAACCTTGGGAAAGAGGCACTGCCGAAACATCAATTGGCCCCCAGTCGGTCAGCTTCTATTGCAGCCTTCACCATCGCCACCACTTTCACTCTCGTTCTCCCCACATGATTCAATATCGTTTCTTCTCGCTTCGCCATCCACTCTTTCCTCACCCGCACCCCCATCACTGTTAGAGGCACTGCCGTGCCATCAGGTGATGCCCTGAGCCATCTCTCCCAGCCGAAATGGGTTTAGAGGGCTTCTGCCGTACATGGTGGTGCGGTGGCAGCCGCACTTATTTCCAAAACCTACGTTCGCGAGTGCAGTGTCGGGTGGGCGTGGTGGATTTGTGAACGTTGAAAAACGCTTAGCGTGCTATGTCACACTTGTGGCATGTTGGAGAACCCTGTCTACGGTAATAAATCGTCCTAGCGTTATCTCACTTTCCACAGACAAAATATTGTTAACTGTAACTAACATCTAACGATGAAATTGTGAGTCAAATTCCGGCGCTATAATAATAACAGACTAGGTATGGCTCTTTAGAATATCCCTTACATCCACGACACGAGTAGGTTTCAAAGATATTTTACCGAATTCATATGAAACATATGAACACATACTTCATTCAAGTTCGTTTCTGGGTGAGACGAGTTCAATCACTTATATATCATCCCTTCTCCACACGTTCATCTTATTGTTCGTCAACGTAGTTTACCTTAGCTGTCGGTCTTGAGTGAGAAGTTAATAAAAAAGATTCGAAATGACGAACATATCCCACTATAGAGCTTTCAATATTTTGTAAAATTTACATTTCGCTATCAAATGCGAAACCACCTTAAGATGTTTCATTCATTCAACTGACGTCCCCCACCCCTCCACCTATCTGACAATGCTACAATTTTTTGCGGACAATATAGGAAAGGCTGCATTTTGGGGTCACTGTTCTCATGTAGACTGACTCCTACGTCAAGATTTCTTCCACTGAAGTGGTCACAAAACGCAATCATCATGTGACGCAAGAAAACTAGATCCAAGCCAACATCCGCCCTTCCACCCCGAGGCAGTCCACCATTCAGCCTCACCGCATGTTGCCAATCGGCAACACTGCCATTCATGTAGCTCGATGGCCACTTATGCATTATCTTTAGGCTGCTAGTACAGAGAAACAGCAGTTTCTGACTCCGAGAATCAAACAGCTTCTCAAAAATACAACAATTTTTTGCATCCAACACCGTCTGCATCATCAACGTCCCAGAACGCCTCACCCCACTCGCACCGGGAGCGGTAGCTCAGTGCATCAACTGATGTCACTGCAGCGCCTCTGACCAGGAGGTCCTAGGTTCCCACTCCCCACGGAGGCAGGATTTTCGACACTAGCTTTACAGCTAGGTCAAATTCAGTGGCTGTCTGAAAGAGAGTTCTAGCGGCCGGCTGCTCTGATAGGTAGTTTTCCGTGGTTTCTCCGATCAACACCAAACGAATGCCGGAACAATACCCTACCAAAGGGACCACGGACCGCGCGCGATCTTTCCTTCCTCTTCCTTGTCCTATCCTCTCCCCTTACACACACACTTACACTAACATGCACCACACTATCACATATTGCGGGAAACCGGTCGGGAGCTTAGCGCTTGTCCCGGCTGGGGCGGTGCCCCGCTGGTGGGAGAGTCCTGGTTAGGGGGAAACCCACTATCCGACGGTAGGTCGGCGCCGGATCTCGCCATCCAGCAGGGGAAGATCACCGCCAGCTCCCGCGAAAAAAACATGCACTACACTAACGGGACTAATGATCAAAGCAGTTGACACGCCCGGAACCACGAAAATATCAATCAATCAATCAATCTCACTTCACTTGCCATTCCCCTTCATCCGCACGATTTTCTCTCCCACCCGCATCCACACTCCCCGCCCCGCCGCGTCGCGTCCGCCATTCAGCCTCGCGGGCGGCTGCATGCGCGCGTAATGAACTAGACGGCGCCGAGCGTAGGTGGGGGAGGGACGCGGGGCGGGGCCGCGCGGGCCTAATTTCATTATGTAAACTCCACGCACTGTTTTGTTGACGCGAGCGCCGGCCAGCCGGCGACCGCGCGCGGGCAGGCGAGTCGCCGCCGCCGCCGCCTCCGCCGCCGAGCGACATCAGGTTAACGCAAATGAGTGCAAAACGACCCCCGCACGCGCGGGCGGGCGCCCGCCCGGCGCGGCGACGGTGCGTGGGAGGGCGCGGGCGTGGGGGGACGCGAGGAACGAGTGGGAGATACGGCGAGGACGTAGTGTGTGTACCTGTGAGCGGGTGGGCGGAATTGGACAGTGTGGGCGAGCGGTTAAAGAAGTGAGCGGTGGATGACTAGGCGAGGGAGAAGGAGGGTGTTCCGAGTGAGCTGGCTTGTGAGCCGGCGGGTGAATTGGATTGTGAGCTGGGATGTGATCCAGTGGGAGTGCCGGGATGAGTTGGGAGCAGATGGGGGGGGCATGAGAGACTGTGGGTGAGCTAGTAGGTGAATTGGCTAAAGTGTGATTCGGTGGGAGAGCTGGCAGGTGAGATACGGTGAGGAAGTATAGTAGTGTGTGTTCCATTGAGCGGGAGGACGGGATGCGAGAGTGTGAGCAAACAGTTGATCAGATGAGTGAGTTGGTCAGGGACGCGGAGGGTGATCCGCCCAGTCAACTGGCATGTGAGCCAGTGGGTCAGCCAGCGGGTGAAATCTTGTGAACCGGGGTGTGAGTCTGTGAGAGAGACCGCAGGTGAGACACAGTGAGGATGTAGATAAAAGCCTGTTCCAGTGAGCGGGAGGACGGAATGCGAGGATATGGGCGAGGCGAGTGAACCGGTGAGCTAGTGTCTGAGTTGAGGGGGAGACACTGGGTGAGCACGGGGAGAAGGCAGAACACCACTATGACAAGCAGGTAAGAGGACGTTGGTTGTGTATGTGGTTCAATGGGCAGGTGATGATGAGGGTACGTACCTGTCAAGCGGGCTTTGAATTTATTTTAATGGACTACACAACTGTGTATGTGACCAAACAATGAGACCATGTAGGGTGCTGGGCAGTTGATGGGGAATTGGCACACGCTGACATGGATTTTACAGCGTTAGGGTTCAGGTTTCGAGATAATGTTTGGACGGCTTGGGCGGTTCTTTATCCAGGAAAGTCTACGGGCGAGAGGGTGGTTGGTATGCTGTTCGGGCGTGTGCCAACCAGCGACTGGCTTGTTGGCTGAATGTGCCATTGGTGAGCCATTTGTGTGGTGAGGTTGGCGGGCAGTGTGAGGGAGGGGGCAATTGGGTGTTCCAGTGAGCGCTGGGTGCGGGAGGTGGGCGTGAACGTGAGTCCGCGGGTGGAATGGGAAAGTGCACAAGCGAGCTTGAGCGGCGCGTAATTTGACCGGGGAGATGATTATTTGATGAATTATTGAGGCAGCAACGTGTGGGCGAGAGGGCGACTGACTGCGCCTATAACAGGACGGGGCTGGGCGTCAGCGAACGGAGCAGGCGTAATTGTCCCACCCGTCTCTCTTTTTTGCCTCATTAACAATAAAACTAGTAGTAAGAGAATACTTATCATATGTAATATCACGAGTGATTTGAAAATATTCGATAAATCCCCGATTTGCAAAGCGAGGAGGGAATTTATCTGAGAATTTCCACAGCACGTTTGGTATTTAATAGAATGAAATTATGCCCAACAGAATTTGAAATTGCGCCAAATATTAAAAATAACTGAAAGCTATGATAAAATCAAAGAGGTTATGTTATAGTACATACGCGTTTTATTGGACATCAACATTGCGATTGGTTCATACCGCGTCCCACGGTAGATGAGTCACAGATTATGATTGGTCAGGGTGGGGAAGCGGTATGAAAAATCGGATAGAAAAAACGATAAACTATTTGAGATACACTTGATTGGGAATTTTGTAAGTATAGTTAAACACTATTGGTTTTAAATTGAGGACTCGAATATTCAATACTATTTACCAGATGAAATCGCCTTGTTATGTTGTTTACTTACGTGCTCGAAGTAAACTTAATTTTGGAATTCAATATAACGAACACTTCTGAAGTACATAAAACGACTCTTTATAACATTCAATGTACTTTCCAACATCGCTGATATCAAAATAATACTGTGGCAACCCGTCAATCCATAACGATGGCGGTCTAGTACCAAGGCAAATTACAACGGTCGATATTATGGCGACGTGTTGCCGGGGAACAAAAATTAATATTGCAAGCTAAATAGTTACGGAGAAGTGAGTGGCTCTTCCGTCAATTCGTATGCCTAAATTACAAGTTATCACATAGATCTGCATCAGACACACTGAATAGGGAAATAATAGATGTTTGGAAATTATGTTACGAGGAAAAATATGTGCACATGCAACTCTTAAAAAGCGTTTTACTTCAACAGACTTTACCATCGTATATAAATCAGAATTGATATATTTTAGTTCTCTTAATTTGTGATTTTCGTGACTTATATTTGTTTTTGGCTAAGTAATCCGTTATTTCTGCAAAATAACAATTACTTATAGTTTTCCATTCAACTTCGAATCCCCTTTCGAATCAAGCAAGAAATGTGCCTCATTTAACGTTACGTTTCGCATGAAAGTCCCAATATCCAATCGTCCGTTTTGCATTCAGTACTTCACTACATTTTCACCTCTTATATCCTGCTTTCATTTCTGCGACCGGCCCTCCACAGTCGTTGATTACTGCATATTTCAACTCGCTGCCTAATTATCTTCATTCAATCGTACTAATTCCTTGCGATACATTGTGTCTATTGAACCTTGCTTTATTACTTACCTTTTTCCGAGCTGCAAAGCACGTTGAGCTTCTTACCATCCCGCTCCGCATTCATCTTTCAATCGTCGTTTTAGAAGTATTCCGCTCTCGGATCAGCCATCGACACCCATGCTCTCATTCGCAGTTCATTTCCGATTCCGTTTTTGTACTCCTCACTTTTTTGTCGCTGCTCATCAGCCGTTCCATTCCCACCTGTCATCATTCTCATCTGCATCACCAACCTCTCCATCGTCCCAGTTTGCAGTCCATTGAGGATTCATTGGGCTACCGCAGACAGCGGTTGGCTCTGTGCCAGGACATGCACACGGGAACAGGGGGGAATGAAAATCGCTGTATCGTTGCAGATGGCAAGTGCTGTGGATTAGCTCGTGCGATTTTATTAATATGAGTACCGTGCTCTTTCGAGTTCCATAGTTATGTTCCATAGTTCTTGCGTTGTAAGCTTGAAGCCGATTTTATGAGAATAACAGAAGAATTTGCCTGAATTTAAGCTTGGAGCTACCTCGTTCTCTGTGCGACTATGAGCGACTCATTTTATTGGTTCGTTTTTTTAGCTTACAATGATTAATGATGAGTCATAGTTTATAAAAACAAATTGTGAGATATTTGTGTATACGTTTTCCTTACCTTCTTTACTTTGGGCAATGCATGTAGCCTATCTAGGCCAGAATAAATCACACTGAACGATAATCGCAACCACATTCTACATTTTATAATCGAATTTGTTGTGGTTGGCCAAGGCAAAATTCATATGCATGAACAAGCTACCTCTATGGCATAGCCTCAGTACTGTAGAGATGACTGCAAGAAAATATTATTTTAAAAAATCAATGCTTCTGTTTCACGGACTGTGGGCTGTCAGCGTGGTGAGTTAGCGCAGCGGTGGGCAGAATAGTTTCCCTTCATAAATGTCTTAAATAAATTATCAACCCAATTCTATAATGATATAAAGATCCATTACTTTATAACCCATCCTAGAGGAGAGATCTATGGTTTTATTAAACCTCAAACTCCCGTTCCTTCGGATGTTTCACGACCCTACCTCTCACAGCCGAATAATTTGGGTGACGGGAGAGAACAGTAGGTAAGTAAAAAATAAATAGTGGCCTGAAAGCGAAGGCTCAAAAGAGTTCCAGACGATCCAGATGGACAAAAAGTGACATCTGTTTTCATGCATGCATGGCTTGATATAAATAAAATTAGATATTTCATACTGAAGATCAATGATGGTCACTCACAAAAATAGTGTTGAAATTATTGTATCAACAGTAAAAAATGTATTCCCTACAAAAGCTATACAAACCGAATCAAGTTAACATCTAGTTAATTAATAAATAAGTAAATATGATTCAAGAAAGTTAGGTAAAAATTAAAATTATGTGTGTACCACGGGTGTTAGGTGATTCTAATGACCTCGGGCGGCAAAAGAACTCACGAGTTAAAGGCCCTCCGTTTTTTCGCCGCTCGATCATTAGAATCCTTAAAATGCCTTAGGTGCATAAATAACTCATATTGGCCCTCAAAGTAATATCCATTGGCCACAATGCACTTTTTGGCATCGGCGAAAAAGCTGCTGTAATGTGTCAGCGATGGTCTCATTGGGAATCGAACGAGGGACAAATGTCACACGTTGTTGCATACCTAGTAAATCTGCAAAACGTCTGTCTTCAGAACCTCCTTGCGGCGAGAGAACGAGAAGGACTCGGAAGTCGCCAGGTCGCGCAAGCACTGAGGATGTGCGACATCAGAAGTACACGGCGATGGGGCAATAATGTGGGTGTATAGTGTACAGATCGCAGTATGAGAAGGTGCGTTTTTTTCCATCAGACACCGGGAGCGATGGCTCAGTGCATCAACTGATATTACTGCAGTGTCTCTGGCCGAGAGGTCCTAGGTTAGAGTCCCAACGGCGGCAAGATTTTCGGCACTAGCTTTTCAGCTAGATCGAATTCACTCGCTGGCTGGAGGAGAATTCTAGCGGCCGGCTGCTCTGATCGGTAGATTTCCGTTGTCTCTCCAATCAACACCAGGCGAATGCCAGAGCAGTACCCTACCAAACGGGTCACAGAGTGCGCGCGATCATTCCTTCCTCTTCCTTGTCCTCCCTTGACCACACACACACACACACTAACATGCACTACACTACCACATATTCCGGGAGACCGGTCGGGAGCTTAGAGCTTGTCCCGGCTGGGGCGGTGCCCCGCTGGTGGGAGAGTCCTGGTTAGGGGGAAACCCCACTAACCGGCGGTAGGTCGGCGCCGGATCTCGCCATCCAGTGGGGGGAGATTACCGCCACCTACCGATGAAAAACATGAACTTCACTTACGGGAGTAATAACATAAGCTGTTGACGCGCCCGGATCTACAAAGAATCAATCAATTGCATCAGACTCCACTTACCACTCCCGCCCCTCCTAGACGAACGTATTAGATGTGCAACTTATTAGATGCGCGTCAAAACAGCTTCTTAGAATTTGTCTTTGGCGATTTTCCCTTCCGTGATAAATTCGTGTTGGATCATGCGGTTGGTCTCTATAAGCACAAGCAATAGAGCCTACCTTCTCGACTTCTGCAGGTGGTTCTTTTTGGACGCGATGACGCCATTGAGAACTATTCCATAGAATGCTGCTTCGATTCCGAACAGTACTGGTAGCACCAGATCTCATCCTTTGTGAATATGGTTGGAAGGATCGTGGTGAAGTGTCAACAAAATTTCCGGCAGTGGGTATTCGTGTGTCCTTATGCTCGTCCGTCAAAGAGTATGCCACAAAAGTGAACAGATCTTGCGCCAACCCAACTTCGGGTAAATAATGGTATGAAAAAATTCCCCATGCTAATTCATAATTTCACACGATATCCTTCGTAAAAGAAGTTCTGCAGTAAAAGCAGTAAAAGTAGTTCTGCAACAGCGTCTGTCGCACCCGCGTGATGTTATCGGTCGTCACTCTTGTAAAAGACCAGCTCTCGTTTTGCACGGTGTCCTTTCCCACCCTACAAAGATTAAACAGGTCGTCATTACTGCATTTACTCCTTATTACATCTTTACATCTGCAATTCATTGCAGATGCATGCGTTTCCGTAGATGTTTTAACCAGTTTGTGACAAAACGTCTTATGCGTCCGAAGTTCCATTTCAAGAGAGAGCATGCATGCCGTTCGACCGCCAGCAGCTGACTGAGCTACATCCAGTTCTTGCGCTCCATTCTATGTGGCGACACTCCAGTGGTCGCGCCCTGCTATAGTTTAGATATCACTTGCTTTCACCACGCTAGTTGAGATATCCATCTACTTAACGTTTCAGAGATACCCTGTATACAAAGAGTCTGCTGGCAGTAGAAATGTAAGTACCACGCGTTATTATTATTATTATTATTATTATTATTATTATTATTATTATTATTATTATATTATTATTATTATTATTACTACTACTACTACTACTACTACTACTACTACTATTATTATTATTATCATCATTATTATTATGAAATAATATGAAATAAGTAGTTGCAGCCCATGTACAATATGATACAAAAATATACAATGATCACCAAATATATCACGTAAAGCAGTGTAATACGTTTAATTACCTCTTGGCTCCACAATTTTGCGCGTCACCCAACTAAATCGTTGGTGAGTGGATGTAGGGTATTTAAAGCGAAACATTTGACTCGGTCTCTACTCGTGTACACGTAGGAAATTCAATAGCATGACGGCTCTCACACACCAGCAATAAACTTCAGTTCTGTGGTGACAGTTCTTACTAATGTATGCCATCAGGCATCACTTTTATTGTATTCATCATAGTCATCATATAAAGCATTTATGAACTGTTTTCCTAGGATAGAACATCTACAATAACAACCAAAATAGCCTCGACGTGTCACAATAACTTACGCTCCTCTTAGGTACGTTGTACATGCGCGATTCATGGAATTCCCGGGAAATTTATCAAAGTGCTTTGTATCATCTGTTAGATATTTTCGCATTAACTTATTGCTTCATATTACTACTCGACATTCTCCATGTAGAACAACCATATAAAATCCTCAAACCGACGCGGACAAATTCGTATGAATTTTAATGAAACATTTGAACCTGTAAAAATGCAGAATCGATAGGTTCTTTGTTTAACGTCACTTCTACACATAACATGATTAATGCCGTGATCAGCTACAGATCTACAATTTATGTAATTTTTTATTGATTGAATATTCTGTCAAGAAAAAATACCTCCAGAGAAGCACTAAACGAACATTATGTGAAACTTTAGCATATCATCATATCAACATCTTTCTATAAACTTTTTCTCAACAAAAACAGTGAATCGAAGGTCTGTTTTTAAGATGTTATTTTTAAACTTTGAAATAGCTCAACGGTTCTTTCCACTCCTCATCTCATCTAAATTAAAATCTCATTTAAATTTTCCCCTCTTCACGATTACCATCTCTTAGTGTGCTCTGTTGGGTTTCTTGCAAATGATGCATCCCAATTTCACAAATAAACTATAACATATAATATCAAGTTACAGCTTTACATCCTTTCCTTTGGCATTTTCTTACATTTTCCACCGTGTCCCAAACTTCGACAGTCTAACGCTACTTTCCAACCTCCATCCTCCTCCTTGGCTTTTCAATTCTTGATTTGGTTTCAGAACACCGTCCACATCATTTCACGAGGAATTTTCGTCAAACCAGTCTCTCAATTCCACGCATCATGTTCCAGCGTGTCTGCTGCCCATCACCTCTCTGGTTCGTTCCTCCACTCAACCCGTCCCCAGCTCTACACGCGCCCCACTTCATCTCCCTCCACACCTCCCCCCCCCTTCCCAACCCGATCCACCGCGCTAGAATACCGCCCGTTTGCGTCCAGCTCCATCACGCACCGCGTGCGTCCCACCGCGCCCTCCTCGCATTCCCTCCTCTTCCCCTCGACTCACGTCTCCCTGCACGTCCCGGAACACCTGGACACCACTCGAAACTCACTGCCGCTACCAGACAAGAACCGAAACTCCCCGCCATGAACCGAAACATCCTCGCCATGAACCGAAACTCCCCGCCATGAACCGAAACTCCCCGCCATGAACCGAAACTCCCCGCCATGAACCGAAACTCCCGCCATGAACCGAAACTCCCGCCATGAACCGAAACTCCTCGCCATGAACCGAAACTCTCCGCCATTACCCGAAACTCCCGCCATGAACCGAAACTCCCGCCATGAACCGAAACTCCCGCCATGAACCGAAACTCCCGCCATGAACCGAAACTCCTCGCCATGAACCGAAACTCTCCGCCATTACCCGAAACTCCCGCCATGAATCGAAACTCCCGCCATGAACCGAAACCCCACGCCATGAACCGAAACTCCCCGCCATGAACCGAAACTCCCCGCCATGAACCGAAACTCCCCGCCATGAACCGAAACTCCCCGCCATCAACCGAAACTCCCCGCCATGAACCGAAACTCCCCGTCATGAACCGAAACTCCTCGCCATGAACCGAAACCTCCGCCATTACCGAAACTCTCCGCCATTACCGAAACTCTCCGCCATTACCCGATACTCCCGCCATGAACCGAAACTCCCGCCATGAACCGAAACTCCCCGCCATGAACCGAAACTCCCGCCATGAACCGAAACTCCTCGCCATGAACCGAAACTCTCCGCCATTACCGAAACTCCCCGCCATTACCGAAACTCCCCGCCATTACCGAAACTCCCGCCATGAACCGAAACTCCCGCCATGAACCGAAACTCCCCGCCATGAACCGAAACTCCCGCCATGAACCGAAACTCCCGCCATGAACCGAAACTCCCGCCATGAACCGAAACTTCCGCCATGAACCGAAACTCCCGCCATGAACCGAAACTCCCGCCATGAACCGAAACTCCCCGCCATGAACCGAAACTCCCCGCCATGAACCGAAACCCCAATTTTCCAAAATTGCTCCCCACCATCCCAATCATAACTTTCCATCACCACATCCCCTCACCACTTTGCGAAGCTTCTCGCCACCACCCGGAACAACACACCACCACTCAGAACTCCACGCCGCCATCCGGACCTCGCCGCCACTACCCTCAACTCCCCATCACTACCCGAAATTCCCCGCCAACACCTGAAACTCACCGCCTCTCCGCAATTCTTCTCGACATCCGGCAACTCTCCGTCACATACCAAAATGTCCATTCCTAGGCACTACTCGGGAGTCCCGCCACACAGTAACAGTCCCCAGCACGGCCCGCTCCACTCGCACTCCTCGCCTTTGCGGCCTCTTTCTTCCATGTCCTACCACGCCCTCGTACCTACACCAAGCATCGGCCTTCGTCGATCCGACTCTCCAAGCCTTGCAGCACCTCGCCTTGTTTAGCCTCCACTTGCCGCCCCTGTCCAGCTCTCTGGACCGATCCGTCCTGTCAAGCATATCTCGTCGCTTCACCCTTCGTCTCAACATTCCCAATCCTCTCTCTCTTCTCCCCGGCTCTCCCCACCTCTCCCTGCCTCTCCTCTCCCCATCTCTCCCCACTTCTCCCGCCCTCCCCACCTCTCCTGCCTGTCCTCGCTTCTCCTCTCCCCACCTCTCCCGCCACACCCCACTTGTCCCCGCCTCCCCGCCTCCCCGCCTCTCTCACCTCTCCCCACTTCTCGCCTCTCCCTGTTTTTCTCTGTCTTTTCTCGCCTCTCCTCACCTCTCCCCCCCCCCCCCCCCCCCCCCCCCCCGGGGAAGCTGCCGCCGCCGCCCCCTACCCGACGGGCGAGCGGCGGCCGGCCGGCGGCCGCGGCGGCAGAGCCTTCGAGGCGACGTGTCCGTATTCCCAATTTGTCAGCGGCCCCGCCCCCGCCGCCGCTGTCCCCTCTCCCCGCGTTTTACCGCTTCCGCTCGGGCGCGCGCGGGCCCTCGTTCGCGCCGTGTGGTGTCCGCGCCGCTGGCGATCTCTGCCCCGCCCGGCTAGGCCTCGGTGATTACGGCGCGGAGCGCGTCTATGTGCAACCGCAGCTTCCGACATCCACCGCTCCCATTGCTCCCGACAGCCGCGCACACCCGGACTATATACGGGTTTTCATACAGTGCATCAACTGATGTCACTGCAGCGCCTCTGACCGGGAGGTCCTACGTTCAAGTCGTGACGGCGGCAGGATTTTCGACACTAGCTTGTCAGCTAGGTCGAATTCAGTCGCTGTCTGGAGGAGAATAATTCTAGAGGCCGGCTGCGCTGATCGGTAGATTTCCGTGGTTTCTCCGATCGACACCAAGCGAATGCCGGAGCAGTACCCTACCAAACGGGCCACGCAACGCGCGCGATCTGTCCTTCCTCTTCCTTGTCCTATCCTCTCCCCTTACACACACACTTACACTAACGTGCACTACACTACCACATATTCCAGGAGACCGGTCGGGAGCTTAGAGCTTGTCCCGACTGGGGCGGTGCCCCGCTGGTGGGAGAGTCTTGGTTAGGGGGAAACCCCATTAGCCGACGGTAGGTTGGCGCCGGATCTCGCCATCAAGCGGGGGAAGATCACCGCCATCGCCCTACACTACACTATCGGGACTAATGACCGAAGCAGTTGACGGGCCGGAAACACGAAAAATCAATCAATCAATCATAACGTGATGCGTGAGGGTCTTGTCTTCACGATCGGATTTGGCACGACCGCGTCTTTCTCGGTCTTGCCGCAAGTTGTCGCTTGATCTGCACTGTAAGATACGGTCACGATCTGGCGGCACAACCGAGAAAGCCGCAAAAAGTCGTCACATGCTCCATCGTGAAGACATGCCCCTCACGCGCCACGTGACGAAAACCTAACCCTGCAGTTGTTTACGTTGTGAATTACGTTAACTTCATTGACTACGATTTGTGGTACATTTATTATATTTGAAACAGTAGAAAAGGAAGACAAATATAATTATCTTCTTGATTACATTGACGGTCTTTGCATGTGACCTAGAAACTTTTCAAAAAATACACTAGCTCAAGCTCTATGTGAAGAAAAGCTTGCGATTACATCGCACAACATTAAGAGATGTAGGAAAGTAAGCAACAACAACAGAAAATAACTACATATGCCTGTATGGAAAACCAAAAACACCGAAAATATTGTTTTATTCTCCAAAACAAATGAAATGAGAGACATTTACAAATGCAACACTGTTCACTGTGAACACATGTGAGCTTGTTTCTCAAAATGTAATTGAAATGTTTTATATTTACACAGATGCATGTACTCGTATGTTACTGACTCGCATCAACGCAAGGAATCCTACTATCCACGTTAAGTTAAAAACGTAATGTATCACATTATTATACTTAATGAAGTATTTTTGTAAAGTCAGATCGGACGAATGCAGGACATTGCATGCATCTACACTTACTAACCGTTCTATTTAAAAACTTATTTATTGAAATTGAAAAACTCACTACAAAGTAGTTTGCCTATAAAATTATAAAACTTTTTTATAAAGAGAATGTGATAACTTAGCGAGAGCCTACTAACTTCCATTCAAAAAAATATGGATGAACTAAACCTCAAACTGCTTTCTAAAAAAACCCTCGTGTTTTAAATACAGTAAACCCTTGTTAGCACAAACTCGCTAAACACGTAACACAAACAAAACTTCCGTACCGGCAAGGTATTACAGTAATACGGACATTTATAATACTCGGATAACAGGAATTCTTATAACACGAATTCCGATTATTTCGGTTCCTTGAAATTAGTGTTAATGAGGGTTTACTGTACATGCATATTTTGATGAAACTACATCGTCTATTTTTTTTATTCAGCTTAGTTAACATGCAATAACGCGTTCAGACGACCCTGGTAACTAACGTAAAAAAGTAACATTTTCGTAACTATTTCGCTCTGATCACGGTTTTAAATCCCACATCAGCGATGGTTTGCCAAGCTTGTATATTAACTTTCATTCATCATTCTTTTACCCCTCTTCATTTAGACCTAAAGATTACATGCTTACATGCAATCATCGCAAAATGAGCAGGTTCCACTTCTGAATTATTCACGAGTATTCGCCATTTATGATTAGCAAAACTGTGAAAGAGTCTAAGCGGCATCGCAGTGATGATGTTCAACTATAGCTGAACCGCTCGCAAAAAAACCATCATGGCGGACGTACCTTTGGTTAAGTCTCGGAGGCTGCCCCCCCCCTATGGCATCTGAGATTTCCCCTCGGCGATAAGGAAACGCGTCGGCGACAAGGAGCGGTGACTGGAAGTCGCAGCGATCGCACTGCCCTCTTCGTCAAAAGAGGAACTCAAAAGGGGAAATAGGAGATTTGGAGGGAGAGGCCACGTTCGGGCATGCGCAGTGGAAGGTTTTTTTTGAGAGTGGTAGAGCAATAGTAGTAGTAAACCAGCACTCACTTAGTTTCTTCGGGTGCTCCTCCGGCACTCACCTGATATTGATTGCAGAAACCTCAAAAAAACGATCGATCAGGGAAGCTCATCGCTGATCATCCAGCCAGTGATTGAATTCCACCTAGCTACATGGATACCGCGAATCAATCCACCACCGCCGAACCCTAGAACCTGCCAGTCGACAACGCAACAGAGCCAACGGTGTCGCCGCGGAGCTATCGCAGCCCAACACCACGCTCCAAGTGCCCTGCGGAAGTGTGAATCTCCCCCGCAAGGGCGCTCCAGCAGAAGGCAGCCGAGGACCGTCTCGTCCTCGGAGGACGCTCGGAGAGGCGACCAGGGTGTGAGAGGGCGGGGCGAGGGGAGGACAAGAGGACGAGAGGGTCTGCCTGGGACAGCGCGGTGACTGGGTGCCGCGCCGCGCCGAGCCGGCCCGGTGCAAACGGACTGGGCGGTATGTAAGCGAGCGTGTTAGCCAGCGCACCCTAGAGTAAGTCAGGGAACGGCTCTGCGCGGTGCGGCGCGGTGCGGCGCGGAGGCGGTGCCGAGTGAGAAAGTAAATAAGTGAGGCGAGGGAAGTTAGAGGTCTGGTGCACACCCTCCTCTAACTTCGTTGCGCGCGTTTCATGCAGGGTGAACACAAACGTACGGAGGGTATGCAACGCGCTAATCAAATCTCCTACGAAATACGCAAAAACTAAGTGACTCTTGTATGCACTTTTGGCATGTATATTAGCGTGGCTCTGGGCCGAGTGCCAAACGGAAAAGTAACAAAACGAAAACGAATTTTTACAACGTCCAATAAATCCTAGAAGTCCTCTACAGACGTTTTCGCACGAAATAATGTTCACGTTGAGAGTTATGATGAAATGTTTTAGGGAAATTCACAAGGACGTGTTTGTTCCAGTCATTTCGGAGTGCACCAGAAATATGTGTAAAGTACGCACTTGCTAGAAAATCAAAGCAAAGTTGATAGAGCACATACACAACAAGAATGCTTAGGTGTCATGCCCTTTAAAATTTAGAGTCCATGAAAATTCCACCTTATTGCGATAGAGAATAAGTACACGGAAAAGTGAAAAATGCAACGACCTATTTTATACTTACAAACAATTTCAAAACAATATATGCAAAGAAGTTACATGACGTTATGTTACTAAAGGTATTTGGTAAAGGAAAATATTCTTAAGAAATAATATATTTAAAATCAAATATTATGTGCTTTACATATTACAGTATGTTTCAAATGTAAATCACAAGTGCGTATTAGAAGTATTCTGCCTCTGGAAGGGCCCATTTAACACGGACTTAGGACATATTTGTGAGTTCAAATCACGTGCAGAAATTAGTTTATATTCTTTATTATTATTATTATTATTATTATTATTATTATTATTATTATTATTATTATTATTATTATTATTAATTATTGTTTATTATTATTTTATTATACTAATTATTATTATTATTATTATTATTATTATTATTATTATTATTATTATAGGGAAAATGACCAAGTTTTGTAATTTATACTATATTACTAAAGAGAAATAGAATACGAGTAATAGTGGAAATCAGGGCCATTGAATGTAATATTCCAATAAAGAAGCTTCTTGATGGAGTATTTGTGAGATAAATATAACAATGATAAACAGTTTTCCTGAAGAACGTACCCCAACAACATCCTAATAATCGACTAGTGATCACGAAATAGAAAATGTGTAAAACTAGACTTTGTATAGTGTAATACTACATAGAAGATGTTTCCGAAAAACCGTAACGCAGTAATCATGATTCATTTTCTAGTTGTGCTTTTCTCATAAAATGTTACGCCTTTGGTAACTCCTACTGCAGTGATTAAAGCCTTCAATTCTATCCTAAGCCTTTCAGCCTTAATTCATGGCCATTTACACTACCCAAAGTGCATGTTAGTACTACTACCTTCAAACAAGGGTGACGTTTCTTGAAAAATCTAGGAGGAGTCCTGAGCTCTTAGACTCAGAGTTGACGGGGAAAACACTTGGAGGGAAGTCTTCATAAATTACGTACTGCAAATTTAGAGTAGTGCAATACCCTCTCCCCTGTAACAAGCGCTTGAATCCACCTTAAATAATTACGTAACGCTTGGGACAGCCTGCATTTTCAGGAGGTAAATATAAATTATAAGACACTAAACACTTCTATAATATTTTATAGGTGATAATTGTTAAAATTTATGTTACTTAAAGTCAGGATTAGTTGGTGTTACTTACTGTATGTAACAATAAAATTGGGGAAGGTTACTTTAAGAGAAGGAACGACGCACAGGCAAGAAAAATTTAGTTAATATAATATTTATAATAATGACGCACGGACAAGAGTCTCCAATTTAATTCGATTCAAAATTTTTATATTATAATGCATTACACACATATTTAAGATCGTTTTAATATTTCACAGATTCAATCAACATGCCATTGATAAACAAATATTTATATTTATTGTAATAATTTATACACCACAAATTATTAATTTCTTCATATTTTAAGAATTTATTTGTTACTTTATAATGGTTTAGTTTAAAACTAAATAAAAATAATTTCAGCAATTATTCAAAAATTTAAAATATAAATATCAGCGTTACGTAACATTAAATTAACAGCCCCTACACCGCAGTAACTCATCGTAACTCTATCAAACCCGTACCCCCGCTTTAGCGTTATATAATTTTTGGAACGCCCCTTGTCTTCATCTGTGTACCTTCTTTCAGAAACAGTATATTCGAAGAAAAGAATTAAGGGGGGAACAATCTTCCAGCCCCCGCGAGGGCGGCGAGAGGGAAGGGGGGGGGGGGGGGGGGGGGGGGCGGAGGAGCCCTCCGCTCGTGTCAGTGGCGGCGCGCGCTCGAGAGGTCGACTGATTGCAACGGCGGCGATGACGACCAGAGAGGCTCGGGTCTCGAGTGGAAGTGGCTGAGACAGCGTCGGTGGAGGTATCGGAGAGATCATCGGTGTGATCGTTACATACGTGCTGCCTAGCGACCAGGGCCACCGGTGGGAAGAAAGGGACGGGGAAAGGTTAGTGAGGGAAAGACGGGAACGTTGCGGCAGCGGGGATGGTGATGGCGAGACAAGTGCGGTCATGACGACGACGGGAAACGGCGGCACGGAGGCGGGGACGGAGGCGGGGACGGAGGCGGGGACGGAGGCGGGGACGGAGGCGGGGACGGAGGCGGGGACGGAGGCGGGCACGGAGGCGGGCACGGAGGCGGGGACGGAGGCGGGGACGGAGGCGGGGACGGAGGCAGGAACGGAGGCGGGGACGGAGGCGGGGACGGGGCGGGGGGGGCGGGGTGGGGGCCTATCGTGGGGAGGGGTGAAACCAGCGCGGGGTGTGTGTGAGCTGGATCGTCAGCTACACTTGCAAAGCCCGCTAGTGCAGAGAGGGAGGTGGCGGCGAGAGCAAGTGCGGAGAGGGAGATGCGCTGCGTGGCGCGAGCGCGCCGCCAAAAGGCGCCTGGCAGGAGCTTCGATGCTCGGGCGCGGCGCGCCAAGGGCTCGGCTCTCCCCGCGCGGCACAAGTGCAGTTGACGCCCCTCCACTGCGGGGGCGATACTCTCGAAAGAAACACCGCACACGCACTCCACGCAAACGAGGTGCTCGGGGAGGGTTCAAAGCAAGGCAGGGGATAGGAATGATGAATGCATCGTTGCCAGGAAGAACGGTTCACCATTAATAGGTTTTTCCAAGTACTGAACATTTACATCGACATAATGCAATTAAACACAGAAATGATTTCTTAACGACTGGCGTCCGTTAATCGATGTTTGTTCAAAACAATAGAAGGAAGCGAGTTTTACCTGAAAACAATGTATGAAAACTTCTATTTAAAAAAATATTATTTCTTGATTTTTTCTTCTAATAAAATATATTACCCAACATATTAAACCACTCACGGTTGATATCACAAATAACTGACGTGGTTGGTTACAAACATGAGCTCTTACCTCACAAACTTCAATCGTGTCCGTCATTTGTTGTCTATAACCACTTAATGAGGATTCCCGTTGATACTTCTGATATCATTGAAACTATATTTCGATTTTAACATTTGTAATTCAATTCACAATGTTTATATTGTGAAGTTCGATATTAAAGATTTGTACATATTCACGCCTTAGGAACTTTTATGAATTATTAAATAACTTGCAAATATTAAACATAATTTTTTAAACTAAAATATACTCTACGTACATACAGAAACAACTTCCTTCCTTTTTAATTAAAATATTATTTTGTAACTGCGATTCAATATTACCACATTAACGTATTTCAATATTGCAAGTTTGAAGACGATTCAAACATCATCGATTCAAATTTCATCGATGAAACCAATACTCATCAAAATTGATTAAATGAGTGCTCATCAAACATTTTGCTACCGAACAGTTTATTGGTATACAAGGTTTCTAAATGCATTTTCCTACAGGTGTTCAACACGTGCAAGCCTGAAGCCCTGAATGCCAGTGTCAAGAAAAAAAAATAGTAACACGTGAGTGGGTGGCAAAATATGTTCTTTAATTCTAAGACGCGTTCAACTCCAATCTTAACAGAACCAGAAACCAATTCATTCAGGACGTTTTTATTACTTAGATTTATAAAGCAAGTAATATTTACGTTACTGAAAGTTTTTCATGACCCAGTTTCGTTTCTCTGGATAATGAATAAATTATATCAAAGTTGTGTTACGTAGCACACACATACACTCCCACGAACCACACAAGTATGAGCACATTGCTACTTCCCTCTTCTGCAAACACCGACAAGAGCGGCAGTTGGGTTTCGTTTTGAACTTACGTTGCTAGTAATTAAAATAGTTTCATTAGTATATACATAATTAAAATGAACCCAGGTGAAAATTCAAAACACAGCATATCTATCCAGACGTTGCGAGAGAAGCAGGACAGCTCCGCGAATTGCAGCGATGGTGCAGTGGAGTTCACCGGTAAACATTCATTCATTGAGTATATTGTGTTTCTGGGCGCGTCATCTGCTAAGGTCATTAGTCCCGTTAGTGCATTTTTTATCATGGGAGGTGGCTGTGTTCTTCCTTCAGAGGATGTTGGCACGGACATACTTGTCGAGTTGAGGGGATTTCCCCAACCACATACATTCCACTACCAGGCACAGTGCAAAGCTCTCAGCTCCGGGGTAGGACAAGGAAGTGGAATGATAGATGGTGCACGGCCTGTGGCCCGTTTGGTAGGGTACTGCTCCGGCATTCGCTTGATGTTGATAGGAGAAACCATGGAAAACTACCGATCAGAGCAGCCGGACTGCTTGAATTCTCTTCCAGACAGCGACCGAATTCGACCTAGCTAATGTCAAAAATCCTGGCACCGTCGAGAATCGAACCTTACGAGATCCCGGTCAGAGGGACTGCAAACTTAAACGTAATGTAATGCTGTAAACTTAGCCGTAAAATTTACACGTGAGAACAAACATTCACAATAACGAACGTAAGCTGAAACGTAAGTTTTACCGCAACCAATCAGACTTCAACGTACTGATACTTGGTCGATTCGTTTCTAGCACGGTGGAAAGATTTTTCCACCATAGTTTCCAGCTTTTTCTTCGACATTTCTATCAATTTGTCTCTCCCTCTCTCTCTCTCTCTCACACACACACACACCCTAGGCTCGCATTTCCTTCATCGTATAAACAAGGACTCTCTCGTACAAAATTCACGAGTAATTCGTCGAACATAATTTGTATATTCGCCATATCAAGTTAAAGTCACAATAAAAATTACCCAAAGTCTTACTTTGAATTCACTACATGCATCAACACTGGTCGCAATCTAGTTTTCTACATTACAATAACAAAATGACATAACCACAAACTACCTCAATACAAATCTTAAATCGACCTTACGCGCTGGTCTTTGATTGGTGTTCGGTAGATTTCCGACGTAAACTTAACGTAAAAGCTTGGAGTTTGTGAACTCCTTTCAATTCTCGTTTACAGTACTCGCTTGTGAAGTTTACGGACTTACGTCTGCGTTTACGTCAGGGCATTGTGAATGGTCTCGCTTAGTAACTCATTTGTAGGTTTTGCAGCTACGTTACGTTTACATTTAAGTTTGCATTGTGAATGAGGCCTGAGACGGTATAAACATTGGAAATCTTGATGCAGACAGCACCACACATAAACATCACGCACCACTCCTACACTACCGCTTCCAACAATTCCTCCTCAACTCGCCTTCACCATCACTGCAACCATCTCCTCAGCCGCCTTGTTCCTCGGAATAGTCACCCCTTCCTCCCCATCCTCTCCCTCTCCGTGACACTACTCAACTCCATGTTCCCCCCTCTCTGTCCTGCTCGTCTGCGCCCGCGCCGCTTCAACTGTCCTTTCACAGGCGCCGCCATTCCAGGAACTGCTCTCGCGACTCGAGAGGTGTCGATGCGCGGCTTAGCGAGCGCCTCCGCGACGCCACCTCGTAAAAGGGCGACGCGTCGCGACGCCTCGGTGGGGGCGGGGGCGGGGCCGCGCGCACTGGTCCCAAAGGAAAAGGAGCGTGCAACATAAAATATAAATACACTCGTCAAAAATCAATGAGAAAATCTCCAGGCGACAATGGTGAAACTTGACTTCATGGTGAAACGTGCTGACAAGGAATGTTTTTTTTTCCAGGGCTTTTATCCAGCCTACAGCTGGTTACCCTTTACGTCCCGAAGGGACACATATTCGACCATACACTAGACACCTACACACTTGCGGGCTCCTCTGATCTGCGGTCAGCAGAACGCGAGGCCCTCCGCGACAACACACACAAAGTCAAGGGACAAACAACCACGCCCAAGGCGGGACTCGAACCCGTGACCCTTCGGACCGAAGCGCTGAGTCGGTACTCGCTTTTAGCCACCTCGGCCATCCAGGTTGGCACAAGGATTGTTTCCCTTCAAAATTATTAGGTTTGTAAAAGTAAGTTAATCTCTGAATGTACTAGTTTTGCCAGAGGAAGATATTCTGGACTAGAATCTCTGGATTCCAGATATTTCCGCTAATGGAGAAACTTTGTGATGAAACGTCCGGGAAGGCTTATTCTCATTCAAAATTCTTGTTTTAAAAAGCAAGATAATCTTAAGTGTACTCATTTTGTCACAGCAAGATATTATGGAATAGAATATCTAGATTCCAGATATTCTTTACATCGCCGTTCAGAGACTACAACATGAACAATTGTACAGTAGAATAACGGTAAAGACAATTCACGTTTCCAATACGTTTAAATTCGCGAAAATGAAATTTCTGCCATAGGGAAATAATTTTTTTCTGAAATACCGTAGATATTTATGATAACTTGCAGAAGAAAGGGATTGAAATAATGAGTGCGTCATGCATTCGAACACTTACACGTATAAAACTCGTCGACGTCTTCTGAATAGCCGAGATTTAACTCTCACGGAAGTTCACGTCTTCGAATGAAACTCAAAAAGTAATCTATCATCAAAACACACGAAATTCTTAGTAATTTCCTTACAATTATCATTGCCTCGACGCGCATAAACATGTTCCTTCGATATTTATCGTATTGAACATTAATGTTATATTGAAAATAAATAATACCTTTGATTTTATGATTTTTTACACGTACGATAACGTTAATAAATACCAGTCTGCTTTTAATTTTTCCAGATAAAAATATGATTATCTAACAGAAAAAGATTAATAGAAAGGGTGAGAAAATGCGATAAAACGGCCAAATTAGTGAGAATGCTGCACACGCTGTAGATAGCGAAAAGACCTTATCTTTTATGTACTTTTATTTATATTGAACAAAATCGGAGAAAATGTTGTCCGCACATTCAGTACTATTTCGACCCACTGTCGTCGCGGCGAGAGCATCAGCGACGGCGGCGGTGAAGGCGGCACAGAGTACGTCGGTGAGTCCGCAATGGGAGGGGGAGGGGGAGGGAGATGGAGGAGGGGGTTGCGGGGAGAGCGGGAGGTTCGCGGCGGGGACGCTGGCAGAAGGACGCCGCTGTAAAAAGGGGGAAGCAAGCAACCTGGGCGAGGGTTTGTTTTAACGAAGCACGACCAACACCTGCTGTGCGTCCGCTCGTCAAATTCTTCTTGTGTTGTTTTATACCTTTTGTGGGCGCGGGACGGAGGTTTCATCTGGCAAGATCTCGACGAATTGTGTGCAAGTGGGGGAGTGCGGGAAGTCGTCCCCGGAAGGTGTAAGAGCGAAGTACGCAAACCGCTACACCCAAACACGCGCTTGAGATTCCGGATGAAACTCCGGAGATGTTCTTACCGTTCAGAGTACATACTCGTATCTTGCAGAGCCAACCCTCTTCTTTTTGACGTGAAAATGACTTTTAAAAACTATCACAAGGAATCCCTCTAGAGTTATCACAACGCTTTTGTTAGTTGCAAAAAAATATTGTCACGAAATGAATATATTCTGAAAATATACTATTGTCAACTCTCTTAATGGTGTGGAAATTGCACGTTTGTGAATTTACCTCATCGAAAAGAAATGTGGTTGGAAACGGGTCTCGAAATCACATGGTTTGATAAATGATTCGTGCACTATCGAGTAGATTTAATTGTTATGAATAAATTTAACTAATCAAAATAAGTTTAATCCTAAAGTAGTAAACTGAAAAGTTCCACTCGATAAAATTTTGAAAAAAAAAAAAAATATACATTTCAGATAAATTTATCCAAGTACAAAAGCAAGAACCGCCGGTAGAATTCAGAAAGTGTTTGATGGCTTAGGCCAGTTATTACCGAAGCGAGCAAGATCAATGAATAAACAGAAGAATGCAATAGGCGCTTAATAAAGCGCCGTAGAGCTGACGCGGTGGGCATCGTTGTTGAATCACGGAACGTTCAGTTCTAGTCAATCAGTTCTAGCAGCTAGAGCGCTTGATGACTTAGTTAGTTAAAAGTTACTCTTCTATTATTAGACTGACCACGCGCATGTTGTACATTTGTGTTCTGTAAAACGCGGCTAAAAGAGACACTATGGCTCCGTGTATGTTTTGCAAGCCTCCATCACCGAGCATACTCTCTCGTCCACAGGGTAGAAATTCATGCTTGCTCTATCGTATCGAGTACGAATATCATTCAAACGGATACCAATGACAAAAACTGTGTGATCCTTGTAGTCTAGTTTTCTGGGTGCGTAATCAGTCCCGTGCAAAGCAAAGCCCTAGACGCAACAAGAATTGCTGGGACAGGGTTCTTGCGTTGGTATCGGATGTAGATTTTTTTACAGTTCAATGTAATGAAGTTCTGATGGGACGTCGTCGTGGGATGTTTTCGCGGCAGAAACTAGAGTCAGGTTCGGTTAATTGATTGTTTCCGCGCGCGTCAACTGAGAAGGTCGTTAGTCCCGTAAGTGTAGTGTAAGTTTATCCCGGGAAGAAACTGTGTTTTTAGCCCGCTGGAGGTTGCCGTCCAGGCGCCTACCTACACGACGACTTGCGGGGCTTTCCGCGCCCAGGTATCTCCCACCAGCGGGGCACTATCTCAGCCGGGAAGTACATGTAAGCACGCGACGTGTGTGATAATGCAGAGAATCTATTGCTCTACCACTCTCTAAAAAACTTCCACTGCGCATGCCAGAACGTGGCCTCTCTCTCCAAAGCTCTTAATATTTCCCGCCAGCCTGCGCTCTTTGTCACAACATAGCTCTCTCTCTCTCTCTCTCTCTCTCTCTCTCTGTCTTTCCCTCGTGGGTCGCGCGGTAATTCAACACTGTGAGTTTGGTGATAACAAACTGATGAGTGAGACGGATCAGACGGAAGGGAGCTTACGTGTTTCTACAGTAGGGGTTGTCCAAACGATCAACAGAAAATAAGGCGTGCCTCAGAGAGTTTCGGTCTCCAGTCCCTGTTTCACCGTGGCTAGTTATTCACAAAACCCAATTATTACAAATAATTCAAAGTATACACAAAAACCCAATTATTACAAATAATTCAAAGTATATCCACTGAGAAACGATAGGTCGTTGATCAAATAATCATTGAACATAGCCACATTCCTCTCCGTCTTCCACCGTACCATCCAGATCTAAATCTAATAGAACTTGTTTGGGGATTTATAAAAGGGCGCGAGGCATCAGCAAAGAATTGGTGCATCCTTAAAAGAAAAGGAAATGTTTTGCAAACAAGCGTTTGCACAATACGGGGAGTGATGACGAGTGGCGTCAGCGCGATCCCTGCGTCTCGCAGTCACCTCTCCTTCTCGCCTACGCGCTTCCTTATCGCCGAGAGGGGAAATCTCATATGCCACAGAGTGGGTGCAGCTTCCGAGACTTTACCAAAGGTACGTCCGCCATGATGTTTTTTTTTTTGCGAGCGGTTCAGCTATAGACGTACGTGCGTAAGGCAAGACGATATGGCAAGAAAAAGGCAAGATAGATCACGCGCGGTCTATGAACGTTTGTTAGGCTACTCCTCCGGCATTGAGGGGGGGAGGGCGTGGGCGACAGGGGCAGTGAGGGCGGCAGCAAGGCCAGCGTGGGCGGAGAGGGGTGATGCAGAGTGTGACGTTATGGGCGCTGTGATGGCCGTCTGGAGAGGAGGGGATCATGGGAGGGGAGGCGACCGCGCGGCGCCCGTCGCGGTAGGCCGCGCGCGTAATGACGCGAGGGTCGCCCCGCCCCCTCCCTCGTTGCCTTGCAGCCTCACCTCCGACGCGGCGCCACGTGCGTGGGTGGTCTTCAGCCAGTCAGTCACCTCAATTCCCAACGCGATTCTCAAGACGATGCAGTATTGAAAAAACAAGGGTATTAGAATGAATGTTACAATCTTCTAGGGTAAGTAGAGGGGTCGAAAATTATCACTTTTTGTTAACGATCACTTAGTGGTAAATTTCATAACGGTCTTACTCTCTCTTTATTTTTAGGGAATTTCTTATACACATGTTTCGGCAAACACGTTCCGAATCAGTCAGGGAGATTTCATGTACATGCCCTGCATATGTGCATACAGATTTGTCTGACAATCAAGATCAAAGGTCACATGTATATATGCCTATAACGTCGTTACATTCATGTAACCACTATATGTTAATTGGCAAAAAGTGATCATTTTCGATTGCTGTTTTCATCCTAGAATTTTCTAACATTTATTTTAAGACTTCATACATATTCACGGGGACGAACGGAGGTGAACATCCCAAATAAGCAATTAAGGCACTCCTCATCTTCACTATTTACATTATAATCACACTGATGTTTCTATACGAGGAGAAATTATGTCATTTAGCCATGGTTTCGAATAACCAATCAATTTTGACATGCGCAACGTCATAAAATCATAGAATATTGCTAAATATTTGCAGGATTATCTGTGAAGTTCAACAATGATCCGAATTAAATGCATATGCGAGTGACTAAAACAAAGAAATATTTATTTTATATATTACGAAGCGCAGTTTAGAACACGGTCAATGCATTCCGCTTTGAAGATCCGCAGGCGACTGAATAATTTCATGTTCATTAAATGGCATATTCTGTACGCGTAGATTATTCGCACTTCATCTCTACAAGGAATTAAACAGAGTGAAGAGCGCCAGGATGAAACCAAAGAAACCAACCAATGAGAATCGGTTTCTTACCGTAAAAAGATGAGTGTTCTGCTATTTATTGGTTTAGAAAGGGAAATTATTTCAATATACTACCTAGCGCTCTGTTCGGTCGATTATACACGCGGATTGCATATCTCCGCACTGATAAGGATACCTGGGCTCATCCGCAAACTGAGGCAAATTAGTCGATGGTTAACAATTTTGTATTTCTTGTATATTAATCCTATTTTTCCATTTGTAATGCAGGTACTTCCTCAGTCATTTCCCTATATTATAGCTATACATTGCGCAATTTGCCATTTTTTTCTGCCCGACGCCCACCTTTGACTCTCACAAGTACTCATTGAAGTACTCCTTTATTACTTCTTTATTATTATTGTTATTATTAATATTGTTATTATTATTATTATTATTATTATTATTATTATTGTTATTTAACTGCCACCGGGTCATACTCAATTGCAGTTCAAATGAAAAGTGTAAATGTAAATGTAAGTTACAAAAAAACACGATCATAATATAGAGCTGGGTGCCATTGGCTGCCAGTTTTCGCTGGAACGATCGACACATTCCCCCCCTCTCCACCTCGACCCTCCTCCGGCCTCCGGACCCTCTCCGGCGGCAAGCAGCGACATGAAGGGAGGGGGACGAGGAGCAGTGGTCGCGATGTCGATGATCCTGGCCCTGCACCGCAGCCACCGCACAGCCCCCTGGGGGGTCGCGCCCCCTGCGATTGCGTCCCCTCCCACGCCACGCCGAGCTGCGGACACACGCGGAGCTACGCCAGGCCGCCTGTGATGAATCAGTGGGGAAAATCGTTGTCTTGGCAGAGTCGTTCTCCTCGACGTCCTGGTGTTCGGTTCCGATGGAGGCAGATAGTTGACAATACGATCCGTTGAATTGGCATAGTTTCAACTCATATTTCAGTCGTTTTATGACTAAATTCATGACGTTTTATCACTACACGTACAACAGCGATTATTACAGAGCTGTTTATTCACAGATTGCAACCCGAGTATGTTCTACTTGTAGTAGAAGTCACATAAAATTTTATCACACTAAAATGGTTATTTATGATACGAGTGGTAAAATCACTTTTAAGACGTGTCGTGCACAATTTTTTAGATAGCCTCACTGAAATTTTTTAAATTTTAATTCAAGAATTGAAATGTTACAGTAAGGTCAGCATAAGCTGATGAAATTAGACGAAATTGTTTTGTTTTCTTTGTTGTATTCACACTTTTTTCTGGATAGATACATAGATACATAGCCTCCCGTTGAACGTCCTAAAAAGTGACGTTTTAGCATGCTTTGCATGCGCTCAAAGTAACCGCTTTTACTACGGGCTGTCTAAAACTCGGTTTCTTGAAATTTATCCGTTGAAAGCTTGCCAATACAAAGCGTTGTCTTAGTCGAGTTCAGTCGCTGACTGGAGGAGAAGGCTACCGGATGGCTACACTGTTTAATATATTTCCGTTGTTTCTCCGGTTCACACCGGGCGAATGCTGGAGTAGTACCGAAACAAACGAGCCACGGACAGCGCGATCTTTCCTTCATTATTGTCCCTTTCGCAGCCCTTACCTGCACTTGACTACCATATACATGGAGAGGCGACCAGATGGGAGGTTAGTTGGTCTCGGGTCGGGCGGAACAGGCGAAAACGAAAGATTCAAGTACCCGGCCTCTACAGAACTAGCAGTGTACTCTGTCTAGCTCGAAAAATCTTCGGGATGAACATCCGTCGGAGATCCCTAATTTTGCCCTCGTCTCCGATCAGCACGCACGTAGGCAATCGAACCCATTCCTGGTGCAGGTGCGCTGTTGACAGATTCACAATGAAAAGTGTGAAAGAACTATTTAAATGAAAATAAATAAAAGTGAATAAAATAATATGCTTCGAATCACATTCTTAAATGTAAAAGTACCCGACTTTGGTTCCTAAACAATAAAAGTGCCTAGTTTAATCATTATATGATCAGTTTTATAAGAAACAACTTTTCATGCCTAATATTTGTTAAATGCCTGGTTTAATAATTTTATAACCTATTTTAAGGACCTTAAATGTCACTTTTCATGTTTAATAATGCCCAATTTCATAATTTTGTTTCCTATTTTAGGAGCCTAAATTACCACTTTTTGGTGCCTAAAATTCAGAGTTGTACTAATCACACACTGCTCGTAAAGCCTTCCAATCTACATCAAAGAGGCAGAACCACACGCCCGCTGGCGCCGGCATGACGCGTCACGCGGGTCGCGATCTACCGAGCGGTACGATTGATTGATTAATTATTAGTGGTTCAGGGCGCGTCATCTACTATGGTCATTACTCCCGTAAGTGTTGCGCATATTTTTCTCGGGAGATGGCGGTGGTCTTCCCCCGCTGGATGGCCAGATCCGGCGCCGACCTAGTTCAGAGCAGCCAGCCGCTATAATTCACCTCCAGAAAGCGATCGTTCTAGCTGTGTAGGTGGTGGCGAAAATCCTGCCGCTGTGGGGAGTGTAACCTAGGACCTCCCGGTCAGAGGCGCTGCAGTGACATCTGTTGAAGCACTGAGCGACCGCTCCCGGTCCGGGCGAAACGAGAGCATGGGGCGCGGGGGGGAGGGGGCGTGGCCGGATGAGGGCGTGACGTACGGGTGATCGCGCCGCTGCACTCGCTCGGCGCCCGCCCACGCAGGTGACGCCCCGCTGACAGCCCCGGCGCCACACCCGCTCGCGTAAGGGGCGCTACCCTAGAAGATTGTAACATTTATTCTGATGCGATGCCGCCCAGCGCGGCGGGTGGCGGTGATTCGAAAAACGCGGAGATGTTGCAACTAACGATCCGATATCGTTGTTGATGTTTTCGAAACTGTTCGACGTGTTTAAAGGCACATCGAGGTTTTATAATAGACATTATAATGTCGATGCTTTTAACATCGTTTTCGATGTTTTGTTCGTGAAAGAAAAATGCCTCCAATATCACATTTTGTATGTCACATGGAAAGGAGCAGTGGGCATAGGGCGTGGCTCCCACTTCTTCCCGTGCCCTTTTTCGACGAACTGAGATGTTGTTAGGCAATCATGCCCAAGCAGTTTTTTTAAACTTTGTTTCAGTTCAATCTTAATGATAAATTAATAAGGACGGCTACTATGAAATTAAACTTAGTTGCGCACAAATCTAATGCTATAGGTTGCGAAACCAGCTATTAAACTGTTCTTTAAAAATATCGATGGTTTTAGGTCTAAATATCATTAACATATATAATACATAATTAATAATAATAAATTATTATTATTATTATTATTATTATTATTATTATTATTATTATTGAAGTTCATGTGTCCTGCATTCTCGGCCAAGTCAGCGGCAATCTCGGCTGATTCAGGGGACAAAGTGAAGGATGTAACGGTTTATTCCCTGCAAATTGTATCGATACCAAAAGAGGAGGGAGTGGTCTGACCACTACATCACGGTCTCCTCGGCGTAGTTGAGTCATTCAGAAAACTATCACATTTCTCACAAACCAAATTTTCATTTCTCCCCCACCGAACTGTGCGAGGAGATCGTGTCCAGCAGGTGCCGTGGACTTGGCACCAAGCAGAGTGCTGCGTCTCCCAGAGGGAGGCGTGGTGATAGCTCTGGAGTGCTTCAGCGAAGTATCGCGCGTACTCGGTGGCAAATCACGAAATCGCCACCCCAGGCTCCATCCCCATCCATTTGGCCGACCCTTCAGTAGCCCTTTCAAAACGCAATCTCGGCAGCCCCTGCACGCGAGGCGATGCAGGGCAAAGGGTTCAGGAGCGCTGCTGGTGACCGACAGGCAACTCGTTATCAAACTCCCCTGGACGGCGTGAGGCCCGTCCCACCCAATACCCTATGTCACCATGCATTTTTACTTTAACTCTACATTCATCCTCTCTAACCCTCCTTCATCCCTCCCCGCGATATCCCTTTCCGTTCTGTACCTCTATCACCCACTACATTACCACCGCACCCTATCGACTTCCGAAATGTAGGCCCGCTCTGGCCATGCCCCCCCTGACCTTGTCCCCTGCTCTCCTCCCCTCCCCTCCTCCCTTTTCGCACCCCCCCCATCCTCTCCCACCCAACCAGTGTTTCCCTCCCATCAGACAGCAAAGCCATCTCTTCCTACTCCTCATTTCTCCTCCTCTTCCTACTCCTCATTTCTCCTCCCTGTCCCACCCCGTCCGCTCCGCTCCGCTCCCCCGTGCGGCCGGTAGCGTCGATTGTAAACTTGGCTGAGCACTTTCCCGCGTGCGGGGCGGCGGGGCAGGAGGACGGTGGCCGGGGGTGCGCACCGGGCTGTGACGCGAGGGGGCGGGGAACAGGCGGGACCCGAATTCGCACCATGGGGAACACCCTCTCGCCTAGGCAGGCCGCTTTCGCCCGCGAAAGGGTTACCATGAATGCAGACCACTGCATTTATCACGTGCGAAATGGTCATGTCTGTGTTTTCTGCATCGGACGCCAGGCATCGTTTCCTGTAGTGAGATTCGTACTCAATTCGTACGCTCAGTGTGAATGGAAAAGCGAGCGAAAAAAAGAAATAAGTACATAGGTAGGCGAAGGAGAAGGTGAAAATGAAAAATAATATAATGATGTAAGAGATTACAAGCTACAAAATGCAATTTGTTTTAGAAATATTGCTGTAACTTAGAATATTTATTAACAAACATTACATGTTTATATTCTTCTTAATAAGACTGACTACATTATTATTATTATTATTATTATTATTATTATTATTATTATTATTATTATTATTATTGCCTCTGGGATGGATCATGGGTAGTAGCTTCCCGTGCTGTGGTGGTTCGATTCCCGTTCGAGGCAAACATATAGTTGTAGCTTTCCTTTTAAATCGTTCCAGTTTCTGTAGCTGTGACGAAGAAAAACTCAATGAGGAGGATCTTGCTAGTTACGGAAAAGGGAATACGTCGTGTTCGCCTCCTGTCACTCTTACCGTCAAGCATGGGAATTTAACAAAGCCCAGGCATGGGGACACCGGTAGCTGGACGACAAAGTCGGACTACCGACCCAAAACGCCAAATACATACATTATTATTATTATTATTATTATTATTATTATTATTATTATTATTATTATTATTATTATTATTAGTGCTTCGATCTAGAGGATGATTATGTTTGAGTGGTAAAAACACGTTGGGTACAAAGTTGGCGATCACTAGTCGCTTATTTTTATTACAAATGAAAATATGTAATGAAGATAAATATATTTTAATAAAAACAGACCATACAACGGCTATCGTACTGCTATTAGTAAAAATTGACACTTAAGAAGCATTTTGTATAATATTAATTTAGAAGAGTTGAAATCTTGATGAAATTTCAGTCTATTCCGAAAGACTAACGCGGCTATCATAGCAACATCACTGGCAGCGCAAGAATAATGCAGTCTGCATAGCCAGAATATAGCCTTATTAATTAACAAAATTGAGTTTGTTTAATACATAGTCCATGAACTAATTTTTCAACAATAATTTTGATAATAACAGAAAATCTTTTACCCTTTATTTATAAAAAAATTTTTAACAAATATACTGGGGGCTAAATTTATTTTTAAAAAATAGATGATAATTTCAGGCACAAAAAACTTTCCACGAAGGGTCGCAGTCATTGCATGTCAGAATTAATATTTTAAAAGTAACAAAAAATGTGTTCATCAATAGGAGCTTTTTTCGCAACTAGTGCGAGCAAGCGTGCAGGTCCCATAGAATGAAACAGTAGCTCGACAAACAAAGCCTTTTCCCTTTCCTATTTTCGACGTTTATAACTGGGAACAGTCAATTTCGGGATCTGAACTAGAGAACAAAAAGTGCAATATATCCCCGACAGTTTGAAAGTTCCAAACAATGTGAAATAGGGTAGACGTAGTTTTAAACAGCATAGTGCTCTATGAAAAGTTGACATTTTTCCATTTTCTGCTTTACCTCCAATGGAAATTCTATGCGAGTCTGATCTTTTTACATTTGCTGAATGAAAGTGAATGCAAGTGTTTTATTAAAAGAAAAACTGGCATCTCTAAATTTGCCATACTAATTTTTATACATTGGTAATTTATTATTATTCAAACATATTACACGGTTTGGATTATTCAAAAATAAAATTATATAATTTACTCCTTGATGAAGAAATTTCCTAAAAGAATGATTGGATAAAAAGTCAGTGCATGAACTAATTTTTTAATGTAGAGATTTTGAGAATGCACTCTGTACTAGAGAGGAGAAAAAACGTTCGTGAGGAAGACGGGCAAAAAGGCGAAGAATAGCAGAAGAGAGACCAACCTCTCCTTGGCGAGGAAGAAAGAATCCCGATTACTCAGCGAAGGAATCTGCTGTTCTCATAGGGAATTTCCAATACTGGGCTGTTGTGCGTTACAGATAAAATGGGTCAACCATTTTTCACTTCAAATATCTGCACTGCTACTCCAAAAATTCATTTAAGTGTGATGATATTGCAAAGAAAAGAATGAACAAATTATTGACTGGCTACACAATGCAGAGAGAACAAATTTCGCAAGCCATATGTGAAAATTAGTTCAATTAAGCAGTACGAAAAATAAATGAGGATAATTTTATATCGAAGTCGCTGAAATTTGATTAGCACACTCCTTTCAATAGTTTTTCGAGATTAATTATTCATAGAATACGTTTCTTAATAATTGCAAGAAGGATGACTTTATGTAGAGAATGGTATTGTAACATCTTGACTGTGACCTCGGCTTCAATTTGCCTATTTTAGCTACTGATTCTTATTTTTGCCTTTTTCTGCTTTTTAAACATTATTTTGCTATTTTTCTCTTGGCATCTATCTCCATCAAACCGGATGTCTGCCTGTAAGCCTGGTCAATACAAAAGGACGGTCGTGCAATGTCTTTTTGTGGAGTCTGTATTAAAAATCTAAATGAAAAAGGAAGGTATTACTAGTCAAGATTTTTGAATTTTTTCATTAATACCTACAGGTTTTCAGTAATTTATCCTATTAATACCAGGTAAATGATGAAGCAATACCCTAAGAAACAGGCCACGGACCGCGCGCAATGTTTCCTTCCTCTTCCTTGTCCTATCCTCTTCCCTTACTCACATACACTACACTATCACACATGCTAGGAGACCAGACGGAAGCTTCGAGCTTGTCCCGACTGGGTATTGCCCTAGGAGATACCTGGTTGGGGATAACCCCCCACCGTAGGTCGGCCTCGGATCCCACCACCCAGCGGGGAAACATCACCGCCATCTCACCAGAAATAATGCACGACGCTTACGGGAATAATGACCTTAGTAGCTGATGCCTTGGAATCTCCAATTAATTAATCAAAGTTAATAAAGACTGTAACGTGTTTTTGGGCAGACCTGATAATGCGAGAACGTCAGAGTTACTACGAAGCGAGTGTGTCAAGGCGACGGTTTCTATTTTTCTAAATTCCAGTAAGTGTTGAGAGACAAAACTGTCGTTAAGGGTTCAAAAAGATTTTAATAATAAAAGGCCCGAAACAATGAAAGATACGATACTTGAAAAATAAACTAAAATACCTGGTAATAAAGTACTCGTCTTTGATCATGGACACGTGACACGTATACTCCCTTCACAGGTCGGCAGTGGAGTTCAAAAGGCAGAGGTGGTGCGCACATACGCGGTTCTAGGTGTCCCAGTGCTGCTTAAAGTGGGACGCGGTCGTTTAGTATAGAACTTTATTTTATGTTATGACAAAAGGAAATGACCCATTTTATACGTAATTTTTTGCATTTTTTATCGATTTCGGCTAATAAAGAATTTTTTTAAACTTTTTCTGTCATTTTGAATACATTTTTCGCTGATTTCATGGATTTTAATGTCGTTTTAATGGTATTTGCTTCAAATAATATTTATGAGATGCAAGAAATGTCCTCCGCAGAATTCCTGAGTATCTATACGTGCTAGCCCATTCAATTTCTTCGCTCAGAAGTTGTAATGCCAGCCATTGTGAGTGTGTAATCTAAGGTTTCTGTGACACTTGTCAGCGTCATTGGCGATTCAGTCGATTTCAGGATAAGTAAAGACCGATATTTTCTGGTAAAGAACAGTCCAAAACAAAAAGTTTGAAAGCTCAGTTCACTTCAACGAATAGAAGAAGCCTTGATTACATTAGTAATAACCAACAGTTAATTTGTTCATCTGAACTGGTTTTGATCACCATTTTCACGGCATTTTTTTCTTTTCTTTTAGAGCATTTTAAAAACATTTTAAGAGCATTATATTGATTACTTTTGGCCATGTTTTAGATCATCAAAAACCGCCCCTAGTCATAACTGAATTCTGAAGAAACCTTAAAGAACTACTACAGGGACCACGAACACAATCAAACGTTAGAGTTGACGTGACATTGTTTACCCAGAAAGCGCTGATGTTTTAGATATGATATCGTGAAAAAGGAGAAGTAAAAAGTCTAAACGCCTGATGGAATGTGTATGTGTAAATCTCATCATAAGAAATGTACTGAGGAAGACAGGTGATCTAAAAAAACCCAACATTCTTGGTGCGACAATAAAATATGCATTAGCTTCACATTCTGCATTGTATATGTATTCAAGGCATAATAGCATTCACCAAAACGAGGTCTTTCATTACACAGCTGCATCATCACATTTCTTCAGACATCGCGAAAAAGTCTTTTACGGACCAAATGAAGGCGACTCACCGTAGACGACCATCTTCTTGGTCATGAAGTCCTCATCCTCGAACGTGGACACGTGGCACTTGTACTCCCCGGAGAGGTCGGTGGTGGGGTTGACGATGTAGAGCGCCCGGTGCATGGTGGCGACGTTGTCGGTGACGCGGTGCAGCACGTTGAGGCGGCCGCGGAGCACCCCAAGGTCCTGCGGCTTCATGCCGGGGATCCACTGGTAGACCGGCGACGGCCCGTTGTTGAAGTACCACTTCACCACCAGCCCGCGCTCCGTGTCCACCTCGTCCGGCTTGAGCGAGTACACGCAGTCCAGGATGGTGTAGCTGGAGCCGTTGCGCACCTCCGTCGGCACGTTCAGGTGCGTGATCTGGATGCCGCCGGCGCCTGCGACACGACAAAGCGCAGCAATTCACTAAGGATCAAACATAAATCTTACAAAAAATTCTTTCAGTCCCAGAATGCGAATGTAACACGAGAAAAATCAGCAATAAAGTAAAGGGTGTAACATATAAATCTTACAATCCAAGAATATTAAAATTGCACCTGAGATACGAGAGAAACAGCAATTAATTAAGGATGTAACATCTTACAAAACTAGAATCTTAAAATGCGAATAGATAGATTTTGATAGATTTGGTTTATTTAGCCTTCTCGGCTTTTGTTTGCACAGTAATCCAAATGTGGTGAAATTACAGATTTATATATCAAACATCTTGTATAGTGATTTATATATTTCCTAATTCTGTTTAAAATATTAATCTTTTTCAAGTTTTCTTTATTATGTACTCCATATAATCATTAAAATTTAATTTACTATTGATAATTTTTCCCAAATATTCAATTTTGTACACCGTTGTATTTCTTTTAAGGCAGTTCTGAATAATTGAGTTACTCTTACTTCTATATTTCTTCCACTGTATAAAATCATAAATTTAATTTTTCAACATTCATTATTAATTTATTTACCCGTAACAATTCGTGTATTGCAATAAATTCTTGTACTTCAATAAATGCGAATGTGACAACTCGTTCAGCAATTAATATGAAACATTAAAATCTCGTTTCCTGAAAAAGATTCGAGTCGCAAATGCCTGATTGATTATTTTCTGTTTCCAGGAGAGTCAACGTCTGTAGTTATTACCCCGTAAGTGTGGTGCATCTTATAAGCCGAGAAGATGCGATGTTCTTCGCCAACTGGAACGCGAAAACCGGGCCCGACTTACACGTCGACTTTGGGTTCTTCTCCTCCTGGCATTTCCCTCAGCGGACAACGCCCCGCCGCCGGGACAACTTCTAAGCTCTCGACTGGTCTCCCGGTGTGTGTAGTGTACGTAAATGTAAGTGTAAGGGAAAAGAACGAATAAAGAAAGTTCGAGCACGGTTCATGGCAAGCGTGTTTAAAGAACTACCCCGCAATTAGCCAAGTACATAACGTAAAATTTTGAATCCTGGAATCCTAGAACCTTGCAATCCTGAAAATGGTTCGAGTTCCTTTAGTCGGGTTTGTGTTTAAATTATACAGGCATTCAAGCCTACAAAACGGCAATACAGTAATTAATAATGAAAGAATCATGCAAATATTACATTGACAATAATACCAATAATCACGGAAAATGCTTAGAAGAAATGACGTCTGCTCATTAGGGGTTTAATTCGTTATCTAACTTTGGTTAATTTGTTTGATCATATTAGATAATATAGACGTTTCTTAAATTTATACATAATTACATTATCAATAGTATAGAAAAACAAGATGCGACGAACAATTTATAGTAAAATAAAACATGAAAACAATAAAGCACATATTAAAGTAGTATAAATGAATCGTGACACTTATCATGGAAATCCTAACAATTTCATAGAAACCTATTAAGTTCATAAAACGTTATTATCTGAATATTACCACTTTCAAATTATTCAAATTTCACACAAATTTGCGCTCGAAGCTCACGAAAAATAACAATAAACAAAACACAAAAATCAAATCCTAGAGACAGCGAATCCTGAAATCCTCATAACCAAGAATCCACGAAAATGAAAAAATAATATATTCAATTTTCCAAAAAAAACACCTATTTAAAGATTCGATGGAAAGGACTATACAAACGTTTTATTCGTACCACCGAGCTAAAATATACTAAATACTAGAGTGGCTGATCCTATGGTTTCAGCAACGCCCTTGGTGGATGTTCGCCGAACTAGGGGCCGCCATGTTTCTGCAGTCAAAACATGAGAGGTAGGTACCTGATGGTGGCGTGTCGAACCGTTGTGCTGAATCAACGAGTTTTTATCAGATATTATTTTTATATTCTTGTCTTTTCGTTTATCTGAATTTAAATTATATTAGTGGTTAGAATAATAATATTCCCAATACATTCAGTATATTCCGCATATAACTGTAAAAATATAAGTCATCAAACCATAAATATATATTTTTTTCAACTTTGCTGCCTTATTTGTGAGCTGGGTTTCTTTTGCATCTTATTGCAATTGCATTCACTTTCAGGCGTTATGTTAACTACACTAACATTTCAACAGCTTCCATTCTCGTTACAATAACCTAGGCAGGAAGCAATGTGCTTTTAAAGATTTGTTCTCCTTACATATTGTGATTTCGTTTTAAATGATCAGTTTTAGGTTGTGAAACACAGAGTAAGAATATTACAGACGGTTCGCACCCACCCGGCGGCCTTATTCAGCGCCAAACTAGAATACTGTTTCTCCGGAGGGCACTGCTTTGACTGCAAGGACTAGCCGGCGGCGCTAGCCGGATTAGTTTACTACGCTCCGTGAAGTCTCCGCGAGTCTCGAATTCCTAGCGAATTCGAGACTCGCGGGTTCGTTGGGTGACCGGCTAAGAACCCCGGAATCTAACGGCGTCGATCCCCTGGCCGAAGGGATAAAAGGCACTGAATGACTGTGACATGACGAGACTTTACAAACATAGTAATTATTCAGTATAGTAATTACTCAGTAACGGAGGATTACACCAGAAGAAAGCGCTCAACGCCCAACAAGGGTTAAGAGACGCGTTTCATCAACAACGAAGCAACAAATGTAAAAAGGAACACGGCTTCAATTTTCTGGAAATATAGAGGCACATCAGCCCCTCTATATAATACTAAACGCGCACTTTTTCTTGACACTCCACAGCGGCGGGTGCGGGGAGAGGCGGGTTCTGTCTACGTCACGGCTGTGCAGGGCTGTCAACTTTATTGACAGAGAACTCCGCGTAATAACTTGTCTTGGGCAGATAGCTATGAAGAATTCCGGTGTCCTATGAAGAGTTCCAAGAGTTCCGACTCAATGAGAAACAACGGAAGACTTTTTTTTTAAATTCTGAAGAAATAATAAATAGTTATAGAAATAATTGAGTTACAAGAAGGAACATGGTACGCACAGGTCGATAGAAAGAGAGACCGAAAACCAGGAAGTTCGCATTGGAAAGGAAGAAGGTGGGCAGCACTGCAAACTGAGCCGTGACGTTCCGAGTGGAGCTCATATTTTCTACCGGGCCGTGCTATGCAGGGCTGAGCGAGGACTAGGGAGCTCGAGGATCAAGAAAAAGCGCGAGCATAATATACTGTAGCTTGTTGGGTACCGCCGATGCTCACGTGGAGCGGCTCAGTCGGCGGCAGTTGCTGCCGGCGGCCGCTGAGCGCGCCACGTGTCGCCTGGAAAGCACCAGGGATCGTTGCGCTGCCATTTGAAAGCGTTCGCGGCGGGCGAGCGGCGTTAATGCTGTAACGCAGTTTGAAACAGGCCATTTCGGGGCCCGTGGCCCGCCGCGCCGCTCCATGAAAAATCAGCAGTTGACGCTTAACATTCGGTGACGGCGCAAATAAACCAGGCGAGACGCGAAGTCGTCAAAAACACAGGCTGACCGGAATGTCGAGCGGGGGCGTTTGATGTTCATTGTCGTAACGTAAAAACTTTTTAAGCGCAAATACTTTGCGATAATCCAGAGTGTTACTAAAGAAAACTAGTTGAATGTGGCTTTCGCCCTGGTCGAAGGGATACAAGGCACTGGCTGACTGCGACGTGACGAGACTTAGCAAAATTAGTATTTCAGTATAGTAATTACTCAGTAACGGAGGATTACTCCAGAAGAAAGCGCTCAACGCCCAACAAGGGTTAAGAGACGCGTTACATCAACAACGAAGCATCAAATTTTAAAAGGAACACTGCTTCAATTTTCTGAAAATATGGAGGCACATCAGCCACTCTATATAATACTAATCGCGCACTTTTTCTTGACACTTCACAGCGGCGGGTACGGGGAGAGGCGGCTCGCCGGCTTTAAACTCTTTTAAATATATTTCCAAATGTTGAAAATTTCTTTCATCCTTTATTTCTTTCATGACCAGCAGTGTTCAAATATGTTCTTAAAGTGTCTGACATTGGACTTACCAATGAATTGTAGTAGTTGTAAATGTTATGCTCCCGTTCAAAAATTCTCAACACCCAATGATTATATGTTACCTGCATACGGGATAAAAACTGGTAATTTTGCAATTTCAAAATTATAATCGCCGTAAAAAATACTTGCAGGCATGGATGATGCGAATAGCTAGAATTTAGTGTAGATGCGTTTTGTTACGTTTTTTCACAAAATTATACATACAAAATTCGTAAAAAAATTACAAAAAACATCAAACAATTGTAAACTATTCTTCTGCGTTATTTTTAATCGTAATAAAAGTTAATTTTCAATTAGTTTCGAAACTTCTGTTGCAAAATCTTTTACAACTACATTTGATTCATCCTCAAATTTGCTTAATACTTACATAATTTTGTGCCCAATTTTTGAAGAGATGAAAACTCCTCAAACTGTCCAATTTGTGTTTACTTCTACTTCTGCAATTGCTTTATTAATTTTTTATATGCGAATCTAATAAACATTAAAAAGTGAGTTTTGTATGTTTATGTGAATAAGGTATTAGTTAAGTTTAATAAGACTAAGTTGTTAGTCACATTCATTTGGAAATCGGTATTTGCACACAGAATGTAAATGTGGGAAGTTTGCCATTATACACTGCTCACTTCTACAAGTTATTACGCAAGCTGCACCGCCAGAAGCTTGCGCTCAGATATTTCTTGCATAATTCATTGTTCGGCAACCAGATATAAACAAACTACGAGAAACGTAATGGGAAAGGCAACGCCAAAAAAATCGAGCCTGCGCAAAACACGTGCAGCTCTTAACTTCGTAATCTGTATATCAACGGTCAGCTACCACAGAAATTTGCTGTCGCATTCCCGCTCGCCACACATCCCACCTTTCGGGACCTTTCCGGCCTCGGAACGCTCACAAACACAAAAAAAACACCACCCCCACACATTCCCATCCTATTCGTTTCCGGACAAACCGTCGCTCCCACGCATCTATCCAACGCCTTTTACGCTAACCTCGCCTAATTCGGCGAAAGGTCAGCTCCGGGCGAGCGGTGCCGGATTGCGAGTGGCAAAAAATAAACAAAATTTGCCGCGCCGTCGCTGGCCGCTTGCGAATTTGCGCGCCGCGCGCCAGATTGCCTATTTCGCGGGCGACTTTTCGCGAGCAGCGCACGACGCCAGTGTTTCCGGGCAAGCGGCGAGGGGAACGGGGAAATAGGGTGGCGACGGCGCAGGTGGAGAGCGCAAGCAACGCAGGGTGTGGAGCTAGACAATTTTGGGCCCGGGGCAATGCAGAACCGTATCCCACCCACCCTCTCGAAAAATTCAAAATGTGAAAGTTGTATCAATAAACTATATGAGTTGTTTTATTTCAACAAATAACAAAAATTTCAAAGTTTAAACTATAAAAAGTATTTAGTAATCAAAGAATATAATTTCCACAGTTAGTTTCAAATGTTAATAAAATTGTTGTGTTTAGTTAATGTTTAATAAAATTGCTTGTTGTTAAATACATGAAATTATAAATATGAATTTCTGTATAACCTATTTTAATGTTGACGTCATTTTATTCATTTAATAAAGTCATACCTTATAACTAATTACTATAATTAACTATTTACGATAAAAAATTCATTGAAAATTTTATAAAATATAAAATATCAGACTACTGTACACCGACTTACAAAATTCTGATTACGTTTTTTTCAAGTTATCCGGCCGAGTTATTCCGGCCGATCGTGCGGTCTGACCATACCTAGCGCCATCACTGGTGTGGTGGCGGGTCTGAGAACTCTCGGGCATGGCGATGAAGAGGGGGATGGATCAGCAGAGGGGCCAGCATTTCTGTTGGCTCTTCTGAGTGTATCCGGGAGTTACTCGGGTTCGTGTGTCAACGGTGGCTGATTGTCGTAGCTAAGTCGAATTCAGCCGCTGCCTGGAGGAGAAATCTAGCGGTCAGCTTCTCTGATCGGTTTTCGGTGGGGTTTTTTTTTCGATCAAACCTAGCGAATGCCGCAGCAGTACCCGGAGAAACTGGCCATGCACTGCGCCATCTTTCCTTCTACTTCTGTGTCCTAACTTTTCCTCTTACTTGCACTTTGCATGTACTACACTACCACACATGTCGGTATGTTAGTCCGCAGGTTAGGGCTTGTCCTAGCTGGGGCAGTGTCTCACTGAGGGAGATTCCCGATATCGGCGGCAGATCTCGCGTCTAGCAGAGAACGAACACCGCCACCTCTAGGCCACACCTCTACACTAATGCGACTAAGGACCATAGCAGTTGACGAGTCCAGGAAACACGAACCAATCAACGGAAGGATGAGACTACAACCATGGTAGAAATGGCGGCAAGGGAGGAGTCAGGAAGAGTTCCGCAAACGAGCTGGGGCCGCGGTGCGGGTGGCAGGACGGCGGGGCGGTGAGAGCGGTGGAGGCAGAGGGAATATAATTGGGGTGGAGACGTAGGCCAAAGGGAGGGGGGGGGCCCGGGGGTGTGAGCGGTGGGGGGTAATGGAGGTGGTGTGGGCGATGAGGGCGACGGGGGCGGGGATGATACGGGCAGTGGGGACGGCCTGGTCGGCTGATGCGTCGAGAGTGGCGGTGGCTGAGCAGACGCAGGAAGCGGGTGGCGGGGCGGGGCGGGGCATTGAGGCTGGCATGCACGGTGTGGGTGGAGGGGGCGGGGCTGGCATTCCATCGCCCACGCGCTCGCCGCGACTAACGAGACGCGCATTTCGCCGCGGCCCAAACGCCGGCGCCGCCCGGCACAGTGGACGCGCACTTCGAGCTAGGCGGCCGCTCTCAAAACTAAAATGCACACACTTTCTCGCATTATTTATAACTTTGCCGATTTTCAAAATTTCAACGAGTTCACTGAAAATGGAGCTTGCGCAACTTTTACTAGCGTGTATTGTTGTAATTGAGAAAAGAAATGAAGAGTCATTTTTAAGAAAATATTAAAAATGTCATTGAGACTTCATGTAAAGACTTTCTCAAAAATTAGCATATCCGTTTCAAATTCAAGTGACGGCAACGTTATTCTTGGGGAAAATACATTTTGGTTAAAATCTTGCTTACAATTAAGCCGATTGCGTTCTTCGCAGTAAGACGGACGAACTAATAGGCGTTATCCTGTAAACCAATTTTGTATATCAAAGACCCACAAAACGGATTCTTACTACACTATGTCTTACAGGAAGAAATGAACTTTATATAAAAACAAAACTTTGTCTTGCTTTCGTTATCAGCGGCCTAGTTTAGGTTTTTTTCTGTATAAAAATCAATGTTTTTCGCCACAGCTTTACATAACTTTCTCTACACTGAAGATATGGTATTCGAGAAAGAAAACGCTTTTTTATCTTTCAATTAATAAATAAAACAGTCACTATTAAAAAGCTATGTACACCCGGACAGAGATTACCGCACAAATGGAATTTTTTCAATTTCAATTATTTTCTAGAGAAAAGTGTTCTTTAAACAATGTAGAAACTTGACTATCGTTAGGAAGTCGTTCGCTTACAGAACCAATCCCTATGCTATTCTACATAGTAAAATTTAATATTAATATTTTCGTAACTTTCTAATAAGCATCACAAGCACACAGAGAGTAAGTCAATCTTCAAATTCCGTTTTTTGGATCAAGACTAATGAGGGTGTAAAGAAATTTATAAATCTCACAGAAAGAATCAACCGGGAGACGGTCCTGATACACCGAGTTCGAAGCGGTGGTGCGGATTTGATTGATTGTTTCTTTTCGTGTTTACTGGCGCGTCAACTGTTTTGGTCATTAGCCCCGTTAGTGTAGTGCATGTTTTCTCGGGAGATGGCAGTGATCTTCCCCTCCGAATGGCAAGATCCGGCGCCGACCTACAAATCGGCTAGTGGGGTTTCCCCTACCAAGGACTCTCACACCAGCGGGGCACCGCCCAGCCGGGACAAGTTCTAAGCTCCGACCAACCCCAGCAGCTACTGCTCGATACAAGTTATTTTAATTTACTGTAAAATACAATAAACAAAAACAACAAATTTCGTGGTGAAATAGTACAATTTATGGTCTGAACTACCTTATCGGTTTTGCCTCACCCTTTACAAAGTAGAAATCTAACAGCATCTACAAATATTGAGGGGCCCTCTTTGACGAATGGCCCTCAGCTGAATCTGCCCTGAGCGCCTGTTCTACTCTCAAGCCTGTCTTCCGAGGTAGCCCTTAAATCCTCTTCGGTTTGAATCCCCATGCTGCCCGAGATACCCCGGGTGAAGGGTGAGTTATCACTAGCAGCTTAGTAGGTAAAATTCTTACAGTTTTGGCAAAGGAGCATCGTTTTTAATATTAGTGCAAAAGGCTTAATGCTGAGGACCGGAGACTTCATACTTGGGGATTGCTACAATCAGATCTGAAAAGATTCATCCCATTCACGGGATTACAATCCACAGCCTTAGTGCAACGCAAACTATCCCCAAGCCTCTGTTCCCCCAGAACGGCTATTTTTATCGGTCGAGTAAAAAAAGGGGGGGGAAAAAGTCCGGCGTGAGACTCAGCATCTGGCCCACTGTGCTGGGAGCCGGTGGCCGCACGTCCAAATGCGTCGTCGGCCGCGACCGCCGAATAAAACATCCGCCGGCGTGCATTTGAACAGCTCAGCGGTGGCGCGACCTTTCGTGAAAATTTTGAAACGAGAGCGGGCCAGCACTGGGCGGGGCGGGGCGGGGCGCGGCCGGGCCTTCATGAATACCCTATTAAAGCCGATGGAACGTGGCGGCTGAGCGCGGACCCCGCAAAATACCAGCGTAAAAAATCAGCGCGAATGTCCCAACCCCCACCCGCCGGTCGACAGCGCCGGCCGTTTGCCGGAGTTAATGGTTCGGGCTTGCAGCGGACGTCAGAGGTGTCAAACACGGCGTGCAAACGCTCTACACATGTATCGGTTAACGTTTGGTAGGCATTTGCGAAATAGACCAATTTGTTGTCGGGTTGCGACGTGAAATAAAGTATTTGAAGGCAAATGAACTTTATTGCAAATTGTAAAAGGGCAACAATACCGTCATAACAATTCACAGTGGTTGTTTGGGTTAATTTTGATGCTTAATTTTATTTTGTTATCGCTACTCATTTGAATACAACAGTTCTGGAAATTCTCGGTATAATGTCCAGTATGATGAATGAATCCACAAAGTTTTGATTTGAAAGAATGATTAAAAATTTCATCTTCTAACTTCTGAAAACAGTGTTATGCAAATTTGTAAGTCAGGTAGCAAATATGGCGTTTGTTTGGATGCAAAACCAGTATGCATGTACTGCATAACTTGCGATGTAGTGCAATTCGCGAGAGCGTTATAAAATATGGACTAGTGAATACAATATTTTAAACCAACTGAACTTGAATGAAATTTGTAAAATGACAATAAAACGTAGATTTAATAATTCCGATTACATGTTCCGTGTACCTGTAATTTTGTTTCATGGCATTATTTTTTATTATACCTATTCTAGTAATTATTTTACAAAACTGCATGTTTTTTGTAAATAACCTCGCAGTCAGGCAATGATTGTAAATATTGCAAACTATCTGTTGTGCTCCATCATCAAACGCACAATATGTTCGGCTCAACAATTTTGAGAAACGGTTTCCTGATTATATTATTATAAACATAAAATTATTCCTATAAGATTATTGATTGCAAATATGTTTTTGGTAGGTGGATATTTTATTTAATTCTTTAAATTTGTCCACTTAATCCTCAACTCTAGCGTATTATTCTGTTCTCATAATTTATTCATTATCCGCATATATGGATAGTGTATAGGTCCCTCGATGACACTTGACCTTACTCATCGTGAGCTATGATCTTTGAAGATACAGCCAGAAAGTATGATTTTATTGTTAAATAATTAGTTGATAATATGACCTCGTAGATCGAAGTTTACCCCGATGACACATTTCTTTGCTTTCAGCTGACATTTCGTCTAGAAAGTGAGACAATATCAGAGCAGAATTTAAAAACAGTGAATACCCCAAACTTATACTTGATTTCGATATTTCATACTAAAATTCATACTCAATAAAAATTTGAAGTGTCCACTGCTGTTAACTTGAGCTCTTATTAGGTCACGTTTAACTAGACGAAACGTCAGCAAATAATCACTTTCCATAAAAAAAAAATCAGTTGCGTAAACTTCGGTCAACTAGATCATGCAAACTACTAAATAAATAAATTCGGAATCAATCAGCGACCACTTATCATATTATTAATTATTCCTGTAAAGCATAATTTCATTCACAACGGGATGCTGATCTCGTAACTGCTGGCGTATGCCCGTCATTATGGAGAAGGTAAGATACTAATCCCTTCATGGCGTTCAAGGTTGGACTAGGGAGATGATAGAAACGTAATAGAATTGGAAATGGGAAGATTGCTCGCGGTCCATGCTTATTGTATTTGTTCTGCGACACACACTTCGAAGGGATTAGGGAATTTTTTGAACAGAGCAGTCGAATACGACGTGATTCCGGCTGGCGTTACGAACATGATATTCAACACATTAAAAAATTACAGGCATTTTTTTTCGGAATTAAATACTTTCTTCCAATAATTCAAACAAGAAATTTTTTAAGATGTCCCTGTTCTTCCTCCCTTCCTCCTCCCGACTTAATTAGGAAGGTATAATGAATGTTTGTCTCTAAACTTACGATTTTTTGAAATGTGTCTCTTTCCTCGTACGCCGTCAAAATTAAGAATGTGTGATGAATGTTCAACCTACGATTTTTCAAGAAGTGTCACTTTTCTTGCATACCGACGATAGCCTTATAAATAAGGGTGGATTTTAAAGAAATTTTTTTTCCATAGAAAACCGCTTAGTATAGAAATTAATTGTATGTTATAAAAGCAAATGGCCCATTTTTATGTCATTGTTTTGTATCTTTCATGAATTTCCACTAATAAGACGTATTTTACTTTTTCTGGCATTTTTAACGTATTTTTCACTGATTTCATGGATTTTAATATAATTATAATGGTATTTGCTTCAAATAACATTGACGAAATGCAACAAATGTTCTCCAGTAATATAAGGTGACACCTATCACCGCCGTTGCCAGTTCAACGGATTTCGGGATAACTAAAAACAGAGATTTCCTGGTAAAGCACAGTTCAAACCAAACGTTTGCAAGCTGAGTCACTTGACCGAAAGAAGAAGCCTGATTAATCAGTAACGTATCCAACAACTTGAGTCGTTCATCGAAACTGTGTTGATCACATTTTTTACATTATTTTCTTTGCTTTTATGTCCTTTTTAAAACATTTTCAGAGCATTTTATTGATCATTTTTAGCGATGTTTTAGGTCGTCGAAATCCGCCCCTTTCCGCGCGGGTCCTCGGAAGTGGTGTGGGTGGCCGGCGGAATTCGCCGCGCGCTCGCTGTCGAGGACTCGACTCGCAGAGACGCTTTCGGCCGCCGCCGCCTCCGCGGTGGGTGCGCCCGGGAAATCGGGAAAACGGGGCCTTTCCAGAAAATTCTGGAAGCGCCCCATTTACTCCGTACGTGAGCGCGCTGGGCGGGCGGGAAACGGGCGGGGGAGGAGGTGCGGGAAGACAAGTGCTGCAAGCGGTACGTGATCCCCAGCGCGGAGCCTGAAGGCCAAGGCTGCACAGAGGCCCAGGCGACAGGGCGCGGATTATTGAGTTAACTGTACAGTATCCTCCATGTGCACTCTGATCAGTGTGTAGAGCGGATAGAGTATGATAAAGGATTAAGGATCGGGAAGGTTTCGAGGATAGAGTATATTGGGGAAAGTTAAGTATCTGTCTCCTCTGTTCAATGAATAGAGGTAAGTATGATGAGAGTTTAGTAATGAATAGAGTGTGATAAAGGATTAAGGATCGGGAAGGTTTGGAGAACAGATTATATTGGGGGAAGTTAAGTATCTGTCTCCTCTGTTCAATGAATAGAGTATGATGAGTGGTTTCAATAATCTACCCCCTCCATATACTCTGTTCAGTGTGCAGAGAGCATAAAGAATATTAAAGGAAGTTAAGTATCTAACTCTCTATATACTTTGTTCAGTGTGTAGAGGACATAGAGCATGTTGAAGAGAGTACTAGTATCTATTGTCTCTACATACTCCGTTCAGACTTAAATGGCAATGGTATCTGTATGATTTGAGACAATGTATCGTCTAAAATACGAAACCACCAAAACTTGGAGAGGAAAATGATTGGACATAGATAACTATTCTTTTGGACATAGATACGTAACGTTTGTTCCGGTCTAATTATTTCTTAATCATATTCAGACATAATAGATCACACTTTATGAAAGAATTAGGAAAATGTATGTTTCGAACTGTTGCCGGAACGGTAATTAGTGAATGGGAAAATAGCATTGGTTAGTGGTAAGCAGAGCATGGCCTACATTGTTTAGAAAATAAGTAAATAAGTCAGTATATCTGTAAATGAGCACATTACGAGGTAAATTACAAGGGGTGAACCAGAAATAAGATCTGAAGCTAGGTTGTAGATGATTTTCGGTGGCGTTGTTTTTATTCCTAGGGCTGAGGTTGCCGAAGTCAGGAAGGAGAATACGTGACGTCTACGTCTGGAAATAAACAGTTTAGAAAGTGTTTGGTGGATAAGAATGTACTAGTGTTCAGGCGGCAGGTTTTTCCCCACTTCGTGGTTCTTTTTCTCAACCGAATTGTCCCTTTCCCGGGTCTTTGAGGCAGTGAAAAGACCATCAGGGGTGAATATGAGAATTCTAAAAGTTAGAATACTGTTAGAAGAAGGTTATGTGGAGACTTAAAAGTTTTCGGTCTAGCCACAAGAAATTACTCGTTGATAAAGTAATGTATATACATAGTAATGACGTACAAAATAAGTAGTGCGTTCAGTCATGTGATCATTTACTTATATCTGCCAAATGTTGTTGGGAGAAACGTGACGGTTTGAAAATTGTAGAAATGATTGACATTCATTTCACAAACGTTGCTTAATTTGTGGCAGGGCTGAGGAATTTCCTATTAATTTTGTCAAGTCGCAAAAATGGAGAATGTTCTCATGAAATCAATGTTTATATTTAGCTATAATTTAAAAAAGTACACTTAAGATATTCTATTTAAAGCAATATTATTAATGAAGATTATTCTTTGATTAGTACTCGGTATATTGCGAATTTATTTGAAAACACGTTGAAAGGGAATAGCGCGGACACACTGATATTCGATAATTCACCGCTGTTCGTTTACGTTGAATGTCCATGACTTCACTTTTAACTTCAGTCTCAAATATTTTGTATTAATATTCTCACATGCTTATCGACATCATTTGTAACATTTATTAGAGTTTATTTAGCGTTCATATCGGAACGAGCTAAATGTGCACTACCAGCCAGTAACAACTAAAGCTGGAAACACAAAGGTGGCAGAAGATATTTGGCAAACCGATGCTCGACTTCAGCGATGCTCGACTGTTGTAGAACCCGTAAAAATTTTAATTTCTGAATTATATTAACAAGGCAAGCAAAAGAGTGTCCATTAGAATGCTCTCTTTTCAGCGGCCTGCTGTTGAGACACCCCTTGGATTAAATATTATAAATGGAATTGACATTATACAGGCTGCGTAACAGCATAAATTCATTGTCACCCATTCAAAAGATTAAGTAAATGTTTGTAATTCATACAATAATAATATTCCAAAAGATAAAATAACAAAAATTAAAAAAGAAACAAAAGAAAAAAGTTCATTCTATGGTTTCAAAAGATTTTGATAAAAGATTAAATATACCGTAACTGCTTAATTGGCATTTCTGCATAATCCGTCAAGCAACAAGAAGGCAACGAAATCACCGTTTAACAAAACCGACGCTTAACCTTGAGAAAGTGGCAAACAAAACTATAATAAAAAGAAATACCGCTTGCAGCAAACATCAACGCTTGCGAGTCCCGCTTGCGTACACAGCACACACTATAACAACACAACCGCGTTGACAGTCAGTGCCCATAATAGTAGTCAACGACTTCCACATTCCGACCTCTAGCGGTCATTCCGCAACCCTCTGAAATTGCCAGCATTCAAATGCCGCCACTCCCGCCTTCCCACCCCGCCCCTTTTATTACTCATTTCACACTAAATTATTCACGCCCTAATGCAGAATTTCATTTTCCAGACAATAAGACATAAAATTAAGTGCTATATGCAATTCTCAGCTTAATTCCAGCACATTTTCGAAAAAAACGGGGCCGCGAATATTGCGTCGGCTGCGAGGACGGCAGGGCACGACGCCGCGAGGACGGGAGAGGGGGGAGCGAGGACGTCTCGCGAGCGCCTCATTTGGGCGCGACGCGGCCAGCGCATGAGGCGGCAGCGGGGGGGGGGGCCGGGGGGGAGGACGCACGCGGTCTAAGAATGTCTCCTTAATCTGATGAGGCGCACAAAGCCGAAATGGCGGAGACTTCAGCCGCTTCGTCGGCAGGCGGCGACGGCGACGGTGGCGACGCAGTGGACGGCGTAGTTAGTTTAAGCGGACAAAATGAGGACACGGGTAGTTTCTACGAAAAATTAGGAGCAAACATTCAAAAGATGACATGTCCAGTTGGCGAAAATTGAGTTATTCTGTTCTTTTCGCCTAGAATTTTATTTCCAAACAGAAATTCAAGATGTCTTACATACATTAAGTAGCACTCTCTTCGTTGAGTTAAAGACAGTGTTGAAAAGTGTAATATTTGGACTTCATTTTTCATTTTTATTAGCAAAGTGTGAAGTGGACATGTCACATTTTGAATGTTTGCTCCTCACTGTGAAACTGACTTTGATGAAGTGCATTGACTGCCACAATAATCAAGAGAGTGACGAACCTTCTGGCCGAACCCTCTTTATCCGACTTTAGGACAGAGATGAGTTTGCTGATTATTAAGGCCATGAGAAGCAACACTCCATTCACCTAGGTACACACCAAAATTATATTTTATTATTACAGCCGTATATTTTAATCTCCCCTAACGTAACACTGTTTTGAGAAGCGAACGCTGCAGTTCACGGCTATTGAAACTCATCATGACTGAGAATAACTGTTGATGCTCAGAGCCATTCTGATCAAATCAATGAGCATCATGTTCTGGTTCTCATGGCAGCCAGTGTATCACACCCAAGTTCGCAGGTTCAAATCCGGTCGAAGCCGTAGAATTTAAAGAACGAAGAACTCCTTCGTACTTTCAGGGGGACAAGTAAAGCCGGCTGACCCATGATGCAGATTTAGTGCACTTAAAATATTTTCAACCCTAAAAGATGCCTCCTATTTTAAACGTCTATTTTTTTGACTGATTAATTCCTTTTTTCGCCACTAGATGGCCAATGCAGCGTAGCTGAATTTGCGTGGTCAGGTGGAAGAGCGGGTCTGATGGCCTGAGTCAAATACGCTAAGTAAAATAAGGCATAATTGAATTGAATTGAATTTAAGTACAGAAACGTAGAATTAAAGCACTGTAAAATATTGCAGACAATTATTTTAAGAGTAAAAGAGAAAAAATGGAGAACTGTAAATTTAAACGATAAAATAGTTGCCTAAAATTAAATACAACCTGAAATCTCCCTACTCCATTTTATTAGAACAGAAGAAGTTCTCCTTAGCTTTCAGATTATTGAAGCCAAACTGAAAATTTTATTTGGAAATGTAGATCGGAGATGCCTCTTTTGTGTCTCAGAGTGCGTTTTATGAAAAAGTCGCTAGATAGTGAGGGATTATCGATTTAGTTAACCGAGCCGTGTTTTGTATCCAATGGCACAGAGAGTCGCATTGGTTTTCTCCTACGTTTCTCAAGTTTGGCCCTGTTCATAAAATGTTTGACGTTTCATAAACAAAATGTACTTTAAACTGCACAAAACGTTTGCTTTAATGTTTAATTTTCGAAAAATGGTATGTTCATTTATTTCTTTTAAATATTTTCTTTTAAAACTTTCAGTGCGTGCAAATTAATTGGAACCACAGGACTCGTGCACATTTCGTCTAAGTTGCTAAAGAGTATAATCTGAAGGTTTTTTCTTTACCTCACCTAACTTGTTCAGATATGTTCGTTCGGGTATTCGACCGTATACTTTATCTTACGCAATTTTTTCTTTCTCTTTTTCTTTTTTGGATTGACTCTTCATTCATTCATCCACATCTTCACTTCATCATTCGTCTCCTTCAGATTTCAGTCAAATTCAGTCTCCATTAACTTCCTTCTTCCCCTTCCCCTGTTCATACCTTCCAGAAACTCCTTTATTGAAAAGTCTTGCCATAATACACGTAAAATTCACTTATGTCTTCTCACCGTTGTTACCAACCTTCCTTTTACATCTACCTTGCTTAACATCTTTGATTCTCTATCAATCCACTTGATATTTACTATCTCTTTCATACTAATTGAAGTAGGAAATTAAGAACTGTCTACCTTCTAGTTGGACTATATTGTTAATGAGAGTTATGCAATCAAGTACATAAAACTAGAAAAGTATGAAACATACCTATGATTAAACGAAACTTCCGTAAAGTTAAAACACAAAAACTGAGTGTTAAAGAATAAAAGCAAATGAACTTATATTAGTATTTTAACAAACAGGGTGTGCAAGGAGGAAACATCGATAATTCGAAAATAAGTTCTTAAGACAATTTTAAGCCCATTTTGTTTAATAAACTGATATTCTGAATGGCTGAGCCACAATAAGCATTCAAAAGTTGGTTTGAAAAGTGCTTTCTAGGCAAAAATGTGCATTGCAGAAACGAAAAAATACTTCAGAAAGGTATAAATTGTTTATTTTTTATAAAATAAATTAATATATTTGCTCAGGAAGAAACATTAACCAAGAAATAAAAAGAATCTAAATTCCTCAATTCGACTGCTTAATTAACACTAGGAAATCAAACCTGGGATCTGGACCTGAAAGTCATATACGTAAACTACCACATGAAAGAGGTACTGAGGATAATACGCCATAACTATCGCACGGTGTCATCCGGGTTCGCATGAGAGCGTCCACTAAAACTCTCGAAATTGTTCGTTAAAAGTTTTAGCGTGCAAGTACAGAAGAGTAAAACAAAAAATCCTGAGAGTGAATATACCTGGAACGGGGAGACATATGGCTGTGATTCTTGCCTGCTATTTCTGCTTAATGTATCGTTATGTTCTTACAATTGCATGTGTACAAAGTGACCCCCATTAAGAGCTTTACAACGTCGATGCGGCTGAACTGCTGGCGGAATATAGACGTTTTTGAAACCCTCAGTAGAGCACGCTGGAACATTTGCGAGGGAAACTTGGGGTGTATTAGACAGGTCGCTCACTATTCAGCGCTGGGATCGGGAATCAAATTCCGGTGAATTCATGTGGATATTCGGTGGATTCGCGAAAGGGTTCCTCGAGGTTAGATAGACAGATAGGTAGATATTTATTATTCTGCAGATAGGTATATACAACCTGGTGGCAGAACTCTACAATTTACTTAGCACTAATATTAACTTTAAATTACTTAACAACGTAACTTTAAATTATTTAAAGACATAATAATAATAATAATAATAATAATAATAATAATAATAATATGCTAACAATAATAGCATTAACTACATTTTATGGTTCATCGACTTCATCAGGATGTCCCATTTCCTCTGCTCCTCATTTCACAATTGCTCTCTCATCATTCAGATCAATGTCATATTTTTTATCGTTACATCTCCGCGCAACGACTACCGTCTCTTTGTACTGTCCCCCACCCAACGTCCCTCAACATCTCTCTCCTTTGCCTCTGACACCTTGGTGTCCCTGTCCATTGCCCCTGCCTTCTGCTTCTGCCATCCCGCCCCGTCGAGGCGGAACTTGGTGAAGCGATCAGACTGCCTTTCAACGATGGTGGTACACAACAATAGTTGCATACAATAGTTGCATGATGGGTTAGATATCCGTCCGGTGCACGTGGAATATGTGGTAGGCAAAAGAGTTTTGCGACAGGTTTCCTTGGAGTTCTCCCGTTTGCGTGACCTGCTCCGTGAAAACCTTCATAACCACCTAACGAAACGTCATGCATTCGCGGCATGACCATCAGGCATGAGCACAGATATCATAACCAAGAATAAAGAATAAATAAATGGCAACACTTTCTAGCAACATAAGTTGCAATCTACTAAATGCTGCAATTCCGTTTTGTTGAAGCAACCGCTTTTAAAGCACTGCTTCTTCCCGAGCCGTCCCAGGGGGCAGCGAATCGACTCCGGTCGGGCGATTTTGCGCGCGGGCTCGCGGATATCGGCGACTGGCCGCCCCGCCCCTCCACCTCCAGCGGGGGGCTTCGGGGGCGACAAGGGCGCCTTCAGGAGGGCTGGCGCGAAATTATGTTCATTTGGCTTGGGCCGCAGCCCCGCGGGGCGGCCGGGCGCAGGCCGAGCGCCGCCACACGTCGGCCTAATGGGAGCAAATGAGCGGAGGCTGCGGGCGGCGGCGGCTGGAGGCCTCGGCTGGGGGGCGGCAGTAGGCGTCTTGCGGCGCGCGCCGCCGCCGCCGCCCCCAGGGGCCCGGCACCCCGCGGCCGCCCCCCCGCGATTCAATTAGAGGGCTGTCAGGCGGCGTAACAGAGCTGTCGCCGGGGCGGCGGCGGGCGAACGCAGCGGGGGCGGCGCGGGGACGGCGACTGCGGGGACAGGCAGGCAGGAACACGGCGACAGGGGCGGCGTTGGGGGGAAGCGGATGGCGGCGGGACGGCTTTTGAGGCACGTGGAATACCGCGACAGTTGTTGGCGGTGGGACAGGACGGGGGACACGAAGGCAACAGAGGAATGGGAGTGGGCACAGACATTGGTTGTGCAGATGTCGTTGGAGAGGACTAGGAAGTGGATGGCTGGAGTGACAGTTGCAGTAACAATGGCGTAGACGCTGCAGTGAAGGTTGTGGAGGCGACAGAGGGTCACCGACGGAGGCTGTCGTTACGAGGGGTAGACGGCAGGAAGGGGGGGGGGGGGGAGGGCGGGGGACCCGGGGGCCGAGGAGCGGTTTTACAGCAAGTTTAAGCGGGGTCAGATGGGGCGGAGTGGGCGGTCGGGGTGCTGGGATGGCGGGGATGTACGGTGTAGGTTTGATGGCGAGGGGGACTGGGGGCGGGGAGCGTGAGCCGAAGGCCGTGGGGACGAGGATTGCCGTGAGATGTAAGGGAGGGCGTCGGCGGAGGCTGGAGGTGGAAACGGGATTGGCTGTGGAGGTGCAGACGAGGGTGAGGGCGATGGCGGAGACTGGTCGTGGAAGCGGAGTTGGCTGTGGAGGAGTTGTGGGCGAGGGCGTCGGCGGAAGCAGAAGGTGGAAGCAGGGTCGGCTGTGCAGGCGGAGTCGGGGGCTAGGGGATGGCGGAGGCAGGAGGTGGAAACGCGGGGTTAGCTGTGGAGGCGGAGTCGCGGACGAGGGCGATGGTGGAGGCAGGAGGAGGAAGTGGGGTCCGCTGTGGAGGCGGGGTCGGAGGTGAGGGCAGGCGGCGGAGGCAGGAGGTGGAAGCGGGGTCGGAGGTGAGGGCAGGAGGAGGAAGCGGGGTCCGCTGTGCAGGCGGAGTCGGGGGCTAGGGCGATGGCGGAGGCCGAAGGTGGAAGCGGGATCGCGGGCGGGGCGGGCGGTGGGTTTCCGCTCGTGCCAGAGTCGCCTGCGGCGGCGCGCCCTCGCCGCATCCGCCCCACGACATTATGACGGCGTCGCCGGTGAAGGCCGTGTTCTGAGGCGGGTTCAGCCAGAGCCTACCGGAAGGACGCGGCCCGCGGTGATGTTAGCGGGAAATTGGAGCCGGCCGACGCCAGCGCAGAGCTGCTGGCGAATGTGAATAGAACTGCGCAAGTCACGACAGGCGCAGCGTCAGACGAGAATTCAAAGCAATGGCATAGGTTGCCCAGTCGTTGGTTAGAGAGGCAGAGTCAATTCCCTTAATACAGAACCTAGAGTTTGATACGTAGTTTTATAAATTAATTCCTATAAGCCATTCTATTTTTAAAAAATGCTGAACAAAGGAGAGCGTAAAAACTTGCCATAGATTGCGTTTCGTTAGAGTACACGATTTCAAGAATCTATTTTATAAATTAATTCCTATAAGCCATTCTATAGCGTTTCTGTTTGGAGGATCAACACACATCGCATTGGAAAAAAATAGAATTTTAAAAAGAAGAAAAAGGCGAAATCACTTGCACAACTCGAAAAATGCGAATTTAGTTTTTATTTTTAATTTATTACGTGATCTGTAATCAAGATTAATATAATTTTTAACATGGTTTATAGTACGTTTTGTTCAAATATCCACCTGATAATAAGCATGAGATTAATTTGAAGACATTCAATTTTTATTCCCATTTTCTTTTTCGAGTTGTGCTTGTTTCATAACCCATGTACGGTATGTTAACGAAAAAGCACTTAACACAATATATCAACCTTTAAAAGTCTACATTCTACAGAATAAAGTACATGCAAAACTTTCATGATCTATGTAAATGTTTTTGTATGTGTCATGTAACTGAGTTTGCAAATACTATTTTGATGGACTATCTCATAAACGCTGTACTGCTAGGAGGACTGTTAATATACATTTTTAGCCGCAAGTTGTTGCTATCCTTATGAAAGTATAATATTTAGTCGCGCAATTGTGGTCTCAAAAATGCTGTGTGAATCAATGAAATATATGCCGTATTTGAGAAACAATCGTTTTCTGTGTACCACGTAGTCTTCATCCACATCTAGCGGTTCTTCGCAAAACACATGGGACAGCGCTCTCTCCGCCTCCAAGCGGCGAGGAGAAAAGCGCCCCCGAAACACGCCCCACGGGCGGCCGGGGGGATGTTGATGGCGCAGGCAAGTGAGGGGCAGGGCCGGGAGGGGCTGGGATGGAGACCGGACGGGACACGCGCGGGACTGAAGAGGAACTGCATGGAGGCTGGTTGGGAGCGGGCTATTGGCGGCGCCGGTAATGGCAGGAAGAGGGAACGGAGACCTGGGAGCTGTGGGGTAGCGTCCAGGAGCAAGGCTCAGGAGGCGGGGTGGTCAACCGTGGAACGAAACGCCTGGGGGCGTCCATGGGCGGGCAGGTGGGAGGTACGTGAGAGGGTATGAGGCGAGTGGGCAGGTGGGCGAGCAGGCAGGCGGACGAGTGGGCGGGGTTGAGCAGTTGGGCAGTCGGGCGGTGGGGCGGCCGTAGTGGAGGCGAGTGGATGGATGGGGATGAGAGACAATGGGAAATGGCGAGCGAGGCCGAGAGAGAGCGGGCGGGCGTAAAGGAGCGAGGAAGGGCGTGTTTTGGCATGTAGAGGCAGGGCGTGGTCGGGCAGAGCGTGGCACGGGAGGGGAGGGGACGGGCGGGGACAGGCGGGGACGGGCGGGGACGGGCGGGGACGGGCGGGGACGGACGGCGACGGACGGCGACGGGCGTGGACGGGCGTGGACGGGCGGGGACGGGCGGGGACGGGCGGGGACGGGCGGGACGGGCGGGGACGGGCGGGGACGGCGGGGACGGGCGGGGACGGGCGGGGGTGGCGGCAGCGCGAGCGGCCCAGAGGGGCTGCGTGCGGCGTGGGCGCGGAGTCGCGGGGCGTCCAAAGTGCGTGTAATGGGGAGGAAGAAAAATTGTGTTTCCTTGGAGGGCGGGAGGGCGATCGCGGGGACCGCCCACGCAGACGACGTTTTTATTCGCTTTGCTGCGACAGCGCTCGCCCCCCCCGCCTCGCAAGGAGCGCTGCGCTCGGCCCGGATGCGCGGATGGAAATCCTCTGACGTTTCCTTGGCGCTTCCGACGCAGCCCCCGACGAAATTAAAATTTCTTCTCCAGACGTTTCGGACAGTTGTGTGGTTCGGTTAGAAAAGCGTTTACCTCGATTAAATATGGAGAAACTTAGCCTGACATTTATAGTGCAAAAAGGATTGGCGCTGTTGAAACAACGTGTTTAGTTTAATTGTACGGTTGGTTAGGAGTGCGTTAAAGAGGAGATAAAATTCGCACACTCATTCCTCAAGCTTCTATTTTGAGCAGGGTTTCGAAAGAAAATGAATTGAATTCCGATGAAACGACTTACAATTCGGCTATTTCTCCATAACACAATGATGAAACGACTTACAATTCGGCTATTTCTCCATAACACAATGCTAATACGTCAAAGTAATTTATATTGTTGAAGGTAGAAAAAAATAGTTTGGAAACGGAATGAATGGTTACATTAAAAGGATGAAGGCAAGAACCCAAAGAAAAACTACTAACGTATGAATTAAGCACTTGGGCTGGCCGAGAATAGAATCCCGGTACCAAAATGTGATAAGATTGTGCTACGGGTCACTCCAGTATTCACAACAAAAAGTTAGCTCAAAGTCCAGCAAGGGGGGTAAGGATTGAAGGTCCGCAGGCAACGCAATTGATGCATTCTATCGTCACTGACACACCCTCCAGTCCTTTGCTGACGCGATTTTCATCAGCTCCTGCTGACTCGGCCCAAGTTCCTACAGTCGACGATGGAACGGCCCCTGGGAATCTCTTCCGAGAAGAGGCAGCATTGAGGGCGCGACCCTACCTACGACCCTGCGTGACGGAATTCCAACAGCAGCGCAGCCCCTCCGATGGCGTGGTCGCTCGCCACAAGGGATGGCCCACACCAAAAATAATGAACATAGAAAAATGGCCACAACATCCAACCTCTGTTTGAAATCTCATTAGGGGTAACAAATTATTTACGTAAACGAATGGAAACAGAAATGTATACAATAAGGATAAGCGATACAAGTGAAACTATGCACAGTTCGTTAAATTCCGAATCGACGCTTTTCCCCCGAAGATCAAAGTGAATGGGCGCCCAAGACAAGATCGAATCGTCAGCCGCAGCGTGTCAAAGGCTCAAGCTCTTCCTGGAAGAGGCGCCCAAACTCTTCGGGCGCCGCTAGCACCGTCACCGCCACCGCCACCGCCAACCGCCACCGCCACCGCCACCGCCACCGCCACCGCCACCGCCACCGCCACCGCCACCGCCACCGCCACCGCCACCGCCACCGCCACCGCCACCGCCACACCTCTCTCATCCCCATTTCCTTCCCTTCCATTCTTACTCTAGTACAGCCACACAACTCACGTCTTTGACCCCAACCACCCCACCTGCCGCTTCTCAACCCTTTCTTAGAACCCCCTCTCACCCCACCCTCCCACCGCTTCACAGGCCCTCTCTGTCAGTCCCTCCCGCATGCGCCTCCGCCAACCGCCCCCCCCAGTCTGCCGCCGTTTTCCAACAACTCCCTACCACCTCATCCTCTGTTCTCTCTATCCTTAGACCCACGCCCCCAGCCCTGCCTCCCGCCACTCACCAACACCTCCCACCCAAACCCTTGCCCTCTGCATCAGCAACTCTAGCCATACGCCACCTACCGGTGCCTCCCGCCGCCCCCTCAACCCCTCCTTGCCAACCCAACCCTTGCCCTCCGTTTCCCCCAACCCCTCCTAGTCCCTTGACGCTCCTAAACACTCCCTGCCACCCCCCATCTTGCCGTTTTCCCTAACCCTACCCCCACGCTCCATACCCATGCCTCTCTCCACCCCGAAACCCTTCGAGACTTGCCCTTCCGTTTCCCCATCCCTCCCCCTCAAACTATCTTTCACTAACTCTTGTTGTTTTCCCAAGTCTATCCCCATGCCCCACACCCCTGGTTGCGGCCCTTGCCCCTCCGTTTCCGCAAAGCCCGGTCCCGCGCCGCGAGGTGGATGCCGCTGGCGCAGAGGCGAGTGCGGCGGTCGCCGTTTGAGAGCGTAACGAGGTGTCGGAGCAGCCACAGACAGCTCGCAGACGCCCCCGCCCACGCCCCCGCCCACGGCCCCGCCCCCGCCCCCGCCCACGGCCCCGCCCCCGCCCCCCCCACGCCCCGCCCCGCCCATGCCCCGCCCACGCCCCCCCCGCCCCACCCACGGCCCCGCCCCGCCCATGCCCCGCCCCGCCCACGCCCCGCCCACGCCCGCCCCGCCCCCGCCCATGCCCCGCCCATGCCCCGCCCACGCCCCGCCCCGCCCACGGCCCCGCCCCGCCCATGCCCCCGCCCCGCCCACGCCCGCCCACGCCCATGCCCCGCCCATGCCCCGCCCACGCCCCGCCCCGCCCCGCCCCGCCCACGCCCCGCCCACGCCGCCTCCGGTTACTCTGGCGTTTTCCGCGAAGCGAACAAATCCACTCCGGTGACTTCGGCCAAGTCGAGGCGCCGGAGAGAGAAACAGCGAGACGCACAGAAAAGGAAAGGCAAAGTACTCCTACAAAATCAAGCAAAGGAAGAACGAAAAGACAGAGCCAGATTACTAGCAGAGTTCTTTTTTCGAAATACTGATTGCTTTTGCGTATTTGGGTGATAATATCACTATTTAAAGAAACATTCAAACAACTTAAAAAAACAGCTTTAGCGTTTTGAACAGATAGAACAGAATGTATTGAATTCTATGACAACAGTGCCATGTGAATTAACGCTTGTAAATTTCAAAAATTAAAGATATTGTATACTTGTCTTGAGTATCTCTAATCTTTCTGATCATCAAAGTGGTCAAACAATTAGCTTGCTACAATTATAAACTTGCGCTCAACTTTTTGCGTGTTGAAAACATTTACAGAAGCATGTTTTGGGATTATGAGACGCGTTCCAAATGAGGCATCCCACCTTTAGCCTCGAAAACAAATGCAATAAAGTTTATACGTGCGAAAGTTGAAGCTGGATTCAAGTAATATTAAAATAATATGTAACCTATCTGACGAATTACGTGCTGATGTAGCACCATCAGTTATTTGTTATGTGCTGGGTAAGACAAACGCATATCTTTCATAATGTTATTTCAATAAAATATATTATTTCCAAGTATTTTTGTTGTATTCTTCTCAATGAAATACTTGTTATTCTGTCGGTATTATACTTCTACATTTTTCTGCATTTGAATACAACGTTAATAGTAAGAGCCAAATCACAGTAGTTAGATTAAATTTCTTAGACTTCTCATTCACAGGTTCGCATTCTTCCAGGAAATTTCATTTTACATTTAGGACAGATGTGACACTTCGAAATAAATAGAAGCCTATCCACCCTTCTGCTTCTTTGGAGGATTACAAGCTCATGTCAAAAGGAGCGTCTTCGTTTGTACCAGTCGTGTCCCACGAAGAAAACTTAAGAGGGGCAGACAAAAGGAAAAGACTTGATTGACGAGTCACGACGTCTTTCCTGCGTGTCTTTGAGACATCCCCCATTGTTTCACGATACCAAGGACACAAACTAGGACACGCGTCAAACAGATCTGACTTTCCTTTATTGCTAATAATTCACAATAATTCAGCGATTCCCACGCTGCCGTTGGAATCAAACGGAAAGTAATGTAGGCAGTTTCTCTTGTTTTCAGCGCGAGCTTACCTTTATGGTTAACTACCCTTCTTTTTATCCCCAAATATCGAACGTGGAGACTAACATAATTTAGACGAGTGCGGAGGCAAGCGTTCTGTCAATATAGCTCGTTCGAATACCGCAGGAGACATTGATATGATTTTTCCGTGGGATGCATGGACGTTGTTGTCATACCGAATTCGCAATTAAACCCACATGAATTGCAAATCGTTATCTATGATTCATCATTTCGTAATTTACTGGAAAGTCCATTAAACATTTCTTGGACTTGATCGCCATCACTCTCTGAAAACTAATGCATTAAAAAAAAAGAATGGGTACGAAAAAATTTTACTACAATTTTACATTTTAATTACTACGTTTAAAATAATTCTTTATTCTATGAATACAAAAAATACTTTGTGGTACGTAACAATTTGTGCATGTTACACAAGTCTATAAACGTTGTTGTTGATTTGGAAAACAATATTAATTACAGAGTTTGAATTTTGAAATGGTTATGTAAAGACGGTGACAACAACCCAGGATTATACCCAAAGTTGATAAAAGAAACATGCTGGCTACGATGAGAATAGAAAAGCGGAAATATCTTATTATAAGAAACATGAGAAATGAAGTCCAGACGGTTGGACTCCACGTTCTCTCTATATTAAGTGGTATGTAGATCTTGAAGCAATAAAAATGTTATATTATGAACAATCTTTCATTTTTTAAAATTATTTATTTAAGGTCGCCTTACAAACAGCTAGGTCATTGGCGACCACAGTTACAAAAATACAGTATTTACAAATTCACATACTAGTTACACATTTTCATGGGATACACATACACAAATCCTAAATCTAGAAGTTATACATAGGGCAGACAATGTATAGTCACTAGCTAAATACTATTTAGCATATTAAAGTTGGTGAGGAATTCTATAATTTTCTTTTGACCGGATAAGAATTGAATATACAGTACAGATTATCATTGATGTTAAGGTTTGTTCTCACAGTCGCCATCACGTGGCAATCAACTATAATATGCTTCGTGGAAACTGGGAGTCCGCAATTTGGGCAAGGATCAGGAGTAGCCTTTTTAATTAGGTAGCTGTGACTGAGTTTAAAATGTCCTATACGGAGTTGGTTATAACCACTTGATGTCTTCTGCTAAGCCTAATGGAAGTGATGGGAGATTCCTCGATATTCTTTCATCTTTCATTGTATGTGGATGTGAAAACTAAAATAAGCGCACCGGAGGGTGATACGTCGATCTGCCAGAAACACCCGCAGCTTCCTCGACCAGAGCACAGAGGACAGCACTTACTTCACGTACGCAATGCGTCCACGCACACAGTGAGCGAGCCGAGAGCTGGCCAGCAATAACCCCATCTGCCGGCAGCGGCGGCAGTGGGCCGGCGCGGCACGCGAAGCTACGCGACGCGATGTTGGCCGGCGGAGAGAGAGGGGGGAGGGGAATGCAACCGGAAGCGGCGCTCGGACGCCCTTCCGGCGCGGCGCCGCCTCCGCCTTCCGCCCGCGACGCGCCGCGACGCTCGTTTGTCCGCGCATGCGCGATCACGCTGCGCCCACGCCCGGATGCGTTTGGCGACCTCGCAGCCCTTGATTGCCACTTTGGGACGTGCTACGCTACAGCAGCAAACAAGACCGATCGATAAGAGATGAAGATATCAATGGAATCATATTCGACCGTTCACCATCCCACTGCCTTGACTCTCTCAATAATCGATGTGGAAATCCTAGCTTTTTGTAGTAAATTTGGACCATTGATTTAAAGTATTTTTTGTAAGATTATCAATAGTTAAAGTATTTCTACTCTTTACTTAAACAATGATTGATCCACACTTCCTGAATACTAAATTAAAATGTACAACTGGCCGACCAACTCGTTTCTCAAATTTTCGCAATCGAAGAGCAGAATAATTGCATTCTCGAAACAAATCGCGATTCTTTTAAACAGCAATACACAAAGAGGAAGTGAAAAGAGGGTGAGGAAAATAAGAAAAGGAGGAGAGAGGAAAAAAGGAGAAGAGGAAAAAATGAGGAGAGGAAAAAATAAGAAGAATTCAAAAAGGAGGAGGAGAAGGAATCAGAGCAAGAGAAGGAAAATGAGGTAGAGCAGGAGAAAAAATGAAGAAAAAGAAAATAACAATGACGGTGAGAACAAGAAGGAAATAATCGGAATAACGCACTGATTACATGATTTCAAAATGGTCCATTCCTCTTGATCAGCGAAACCTGAAAATGAGATGAGTAGTCAGACAGCTCGGACTGTACTGCTGCGCCGTACAGAGAATGACATTGCGCAATCACCTCCTCACAAAAACGAACATATTGCAAATAAATTGCAACAAAAGATTATTTTCTGCAATTTGAATTTCGAATTATTCATATTCGAGATACTCCATTGTAAATCCAGTTGTATTTAACAGAACATCCTCGATGCCATTTCTATTGCATTGGTCTCTTCTATAATAAAAAAATAAAACATGCCCTCTCTCTCTCTGAATTCTTTCAAAAGCAAATTCACGGCCTGGCATCTCAAGATCCGTCAGATGACCCACTCCTGCACGACCTTCGGGATCCGAGTCGTCGTCTCAGTGTCCCAGTGCCGCCATCTAAGGTTCCGCCGGGGCGTAGGACACGCTCTGGCTCCCGCGCTGCACGAGTGCAGAGGGCGGGGTGGGGCGGGGAGGGCGTGCCGGGGAGGGGAGTGGCGTGGCGGGGAGGGACGTGGCAGGGAGGGAGTGGTGAGGAGGGCGTGGGGAGTGGTGAGGAGGGGCGTGGCGGGGAGGGGCGAGGCGGGGAGGGGCGAGGCAGGGAGGGGCGTGGCGGGGAGGGGCGAGGCGGGGAGGGGCGAGGCGGGAGGGTATGGCGGGAGGGGTATGGCGGGGAGGGTGTGGCGGGGAGAGGCGTGCGTGGGCGGCGTGGATTACCAGGGCCGGGCGCGCGCCGCCGCTCGCATTGAGCAGATTGGACTCCCCCCCCCCCGCCACGCCCCGGCCCCCCCCGGTTCCCATCATGCGTTGAATCTCCGTTGTGACCATTGTCACCCGCTCAGCCACCGTCACCGTCGATTTCGCCATTTTACCGTCTCCTCCATTGACAACTTCGTAGTCCCCGTCAGTGTCAACTTCATCGTCACTGCCATCCAGTCACATTCAGGGTCAACGTCACAGTCAACATCACCTTCACAGTCAACATCACCTTCACAGTCAACATCACCTTCACAGTCAATGTCCCTTAAAAATCCTTTATCTGACACCCTCATCATCATCGCTAGCATGTTCGCCCCGTTTCCCACTTTCACCATCACCATCATCGCCGTTCCCACTTCGCCATGTACGCCTACGCCACAGCCCGAGTCCTCAATTCAGCACCGATGATTCTCACCGTTATAGCGTCACTGTCATTTCCACCTTCATATCAGTCGTCACAATCAGCAACGTAGTCACCAACTCCACATTTCTATTATACCACCAGAATTCTCACTTCAACACTCGCGGATATCACAATCATTGACACCTTCTGCGAAGTCACCGTTACTGCTACATTCCATACCTTATTTTCCCCCGCTAAAGAAAACAGTCACAGAAAAGACTATTTCCTCAACCCCCGCCAGCAGCCCTTGTCCTAAACATGATTCCCGGAACATTTCTTACACTTCTGATAGCAATATTTATCTCTAGCGCTTGGGGAGTAGATGCAGAGTAAGGAAAACAAATAAAAATTCCAGAACATGAAATAAAAAACGGAGTCGAATAAATTCCTAGAATAACTGAATAACGACTAGTATTGATTTTTTTTGTAATGAAACAAAAAATGAGACGATAAAATAGTTACCGAAACTAGAGACACTGGTACTGTATTTAGAAGAAATGAAACTTACAAGTCACTAACAAAAAATTTTTGAATACCATTTAAAAGAATTAAACAGAAGAAGGGGTGTAACATACGAATCAAGAATACCACAGAAAAAGATATTAGAGAACATTTGTACTGTATAATTTTAGAAACACTAAATATGTAACAAGTAATGTTCGTTAGATCCTGGCTCCTATGAACGCTGAAATGGACCGTTGTTTTGTTTCTGTGCATAAATGTAGATTCACAATATGTGAGTTTTGTTGGTTTGTTTCTTTAATTGTAGTAGAAGTAGGGCCGGAGGTTTAGGTTGTTATTTTGTTAGCAATAATATAAAATCAAATTTGCAGTACTTTTGCTTATGCAAATAAGTGTACTATTGATCAGGAGCGAAAATGTCTACTTTTTAAATGTTGCCTTCCTTTGTTGGCACTGTTATTCATCAAACAACCTCCTATATGTGGTCAAAGGGTAGGAAATATTCCGGAGCTTAAGAAAATGTGTGCAAAACTGCATGTGTCGCCCATACATCACATAGTTTTATTCTTCTTTAACGAAAATAAATCTTATTAAATCAAAGTATCGAAACCCATCTAAATAAAAAAAAATCATTGTCCTAGACGTTATTTATGATAGTTAACTTAATTAGAAAACTCCAAAATGCCTCTAATTCCCTTCGATTATAACTAACAATGACAACGCGCGTTCTTTCCGTACGCTTATATCCACTGCATGTCATCAGCGTTTAATCTCATGTTCCCTGGCTTTCACGACCCATGCGACAATAGGCCGGTACAACTACAATAGAAGACCATAAGAAGGAGGAGGATTAACAGGCGGCAATGGAGAAGCAGCAGCAGAAGACCACATGCACTCCACTCTCCCCTTCCCCTCCCTTCCCCCTCCCACGGACTGGCGCGCTGCAGAAATCCCGGCTGCGGGATCCGCGAAGATAACATTCAGCGGCCGACCGGCGCGCGCCGCTCTTGCCACTGGAGCTGCGAGGGAGGGGCGGGGGGCGGGGGGGGGGTAGGGGTTACACGCGTAGTGGGGAGGGTCGGAAAGCTCTCGCCCAGATAGTTCCGCCGGCCGTTATCATTAGCCGCTCCACGGGTTCCCTTCCCCTTCTCGTGGCGTCACCGCCGATTCCCTGCTCCCCACCCCTCTTCCATCGCCACCGCTCGCTGCTCGAGCCGCCGCTTTCACCGCACAGCCACACACCCTTCTCCACCTGACAAACGAGGCGAATGCCGGAGCAGTACCCTCACAAACGGGCCACGGACCGCGCGCAATCTTTCCTTCCTATTCCTTAGCCTATCCTCTCCCCTTACACACACACACACTTAAACTAACATGCACTACACTACCACACATGCCGGGTGACCGGTCAGGAGCTTAGAGCTTATGCCGGCTGGGGCGGAGCCCAGCTGGTGGGTGATGCCTGGTTCGGGAAAATCCCGCTAGTTGACGGTAGGTGACCGAGTGTGGGAAGATCACTCCCAATGAAAAAGCATGCACTACACTTACGGGACTAACGACCTCATTCGTTGGCTGGAATTACTAACAACAAACCAACCTCCACCCTCAATTTCCCCCCCCTTTCCCCAACACACCCGTCACACGGTGGCCACACCACCGCCATTTCACTCACATATCACTCTATACGCAGCCACACATTTGGCACACACACCCACAATATCCCAATCACACTTCGCCAACCAACACAACATCCCCGCCATCCCGTCACCACACCACGGTCGCACCTTCACACTCCCGTCTCTCTCTATCTCTGTCTCTCTGTCTCTCTGTCTCTCTCTCTCCCTCTCTCTCTCTCTCTCTCTCGCCTCATTCTGGCAACATTTCTGTATCATCCCCGCCACACCCTGCGTCTGCCCACCATACCCCTGCGAGAATGAAGGCCCCACGCCATGGCCCCGTCTCATCACTGACAAGTGTTGGCCTACTCTACAACATTACCCCCGCGTTCTCCTAGTCTACTTCCCTACGTCTCCTCTCTACCTTTTAAGTCATTTACTCTTCGCCCCATTTATCCCCTATTCCCCTCACTTGCATCCTCCTTGTCTGTTCTCCCTCTCTGCCCGTTACTTTTCCTATTTCCCCACTCACCCCTCGCTTCTCTCTCATCCCCCCCCTCCTCTCCGCCTCCACCACCACCATCATCACACACCTACACCACAAGCACTACGCCCACCACACCCACTACCACAATCACCACCACCACCACCACATCTACAATCAACAAATAGATCACCCCAACGACCACAACCACCAGAACGACCATAACCACCCCACACCACACCACCCCAACCCAAAACACTAACCCCAACACCAACCCATAATCACCACAACCACCATAACCACCCCCAACGACAACTACCACAACCCCCCCCCTCGTTCTTCCCCTTGGCCGACCCACCCTTTCCCCGTCCATCCCGCCCCTTCATCCACGACTACGACCCCTTGAACGTGGGCGTCTCATCACCACCTCCGCCTCCACGGCCGCGCCCCGCCCCCGACCACCCGCCGAAGGCTCGCTCTTAGCCGCGCTAACTGGGCGAGGCTGGCCATTCATTTGCAAGTCATTCATAAAATAACACTAACCATTCCTATGGTAAAGGCCCCGCTTGCCTCGACGAGGAGGGATTTTTCCTCCGCTGCTTCTGCCGCCGGCGGCGGCGGGCGCTGATGTTCTTGTGCCCCTGCCCCCCCCCCCCCGACGACCCCTCTTGACCCACGCCTCGCCGCCGCGCCCGCCGCGGTGGTGGAAGAGCTTACGCTAAAAACGTTCCACGCAGACTTCTCTTTCTCGCAGAATCGCGGCCGGCGCTGTGGGGAGGTGCGGATTTTGCTGCGTCATACGTACGCACCGCTGATGAGAATCGACACGAATCACGTGGTATGTGACCGGGGGCGGTAGCTCAGTGCATCAACTCATGTCACTGCAGCGCCTCTGACCGGGAGGTCCTAGGTTCGAGTCCTGATGGCGGCAGGATTTTCGACTCTAGCTTTTCAGCCAGGTCGAATTCAGTCGCTGCCTGGAGGAGAATTATAGCGTCCGACTGCTCTGATCGGTAGTTTTCCGTGTTTTTTTTGATCAACATCAGGTGAATGCCGGAGCAGTACCCTACCAAATGGGCCACGGACCGTGCGCGATCTGTCCTTCCTCTTCCTTGTCCTATCCTCTCCCCTTACACACATACACTACACTACTACATATTCCGGGAGACCGGTCGGGAGTTTAGAGCTTGTCCTGGCTGCGGCGGTGCCTCGCTGGTGAGAGAGTCCTGGTTAGGGGGAAACCCCGCTAGCCGACGGTGGGTAGGCGCCGGATCTCGCAATCCAGCGAGGAAAGATCACCACCACCCGAGGAAAAACATGCACTCAACTTACGGGTCTAATGATCTAAGCTGTTGACGCTCCTGGAATCACTAACCAACCAACCAACGTGGTATATGATGTCGGAGTAATTTACTCACGCAGCACCAATGATAATGATTTGTATCCCATGTCCCGGCGCCCGGGAACCATCTCGAATTCCATGTACGCATTATGGTTGATTGATTATTTCGTGTTTTCGGTCGCGACAACTGCCGTAGTCATGTAAGTGTAGAGCATGTTATTTCATGGGAGGTAGCTGTGTTCTTCTGCCGATTGATGGTGAGATATGGCACCGGCCTACACGGCAACGTACGAGGTTTTCCAGGTATCTGTCAAGAGCGGGGCACCATCCCAAAGGGGACAAGCTCTAAGCTCTCGACTGGATTACCGAAATGAGTGGTAATGAAGTGTATAGTAAGATAGTGTGAGTGAATGTAAGTAGGGAAGAGGAGAAGGAAAGGAAGAGGAAGGAAAGATCGCGCGCAGACCACGCCCCGTTCATTATTTCAAGTTTGTTGATAATTTCGTACAAATTATTATACATTGTTTAGAAGAACGGATATTTTTAGCGCAGTTGAAACAACATTAAGCTAATATAATATTATCTGACATTTCAATTTCCCTTGCAAAAAGAACACTTCTTGCATTTCATATTCCAACCAAACTCTAGTAATATTTTATTTTCTGAAAGATAAAATATCATAGGTCGATGAAATGAAAGATTTGATTTCCCCCACTCTTATATAGAATCTTTAAACAAAAGCATAGACGTATTCAGAGCCATATACACTGATCTTTATGCATGAATCAAACACATCAGAAAAATATACGACAAAGTATAAAGATTAAATCAGAAAATTTACATAAACGAGCCCAGAATTTCTAGACACACAATCTCCTTTACAAAACGACAATTTTCTTATCATTTTCACTCAGTTACAGACAAGATCAGTACATTAACACAAAGTCAAAGTGGCTAACGATATCCCACAGAAACGCACCCAAGATACTGATCTATCTTTCTCCACAGAATCTTGCACCACGCAGTACCCATTCATCTCATCCCAAACATATCGAACGTCTGACAAATGAAGGGTGTTTGGTCCGCTCCACTGCATTTACGACTGCGTTTGTGACTCGATAAAATACTTCCCACGTGGATGTCGTCGTTGGATGATGGTTTTTCATGAATTATCAAACGTTTTTCCATGAAATATTATCTTCGCTTCGTTGCAAGCGGCAGGAATGTGTCACTCCCCTCTTGGTCTTTTCAGCTTAACTCACGTTTCATTGGCCACTTGTCTATCTCCCCTCCGATCGCGTCACTCGCCGCAGATGAACAACATGCCGACGTCCTTTCGGTCATTTTACGATAATGGCTAAGGGGGAGAGAGACGCGCTTTATATTTCGTGGGGAAATATGTGTGTTGGGACCACGGAACGCATACTCATCGGATGAATGTCACAGTGTCGAGGGATAAAATTTTTCAAATGGTAGTGTGACTTGAAAAGTTATGTTTCATATAGCTGAAATGATGGAAAGGACTAAAATCGACAATCTATTCAACGACGAGAAGTGAAAGTAGTTGATGACATCAGTCAACTGTTTTATTGCAGTTCATTTCAGTGTACCTTATTACGCTTCATAACTTTTAACAAGTACATACTCATCCGAAAAACTAAGTAGTTATTGTAAATTTTCAATAATATTTATCTCCGACATTTCTAGTTTCGAATTTTTGCAACAATACACCCTTTTCGAAAATGACTTGTAGCACAAACAATGTTAGGCAAAACCAAAAATTAACATTGCTCAGGAATTTTTCAAAGAATAACATGGTTTTAAAATGAATTAATAAGAGATTTCGTTGACGTAACGAGATTTTTGTTCGAGTTCTTTAAAGCAGTGCCTTTCGGAACAAGTCACACGAAATACAAGTACCTCCTTCAAAATCCCGTCATCGACTTTTGCAGCATCACTAGTTGAATTCATTATTTTTACTATGAATATGAGAAAGTGACAATCTCATTATTACGTATTTTGGACCACTGAGAAGCTGGATTTATATCATTCTTAAATTCATGACTTCCTAGTCGACATAAATGTCTTTCAGAAGGTTTAACAAAGTATATAATAACACAAAGCAAGGTGTACGTGAATGTGAGAAAATATTTAGAACATAATAGGCTACGTTATTGTGAAACAATTTATTGGTAATAATTCCCTTTAAAAGACGGCTTGCTGCCTATATATGCGAAAGAGAAAAAATGATTATCATTCATTTCTGCCTACTGTGGAAATGGGGATGGTGGTTTGAAGCAGGTCAAAGGGGCGAGGGAAAGGCCAACGTTGCCTTACTCCCCACGCGAGCTTTCGTGGCGGGCGCCGCGCAGAGAGCCACGGAAGACATGAGAAGATCGTCAAGCTCCAGCAGCGGGGTGTTTTGGCGGGTGGGTGTTTCCGCGGGCGGATATTTGGGAGGGTAGGTATTTGGGCGGATGGGTCGGCGAACGAGAGGGCGAACGAGAGGGCGAACGAGAGAGCGAACGAGAGGGCGAACGAGAGGGCGAACGAGAGGGCGAACGAGAGGATGGGCGGGCGGGGGCGGGCGGGTGGGCGGGCGGGCGGGGGTGGGTGGTGGGTGGGTGGGTGGTGGGTGGGTGGGTGGGTGGGTGGGTGGGTGGGTGGGGGGGTGGGTGGGTGGGTGGGTGGGGGTTGGGTGGGTGGGTGGGTGGGTGGGTGGGTGGGTGGGTGGGTGGTTGGGTGGGTGGGTGGGTGGGTGGTGGGTGGTTGGGTGGGTGGTGGGTGGGGGGGGGGGAACGCGGCCGGAGAAAGAGGGACGCGGGCAGGCAGGGACGCGGGTGGGCTGGGACGCGGGCGGGCGGGCGGGGGTGGTGGGGGGTTGGTGGGGTGGGCCCGCGAGGCGTCGTTAGCGAAAGACGAACCAGATATTACCATGTCGCAAACGCAAGCGCCAGAGCTCGCGTTTCCAAATGCAAGTTTTAGGCCGCCTGGTGCGGCACGAAGAGGCGTGCTCATTGGGCAGGAGGAGGAACACCCAGAATCAACGCTGCTTTAAGACACTCCACACTCAGTTTTGATAAATATCACTCATTTATTATGCAAGACGTAAAAGATATTATTTTCTTACTAGGGAAACTTATCACCGCGCGAACCACGAAGGAGCACGAACATCTTTCTTGTATAGATAAAATATCTTTAACGTCTTATCCAATATAAAATTATTTCATTTTATTCCAATTTATATCATTGAAATCGAATTATTATGTTAATAATACATAAACCAAAATGCCATGTAAAATTACGTTACGTTTTATAGCTTTCGGCTCTGCGCACTAATCCCACACGAGAATATTGACAGAAACGTGTATCACTTGCGATCATAAAGATGTATTTCTACAACAGTGTTAAATATTAAGAAGCGCCTGTAATCTTGTTAATAAAATAAATATGTGACATATTGCGGAGTTAAGAATTTTAAAGAAGAATAAAAATAGCGTTGTACTACTGAAGCGAAATACTGGTATTCAGTTTCCTATAACTTGTTTAGATTTTTAGACATTTATTACGTAGTGATAACTTATAAAGTAATTTCATGTAATTGAACATTAATATTAGTTCCCGAGTTAACATGCGCCACTGGTTTTAGCTGCGTATGCTTCTTCCATGCGTACGTATTTATGTTTCCATATGTAATATACATTTTTCATGGACATCAACCTCAAAGATCCCCCCCCCCCATCCTTCCATTCAGCGTCAGGCGCTTGCACACTGCCACTGCGTTCAGCTCAAGAATGGGGAAGGTATAAAAGAGAAAGCCTCTCGGTCTCCTAGAATCGAGGCCTGACACATCATAACACTCTTCATCTGAACTTCACAATCGTACGGAATTTTAGTGAACAGTTATTTAACGTACCCGCCTCCATCCTTCCCCTCTTGGCCCCGTCATGTCTCGCTTCTTCCAGCCTTTTCCTCCTCCTGTATTTTCTCTCCTCATGCTTCCTCCCTACCGTCTCGTAGGTTTCCTTCGTTCCCCCATCACTTGCGCAGTTGTTTCCATATCTCTTCGATGTCTTTTCTCTTCATTTCCCCTTCTAGGCTTCCCACCGCCACTATTTGCTCATCCGCTTCCGTCTCCGCCTCCGCCTCCACCTCCGCCTCCGCCTCCGCCTCCGCCTCCGCCTCCGCCTCCGCCTCCGCCTCCGCCTCCGCCTCCGCCTCCGCCTCCGCCTCCGCCTCCGCCTCCGCCTCCACGTCCACCTCCACCTCCGCCTCCACCTCCGCCTCCACCTCCGCCTCCGCCTCTCCGCCTCCGCCTCCGCCTCCGCCTCCGCCTCCGCCTCCGCCTCCGCCTCCACCTCCGCCTCCGCCTCCGCCTCCGCCTCCGCCTCCGCCTCCGCCTCCACCTCCACCTCCACCTCCGCCTCCACCTCCCTCCGCCTCCGCATCCGCCTCCGCCTCCCCTCCCCTCCGCCTCCGCCTCCGCCTCCACCTCCGCCTCCGCCTCCGCCTCCGCCTCCGCCTCCGCCTCCCCTCCACCTCCGCCTCCGCCTCCGCCTCCGCCTCCGCCTACCTCCGCCTCCGCAACCCCGCCTCCGCCTCCCCTCCCCTCCCCTCCTCCCCCTCCCCTCCACCTACCTCCGCCTCCGCAACCACCGCTGCGGTCGCATCCCGCACGAGTATTCACGCGCCATCCAGTGCACAGTGTTCGGAATTGTAACCATCCAGGCAAAACTCAACACGATCAACATCGCATACAAAGTGTTACTGTACAATATTTTTATACTAGTCCCTCCTCATAATTTGTCCTCTTTATGAACCGCCTTTACTGTAAAACTCCTTGCGATCGCAAGACTGAACACGCACTTCTTAAGGATCACTTACACTTGGGTTTTCGTAACGTGGCGCGAGCGGCTGTCTTACGGAGGAATATGGCACGCCTTTTTGCTTCTTTATCGTTCCGGTAGACGTCGCATGATCACGATCGTGTCAAGCTGTGCTGCATATTGAGTGACATCTAGCGACACCACCGAGAAAGACGCAAAAAGCAGTGCCATATTCCATCGTGAAGACAAGTCCCTCATGTGCCATGTTACGAAAACCCACGTTTAGTCATCGCACAGAACGTTGGTCCGCTGTGCAGCGGCACCGGTTAGCGTGACTGAACTCGCGGTGCCACGTTCAAACATATGGCAAAATTATTTACTTACTACCCCCCCCGCTTCATAATCGCATGTTATCACAGAAAATGTGTACAATGCCCTCCAAAACTGGATGTACTATTTGGTAGATAGTAAGCTAATGCGTGTTATTTATCAAATAGAATTTACGTCATTCTTTTGTGCTAATTACCTTCTGCAAAACCGAAAATATCTACCGGCTTAAGTAGCTCAGGGCATCGATTGATGTCACTGCTTCTGTCCGAAAGGTTCCAGGGTTCGAGACGACGGAGGCGAGGATATTTGACACTAGCTACACAGCAAGGTGGACGAGAATTCTAGCGGCCGGCAGCTCTGATAGGAAATTTTCCGTCATTTTCTCCAATCAACACCAGACGAATTCCGGAGTAGTGCCTAACAAACGGCACACAAACTGCGCGCGATCATTACTTCCTCTTCCTTGTTCTATCTTCACCCTTACTTACATACGCTTACACTTACATATACAACACTACCACAAACATCGGGTGATTATTCGGGAGCTTAGAGATTGCTTCAGCCGGGGGTGACTCGTGATCGGAGATACCTGGTTGAGGAAAACCCGCGACCCGACGTGTAGATCGGCACACGATCTCCCCATCCAAAAGGGAAGCCACAGCCACGTCGGCACTGAAAACATGCACAACACTTACTGGACTAACGACCTTAGCAGCTGAAGCGCCCAGAAAACCTAACCGATCAATCGAAAATGTCCGTCGATACTGCGAAATTTCCATTGTTGTGCCATTAGGTATCGTCTCCGGACACTGCGCGCTCCGTGGCCGCTACCGCTCCGGTCGGGTGATGAACGCGCGGGGCGGCGAGGGCGGCGGGGCGGCGAGGGCGGCGAGGGCGGCGAGGGCGGCGAGGGCGGCGAGGGCGGCGTGGGCGGCGAGGCGGCGAGGGCGGCGAGGGCGGCGAGGGCGGCGAGGACGGCGAGGGCGGCGAGGGCGGCGAGGGCGGCGTGGGCGGCGAGGGCGGCGAGGGCGGCGAGGGCGGCGTGGGCGCCGAGGGCGGCGAGGGCGGCGAGGGGGGCGGGGGCGGCGAGGGCGGCGAGGGCGGCGAGGGCGGCGAGGGGCGGCGAGGGCGGCGAGGGCGGCGAGGGCGGCGAGGGCGGCGAGGGCGGCGAGGGCGGCGAGGGCGGCGAGGGCGGAGAGGGAGGCGAGGGAGGCGAGGGAGGCGACGGCGGCGAGGGCGCCGAGGGCGGCGAGGGCGGCGAGGGCGGCGAGGGCGGCGAGGGCGGCGAAGGGGGGGGTACAAGAGCGAGGCCAGTGGCGGCGGTATCTGCCGGATCGCGTTACCGCTTCATTTAAATGGAAATCAAGATGCGGCCGCGGATAGGCGTAGGTGCAAGCGGCGGCCCCGAGATGGGTGCGTGGCGCTGTGTTGGGGGGGGGGAGCGGGATTGCGAGGATGTTGGGGAGCGGATTGCGAGGGCCGGTGGTAATCGTCAGTGAGCAGGTGTAAAAATACGTAACAGTTGAAATTTAGAGAGAGAAGAACGTAATCGAGTATAGTGATGGTGGTAAATGGGGAAGAATAAAGGTTATTTTGACACCAAAACACTATATATGTATTGTTTGTGGAGTTGTATATGGTTAGACGATTTTCAAATAAGAATTTTAACTTTCATGAGAATGTTGATTAGAGCTGAAGATGTATGAAAGAAGTGTCTGTGCAGTGATATGAAGTGACATTAAATGGTTGTAAGGAAAGGATACAACATTTGAAAATATAGAAAAATGTTTTAATATTAAAATTCATTTAAATAAACATTTGTTGTACAAAGAACATATGAAATATTTAGTAATACTCACACGCTGCTTTATATTTGAAGAAATTTAAGTTGCTCTATATATTAATGTGCTTTTATCTCTTAGGCCATGCTGTATGCTTCAGGTTAATCTCAAGTTATGTGTACTACTGTAGTGGGTCAATGTTTGTACGTAAGAGGAGAGAATAGGACAACGAAAAGAATAAAAAAATATCGCACGCATTCCGTGGCCCGTAAGTTAGGGTACCCTTCCGGTATTCACTTGGTGTTGATCGGAGAAACAACGGAAATTAACCGATCAGAGCAGCCGGCCGCTAGATTTCTCCTTCGGGAAGCAGCTGAATCCCCCCCGCAACTATCAAGCTAGTATAGAAAATACGCCACCGTCGGAACAGGAACCCTAGCATCTGCTGGTCAGAGATTCAGCATCCCTGAACTCAGCTCGGTGCAACAAAGCAAACTGCCTGAGTCGATGCTGAAGACAACACGGAGCAGTGTCTGGCAGAGCAAGGGAGTGGGCGTGGGTAGGGGTGGGGGTGGGGGCAGAGATTGCCTGAGAAAGAATCCGCGCCGAGGAAGGGAGCGCGTGAATTACGTTAGCGCCTTGTTGGGAATTAGGCCGCAAACAACCTCGCCAACCGCTGCCGCCGCTGTTTTTATTCCGCGAAAACGGCCGCTGTTCGGGGCCGTATTTCACCGCGAAGCAGCCGCCGCCGCTTAACAACCTGCGCAGCGGGTGGCGTCGGAGCGCTCCTTGCGTCCGCGTCAGACAACGACCGGCCACCAGCGGCTGCGTAGCATCAAACGCGTAGCTGCCGGCGCAAAGGAGGAAATTGCTCACAGCTGCAATCCGTTAAACACATGTCTCGGAATAAATGTTACTAACGTCTAGGGCATGTATTGATTTGATTTGATTTTTTCGTGTTTTTTCGGGCACGTCTACTGCTTTGGTCATTAGTCCCGTTAGTGTAATGCATGTTTTTCTCGGGACATGAGCGGTGATCTTCCCCCGCTGGATGGCGAGATCCGGCGCCGACCTACCGTCGGCTAGTGGGGTTTCCCCCTAACCAGGACTCTCCCACCAACGGGGCACCGCCCCAGCCGGGACAAACTCTAAGCTCCCGACCGGTTTCCCGGAACATGTGGTAGTGTAGTGTATGTTAGTGTGTGTGTGTGTGTGTGTGTGTGTGTGTGGTGTGGGTGTGTGTGTGGGTGGGTGGGTGTAAGGAGAGAATAGGACAAGAAAGAGGAAGGACAGATCGCGCGCGGTCCGTCGCCCGTTAGTAGGGTACTGCTCCGGCATTCGCCTGGTGTTTATCGGAGAAACCACGGAAAACTACCGATCAGAGCAGCCAGCCGGTAGAATTCTCCTCCAGACAGCGACTGAATTCGACCTAGCAACAAACCTAGTATCGAAAAGCCTGCCGCTGTCAGGACTCGAACCTAGCACCTCCCGGTCGGAGGCGCTGCAGTGACATGAGTTGATCATTGACCTACCGCTCCCGGTACACATGTCTTGGAATATATGTTACACACTTCTAGGGCATGTAGGTGGCTCACTTTCGTTGAAGATGATGAAAGCCAAAGACAAAGTGGGGAAGGGGGAAATTTAATTAAACAAAGTTGCACATGTGACATTTGCAACTCATTGTGCAGTTGTTGCCTAGATTTCTTTCCAAACAATATTTCTCCTTTTTACTATGCACTACACTGCCACGTATTTCGGGAGACGGGTCGAGAGTTTAGAGCTTGTCCCGGCGGGGGCGGTGCCCCGCTGGTGGGAGAGTCCTGGTGGGAGAGACCTGGGAAACCCCACTAGCCGAGGGTAGGTCCGCGCCGGATCTCGCCATCAAGCGGGGGAAGATCACTGCCATCTCCCGAGAAAAACATGCACTACACTAACGAGACTAATGACCTAAGCAGTTGACGAGCCCGGAATCACCAACCATGGAATCAATTTTACTAAAATAAGAATTATTCCGTAAACTGTTTATTTTAATCTCACTTTTCTACATAAATGTGTTATTTACTCAAGCGTTTCAAGTCGGTGGCAACGTTCATTCTGCATTTGTAATCACTTGAAATCGGCTCTCATCTGACGAATTTACAATTACCGAGCGTCGGTCACTTGATTTTCACGGGTAGGACGCTAGTACAATCCAAGTGAGCAGCTTACTTTTCTGCGTGTCCTGGCCTAGCGCATAGCAGGTCACCGGTTTGAGCGCAATCGGCTCTAGTCCAGTAAGACGGTACCAGGACCGGCCCACCGCAGCGGGCAGTCTGGCACCAATTACAACACTTGCACCGTCATGATATAGCAAACAGTGTCTACCTCGTCTCCCTTCCCGCTGCCCCGACCTCGCTGAACAATCTCCGTGCGTGCTTTACTCTCATTGCGTCAGCATTAACAAACGACCTCTAAGGCGTCTCTTGTTAAAACGTAGCACCGCACTACACCAACTCTATTCATCTCCTGCACATTTCCGCAAGCTTATTGTTTTAATGGAAAAGAAAAGCGGTTTACGTGCAACGTCAAAATGAAAATACGGAAACCAATTTCGAAATGGTTTCGGGAGTGTGCTCTACTACGGAAGAAATTCCTCGACTCTTCGACAGTCAGAAAGACGAATACATTTTTTAATATTTTTTAATACATTTTTTTAGAGTTGCAGTTACAGAACGATAATGCGAGTACCTAGGAGAGAAAGAGATAGCAATGAAGAAGTTTAAGAGGAAAAAAACGCGCTTAATAAAGCACTCAATAAATAGAAAGATCATATTACTTGGACGCATCTACAGACAAGAGTGTACGTGTAGCCGGAAACCACGGATCAGAAAATCTGGCCTCTAGGATTCCCATTCAGGCAGTTGTTGGATTCGACGGAGCAATTTGGCCGATGCAACTAGTTTATGATGTAATACTTGACTGCAGGATACGCCAGGTTTTGGAAACGAGCGATGTTAGAACCAAGTTCTCAAGCTTGTAGAAATGCAATAAAGCAACATAAATGAGTTGCATTCGCTATTTATTGATATAACAAAATTATAAATTTATAAAATATATTTAGCGGATTCGGTGGTGTAACGGTTAGCGTATCGGACTGTTGTACCCGAGTTTGGGGGTTCAAACCCGATCGATTTTTAAGGGCGAAAAAATCCTTCGTACGCCTTCCTTCGGAGGGGATGTAAAGCCGGCTGTTCTATGTAGTAGATGTATTGCATGTCAATGATCTTCATGCCTAAATGAAGCCTCTGAACAAAATCGAGTTCCACCTGTTTCGTCGCCCAAGATAATACCTCCTTTCTCCGCTAGGTGATGAAAGGAGCGTAGCGAAATTTGCGTGGTTAGACGGAAGAGCGGGCCTAATGGCCTACTAACTAACTAAACTAAAAGGACTGATAAATATTTAAGTTTCAAAAACTGTTTTGTAGTTGGCAACGTAATTTTTTTTCTAATATGAGGTCACGCAGGACACTTGGACAGGGAGCACAGACAAGGAGGACGGGTTCTAAGGAGTGCGGTGAGAGCGGGTGTTGAGAACGGACAGGAATGTCGGGTGGGGAGGTCGAGCTGTGCCATAAAATGTCATTTTATGAACGACTTATAGCAGCGAAAACTAACTCTTATAATGCTACGACAAAAAGAATCTTTCAGCATCGGGAACCAAACCTAGGATCTACCTTTTGCTTTGTATACTCTGATACTACATCTATCGCAACCGGTTTCATGGAGGATATCAAAGATCAAACTCTTCTTTTACCTGTCACATTTTGTAACTGCGAGCGTATCGGCGTAACTGTGCTACCGTCACGGCCCCTGAGTTGTCCCACGGCACAATGCCCGAAGCGGAGTGCGCGCATTGCAACACGGGGACGAGAAGGATCACACGATCGCAATTAGATGCGCCAAGGCGGAGTCCTCGGGAAGCCATTTTGCTGGGGCGGAACATATTCAATGCCGCCGGAAAGACGAGGCGGTTACGAAAGATCACGAATGACATATGAAGGGAACGGTAGATGGAACAAATCCGCAGTTGCGATAATGACAGATGAAAAGAACGAATGGAATACAAGACGTGTGGAAGGAAAAAAAAGAAACGCGCAAATATTGTTTTCGAAAAATTGATGGGCGAGGGTGAGAATTTCGGAACACGTTTCAACCAAATCTAAATGCATTATTGCAGAAATTATTTTTTTAAACATTTAATCATATTTTACCATGCAACTGAAGTTAAATCATTTATTATTTTCTATTTATATGGGAGTGAGATTAATTTTATTACTATATCGCATTAGTTGACTGGCGGGAAAACCGCCACAGATAGGTGTATTTCAGCCAAACTTTTCGATTCCTGCCGTAGAAAGTGACTTTTAATCTCATGAGTATGTCAATGAAGACGTGACCAGTGAATTTATGATTCTCTGTTGTTGACAGGTAGGGGAATAGAAGGCAAAAAATCAGGAAAACTTCGATCAAACTTACCGCGAACCTGTTGGATCTACCTCAAATTACACAGGAATCGAACAGAATGCATGAAAGATGACCATACATTCGCCAAATTAAGATTGATTTAAAGATTATACTTATGGAAATTATCCATAAACAGTTTTGTAGACAAATTCCAATTGTATTTCGTGTAAGTAAAGAGAGCGTTAAATTATTGAACAAATAGAGAATGTATTGATTTGGTTTCTAACTTGGTTCAAATCAAATGACAGCCCCTAGAACATTCACATGTCCAAAACATTTTCCATTATTTGAAACGGAATGGCGACCGCTGGCCAACAGAGTACTCGGAACTCAGAGTGAGAACCACCGCCCCCTGTCGGCAGCGTTCTCAGAAGACCAGGATTCCGAAATTTCCGAATCGCCGAGCGGCGCCGCCCAAGCGTCACCGCTTTGAGGCTGCATCCCTCCCGTGCGCCACCGCCTACCGCCCACCACCCACCGCCCACCGCCCACCGCCCACCGCCCACCGCCCACCGCCCACCGCCCACCGCCCACCGCCCACCGCCCACCGCCCACCGCCCACCGCCCACCGCCCACCGCCCACCGCCCACCGCCCACCGCCCACCGCCCACCGCCCACCGCCCAACGCCCACCGCCCACCGCCCACCGCCCACCGCCCACCGCCCACCGCCCACCGCCCACCGCTCACCGCCCACCGCCCGCCGCCCACCGCCCACCGCTCACCGCCCCCGCCCCCCCGCCCCCCCCCACCGCGGTTCCCGTGAGAACCACAGGCGGCGCATCGCGACGCGACGCGGCGACGCGATTGCCGAGCACAGCGAAGCAGCCCCAGGTATTCGGGCGATTCGAGGAAGCGCCCGGCCACAGCAGACGCCGCAATCCGAAAAGGTTTCGCTAGTTTACTGCGCGCGCCCGCGAAACCTCCCTACGACCTCCCATTTGAATTCCATTACAAAGACAGCCTGGGGTGTCTCTGGGCATTATTGGCTGGCGCGGAACTAAAGGGGTCTATGAAATATTTTGGCTAAAACCCAGGTTATGGTAAATTTCATCTGAACATGTGAGTATCTTCCCATTCTAAAATGGTCTAAGTGTCATTTATCATTGTAGATGTCGCATAAAAGTATCACTTTAGAATTGGCAGATGGTTTTAATGTCGTCAATTCTTAGGAGGCCTAAGTCACATTTTGTTATTCGTACCATAGACCATTTTAGTTCCAGGCTAGCCAACTGTTGTCAATGGACAGATTCTGGCCGGGGTTCCAAGGGTGCGAGTTCTGACGGTGGCAGCATTTTCGACACTACCTAGATATGGAGGTGGAGTTTAGCCGCTGCCTGGAGGAGAATTCTAGCGAGCGGATGATCTGATAGGTAGTTTTTCGTAGTTAATTGGATCAACACCCGGCGAATGCCGGATCAGTATACTAACAAACGGGCATGGACCACACGCGATGCTTCCTGGCGCTTCCTTGTCCTATCCTCACCATTAGTTGGAATCGTGGAGCTTTGATATCAGTTACGAAAATTCGCATATTGTAATTTCAATATTCGTATTTTGGATCCTGTATCTTTCCATTTATATCAAAGTGTGACCGGGATTATCCTAAGCAATCGCAAATTTGATTCATCACTATTGTCAAAACATTACAACATATTCGAATGAACGTACAGAGTTTTTAAAATAATTTATACTTTTTGGTTTTATCTCTCATTTTTCTTATCAAGTACGTAACTTTGCATGACGCTGGGTGTAGAAGGAGGGTAGTGCAGGTGAGAAGGAAAATATCTCCCATCGCAGATCTCTACCGTCCGTCGCGTACAATTAATTCAGAATTTCGTGAGTTTGCAAAAACATTGTACCGATGCCACCTGGAGGTTGTTTCTTCAAAATCCTTTACGTGTGTAAAAGAATGTACTTTACGGCTAACATATGCACCTTCCCTTTAAGTCTCACATTATCGCAACATTTTTATTTTCAATAAGGCGTAATAGAAACTTTTATAGGGGGCTAGCACCAAACGGTGCAACCACTGTAGACAGAAAAGCTCATAAGGAATGACGACTATGTAGTTGATTGTACCATGTGGAGGCGTAGGGCATAACTATCAGTACGTGTGCGCGAAATGTTGCTACATCCTCAAAATCTTCAGTATTCCAGCAAACGTCACAAACATTACACTTATTTCGTACATTTCTACGATTCAACTGTTTACTGGACAAGAATACCGAATCATCACGTCAATTGTCGTGTTTGTTGATCGTGAAGCTGGAAAATCACGTTGAAAAGAACAATTGGTCAGACGAATTCGCCTCGTCTATACCACTCTCAACCGCAAAAGGTTACGGAGCCAGATAAGAACTACTTTTACTTCGGCGTTGATTTACGGTTGAGTGGACGAAACACTCTAAAAGGTGCTTAATCTCACCGCAACGTCAACATGCAAACAACTCGGGTTTGAAGATTCGGCTTGGTATCGCGTATGATATCCAAATCGAGTTTGTTTACGAATATGAATACTTAATTAATTCCACTATACAGTAAATGCGACCTCTATCGGTAGATTTTTATTAATAGCAGTTCATGTAACTAGAATGATTTTTTTGATTACAACTTTCTATATTTAAACAGGTTTCACTTAGTGCACGACGCTTTTCTTGACTGTCGTGAAGAAACTTTCTACTAGCCTAGATGTAAAACATAGAAAAGTACAACATAACCTTCGTCGTAGTATTTAACTTTCTTGCAAAAAATTGATTATGTTAAAACTTATACACTCATAATATACCTACCACCTCAAATGTCTATCACTTCAAACTCTCCTTCGCAAACTAAAACAGAGCCAAATTGCCATTTACTGCCATTTTATTAATGATTTGCTTCCCAAGTAAAACGAACATATGTTTGCACATATGCCACAAATTAATGAATATATGCATTACAATAACGTTGAATAGAATTCGTTGACCCGGTGCTGTACTGGTACAAAGCTTCTCATCTATAAATATCATAGTCCTTAAACTTATCATTAAAAGGATTATTCAATTTAACCAAATTATAGATAAGTACGGTAAAACCAAATCTACAACATATCGCAAGTGAAAACAAGTGAAATTTCATTACTGTATTGCACATACTAACTCTTAATTTGATAAAATAACTCTTATTTTTCATCCTTTCTTAAATTTATGAATAGGTATTATTTGAATCGAAATAAAACTATACGAATGTATAGAATACCATAAGGACTTCTCGAATAAAATTTTGTCTAATGTAAAAATAGATGTGAAATCTATATATGCAAATAAATATCAAGATTTTGCTTCGGATTACGTTTTAAATATATATTCTCAAATCCAGATTTGCACATTAATTGCAATATGGTTCATTTGTGTTATTTCAACTAAATAACAGATTATTAATGTGGATTTAAATCAGAGAAACGTTTTGACTTGTGTTTTCATTGATGCGCTCATTTTATTCCTGTTAATGCATGTACAATTTATTCTATTATTATTTGTAGATCTAACATTTTATTATGTTATTCTTTGGTTTTTCATAGAAGTTCATTCAGACCCAAAGAGTCATCAAGTACCCTCTTCTGCGAATTCTCGTGGAACAAAAGGCAACTTTCTGCCCTCTTGTTTACAATTCATGACATTCACTCTACATTATTCCATTTCCAACGCTTTTTCACGAAGGACCGCCTCCCCCTCTGCTTCCAAGAAATTCGCTTTATTGAGTGTATGAAATCGAGAAATGAAATGCCGGAGCAATTTATAAAACCGCAGCTTCTGTATGTGGGGAGAAAAAAATGGTCGAGAGTGCATATGCGGGAGAGGCAGGGAGGAGGGGAGAGTTGTTGAGAGAAAGAGAGAGAGAGAGAGAGAGAGAGAGAGAGAGAGAGTGAGTGGCGAAAAGCAAGGGGAAGGGGAAAGTGGGAGGAGCAGAAATAAAAACATCACGACGGTACTCAGGGCAAGCACATATTTGCATACGGGATCGAAGGGGACCTCTGAGACGGGTGAGAAGGGATAGAGCGGCAGAGAGGAAACTCCAGCTTGGACTGAAACTGGGAAGCGTTTCGTTGCAACGCCTAAGAGCTGCTGAGAGTTGCGTTTTGATCTTGGGTTCTCACGTGACAAGAATAATGATCGTCACTAAAGAACGGTCACTCATATGAGGGGAGGTAAAATAAAATAGACATTCTTTTGGAGACCTCAGCTTCTTGTATTAGAGCGCACACCGATTCAACGCATCAATATGAAGAATCAATCATCAATCAATCAAAGAGAGACCTATCTTAGGTAAAGTTTGTTGTCAAATCTCTGTGTCAAAGACTCACTGAATGTACCAAGGTGTGATAAATATGGAGTTAGTCCCATTTACGACTACTCTCCCTATTTTCAAAAATTTTAAAAAATTAACATTTAAAAACTACAAAATTCAAGAAAGAGGTTTTTATCTTAGGTAAAGTTTGTTGTCAAAAATTAGCTCTTTAAAAAAGTGATGTACGATTGTTAAAGAAACAAGTAGTTTTCTCAGAATGTTTCTGCTTGAAATTAATGCAATTTATAAAAAAACGTTTCCTCGAAAACCTCTTCAATTTTTTCCACTGACAGAAGAAGGAACCCGTAAAAGAAATGCATGGGACTCATTTTCATTGACCTCTCAGAATTTTCGAAAATTGCAAATTTAAAAATAATGCGAGAAAAATGTGCTGTTGCAGCACCCCTAGATTGGGTTCGTTATTACAGTTTTGAAGATGTAGCCTATGTGAGCGCCGTCACTCCGTGAATTATCTCGAAATCGGCGTAAAATTAAAAATGTATACAAGTGAGTAATTTCAGATGAATAAAACCACACAAGGATGTTTGCGACGAAATTTTTTAATTTCGTCGCAACGCAAATTTAAGGGCATTTCCTAGAGTCCAAGCAATACTTTCGTCTCAGCGAGTTTTACTGGAATTCTGAGCAGCGGCTGGCAGGCTAATGTTCAGTAGGTCTAAAATCGGGTGCGATCCCATGTTTGCCCGCGATGCAGAACTGTCATAAATTGCACTCCAATTCCGTCAATTCACACATTTTAGTTTTTCTTCGTTTGTATCCAAAAAAGTAGATTTTTTCTTCGAAATACTTAGAACTATCTTGAGAGCATCGACTGATTAAGCACAAACATCTAGTAGTTAGATGAAGAGAAATCGTCAAGACACTGCTATGCAGAAAAGAAACACTTATTAGCAAAATGCAACAGAAAACATCAGTTCCTTTAATCAATGAAAATGCGGTGATTTATTTTTACCACCTGAAATGATCATATGTGACATTTAATACTCAATACGTGACATTAATTTTAATTGCACAAGTATACGACCGTTTCTAATAACCACTTTGAAATTTAAAATGTTTACTCACACATTACCTGCCCTCTGTAATGCAACGTGTATAATGCAATGTGCGAAGTGCAAAATTTCTGCACATTACGAACTAGTAAGGAGATTATAGAAAAGAGAAAACAAGAAGTAAAATATATAAAGGGTGAAATCCCAATTAGTAGGAGAAGAACAAAGAAATGCCAAGACGGATATGAAGAAAACGGAAAAATTTAAGATGAATACAAAAAAAGGAAAAAAGCGCTCTTTATTCACAGAATGATAACATCGCAAATACCAGTTCCCGGCTGTTAAAAAATGGCGTTTCCAAAACAACGATCGTGCCTATTTGTAACACTGCAATTCTTTCGTGAAAGATTCTAGATATCCGCGGAATTGCAGGAAATGCATTCGTTCTCGCGCTGGCAAAGCAGAGAGACCTCTTTCCTCCGCTAAAATGATATGGAATTCCGCGTCCCCGTGACATTTACGGGTCTTTGCAGCTCTGCAAACGACTGCAGAACTTTAATTGCTCGCATTGAATGGCGCACAATTTAGAAGCCATGCGACGGTTTTTGTGCCGCGCAGAAGTAGGGTGCAGCTGCAAATTTCTTTGTGAAAAACAAAGCGAAACAAGAAACAAGACACCTTCTGCTTCTTAGGAACACGTCGCCTCCGCCTCCTTCGTTAAATTCCTCGTTTTGCCACGCCCTAGATGTCTTTTCTTACTTCTCGCGGACGTTGCACGACTTCGCAGTTTCTCTCGAAACATATTCTTCGAGTCGGATGGATTGGACGTGGTTTCCTGCGGGAAGCAGAACGCAAATACGCTGTTTCGTTTAATTGAAAATTGAAGTAGCACTATCGTAACTTAAGCACTGAGAACCAGGAAGAACCAAAGGGGTGCAATGCAGATAATAATATAATATCTGAGAAATCGTACGTGTTACTAGTGAGTTAAACGTAAAATTATATTTAAAGCTCTCAACCGAGAATTTGGAAGGATTTATTGGAAGTAAAAGAGAAAGGTGCACATTCTACACATCTAAGATTTATACTACAAAGAAATTGCTATTTTATAATTTAATGACAATTATTTCATATTATTTTGACATTTATTAAATAACTGACACATTTTTAAAATTAATTTCCAAATTAATACGTTCATTTCGTAATTTATTCAAAACCTAAAACACAGATAACTGGTATAAACGAGCGGTAAAGGAAAATTAAGGTGTTATATACTTGGGAACGAAACTATATTACAAAATTCTAACAGTAACAACTATAACAGTAATGACACTTAAAACATTTACGTCATTTTGTCAGACTTTTAATCTAAACGTCGATGAATTCAAGTAATTTCGAAAATAATACAATTATAATTCATAATTTTACGTTAATGAAAACATGAAACATGAGATTATTAATTTAATTGTAACTGTGGATAAAACGTAATCAAGTCGTCGTGACCAAGTTTCATGCACCCGTTAGAGAAAGAACATCGAAATTATAAATTTAAACAACATAAGTACAAGGATACGAAATTTTAATTTCTAAGGTATAGATCATAGTGTGATTGCGGCCCCAGCGAATTTGAAATTGGGATGGTCTTTATCGCAGGATTGCTTATATTCCCATTTCCTATATGAAATCAATCTAAGAGGAGAGCGGTGGCGAAAAAGAAAGCTCTGTGAGCAGAGCGGCACATCGCCGCGACAACGCCCAAGGGCCGCTCCTACGGCCAGCGGCTGGCCACAATCTGCGCGCGGAGCCCGGATCTGCTCAGAGCCCATAAACCTTTTACTGCGGCACAATCACTCGCCGGACAAAGACCGCCCGGGGCCACGCCCCCCCCGCCGGCCAACCCTCCTCGCCCCGCTCCCACCTGCCCTCAGACTCGCTCTCATCTGCACATATTTGTCCCCCCTGGCCCTCTCTTCTTGTGTTCGATTCTCCTCGCCCGTATTCACAAATTTGCTCCACTTTGGGCCATAACGGTCGGCTCGCTCTTCCCATCCCGTCCTGTCTCATTCTATTCCATCCCCTCCCATTAAATCCCATTCCTTCTCATTCCACCCCGTTCCATCACATCGCATCCTGTCCCGTCTCATTCCATCCCCTCCTATTTAAGTCCCATCAAATCCCATCCCATACATTCAATCCTGTCTCATTCCACCCCGTGCCATCCCATCGCATTCCATCCCACCTCATCCATCTCATTTCATCCCATCTCATCCTCCATCATCCCCTCCCCCCCCCTCTCCCCCTCGCCCGTCCAAACTGTCCACCAGCCCAGTTAGCACCCCCGTCTCCCCGTTTCCTCAGCGCATCGCCGCCCCTCCCTTTTCCCCACGACTAGTCCGTCCCATGCATTGCACAACACACTATTAAAATGTTTCACTTTGTTCGGTTCCGATTCGGTCCACCAAGTGTCATTCACGTTGGCTCATTCTCCCATTCGTCCCATTCCACCGTTCTGTCCATCCCGTCTTGCCTCTCCCAAACTATCACTCTCATCCTAAAGCATCAAAACGCCGACTCGTCACAAACTATCGTGTCCCTCGTGTTGTCGTTGTCCTTCTGTCGTCGTGTCCCGTCGCCGTGTATCTCCCGCCGTCGTACCGGGAGCGGTAGCTCAGTGCATCAACTGATGTCACTGCAGCGCCTCTGATCGGGAGGTCCTAGGTTCGAGTCCTGATGGCGATAGGATTTTCGTCACTAGCTTTCCAGCCAGGTCGAATTCAGTCGCTGTCTGGAGGAGAATTCTACCGGCCGGCTGCTCTGATCGGTAGTTTTCCGTGGTTTCTCCGATCAACACCAGGCGAATACCGGAGCAGTACCTACCAAACGGGCCACGGACCGCGCGCGATCTGCCCTTCCTCTTCCTTGTCCTATTCCTCCCTTACATGGGCACTAGTATGCACTAACATGCACTACACTATCACATATTCCGGGAGACCGCTTGGACGTTTAGAGCTTGTTCTGGTTGGGCCGGTGCCCTTTGGTGGAAAGTCCAGGTTAGGGAAACCCCACTAGCCGACGGTAGGTCGGCGCCGGATCGCGCCATCCAGCGGGGAAGATCACCGCCATCTCCCGAGAAAAAACATACACTACACTAACGGGGCTAATGACCGAAGCAGTTGACGCGCCCGGAACCACGAAAAAATCAATCAATCAATCCCGCCGTCGTGTTCGTCTCGCTGCCGTGTTCACCCGTGTTTCAAACCCACAATACTGTTATGAACGTTACCTAATTCTAAATTACAATTGTGAATTATTATTATTACTCAGAAGCAACCTCATTCACAGATAACGTCCGGCCTGACCTGAAATACGGACGGATCGGATTGCAGCTCGTTTTCTACAAGTGAGAATCATGCAAATATCACAGGCACCGCCAAACATTCTTTCATTGACATCTTACTGAACGCTCCCTTTACTCAAGGTTTCTCTCACAATGCAACGCCAGATATTCTCGAGCGTTCTTTGAAGAAATCAGAAACTCGATGAATCAGGCTGAGTACAGCTCAGAGCGAGCATTGCCGCTATCTCTGCAACGACTCTGATCGGGAGCCCTAGGGATCCAGTGAATCCCGATGAAGAATTCCATCGCCAGACTGTTCTGATCTGTAGTTTTCCGTGGTAGCTCCGATCAATACCAGGCGAAAGCTACAGCAGTACCCTAAGAAATGAGCGACGGGCGATCTTTCTTTCTTCTTTCTTGTCCTATCATCACCACTTGCTTACATATATTTACATACACTACACTACCACACATATAGAGAGCTTAGAGATTGTCTGGGCTGAGGCAGAACACCGCTGGTGGGAGACACCTCGATGGAGACAATCTGGCAAGGTAAAGTGTTGGTCGGCGTCCGATTTCACCATCCAGCATAGAAGAACGCTGCCACCACCCGTGATAAGAAAGTGTACTACACTAATGGTGCTAATATCATAACAGTTAACGCTCCTAGAAACATGAAATAATCAATTTATCTATGTATCAAACAATCAAAAAATCAGCAGTAATTCCCGAAACTTGTTTAAGTATAATTCTGACGCATGCCGATAAAAATACACCGGTGGACTGCGAGTCTTGCATAGCTCGCTCAGAACCGCAGGTTCTAAGATTCCCTTCCCGCGCGAGAACCGGCCGAGGCGCTTCCCTGCCTTAAAAATCCATCGTCCTGTGACGCAAGCGCCGCCTCGACCTTGGGTCACCGCAGTCACGGCGAAGTCCCCTCCAGACGCTGCACGCCCCGCCCCTCTCCGCCCGGCCCCCACCCCTGCCCTCGCCCCGCCCCGGCCCGCACCCGCCCGCCCACCCTTCCCACCCCTGGCCACGCCCCGTCCCTACCCCTCCCCTGCCTTGACCCCGCCGCGTCCCCGCTCCCCCCAATTCCGCCCCGTTAATTCCCCTCCCAGCCACCGGGAGTGGTAGCTCAGTGCATCAACTGATGTCACTGCAGTGCCTCTGACCGGGAGGTCCTAGGTTCCCATTCCCCACGGTGGCAGGATTTTCGACACTAGCTTTTCAGCCAGGTCGAATTCAGTCGCTGTCTAGACGAGAATTCTAGCGGCCGGCTGCTCTGATCGCTAGTTTTCCGTGGTTTCTCCGATCAACACCAGGCGAATGCCGGAACAGTACCTACAAACGGGTCACGGACCGCACGCGATCTGTCCTTCCTCTTCCTTGTCCTATCCTCCCCCCTTACACCGCGAAAATCACAGCCATCTCCCGAGAAAAAACATGCACTACACTAACGGGACTAATGACCAAAGCAGTTGACGGCGCGACAACCACCCTCTCATCCCCCCCCCCTTCCTCGCCACGACCCGTCCCACCGCCTCCCCGCCCCAGCCTGCCCCGGCCCGCTCAAACGCCTTTCCCGCCCTCGGTCGCGCAGACCAATGCACTTTACGGCGCGACAACCACCCTCTCATTCCCTCCCCCTACGCCGCCCTCTCGCCCCTCCCTGCTTTCGCGACTGCAGCGACGCACAGTGGCACATGATAAAAGCACACGGACGTATGTTTTAATTACTTTTGGAGTGACTGCGTGGATTTTTGAAAATGTTAGAACTGAAATAATAAAAGTTCAGAAATCTAAAATAGAAAGAATAAATTCATGGTAAAAGCTCAGCAAATTTGATCTGTAATACTGATTTAACAATATCAAATATTGGACGAAAAATGAAGTTAAAAATGTCAACGTTTACTTAACACATTATAACGTACGAAACGTAAAGCAATGCAACATATCTCATTTACGGATTTTTTGAAAATATTAGTTCTGATTCATTTGCTTGCAGTGATTTTATCCGAAGACTCCCTGGTTCCTACTTCATTCACCTGTTGTTTTTTTAAATAAAGAAGTCAATATTTATCATGGTTACACGAATGTTTGGAAAGAATTGATATTTCAGCCATTTGGGAGGTAGGAAATATGATCAGAAACTAGAAATATAAACCCACTAATTCCCAGTACGATTGGTAATAGAACGATTACTGTATCACCCGAAAGGATGTTAATACACTAATATATCGTACAGTATCTCTCCTGTCCTCCTTCCTGTTTAAATATTTTTTTACATTTCTTTCCTGACTCAATCAAATTAGGCTCATACTGTCGGAATCAATTCTTATTTCAAGATCCACATGCTCATCTGAGTAAATACTGCGTTCTCCAAGATTTGTTTTTTCGAAGGAACAAAGACGGAACAATACAGGGCAGTCCCCACAAACAACGAGCAGGTAAGTTTTGGTTTGCATGTGCTCCAACACATAACGAACAGCACCATCCTTGCTCCAAGAGGATACTTCCTCTTTGCACCTTTGAAACAATATGTTAGGCGAAGGAGGTTTCGTTCAAACAACGATGAGCAGCATGAAGAAAAAATGTAGTTTCGCAAATAAGAACCCAGTTCCTATACATCAGGCGTGTAAATCAATCTTGTAAAATGCTGAGATACAAATCCTACCAAGATGTGAAATTTTAAAAAAATTGTATTAAATACCGTGCCAGTAGAAGTAATATGTATTCTTCTACCTATTGCCTACTAGAGAATGTTGAATGTGGTTTGAATGGGTTTGTATGCCTACTTTCTAATAATTATTTCTTTAAGAAATAATTGTGACCCAATAAGAAATAATTGGGCTCTGATATTCAAGAGACAACTCTGTTGCCACTACTGCCTCGTAGACCAGGAGATCATAGGGATCGTGCCCTAAAGACGGAGGAGCATCGACATAAGCTACATGTAGATCGAATTCACCCACTGTCTTGAGAATTCTAGACGTCGGCTCTTCATGATAATTTTCTGTGGTGCCTCCGATCAATACAGGTGAATAACTTAACAAAGGGCTACCGAACGCGCGCCTCCTTCGTATTTCCTCCTTCATATTTGCCCCCTTACAAACACACTAACATTCACTACATATCACACACGTCAGGAAACCAAGCCGAGAACTTATAGCATGGCTCTGCTGGTGTGGTGGCCCGCTGGGGACGATTCTCGGAAGAGCGAACACCTCGCATTCTCACACGTGGGTCTACATCGGATCTCACGACCCAGCGGATAAGGAACATCTCCACCTTCTGGGAAGTAATAGGCACTTCTATTGCAGCACTAATGACCTAAGAAGATGACGTGATCGGAAAGGGTAAAAACGCACTGCCTCCAACAAGAACATTTTAGGGGTTTCTTACGAGAAACAAACAAGTGCAAAAATTCCAAATTTTTGAGATATTCCACAAATGTATTCCTTACAACTGCCACTACCTACTGGAACATTTCTTCTCGGCGTGTGCCAAAAAACATAGAAATATATAAAAGAGGGGTAATGAAATCCATTACTATGCATGACTACACCATGAAGTTTTTGGTGCCTCCTGAAAAATATCGAATTTGGTCTAGTTTGGTTCTTGTTAGTTCTTGTTTTGGTTCTTGAGAATCCCCCTTCATTTCGTGTTATTGATATTCGGCCAAAATGTTCCGCCCGCCGTTCGGCGCTGACCCACTGCACGTGAGCCGCCAGGGCACGCCCCCCGCCCGGGCGTTCGCACCCTGTTGTGATTTTCTCCGCGCGACCTAAGTGCGCGCGTTACGACCGGGGGACCCCCCCGGTCCCCTCCCCCTTTCACCGCGTTTACTACCGCAGCGCTCGCGCGGGAGGGCGGCGGGGAGGGAGAGAGCCGCGCCAAGGCGGGTGATGGGGTGCGGGCGGAGACAGCGCCCGAGGAAATAATAGCAACGCGGGACGCAGGAGGGGGCGTGGCGGAGCGAGGGGGGAGAGGGGGGCCAAACGTCGTTGGAATCGCCCCTGGGGACACGACGCAAAGGGAACAGGCGCGCGAAGCGGTTATGAATCCGACGGAAACGCGCAAATAAACGTCAGTTAATTGGGCGGGCTTAAAGAGATCGTTTCCGGCTATTGCTCGTTTCGAGACGGGATCCTCCTCGGGGAGTTTTATTGGAAATATATCCGGGAATGCTACGATGCGGGAGTCGTTCCTTTTCATTTCAGACCGACGGAATCATTCCCAACTGCGCGATCCGTGTCAGAGAGAGCTTCTTGCGTTTCTAGGCTAGCATTGTGAAGTAGTCGTATGATAATGAAATTTTCGGAAAATTCTCACGATATGTTGTAGAATTAATCATCGTTTTCAGAATAATACTACAAATCGAAGCAATAAATGATATCAAAATGATCTTCTCACAATTAGACAAATATTTACGGGATAACCAGCGATAAATATTACAAATTTCTTGAATATTAAAAATAGATGTTCAGGAAACTCTACGCAAGAGTATTTATTGATTGCACAGGATATTCTAAGATAATCTTGGTTACAAACGGAAGACTGATTTACAAGACACTATATGCTTAGACGTTAAAAACACAACACGAAAAAAAATTAAAAAATAACTTTATTCTAAAACTTGAAGTATTAGAGCAAATTATGTTTGTAAATAATAATTATATCATGACAAAATACTAATACATTTATACTTCACGAAACTAAAGTTTGGATGGTACAACAAAAGAAAATGAATATTCAGTTGAGTAGAACAGGGCTGAGGCGGTATTCATGAAGGAGATGGGAAACTAGAAGAAGAAGTGGGAGAAAAATGAGAAGAAAAACGAAAAAGGAAGACCTTAACAGGTAAGGAGGGAAGGAGAAGGAGAAATAACACCCAGGAAAAAAGATAAATCGGTGAAAAATAGAAAAAGTGTTAATGCAAAATAAGAAGAAAGAAAGAAGATTATGACGTTCGAAACAACGACACGTCGAGTTGCAGAGGATTTCCTCATCTAGGTATCTTCTCCAGCGGTGCAGCCTTCCAACCGGCAAAAGATTCCCATCTGGACTTTTGACATGTGCACTGTAGTGCACTTAAAAGTGAAAGAATAAGGAGGGAAGTAGAATGAAGAAAGAAAGATCGCGCGAGGTTCTTGGCTGATTTGTTAGGATATTCGCCAGCATTTGCGTGGTGTTAATCGGGGAAATCAAGGACAACTACCACTCAGAGAAGTCGGTCGCTAGAATTCCTCTCCAGACAGCTGTTGAGTTCGATGTAGCTCTGTAGCCAGTGTGGAAAAATCACCTCCATGGTATCTCGAACTCTAGGACCTCCCGTTGACCACAGTCGTTGCCGGACAGCAGCAATGATGGCTCTGATCGACACTGAGTAAGTATTGTACTTCGAAAATTCTACTTTTATCCAACATTGCATTATGATAAAATATGGAGTAGAAAGCCACTAAGGAAATATAGAAAAATGGTCATGAAAGAAACTGAAGGATGATAACAATAAAAGCACATCCTGCTTTTAGAAGGGGAAAGACAAGAAGAGAATCGATGAAAGAGAAATTTTTCTCTTCGTTTCTCGTAAAACGTGAGATGCGGTCGTATTTTCCTGTTCTCTTTCACCGAATGTGACGACTTCCACTCTAATTCTCCAGTAAGGAAAGAGGGAACAAATCGATTCGAAGGAAAGCTTCTCGAACACATGGATAATTAATTTTAATTTCCTGGAAAGCTCTTTCAGCGCTTTCAAAATGACTTAATTATAAGACAATGTTAATGCATCGCAAATTGGCATATCGCAACTTCTTTACAATACGGTTGAATATTGGACTCTGGTTATAGTGAACTTCTGAGGACTACCATTTTTCGTTCACTATATCAGAGGTTCTGGCCCTATACCCGATCATGTCAAAAGTAAATAGAATGTCACCACAATTATTGATTTTATTCATGTAGAGAAACAGCAAAATACATTATCAGCACGAACTGAAAATTTCAATATCTTAATTTTGCATTAAAAAATCAATTATTTTCAATAGTTTGCTTCGTAAAATTTTTGTTTCTAATTTACGTAGATCCATCTCCAAAATGCGTGCTCTCTCCATATTTGATTCTGCATTGATCACTATCTCTAGGCATTAGGTAGTCGCGCGCTTCCTGTCGCCTACGTAGAACACAAGGGAGTATCAAGTAACACCAAACTTAAAACTTAAGCAAAAAATTACCGCCGCCGCCACGCAGGGCACGGCCTTTCTTTCTGCAGTGAAACTGAGTGGAATGAGGACATCAGTAAGGTCCCCATTCCGGATTCGCTACCTTCACCTCAGGCCAGACTTCTTCGATTATGACCTTTGGACAATTTAATTTTTTCAAGCTACCTAATGTTGGAATTTGTGACACTGTGGTGATATATTCTTTTCCGGGAGAGAATTAATGTCCAGGTCGTCATAATTCCTTTAACTGATGTTCCAGTTCACTATAACTGAATCTTATGCTTATTTGTAATGTAAGTGAAACGGGACCAGTGACTGAAGTTCACTATAACCGAGGTTTCACTATAACCAGGGTCGACTGTACTATTACAAGATATGTTCTACTCACGAATATAACATAATCCAGCAGTGACAACATTCCAAGCTTGGCTTACCTGCAACAAAAAAGAAACATTAATTAATAAGCTAAAATCAATAAAATTGAACATACGTTTTTGCACTATTGTTTTTATGATTCCAAGGAATACATTAAACGCAACTCATCAACCGAATATTTAAGTTCAGACAACAAACAAACCCCAGGTATCTTTTAATTTCAATCATCACTTGAGCGCACATTTTGTTTCATTTTCACCATATTCGATTCTCATTACCCAAATATATTACGTGGGTAAGTTTGAGGTTGAGGACGGGGCGCAAAGGTAGGATATTCAGGTGCATCACACGAGCTGTAGCATCAGAGCGACGTGAAAGGATGCTTAATAAAATGCCAACGACGTGTTTATTTTAAACTGATACTAGTATTGAAATGAAATTGTGTCATCGGTGATAGTGACTTCTAGAAAATATTTTTTGCAATTATTAAATGTTTGTTTTATATTGAAATACAATAATATTTTTATTTTGACATGATTGCAGATTCTATGTCCCCTGACAAGTCTCAAGCAGATGAGTAGGCGTTTTTGAATACTTCTATCATTTATATGACCTCTATGTATAAGGAAGGTTGAAAAGGCCTTCTTTGACAGATTTTCATTTTCCACATTTCACAAATAACTTATTTTGATTCATAAGCCCTGGTGTGTTAAAGAGTTTTCTTCAACCTAATAAATGCTTTCTCACAATGTTGGTCAATGGGTTTTCTTCATTGTACATCAGAATTTATCTTCAAAGTTCAGAGTGCAATTTTAATAATTCACCTCCTAGGATTATTCCTGGCATCGTTTACACAATGTAAAGCAATATAAATCCATTCCTGCGATCATCTGACCAAGAAAGGGTAGGACATTTTTCCTCTCTTACGCTCACAAACGAAAAGAGATTCATTGAATCGCAGGACAGTTGCATTTGTGTTTCTTAATTGAACGATTAATCTGTAGAATATTAATAAAGATACACATTGCTCGGTATTCATTAAGTCATTATCTACTTTTACACTAGCAGAACTTCTTTTATTAATATTATGAACTATTCACACCCTCATTTCCCACAGTTTCACAACAGTTACACCACCACGTTCATCGGGCAGATGATGAGTCTGTTCAGTTCACATGTTTGTCTAACACATGAGTGTAAGGCCAGATACCTACCACTTCTAACAAGTCAGAGTTGCTCGTCTACTGGCGAACCCTTATTACACTGTCACAATATAGTTCAGATTTCTTTTTCATTATTTATTGTAGGTAAAAATGTTCTGTTAACGTTTGTATATTCTATTAAGGTACTCGTCTTCCTCAAAATGCATTTTTTTACATGGAAATTTGGAATTATTGCTTTTCATATTTTCTGTGCATTAAAATTTGTCAATGCTTAAAACTGTTTCTAAATTTGTTAGATTTTGATTTATTTGAAATTTTTCGATATGTCGCGTCTCCAAACGTTGAAAGGATATGCATCAAACATTGCACAAATATGTTGTGAGGAGTGCGTGTGACACAAGGAAATATCAAATAGCTAAAAACAGACTACACCTGAAAGTACAAGCAGGAGGAGGACTTACTTGAAATGTTGGAGAAAGGGGAAAGAAGAGAGACACAAAAGTCGAAGGTGTAACGTATCATCCTGGGGTATTGCAGAAACAATGAATCTTAATCTGGCTTTTCCGTAACGCTACTTTTTTATTGTTTGGCCCGACTTGAGACATCATAAATCTTCTCATTTTGAAGGTATCTTTATGATTTATTTTTATCTAATAGCTTGCTTTGTTTGTTTTCCAACGCCCACCACCTTGGTATGTTAGCCATTTGGTGAAGGGCTGGCCAATATAGACGTGCAGGTTCCCTCAGAATGAGGGGAATCGCACGTTCATAAAGGCCAAGTGTCTAGGAGGCGAATTACTGTTGCTCATTTTTACTCAGGGGAGAGTGTGTGGTACACCACTGTCGTGAGCGACTTGTCCCCACTGTGGATTATTATTATTATTATTATTATTATTATTATTATTATTATTATTATTATTATTATTATTATTATTATTATTAAATTATGAGATGGTAGGATGATGAGAGGTGATCGTGGTCTTTTTCAACCATCCCAGGGGAAACCCCACTAGCCGGCGGTAGGTCGGCGCTTGATCTCGCCATCCAGCGGGGGAACATGGCCGCCATCTCCCGAAAAAACATGCACTACACTTACGGGACTAATGACCAAAGCTGTTGACGCGCCCGGAAACACGAAAAAAATCAATCAATCAATCAATTCAACCATCCCACCATTATGACCGAGGGAAACACGAAAATCCCCGATCAGGATGGCCGGGCCGGGTAACGAACCTGAACCCCCCGACTGCGAAGTCAGCGCGGTGTGCCCTGAGCCACTTCACCCGGTCTTTAATATCAGAAACTCGGTTCTTGTGCCCAAACCTGAAATTTGTTACACAAAATGCATATTAGCAACAATAAATTGCTCTGTTAAACGACATTGTTGCTAGTAATTTTTAAAATTTGTTATTAAAATCCTTGTAAAGTACATACAAATCCATTATCAATCTTAAAATTTAAGTTCAAGCACTAAAGTGTAATCCAAATAACAATCATAAAATGGAATCATCAAAAAATGTTCAATAGTTCATGAGGTATAATGTTTCAAATTACACACTGTTTCTTGAAAGAAAAGGGGCATATCTCCTGAAGCACACTTCTTACTCATATGTCAATACAGTTGTTACAATATTTGCGGATAAATAAATCAAATCAAACCAAGTACATTTAGAATGAACATTATTTTTAGAAACATTTTTACTAACAAATCTAAATATATTTATAAGTTAAAATGTTCATCGGTAATCACGATATTATTTTGTTTTGCCCACACAGATTCCACTTTGCCCCGCTGTGTAGTGTTTTCGGGTGTGGAGGGTGGGGGGATAGGAGACTGGGTCACGCGATTTGGGGCCCCTGGGCACCGTCTGTTCCCCCTCGCAAATCTGCAGCAATACTCCCGGAGTTGGCCCTTTCTCCTCTCCCCCCCCCGAAACTTCGTCCTCGCGCAGCCCAGAAAGGAACATGTTCCTAAGGATTCCGTATTTTCCCCCTGGACGGCTAATACTTTAGAAGAACTTCTTTAATGGAGCCCCCGCTCCACCGTTCACGTATAAAACAACGCCGAGTGTGAGAATAAATGAATGTGTAATTTAATGGCTTCGGGGAAAGCCCTTGCTACCGCGAACGCCATTTGTGCTGTTAAATATTTGCATGCAAATTTGCGATGACGTGTTTCCAGAAAGCCAACACTGAAACGAAGATTCGAAGTAATAAACAGATATAGGGCGTATGTACTGACTGTCAATGAGCAACATTTCCTGGACCCTTAACATGTTCTTTTTCTAGCAGTAAAAGGCACATCAGCGAGTGGATGTTCTTACATGCTCTTGACTGACAAATGTAACACACTGACATTCCATCACATCCATGTTCTGGATAATGCTCGAGGGTTGTTAGAGAATGAACGTACATTGTGACATACCGATATGTCACGTTAAAATAAATTAACATTTATTTGGAGACAATATGGTGGAACATGCATTACGAAATATCACGAGAGCTAGAGCATAGCAACGACCGTGAATAAACAATGTAGTTTTGTTTTTCTAAATGCATTAAGAGATGGGTTGATGCCGAAACTAGAAACTTTGGGATTGGGCGGAGAAGTTTAGACGGTCAAATGTTATGAAAAAAATGAAGGTAGTTTAATACGAAGTCTTCGAGGGATGAATCATGCAGGAAGATTTCATTCTGCTCTGAAACGCGCTTCTGAACTGTTCGTAGATATTTTCATGTGGAAGCAATATTGAAGTATAAATTGGAACTTTGTCGGGAGTGGTAATCAAGTTCGGGACTATGTCATAGGACGTAATCGGGACTGGTAATTTTGATAGTTTGAGACCAGCTTGGATAGGGCAGAAGAGGATTTCGTTGGAACTTTGGACTACGGCAAGATCGCAAGATATTTCGACTGAGAAGTCTACGAGGGACATCAACGAAGAAAAGATAAGTTAACCGCGGTGTAAAATTGTAAATTGAAAGAGATCATGATCAAAGGCCTAACTTAAATTCATTAAATTGTTTGATAAAAAAAAGTAAAAATAAACTTTGTTAAATTTTGTTCTATAGAAAAGAAAGTGATTTTTCATTTAGTCAATCCGAACAGAAATGAACTAGGAATAGAATCATTCTATTTCAGATTCCCAGCTGCGCTGTATAGTCAGGATCCTATAATCCTTTATAGAGGTAATAAGGATTATAATTATATCGTGACCCATTGACCCAGCAAGCCGGACGCTAAGATCTTTAGCAGATATAGATGTAGAGAGAGGAAAATTTTGGTATATCTCAACATATAGTGAAAAACCGCTGTATACCCAGTTAATGAGCTAATTTCGTGAATAATGACAACTTCATTAGCGAAGCACGTTTCGTAAAACAATTCTAATGTGCCAGATTTAATGAGTGTGGGTTAAAATAGCCGGCGGTGGTGCTGTATCCAATTACATCTTCGAACGATTTTTGTGATTGAATTTCAATATTCGAGCAGAGCTGTCACACAAAATGAATGTTTTTTCCAGCTCCTATTTATTAAAGAATCATTCATTGCAAAATTACCCTATTTTTCCCCATACTTCAATATTCCTATTGCTAGTATATAGATTCATTAACATGTAATTAGATCACAAAGTGAACTAATTCTCTCATATTTGTATCCTGTCTACTCCTCGTTTCTTTTGAATGACTACAAACTTCCATCCGCAATTCACTAGTAGATACACCTATGGACGTAGAATGCCGCACGTATGCCATTATCTAGCCTACAGTGAAGAAAAAGCACACACTGGCGACGAACAATAAACATATTCGCTTGCAAATTAAAATAAATACTGGCTGAAAATGTGTTCCTAAATATGTTACATACGTATTCAACAAATTATTCAACTAATTTTTTATTCGCTGTTAACTTTTCACCTTGACAAACATTTCTAGATTTCATCAACATATACTTGTTTAATATTTTATGCTTCCTTGCGCTAGCCAAGAGAATCATTAATACGTACGTTGCAGCTTACTCATAAGTGCATCACTTTCAACGAATTCTCACAGTTTGAAACATTTTCCGGAACGACACGTCACGAATCCACAATACAATTCTGCTTCCACCTTTCCGATCGCTTCAATGACTAACACAGTTCCAAATACACTTCTACGTACTTCCACGATTGGTAGTTCTCTCCACGACGCTTGTAAGCCGGCAAAACGGCTTCGAAAGCTGACGCGCACTTAGAGTCTTTCCGTTTTGTTTCTCGCGACCCTCCCCAATCAAATCTATCACCGCCTTCGAATGAGCTCACCGATTCCTATTCAGATTTTGCCCACAGCCTCCGACTCTTTCTGACTCGCCCCAGCTCCACTCTGTTCCCCTCACGACTCCCAACTCTGTTCCCGGTCAAAGACTCCCAACTCTGTTCCCGGTCAAAGACTCCCAACTCTGTTCCCGGTCAAAGACTCCCAACTCTGTTCCCGGTCAAAGACTCCCAACTCTAACTCCGTTCAAAGACTGCAACTCTGACTCCGCTCAGCGACTCCGACTCTGGCTCCGGTTAACGACTTTTAACTCTGACTTCCCTCAACGGCTCCGACTCCGCCACCGATTCGAACTTTGACTCTGCTCAGTGACGCCAACACTGACTCCGTCCCCGACTCTTATTCTGTCTCCGCGCACTGACACCCCTCCCTACTCTCCCACCAACTCCTTTACCGCGACCGCCTCCGATTTCCTTCCCTCTCCGTCCCCAATATCCTGCCCCGCCTCCATCCGCCGACACCGCAGTCCGCTTCCGCTACCACTTTCCGCCGCAGAATGGGATTACACTGGAGAGATTTTACTCTTCGGTCTTTCTTGCCGGATTTATATTGGTTCCAGCCTCACACGGGTTGTAAAAGTTCTAAGAATGTGGGAAGTCTCGTCACTTTTTAGCTTGCGCGCTCCTTTTCCTGCGGCGCTTTCGCCCGCACCAGAACCGCCGCCTCCGCGGTCGCCTGGAGGGTCTCCGCCGTTCCTTTTTTTTTCGTCCCTTTTCATCGTGCTTCCCTCGCTCTCCAGCCCGCTTGTGGAGACGTATGTGGAACCGCACATGCCGCCTGCGATAATGTGTTTGACTCTACCCGGCGTGAAAAAGTACCTTTACTGCAGTCACCCCCCCCCCCCCCCCACCCCGCCCCGCCCCGCCCAGTTCACACCCGCCTCACTCCTTCGGCCCCCCTCCATCTGTGAGATAGCTCTTGCGCCAAGCTTGCCTACTATATTTTCACCGCCATTAAGTTTCATCCGATTTGAGAGAAATACACGCCGCAAGACGAATAAGAAGAAGGCGATGAAGAAAGCGGAGAAGGCAGACGGGGGGGGGGGAAGACGCTAGACCGGGTCGCGGCCGTGAATTGAATCTCAGGAAGTCCATATTAGCTATAAAAAGACCCGTTCGCGGCTCGCGAAGATCCGGATCTTTCGATTCGACACGCGAACCGCGCGGTCAGGGCCGATGCCAGATAGCGGGGCCGACGTCGTCGCGAGCCGATTCCGAAAATACAAGACGACGTCGGGCGGGCCGATAGAGGCGAGGAAAGCTCGGGAATTTATGCCGCCGAATAAAATCATTTCGCCGCGATGATATGAGTCCGAGATCCGCTGTTATGCTTTTACGATCGCAGTCTCGCGAGAGAAAAGAAAAAAAAATCATAAAAACGACCAGGTGGTTTGTACAGGACACGAACTGCCAAATGAAACTGACCCGAAATATCGAGGTCTCGCGCTGATTTCTATTTTTATTGTCACGTGATAACAGAAAGTCACGGGGGCGTTGGTTAGAAACGCGAAATCTTATTACCTTATACCGCTCGGCCCTGCAGATCTTTCATTTCTTCCCTTTTGGAGGTGATACTGCTGCTCCGTCTTTGGTTTTACTCGCCACAAATCCAAAGTAAAATAAAATGCGTGGAGCATTTGTCGTAACGGCCGCAGCTAAGTTTTAGCTGTCCTTTCAGAAATTTTGAGACCCTCTTTTATTCGATTTGCTTCTGCTCGGTGGCACTTCCGGGAAATATTTTATTTCCGCCGGGACAGATTTGCCAGGTGAGGGGAAAAATCTCTTTATTCCCAACTTTCTAGTTTTAAGGATTTATTGAAAGAGAGTGTCTTGTAAACCAGAGTAGTCTTTTTTTGAATGCAGATAAAAGTGTTAAGAAGATAATTTAGCGAACTTTTAATGTATGGAAAGGAAAGCAAGGAAATTGGTAACACTGCTAATAATTAGAAAAATCTCTTAAGTATCTTTGCGTATTTCTATTCAGTAACAAGAAAACGATATACAATTTTGTAGGCAAAACAAAATTAAAATCTGGAAAACTCAATGTTGATAAAAAGAAGTTCTCATTTTCGCCATATTACCCACACTGGTTGAATAGAAAAGCACGCACATGTGAAACCTGTCATATAACATTTATGTAGTGGGGAAAAAGCTATTCGATTCTCTGAAAATAGACATTACTATTATTTTCAACAAAGAAAATAATTTATGACATTTAATATTTTTTTCTACAAAACATGAGCCGTTATTAACGAAAATCACTTTTGATTCTCGTGTTTACTTATATAACTTACGTATTCTCAAAAATCTACAATGAATTTTACTTAGTACTTGCACCTTACAAAGAACCCTACAGCTAAAATACTCCTGTTCCCATTTCATAGGACTGATTAAATAAATTTCACTACTTAAATCTTGTAAAAAGTTAAACCCTTTAAACTGAGAATATGATAATCGCAGAATACGATCATCGAGACGAAGTTTCATCAGAAGCACTGTTGGCTGTGAATGAACATGGAAAACACGAGACTATCAAGGCGCTAGTGTGTTATTATGTCAGACGTTTCCCGATATTTGTCCCTGTCTTCACTTATTTTTTGAGTTTTTTTGCTTCCCATGTTACCACCATATGCCTCACGTACTTTTCATTAATCACCGGCTTGTTTAACCACAAAGGGAAAGAAGCGAACAATAGACGATGAAAAATGATGATAGAAAAAGATATAGAGAAAAACAAGTGAACAAATATTGTAAATCAAGAAGAAAGAGGAGAAATCCGATATTAAAATTACTACAACACATACTTATCTTCCATTATTCAAATGAAGTGTATAGTTTGTAACATATTGACATACGTAATAGTCCTACATTAGAAATTTTAGACGTCTAAAAAATACGATCATCCAAACTTTAAACCTACAATAATATTTATTTTAGTTTTCATTTCGAATTCACAACACTGATATAGTTACATAAATTATTTAGAAAAACAGCAAATAAATTAATAACTGAAAATAAAGATAATAACAATTAAGACAATGGAAGTTATTTAAATTGGTCTCTTCACATTTGCGATTAAGTAACAGAAGAGCTGCAAACACAATTTCCTCGAGTGCCTTCAAGCGAACTTTCCAAAGCAACAGTCGAGCAGCACCCGATACACGTCATGTCCGAAGCTGACGACACTTCACTTCTCCCCTGTCATGGCCCCGCCCCTGCCCCGCCGCCATCGCCGGCCACCGCGTGTCGCGCTGCTTTCATTAATCGCCGACAGAGGGCGTCGTGTCGCGGCGCCCACGCTCCCATACGTAATGAAATTAGCCTTACACGGACGCCCGCTGCCCCGTGTTCCCGCCAGCCAAAATTGCACCCCCGTCCCCACGTCCAGCCCGCTCCCACCATCACATCCTCTCCTGACGTCACTGCAGTGCCTCTGACCGGGAGGACCTAGGTTCGCGTCCCAACGGTGACAGGGTTTTCTACACTAGCTTTTCAGCTAGGTCGAATTCAGGCGCAGTCTGGAGGAGAATTCTAGCGGCCGGCTGCTCGGATCGGTAGTTTTCCGTGCTTTTTTCGATCAACACCAGGCGAATGCCGGAGCAGTACCGTATTCAATGAGCCAAGAACCGCGCGCGATCTTTCCTTCCTCTTCCCTGCCCCTATTCTCACCCATAACCCTCTCTCCCAAGTAGACATAAATGCACTTCACATGTTGAGAGACCAAATTACTGATGTTTGTCCTGCACGTGTGGTTCCACACGGGGGGGGGGGATATCTGGAGAGTAAATCCCAGCAATACAACGTGTAGGTGACCGCCATATCTCAACATGTGTGGTAAGGAACTCCGCCACCTCCCGGGATAAAACATTCAATACACTAAAGAAAGTAAAGACCAAGGCATTGAACGTAACAGGTGACATCAATGAATTAATAAATGAATCAAACAATTATGCAAGTTTCATCACTTCAACTATTCAGCAGGACCCAAAATTTGTATTCCGCATCAGTTCACTCTACCCCATTCCTACCGATGTCTCATCACTGCGGCTGGAGACCCCCGTCCTCCTGATTGATTAACAACTTTTAGTGAGTATGGTCGCGTCAACGGCTAAAGTCATTAGTCGCGTAAGAGTAGTTTGTGTGTTTTACAAGATCTGGCGGTGGTCTCTCCTGCTGGATGGCGAGATCCCTGCCGACCTACCGCCGGCAAACGGGTACCGCCTCAAACAGGTGTCTTCCATCACGAGGGCGCTGCACCAGCCGAGGCAAGCTCTACGTTCCCGACTAGTCTCCTGGCATATGTAGTAGTGTAGTACATGATAGTGTCAGTGCGCATAACACACTAAAGGGTTGAAGATAGGAAAAGGAAGAGGAAGGAAAGATCGCACGAGGTCCATGGTCCCTTTAATACGATACTGCTCCGACATCTGCCTGTGATGGTTCCGAGGAACGACAGAAAACTACCGAGTAGAGCAACCGGCCGTTAGAATTCCCTCCAGACTGCGACCAAGCTCTCTAGTTAGTGACGAAAATCGTGTCACCGTCGGGACTCGAATCTAGGACCTCCCGGTTTTACCCCCTTCGCTTCCGTTATCCTTACTCTGCCCCTCCATGCTCCGCCCCGCCCCGCTCCACCCAGCTTCGCTCCACCCCGTTCATTCTCCCCAGCCCCGCTCCGCTCCGCTCCACTCAGCTCCGCTCCGCCTCACTGTGCTCCGGTCCGCTCTGCTCCGGCCCGCTCATTCTCACTCAGCCCCGCTCCGCTCCACCCAGCCCCGCTTCGCCTCACACAGCCTTACCCTGCCCCGCTCCCCAGCTCGCTCCCCGCCCCCATGGCTCCCCGTGCTTTATTTACGGCAGCAACTCGGCGTGGTGCGACCCCGTTAACGTCGCCCCTCCCGGGGACACCGAAAATTTCGCACCTATAAAACTTTATTAAGGCACGGGGAATTGATTTGGGCAGCGGACGGCTTTTGCATTCCCGCTCGTGTCGTGAGGGGAAGCGCCGGAGTGGCTGGACACGTTGCGATGCTGAGCAGTGGGCCCGAGCACCTTTCGTTGGGGCCAAAAATCATTTATTCTTTATCCTTTTCATTCCTTATCCGCAGTGGGGACAGAATGCCGAAAAGTCTGAGGTTCTTGGTGAAGGTTGGAAACATCCTTCCTGTTCCAAATTTCTGGGCGTTGCTCACGTCGTTAGTGCCAAAAGCTCATGGTTGCCCGGTTCGCCCAGTAACCCACCATTTGAGTCCCTACCCGGCGACCTTTGAGCAGTATTAAGCACAGGACTCGTTTCTAAATCCACATTAAAAAATACCACAGGAAATGTAAGTCTCCCGTCAGGTACCTCTAGATATCGGCGACACTCACGTCGATGACGTCAAGGTAAATACAGTGAGGAGAGGGGTTCAGGGCTCTGAGCTACCGAGGCTTTGGTCTGGCCGGCACTTGGAATTGTATAGGCAGTGCAAAAATTAAACGAGGCACAGACGTTCAGTCGACTACGGTTATAGTAAACTTTGATAAAGTGAACTTAAGTCACTCGTCCTTTTATTGGGGTTTAGAGACTCACTTAATAAAAATGATCATTTACATTTATAAGCTAAACAATATTCAGTTCTAGTGAACGTGAACCACGGATATAGTGAAGGTAGGACATACAACGTCCTGAAAATCAATTCTCTCTTGGAAAAGAATATATCGCCTCAGTGCCACAAATTCAAACACCAGGCAGTTTTGAAAAATACAGTCGGTCAAAGGTCATAATCCAAGAAGCCTCCCCTGATGAGAAGTGAAGATAGAGTACTGGATTGGGAATTGGCTGATGATGTTCTGCCACTCAGTTTCACTACAGAAACAAATGCCGAGTCCTGCGTGGGCTACAACTCGGCAGGACGCGGGCGCAATTGTTGGTGTTTCTTAACATTTCGCGGAACTAAGCGCGTTGTGTTCTACGTAGGCAACAAAAAACCTGCAACTGCCTCAGCCGCACAGCCGTGCGGGAAAGCGATCTGTTTCATGAGCCGCTTACGTCATGCCATTACCGAAAGGAACCCCGATGTTAATAGGCGTGGAAAAGAGCTTTCCGAGAGTGGAAAGTATACCAACAGTGAACCGGGAGCGGTAGCTCAGTGCATCAACTGATGTCACTGCAGCGCCTCTGACCGGGAGGTCCTAGGTTCCCACTTCCCACGGCGGCAGGATTTTCGACACTAGCTTTTCAGCTACGTCGAATTCAGTCGCTGTCTGGAGGAGAATTCTAGCGGCCAGCAGCTCTAATCGGTAGTTTCCCGTGGTTCCTCCGATCAACACCAGGCGAATGCCGGAGCAGTACCCTACCAAACGGGCCACGACCGCGCGCGATCTATCCTTCCTCTTCCCTGTCCTATCCTCTCCCCTGACACACACACTTACACTAACATGCACTACACTACCACATGTTCCGGGAGACCAGTCGGGAGCTTAGAGCTTGTCCCGGCTGGGCGGTGCCCCGCTGATGGGAGATACCTGGTTTAGGGAAACCCCGCTAGCCGACGAGAGGTTGGCGCCGGATCTTGCCATTCAGCAGGGGAAGATCACTGCCATCTCCGAAGAAAATAACATGCACAGAAATATCTACATAAATTACTAATGACAAATGTACGAAGCAAACCATTGAAAATAATTGACTTTTTAATAACAAATAAATATATTGACATTTTCAGTTCGTGCTGTTGATGTATTTTGCTGTATCTCTTTATTAATAAAATAAATTATTGTGGAGAAAAGCTAGTTAAATTTTTGACATCATCTCTCAAGAGCGAACCTCTAGTGAACCAAAAATATCAGTCCACAGATGTTCACTACATCCGGAGTCGACTGTAAACACGTTAATTATTGAAGTTGGAATGATCCAGAGCGCGTGTTGGACGATTCCACCCTCGATTATATCACGGTGTTTGGAAAATATTATTGCCTTTATCATGATATTCGTCGAAAATTTCGTTCTTGAGTAAAATATACACATTTTTACTCAAGTTTCTTATTTGAATGTGGGTTTGGTTATTGATTTACGCACAAACCATTGATCGCCTTACTACATTTATTTACAATTGGACAGTTTATCTCGTCTTCCTCGATTTGTTTTCCAAATGTTCCTATTCGACGTCGATGGCGAGATCCAGCGCCGGCCTACCGTCGGCTAATGGAATAACTAGTCCCTAAACAGGACTCTCCCACCAACGCGGGTACCGCCCAGCCAGGACAAGCTCTAAGCTCCCGACCGGGCTCTCCGAATATGTGGTAGTGTATGCATGTTGAGGATAGGACAAGTAAGGGGAAGGAGAGATCTCGCGCGGTCTGTGACCCGTTTGATAGGGTACAGCTCCGTCATTCGCCTGGTGTCGATCGGAGAAACTACGGGAATTTACCGAACAGGGCAGCCGACCACTAGAATTCTCCTGCAGACAGCGACAGACTTCGACCTAGCTGAAAAGCTAGTGTCGAAAATCCTGCCTCCGTCTGGACTCGAGCCTAGGACCCCCGGTCAGAGGCGCTGCAGTGACATCAGTTGATGCACTGAGCCTCCGCCCTTGGTTCTGACCACGTCATTCCGACACAAGCTCTATTGTTCTCTCACGCTTTACAAGCATGCCGCCAACTCGACTTTCCACATTCGCGTTTTGGCGTTGTAATTAGTCGTTGAACTCGCTGCGACTTGCTCGCGGTTGTCGCCTTTCCAGCGCTGCCATCCGGCGAGCGAGTGCACTACTAAGAGCCGAGAGCATTCGCCCATTAAAGGATCATGAGAGGGGCGGTGATTGTCCCCGCGCTGACAGACGTTATCGGGGCGCGCCGTCTCCGATTGGCGTGGGATCACGAATCAATTAACGATGCGAGCTCCAGGCTGATCCCGCCCGTCAACACGAAAACGCCACGAGCCATTTTTCCGGGATCGCGGCGGGATAAACGAACTGAAATTTGGAAACTCCCGAGAATGCTTTGTTTTATTCGGAAACTCACATCCAGAGACCCAATTGGTAACGACAACACAAAAAAAATACTGCTCTGGGAACATGGGTATAATTAAACAAAAAGCACTGTACTCTTTCCCGGCAACATGACGCTTGATATTTGTCCAACTCGTTTCATTTCGTGGATTAAAACAGTGGATGGAGAGTTGTGTTTTTTATGTTTATGTTTTTTTCGAGTTTTTATGTTTCTACTCACAGGGAAATAGACTTTGAAAGCATCCCTTCGAACTGTTAACGTTATTGGAATTCATTAGAGACTGCACGTAAATTTTATGACATTAAAAGAACCGCACAAAATGAAATATATTGATCTCGGAACTTCGTATAATGCCAGTAGCTAATATAAATAAACCTAATTTAGCATTAACAACTGAATTCTGTATTAGCTTTTGTTTAAAAAATATTACAGTAAAATGGAATAAATTGAAACTAATGGATTTGTCTAATAAAAATATTTAAATTGTTTTAATTTTTTCATCATTATAATTCTGGCATGTCATTTTCACCTAGAATATTTCTGGAAATGTACTTTTATATTTTTTGGAAGGTGTGTTAATTCTGAAAGTACTGGAATGGTTTCTCGTAACGAAAACATTTTACGCAGGAAGATAACAAGGTACGATTAGAATTTGTAACAAAAACAATCAAAATTTATTAAGCCCCCCTGGCATTAGGTAACTCAATTGGAGAGCAGGAGTTTCAAGATAATCTCCTCTTCGCGCAATTGAATAATTATATCAGTTTTCCCCGAAAATCTGTTCGCGCCCCTGACTGCTGAGGGGGGTATGCAATTCAACGTACACACATGTATCACAAAACAAACGTAGGGGGTCAGCTATTTGTTGGTGAAAAACGAACCCAACACTCGTGAATGATTATTGTGTGCCGCGCAGAAGAGGGTTTAAAGCAGGGGAGATAATACTTCATTAGTTCAGCATGGACTGAAAATAATTAACGAGCTATCAATATTCAGAGTTTGTCGCAGTACATTTTATCGTGCGCATGAATATATGAAGGTGCGCTTATGGTATAAATTAACGACTGCTTGGATAAGTAAAATTTAGTACAATGCTACCAACAATAAAAAAATTGTAGTTTTGTTTTGGATTTTACCTTTCGACATATGGTGAGCTTTTATCGTTCGGAGGTAATAAATTAGCGTTTTGTTTTCAAAACATTGTCATTTATCAAAAGATTATCAATATTCAACGAACTCATTTTTATTAATGAATTAAACACGATAGAACTTTACATTTATTTAATAGAAAGAATATAACAAAATATTGACTGTTTATTTTGATTATGTCAATTTAGTTCCAGACTACAGTGCTTGTTTTTGTCTTTAAAATACAAAGTTAACATTTCCGTGAACAGACTGGTTGGAAGTGCTGATGACTCACAGACGAGAGAAAGGAGGGAACACGCAGAGAGAACAGCGAACGGGAGAAACAGAGGGAGGCGAAGAAGGAGCAATTCTAGCAAGTATAGAGAGTGAGAGGAAAGCGGGGGGAGAAAGGTGTGGTGACAGGCTGACAAGAGAGCAGCGCGCGTCTCGCTGACAACGGAAGCGGGCGCGGCGTAGGCGGCAACGGCGCGGCGGCGGCGTCCCACCCAGCAGCAAGAGGGTTAACGCTTGGACAGCCGCGCACACCTCCGCCACGGAGCATTCAGCTCCAACACCGGCAGCGGCGGGCGGCGGAGAGATCCGGGGCTTAGCGCCGCGGGCGTCAACAGGCGACTTATCCGGCTCACTGGCACGTGACCGGGCCGCGCGCGCCACGGCTCCCGGGGGCTTCCCCGCCGCCGCTGCACCAAGACCCGCCCACGCGCTCCCCACGCGCCCGCCTCCACCTCCGCCCCCGCACCAAGACCCGCCCACGCGCTCGCCCACGCGCCCACCTCCACCTCCGCCCCGCACAAGACCCCGCCCGGCCCCGCGACCGCCCTGCGCCCGCCCCGCGCACACCCCGCGCACACCCCGCGCACCCCGCGCACACCCCGCGCACACCCCGCGCACACCCGCGCACACCGCGCACCCCCGCGCACACTCCCGCGCACACTCCCCGCACACCCCGCGCACACCCCGCGCACACACCCGCGCACACCCCGCGCACACCCCCGCGCACAGCCCGGCCCACCCCCGCGCCCGCCCACGCGCCCACAAAACACGCTCGGCCCTGTTGCCGCCTGCCATCCCACAGACTTGCCAAACCTCCACCGCCACCTCCCAGCCCGGAGCCGCTGTCGATGCCGGTGCTCGCTCGCAGCCGCTCCCACCTCCCGTCTCGCACACGGAGCCCCCGCGCCGGGCAACGTTACAGGCATTTTAAAATACGGCGAGAGGTGAGCAGGCGGAGAAAATGGGGGCTGTCGGGAGAGAGGGTGGGCCGACGGGCGAGGGAGTGGGCAGGTGAGAGAGTAGGAAGCGGAGAGAGGGTGAGGGAGGGGGTGAGTAGACAATCGAGAGGGCAGAGTGGGAAGGACAAGCGAGAAGGTGAGTGACTTTAATTTATTAGTTTGAGCTTTTATACGAGTCTTTCGGAAAAATATTCTGGACCACATATTAAGATGATATGAGGCAAGAAGACTTTTGAGAGTGACGTACAACAGATTTTCTTAAAGAAATACTTCATTTTCCAATGCGCGTTTAGAAGACCCTCCTCTTCCCCATTGTGAGTCAAAAGTAAGGGCGTGAAGAGATGCAACGCTGGCACGCCGACGCCCGCATCTACTGCTTTGAAATCAACGAGCGAGAAGATATAACACGCCGGTTCGTCAGTGTCAAGATACGGCAGTTTTTACTAGTGTAGCGTCATAGACGTGACTCCTTGCTTCTGAGTTCTGAGTTGCAAAGTATGGGGATGATGGAGCCAAATATAGGCTCCCGAACAAAGGCCACCCCTCACGGAAATCCCAGACGCCGGGCACAAAATGCGGCGTCGGTGGCACTCGCTTCAAGACGAGTGCGTGGGGGACAGAAGACGTAGGAAGTCATGTGACTCGGGCCTATATTGAAGTGCGTCGCAGGACCCTTCGGGGGGAACGTCTCTGGTTTTCCTCGCGGCAAACACCGCAAAACTTGTCCGGCCAAGTCTGGCGCGGAAGTGCCGTGGGCGCGAGTAGGTATTCGAGGTTCGGACACGACGAAGTATGCCTTATACTTCAGAGCAGATGGTCTGCAGAGGCACATGAGGTGCCCAGTTGCGAATCGGCCGAGTTAGCTACTCGCAGGCGCCGCCGCAAGGCGCGTGTTGGGAGAGGGGGCTGCGGCAGAAGTGTGTAAGAGGTGAGAATACAAGGAAAAGGAAGAAAAGATCGCGCGCGGTCCGTGGCCCGCTTCTTAGAGTATTGCTCCGACATTCGCTTGATACTGATCGGAGAAACCACGGAAAACTACCGATTAAAGCAGTCGGCCGCTAGAATTCTCCTATAGACATAGATTGAATTTGACATAGCTGAAAGCTAATGTCGAAAATTCTGCCATCGTCTGAACTCGAACCTACGACCTCCCGGTCAAAGGCGCCGCAGTGACATCAGAGCCACCGTGCCCAGACGTTCGATGTGTCAACCATTTGATAACATGGTGCAATCAAACTGTTGACTGACGTCATTTGACGGCGGGCACTGTCTCTCTGGAAACCAGCGTTCTACGTGAGTCTACTCTAACACACACACACACACACACACACACATAAATAATTCAATAGAAAAACTATAATTAATTGCAACAAGAACGTTTATTGGACTATCAGTGAGAATTGGAGCACAGAAATATACAGAATATTTTCATCCAGTAAATCGGAATAAAAATTCCATATCCACCACAGAATCGGAAATCCGTTGATCGAAAATGATATATCAAGTAAATAAGCCATTAGCTCGGCTCCTTCGATTATAAACCGTGACCCGGTGGAAGCAGCACCGACTTATGGTTCCATCGCTCGGAGTCGCCGCTCCCAACGCTGCCACCACCACCACCACCACCACCACCCCACCCACCACCACCACCCCACCACCCCCGCCTCCACCACCACCAACCACCACCACCACCATTGTCACCACCTTTACCCCACCATCACCGCTCCCGGTGTTGCAATTACTCTCGACGAAAATGTTATCCCCGCCTTCACTACTACACTTGTATAAAGATGTCCGAATTCGTAGGAACGGACGTGGGTTTCATAATTGGTTAGACCACAATAACAACGCTTACGGCGGAAAAAATCCATACTACCGGATGATTAAATGGGTCAGCAGTAAAGATTAAAAAAGTAATAAGTGAAGTTTATAGTGCGAAGTGAAAGACTGCGTCGAGTCCTGGCTGTTGGGGACCATCTGGAAAATGGATGGCCCACCCAAACAAGGTAACGGATTATTCCAGTATTCGTGTGGAAAAATTGTTCTATTGTGCCCATGGATATCCTCATTTCTCAACTTTATTTTCTCTGGGTATTCCTAGTCTACTGCAACTTCTTAGGGAATTGCCAAGCTTCTTCCGTTCGGAACAAGTCCAAAACACTTTCTTGTTTACAGTTTGGGGGGGGGGCAAATCTCTCTCAAAATATGTGCGAGTTATTGTAAGGCATAAGTAAGCATTTTCTTAACGAGGGTCAGAGACCTGGTGCACATGATTGCTGGAAGGACTTAATATTTATTAGATCATTTTCACACAAATAAGTCAGTGTCTAGGGTCAGTTACCGCCCCACACCGGATGAAGGCACCACCATTCCCCCCTCTCTCTCTTTCTCTCTCTCTTTCTTTCTCTTTCTCTCTCTCTCTCTCTCTCTCTCTCCCTCTCTCTCTCCTCTCTCTCCTCTCTCTCTTCTCTCTCTCCTCCCTTCTCTCCTCCCTCTCCTCTCCCTCCCTCCTCTCCTCCTCCTCTCTCTCCCTCCCTCCCTCCCTCCCTCCTCTCCCCTCTCCCTCCCTCTCCCTTAATCTACAATTTTTCTGTTTCTTGCTAGTACAACTTACAACTCACTCTCTCTCTCTCTCTCTCTCTCTCAAGGACAGCACTAAACTTTCAAAAAGGAAAATGTGATTCGAGACAAGATGCAATGTTCATTTCAGTAGTTTCATTACAAATACCAATTCAACACAATTGCGCTATTTTTTTATCCTTAATCTACAATTTTTCTGTTTCTTGCTAGTACAACTTACAACTCACGCCTTGCGGCTTATCAAAATTCTCCATCAACGTAGCCATAGTTTTCATAAGTTTACATTACCGTGTTCAATTTAATTGTATACGATAAATTCTTCTTCCAACAATTTCAAATGCCAAATTTTGAATATTGTTTTGCACATAACAATAATATAATTTTCATTTAGAACTTTCAAAGCTTAATTCACCAAATTATGAAAGTGCATCAAAGATTACTAATAAAATTAACTCATTAAACTCTGTTTGTTATTGAAAAGGTTAGTGAATTTATACCTAGAAGAAATGTTTCATTCAAATTTCAATGTCTTAATTATTTAGAGGGAATATTTCCACGTAATTTCATTAGAAGAAATAGTCATAATTTTCTTATCTCGTGGTAATCTCAAATCAATTTTACGTCGTTCAGCCAGCGAAGGTTTCAAATAAGTCAGAGCTCTAGAATTTATTTTAATCTAAGTCCTTCAGGCATCATACTTAAGAACCTCATCTTCTAACCATCTCTCACGCAGCGAATTCTGGGATATAGTCCCCTTAAAAATTCTCCCCCTTCAGCCCCAACGATAACATTTCTTCAATATCTATATCTACGTAATGCTCGACTCGGCTCTACATTTAATCACAGAAGTCCGATAAAGACCCCTCCAAAAAAGCAGTTATGAAATGCTAATTAAGACACGCCATTTCTAGACGTCGCAGATACTTCCCGTGGCTGCCGCGCTTTTCCACCTATCTCCTCTCAATCAAATATGGCCTCATTATCCTAAATCAAATGCTCAGATCAAAGCAACGACTCCACCCCCGTGCAGCTGGGGAGCGCTTAATTATCGCCTCCGGCGGGGGAGGGGGACGGGGAAGAAGAAACGTCGCTAAACTCCTCTCCTCCCCTGCCCCCTCTCCCTCCCTTCCTTCACCCTCCCCGCCGGATCGCCGTCTGCAGTTGACAACTTTCCCGCGCGGCCGCTCCCTCGCCCACTTTCGGTGTCCCCCAAGGCTCAACCAGCCGGCGCCCATAAAGAGCGGCACGCCGGAGCCTTATATAAAACCGGCAATTAAATGTAATTATTTTCTTCCGATTAACACCGCGCCTGACTAATACGCCTTCCCGGAAGTAGATTAAGTGCAAATTAGTTTCCTTTTTAAACGCGACCGGGCCGCTGGCATCATTCTTCGGCGCTCGTGACCTCCCCTTGGTTCTTGGGTAGGAATGGCGATTAATCGCTCTAAACCGTCTCGGCAACCGGGTACGCGTGTGGAGGTATGTGAGTAATACGTGATGCATATGGATAAGGGAGAATGTGACGACGCGAGAGAATGCTTCGCTGCAATGGAATGCCAGCCGCCGCACGCTTCGGTGCGTGTTTACTTGGGTGGAGGAAGTAAGGAGAGAGTGAAAGAAAAGATGTAGCACAACGGTTGGGAGGGGATGCCCAAAGGGCGAAATCTGGGCCCACTGACGTAAAAATGAACAGTAGTTTCTTTCCTTGGGGATATCTCAAACACTTTAAAGAGTGACGAGATGGTCTAGTTTAGTTCTAAATGCATTTAAGTGTAAAATCTGTGTATTTTCTTATTCTTTTCCTTATTTTCAGTTTTCTTCTACTTTTTCTTAATATTGTTATTAAAACTGTAATAATAAATAATAAAATGGTTTAAATATTATAATTATTAATATTAGTATTATTTCTAACATTACTAATGTATAACTATTAGTATGGAATTATCCCCCTTAAGCCGAAAATTCTGCATAAGTTTACATTTGTGAAATTTTATAGCAGGGTCCATTGATCCATTCTTGTAAGACTAATGTAAAATCGACTAAAACAAACTCCACGAAAACTAGCTTTATTGTGTTAGAAAACTGCCGCTGATAAACACTTTAAGCAGCAGAGACCGATGATCTGTCTGTCTCAATGAAAATTAAAACTGGAATCAGCTCTACGGCAGCCGTTACCTCAATCTCTTCCTATTGGTTCAAGGTGCGTATCAAAGTAGTTAATGACCGAAATTTTACACTGCAATACTTTGAGGAGGACAGATGACCTGATTGCTCATAATACAAAAAGGTGAAGTAATATTCGGGATATGTAACAGATCTGCCGGTTACGTTGTATCCGTCCGCACGAACACGAGACAATTTGGCTTCAACCCGGCGAGTTGAAATTTCAAGGAAAGAGTTTGTTCGCCAATAAATGAAGCCTGTTGGTCCCCAAGTATTTCAGAATCCACATTCGTGTTCCCCCGTATCCTGAAAGTCAGTGCACGATATTTTGTGACGCATACTGATAACACTGTACCGAGTATGGTGCATCACAATCAAGTGGCGAAGCTTCCTTACCAAGCCACTTTTTCATTTATACAAAAACAGCTCAGACGTATGGACAGATGACTGCTGAGCTAAGAACACGACTCGCGAAACAATCGAATGAGGAAAACTATAAGCTTCTTGAGGATACGGTTAAACATGAGAGACGCACTTAATGTCGGGTGAAACACTTATCTCGAACGTGTATCGGATCCTTATCGTCTCCTCTCAAAACGAAAGTATTCTACTCGATCTCCTATAACATCCCAAAAAATACTCGTATTTTTAATCAACAATTTTAACGTGAAATCTGTGTAATATGGGCGTATACGAGAGTGAGAATGATTAAAACTTGTAATAATGTCAACCAATTTGTTTAGGAAGATACTGTTCTTGTGTGAGAGTATAGATACAGATCGTTGCCTTATAAATGAAATTTCTTTATGAGAATTTTGGTTGTCGATTTGAAAAAACTCTTGGGTTTTATTCAAAGGAGCGCAAATAAGTTGTAAATCCTTTGGCAACGCACAATCAAAGAAAATCTTCGTGACAAACTTCAGATTCTAAAGTTCAAGAGAAGACATGCAATCTTGACGAACACAGAAGAGTCGTGGGATGAGCTTTCTCATTTCGCTTTAATGATGCCTAATTTTAATTTTACGCCGCGAGACTCAATTTATCCTGCCTACTCATCCGGCTGACCATGCAATTTCGCAACTTTCATCTGGCAGAGAAAGAAGGCATCGTTCGGGAAAAAAGAATGCGTTTGAAGGGTACCGAAACATTTTCAGCTTAGTCTACTTTCAAGCTTGAGTATCTTTCACAAGCAGTAAATCATCAACCGCCGGCTCTACTTTCCCTTCGAAGTAAGGGGTACCAATATATTTTTTCACCCTTAAAAATACACTGCTTCGATTGGTTTTGAATCAAATAACTTGTGTGTAACTGTTACGAATGTACTAAATCAATGTTCCCACAACGTGTGAATGCCCACGATTGTTTGAACGCCACTAAATTCAGCTGCAGCTGTATTGCCAGTTACCAAACGTCTTTGGGCTTTGGCCTCTCCCTCTTGAGATAATTTAAATAAGAAAACAAAGTTCAAAGACAAGCATGTGTATTATTCGTGAAATTATAAATCCAGAATCAATCGGCAAATGTTACCTTCTCCGTTTCCGCGGATAACTCTTCCCTTACTATTGAACCACCGATTAATTTGCTGAAGTACCTTCCCCAATGTTTCAGCAAACTTCTAATATCTTGAAGGCGCTACTAATTGGGTTTTAAAACCAGAATTTCACATTAATACATCCGGTCTACATTGAGGCGTCCATCCGCTCGCGAACGCGATCCAATCTCTCAACAAAACTTGCGTAACGGACGCTACAATCCTCAATTGTCTTTACCACGAGTTCATACAATTGTTACAAAATTTATACTTTCATATCGTAACAATAACGGAGCTAACCTGAATGGTGGAGGTGTGTAAGAGCGTGTACCGAATCAGCCCTCGGTGAGAAGGGTCAGGGATCGAGTCCCGCCTAAGGCACGGCGGTCCCTTGAGACATGGAGTTCCTTGTCTCTAATGTATGTGTTGTGGCGGAGGACCGCGTGTTCTGCTGACGCCGCATCAGAGGAGCCCCCGAAGAAGGCGCAGCTCGTCGTTAAAGGCTGTAAGGCGGAGCCTCTCCTATAGAAATCGCCCCCGAAAGAAATTTAAAATTATATTTATAAATGTATTTATTTATGAATAATGGATTTTTGAGTTGTATTATTTAAGAATCATATCAAAATTTTTCTTTGTTAGTTCGTTACTGGCCGTCCGTAACGAATTTGAAGCAGTTGACAGGGAAGAGAAAAGCGTTAGGCTCCCACTTCATTCCGCCACAAGGCCTGTGTATAACGAGGAAGTGTGACGTCATGCTATCACTGCACGGGCTTACCGGTGGACGAAGGTTGCGGTCAGGCAGTCTTCAAGGGTGGGGCGTAGGGTCTGAAGAAGGGTGCGCTCACCAGATTGCGTTACTATGCAGCTCAGCGAGTAGACTAGTTTTCCTAACATGCTGTAGGAGCGCTTCTCCCTTAAGCCTTTATCAGAAGCGCGAATCATACAGGTCTTCCGTGATCGAAAAAGATTATATTTAGAAATGCAATGTAATGTAATGTAATGTAATGTAATGTAATGTAATGTAATGTAATGTAATGTAATGTAATGTAATGTAATGTAATGCATTTGCAGCCTTCCCCATTTAGAAAACCACGAGCAGCGACTGCCCCAAAGGGTGTTAGTGTCTAGTGTACTGTCGAATATGCGTCTCATAGGGACGGAAAGAGAAACCGGCTGTCGACGGGAAAAAAGCACTCGCAATACAACAATAACAGTCGCTACATAACGTAACCATATAGTGCAGAATAGTATAGAATACAAAACATAACGCTAACACCGGGAGCGGTAGCTCAGTGCATCAACTGATGTCACTGCAGCGCCTCTGACCGGGAGGTCCTAGGTTCCCACTCCCCACGGCGGCAGGATTTTCGACACTAGCTTGTCAGCTAGGTCGAATTCAGTCGCTGTCTGGAGGAGAATTCTAGCGGCCGGCTGCTCTGTTCGGTTGTTTTCCGTAGTTTCTCCGATCAACACCAGGCAAATGCCGGAGCAGTACCCTACGAAACGGGCCACGGACCGCGTTTCTGTCCTTCCTCATCCTTGTCCTATCCTCTCCTCTTACACACACACTTACACTAACATGCACTACACTACCACATATTCCGGGAGACCGGTCGGGAGCTTAGAGCTTGTCCCAGCTGGAGCGGTGCCCTACTGGTGGGAGAGTCCAGGTTAGGGGAAACCCCACTAGCCAACGGTAGGTCGTCGCCGGATCTCGTCATCCGGCGGGGAAGATCACCGCCATATCTTGCGACAAAAACATGCACCACACTAACGGGGCTAATGACCAAAGCAGTTGACGCGCCCGGAAACACGACAAAATCAATCAATCAATCATTACGCCAACCGCTCCACCTTCGAAGCAGCATTTTACGCAGCAAGGCCTAACAGTACGCTGCGTGCGCACCGCGGCGCTTCGCCACCCTCGAGTGCGCAAAGTGACGCGTGCGCACGCGCGGTCGCCAACCCCTGCGACCGCCACGCCGCCTAGCGGGGGCGTTGCGCAACAGCCGGCGGCCGGTCGCCAACTCGGCAGGGTAAATATGAGGTGCCACTTCCTTCTGCCGACAGCCTGCCCTGCCGCCGCTGCGTTACGCGCCGTTGCAGAAGGACGGGAGGGGGGAAGGAAACCGAACGGTATACGCCTCGCGGGGACGGGGAAAGGAAGGGCATGCCAAATGAACGCGGCAAGTTGGCAGAACTTTGCGGATTAGATTCTGACCACTGAATGCTCAAGGTATGGCAGGTAAGCAAACATGGTATGGACATACAACGACCGTGCGTTTGCAATACGTAAAACGATAATAAAGATGTCTATCAAAGAAATGAGCTCCCTTCGAATTAAATATTGGGAGTGATCGCAATCTATGTTACGAGCGTATTTATTCGAAATTCGCAATCTATGTTACGAGCGTATTTATTCGAAATATTTATATTTACAGCTATCTCAATGATTAGGTAGACGAGCATGCTTTAATGTATGTGCTCGTCAAAAAACGTGTGTTATTACTATTATTGGTGAATACATATTTATACTTTATTCAATGTCCTGGTGCCACCGCCGTTACTGCGTTTCGTACTATGGCAGAAGTGAGGTCGAGAGATGGACAAAGGAAAGGGGAAGAGGGAGAAAGCAAATCAGTATCCACCTGGCGGGAAAGGGGGCGGTATGCGAAATGAGCCTAGCTACTACGCGGATGTCGGTTCTGTAATGAAGTAAGATCACAAATTATTTTTAAAAATAAATAAGTATTTATGGATAGAAAAACTTATTTATATAAAGTTGGCAATGTCCCTCTATTACTAATTTACAATGCACGCAAAAATTTAAAGAAAACTCTACAACCTCCCGCCATGTGAGAGGTGCCGTTTGATACCAACATCTCGGAAAAAAACTAAAAACAATGGAATAGTTTCCAGTTTGATCGAAAAATGCAAATATTTAATTATGTCGATCAGCAATTCACATACTATCGACTGAATTCTCATACTCAGTTAACATCCCAGCTGATGTCGTGCGACAAAAACGCTCCAAGGAATAAATCGCTTGCCATTAAATATTTGCTATTCACGTTCGCATTACGCAAGAACATTTTTCTTGGTAAGTAAAAAACTATTGCACTCATAAACACTACTTTATTGGAGTATTTGTGAAAACTTTTTGCAAAACAATTTTGAGTGGTTTTGTTAAGCATCAATTTTTGGGTGGCAATTATTTAACAATTAGTTAAACAATAGTCTGTCGCAAAAATAGGTTCAAAGGAGTCGTGATAGAAAGAAAATGATTGTCAGAGAATTGGAGGACGTAAAAAAAGGCAGAGAAAGGAAGATGATGACATGGTTGACAAACACGACAGTAAGATAAAAAATTTGAATTATTTTTCGAGTTAAATTCTTAATAATTGCATTGCTTAGGGCATCCAGGACATTTGGCAACAATTCAATATGGAGGGTCGGAAATGTGAGATAATTAAAAAATACTAGTATGAAAATGTATTTCAATTAATGTATTGTTAATGTGCTTTGGATAAATTAATATTTTAAGAAATCAGCAAGATTGGAGTGCATTAATTGACACATTGTATCCCTCGAATAGTACTTGACTCACTGAGGTCGTTTATTCGCAACTTGTAGTGGATATCATACGAGTATACATCACCCACTATGATACGGTTCCAACACGACTACAACTGAACTGCTGTAGTTATGAACATATGAATTTCGCAAATGGAGCATCCAAGTTATTATACTGGTTGTTCAATACTCAAAAGGGTGATTCTATTACAGCAGGAAATATATGAATGCAAACGGGGAGTAGCCACTTTAAAATTCGTATGACGAAGAAATGGGGCAGAGGCATTACATGCCGAGGAAACAAGAAATTCACAGAACCACACGAGAAAAGAAAGAAAACATGTATATGAAATATTTCATACAAATTAAATAGAAATATACTGCATTATTTGAAAAAATGCATGAAGCTTTTAAGTTTTCAAATACACACGATTTTTGTTCTTTGAAATAGAATACACGATCTAAAAATAAGATAGCTCTAAGAATTCACGATACGCATTTCTTATAGCATTGTAAAGAAAGAAACGTGTTCCCCATTTTCCCGATCAGAAGAATAGAGGATGACAAATAATTTCCGATCAGTTTCTCATTTCTGTTATACTGTGACGAATCTTTTCTTTGAGCTGCTTCTGTCAATTACATTCGAAATATTTCGCTATTCATCATCTTTGCACAGAGGCTGAGTTGCACTTCTATGGAACGTTGACAAAGCCATTCATCAGTATTAGGATGACAACAGTTAATCCTCGCCTCGTCGGTAAATGGGTTCGGGGATCATTATCTACGATGAATGGAAACCACTGCAAATCGCCCCCGTGCAGGCGGGTATGCATTTCCTTTGCTGTCAGAGCGAAGGAAGAAAAATTAAAGATGTATGAAAATTCGACTTACTGCCCACGAAGCTGTCAAATCGATAATTTGTCAATAAAATATCAACCCTTTGCTTTTAATAGAATTAGTGTAGAAACGTATAACAGAAAAATTTTGTTTCAGATATCTGAGGATCACCAATATCATCGAGCAATAATATTTTCTTCAGTAAATGGTGAACATAAAGACAGCATACATGCAAAATCTTTTTGGTAGATTGTTATTAATGCATATCGGAAAGAACCCCTGTTGGATTTATTTTCCACAATAAATTACAGTTAATTAGACGCGAACACACTCGTGTACTTATAAACCTTTAATTGCAAAGAAATAAGATTTTTTACTGATTGCTTGTTATATATGGAGCTCGATATACGCTGCATAATGTAACTGTATCGACAGAGTCGTGATTACGGGGGAAAATGGAAACAGTTGGATGACGTTACATGTTCTCTTACGAAAGAAAAATACAAGAGGGAAATATAAAAAGACAAATAAAAACCAAGATGTTACAAACCAGGTCAAGTAAACATCTAGTTATTAGTAAATAAGTAAATGAAACCTGAAGAATTCCTAACGTCTAATTGATGAAATATTGGAAGGGAGGTTAACGGGGCTTGCTCATAAATAAACACGAACTATAAGTTAGTTGTTTGCCGACGCTTTGGAAAATGTATTACCATCCTCAGGGCTGAATAAAATGAGGAAAGAAAACAACACACACTTACTATAATACTACCAAAAAACCCCGTGTCATATATCAACAATCCTGTCTGCATTTACAATATTTTGTACAAAAAACGTTACATACCTTGCAACCAAAGCATGAAAACATAATTAATACATGTGCTGAATGCTCCTCCATCTCAGGCACCTCTCGGGAGTGAGAGACACGCCATATTCATCATGGTGTGTGTTGGTGTGGTGAGGAGGCCTTTCGCCCGAAAACGTTTATGGGTACCCTTGGTGCATAAATAACTAATTTTTTATTAATTGAGCAATAGAATATCGATTTACAAAAGGCGAGAATAGATATCAAACGAAGAAAAACGAGTTCAGTCAGAGGTAGCTGAACGCTGAAGGGGCCTTGACGAACTGCCATGCGCGAGAACAGACGCGACAACTGCGGAAGACAAAACCTCGAGAGCAGCCCGCGGTTAGAACTCTCCTCTAGACAGCAGCTGAATTCGACCTAGCCAAAGAGCTACTTGTGAGTATCCACCATTGTGAGGACTCGCATCCTAGGACATCCCAGTCGAAGAGACAGTATGGGAGAAGTCGTGGCAGAGGGGGGAGGGAGGAGGCAGAGGGGAGGGGGGTGGGGGGAGGGGTAGTCGGAGTGGATGGGAAGAGGCAGGTCAGGGCAGGAGGAGGCGGGATAGGAACAGTAGGCATAGCGGGAAGGGAGGAGGGGGAGGGGAAAGGATGCAGGGAGAGGAGGCGAGGCGGGAGGAGGTGTGATGGGGTAGGAGGGGCGTGGCAGAGAGGGAGAAGGTGGGGGTTGGGAGGGAGGAGACGTGGCAGGGGACGGGGGTGGATTGGAAGAGGCGTTTTGGGGCGAGAGGAGGCGTGGCAAGGCGGAAAGAGGGGGAGTGTGGAAGGAGAAGGTGGTATAGTGCGGGAGGTGTGGCGGGGGGGGAGGAGGCGTAGCAGAGAGGGAGAAGGCGGGGCGGGAGAATGTAGGATAAAATGGAAGAGGCGAGTGAAAGCGGGAGGAGGCGGGGCAGGGCGGAGGGTGTGTGACGGGATGGGAGTGGGCGGGGCAGGAGGTGACGGGACGCCCGGGCGAGTCGTTCCGCGCGGGGCGTTCCACTCGACGGAGCCTCGTGGAAGGGGGCTGGGGACGGGAGCCCTCGTGGGGACGCGGCGCGGCGCACCTCTCCATCAGCGCGCCGACCGGAACGCGCCGCCCCCCGCCGCCGCCGCCGCCCCCTGCCCCGGGCTTCGCGCCGGGGGCTGCAATTGAAACACGACAGGCGGCGCCATCCGCGCTACCGCTAACACTGCAGCCCCCGCGGGCGAGGCCTGGGCCCCTGCCCCGCCCCGCCCCGCCCCGCAACGCCCCGCAACGCCCCGCCCGCCCGCCCGCCCGCCCGCCCCGCCCCGCCTCCGCCACGCCCCGCCCCGCCCCGCCCCGCCCCGCCCCGCCCCGTACCCACTGCGGGCGGCCGATCGACGGACGCGTAAAGGACAGATGGACGAGCCCGCCCATCGTCCGTTCAGAAGGATATCAACTCACGGACAGAAAAGTGGAGTTTTCAATATGATGTGCATCGACAAATAAGAAGGATCAGGGAGAATATCGCGGATCTGCCAACTGTGTGAATATCGATGGCTAGAAGACAGTTCGTGTACAAGAATAGTGTTTCGCAGGTTCGGAAGGAGATCGTCTGATAAAACGGTGGATCGGCAAAAGTATATAGAATCTGAAAATGAAGATATTTGGCGTCAAAAGAAGAACTGTTGAAAAAGAGATCGGAGAATGAAAGGATGCATCGTTGAAGACTATCCGTTTCGGTGATTGGAATGTAGATAGTCATTAGAAAGGTGAAACGATGTACAATGTGTACTCCGATTTAAACAGAGATGCACTTGAAAGTCACGAGCTACATGGAGAGGGGGACAGTGTCATCCAAACCGGAGCTTCGTTGCGACTTACTTTTGGATATTGAAGCTTCCAATTGGATGAGAATGCACCCATCGCCTTACAGCTCGTGACCTTCATGTACCCCTATGTTTAAATCGGAGTATAGTCAATCATACATCGACGAATAGGAAAGGCATGTTGAATGAGATGTGAATCAGCGGAAAGTACGCTCTATCGTTAATTTTACCAGCGGGAGGGTTGCTGCACAAGCGATCCGAAGGCGCTGTACACTATAGAATGCAAAATGAAGCCAGGGTTTCGATTTTTTTAGTAGAGTGCGGATCGATAGCTTCCTGCTTTTCTACAGCATAATACCGAATGAAACGTGGTTCGGTGAGTGATATGCCAGACCGTTGAGAAGAGTGCAAACAACGGGGAATGGATTATCGAGTTAGATGCCTCGGCAAATTGCAAGAATAATCGATAATTAGGACAGCAAATTGATGAGAATGGACGAGTATGGCCGACAGTAGAATGGTAGATGAAGTACTAGGGCACACGACAGTCGATAGTTTGTGGATTATGCACTAGAATCGGATTTCCGGTTGATAGTTTCCTTATCATGTGCAATGCTACTGACGGATATTAGGAGAAATAATTCGCCTGCAACGACGTTTCATACGCTGGGCAAACACTAACAAAGGTTCATAATTCTACGATACTGTATTTACAAATATGTTAGTCGCACTGAATAATTTCCGCAAATCTGTAGGAATTGCCTGATACACCCACAATCGTGTAAGGTTCGCATTTCCATTGTTTGAATAGTAGCCGTCAAATAACTCAATGCATTTGAATTCTACCCAGCATGTTAGGTGCGGTCCTAATAAAGAGACTCCATATAGCATATTGTTCCACAGATTCTGAACCCACTTCTGAATCACGAACGATACTATCCATTGTCGTATCGAATACCGAGCGATACCTATCACGTGCTACGAGCGATGGGCATTCAAATACTGTATTTCGGTGCATAATGCCAGTGTAGTACAATTCTGGAACATCGCAGTTTGAAGAACAAAGCGACCATGTTCTTTGTGTGGGTTAACGCGATGAGCAGAGGGCGGATTTGAAAGGGACGAGCCATGTTTAGTCATGCGAGCTCTGTAGCAAAGTGCGAGGCGGAAGTGAAAGAGCAGCTATCAGGCACGAAACACCCAGAGAGATATGAGTAAAAAAACAAAAAGGGGACTGAGGGAGTCTTGAAACAAGGTGAAGGAGAATTAGAGAAAAGGTATAATGATATGAAAAAAGGGAAAACTCCAGAAATCCAAACTTATAATCTAATTGGTGTTAGGAAAAGGGAAGAAGAGTGCGGGGTGATTGGTACATGTACCAAATTCGTTCAAGACTACGTTCGATACCTCACTGTTGTTTGATATCATCAATTTGTTCGTAGTAAAACTTTGTGTGCATATTTAATACGTATGCATTTTTTAAATGTAAGTTGTACACATACACATACACCAAAACCAAATGTGTATGAATACATACATACTTTTACTCTATGCAGTAGTTACAAAAGCGAATAGGAAACGAAAGATTCGAGTGCGGAAAAAATATTTTGGCTAGCTGAGCTCGAAGGGATGCGTTAGTAAGATGGGGCACTAGGGAGTGTATAAGACTTCCCTCTGAAGGAGAACTCCCACAAGGTAGCACAGGGACGCAAGGGACCAGAAGAGATGGCTCCGGGCATCAATTGAAGTCACTGCAGTCCCTCTGACCGGGAGGTACTAGGTTCGTGGCCCGACGGTGGCAGGAGTTTCGACCCTAGCTTATCAGATCGGGTGCAGTCGCTGTGTGAATTCTAGCGGCCGGCTGCTTTGATCGATAGTTTTCCGTGGTTTCTCCGATCAACACCAGGCGAATGCTGGAGCAGTACCCTACCAAACGGGCCACGGACTACGCGCGATCTTCCCTTCCTCTTCCTTGTCCTATCCTCCTCCTTACACACATTACACTAACATGCACTACACTACCACATAATCCGGAAGAACGGTCGGGAGCTTAGAATTTGTCCCGGTTGGGGCAGTGCTCCGCTGGTGAGAGATACCCCACTAACCGACTGTCGGCTGGCGCCGGATCTCGCTATCCACTGGTGGAAAACCACGTGACTAGACGCGCAGAGAGGGACGAAGCAAAAGGTGAATTGGCGACGCGGCCAATCGTGCGCGGAAACACCTGAAAACGTGTAGAACGCGCATGACAGCATGTGGTTGCTTGGGGATGAAAGGCAACAAGCACATTGACAAGTTCTGGCCTCTGGTAAACGTCGATGTGACAAGGGCCAAAGAAAAGAATCCGACACAGAGGGAGTCAGACAGAATGTCGTCACGTGGTGGGGAGGATACGGATAATGAGAGAGTGTACGATACAAAACTGCATAGAGCGAGGTTCGGCGTGGCAGAGCATGTCAGGGCGTCTACACAGGGATTGATTGATTGTTAGTGATTCCGGGCACGTCAACTCAAGAGGTCATTAGTCCCATAATAGTAGTCCATGTTTTTCATCGGGAGGTGGCGGTGATCTTCCCCCACTAGATGGTGATATCCGGCGCCAACCTACCATCAGCTATCGGAGTTCTCCCCATATCAGGGCACCGCCACACCCTGGTCAAGCTCTTAGTCCCTGACCGGTCTCCCATGATACTGTAAGTGTGTGAAAAGAGGAGAGGATAAGACAAGGAAGAGGAAGAGAACATCACCGTGGGGGGGGGCGTGGTTCATTTTTTGGAGTACTGCTCCGGCTTTCTCCTGGTGTTGATGGGAAAATCCACAGAAAACTACCTATAAGAGAAATCGGCAAACAGAATTCTCCTCCATCCACTGAATTTGACCTAGCTGAAAAGCTAGTGTTGAAAATCCTGCCGCCGTCGGAACTCGAACCTAAGACCCCCCCCCTTGTCTGCAGAGGTAAGTGGGTGGTGTGCCAGGCGGAATAGATCACAGTGGTTTGGAGCGTGGCGCGTGGCTGGTCGTGGAAGGGTGAGGGGGTGGGGGCGAAGCCCAACATGCAAGTACGCCACCACCCTGCAGTCTTCTCCTTCCCCTACTTTCCTTTCTCCTCCACTACCCCATCTCTTAACGTAGCTGTCTACACAAGAGTGATGAAAAATCATGAAATTTCGTGTTTTTCAATTTTAATTGGGTAGCATGCTCTGTTTCGTTCTCTTTTGAATGTTTCGAACCGAAACTGGCTACAACTTTTAGTTTTTGAAAAAATAATTTCCTTCGAAGCAAAATCAACTGCCAAGCCCCTTAGTGAGTGCACTTCAGATTCATTTTCCCGACTTCCGAGGACATTCATGCACTTCAAACTTTATAAATAAAAACTATTAAAGATGATAATATAATCCTATTTGCAACTAGTTACATGATTACCTACTATTTGCTCTAGTGAATGAATTAGAATTGTTAATCTGCCACTAAAATTTTCGATTTTATGAACAGAAATCTCTAGAAGAAATTTTTAAACCATGTTTTTCTTCAAAAAATCATGTTCTGACTGTTTAGTTTTGACAGTTTATCATTCTAGTTTATTCACTAGAATATTCAATTGTGGATAATTAAAAAAAAGAATTATTAAAATATACGAATTTGTTGAAGAGTTATGATCTCTGAAGTAAAAAACCTGAATTTTTGCCAACTATTTATAAGCAAATTGAACATTCTTTTAAAATATTGGATCTCTAAAAGTATAGAGAAATCAAATATACAAAGGAAACCAAAATAGACTGAAAATTGTAGAATTTTTTTCTCAGGTATACAGCTATATTAATCGCTCATTACACCATCTTTAGCGTCAAGCACTTTTTCTTTCTACATTTATCTCCCCTTCGACGAGTATCCTACTCTTCCTCTTTGTCCTCAACTCTGATACTTATTCTGAAACCCTTCTCCTCCTGCCTCCATGTCCAAACACATCTTGCCTTGTTGCTCATAGAACTCATTCCTTTCTTGCCCCCTTCTCTTCTATCGCCGCTTCGTCTTGATCTCCTTCCAGCTCCTTCTTCTCTTCTTCCTTTTCCCTCTTCCGTCACAACCTATTTCTCCGCCTCCTCTTTTCTCTCAGACTCCATTCCATGTTTCCCATCACGTACTCCCCATCATCGATTATATTCATCTATCCATATCTACGTCAATTATTGCTCATCCTCCTTCATCAGCCCCATTCTGCTGTATCTCGTTCATTAACTGCATCATCCAGCAAGGACTTATTAATCTTCACCTTCTTATTCTGTTCTAGTTTCTACGCTCATTGTCGAACTTTTCCGCCGCCGGAGTCCGTCTCCTCCCACGCCCTAACATCCCTGCTCACAACCACCAGCCACTCGCATTCTCGTGCTCATGCTCCTTTCCCCAGTCGCAACCATCTCATCCACTACATGCTACATCTCCTGAAATACACCTCTCCGTTGGCCGCGCCGCCATCGCCGCCCACCCCCCCGGCGCTCTTGTTCCTCCCCTCCGCCCCTCAAGAGACCGCGCCGCGGAATGCCAGAAAGTTGGCGGCGCAGCGCGGCGCGGGCGCACGTAGCCCGTATTTTATTGCCATTACAGGAACACGCCAGGCCCCCCCCCCCCGCGCGCCCATCCCGGCCCCGTTCCGTGCAGCCTCAACTTGCCTCTCCCCACTCCGCCTCTCCCCGCCATGGCAAGCCACTCCTCGCCTCCTCTCGCTCAGCTTCGTCCCACCTCGCCTGGTTTCTCCCACCTCGTCTCGTTTCTGCCCGCCACGTTTAGCCCCGCCACGCCTCGCCCCGCCACGCCTAGCCCCGCCACGCCTAGCCCCGCCACGCCTAGCCCCGCCACGCCTAGCCCCGCCACGCCTATCCCCGCCACGCCTATCCCCGCCACGCCTATCCCCGCCACGCCTATCCCCGCCACGCCTAGCCCCGCCACGCCTAGCCCCGCCACGCCTAGCCCCGCCACGCCTGCCACGCCACGCCTGGCCCCGCCACGCCTAGCCCCGCCACGCCTGCCCCGCCACGCCTATCCCCGCCACGCCTATACCCGCCCGCACGCCTAGCCCGCCGCCTGCCCCGCCACGCCAGCCCCGCCCGCCTGGCCCGCCACGCCTATCCCGCCCGCCTGGCCCCGCCCGCCTAGTCCGCCACGCCTGCCCCGCCACGCCTAGGCCCCGCCACGCCTGGCCCCGCCACGCCTGGCCCGCCACGCCTGGCCCGCCACGCCTGGTCCCGCCACGCCTGGCCCCGCCACGCCTGCCGCCCGCCGCCCGCCTGCCCCGCCGCCTGGCCCCGCCGCCTGCCCGCCACGCTGGCCCCGCCACGCCTGGCCCCGCCACGCCTGGCCCGCCGCCTGGCCCGCCGCCTAGCCCCGCCACGCCTAGCCCCGCTTCGCCTAGCCCCGCCGCCTGGCCCCGCCCCGCCTGGCCCCGCAGCCTGCCCGCCGCTGCCCGCCACGCCTAGCCCCGCCACGCCTAGCCCCCCGCCTGCCCCGCCCCGCCTGCCCCGCTCGCCTAGCCCCGCTTCGCCTAGCCCGCTTCGCCTAGCCCCGCTTCTGCCCTGCTCCCTGCCTTCGCCTCTCCCCTCCACTGCACGCTCATCACCCCTCCCAACTTCTCCCACCCCCATCTCCCATCCTCCGATCACAATCCTCCCGCCTCCTACTGTTCCTCGCCCTTCTCCGTTCTTACCTCTACCTTGTCATCCCCCACCCCGCCCCCTCTCCACCTTACATTCCTCCTCGCACCGAACTGTCCTCATCTCCCCGTCCCACCCGTGCTCTGACCCCCTCCCCCCCCCCTCCCGGCCCCGCGCCCACCTCTTCCCCACCCCCCAGCAAGGACTTCCACCGCCGCCGCGCATTTTTCTCGCTTCTTAATGTCTTCCTGCAGTGTTCCTCCGCTAACGCCCGCTCGCATTCTCACTCATCTTTTTACTCGAGCGCCTCCATTTCCTCTCCGCTTCACACTCCACAGTCTGCGCGGGTAATGCAGGCGTAGTAAATTAAGGAGAGTCAATATGCAAAGTGAATATCAAGAGTATTAAGTTGATAGTAAACCTCCCCTTTGAACTACAACAAGCATAATATTTTCATTAGGTACACTTCTTTGCAGGAAAGGAATTAAATTAAATCACCATTAAATTTCTATGACGCTGAAACACGCACACGGTGAAGGGTAGAGAAAGTCAAAGAAGGGGAACATGAAAACAGTATGAACTGGAATCTCTTGAAAGAGAAAGATAAAGAAAGGACCATGAATTAATTTTTAATTTTTGAAATGAATTGCCAATGACCAATGTTTTCTTACTTTTCAACGACAATAATTATCTATATTTTATGTCATGAGATCTGATCTGCTGATCCTTCCTTGCACATACAAAATCTGATACAAAATCTCACGTAAAATCCTTTTTTCTTCAATAGTAATACTTAAGTTTTTAATTATACCAAAATCCGCCAATGCTTTTTTCAATATATACATCGTTTCTAAGGAAGCACTAATTGCTCGAAAATCTACTTTCAACGTCTCTGCTCTGCTGACACTGGCACGGAACAAAGGAATTGTCTTTCTTTGAACTCTCTCCCTAGGAGCCGCTGCGTAATAAAAGTATATTTCCTTGTTGTGATTAGAACCCGGAACCTCTCCTGGCATGCAGCATCATTTACGGTCGCACCACCATATATCCAACGGCAGTTGTTTGCTTCGGGAACAGAACAACCCGATTCACATAACTTCTACCCGTGTTCTCAAGATCATATCACTCGCAGACATGTTGAATTGCTATACCTTCACCCGCACACACATTTAGCACAACCCCCCTTATGTCCCCTCATCCCACACCCACTTTCATTCCGAGTTCGAAACTCGACGCTTCTCTTTCCTCCCGGCACCACAGCACCGCATTCATTTCCAATCTCCAACTCCATTTCCTTCGCTCCCCGCTACGCCCCCCCCCCACTTCGCCCCGCCCTTTTCGCGCCACCGCGCCAGCTCCAAGTGGGTCAAACCCGGCCCCCCTGATGAATGGGCACGGAACCTTGCACACGGCGCGCGCTGCCTTGCCGCCGCCTTGGAGAAGGCGTCTGCGTTATGACTTGCCTTAGCGCAGTGCCCTGCCCCTCCCCACCCCTCCCTTTCCCCTCCCCTCCCCTCCCCTCCCCTCCCCGCCCCGCCCCACCCCTGCCCTTTTACCGCGTTCGGTCTCTCGCTACAAAGATACAGCTCGAAGAGCTCCGCGAAGAAAGGTTTAATTTTATCTTATTTATTGGCCGTGTTCCATTTACGGAGAAAATTACGGTAGCTTCGTCGTAAAGTGTCGTACGTGCTAATTATTACAAAAATATGTAAACTAATTTTCGTGAGCAATGTAATAAACGGTCCTAACTTATATTATGAGTATTCACAAGTTACTGAAACAAAGTCTAGGTCTTCTTTAAAGTTGGCTGAAAACAAAGATTAGTTCTACAGCCCATGTTTATCAATGTAGCAAAATTATCGCATCGGCACGATAAAGTGTTTACGAGAATTGACGCAAAAGCACTATTTATAATGTAATTCTCAAGTTTTTAGTAAGTTGAATCAAAAATATTTGTGTCGTTCACGTTATAGAGTTTTTAACATTTTCCAAATCGTCTCATATGTTTGGGTTACTAAATTTTATTCAGTTCTAATGTTGAATCAGGAGAACAAGAGAGATACAGAGAGATACACAGAGACACGGAGAGGTACAGGAAGATTAGAGACAGAGAGCCAGCGAGAAAGAAAGAAAGAGAGAGAGAGAAAGAGAGAGAAAGAGAGAGAGAAAGAGAAGGCCATGTTATTGTGTACAAACTACTATGTTATTGGCCATGTTATTGTGTACTAACAATGTGAAAACATTTAATAATATATAATAATAATGTGAAAACATTTAAGTTATAAAAACGAGTGCCGAAAGAAACTACGTTATTATATCAGCATTAGTGCTGTAATAATAAAATCTGACATTATTTTGTGACTAATTAGCGACTTTCTTGTATTCAATTTTATTCATTTTGTTATCATAAATCACAAAACACATAAAAGTGTCAACGATGCTTTAACTGATTAAGATAATCACGAATAACTTAAACTAATTAGGGTAAATTTGCATGTTAAATTGAGATGTAATGCATACATTTAAGTATAGACAATCCGCATAAACTCGAGAAAGAGTAATAGAAAAATCGTCTTAATAATCAGAATGTATTCAATGAACATAATGCAATGCAAATTTGAAATCTGAGTAAAACTCTTTCAGCCACGAGATATGGAAGCAAAGTTGTAATCACAGAGAAGCTAAAGACAAAGACTAAGATCGAGGAAGATACTCCTAAATCGTCACGCGAATTGTGCAACCAGTTGAGAATATATCGTGATAAAAGTAAATGGAGAGATTATACAGAGAATAACAGCCTTACTGGTGTAGTCATCAACATATAAAGTGGTCTTGGGGAAACCTCGAATAGAAACATGGATGAATGCAAGATGTTTCAAAAACAGCTTATAAATGGTACGTGAATACATCATTACAGTAATAACTACTAATAATGTAAGCAATATTAATTTATTAATTACAATTTACTAGTGTACAAAATACATATAATTATAAGCTGCCAAATCTGCATATATTAAATAATTTGTAGCTCTTTTTGAACTTATCAATTCTCTAAAGAATCAAAATAATCAACCAAAGCTTTCCACGACCACACACAATGCGTTTCTTCTGTAATTATGAAATTATTTTCCAGGGTCTAGTATAATTTACAGTGATTTCAAACTCCGAACGCTTTATATTACTGCGACCTATTTTTATTAAATATTGTATAATTTAATAACATAATAATATCAATAAATGTAATAATAATAATAATAATAATAATAATAATAATAATGAGTATTTATATTTTGTTAGGTTCATGATGTTAATAGTTGCATTACACTAATAACTGAAATAATAATAGACGTACGCAGCATACAACAATATAATAATTATGCATAAACTAATCGAGCTTGCTAAGAATCTCAGTTGTTTTTAAAACGACCTAAATTAATAATTTTTTTAAAAAAATACTGTCATGTTAAAAAGGGGCAAATCGGAGAATGAAAATATTTACGAAAATAAAATGTTTTATAACGTATGATCCAAAGTACCCCCTTCGAAAATGTTTCCAGATGCCGCAGAACTCGTACTCCCTTTTTCCACGCATCTATGAATAACGTGTAGTTGTGTCGCAGATTCTCACTCATCCAAAGGGGTACATTTAATTTAAAATTATTTAAATATAGGCAAAATAGACTCTCTCTCTCACACTCACCCACGCACTCACTCACCCATGCACTCACACAAACGCATATGTTCCTTCGTTATCAACAAATTATTTCCCGGTCGCCAAGCGAACCGGTAGCTGAAAAATCCGGCGCCCCGTCGTCTTAATTGATTGATTGATTAGCATTTCCAGGCGCGGCAACTACTAAAGTCACTTGTCCCGCAGGTGTAGAGTATGTTTTATCACAGGAGGTGCAGCGGTGATCATCTCCTGCAAAATGAGGAGATTCGGCGCCAACCTACACGGCGGCTAGCAGGTTTGTTTTTTCATCCAGGTATCCCCACCAGCAAGACACCACCCCAACCGAGACAAACTCTACGTTGCCGACTGGTCTCCCGACTTGTGTCGTAGTGTAGTGCGTGGAAGTGGAAGTGTGTCTAAGTAAGTGATAAGGAAAGGTCAAGGAAGATGAAGGAAATATCGCGTGAGGTCCATGGACCGTTCTTTAGGGTATTTCTCGATCATTCGGCTTATGTTGACCAAAAAACCAAACCTAAAAAAAACTATCGATCAGAGCTACAGGCCGCTAGAATTTTCCTCCAGACAGCGGCTGAATTCGTTCTAGCAATGTAGCTACTGTCAAAAGTTCCTTCCGTCGAGATTTGAACCCTGGGACCCTGAACCCCGGTCAGCAGCAATTCAGATGTTGCCAGTTGATGCCCTGAGCCACCTCAGGCGGTCCGGCGTCGTCTTCCTAAACGTCGATAAAGTGGCGCGTCTTAGTTAACGGCCGCCCGCCGCTTGGCATCCACGTCCCGACCACGCGTCGCCGCCATTACGAGATATCCCCTTAAAACACACAGCACGAGGCTTCACTGTCCATTAGAATAACGACAGCCATTAGCGCCAAATGCGTTTCATCTCATTTACATCTGCACCGGAACATCAGCGTCGCGACGCCACGCGTCGGCGGCTCGCGTAGCCCCCTTCCCCGGAACCGCCCCCTCCCCCTCCCCCCCTTCCCCCAAATTTTTCCTAACCCTCCATCCCCACCACTCTCATCCCCGCCCTTTCTCCTCAGACCCCCCACTTCACATTGGTCCCCCACTTCTAATCCCCCCTTTATGGTTCCCTCTTTCGCGTGTCCCCACCCCTTCATGCCCTCCCCTTCATATAATCGCCCCTTCATGTCCCCGCCTATTCATGTCCCCACATCTTCATATCCCCGCCTTTTCATATCCCCCTCTTCTTGCCCCCCCATTTCCCTTTCCTCTTCCCCCCCCTTTCGCCCCCCCCCCCCCCCCCGCCGTTTCTGCGTCCCAACGCGGCCGTGTAACGGGCTTCCTTCCAACTTCCACTGCTGTTGCTGTTGCTGCTGCAGCTACCGCCGCTGACCCGGCAATGTGGGCTGCCGCGCCGAGATTACGATCGGCGGGGCGCCGCGCCACGTACGCCTTGCACGAGAAAATACATTTGCTGAATTTGCATAAAGAATAAAGCTAGTATTAATCAGTCAAGGCGGAAAAGTAAGCGCTTACAATTAGGCTTGAATATTTCAAATTTCTTGATTTCTCAAATGGGCACATTCATTTTCCCGCAACAACGAACTTTATTATATCGAAATACTCCACAGTCATTTCATTTTGAAAACATGTTAATTATATTACGTCATTAATATTGCTATTATTTGTCATCTGTAAACTTAGTCTTCAACTTTTCCAAACACCACCGCGATTGTGGAAGTAATTTCTGGAAATATTCTGTTTGTTCCCCGATTCTACTTAGAGGTAGGGCGGTTTCATTTTATTTCAAACAAATCGATGTGCGCATAAATTATTTAAAATGTTACAAATTTTTAAATAATTTTAAGAAGAGTTCATCAGCCATTGTGTCACTGCTTGACCTTGTAAGTTTTTTCTCTCGTTTGGTAAAAATGTTCTCCTAGACATTTAAAGCGTGCACATTTAATGTTCCTTAAGGAATTGAGTACACATTATGAAAGCAAAGAGGATTGAGAGTAATATTGAGGCAACAAAAAGCTTTGCGTTGTTGACACAAAGTGAAACGTTCTTACACCCCGACGTATCCAGACTGTTACAATCCTAACATGAATGCAAATATTCGAAGAGTTGAATACTAATAAGTGATACGATAATAATGTTGCCCAGTTTCATTAAAGGAACTGATACGTCTTCGTCGTTAAGTTCACAAACTTCCGTGCAAATAGTTAATTACTTTAACATGTATGTATCTCGAACACACTTACACGGCCTTTCCCAAGGTCGCATTGGACGAATTGAATACCAGTAAAACAATTGTAGAGTATTCCCATTTACACTGCACGGACCAATAACTATAGTCTGCACCGAAGTTTTGATTGAAATTCCAATTGTAAAACTAAATATTTATCTCACAGGATTGCGTTCGTATTACTTACCTGCAACATCACTCATTCTCCTCGATTTAAATGAGCTTGCAGAGAAAAGGGTGAGACCGAGATGAACGTTATGATCGCTTTAGCTGTTTCAATAACAGCAGCAAATGATTTCGCGCTTGGATTGATTGATTGATTTTTTCGTGTTTCCGGGCGCGTTAACAGCTAACGACCTAGCTGAAAATCTAGTGTCGAAAATCCTGCCGCCGTCAGGACACGAACCTATGACTTCTCGGTCACATGCGCTGCAGTGACATCGCGAACTGAGCTACCGCTCCCGGTTTGCGCTTGGATATAATACGAGATGGAGAATAACGGGTAACAGACACGGGATGGATTTCCGTAACATGTAACATGCAGCATGTTATTTATAATGGAAGATATCATTCTGCATTCCACACAGTGTAAGCTTAACGTTGAATGATGGGAATATCACATTAGTCAGGTTTTGTCCTTGCATTCCGTACAGTGGTTTACACGTTCCGCTTTAAGCTTCGTAATGGGTGTCAGACATCGATTGGGATTACAGTGAACTGTTCGACACATGATTACGTTTTGCTTGGTCTTGTGACAAGTAACAGACAATTCGGTTCTTGTTTCCAAAAGCAACAAGAATCGTCATCCTCTAATACACCCATTAATTCGAAAGAACAAATATAAATTAAAAGGAAATTATGCAGAACGTTTACAAAACCTCTTTCCAAAACAATGTTGATCTTTGGTGATTGCGTCAACAGATTCCAACAAATGTTTTTCTTATTTTCCTCCGATCATTTCTGTCTTGATGCTGGGCACTACCGTTAACATCGGGTCACGAGAAACACACAGTTCTTCCTTCCCCTTCTGTCGTTTTGCTGCATCCGTCAGACAGCATTTTCGATTATTGATTTCCTTGAAAGTGGACGAGGTTCGGTGTCAGGTTTTGTCGTAGATTCGTCCGTAACTTCCTAGAAGTTACTTACGTAATATGTGATTATATTCAGTGCACTTTTTTCGTCTCAGTGCGGTACATTTCAATAACAACTCTAATCATCGTGCCCAAAACATGAGAAATAGTTATGTTTAGACTTTAGAATGTGTCGAAGTACCACATGATCAAACTACAGATAAAAAACTTAACAAGATAATAATCAGATAAATGTTTCTATAGAATCAATGGTTAAATAAGATAAACTATTTATCATTTACAGAAACAGATGGTTTCTTTTAATATATCTCAATTAACGTTTATATGAAAGATACATCGCGACCGTTGTACTCTTACAGGCGCCAAGTGTAGGAGTTACCCTAGTTTCTTTCTCTATCCTCATGAAACAGGTACAAGTACATAAGCCATTGCACAAGTTGGGAAACGATTCCGGGACCTTAGGGTATGGACTCAACAAATACGCCTTGTTCGCAAAGGAGGTCGTTGTAGATGTATCAAAGTCATCTTCCTCTAACGATTTCAAAGAGTTCAAGGGGGCCATGCATGCCAGATATGCTGTCATCCTCGGAATCTACTCCAAGGTCTAACTTTTTGTCGCGGTCTGCACCAAACAAATATTTCCACCATTCCAGAATGTATGCATTCTTCATCTCGATGTTTAGCATATGTTTGATAGACCCAAGAACTCAGCTGCTTCATCGTCCTCGTGGTGTTTAAATCCATGCAAACAAGGGCTATCAAGGCCAGTCAACTCCACATTTTCTAAGAATATAAAGGGAGGGAGGTATATAGAATCACAGCCAGATAATTTTAGATGGGCAACAGCTCAATCAATCAAATCGGGAGCGAGCTGCTCGGAATATTCTCGCGATGGTCTGACCACGATATTATCACGATTGACACATCGATCTAAACTTTGACTGAGCAGATAACTTCTTTCGCATGTCATATCACATCTCGTTTTTAAAGTATTTCCAGGGAAAATACGCAGCTAGAGGTGGTTTATGGAGGAATAAATCTATAAGGGTACGAATGAACTTTATTTTACTTGCAAATTTGTACTCTTCGAATATATCCCCAGTAACTTAGCAGATATCAACTAATATTATCCATAAAATGTTACATAATGTTAAGAATGTGGCATAATTTTCGATCTAGTACTTACACACTTCTGGGGACATCTGCTTTGATGTATGAAAGTGAATAATTAACTGTAACCAAACCGAATGCACGTTTACAAATAGCATTGCGAGTCCCTTACAAATGCTAAAGCAAGCATACGTACTCTGAATGCAAAGTTCTCAGTGAATAATTAGAAACATATCTCATGGCACACAAAATAAAATAAGATAAATAAACACGGAAAACAGATATTGGTTGAGCCACCACTAAATCAGTAAAAGGGCTGGTTACGTTAAACAAACTAATAGGCAAAACAGAAAACTGAAACAGTAACAAAAATGCGGTAAGAATTAAGTAATGATCCAACTGCCTTTCAGTCCATTTTGTGAAGCCCAGAAGAAGAAACACAAGGCCGCATAAAATCACAAACAGTACTGTATTATCTGCGTAATTGTAACATTATCCCCAGTTACAAGTGTCATTCTCCCGCGAGGGAGGCGTGGCATATTGAATCAACATCCCAACCCCCACCACAACTGCATACTTTCCCTTTCTCCCTTGAGCTGCACGAGCCTTCCGTAACTTATTCCGCCTTTCGGAGAAAATGCCTGCCAATTTCCGCCGAGAAGTCCCGGAAGGATCCCTTACATTTTTCTCCTTATTACCGTCCATTTGCCCCGGGGGAGTCGTGTCTCATTTTCTACGCCGCGGCGGGGCGGGGGGGACGGGGAAGGGGCGCGTAAACATTAAATTTGCGCTAGTGCACGCGACGCGATGTGGGCGGCAAGGGCGGGTGGATGCGTGGGCGGCAAAAGTGGCGAGGGGGGGCAGGGGTGGAAGGGGAGAAGGGGGTAGGGGTACGTGGGAGTGGTGTGGTCGGTGGAGACTCCGGTGGTGGTGGCAGTGGTGGAGGCAGTGATGGTGGTGGAGGCAGTGGTGGTGGAGGCAGTGGTGGTGGAGGCAGTGGTGGTGGAGGCAGTGGTGGTGGAGGCAGTGGTGGTGGAGGCAGTGGTGGTGGAGGCAGTGGTGGTGGAGGCAGTGGTGGTGGAGGCAGTGGTGGTGGTGGTGGTGATGGTGGTGGAGTGCGGGGATGGTAAAGGCGCGGGCGTGAACCAGAGGGAGGGCGGAGGGACGAGGGAGGGCTGGTGAAGTCGGCGGGTGCGGTGAGTGGAAGGGCGGTGACGGTGGAGGAGTGGGACATGTGAAAGTGGTGAAGCCGATGGAGGCGGCAAGGGCTGTGATGGCGTCCGAGTGGTGATGGCGGCGGGGGTGGTGATGGCGGCGGTGGGGGGTGTTGGCGGCGGGGGCGGAGGTGGAGGGGTAAACAGAGGCAGCGGGGACGGTGAAGACAGCAAGAACAAAGTGGGCGTGGAGGGCGACGGGGACGGCGGCGGAGGAGGAAGCAGCAGGTGTGGCGTGGGCGCTGGCGGTGGCAGGGGCGAGGCGACGCGGAGACCCCGCCTTCGGTAATAACTTAATCGCGAGCTCTGTCGCCGCACGCGTGCCGCCGACGTGGCGGGGGAGGGGAGGGGAGGGGAGCAAGGGGTAGCACGCGCCAGGGGTCGCAGCGGAGGGGGATGCGGATCTCAGGGAGGGAGGGCCAGTAGCCGGTCGGCTGCCAGCTCCAGTATATACCGACGAGACGGAGGACATGGAATTTGTGTGTACTATCCATGAACAATCTGCAATCGTTAATATTACAAGTAGCATTTTGGTATTTTTGCAAGACATTTCGAGAGCAAAAAGGCAATGTTTCAATGTTACAAAAGAAAGATGCAGCGGCATGGCAGTGTCTTAGGCTAGATATTATAGCGTCTAATTTTATAAATTATTTTAATTTGGAAAAAATACAAAAGTGTGGAAGTTAGTCTACATTTTGTAAAACGTGTCAACTAAACCGTGTGTCAACCGTGGGACGACACTAAATTAATACACAAATTTTCATCCAATTTCTCAGCTATACCAATAAGAAGGCTTTACGAAGCTAGAAGTTTTGTAATGAGAATCCAAGCTCTTGACAACTGGCAAACATTGCAATAAATTTCCTTAAAGTATTTGCACAAATGCTTAATGAAGTTTTAATTCATTGTTCTCTAGAACAGTTGTTTTTGTTTCCTTATTCTTATCATTAATATAAAGGTTGAAACAAAGCTCGATAGCAAAACTTGAGAAATGCATTGGTCATTTAGATAATAGAGGAAGTTTATTATATGGGTACCGAAATGCTAAATTACAGTTGTTAGTCTTACCAATTTGCGCTGTGTCCATGAATAATAAATGTTCAAACTGACAACTAGTTGTCTCAATACAGACCTTTGTTCATCTTTGCGTTGAATACAGAACATGTTAAAGGTCGAACTGTCTGACAATCTGCGAACTGTCTCTAGTGCGAGCAGTATGTAGTGCTGACTGACTGGCAAGGTACCACATAACGTAGACGTTTGTTAATCATGGACAGGAGTCCTATACCCTAAAGACTTGAAGTGTCTCTCTGTATTAGATAGATTTGTAAAACACTATTAAATTTTACTGGCATGTTATTGCTTATTATAGCCTTCTATTCCGAGCTCGATATATACTCTATAACTTACCTGGATCGATAGGAACATGGTTTCTATGGAAATATGAAAACAGTTGAACGATGCTACACGTTCTCTTATGGAGGGAATTATGAGAGGGAATTATAGGAGGCAAATGTGTAAAGACAAACCGAGTCAAGTTAACATCAAGTTAATTACAAATGAAGTAAATATAGATAATGAAATGAATTAAATTAGATAAAAAAATAAAATCTTGTATGTAGTACCATGGGCGTTAACTGGTTCCATTGACTCTAGTGACAATAAGACTACGGACCAAACTGTTCCGCTTTTTGTCGCCTCTCAATTATTAGACGTCTTAAAATGTAACTATTTTTTGACATACGCGGCGATATATTTTTTTAAATGTCCTTCAGTTTTGCAATCTGTGATTTGGATATCGTCTCTGATACAAGTGATGCGGTCCGTAAGAGGTGGCATGCATGAAACCAAACATGTAATACTTGCATATGAATTATTCGTTTATTTTCGCTACAAAGGCTGAAATCTGCAAAAACACACCTTTTTACATCGCCACATAATGAAAACCACTAAAAATAAATTTATAGGTATATTTTCTATCGGATTCTTAGATACCGCTACGTGTTGATATTGCAGTTAATAATTTGCCGACGCGAAGAGGAGTTCAGGTCAACAACATTTTTATGCGCAATTTCGGTACCAATTCAATGTCTTTAAATTTACCGATCGCGTCATTAGCCAACATTTATAAAACCTTTGATAACTTCCAATACCAGAAGTTAGAATAATTCAGTAATTAAGTATTCTCAATTGTAGCTATGAACTTTCCTCTACGCATGAAGAAGTAACTCTGTACGATTTGCATTCAGTATTATTACGCACAGAAGAATAATGTTAATATACCTCGAGACTAAAATCTCTAATATTTTCCTTGATTCAGTGGATGCGAGAATGTCAGGATTCATATGGTCTGTCCCTTCTGATTACAAACCCTCGGAGAATCTAGTAAATGATTGGCCAACCAAACGTTATCAGCATATTCCAAAAGCCAGCGACAGATCTATTGTGACTTCGATTCCCGCGATTACATTCGCTTGCGAGGTACTCCGGGACTCTTCTGATATCCGTTTCAGTTACCCTCGCTCCGTAGCTCCTCGTTCCTCTCCGCCGCTCTGCAACCGGGGAAATGAAGCCCCACGCGGGCCCTCCGCCCCGCCCCGCCCACCGTCGTTCGCCTCGAACCGCCCCCTCGCCACGACTAGCCTGATACAGCCCCGCGTCCTCGCCACCACTGCCTCTAATGGTAGTCCACCCACACTCTTACTTCAGTCACTACGTTACCCCGTTACTCCTGCCCTCACCATTTCTCCCGTCCCCTCCACCGTACTCCAGCCCCCCCCGTTACACTCATCCCCTACCTTCACTTTTCTCCACCGCTACACCCATCCCCTCCAAAGTTACCCTACCTCCATCATTACTCGCTCCCTCCATCGCTGTTCTCGCCTTCCACCATTACTGCCGTTCCATACACCTTCACTCCCGCTCCCTTCATCGATACTCCTCTCTTCACCGTCCCTTCCATCCCTTCCATTGTTACACCCACCATCCTATTACTGCTGCCCTCTGTAGCCATTATTCTTTCCCCAACGTTATTCCCGCCCTCCTCCCTAATTAATCCCGGCCTCTTCAACGTTACTTTTACCACCACCGTTTCTCCGTTACTCCCACCTCACTGCACGTCCACCCAGCATCGCTGAACTTGATACCGCTCCCACTGATTCCATCATCTCTTCATCTCGTCACTACTAATCTCAACCTTGCCCTCATTCTCATTCCCTTGCTCCTCATACGATCCCGCCGCTGCCTTCACTACCACCCCCATCGCCTCAGATAGACCCAGTGCCCTGCCCTTACCCCTTCACTAATGCCTGTGTCTCTTAATGCCACTCCACCCGCACTCCACTTCACTTTTGTGCACACTGCTCGCCAGCCTCTGCTGTCCCTCGCATGCCACTCACTGCGCGGCGCGCCACCGTCGTAGTCCTCGCTGTCACCACACTCACCGTCCTCGATGTCACCTCGTCCTCACTCGCGTCCTTGCGCATCGTTCACCCACACCAACGCATCCCCCTCTTTAAAATTGCCAGCCACCATCCCTCTTCCAACGACGTTCTCGCTCTGATTTCCACGTACAGCTTTTGCTTCAGTTTCCATTGTCAACCTATCACCGTTATTATTGCGTTTAACGTCGCACGCACCACAACTTTCGACCGAACTCTCTACTAGGACCTCCGGGCAGAGGCACTGCCAAGACATTAGATAACCCTCAGCCGGACAACTTCCATCGCAGCCCTCACTATAATCAACACCTTCACCCTCCTCGTTCTCCCCTGGACTTTCAATCACCGGGAGAGGTGGCTCAGGACATCAATTGATGTCACTGCAGTGCCTCTGACCGGAAAGTCATAGGTACGAGTCCCGACGATAGTACGATTTTCGACACTAGCTTGTCAGCGAGGTCGAATTCAGTCGCCCTCTGCAGAAGAATTCTAGCGGTCGGCTGCACTGATCGGTAGTTTTGCGTGATTTCTCCGATCAGCACCAGGAAATGCCGGAGCAGTACCCTACCAAACGGGCCACGGACCGCGCGGGATCTTTCCTTCCTCTTCCGTGTCCTATCCTATCCCCTTACACACACACACACACACACACACACACACTAACATGCACTACACATGTCGGTAGACCGGTCGGAGCTTAGAACTAGTCTAGGGTGAGGCGGTGCCCCGGTGGTGGGACATACATGGTTGGGGAGGTGCTCCGCTTGCCGACGGCGCCGGATACGCCTCCAAAAAAATCCCCCCTCCCGCACTACACTTACGGAACTGATCTCCGTAGTAGACGTGCCCGGAATCACTAACAACCAACCAACCATCACTGTCGTCCTTTCCTTCGCCCCTTCCTCTAGTCTCCTATTTCCCTCCATCGCTGCCCTCCCCGTCACCGCCTACGTGGTCTCTGCCCCCACTCCTACATCTCCCCTCTTTCCACTCTGTCTACCGCGCTGCCGCCGTCGCCCCCTCTACTTCCGCCACCACGACCATCCGCTTCCTTCTCCCTCCATTGCCTTCGCCCCCAACCCCCGCCCCATCGACGCCGCCGCGCCGGGGCTGAATGCCCGAAAGGTCACCTGCGATTCGACGGGGCTTCTCGTAAGCCAGTCGCTCTAATTTAATGATATGTGGACGCTCCGGCAAGCGCGCTCAAAGAGGGCGGGGTGAGCTTTCAATGTGAATTACTGAACAGCCGGAGAGGCTGTATCATTTTTTCTATTTCACAGGGGTAGGTGGATAATCACGTGCCAGCAGACGCTGAAGAGATTTCGCATTTATTTTCTAATTAGATCCTTTTCTCCGTATTAAGTGAGTGGATTGCAGCTCTTAATATTTTTTCTGCGTGAGAGATTTTCCAATAAGTTCCTATTTCGTAAAAATATGTTTAAAATATCCCTTGGTAAAATCTAGAGGTCTGGACAAACAATTTCTTTCATTCTAATGAAACATTTGTCAAAATAAAAAAATTGGCCAAGTCATTTGAAACAAATTGTGCCTCTCCCATTAGGTATTACTCCAATGTTTATTAATAAAAAAATTGAGTTTAAGAAAAACATTAATAAATTTAGGAAACAAGTAAATGTGCAAACAATTCTTTTAGTGACGAATTCATAATTTTACGCAAACACGTCATGTTCAAATATTGTTTGAAGGTTTTTATTACTATGCCTTCACTGCATATACCTCTCAAACAAAATAAAATTGATCTATACAGCAATTTTGGGTATGTGAAAAATCCACTCCTTTTCGAAGTGTGTAGTGACGTATACCTTTCGAGGACAGAGGAGAAGCCTCGTATGTGCGTAAGTCGTTGGGATTCTTTCGAAAGCAGCTCTGAACCGCAAAACCTGAGCCGATTTATCTCAAGAGGATTTGTGAGACTCGGTTGCCCCCTGCGTGGTTGTAAATTGTTTTTCACACCTAGAACCGATGCTGGCTGGCGCGCATGGAAAGGAAAAGAAAAACAGAAGCGCAAACTGTGCATGGAGGACATGAGGAGTGTAAATATTTTCATGAATGTGAACTGAATGGGAACTCGTACTCTTGCAACACAACAAATCACACAAAAGATAAATCATCGAAAAAAAATTGAAATGATTTTTTCGTGTACCAACATTATAAATACCTTTGTAGTTGTAAGAAATCGTTCATTAATGGCATTTTATGGCACAATTTATGATGTATTAGGTGTTTATGGCAAAAATAATTACGTCATCAGCACAGTCAGTCAATCGCAGCAAGAGTAATGTGGGCTTGTGGCAGTAAACCCACCACCATTATTTTCCACAATGGTCAAATATGCGTAAAGTCATAATAAAGTGGTCTCCAAAAATTAACTTTTGTGCTGTTTTACACACATAATAACTTATGCCACTTGTTAAAAATTTTGTTGTATGCAATCAAACTTAAATATATAAACTAGTTCCACAATGTATTAAACGGCAAACATAGCAAAATACTGTCAATCAAAAGTCTAAAACCCAGCTGTTCTCTAATGTAAAACAACAATGTCATGCTGATTTATCCAACTTTTGAAATTCGCGAATAATCACTGGATATATTTCAGATAAAAAATGTTCATAGAAATGAAGAGTGTTTGTGACTCATGCGAATTTCAAAATATACACTTCCAAGTATTTTTTACTATTAAGAAAACAATGGCACTCCGCTCTCAAACTAAGGATTAGTATGAAAAGCAAATCTACTGTTCAGAGACACACCACCTTTGTAAGAAGCCAATTTCCATTCAATGCAATAATTCACAACTAGACATAATTCATTCACATTCGTCACCTAACTCTTTCTTTTCTTTGTTTGTCCATCTCTTCTTTACATCCTTCTTCTTCTACATATTTTTCTTTTTCTTCTACTCTTCCTTTTCTGTATTACTTCTAGAAAATCTGGACATACTGCACCTTCTTTAGAAAAACAATCTATTGAAATACTCACTTTGAAACATGCATCAAAATAGAAAACAAAAGGATTTAAAAATAATTTACTTGGAAAAATTTTCATCACAACATAAAGTGTATGTTTAAATTATAATTCTTATATTGAAATGCATTAATTTATAAAATCGTTTTCATAGACAAATACTAATAGTGGTTTATGGTTTATAATTATCCAGCATAATTTAACTCACGTACTTACTGTTCACTGATGCTATTGCGTACTTTCAAATCGTTCCAATGAAATGATCGCTGAAACGTCTGTTCCTCACTCTATTTGATGAACAATAGCTCAGCACATTACACTACCTTCCAATTTTCGTTTTATGTGCTTTCTGTCTTGAAATAAACTACTCCTAACCGTATCCCGCTGCGTGTCTTCTTCTAGACCCTACTTGTTCTTTTCCATTTGCCTCCGCACCTTCTCCTGCGGTCACGCCCACTCTGATTCCCGCCCCCGCAATGTCCAACCAACCTCCAACCTCCCGCCCTCCAATCGCCACCCAGCCTGCCGCCTTACCACCGCCCTGCCGACCCACACCCCGCCGCCCCGCCGCCCGCCCCTCCGGCCCCGCCGCCCCGCCGCCAGCCGCCCCGCCGCCCCCGCCGCCCCGCCGCCCCGCCGCCCCGCCGCCCCGCCGCCCCGCCGCCCCGCCGCCCCGCCGCCCCGCCGCGCCGCGCCGCCCCCGCCGCCCCCGCCGCCCCCGCCGCCCCGCCGCCCCCGCCGCCCCGCCGCCCTATCCCCCGTCCCCACAACCTCACCCCCTCATCTCATGGACGCCCCAGCACCCGCCACCTCAACACAGCCCTCACACCCTTTGTTTTCCTTACACCCCTCCCCATCTCCTTCTCCCACGTGTTTTTATACATGGGAGTTACAAAAACTATTTTAGTAACCTCTAACACCGGTGTTCACGTAGAGAGAAGCAATTTCATTTCTTTGTTGTCGTATTTATTATTTTTAACTGAGATTTAGCGCTCAAAATAATCTAAAAAATATGAGGAATTTTTTTTAATACCTGCTTGGATATCAATAGAAATTCCACTAATTTATTTCAATACAAATTCAACTAATTTATTTTCACACTTGATCACATTAGTCTGAAGGATGTTCAATTTATAAATTTACTATAGTTTTTATAATTATTATTTTTAATTAAAAAAATAGACTATGAATCACGACAAAGCATCGATCACAAAACATATATGTTAAAAATCGTCTTCAATAAGCCGATATTAAATAAAATCGATGTTTTTATAAAGATATCGATGTTTTCTAAACATCGACATCGATGTCCCATCTCTATCTACCACCCTTTCCCCCATCCCTCGGACCCCATTCTCCCCTCTCCACCGCAACCCATCCATGCTGCCATTGCAGCCTGACTTCGTAACGAGCTTCGTCTGGGAAGCGACTACCTTCGACGACTTTGGGAGCAACTTGGACGGGGAAATTCTTCTTCATTGAAAGGTGGTGTGCGGCGCGGGGAGACAGACGGAGGGAAGAAAAAGCACAAGAAGAAAAAAATATATATAACGTGTTCGTGATCTCCGGACATTTCGTTGCAAACAGACGCGAGAGGCCGTCTTAACGAAATCGTTGTTTGCTACTTTGTCGAGTGAACGGTTTAAACGGGGGAGAAGCTTTTGAAGGGAAAAGTTGGAATATTGAAATAAACGACAGTTCCCGAAATGCGAATGAAACTGGGAAAGGCAACCAAATCGAAACTGCTCCAGATTAGCTGCTCTTTGAGATATGAAAACGACGGAAGTAGTCTCATAAACGGAAAATATTGAGATAGGTGAATCATTATTTCAGTGAATTCAAATTTGCATGCTGTATTTTCTCGTATTCATATGCCTTTATTTTTACCTTTTTTTGGTTTGTAATATATAAAACTTTTAATATTTTTTATACTTTAATATTTCTACAATTCAAAGTATAATTTAAAGGTGATTAACATTTCTGTTTCTCAAAAATACCAGCAAATAAAATAAGTGTGATAAAAAATCTAAATATCAAACAAATGAATTTATGTTCAACTATTGTAGTTCAATCATAAGCAATTATTTCAGCACACTTAATAAAATTGGAACTCAGTCCACAATATATTTATAATTAGTGTTATTTTTGTGAAAAATGTTTCTTGAATTACATTTTATACAATGCCAAAAGTTCAAGAAAAGAAACTTTTCAACGTAAGCCATCCTTTCCTGTTGCTATCTTCCTAATTCTATGTGGATCCGTTTGCAGAATATCTCTTGTGCAATGCCAAGATCACCCCAATTTGGTTCCTCCAGCCCATTCTACCGTGCATGGCGAAATCTCCTAATTACATTCTAATCCCCACTCCTCCCCCCAAGCTCGCATACACCAAACAGAAGTTCCTTAAACCGCCCCCAGGTGCGCTTCGTTTGCGTCAAGAAGACAATGTCGGAGAAACCTCAATAGGACTAACTTTTCGTAATCCTCCGTGGCAAAACGCCGCGAATCAATTCTATCTCCTGAAACGAAACAGAAAAAAAATCGCGGATGCAAAGATGAATACGTAACAAAAAAAACGGAAGACGTAATAAACAAGGCGAGATCTCTAATTAAAAACTAGGCTCCAATGAGCTCACAGGGACCTCAGACTTGGGTGAGTTCACAGCGCGAATGTAATGAACGAAAGCTTCTACAAGACGCAACGCCTCTGTGGCAAGAGAGAAGTTGTCAACTTGTTATGGTAATTAGTTTGGCAACCGAGAGACAAAACAGGAAGCAGAGAAACGCCACAAAGCAAGCCTCTTGTATGTATGATTTGCTCCCTCGTTACTCGAAACACGTTTTTGCTCAACGCTATCAACAACCTGTAGTATTTTGGGGTCGTACATCGTTTTGAGAATGTAATTAATTTTTTGATCATAGCTTTTCAAACGTGTATCTATAAATTATGAATTTATTTTGAAAAAAAAAATATAAAATGGATGCCTAGATGGTAGATGTCACTGGAATTCACACCGCTTTGCACTTTCCGGTGAATATCTTCCGATTCGAAACCGGCAACAAGGTAATGCCTGTTTGTCATTTCTCTTTCGAATACGTTGACCCTGGTTCCTGCTGAAACCAGATCCGAGAAGTCCGAATAATGAATGTGTTAGTATCTGGTGTGCGTATGAAATTCACTGTGCGTGTAAAGAGTAGCTTCTTTGTGGCGGAAAAAAATCTGAAGAAGAAAAAGTAAAATCGCAGCAGTGCTATTTAAATATACTGAATAAATCCGTGATGTTCGTAAAAACAATTGCAGGACTTGAGAGGCTCCCTGTAGGGTTGTTAGTACTCTTAATTAGTTCAGTAGTCAAGAAGGCTACTTCATAAATTGCAGGCCTAAATAAGCAATGACAAAACACAATGCGAAAGATGTTGGAACACGTTGTTCCACATGAATTCTAACCTAGTGAACGGGCCACTAAACTCACACGATCCTTCCTTGCTTAAAGTGTCCCCATCGTCTGCCTTAAGAACCTCAGTATTAACTTGTCGCCGATATTCATATGCCATATGATCATGAAAAAAAATCCTATGCGGTTAAACGGATGTCACACTGAGAAAAATACTTGATTCCAGCCAAAAGATACCCGTATGCTGTATACAGGAGTTGCTGAAAAACCACACCAACAGTTTGCGAAGAAATAAAAGAGGTCATCTTCGACAACATAGTATGTTATGAAGTGTATGATACATAACAATGAATACCATGTTGACGAAGATGACCTTTTATTTCTTCGCATAAGAACGTCCACATCACCGAATCAGGATTCCCACAATACAAACAGTTTTTTGAAGTATCGTGGGCGTTTATTACAAACTGCACATTCATAAAGCATTGAAGGCTTTCACGGCCGGAGTAAATATTCATGTTTTCTTCCGGGCTGATGGGCCGTGGTCTAAATGGCGTTGAACTGCCAAACGTTTCGCCCACGACTGCGGTGGGCATCTTCAGTGGCGAGGTCTCGGGCGAAGTGTCCAGAACGGCGGTCACTCAGCCTGTCAGCCGCCGTCCCGGACACTTCGCCCGACGTTTGGCAGTTCAAAGCCAATTAGACCACGGCCCATCAGCCCGGAAGAAAACATGAATATAAACTACACATTCGATTCACTAAATCAGGAATCCATTGAATTTAATATTTCCGTTTCCTTCACGCACGTTTATTACAACTACGAGGGTTGGGGCAATCAAGGCAACTATTTCCACCTTTTTGTGAGAATGCGGGCACGTGTAGAAAATGTGAAATATACACAAGAAAGGAAGTGACTAAGTGCATGGACATTTAATGACACACCAAAATTGTGATTCTCATATTTATTAGGGTGTTTGAAATGACAGTACTGGTTTAATGTTCCAAAACATTTTATCACATACGTTTTCACAACATTCAAAAAGCAGTACTTTTATACCGTTATAAACCGTTATCGTTAAAAAGACCCGATTAGGTAGATGGTCGATTACCGCACGTTCCATAATGGTCCACAAACCCACAGAACGTCACGTCCGTTGCTGATCACAGGTTGGTATGTGTCCTCGCAGAAACTCTCCTAACAAATTCCGCGACTGTCCGGTATGGAAGGGCGTTATTCCAAAGAGCTTCCACTAACTCCCTGTGGCATTTTAGGACTCCAATGCTCGAGTATTGGTGAACTATTTTGGTGTATGAACGTTACTCGAAACTGGTTACATTAATCTCGCACGGTGGCAGTCGGACAACTGATTTCACATTGCTCTCTGTGCTAATAAAGGTAAATAAACAATTGTAAACATATAAATGTCTTTATTGGTGGCGAGGGTCAGGCTGTTTAGCCTGCTCTTCCGCTTGACCACTTTCAAAATTTATATTACAGTAGTACATAATAAAGGAAGTCATTCAATGAAAAATACGATACTCACAGAGACATCTGTTGTTATTAACACATATTAGTAGAGCATTTCTTTCACATGAGAAATCATATTGTCGGATCCGATAACATTTCTTTTAGAAAAAAATAACTGCAATGGCTTCTGCTCAAACCCTCTATATTAACGTTGTTGAGAGTAAAACACTTTCTTCTCGGTGCAGGTCAACGTGCGAATTTGGATACTGGATCAGACGAGGAAGACGTCTCTTGAATGTGGCGTTATTGTAATAGTAATTGGGTAACAACCGAGTGTCACTCCTAGTTTCGGCCGCTCGTTTTGAAGAAAGTAAGATGAGGTCGTGAGTGAGATGAGTGAGTGAAATGCCGTTGGTCGCATCCATGACTTCTGTTCGAAAACTAGCCATTATTTGTATCCTGGCAATTAAAAAACTGAAATTAATAAATATATAAAACTGTTTGGAACGTTGTAAGAGGAATAATAAGCTTGATTAATAACGCCTATCATAATCGATATTACGTGTGTTATTGGTCTCGTCTTCGCCTGCGTACGCTGGTTAGAATGTGAAAAGTGGGGGACCTGCTTCCTTGAAGTCACGGTCCAGATAGCGGGAAACGGATGGACAGGAATGAAGACACGTCTGTGGTACTTTTCTGAAGGCCACTTCTTCAGCATTGCATGGACGTGATCACGGAAGTCTCAGACACAACCGATCTGAGTAAACGGCCTACCAGCTCGATTCCGGCAGATGCCACAAACCCACTGATGCTCGACACTTTCAGCAAATTTCCACCACCTGGGCGGCATCGAGTCGGCAGGACACACCCAGCTGCAAGTTGGGTCATCACGAACGCTCGTTCCTCCGATGCTGGCATTATTTCATAAGAGCGCTATCAAAGAGAAATTGGCTGCCGAAACTGTTTCCTAACCCCGAACGAGGCCATCTCAATGATACATAACCCGGCCTTTCATCATTTCGAAACCACCTCGCTTTGCGCTTTTCTCGGAAGTCCGCACGTCCAGTGCGCATCGGCGCAAAAACGAAACCGCAAACCACCGGTTAAAAAACTATTAGGTTTGTGGCCCTTTCTCAAAAGCGCACGCTTGAATCAGACGCAATTTGCATTTTAACACAAAAATATGTAAAAGGGAATCCCGGAACGCACGCGCGGGCGTACCCTTGAGAGCCAGGGGCAGGGGGAGGGGCGCGGTTATTTTTTTGATGCCGCCGCCGCCGCCTCTTTGTAAGGCCCGGGTGGCGCGGACGGGGCAGGGGGGGGGGGGGGGGTTTTTTCCCTTGTAATTTCCAGACGGAGGGCCGGGGGGGGCGAGGGAGCGATGGCACTGCCGACGGAGGGCGAATGCGGAGGAAGCGGCGAGGACGAGGGTGTGGGGGAGGAAGTGGGGACAAAGGTGTAGCGGGGGCAGAGGCAGGGGCGGAGGCAGGGTCGGAGGTAGGGTCGGAGGTAGGGTCGGAGGCAGGGTCGGAGGAGGGTCGGAGGCGGGGTCGAGGCAGGGTCGGAGCGGGTGGGGCGGACGGAGGGGGTGGGCTGGGGCGGAGGCGGCAGGGCGACGTTGGAGGCGGGACGGCATCACTTGCAGTGGGTTGGCGCGGGGATGGCGCGATGGGTGATGAGAGTAGCAGCGGCAACGAGGCGGGGACAGAAACCGAGTCTGCGGTGAAGGGGTGGCGGGGATTAGGGTATGGGCGGGGGAGGAGGGCGTGGCAACGATGGAGTCGACAGGGGGTGGCGGTAGGGAGGCAGTGGCGATGGAGACGCCGGCAGAGGGGCGGGGACGTAATGAAGAGCAGTAACGCGATTTCACCTCCGGCGTCACCGCAGAGATTTCTCTCCGCTCACTCTCCTCACCACGGAAAGGAGGACCGACTACGCGGCGCCGAAAGCCGAGGGTAAATTTGACAAAGCACCGACGCTTATGAAGCGCGATTGAAACAGGAAACTGTAAAATATTTCAACCGGTCGAGTTCCGGCGGGCGCGGAAAGAACCGACCGCCCTAATCAAGCTTTGTCGCCCGGTGCCCCGCCCCCCTCGACCGACCCGCTCGCGCCAAAAGAGCATTACAAATTGGAGAGGCCGAATCATCAATGTCAAACCCCCAATTGGCCCCGCGTCGCGAGGGGGCCCGGCTCCATTTTTCAATGCGAATAACACCGTATCAAGCGGCCCCTTGCTGCGAGAGGGGCCGGGGGGGGCACCCTCCGCTAGCCCCCGCCCCCCCTTTTCCGCCACGCCCCCTGGGGACCGCAAGGGCCGCAGGGGCAGCCCGGCGGCCTGTTTCGGATTATCAGGGCTATGGAGCGTCGGAGGAGGGTGCCTCAAATGAGGCTTCATATTTCTGGATTACGAGTCGCGGTTTTTTTCTCCTTCTCTTTCAGTCTCTCTCTCATTTACTCTCTCTAGTGCTGTGTTCCGTGAGCCGAGGGTGGAAGGAAGGATGAGCGATGGGAGCTATCAGCGACTGAGTGGAAGGATGCGGCGGGGGGAGGGGCAGGTATTGGAGGAGCATCGGGCGACGGCGCGAGAGGGGTTCGAGGAGAGAGGGGATGTGTATGGGAGGAATATAGAAGAGGAGGGCTGAGAAGAAGAGAAGGAAACAGGAAGAAAAAAGAAAATGAGGAAAGAGAGGAAAGAGGGAGGGGGGGGAGAAGTGGAGAGGGGGTTGGAAAGAAGACAGGAAGGTGAGATGGGTGAAGTGACGTGGGTGAAAAAGCTGGAGGGTGGCAGGACTGTAGTTTGAAATGACTGGAGAATGACAGGACTGCATTGTGAGATGACGGAGGTGAGAGGGCTGAAGATTAAGAATGCTGGAGGGTGAGAGTGCTGGAGGACAGAAAAACTACAGCACAAGAGATAGAGAATGTGATAGCGGGGGAGAGGAGAAGGAAAGACGGGGGAAGGACGCCTGAAGGCAGAAGACCAGTACGACGGGCGGCGGGGGCCGGCAAGTCAGCAAGATGAAATCAGAAGACGAGGACGCGAGGTTAGAGGTCCAGTGGGTCAAATCGAAAACCGCAGTCGTCAACTAAATTCTGTGCAAGGACCCTTGAACACATAGGAAGCGGCGACTATATCGAAGAGAATGTGCCAGAAGGGATAAGAGGTAATGGCTGATCACTTACATCAGAAATGAAGACAGAGTGTGAACAGAAACAATGAAATGGCAAGAACATACAATGATAAAACGAAAACACATTAAAGAAAAATAATAAATTTTTGAAGAACGTGGTAATGGAATAGTGTGAAAAAATAATATTCCAATTAAAACAAGAAACAAAAGACATATAAAGCAAACTGCTTAACTTCAAAATGAAACGAACGGTAATAGAAGAGATGTGTAATAGAAATGAAAGTGCATAGAAAAGAGAACCGAGAAAATGTAAAGCAAAGCGCTTCAGGAAATTTTTTATGAAAAAAGTGAAAAAAAGTAAGAGAAGTCAACTGATCAGTGTTAACACAAAAGAGGCTCCCAAAAAAAAAGAAACAGAAGAAGAACAGTGAGGCGGAAAGGCAAGTCGCGAGGAGCGGGAGGAACGCATCAGACGTGAGCAGCAGTCGCGAGAAGAAAGTGCCGAAAAGAAAAACCCAGCGGAGACAAGAAGTAGAAGAAAAAAGGCGGCTACCCTTATCGTGCGTTATAAATGTATATGAGGGTTCGTAATAAAACGGTCTCCGAGGCGACGGTGTATTATATAGATTCCGCGCAGCGGGGGAAGGGTTCGCCTCCAACTTTCCGAAGACGGAGTGCGCTTTACCGCTCCCGCGGGACTTGCTCCGGCGAATGAGACACGCACGCCGGCGCCGGTGATGATGGCGGGAAAAGGGGTGGGAGCAGAGGCGGTGACGCTATCGGCGACGAAGGAAAACTAGATGAAGCAGGCTGCGCAGCGGTGGAGATCGCGGAGGTACTAACGAAAAGGGTTGAAGAATGTGACGTGAGGTGACGGAGAGCAAATTGGTGAAGGGGCGGACTTGATGGCGGGGGCGGACGTGGAGACGGGGGGCGGACTTGGGGAGAGGGGCAGACTGGACGGGGGCGGATTTGGGGACAGGGGACGGGCTTGGAACGGGGGCTTGGCTTGGGGACTGGAGCGGAGTTGGGGGACGGGGGCGGAGTTGGGGACGGGGGGAAGTTGAGGACGGGGCGGAGTTGGGGACGGGGCGGAGTTGGGGACGGGGGCGGATTGGGGACGGGGCGGGCTTGCGGACGGGGAGGTGGGCTTGGGGACGGAGGCGGAGTTGGGGACGGAGGCGGAGTTGGAGACGGGCGGAGTTAGGGGACGGGGCGGAGTTGGGGACGGGGGCGGAGTTGGGGACGGGGCGGAGTTGGGGACGGGGCGGAGTTGGGGACGGGGCGGAGTTGGGGACGGGGCGGAGTTGGGGACGGGGGCGGAGTTGGGGACGGGGGCGGCGGAGTTGGGGACGGGGCGGAGTTGGACGGGAGTTGACGGGGGCGGAGTTGGGGACGGGGGCGGAGTTGGGGACGGGGCGGAGTTGGGGACGGGGCGGAGTTGGGGACGGGGCGGAGTTGGGGACGGGGCGGAGTTGGGGACGGGGACGGAGTTGGGGACGGGGACGGGGTTGGGGACGGGGCGGGGTTGGGGACGGGGGCGGAGTTGGGGACGGGGGCGGAGTGGGGACAGGGGAGGCGGAGCTGGGGACGGGGGCGGAGTTGGAGGAACGGGGCGAGTTGACGGGGCGGGAGTTGGGGACGGGGCGGAGTTGGGGACAGGGGGCGGAGTTGGGGACGGGGCGGAGTTGGGGACGGGGCGGAGTTGGGGACGGGGCGGGTTGGGGACGGGGCGGGTTGGGGACGGGGGCGGAGGGGGACGGGGGGGACGGGGGCGGAGTTGGGGACGGGGGCGGAGTTGGGAACTTGAAGGCAGGTGGCCAAGGCGATGGATAAAATAAAATAATATGGAAACAAAATCCTCGCACGAATGCGTTAGAAACTATTCCTCTAGTAATAACGACAGAATATGACAGCATTATATGACAGAAAGAACATTAATTTTCCTTTCTCTTTTCATTACTTCGGGTAGCGTGGGGCAGTTTTTACCTTTTACAATTGTTTCATAGCATCAGATAAATATCCAATGTGCAGCTGTATGTTTTAATTTCGCCCAAGGTATAATGGAATGTTATTCGCTCTCCAAATTACACACTTGTAAAGTTGGAGTAAAATGTAACTGAAATGAAATATAAGTAGTTATTACTAGAAATATTCTCTAATTACAAGCGATAAATATTCGACGAGAATAAAAGAGCTCTGGACGAGACATTAAAGTGTGTCCTTTTCTATTCACTATATTGTTCAACGGCTGTGAAATTATTCTTTTCTCGACTCCCATGACTTCGAATTTTAATCTAAATACACTACTTTCAAGAAAAGAACATAAATGTATTTAACAAAGACAAATCTGGTACTGAGGTTTTCATTCTCTAATTGACCTTAATGTTTTCACAAAATTCAACTGAGAAGAGTTGAAAATAACTTTTTAAGTTAAGTTTTAGGAATGTATGCTCACTCGACAGCAACTATTCATACGTTTGAACAAAATTTGATCCTGGGAGTCGTCCAATTGTTAGATGCTTCAAATTTATTATTATATACTAGAAATTTCGTTCCTTCATGTATACTAATTAATAAGAAACCAATTGTCAAGCAAATGAGAATAATAAATATTGTGTAAAATACTCTTTTAAACGCCATGTTTTAATTGGATTTTTTAAAAATAATAATATGTAGCACGGTTCTGTGTAATTGTCTTATGAAATAGCTGCGGTTCATTTTAAATAATTGTTATTATGAAGGAGATTCATTACACTTCAGATTTCCGACCAAACTCAATAAGATTTACATTCCAAGATCATTCAGATTAATCATTGGACTCGTTCTAACAATTATTTTGTTTTATTATTACGATTTGCATGTGAGGAGGGGACGGTAAACCACAAAAAAGGAAAATCCTAAATTATAGAATGGAGTGAATCACAAATGGAATTAACCTTGCGAGTACAAAATAGTATAATTGATAAGGAAGCTCAATGTCTCCATTAGTCATAAAACTTACTAAGTGAAACTCTTTGAAACGAGTTCACTCGGGTGAGTTTTAGGATGTTTGTGGGTAATTTTTCATCAATTAAATAATCAATACTACACCATTTGATGATATGCCATTTCTCATTTGAAAGTTGATATATGATATAAAATAATGTAATTGGTGCTTCCTTTGACTTCAACTTTTGCCGAATTTTACCATTTGGCCACGACAAAGAATACGAAGTTCCGTGGACGACAATCTTCCGTCAATCTTTCAGACGACAGTATTGTTATTTGAAGAAAATCAATATTTATTGTCCTGTAAGGACACATTAATTGTGCCACGCGTCTTCACATAAAGAAATACACCATTTCCACAAACGCTTCTAAAGATTCATATTGTCAGTTCAATAAAAATATATATTTGGAATCTTCGCATATTTTATCTTCTTCGGAAAGTTTCCCCCGAAACTTCTGTAAGCTCTAAAAGAGTCTTTGAACATTGTTCTTTTATATTATTTTTGCATAGCTCTACGATTTTTGACATTTGAACATATTTAGCTTCTTAAGATTAATTTGTGTGCACAGAAAGTGTAATCGGGAATTTCAGGAAGAACAATCAATAAGTCATTACTGGAAAGTACTAATTGGAATAGGGAAGTTCCGTCATTAACATTTCAGTTTTGAATAAATCCGTAATACTGCGCATGTTTGGAAAGTACTCTAAACAATGTGTCTCGCAAAACAAAACACTTCTATTTGCCGGTGGGCTGCGAGATGTTTGCGACGGCAGGTGTCTTCCTTTAAAGTCGAGACGCCAGGATACCACCCCTCTCGCCCCGCGCACAATCGATTCCTCGAGCCGAGGATCCCCGCCCCATGATTTAGCGTCACGCAGGTGTCTCCCACCCCTCCCCTCCCCTCCCCGCTCTCCCTCCCCCATGCCCCAGGTGGCCGGGCTCGCCGGCGGATCGCTGCGCCTAATGAGATAATCCGCATGAAGTTCCGGAAAGGCGGGGACGGACCCGGGCGGGGAGGGGAGGGGGAGGGGAAGGAAGCGCACCGCTCCGGGACGAGGGATAGTTCCGGGCCGTGCCCCCCTCCCCGCCTCCGGCTCGCGCGAACAGGGGAGGACGGGTAGGCGCCCGGACAATCAGGAGAGTTAGGGGAGAGGAATCGACTCGGAGGGGGGGAGAGGGAAGGGGTGGCTATAGGAGGGAGTGCTCGGGACGTGACGTAAGAATGCGGCGACAACGTGACACAGACGATGTGAACCCAATGCGTTGGAAGGCTATTTTAACACATTGTATACATGCTGCGGCACATTTAGAGGAGTTATCACCATTAGTAAAAAATGTGCGACCTTCAAAATTTCATTTAATTCGCCCCTCACTTATTAGTTATCATTTATCGTTTTGGGGGTTTCTTATTATTTTATTTGTTTTCGTTTATTATTACAAAATTATTTACACATTATCTTTCGTTGAATTATGCTAACATTTCTTGAAATTTATCTATTTGAGTCCGATAATAAATAGTAAATAATTTGTTTTGTCAAATTATACTTTAATATGTTTTTTCTCTAATTATTTGCCTTCACAAATCAGTCGTCATATTTAGTTGTCTACTTTGCCTTACGCAAATCAATTTTAAGTTGCGAATGAATACATGACAATGTGTTTCATTATACGAATTTACATCAATGTAGCTGAAGTTCGACGGTGGAAAATTGGTGTACAAGAAGTTTCTAAACAAATTATTGGAGTAACCCCTACAATTGTTTTTAAACCAAAATTTGAAATTGATTTCTATTTGTATGTAATCAATATAATTAAATTCGTAATCAATCAATTAATACGTAATTAATAAATTACGCATATATACGTAATTAAAGAAAAAATGCATAAACACAGCGATCAAATTTTGAAACGAATCTCATTCAGCAGATGAGAAAGAAAATACTCATACTTATTTGTTCGCTTAGCAAATATAAAAACAAAAGGCGTGAAGTAGAATAAAGGGCAGATTTAATTGTATAAAAAAATGCTTCTTGACAACAAAAATAACAAGTAATAATCCCTAAGGCGAAATAAAGAATAGAAAGAAAGACAAAGGAAAAAAGAATTTGCGAGTTACAATTCACAGTTCCACAATTAAGCAAAGAAACATTATTTTTAGAATGGATGAAATTTCACTGATCTATTTCTAGAGAGATCTAGTGGTTGGAATGCCAACACGATGCATTCCAATTCTAACTTCGCTTGGCACTAACAATCGAGCGAATCACAAGTAAGAAGAGTCAAGCAAAAAGAGAAAAAGGGACGAGGAACCGAGTGAGAACCTACAACGCACGCGAGAGAACGGAGGAAGAGGAGGTGACAGGTGGGGCGAGCGGAAGGCAGCGGGGAGGGGAGAAACAGGAGGCCGAGATGACGTCCTGACGACGTGATTAATGGAGGGGACTGTTAAAGTGTCGCTCGGGCGGGGAGGTGGGGAGCGGGAGGGGAGCGGCAGGGCCGTACGCGGGAGGAATAATTAATTCCACCCCGCAGCACCTGCAGCGGGGAGGGGAGAACGCGGACCAGGCACTTGGAGCAAGTTTTGTTTGAACTTCAATCAGTCAGTCGGCTCCGCCACCCCCTCCGCCGTGGCTCATCCGTAGAGCAGGTGCGCGACGCCGGTCGACGCCAGTAGACGACGACCGGTCCGCGCAGATAAGACGCATTCGCCAGCGTCTCCTCCTCTTCTTGTGTCTCTTGTGCCACCGTCTGTAAGTCCGCTGCTGTCGCAGACTTTGTCTGAGTCCGCGCCTTGCTCACCCAGCCCCTACGTAGGGCCTCGAAAACTGACCAGCTGCCATCTCAGCCTTCTTCGCTCGTCACCAGAGAGAAACTACATTCTCATGCATCTTAATAAAAAATTCCAACACATTTCTCCAAACATTTTTTGTATATCTCCGAAATAATTATTCACATACAATGAGGCGATTTTTTGTCTCTACTCTTAATCGGACCCCACTGTAGTGCTTAGAAAACTGTCCAGCTCTCAGGCTGCTTCTCTTCTGACTAGAAAGAAAACACATTCTTAACCCTTATTCTACTCCGCCTCCTGCATCCCTGACTCAACATCAGCTCATTCATCCATCCCTTGCTACACCGAGCTGCACACAGTGTACCAGGACTCGCAAGCTTTCTACCATACCAGACACGTTTCTCATCGCACAAACGACAGAATCGCAGTCCGCCTACCAGAGATTTCAACGCCTCTTACAATCACCAATATACTGCATTTCTGGCGGTTTCAGGCAATAAGGAAACAAAAGGAATATACTAAGTCACATTTTTTCCAAAATAATGTTTCAAGGTCGCTGAAACAAACTTCATTATTTCAATTGTTCTAAACCTGGCTAGATGAAATGTTCATAATTGCAGAAATAATGGCTGTAACTTATCTAATGTTTAGAGAATGTAAAAATTGGATGCAGAAAGATAAGAATATCATGTTGCAGAGATAAAGATAAGCAGACTGCCGAAATGAAATTTGGGCAGGAAACGAAATGTACCAGACTGAATAGAACCAGAAATGAAATAAGAAAATAATAGTATGTCAAGTACTTTATTATATTCAAATCAACTCACAAATAATTAAAATAAACTACAATATTACTCCAATTTACTTAATTTTGAAATAATAATAATAATAATAATAATAATAATGATAGTAATAATAATAGTAATAATAATAGTAATAATAATAATAATAATAATAATAATAATAATAATAAACACAAATTTAAAAATACTTGACAAAGACGGATCGCCCAACATGTGTTCATTGAAGAAATTCATTGTAAAAACTTATTGTCACAACAGGTATATTGAAATTATTGGGACGCATAAACGGCACATTTCGACGTATCTAAACGTTTCCTCAGGCTGAGTAGCAGGAAAAGCACACCTTCCGTGAGAGTAGCCGAGCTGAATTTCCTCTTGGATGCGGCTGTTCTCGAATGATACTGCAAGTCCCGTAAAGCGAAAGATTCTTCTCAGCACTACGTAGCGACGCGTAGTTGCTAACTTAAGGCTCTTCAATGAAGAATACGCAACTTAAGAGACGATGCCTTCGAAGGGAAGACTCCATTTGGCTGACGCTTACTGCTCATATTAGTGTTCGCGCAGAGTTTACGACAGGTTCTTGGTGATAACATGAAGTACGTTCTGCGAACTTCATAATTACAAAACATGATTAGAGGAAAGGTGGAAGTAATCATAACGAATTTGTGCAGCAGGAACAGATCTTCTTGAATGAGGAATTAAATGGAAATTCCACCTGAAATTGTTTCATAGTTGAAGAAATAAAAGAGGTCATATTCGTCAACATAGTATTTTTATTCAGAAAGCCGGCTTTCGACGGCTTTGCCGTCATCATCTGTCTTGCTGCTTTGGGCGAAAGTCGGTAGACTGCAGATTGCCGACTTTTGCCGCCCGATTGCAGACGGCAGTCTCCCGACTTTTGCCGAAAGCAGAGAAAATTATGAAGATGACAAAGCCGTCAAAAGCTGGCTTTCCGAATAAAAATACTATGTTGATGAAGATGATATTTTTTATTTCTTCGCATAAGAATGTCTACAACACCAAATCAGAATTCCCACAATTTCATAGTTGATTTTTCTCCAACAACTACGCTCAAAATTTTCAAACTCTCAAAAACCTTTTAGTAATTTTACATTTCTTACTTTTTCACAAATTGTTTAATTCAAATACGATGTATCTCTCACATGTTAGCGAGGCAAAGCAGAGCAAAAGCAGAATGAGAAGTCTGCAGGTCGGCTGCTCGTTAACGTGGTTTTCTCCTATCAACTATGCCGGTGCAGAACCGCAGGCAGTCATTTCTTAGCTGTCAGGTCCCTCTCCCAGGCAAGGAATGCTTGCCTCATCCTGATATATCCACTCTCGTGCCCGTTTACAGGGTAATTTTTTCATATTTTTTTGTCGGTATAGAAAAGTGACGGACCAGACTGGAAATAATGTGTTCGAAAAAATGACGCATACTTCACTTTTCGGTACAAATTTCATCCAGTTTTACTACCGTATTCTTCACGTCAGTATTTGTAACTTTCTCTAGTTATCTATGCGTGTGGTGCAATGCTACATCTGCACTGTTTCGAGAGCGTTTTCATACGTTGAATTGTAATGTGAAGTGATTATGTAGGGAGAAATAAAACCTATAGTGTGTTCTAATGTTATCACATTGCATGCTCAGTCCTAATATAAACTAACTTAATTTATCATAGAGGCTTTGTTCAACTGTTTGACCTTCAGTGCTTTTTGCGGCCAAAGAAAACCTTATCATTACAATTGCGTGCATAAAAAGAAATGACGGTGCAAAACGATCGTTCTCGTTAATCCAGTTTCGACACCGAAACAATGGCGCGAAGAAATGAACGTCGCTTTTCCATCCATTTTCTTTATAGAAAAATGACGGGCTTTAGAAGGAGGAAGAAGGAACGAGGAAGAGGCGAGAGAACGCGAAGAAAAAGAGAGAATTTCCTGAATGTATACGCAAATGAATATGAATTAAGTTTTGGTAGAACGTGAAATATGTTAATAGTACATTCTGGAAAAAGTTAATTAACCAAACCATACAAAATGAGTTTTCCAAAACATATCATAGTTTTCAAGAACAAACCAAAAAATAATTTTTATCACTACGAAAACTTAAATATTTTTACAAAAACTGTCTTCATGAATACTGCAGTAACACAGAATATCATATACGGGTTCACAGAACAATCAAAAGAGTTGCTGTTCCATGACGCAACACATGATCAGAAATATATTTAATTAAGTGTGTAGTTCTCCTTGTAGCCTTAATATCGCACGACGTCACTATGTCGTAAGCAATCACGCCTTGAGTTTTAGAATTCAGTCGGGACGCACAGCTAAAGAATATGCGGGAAAACACAATATTTAATTTACGAGACACATTCGACATAATTTTATTGTTTTAGGGCTTTTCCCGGGTTCTTGGGTATCTAACAAAATTATAGACAATCCTCAAAGGGAAGCAGATTGCATAGTCATCTGGAAGTTTCTCCACGCATTGGAAATTAGAAATATAGATAATAATGATTCTTATCAAGGCAAGGTTCTTTGATTATATCTTTGGATTTGAACTTAATTACAATTATAAACATACGGTAATAAGAACAGAGGTACGAAAAATGACAAAACAGTAGCAAATCAAGAAAACTTAAAATCTTCTCCGTATTTTTAAAGTACCAACAGAACATTCATAACAAAACAGAAATTCGTACTGTGTGACAAGAAAGCAAAGATCATTGCAATCTATTTTTTGCCGCAAGAATATTTCATGTCGAGACTTCCAGGCGATCGGGCGTGATTTAGTTTCATGTCAGTTCCAGCAGGACGGAAATATCCAACGCAATTAAAAACTTCGAGAATTTGCATGCGAGTCTGCATAAATCGAAGGACGGAAAACTTTTCCTGTTAGCGTTAGCTTCCCCAGGCATTCTCCAAGTGCGAAGGCCTCCAGCACGATATAGAACGATGTAACATCACTAGCATTTCTGAAACTAGGAGCTGGTTATCTGAAAATGCTTCTCCTATGAAGTTGTTGCTTTTAATTATATCCAAGAAGTAAGGTGTCGAGAATATGATGCACCTTCAATACTGGTGTAAAATTAAATTAAATTTGGCTCCGAACTTTTGTAAAAGTGAAAAATTTGAAGGCGGATAAATTTGAAATGAAGGAATCTTAATTACTCGAAAAAACGTACGGTACACAAGTTTTGCAGTTCCATACAATTAAGAATGGTCGTATAAAAGATCTTAACACAATAAAATAATAGTAATAATAAGTAGTAATAATAGTAATAATAATAATAATAATAATAATAATAATAATAATAATAATAATAATAATAATAATAATAATAATATGAAGAAAGAAGAAGAAGTCAAGGTAAATATCCTATAGGTAATAGGTTCTCCGTTGAAGTAGAACAGCTAACCGAAACTACTTAATGTTTGTAGGTTCAAGTCTTGCATTTCCCCTTTGATAAGAAATGTCGCTAAATTATATTTGTTTCGTAGCTCTTCCATATTTCACGGATATATACAGCCCAGAACCACAGGGAAACAGATTTATTTTTGTCCGTCCATCTCAATTTCTGTGTGCCTTGCACACAATTACTGGATCATGGATTCCTATGTCGTAACAAATCAGTGGAGTAATAACACTATTAAATCTCATAAATTTGCAAACGACATGAATAAATTGAAATTGCGTCCTTTTCCCCCTGATACTATTAAAATTACAATCGGATTAAAACTAAATATTTCGATACATTTCAAAATCACAAAAAAATTGTTTCGTAATGAAATTGAAAATGATATAATAACGCAGTTCCAAGAACAAAAATTGTATATCTTGAAGCGAGAAATGTTGTTTCGAAAATCAAAAGTACCCCAACACTTGCATTTCAGTCATAGCGCGAAACATAGGGTTATTCCCCATCCTAGTCTCTCTTTTTTTTTTCATTCAAGCGAAACAATTGCCAAAAGATTATACACGCACGTCTCAAAACATAATAACAATCAACCTCTCTTTTCATCCAACACAATTTCATATTCAAACTCCATTTTCCGGTGCACGCTTGAACAAACCGTCAGCGCCGGCGGCGTGGCATCGCGTCGCGGAGATTTTGAAATTAAACTCTTGCCCCCCTTCTGTCCCCCTTTGCCCCTTCCGCCCCCCCCATCCCCAACTGCGCGAATGGAAGTGTCAGATGTCAAATGTAACGAGTCGGGAGCAACGGCAAGACCCAGCGCGCTCTTTCCCTTTAGGAAACTCCGCCCCGAGAGGAGGAGGAGGAGAATGAAAGATTTTTCGGGATTAGCATCTGCGGGGCAAGAGCCAAGAGGAGGTGGAGGAGGAGGGAGAGTCACAATGGATTATTGTTCCGGGGATTCGTCAATATAAAACAGGGAATCGGGACTCCGTGATCGCGTGCTTTTGTGCGTGGGGGCAAACGGGAGCGGCGGCCCCGTGATGTGAGCTTTGTCGTTGAGGGGGGAGGCGGCTGGGTGCACGGCGGATACAATTACTCACGTGGAGTGCTAGAAGCAGTTGTCCGGGTGCGACCGATAAGAGAAACGGGGGTCGGAGATCAAGTCGCGTGAAGAAGACTGTAGGGGAGAAGCGGTACGGGGATAATAGAAGTGTGTCTGGCAGTGTTGGAAGTTAGGAAAGCATTATCGTTTAGTTCAGGGAAGAATACTAATAACGCTTATAAAGATCTTCAACAGTGTTTAGCAAGATTTTAGACACAGTGGTACTCTTTTAACTTTGACTCTTCATATCTTAGGCAACGAATGGGAAATATATGTAGATTGAAATATTTATGAAACCTCTCATGCACCATTATGTGTGAATGGGTTATAATATTAACCGATTAGAGGACAGTGCCACTAAAATACGCAATTACTTCCGTTTAATTCGTCTCCGTTCACTTCAAGTAAAAGCTAAAAACTGGACAACATGAGTGTATGGTGTGACACCCGGACTGAAATTTTGAATTTATTATCTCCAAAAACGAATCAACAGGTGAGTATTTTTACCGTAACTCTACCATTCAGCCATACGAAAAGGTAGCAAGGAAGATACACAACGGCTATTTTATTCCATTTCTACAAGTTAACATTTGATCCGCTATTTTATCAGTTTTAAATTTAAAAAACTTATTAAGAGTTGACATATGCCAGAACCAATAACGACGATGCGGGAGATTAAAATGCAAGCGAAACGACACAAACCCTTAAAATCTAATTCGTATAACATGAATTATTATAACAAATATTAGGATTTGAAAAATGTCTTTACTCAGTGACACCAATCACGATAAAGATGATGAACCTAGTGAAGTTTTGCTTGTCTTTTCTAATTGTTGATTGAAAATTAGTTTTATCATCTAGTAATTATTGTTCACCTAATGCAACATAATGCATAACAGTTAATACAATCTTTTAGAGAACATTATTACGGAGGGCAATGCGAAATAAAAGACAGATTGAAATATAATGGAAGGCAAGGCAAGGAAACCCCTATGAAGGGAGAAAGAGAGCGAGGAAACTGCAGCAAGAAAGTCGACGCGAAGGCAGCGGGTTGGGCGGGGCGCGGCCGGAAGGATATCTGGTCGTAAAAGGAGCAGTCAGGGAGAGGCCAACGAAGTTAAGGGCTTCTCCGGCAGTCCGCCCCCGCCGCGCCGCGGAGGCTTGTCCCTCGGAAATAAACACAGCTAGGCGCCGCCCACGCGCCCCGCCCACCCCCAACCGCCCCCCCGCCCGCCCCGCCCTCTGGCCACCACCAAAGCGCACTTCCGCCCGCCCCCGAGATCCGCCCCCACACACGCCCCGCGCAACCCCAAGCCACCACCGAGATCTGTCCCGCCCCCTCCCCTCGAGCCACCCCCAACCGCCCCCGCGCCCGCCCCGCCCTCTGGCCACCACTAAAGCGCACTTCTGCCCGCCCCCGAGATCCGCCCCCACCTCCACCCCGCACTCCCCCACGCCCGTCCTCGAGATCTGTCCCGCCCCCCTCCCCGCGGCCACCCCCAAGCCGAAATCCGACCCCACCTCGCCCTCGAGCCACCCCCAAACCGACCATGCGCCCGCCCCCGACATCCACCCCGTGCCCCCGGCCCACGGCCCATGCACTCCGCCCCACGCGCTCCTCTCTCCCACCGCGCCCTAACCCCGCCCCTCGACCTTCCTCCCTGCCTCCGCCCATCTTTCCATCCATGATCTCCACCGATTTCATCTCGACTGGCCCCGGCCTCGCCCCGCTCAGTCCCGTCCCCGCCACGACGCTCTCCTTACCCTCCCTTTACTTCCCCCCACCCCCCCATCCCGTACTGCTCCATTTGCTCCCTCTTTTTTTTCCCGAGCCGTGTTGCCTCCCTCCTGCCCCACCCTCTTCGGTCTACCACGCCTCACTTCCGTCCCTCTTACGTTCGCCCCGCCCCCTCCCCCGCATGTGCGTGCGAAGAGACGGCGCAGAGCGGGAGAGGGAGCGGGGAGAGGTAAATAAGACGCGGCTGGACGAGCGGTCAGTCGCAGGAAACGCTATTCCGCGCTGCTCGCTTAGAGCTTCGGGGATCCCCCGGAGGGTGATTGCTTCGCAAAGGCACTGCGCGGTGGGCGCCTCTTACGATGCTCCTAGAAAGCAATGCATGCGGCGACCATGCCAAAGATCCACGCTGAGTGTGGGACGCATTTCCACGTACTAGTTTACTTTTAGAAGTTTCTCTCTTTACATTTCAAGAGCATTCAATATTTTCGTTGCCTCCTTTTTGATTCATTGTTCATTTTATAACTTATAAGAGGTCCAAGGCAGCGGGATATGCAATATGTAATGAAATATTTGCGACTCTTTGTTTGCTCTTTACTTTTCCGTACATAGTTCGTTTGACTTTTGTCTATTTTCCGATTAGGTCATGAGAAGTGGCGGAAGGATGTAAGAGAAATGGGAAGTAAGCAGAAATTTTAAGACGGAAGACGCGGCCATCGGTATCCAACTGGTTGAATGGTCAGTGGCAGAAAACGCATTGACGTGTTCATTTAAAGAGCCGCATGAGGAATCCTCACTCAGGGCCGTTTTGAAACCATTAAACAATAAGTAATATTTTTGAAATACCCCTCACGTCATTAATATGCTCATTTCCAGGGATATGTATCCACTAATGCGTTTATGAGTGAAAGTGCTTCAAAAGATTTCAAATGAAGTTTTTCGGAAAGATTCCTGTAAACATAGTTTCAAATTTCGAATATACAGTAACGCTTAAATGCCATATTCTTAAACACGGCTGCAAATAATATTCTTCAAGTAACATTTCCGTATTACTATTAGGAAGGCAAACAATAGAGAAAATTTTAAAAAATGTACTTTGGTCTTGCCACTGATATATGGCAGCTGGCATGAGCGTAGAGCCAGTCCACACCAAGGAAATTAGAAAACTTTACTACGAGAAAGCCTGTGCCATTCTGTAGCACCACTGTTTTTTCAACATGTATTTCTGTAAATATTTCAACAATGTGAATACATTGTGTAATAGAATAAAATTAAGTGAAGGGGTATTTCGACTCACCATGAGAGACTTCAAGAAGAAGAAAACACTTACCTGAAACAAACATCAAAATTAATTAGCATTTAACATCATGAAATGAAAGTATGAAATACAGTTTAAAAAACATTCCACAATGAAATTTGGCACAAATTTCTCAAAAATATGCGGCAGTCAAATATATTCTTTCTTATTAAATACAATCACTGCGGTTTGGTTATACCACATGAGAAGTGATCGAGATCACAAAATAAGAGTAAAGTAACCATAAATAATTATTTCATCATAACAAAGAAACTCATTTCGATTCATAAAACTTCAACTTCTTTGTTTAAAAAAAAGTGAATTTCAAGGCACCGAGAAAGCTCGGTTTTACATTCGCGTGGGAAAGCGAGTATCTTTGTTTAAAACGCCATCACTGGTTCGTGCAAGAGAAATTTATGAAATGACAAACATTTAGGGAGTCGGACCATAATGTCGTCAGAATCTGATTTCCAACTTTAATTATTTCAAGAAAATATAATGTGTAATATTATGTGTTGTCTGGGTCTTTATTTACGTTTCTAGTTCATACGTGGAAGAGGATCACGTGCATTTCGCCCTAATCCCCTCCAACGCGTCACGAACAGCTGAATCAATGAAAAATATTGACACGGAGTTTCGAAACAAAGAACAGATATTCAATAAATCATTAATAGCTTCGTGATAGGTGAAAATGTCGTACGTTACAACGTGATGCAGCTTGTCCGTCTGATGATTCTAACAATGCGGTAATCTTAAGTAGGAAAAGTTATTTTCCTCGGAAAAGTGACAATGATATAATCGTGGCGATTCTCGTTTGGGCCCGGCCCGGGGAAGTGCTGCCCTCTGATGGCCTTTTGCGAAGCAGTTCGAGCGCTTATTGTTTGTTCCTAACTGTGTTTTTTCTCTGCAATCAAGTGGGCTGTATTTCAAGGAAAAATTATCTTTTAGTTCCCACGTTTGAAATGTACATTCTTTGCTCTCAATTTACTCCAAGGAATGTTATAATTGTTTCTATTTGAGATTAGGCGCCAAAAATGACTTATTTTCGTCACTCACGTGTGAACACTGATATATTATTATTATTATTATTATTATTATTATTATTATTATTATTATTATTATTAAGTTGTCGATTGCACATCGTGAGAAAATTAAATTTGATCAATCGACATCGACTCAAAATTCAACTGCATGCCATTTTAAACGAATGCTCAATAACACAAATCGAGTCCACTTCTCTGTTCAAGGACAAATCCAGTGATAAGAAATGCAAATCAATTATTTTTCCACACGAAAAGTGAAGATCTTGAGGTTATGTTATGACTTGAAAACAAGAATTGCTATTCGGAGAAAGGGCATGACAAATGCTAAGCTCTACAATAAACTGCACAAACTCTATCTAAATACGTCTCCTAATATCCACTTAAAAAAACACGGCACAATACCTCGTTAGAAGCCACACAATACCTCGTTAGAAGGCACGCTGCCGGTTCTGCCCTTGTGACCTTTCCACAGCGCAACTGTTCCCAGCTCCTCCGCCACCCTCACCCTCGGCCTCAACGTGCTCCGTCGAATCGAAGGCCAATTATTTAAAATTTCGGCGAGGGGTTTCCATCGGCCGGGTGCAACGGGGTGAAGGACAACACCGCAGGCTTGCGAACAAGGTTTCCCCCGCGCTGTGACAACACGCCACGATGATGTGTCGCCATGCGTAATTTCATTCGCCCTCCGCCGCCGGCGCCACTCGTCCCCGCGGCCACGCCCACCCCACCCCACCCCACCCTCCACCCACCCTGTCCGTTACGTGCCCCCCACCGTGCCCTCGCCGCCCGATGTGCTCGCAGTGTTTACATTTTCGTGCGGGGTGCACAGCCGTAATGAAATTCTTGGTGATGGAAAGAAAAACATGCGCCTGTTGGATGCAGCGGGCGTTCGGAAAGAGGGCGGAAGAAGGGTGGAGAATAATGGCGAAGGCGGGGTGTGACCGGAAAATGCAAAGAGCACTACGAAAGACGGGTTAGAACAGGGTCGGAGTCGGATAGGAGTCGGATAGGAGTCGGATAGGAGTCGGATAGGAGTCGGATAGGAGTCGGATAGGAGTCGGATCGGAGTCGGATCGGAGTCGGATCGGGTGGATCGTGTCGAGCGGCGCGGCCTTCGGATCGGTCGGCGTCGGATTAGAGACGGGTAGGGGACGGCTTCAAGTCGGATTAAATTCGGGTTAGAGACGGGTCAGAATCGGGCTGGAATCGAATCGGAGTCGGGGCGGAATCGGATTGGAGTCGGGGCGGAGTGAGTCGAGTTTATAAAGAAATGAAAGTTGGGAAGACGCGAAAACAGGCGAGACAGGACGGTGGGGTGAAGAATTTCGTGAACAGACAGAAGCACGAAAAGCAGTCACTGTGAAGTTTAAAAGGGGCGAAGAAACACGCATTTGCGGGAAAAGATACTTTTTCGAGGGAAGAAGAGTGTTATGAATGTAGCAAACGAACCGCAAAGAGGTTTACTTCCAGCGAAAAATGGAAGGAAAAATACACACCTAGGAGAGATCTAAAAAAAAGAGCTTTGTTAAAAACCTAAAACTTTATAATTGAAGACAAAACACTCATTCTCAGTACAAAGATAAAAATGAAAGAGAATTAGGAATTGGGTAGGAGAACTGAAGTACAGTACAGATGCCTTCACAGGAACAAATTTCGAAGTTGATGCGTATAATTTTAAAACTCAAATTATTTTATTCGAATGAATTTTTTCATATTTATAAACAAAGTGGACTAGAAACTTATTAAATTAATATGTCATTTTAATCCTTGCCAAAAAGGATTAAAAGTCAAACAATCCTTTATACTATTGCTATTGCTATTACTATGGCAATTTTTGCAATAGTGAGCCACGTATGAGTTGGGGTAAATCGATCTGAAGTTCATAATTCTTTCCACCATGATTCATACACAAAGACGGTACTGTTACTTGCATTTTAAAATCACTTTGAGGAAATCCCATAAAGTAAGAGACATCGTATAAATTTGTCTTCATCTATGCCAAAAATTAATTAAAAAGACGAACATTTTTTTACCAGAGGGAAAAAATCCCGATCTGAATATTACAATACATTTCAAATATGTACGATAAACATAGCGTATACAATATACATCAACAATCACACTAATGCAAAAGTAACAAGTAAGAGAATAAAATAAATGGAATCATAAACTGACTTGGATGAAAGAATTAAAAATTTTCTTAATTATATTATGTAATTTCCAACACCAGAAGAATACACCAAGAAGTGTTAAAGAATTGATACGCCAATGATAACCTTGAGTGCAAGGGTTTTGGAATGAAAATAAGAGAAAACCGGCGAAATGCAAGAAAAACTACCACATTGCTCCTTTGTTTTCCACCACAAATTCCAGCTGGAGTGAACAGAATTTCAGCTCATAAGTTGAGATACGAAAACCTTGTGCACTGATTTCCCCACGCAATTCCTAAGTAAGAAAACTTGTTTTCGAGACTTACGTGGCGGCGGCCCTTTTCACAGTTCCCCCGAGTGATGTCCTTCGCGAATGTACACGCACCACTGCCACCATCGCAAGCACCATCGCCACCGGAACTGCAGTGCCTCTGACCGGGAACTCTATCTAACTTCGAAACTATCTAGGAAGCTAGGTTGAAGTCAGCCACTGCATGGAGGAAAATTCTGGCGCCGGTTGCTCTGATCGGTAGATTTCCATGACCATAAATACCAGTAGAATGCAGTTCCCTAATACCAAGTCCTAACAAACGGGCCAAAACCGCGCGCGATCCTTCCTTCCTCTTCCTTGTCCTATCCTCTCCCCTTACACACACACTTACACTAGCATGCACTACACTACCAACTAAGTCGGGAGACCAATCGGGAGCTTAGAGCTTGTCCCGGCTGGGGGGATGCCCCACTGGTGCGAGATACCTGATTATGGAAAAGCCTACTTGCCGACATGTACGTCGGCCCCTGAACTCACCAGAAGTACAACGCTACATCCCGTAATAAACAACATGCACTATATTAACGAAATTAATCATCGTGCTAGTTAACGAGCTTGGAAACACGAAATAGTCAATCAACCACTGCCGATCATGCCACCACCTCCACTGCCGTCATCACTGACACTTTTGATCACAACTTTAGTTGAAGACCAATACCGCCAGTCAGTCACCGGGGCCATCGTCACCGATTAGTCACCGGACACCGCCACCGCCACCGCCACCGCCACCGCCCCGCCACCGCCACCGCCACCGCACCGCCACCGCCACCCCGTCACCGCCACCGTCACCGTCACCGCCACCGTCACCGTCACCGTCACCGTCACCGCCACCGTCACCGCCACCGTCACCGCCACCGCCACCGTCACCGCCACCGTCACCGCCACCGTCACCGCCACCGTCACCGTCACCACCGCCACAGCCCCCGCCTCCGTCACCGCCCCACCACCGCCACTGTCTTCACCACAGCCCCCGGCCCCACCCCTGCATCCACCCCGCCCCCGCCCCCGGCGTTTCGACCGTGCAAGGGGCGTGCGCGCCCTTGGCACGGGCGTTCGTGTTAATAGCAGCTTTCCGCCTGTATCGCCCAACGCAGGGCTTAGAGGACCCGCCCCTCGCCGCCGCCCCCTCTCAAGAGCACATATCCCGCCCCCAAAATGTGGGGCAAACGTCACGAAAACGCTCCGGGGAAAAGATAATCGTGTTACCCACCAACATAAAAAAGTTATTTTAGACAGCCACTAGTAAACGCTGTTCTTTCAGGGTAAGCGTAGCGTGCTAAAAGTTCAATTTTTAGCACTAGTGATAAAAAAGAGACGATGCTCAAGTGTTCAGATAAATCTGTGGATGTAATAAAGAAAACAAAATAATTTCGTCTGAGCGTATCAGCTAAAACTGGCCTTAATGTGTGGTTAAGTGATTTGAATACTTAAATTAAAATAAAATGAAAGATAATAAGGCTGTAAAAAATAATGAATGATACACGTAATAAAAATGATTTTATTTTGCTCGTATTGCGCGGAATAAACTGTCAGTTTTGCCACTCGAATCACAAATAACTATATTTACTCTAATTTTAAGTGGAAAAATTGACGACCAGTACGTGTTGAATTCGCAACACCACAAAAATATGATATTACATTTCTGGATTTTTCAAATTAATATTTTTCGTTTCAATGACCGCTTCAGAACGACTAAGTGGATAAATATATCATATCTTATTTTGTCAAAAGAATTGGTTATACAAACATTCGTCCACCTGAGTAGAGGATGTATATCGCCATCCAATCGAAAATTATTCCTATTATGAATACACTCGTACACATTGGGTTGGTTATTTAAGGTCCCATCAACATCTAGATCATTAGCGACCACGATTGGAGTTAATGTTAAGGTAACTGTGCAGATGAAACGATATGATGACGACAAGGGTTGAAAGAACGAACACAAATACAATCATGCCCGAGGCGGGACTCCAACCCGCGACACTTCGGTTCGAGATCACTACGACACTACTGCTTTAGCGATATCGGCCATTTTATTTCAGCCTGATTCAAACATGTACTTCAAAATAGAGCTCCCCCCATATTTTCTTACTGGGAACAATGGCTCAGTACATCAACTGATGTCACTGCAGTGCCTCTGACCGGGAGGTTCTGACTTTGAGTCCCGACGGTGGCAGGATTTTGAACACTCTCTTGTGAGCTAGGTCGAATTCAGTCATTTTCTGGAGGAGAATTCTAGCAGACGGCTACTCTGATCGATTGTTTTCCGTGGCTTATCCGATCAACACCAGGCGAATGTCGGAGCACTATCCTACCAATCGAGCCACGGAGCGTGCGCGATCCTTCCTTCCTCTTCCTTGTCCTATCCTCCCACCTTACACAGACACACACACACAGCATTACACTACCACATATTCCGGGACACCGGTCGGAGACTTGGAACTTGTCCCGGCTGGGGCAATATCCCGCTGGTGGGAGATACTAGGCTGATGGAAATTTCGCTGGTCGACAGTAGGTTGGCGCCGGATCACACCATCCAGTGGGGGAAGATCACCGCCACCTCCAGATGAAAAAACATGCACTATACTTACGGGACTAATGACCCCCGTAGTTGGCGCGGGGAATCAATCAATCGAATCCAATATTTCCTGGCCCGGCCGCCGGTGTGCGGCCCACTGTGCCCCGGCGGCCCCGCCCCCCTCCCGGCGGCGGCGCGCGGAGCGTGTTGCGCTGATATTCAAATGAGCCCCGCGCTGTGCGGCGCCGCGCGCGCCTTTCGAGCGGCAGAGCGAGCGGTTTTTGCGCGGGAGGGGCCCTCGGCGCCGCCACGCCCCCCGCGCCTCCGACGAGGAAGGGCACGTGCCTTCCCCCACCCCACACACACCGAAAGCCATACCCGGACACTCAACAATGCCATCTCCGCCAACCGGTAACGGTAGCTCAGAGCATCAACTGATGTCACTGCAGCGCCTCTGACAGGGAGGTCCTAGGTTACACTCCCCACGGCGGCAGGATTTTCGACACTACTTTTTCAGCTAGGTCGAATTCAGTCGTTGTCTGGAGGAGAAGTCTAGCGGCCGGCTGCTCTGATCGGTAGTTTTCCGTAGTTTCTCCCATCAACACCAGGCGAATGCCAGAGCAATACCTTATCAAAAGGGACACGGACCGCGCCCGATCTGTCCTCCTTCTTCATTGTCCTATCCTCTCCTCTTACACACACACTTACACTAACATGCACTACACTACCACATATTCCGGGAGACCGGTCGAGAGTTTAGAGTTTGTCCCGGCTGGGGCGGTGCCCCGCTGGTGGGAGAGTCGTGGTTAGGGAGAACCCCCACTAGCCGACGGTAAGTCGGCGCCGGATCTCGCCATCCAGCGGGGGATGATCACCGCCATCTCCCGAGAAAAATACATGCACTACACTAAGGGGACTAATGATCGAAGCAGTTGACGCGCCCAGAAACACGAAAAAATCAATAATCTCCGCCACCGTTATAAACGCCTACACCACCACCAACACCATCATCATCTTCAGCATGATCATCATCGTTTCAGGGCCTCTGACCGGGAGGTTCTAGGGTTCAAGTCTCGGCAGTGGTAGGATTTCCGACGCTACCTTGTCAGCCAGATCCAAAACAGTCGTTGTCTGAAGGAGAATTCTAGCAGCTGAAAGCTCTTATACGTAGTTTTCCGTGGTTTCTCCACTCAACATCACGCGAATGCCGGAGCAGTACCCAAATAAACGGAGCAAAAACCGAGCGCGATTTTTTTTTCTCTTCCTTGTCATTTCCTCCCTTTCTCTTACTTGCACACACGTACGCTTTCATGCACTACACTGCCAATGTTGGCAGGAGGCTAGTCGCGAGCTGAGGTTGTCCGGACTGGGACGGTGTCACGTTGGTGGGACGTACCTGGTTGGGGTAAAGTCCTGCAAGTCAACATAGGTCGGCGCCGGTTCTCGCCTGCCAAAAGGGGGAAGATCACGCCACCCCACCACTCTCATCGCGATCCCCAACCACCAACATCACCACTCTCATCGCGATTCGAAATCGAATTAACACCACTGCCATCATCAACTTCACCTTCGAATCACCATCCGTTCACAATCCTTTCAACAGCCCAATATTCACCATCAGAATAACCATAATTTACACAATCCTCAGTACTGTCTGAGTCATCATCTATTTCTTGAATAATTACCTCAATTGTTATCATCATCAGTTTATACACCACCACCACCATCATCATAACCAGAAATATCACCATTACATTGCTGAATACTATCGCTTTCACTATCACCACCATCATCGTACGCCCAAACAAATAAACCCTTTGCACTCAACACACGTAACGCCTACTGTCTAGGCATTGATGCTGACTCCTAGTGGTTTAGAGTCATCTGGTCTAATTCGACCCCAGGAATTTCAAAATCGCTGCATTACAGCTAATGAAACTTCTGCTATCGTCGGGACTCAACCTCCCGGTCAGAGGCACTGCAGTTAGATCAAACGATGTCCTGTGCCACCTTGGACAATTTATATTCTCCCTGAAATCGATGTTGACTAGCCAAAATAAATTATAAACATTGTCATCTTGAAACCTGCGATAATTAAAAAACTCTACATTTTGAAGGCACACTTTTATCCAGTTTCACATTGAAATTCATCTTAAAAATGGTTCCTCGATAAATTGGAGACTCGTATTTTCATGTAATCAACGCATGGAATCAAATGTATTTATATTTGATAATAATTTTTAATCATGAAAATTTAATGTTGGAAAATCCTACAGATTCTACCATCTGATTGAATTTTGGTAGCACATCACGCAATTGCGTGTATCGATTATGGCAATGCTGCAGCGAGCATATTCCATTCCATTTATATTTCATAATGCTTACATCAATAACTTCATCAATGTAAACTTCGTCAAAGCACATTCCATTCGTAATATGTTAAATGAAAATTGCATTTCAATAACGCCACTGAGCACCAGAACATTTTATAGAGCAAACAAGAAAATAGTAACAATGCACGAATTACATTGCAGATACGTTAACAACTCGTCAACAAATGCACCCACAAAAAAATCCCTCCTTTCTAACTACCTTCTCATTAACTCCACAACTACCTTCTCATTAACTACAACTACTACATTAACTCCACAACTAACTACATTAACTCCACAACTAAATACATTAACTCTACAACTAAATACATTAACTCTACAACTAATACATTAATTCGCCCTCCATCGTCATCAACTACAAACCACCCATCACCAACACCACCATCACCACCAACTCTTTCTCTGTTGCAAGATAGAACACTGTGCTGTCGCGCGTGAGTCGGCTTTATCTGCAAAATTACGGAGGCCGAGTCCGATTCAAAAACTTTCGCCTCCAGACGTTTCGGCTTCTCTCCTCCTTCCCCTCCCACTTCCACTTCCCCTCCGCTTCTGCCATGTCACGCTCCCTCCGCCCGCGCATTATGTTCGCAGCTATCTCGGCGTCCCTATGAATAAATTGCTGCCCTTGTGCCACTGTTCGTATTTGCCATATTAAAATCGCTCTTAAATCCCAGGCTCTGGACTTTATCTGGAGCGGAGGCATCGGTCGGGGAAGAGAAGGCGGTGTCTGCGTCGCGAAGTAAAAAGGCGTGGGGTGGAGGGGAAAGGACGGGGAGGAGGGGAGGGAGAACTCTCTTCCGGACCAAGTTCTTCCCAACGACCGGGTACCAAGTTGCAGCCCTCCTCGAAAGACCGCCCTCTTGGCGCTTGACTTATGAATATTAAAACTCCGAGAGGAGCGGAACCCCCAGGATGAGCAAGATGTGAAGTCGCCTTCTTGAGGGAGATGGAGGGGAGGGAGGGGAGGGGTGGGGGAAGGGTGGAGGAGCGTCGGGGAGCGAGTGCAACCCGCCAATAAAGCGGGGTCAGCAATATTCCAATAGGAGAGATAATTGTAACACGCTGTAAGAAAAGGCCGTCCCCTCCCCCGCCCCACTGACTTCAGACTCGCCCCCTCCTCAGCCCCGCTGGCAGCGCGGGTTCAAAGGGCTCGAGAAGGGCTGTTCATCCCTTAGTGCACTGCGCTCAGTGGTCTCGAAATCGCGCGGGCTTTTAGCACCAAGGACGCCGGTTCGATGTCGTGCAAAGGAGCTGGATTTCGAAGTCGACGAGAATCCTTGAGAAGTCAGTCGACGAGGACACTTGAGGGAGTGAAAGTTCCGGGCAATGAAGGCCATGTACATCCCTCCCAAAGCCATTTTTTTAAGTTTACTTAATTTATCCAAAACAATTACCTGATATTGACCATGTCACATCCAAAAAAGTGTTTACATTAGGAATAAACATTTTCCTGCAAACTAACGACATTTTAAATTATTTTACTTCGGTCATCGACATCCTTTTTTCTCAAAAAAGTCGGATGTTCACACCGATGAGTAATTTTTAAGGAAGGAACTTTTACCGATTTAAATGATAGCACAATAACTTTAAATTAAAGTATATTATGTTTTGTCGAATAATTAAATTAAAAGAAAGAAGAACCCAAATTATACATACGTAGTTTGCATGGTGGCCACAGGTGTCCATTAGCCTTCTAACAAACCAGCGCTTAAGCATAGAAGAATGCCAGGTTCTTTCAAATCAGTCCTACTCACGTGATAACAACAGAAGCTTCCTCTGTATCCGCGGTTGTTTCCGGGAGCACCCTTGTACGCGCAACCGCTTCACGCAAGTTATGCATAGGCAAGTTTTGTTATTTCATATGAAGACCCAGAATGACTCCTTCCTTTCTCTCTAAAATATATTGTGTATCTGGCAATGTCTTGAGAGACATTAACGAGATGGTCTAATGTTGTTAGTGCAAGACACTGAAAACTCGCGCAATGTATCTTATACTCTACAAATAATAATAATAATAATAATAATAATAATAATAATAATAATAATAATAATAATAATAATGTATTTATTAATGGCGAGGCTCAGGCCATAGGACCTGCTCTTCCGCCTAAGCAATGAATCTATATTAATACAGAGTAGTAACATTTGAGAGCGAAGGGCAATCTGTACATTTAATAAGAGGGGACGACAATCTGAAATTAAATATCAGTTATCATTTCCAAGTTCAGAGGACAGTTTTTATTTGATATTTTAAAATCAAAGGAATTGTAAAAATTCAAATCATCGAAAAAGATCATTAGATATAAATATCTACTTTAAGTAATGAATGTCCGTAAGCAAACACTGCTACTCACAACAAAAGAGCACTTGGCATATTATTGGGATCACGAGTAATTGTCTTGTTTCTTAGGGCAATTCCATTGAGAGATCGTAACATGTTAATTCGCAATATGAGAGAGACGCTAAACCTACTTTATGACTGAATACCATCTTTTCACGTCCTGACAAAAAAATATGAGATCTTTACACTTCATTAGATTAATAAAATCGAATTAAGAAAATTTCGAATTAGCCAAAAATCAACTGATTCAAAACATTCAATATCTAAAAATATATTAAAATAATCAATTTCTATATGCTAAATAATCTTCTGTGACAAGCAGTGAGATAGAACTTATCAGGAACTTGTTATTATGATTTTCAATCACAAAGTGTACTTGTCAGTATTAAATAAACAACAATTTAATTAATTCATTCATTTCATCTAATGCATTACAACTCTCGAATTACTCTGAAGACCTCTACAGTTCATGAATTTTTACAAATTCCTATGCGTTTGGCCGCTTGTACGCTCTTGTGGTTCAGTTCAATTAAAGCTCACTTTAATTAAACTAAACTATGACTAATTCAATTGAAGTCAGTCACTTATTTCAAAATCTATAATTATTTCTGTATACACACATAATCTCCTAAACTTCAAAAACCACGTTTAGCAATGATGTGTATACAAATTTGAAAATGAAAGAAATATTTCATCCAATTACTACGGAATAATTATCGTAATAATTATCCATCGGATTAATCAGACGTCACATTCTCGAAATTAAGCCACTAGGCTGGAAGGTATATTTGAGAGCGCAGAGAAACTGTCAAGAAATTAGACTCTAATCTCCTGCAAGGGGGAATGAGAAATTCTGAAATATTTATTCCCCTTTCATACAGCGAGGTATCCCATCTGTCGCATTTCATTAGCCCATTACGAATATAAATGAAAAAGACATTTCATTACATTGTTTTGATGTAATAAAACACTGACTCGATTAATTCACTTAATAATTTGTTTCTGAAAGGCATTCCTATGAATCATTTTCGCAGTACTCATAACATGTAATTGAACATAATTTTGATAATGACAAGATTACAATTATTAATTTCATAACACCAAGAGCTCACAAATTACGAGTAATATTTCAAACGATCATTAAAATTTAAATAAAAATAAACATTCGTTGCTTTATTTTACTTAACTTTTCAATGATACTTTCCACCATAAAACAGAATTCTACTCTAAGCTACTAGCCAGTCTACCTACTTCCTACACAAAATCACAGTATCCTTAAGGATTAACGGTCCTATTTTGATCTAAATTACGCATCGTAGCACAGGGCGACTACAATGGTTTGAAGCAAAAGAAATACCTCTGTAAAAAATGAAATGTACAGTAAAATGAACTAAGCTACTATAAAAATGCAAATGTTCATTGTCTTAAATATTAAAAATAACATTCAAAATTGGTACATCATTGTTAAAATTGAGAGCTTAAAGAATTTATCAATAGCCAGGGTTGAAGTAAGTAGCAATTATTACTTTCTCGCATAGTCCTATAGAGTACACAGTAAGGAGAAACTTATGCACTGCTGCAACGAACAACTTCGAGTTATGGCAGAAAAATTCGTATAGAAGTTCGCAGATAGGAAAAAAATGAATAATTTCTTGTTCCTAGAACTAACATGTTACTTTCTCGAACACGTTGTGTAGTCAGAATCTAGGTTTTGTGGGGCTTTGATATACAAACGTTCATTTAAACGAATCATTTTCGTATTTAACATTCTTTAATTTCATATTTTGTCCGGCCAGTTAAAAAGGTTTCTTTCTATTCTGACTCGGAGGCAAAACTTGTCCACGCCTAGGATAGTTGCTGTCTAATTTCTTCCTCTCTGCTGTCGTTGCCGCAGAAAGATTAGGAATTTGTAGCAATAATCATAGAAATGTCAGGAACTACCATTACCAGAATTCTCGTTGTTATTCTTGCCGTATATACTATCACTTTCTCGGCGGTCGTCCGTGATGTTTTCGCTGCTATCCCCAACGAAGTTGTAGGTGGTTCATTTCGGAGCCTTCTTTGATGCCAGGTCAGCCGCTGACGAATGCAAACGCGACAAGTTGCTGAAAATCTATTTAGGAGTCGTTATCATTCATTCCAGATCGCTTATTCCATTAATCATTCAGTAAACTTCATTTGTCCTGCCTATAAAAACGAGGACCGAAGATACACTTTATCCTTGTTTGCCTATTGATACAAAATTGAGACCTAATTGGTAAATTAGAAAACCAACGTACAAAATATTTATATATTTCTGAAAATACATTCATATTTTCCAGTTTGATGCATACGAGTATTAAACTTTTTCTCTGCCCATGCAAACTCCTATTCCACTTCACTGCTCGTTGCAGCATATAACAGGGAGAGAGTTGTGCTCTGCGCGGTGGGGACAACTGGGGGATTAAGGCAGAGCGAGGATATGAGTACGAGGGGACAGATACACACCTACTCTACAAACATGATAGAGGAGGAGGGTAGAGGAGCAGAAACCGGTTGGAGGCGGGTCGGGCCAGACAAGGGGCGTTGTTGAGTTGGGGGTGGTGTCGGCAAGAGTCATTTATACAGAGGGAACTTTTAGCGTAAAGGGGTGTTGCGCTAACGAAGTGGATTTTTGGGGGAGAGGGTGTTTAAAGATATGGAAGTGATTGGTCGGAAGTGATGAGTAGGGAAGTGACTGGAGAGTAAGTGGCGGAAAGGCAAGTGACGGCGAAGTCGAAGTGACGGCGAGTCGAAGTGACGGCGAGTCGAAGTGACGGCGAGTCGAAGTGACGGCGAGTCGAAGTGACGGCGAGTCGAAGTGACGGCGAGTCGAAGTGACGGCGAGTCGAAGTGACGGCGAGTCGAAGTGACGGCGAGTCGAAGTGACGGCCAGTCGAAGTGACGGGGTGTAACGTGGATGAAGGGAAGGGTAGTGGCGGTGGTCACTCACAAACATGACGTTTGAATTATACACGTAATATTGAAGTTATATTAACATATTTCTCATTCGCTTCCATGGAATAGGGCCGACTGTGTTGGCGATACTTTCCACCAGCGCGCCGGCGCCCATGGAAAGGGGTGGTATTGCGAGGGCCGGGCAGGGGGGCGTGCCGGCGGCGAGGGAGGGGCGCTCAGATTTCGCGCGTGGGCGGCGTGGGGCGTGCCGCCGCCGCGGGGGCTGAGTTTTAATTGCACCGCCTCCTGCAGCGCCCCCGGCTGCACTCCAGCACAGGGGCGGGCAACAGGCCACCTCTCGCAGGAGAGGGACAGCGCGCTGTATAAACGGAGGCGCGGGACCAGTAGGAGCCGTCGTGATCTCGCGTGCTGCACTTTGAAGAGGGACTCGAGACGAATTTGAAGTAGCTTGATGGATACTTGTCGACTAGGTTGAGATCATATCGCGGGTAAAGCGGTTTATTTAAAACAAAATACGTCGAAAAATAGGAAGGAGCTCGACCACAAAATATATAAAATGTTCGTGGACGTTTTGTTTTGCTTGCTGAAATGTTCCTCAGTATGAGCTGTTGAGGAGTCCTTGTTCCTGCAGACAATCGCGTTTTAACTGTGTTGTTCCCTGCACTGCCATCGAGCCACATCTGAGGAAGGGTAAAGGCTCTCACAGTCCATGGCCCGTTTGTTAGGGTACTCCTCCGGCATTCACCCGGTGTTTGCCGGCCGCTAGAATTATCCCCCCGACAGTGGCTGAATTCAACTAGCTGTGTATCCAGTACCGAAAAATCGACCGCCGTCTGGACTGAAGCCCAGGGACCTTCGAGTCAGAAGCACTGCAGTGGCACCAGCTGATGCCCTGAGCAATTTATGTCGGTTCTACTAATGACAACAAGAGACGAAAGGACGCAAGCAAGGACGGTGTCAAGAATTTCATCTGGAGCACCGTCGGCCACAACAGCTGAGACGTACTTGACACGTAAAATGTACGTAAAATGGCTTGGACAAAATCGTACGTACGTGGACAAAATCGTACGTAGGTCAACGAGCTTGGAAGTAAATTCAGATTAGACCGGATAAAAAAAATTAATTTGGCCGAAGCAATCACACCCACAAAATTCGAAAAAAGGAACAATATTTAGATCTTGGGAAATTTTCCTTTTGTAAAAGAACCATTAGAGATTGGAACAGTTTACCCGCAGCAATTTTCAAAGCTTTTCCTGTAAGTGTCCGAAGTTTTAGAAATAAGTTAGAACAAGATGAGAGTAATGTATATTAAATGAGCAAGTGCTGTGAAGTGAGGTGAAGTGCTGTGAAATGCTGGTCGGTGTCATTTAAAGCAAAACAATGTAATGTAGTGTAGTGTAGTGTAGTGTAGTGAAATGTAGTGAAGTGTAGTGAAATAGTGAACGCGACCAATGCCTTTTTAAAATCTAATTACGCCAATATTTATGTAGTTTTATAATATTTATAATATTTATTATTATTATTATTATTATTATTATTATTATTATTATTATTACTATTATTATTATTATTATTATTATTATTATTAGTATTATTTAACTGGCACCAGGTCAAATAAATGTATGTAAATCAAAAACATCACGGACAACCTCGGAGCATCCGACGGTAACTACAACGAAGACAGCAAGAACGCCGGCAATGGCAAGCGCGACCGCGTAGAGCGGGGAGGGGGGTGGCAAGGACAAGGCCGCCGGCGCAACGCCTGCCTGTTCCGGTGGCTACCTCCAGCGGCGGCGGTGGCGAATAGTTTAAATATCTCCGCTGATGGCGCCATGATTCAGGCAGGCGGAGAACGTGCGCCGTCGCCGCCCCGCCGCCACCGCCGCCGCGCCCGCCGCCACCGACGCCGCCGCCGCGTCGGGGAATTAGCAGGGATCAGCCGCATTCCGCCGCCGAGAATGACGACGCGCTGTTGTGCTCCGCGGACAAACTGGCGGCGCCCGGAGGGAGGGGAGGGGAAGGGAGGGGGCGTGGCGTGCGGAAGCGGTGGGAGGGGAACCGCGCGCAGAAGAAGCGGAGAAAGCGGAAATGAGGGAAGAGTAGGGGGCGGGGAAATTGTGGGCGGGGAACGGGTGCGAGGAGAAGTAATACCATAGACTAAGAGGGCATCGAGTTCCTTCATATATAGTTCGCTGATTCGGTGGCAGAACGGTTAGTGTACCAGGCTGTTGTACCCAAGTTTACAGGTTGAAATGGTAGATTTTAAAGAGCAAAAATACTCCTTCCTGCGCCTTTCTTCGGAGGGGAAGTAAACCGGCTGCCCATGTTAGTAGATTTACTTGCATGTAAAAGATTCTCAAGCCTAAAAGAAGCCTCTGAGCTAATTCAAATCGTCTCTTTCGTCGCCTAGGATAAAACCTACTTTCCCTGCTAGATGGTGAAAGAAGCGTAGCAAAATTTACGTGGTCAGACGAAGAGAGGGTCTGATGGCCCGAGTCAAGCTACGTAAAATAAGGCATTAACTTAACTAACCTAACTTAATTTAACGTTTCTCCATGCTAATACACTTGGAGAGGCGATGTTAGGGCAAAGGAATTCTGGGAAACGAAGAAGTGGGAAGGTTCTGAAGGTGAGAGAGTGTTTTATAAAGAATGAGTGTGGCAAAATGGCGGATGGGTAGTGGGAGAGTGAAAAAGGATTTGTGAGAGTGGCACGATTCAGAAGAGGAGTGTGGCGTATTCTTGGTCGTGAGAAAAAGAGACAAGAGGAAAGTAAAAAACAGAGAATGAGAAAGTTGAGGAAGAAGTGGGTAATGAAAATGACATAGGGCGGGAGAGGGATAAGCAAACTGGATAAGAGTGTGAGAATGGATGCTTTATGTAAGTGAGAGAAAAGTGGAATGAGACAGGACACAAAGTAAAGATTGAGAATTTGTAGCGTTCTGGCTTCAGAGAAGAGGTATGGCATATGAAACATGAGACGGAGATCAAGGGAGGAGAAAGGGCAAGATCAGAGGATTAATAGGTGGCAAGAAGAAGAAATCAGAGAAAGGAAGGGCAATCTTTGGGTATGCAAGTGAGATGTAGGGTATCGAGTGGGTTGTAGACTATTCAAAAGTATAATGTGGCAAAGTGGAGTCAGGGCAGAAAACTTGACGAGCGGCTGACTGCTTTACATCTCCAAAGAATGGTTTTCGAGATAATTGACTTCCTTTATTATTTCAAACTTATTCGATTTCAAATCAATAAAATTGTGGTACGCGTGTTAATTTCAAATATTAATATATGTTCAATAAATATCCATTCATTCTACATATATTCAATAATAAAATAATACAAGCAACAAACGAATAGCACTTAACATTAGACAGTTTTCGATTGTAAATATCACAATACTCATCCCAAAATATTCGCATTTATTCTGTCCGGGAACGCGAGTTAGCAGCTAAAGTAGTTGCGGTTCTGCAACAACTCAGTCTACATGAAAATTGGGATTTTATCTCATCACATTTATCTCCTGATGCCCACAATTAAATAGAATAAGCCCGTGGCTACGGGATAAAATGGCGAGGAACAGTTTGGATCATAATTGTAATGCAATGCGAGTGTACCTGTAAGGATCCGGAACTACCACGGCTGAAGTGTTCATTAAAATTTTCACAGATTGAGGCAAAGTCTGCTTTTTGTAATTTTTGTAAGCCAGCGGAAAAACAAAATCTGTTTGTATTGGAATATATCACGGTTTGGTATTGACTTCCTCTTGTGTTCTAAACACACACACACACACTGTATGTTGTTCTATAAAGACGTTTCGGCCATAAAGTTTATTTTGCGAGGGAAATTTTGTGTTCTTTTAGACGCGTGAAATGTGAGTTATCATTACTACGTTGTTCAATTCCCTTCAAATTTAAGAGAAATTGCAAACAATTTGCTAAATTAAGTTTCAATAATGGCTTGAAATCTCAAGCCAAAACACTATTTCTAATAAACAGTACCTCAGCTCTCGACATTTCCTCTTCTCGAAGTATTTTGAAGTGCCAAAACTTAGGCAGTGATAGATTCATGAACGATGTAAAGAGTCATGAGTGGTATGAAGAGTCATGAGTGATATAAAGAGTCATGAGTGATATAAAGAGTCATGAGAGATGAAGAATAAGATGAATGAAAAAAAAAAGTAATGAAGTGAAATGAGGAATGAATAAATGAGAATGATAGAATGAGAATGAGTAGACAATGAGAATGAGTAGACAATGAGAATGAGTAGAAAATAGGTAATGAGCAATGAGTAGGTAATAAGCAATGAGTAGGTAATGAGCAATGAGTAGTCTATTTAAGAATGAGAAGTGTACTAAGGAATTGTAGTGTAATGAGGAATGAGTAGTGAAACGAAGGAGTAGTGTAATGAGGAATGAGTAGTGTAATGAGAAATGAGCAGTGTAGTAAGTAATGTACCACTCCTTGCCTCGCTGCGAGAGGCAGGTGGCGCACCGTCTGCTGCAGCGAGTCCTGCGCTGCGGCGACGACGCCGCCGCTTTGCGCGGGGCGTCGCGACGCGGCGCGGCGGCGTCGCGGCGCGAAAAAGCGCCGGAATGGATGGGGACGGCGCGATGCCGCGGCCGGGGGCGTATATTGCGGGAGGCGGGCCCGGCTGCATTCCGCCGCGTCCTCGCCCAACCCCCGCCCGCGCGCGGAGCAGAATGAGCGGGCGCGCTCGACAGCCGCGCTCCGCCGTTAGATGTCGCAGCGAGCAGTTACGCCGTCGCAGCGCGGAACGGCGCGAGGCGGGCCGCGACCGTGAGGGAGCGAAGAGAGCGGGAAAGGTCGAGCACGGGAGCCGGAAGGCGGGTGCGTGAAGCCCGCGTGTCGGTGCGGGATGGCGGGAAGGACGGGAGGCGAAGGGCAGGGAAATGGCGGGGCGGATACGCAAAAGGGAGGGGTGGTGGGCAGAGAAACCGCGTCGGGGGGATGACGGAGGGGGAAATGATGGAGGAAGATGATGGATAGGAGAGATGAATGGACGGAGAGACGACGGGACGGGGACGTGATTGGACGGAGAGATGATGGGACGGAAAGATGATGGGGCGGAGATATGATGGGGCGGAGAAATGATGGGATAGAGATATGATGGGACGGAAATGATAGGACAGAGACAATGGGCCGGAGAGATGAAAGGGATATGATGGGACGGAGATGATGTGACGGGGAGATGACAGGGCAGGGAGATGAAAGGGGAGAAGATAATGGGCAGGGAGATGGTGGGGCGGGACATCATGGGCTGGGATGTCATGGGCGGGGATATCATGGGCGGGAGATGATGGGCGCAGATGTCTGGGAGCAGGTGGGATGGGAAGGCAGAGAGGTGTCGGGACCGGGCAAAGACGGGGGAAGAAGGGGGGGGGGGGGGGGGGGGGGGGGGGGGCGTAGAGGGGGCGGGGCGGCGTGATATGTGTCGCGCGTAGGAGACCGCGAATGGCGAAAAGGCCGGAGTGAGTGCGCGGAATAAGCTGCAGTAGCGGAAGCGCGGGCGAGAGAACGAGGCAGAGGGAGTGTGCGTAGGGCTGAGGATGAATTGAAATGGCGCGAGATACAGAGACGCGAGAGCTCAGGAAGGGAGAACAGGATCAAGAAAGGTAATGAAGTCGGGATAAGTGAAAAGGCGGAGGTGATGTTCTGGCCAGAAGGGAGCGAAACGCAGTTACCCCGTAAAGACGAAGAAACTAATTAGGGGGATGAAGGGGAATCTTAAGATTTGGAAGAGTAATAAGAAAAATACCACACACTGTCATGAAATGTGAAGGAGCATAAATAAATGAGAGAAATTACAAAAGTAAATACGGTAATGAACATTTCGTTTGAAAATAGCACTGGCTTGAGACGAAGAAAACTGCATTTCACAATGAGAGAGAAATTCGTAATCAGTACACGGGAAAAAAGCGAGATACCGAGCACGAACTACAGATTAGACGAAACGTGAAAAGGTAAGAAACGGTATGGGCAGTAAAAGGATTAAGGTTGCAATAATACCCGCCAGAAGAAAACAAGAATGCCTAGTTATAAAAGTGCAAGAACATGAACTATGGTGAAGGATGATGGGGGTAGAAGCGAAGAAAAGTGGTGAGAGCTTTCTCCAGGAATCATCTCCCAGTGGAGCACTGCCACAACCGAGGTAAGTTCTAAGCCCTCCACATGTGTCCCAACATGTCTGGTGTAGTGCATCTAAACAGAAGGGGATTATGTGAGGAGAGAAGAGAGAGAGAGAGCGGTGAGCGGGAAACTACCAACACGCCGTCAGAAAAATCCGCAGGACATGAACCATAGTACTTTGAACACAGCAACGCTGCAGAGGCAACCGAAAGCTACCTCTGAGCCATCGAGGCCGGAGGGAGGGGGGCGTCGGAAGTGGAAGATATACCGGGGAAAGGAGGGTATACGGGATTGCTGCGTATGGCGAAGGTGGGGGGGTGACGTCAGGTCGGGTGGAGGGGACTCAGAGGCGAGGCGCAGTTGGGTTGTGGCAAGGGAGGAAGTGCAGCCGGGGTAGGTAAGGGTTAGAGTGGCAGAGTCTTCGGAAGGGACAGAGATGGAGAGGATGGAGACTGAGGAGAAGGCGGGGTTGAGATGGAAACAATTCAATTCCATGATGCCTTATTTACCGGAACGCGGGCCTTCCGCCTGACCACACAAATTCCGCTACGCTCCGTTCACCCTCGGGCAGAAAAACGTGGTATCACTCGGACAACGAAACACACAATTTGAATTTTTCTCAGAGGATTCATTCAGAGGATCTTTCACATGTAGTAAATCTATAACATTGAACCGATGGATTTACTTCCCCTCCAAAGGAAAGTGTATAATTTTTCGCCCTTAAAAATCCATGACATCGATCGGGTTCCAACTCGCAAATTTGAGTATAAAAGTCCTTTATGCAAACCGTTACATCACCGAAGCCATTAACGCGATGGGTTCATCACCGAAGCCATTAACGCGATGGGTTGGTGGACAGAGGCGTGGGAAGTAGTAGTTATGTCGATATGGCAAGGGAGAAAGGGTAGGAGGGGCACCGGTTATTGTAATAGCGCCGGTGTGGCGGACGCCTCAGGGGTGGCGAGGGCGCGGTTGGCTGATGGCAGGTTGGCAGAGCAGCGATGGTAACTGAGGAGCCAGGGAAAATCCGAATGACGGCGATGGTAAAGGACGTCAAGTATGATTTGATTCATTGATTGTTAGTGATTTCGAGTGCGTCAACTACTATGGTCATTAGTCCCGTTAGTGTAGTGCATGTTTTTTCTCGGGAGATGGCGGTGGTCTTCCCCCGCTGGATGGCGAGATCCGGCGCCGACCTACCGTCGGCTAGTGGAGTTCCCCTAACCAGGACTCTCCCACCAGCGGGGCACCGCCCAGTTTGGACAAGCTCTAAGCTCCCGACCGGTCTCCCGGAATACGTGGTAATGTACTGCATGTTAGTGTAAGTGTGTGTGTAAGGGAGAGGATAGAACAAGGAAGGATAGGGAAGGACAGATCGCGCGCGGTCCGTGACCCGTTTTGTAGAGTACTGCTCCGGCATTCGCCTGGCGTTGATCACAGAAACCACGGAAAACTACAGAGCAGCCGGCCGCTAGAATTCTCCTCCAGACAGCGATTGAATTCGACCTGAGCTGACAAGCTACACCGCCCGGGGAGCCAACAGCGGGAACGAAAATCCTGCCGCCGTCGGGACTCGAACCTAGGACCTCCCAGTCAAATGCGCTGTGGTGACAGTTGATGCACTGAGCTACCGCTCCCGGTGGACGCCGAGTAACAGCACCAGCAGGGCTACGAGGGAGTCCGTAGAGGTGGCTGAATTGAGTACGGCCGAGGCTACGACGTCTCTCAGAGGGTCATGGGATGGCGAGACGGAGGGGGAGGGCGGAGGGAGGGGGCGGGCGGAGGGGAGGGCGTAGGGAGGGGCGGGCGGAGGGGAGGGCACGAAAACGCGCCCGCGGCGGTCTCAGGTCGCGGTCCACAGCACTTCGCAATCTGACCGCCGCAGCCCCTGGCCTCCGCGTCGAATGGGTTCCATGCAACCCTCCCGGAAAGCGAAAAATTAATTCCTTTGGAATGCTTTGCTCAGGGGGGTAAACAGCGAGGTTGTATAGCTACCTAATATTACAGCTATTAACGAGGAGTTTCATTTGATGTTATATCGCACGTGAATAATTTAAACTTTCATGTTTCATGACCACTGGACTGACTGTGTACATTTCGATTACAATGATTTCAAGCAACAGACATCAAAAACACTGAAGTCGATAAAGTGTTTTACTTTTTTTAAATTCAAAAATAAACTTTAATTATGGATTCATTAATGCACTCGAACTCGTTTTTAACCATAGATCCATTTTTGTTTTTTTGTGAAACTTATCAGAGCTCTCCCCCAACTTCCCGCAACTTTAAAAATAAAATATTATCATTGTGATATAATATTCGATCCAAGTATATTAGAGCGGCATACAAAGTAGGACATGAGAAGACATACATGTTACTCGATGGCATCATCACGTCTAGTTATTGCATGGCAACTCGTAGAAACGGGATTAGAGTACATGAAATATACAGACTTATAAACATTACATTCATACAAGGCTCTTGACTGCCAAAATCCCTCTCATATTCAACATCACAGACACACTGGATAAAAATAAATATTTTTATTGAATGAGAATTGATTTGTGTTCAACAATTCTACAAATTACCTGCAGTACTGGTATTCATTGTAATACATAGGCCTTCGATCCTTATGACCAAACTGTTACTAAAAATACAATTATTATTTTAAAGTTTGGATAGTAGAAATCTTGTTATGTGAATTAAAATTACCTTATTTCCTTGTAAACTGCGTTCATTTTTACTGAAGTGTAGTTTTATCATGTAGTAAATACACGAATATTTTGTGCCATAACACATTTTTTGTGCAAAATTTATTTTAATGACATTATGATTTATGTCACAAAATAAAATTCAACTTGATTCATACAATAAGACAATACATTTATACATAATAGGTGCAAGAATATTCGGTACTTTCAATATCAAAATGTAAGAGTCGAGACATAATACTCGCTCAGCCCTCATCCGAGCATCTTGCTTTGGTGAGCTCAGAACACGGAATCAATGAGGATTCTGCTTTTGATCCCGTAACGTTACCGCTATTGTGGAGTACCCAATAAAAGACACGTCATTTGTCGTCAATGTGAACAGTGCAGTTCCGCAGAAAAAGACAACAGAGCACCTTCCTTATTACACCGTCCTCCAGCCGCAAACTGCTGACGAACGAAAGGAGACCCGCTTCAATAAACAATGCACCATTGGTCCAGCGACTGCGGCTTGAAACCGACTGCGTTGGAATTTATTTACCGCGTCGCCCGTAAAACTATCCGCAGTAGTTTCCGATCACTGTCGTGAGACACCGCAGTAAAGAAGTCGTAAGGTGAACGCCTGTTGCGGGTTATCTCCCAACATTCGCTTCAGCGCAGGGCGATGCAGTGAAATTCAGTGCACTGCAGTGCAGTTACAGCAAATGTGTTTGAGATGGGAAGACTCCACAAGGAAGAGACAAGGTCGTTCCTCACGGAATAAAATCACAATCATTTGTGACATTGATATTCATTTTTATCTCGATAACGATTTTCGTCGGGTTTCCGATTTAATTAAATTTTCTAGTACAGGAAAACTAACATTTCTAGATTTCAAATGTTACAAACCATTCTGCTTGTTGGTACCTTTATTTACAATTCAACTAAAACAGAAAGATACGGATTACAGAACCAAAACTTAAAATACTTCTACTAGTTATGTCAAGCACAGTTCTTTTTGTTTTAGGAAAATAAATTAAATTACAAGATAGGTAATATAACGCATTATTTTCGCGGAACAGAAAAGCAAATTACAATATTTTTCGTGACAATCATCTCATTTTTACTTGTCATTATTGTCTTCAGCATTCGAGCGAGGTAATTGGATCCGTGTGTAGCGACAGTTAATGTGCAGTGGGTGAGGACCGTCTCCTCGAAAAGACCAGGGATTTGCAACAAGAGAAAGAGAGGAGAGTGGAGAAAGAGGAGGAACACAACAACCGATGGAAAGAGAGAGGAGGGAGACGAGAACGAGGATGATAATACAGTGGCCACGGGCGTGGTGGAGACTACGCTGGACGAGAGAAAAAAAGTTCTGGGATGCAAGAAGTAGCAGAAATGAGGAAGTTGACTAATGGATTATTTCGTGATTCCGGGTGCCTCAATAGCTTTGATCATTCATATTTATCGGTGATGGTGGTGGTGGTATGGTGGTGGTGGTATGGTGGTGGTGGTATGTTGGTGGTGGTATGCTGGTGGTGGTGGTGGTGGTGGTGGTGGTGGTATGGTGGTGGTGGTATGGTGGTGGTGGTATGGTGGTGTGGTATGGTGGTGTGGTGTGGTGGTGGTGGTATGGTGGTGGTGGTGGTGGTGGTGGTGGTCGTGCAGTGATTGTCTAACTCCGCTGTATAATGAGATCCGGCGCCTACCTACTGGTTGACCTGCGGAAATTTCCCCAATCAGGTGTCTTCTTTAGAGTGGCACCGCTCCAGCTATGACAAGCTCTAAGATACCAAACGATCTCCCGAAATGTAATTGTGTGTGTGTGTGTGTGAAAGTAAGGGATAAGGACAAAACAATAAACAAAATCAATGAAACAAAAATCGAGTGGTATTCGTGGCCCGTCCGTTAGGGTACTGCTGCAGCATTTGCCATCAGAGATACCGCGGAAAACTACCGATAGGAGCAGACAGCTACCAGAAAAATCCTCCTGGCAGCGACAGAATTTGACCGAGGTATCGAGCTAAGGTCGAAATTCTTGCCTCCGCCGAGAGTCGAAGCCCAGTTCGAAGCGCTCCAGCAATATGCGTTTATGCCCTGAATCACCTCTACCGGTGAGGATGGCGAGATTTCAAGTTGGCGACGGAACCAAAAGGCGCGCCACAGACTGCGATTAGGCCCAGAGGTGATGGAACTGATGTAGAGGTGGTCAAGGAGAAGAAGGTTGTAGTGGTAAAAAGCGGGACGGTGACGGTAGTGGAGGAGAGGAGGAGGTCAAAAGTGAGATAAGGAGGATACGGTAGTACTTGAAGCAGAAGTGGGGATAGTTAATTCTTAAGACTGGAAGTTTTAGAATTTTCTAAATTACGCATAATAAAATTACCAATAATTTTCTAAATTATCCACTATTAACATAAATGTTCTTACATACATAAATCAAATTGTATGCGACCAATATGCCAAATTGCGTTACACAAATTATAACAACCTTTAAAACCGTACACCGTGTACGATTTTATTATGTACTCCAGCTAAATTGTAGTAAAGGAATAAGTGACAACAAGAAAATTATATGCAATGGAGAAGAGTGGTATTGACGTCAACAGATGTGCCGAGCGCAACAAAAGGCGACGGCCGCAGAGGTGGCAGCGATGACCGCGCAAAGGTGACGCCGAAGGACGAGGAAGTGGAAGCGGAAGCGGAGGCGGCGAAGGCTGTTGCGGAGACATCGCCAACGACGGAGACGGCATGCGCGAGCAGGCTCCACCGCCGCGGCCCAGAAACGCAGGGCGGGAAAAATTTACGAACCGCCCTCCGGGAGTTACGTAAGCTCCTTAGATTTTTACCACCCATAGAGAGATTCCCCCTAGAGCAGTGCACCGCCGGGGGCAGGGGGGGCCGTGCATGATGGCGCACGTGAGCTGCAAAGCGCGAGCGCAATGAAAAATTTCGCGGTGGCGCCTTCCGAGGCAGGAATCCCACGGCCTCCACCTCCATGCAAAAGGAGAGGTGGGAGGGGGGGGGAGGGGGGAGAAGGAGAGAAAAGGGAGACTGAAGGAGAAGAGTTGACAGAGGAAGGAAATGAAATGAACTATCAAATGTGTTGAAGAAGAGGTGGATTGGAAAAGGGGGAAAGGGGAGGGAGGAAGGGGGGAGGAAGAAAGGGGGGGGGGTGGATTCGGGTGAAGATAAACGAGATGCGAAAAGGAAAAGGGAGATAGAGAAAAGGAATGCACACAGGATGGCATGAGGTGGAAAGTTTGGTATGCGTGAAAGAAGTGAAGGGATTGGAGAGGGGGAAAGGATGGATTAAGAGGAGGTATGAGAGAAGGAGGGACGAGGAGGATACGTGAAGGGCAGAAAGGAGAGAGAGAGAGACAGAGAGAGAGAGAGAGAGAGAAGGGGGAGGAGGAAATGCAGAAAGGATAAGAGGGGAAGGGAGGAGCGGTTGGTTGGGGGCAAAGCGACAGGCCGTGTCCCCCTGCACGACTGAGCTAGGCGGCTGCGCTGCCAGCGTCTTCGCTGTCACGTTGCACAGTGGTGCATTTTGGCGATTTCCTGGCCAAAACCTCTGAGAGCTATAGTATGTTTTCTACGACGACCAAATTTATTTTAGATTATCTTTATAACGTAAGGGAGCTGGTAACATAATACCAGAATAATGCACTGCTTAAATCTGTGAAATATAAATATATATTTTTCTACATAAACTTGGTTAAATTTTATCAATTCACAAAATTTATTTTAGAAAACCGTAGGGATTAAATACATATTAATTGATAACATTTGGCATAAAGAAGCACGATATTATTGCCATTTCATGCCCCTGCCAGAAAAATTCATATATAGTGTCAGAAGAACCGAAAAGGAAGATCACATTTTTACTAGGTACATTTCGCCCTACGGGTTCTTCCCTATTGGGTTCAGGCAAATGAGATAAAGCATATTTGTTTAAGAATTTTAACTTTCTTTTGGGAACATCCCTCAAGCCAGAAATGAAAGGAACAGAAGATCTCAACAGGCGATTAAACATCTCCTGGATTGGGTGCAGTCTTGAACATGTTCGAGAGAAGCCTTCTCCATACCATCTTTTATATTTGTGAATAGATTCTATGCATGTATTACTTTGAATATTTAAAAACATATTTCTTGGCAGTATCCAGTGCGTACTACCAAAAAAATAGAAAGAAATGCCTATGGCATATCCACTGGATATTGCCAATAATTTTTATAAATCTCTTTAATTATACCCTCATCTATCCTGGTTATTTCTGAGGAATATTTAGGTTTCTCAAAAATGCGTCATGCTGAATTACTGTCGTTGCTATTACCGTAATCTTGTTTGAAAAGCTCTACATTCAGACCATTTTTTCTTTGAAATGCATTTGAATAAGTTTCTTGACCATATTCAAACTGTAGTTGCAGTATTATTTCATAAAAATACTATAATACTAATTTTATAACAATAACAATCTAATATAAATAATTGTTGGTTTGTAACTTAGGAGTTAAGTAAACAAGTATTACTTTACGATCAAATGTATTTTGATTCATTTTTAAAACTGTTATGATGAGTTTGATTGATATCACGTACGTATTTGACCATTCATCGAGGACACACCCTTCCTTAAGACGAGTTTTGATGACACATATTATGTAAAAATTACTTTATATACAATTTTTAATGAAATAAAATGTTCGTAATCCAGTCCAGAAGATGTAATATGTACATAAATATTATGTTCATGTAAAATTAGTGAATAGTCATAATCTCTTTCAAAATTAAAAATATTTATTTTTGTTTATAATATTGAGTACATTTGTTATTTCAGTAAAAGGAATCAAAATTTCCCGCTAGAAACAGCATTGTAAAAGCAGTTCCCGTTCTCAGGACGGATCTCGACGAGTCATATTCGGCGGTCACGCGTGCTCGACGAAAAGTTAATTCTTTGTATTTACTAATGGGGCAAGTTGGGGCATGATTTTATAACTGGATTAGAAAGAGGATAGATTCAGCTAGGAAATAAATTATAAACATCGCGGAATTCCGCGAAATTGGTAACGTTCAGCCTACGTGAACTTATGAGTAATTAAAATTATTGTATTAATTTCATGCATTTTAATATTTCATCCCACGTCAGTATTATACATTAATGCTTTATAAAACAAACATGAAAATACTTCACAAACCTTCAGGAAGAAAATCCATACTGCCAGTTTTCTGCACAACTTTGTATGGCCACCACTTGAAAATAAAGACGGTCTCTCTATGTTACTCTCGCACTGCAGGTCTACCAAACGCCGCGAAGGGTAAGTTCGGGGACTACTGATGCCAGGGGAATTGACCCGGAGACACGAAGTGGGCAGAAACAGATGCCCCCAAGTATACAGTGTGTCGTAGTATTGGTAAAAGTTCAGTAAACGCGATTTCATTTTTGAGGTTTTGGCCAGGATTTCGGGAAAATGCACCACCGTGCGTTGCGTCCGCCGGCGGCAGCCGCCTGCAGGCCTGCCATGTGGAGGCGGACGCCGCGCCGCGGGCAATTTTGTTGGAGCCCGTACGGACGTGGCACCACTAAAAACCGGCACCACCACCGCATATTCAGTTAATACAACTGTTTTGCACTATTAGTGAACACATATATTCATTTAATATAACCGTTTTGCGCTATTAGTGAACATTTATATTCAGTTAATACAACTGTTTTGCACTATTAGTGAACACATATATTCATTTAATATAACTGTTTTGCGCTATTAGTGAACATTTATATTCATTTAATATAACCGTTTTGCAATATTAGTGAACACATATCTAATTTATATAATAAGGTATCCAAAACATTTCTGCGAGTTTTTATAAAAAAATTGAAACGAAGTTGATACAGAAATATCAGAGAAACAAATTAAGTATTTTCACAACGGTAACCGATTAATATCAAATAATATAAATTACTGTCGATATCATGTTTCTCTAAAATAATTAATGCAACCGCGATTTTCAATATATTGAAAATACAAAAAAAAATGTATCGCCTACTAGGTAAGTTTGGCCAACGTCCATTTGATAGGACAGAAATAATGATATTTTTTCAAGATAAGTTAACTCATCCAAATTCTACTATTATCTGAATGGCTCAAATATCTGACGGATAACGTCCCGAACCATCATTACTGGTCTTTCATATACCTTACTCACCAACATCCACACTCAACCAACATCACACTCACCAACAAACCAAAAGTCGCCACTAGTACTTGAGCATGACTACAATAGTAGCAACCATGACAACCACCAGCCTCCTGTCCGCTCCAACCGTTTCAACTCCCCCACCCGTCGCGTGGCTCTGGTCCCGTGGCGTGCGCTTTATACGGCCGCCGCATTATCAATAACAAATGACACGCGGCGCGGCTGGGGGCGCGTCGCCGACGCGTCCCTGCGGAGCGCCAGAGCCTCAGGCCTGCCGCTGCCGCTTCTTTGCCTTTGCGGGCGAGCGAACACCGTGGGTGCAGAAGCGGGGCAAGAGGGGGGAGGGGGCAGGACGGGGCGTGACCGGGGGGAAGGGTGATGTGGTGATGCGGGAGGGGGTGGAGAGGGGGTAGGCGAGATGGCGGGACGGGAGCGGTGGGGCGCGCTGGGAGGCACGCGAAACGCGGGTCGCGAGGACGGTTGTAAACTGAAAGCGGCAGGTCGCGAACACTGGGCCCGAAAGTGCCAAAACTCGCGGGCCAAAACCAAATAGAGCGTAGTCAGAAACTGATGACTTTCCCCATAACTGATACATCTCTAAGAAATATTTAAATTGTTCTGGCATTGTAAAAATGTTTCACCTGCCTTGTGTTTCATGATTACATGGAACAATTTTGGAGAAGCGATAAAAGAAAAGTTATTTTTGAACACAGTATTTGGCAGTTTAAAGGAGAAAGATTTAAAATAAATTGACACGTAAAACTGTATAAAAACAGAAATGGTGATGCTTCATATTGGAAATAATCACTTCAATTCTTTAAGTTAGAAAAGCTGATATATTAACTTGAATATGCTAACATCCATTTTACGCCATGTGCTTAATATTGCTGTATGCTTAGCTGCTAAATACCGTAACATATGAAGGGAGAGGCTGGTCTTAAACAAACGGGGATAATATTCTACACCTTCAAGCTGGTAAAAGGCATTAGCAGCTAAGATGGATGATTTTACCACATTTTATAAAAAATATCGCTCATATAACAAACGATTGGCGCTTTAGGCCTTGCTAGCAAGAGTTTCGCTACAAAAATTGGCAATTAAAGTTGCAAACAGAGAGCTCCAACAATCCCTGTTCACGGGAACGAACAGACTAAAACGTGCGCGATGTCTAAGCAAAATTAATTCGAGCTGAAATGAGTTAACTTTGGAATCATCCTCACAGCCTGGCATCATTATCATTAGGAGGTGAATTTTGATGACCTAAAACATCGCCAAAAATGATCAGCGAAATGCATTAAAAATGCCCTAAAACCAAAGAAAAATGACGTCAAAAATCTTATCCGAACCAGTTAGGATGAACTGAAGCTGTTGTTACGTTACTGATGTAATCGAGACCTCTTTCATTCGTTCGAGTGAACTCAGCTTGCAAACTTTTGGTTTGAACTATTCTTTACCAGGAAATATCTGTTTTTAATTATCCCGAAATCGGCCGAACCGGCAATGGGGCTGATATAAGTCACAAAAATAACAAACTCACAACTGCTGTCAGTAGAACTTCTGAACAAAGACATCGAATAAGCTACTGAGTAATTCTGTGAAGAACATTTGTTGCATCTAGTAAATATAATTTGAAGCAGATATCATTAAAAATGACATTAAAATCGATGAAATTATGAAAAAATGTATTAAAAAAATGACGGAAAAAGATACAAAAAGACGTATTAGTCGAAATCGACAAAAAATGCAAAGTAGTGACCTATACAAATGGGTCATTTCCTTTTGTCATACCATAAAATTAATTCATATACTAAACGGTATTGTTCCCAGGTAAAACGAAAAAATGACATTTCATTAAAATCCGCCCCCTAATTATCGGCGAACAAATATCCGAATCGAAGCGAGAAACCTGCCGCCTCCCATCGCGGCTGCTTCTGCAGCGTAGGCCTGTCGTGATCCACAATGCTCTATCAGTATAATTTAGCAATATTACAATTCGTCAATATATTTCAAGCGCACTCTAACATCAGCAAAATTAATTCGGACTGCATTGGGTTAAAGTAAGCAAAATGAGTACGCACCTCTCCGGAAATTTAGTGCAATAGGGCGTGGTATCATTTTAAGCAAACAGAAACTTAAATTTTAAACACAAACATTAATTTTATTTATTACTTTCTTGGTAACTAGTATTTATGCAGGGCTTATTAATCATTAAATGATGGTATATGTTTCTTTTTATTCTGTTGACTAGGTTCGGATAAGGATTTTGCCTAGGGCAGATGGTAACGAATGTGAATCCAATTATTTGGTGTTCTCTACCAGAAGACATTGAAATCCCAGAAATATTTGCTTTAAAATCACAAAAATATGCTCCTTAAGATTTTTTGGGTCCACTGTGCGACAGGAACCGCGAATGCCAGTAAATCGACAGGCAAACATGTGACACGGAAGAACAGCAGAAGAGTGGATATAATATAAAGGAAAAATGTGACGTGACAGGCGAAAAAACAAGCAAATTATGAAAAGAAAAATCGTAAGAGAACGAGGAGAAAGAAAACAAAAGAATATTAATATTGATAACAAAAATAAAAAGAAAAGGCGCCTTTATCTACACCGGTTTCTATTTATTTCTTCTCTTGCACATTCCGCCTTTCCCTTTTTGTTGGTTTCTGATGACATTACTTTCAAATTAGCCCTTCTTCCTCATCATGATAGATAACAATATACTTTTTAGTGATGGTGAAATGGAGAGAAAAGTTACAAAAAAAAAATGGAACGAGAAGACGTAAAAACACATCAATACCGACAGAACACTCATTTTTATACTTGTAATTCGAGGGAGGTGAGGATTTCTGAAGATATTTTCAGTTTGAATAGTGTTGGTTTGGACTTCTGGCGATGGGCATTCGAGACGGCAAAATTCTCCAAGAATAGCTTTTAAAGAGTGTGATTGCTGAGCAGTAGATAGACAATTAGGGAGACGATCGACGATAAAGGAGGCAACTATGGAGACGATTATACACAAAAAGCGGAAGCATATTCTATTCAAAGTGATTCTCCGTTTAAATTGCATTGTAGAAGTAGTATTCTCACTGTTTGTAGGAAGCAAAAGGCGAGAGTAAATATTTTTACACGTAATTGTAATAAAATTTACGTTGCATCCAATGGACATAACTGAAGAACACAATTTTATGTTTATTTCAAACCCTGTAATTGACTACAACCGATCGTCAGTGGAACTAAAGCTAGCGTGAAGTAAACTATCGAGACGAAGCGATGCAAATGAAGCAGAGAGCATACTAAAGATTACAATGAGTCGTACCAAACCGGTGAACGAGCTGTGTGAAATGCAAACAGAAACAGAATGACGCTTATGGTGTCAACGAGTTAACGACCCTCCCCCCCCCAGGCCAACTCGGGAAAGTCATACATTTTAAGTCTAGCCCTCTGTCGGGCGCGCTGTAGCTGTGAGGTACAAACGCTTTATATTGTTCGATTTCTCGGAAGTGAAGGGCTGCACGGATTTCTGCGTACTAATAGCAGTCTATATTTAGCCTGGTAGTGCGTCACTATGTTAAACACCCTCTTTCCTCATTTCGTTTTGCTTCAATCGACACTCTGTATCTGTGAGATACAGTGCACCCGATCGTGTCAGGTGTTTGCTAACTCAATCGATGTGCAGAATGATGCGTCTAAATGCGAAGAAGACGATGCAGAGGAAATTCGTTTTCTCTTGTGTCATAGTGATAGTGACGAACATAAAGACGTTATCAGCGATGAAGAGGCAATCAGTGACAGTGCTAGTGGTTATGTTGAGGAGAGAAGTAATGACTCAAAAAGAGAGTTGAATGACAACGATTCCTAAAATGTAGAAAGAATTAATTCTTTTAGATAGACACCTAGACGTAAGTGGTATTAATGCACAAGATATTTTTTACTGCAGCGCTTCTGACAGGGAGGTCCTAGGTTCGAGTGCTGACGGCGACATCTATGGTTACTTCCAGTAACATTACAACGGAGTAATTTCTCAGTATTGTTGGCGTGAGAAATAGCCAGCATGTTAAGTGGCGGGGAATGATGAAGATCGAATTAAACAAGGCGCATCACCGCGGAGATGATGTGGTGCTAATTAATACGGAACGGCGCTGATGGCCGTTATAAAATCGAGCTGGCGTGTCCCTAGAACCAAAGCTACTTTCGCCAACAGAATACTGGGGCATATTGGAAGCATTTCCTAGCACTGATTGCCATTCGCCGAAAGTTTCTCATTGTAAATCTGGAGCAATAAGGAGAACCATCTCAATTGAATTCATCAATTCGTTTTTTGGCCAAAATTAAAAACCAGATGTCTGTAGTTACTCCGTTTACACCAGTGGCCCTCGCGATGACGGGTGCAAATGGAACTCAGAGATGACGCAGCTTTGGGTGAGAGGGGCGAGGCTGATGATTCGGGCGAACGCGCCGCCCCGCGAATGATGCGCTGCTGCGGTGCTAATGGAAACAGAGCGGTTGGCGCCGAAGGCGGCGACGAGCGCGCGTTGCCAAGGGGCGGGGCGGGCGGCGCCTGTGGGATGTTGTGGGAGTGGCGCTAGCGGGCGAGGCGCAAGGGATGACAGGGTGGCGCAGGTGGCGCAGGGTGACGGAGGGCAGCCGAGACAATGCGAGCCTCAGTATTGGGTAGGAGGCAACGGGGCGGCGATGGCGGTAGTGGTAGTGGCGACTGTGACGGCGGTGGCAACGGTGGCCGCGAGGTCGTCTGGGGGCGATATCCGGGGGGGGGGGGGCGGGAGGAAGATCCAAAATGAGTGAGGGTGGAGGGTCGGCGAAGAAAGCGGGGGCGGTGGGAGCTGGAGAGGTGGCAGAGGTGAAGAGGTAGGCGAGAGTGGTGGAGTTGGGAAATGCAGGAACAATGGAGGAGGTGGGGACAGTGGGAAAGGGATGGAGGCAAAGGAGTGAAAGGCGAGGGTGTGACGGAGGAGACACGCACTGTAAGACTGTGGAAGCAGTGAGACGGAAGAACGGGCGACGGGACAATGGAAGCGGCAGGGTGGCGAGGAAGGCGGGTGCGACACCTATTGGCAGGAGCAAGGTGGGGTGTTGGGACAGACGAATGGTAGTGGCGGCGGGGCGGTGGGAGAGGCGTCGACGGCGGGGGCGGCAGCGACGTCCGCAGAGTTGCAGCAGCGTCGGAGGGACGACTGGGGCTGCCCGCGGCCCGCTTCACGACTTGCTTTAGTGCCGTGGGGCGGCGTAAATAATTGATACGGACGGCCAATGTTACGGCTGAGGGGGTGGGCCGCGGGGCGGGGCGGGGGCAAGGGTGACTGTGGAGAGCTGCGCCGCGCTGACCCCTCGACCGCCGAAGCCTCGGGAAAGTTATGGACTACGGGCAGAACGCCCTGACTGGGAGGGTGGCCGGGTGGTGGCGCTGCCAGACCGTTAGGCGGAGCTGGAGGCTGAGCCACTGCCCAAATACTGCAACCTGCTTTCTTGATTTCTGTCATTACTTCGTCTTATGAATTTTGATTGTAAAGGAAGATTGTTGCTGGCGGAAGTATAAAAAGCATTACAAATCAAGGGAGAACTCGTTCCGTCTCTATGATTCAGGTGTAGAGTGGAATTGAAATAGCTCGTTTACTGGAGATGTCATTCGAACTGTCCACATTTCTGTGTGTATCATCTAATTGTAACGCATTCATCAACTATCATTCATTACATCTTGATTATTTCATGTTGGTAGAGGATTATCACGGTCATTATCATTCTTTAGGTAATTTGTCGTACGGAAACCTGTCAAATCTCTCAGTCTTAGGCTGAGGGAAACTTTCGGCGAATGGCAATCGGTGCTAGAAAATGCTTCCAATATGCCCCAGTATTCTGTTGGCGAAAGTAGCATTGCTTTTACGGACACGCCAGCTCGATTTTATAACGGCCATCAGCGCCGTTCCGTATTAATTAGCACCACATCACCACATCGTCTCCGCGGTGATGCGCCTTGTTTAATCCATCAGAGTAGTGAATACGATCTTCATCATTCCGCGCCACTTAACATGCTGGCTATTTCTCACGCCAGCAATACTGAGAAATTACTCCGTTGTAATGTTACTGGAAACAACCATAGATATGAGTTGCGCAGTGAATTCACAAGTTATTTCAATAATTCGTCACTTTGACATACGCCCACACCACAGCATACGCCAGCACGCTCGACATACGCCTATGTCCTTGATAAACCTTGCACACGCCTAGGCGCCCCACATACGCACTCCATTACCTCAACATTTTCACGTTCCCCTTTGTTCCCATCCCCTCCCATTTAGTACACTCTTTGAGAAACTCCACATGAAATCTGCACCCAGCCTTCGCCCTTGCCCCCCTCCAGGGTATAGAGCCATACGAGCAAACTCCCGCCGCCTCGCCCAGCCCCTCGCCCCGCCCCTCTGCCCGCCATCTCGCCCCGCCCCCTCGCCCCGCCCCTCGCCCCGCCCCTCGCCCCGCCCCTCACCCCGCCCCTCACCCCGCCCCTCACCCCGCCCCTCACCCCGCCCCTCACCCCGCCCCCTCACCCCGCCCCTCACCCCGCCCCTCGCCGCGCCCCTCAGTCCGCCCCTCACCCCGCCTCTCGCCCCGCCCCTCACCCCGCCCCCTTCACCCCGCCCCATCAGCCCAACCTACGCCCACCGCACACACCTCGTCCCTGGGCGCCATCGCCCGCGCCTCCGCCCGCGCCTCCGCCCACGCCCGCGAGCAGCCGATCAAACATGGCGGGCCTTTGTAGCCGTGTTTGAGCAAAGCAGCGTTCCAACCGATTTCTGGGGGATGCGTCGTGTTTGCACAGTTCTTCGCGGGCGCAGCTCCATTTCCTGCGGGGGACGCGAGGAGCAGCGGAAGAGAGAGACGGAGGGGGCAGGGGAGGCGGAAAGAGAGAGGGAGACATTCCCAGAAGATGGTTGTCGCACTGCAAAAAGATGAAACGCTCCGCCGTAGGGGAGCCGGTAATGGGTGGCGGTATTGTGTGAGAAAACAGCCTCGCCACGTAATTGCTTCGGAGCTGCGTTTAGGAATGACCCATTACGTTCGGGCTGCTGAGGGAGAGGTGGCTGGCTGGCTTATAGTAAATCATATATAGTAGTACTGCTTTATTCCGGGAAGAAGATATCAGCCCCACGTTGTTACTCCGCAAGCCACTTTTTGACCCGAGCAGCGGGCTCTGTTGCACAGGGAAAATGATGTCCCCTAATACAGCAATGAAAAGAGATATAAATAACATCTTTTATGTGGGAACATGACATATTTACCAGGAAAATATTTATAGTACGTCATTTTATGTGTTTTTGTTTGTTTTGTTTTGACGTAATCACTGTTTGCTGTGGTTTTAATGGGCTCTCTTTTGCTTTAATAAGTAGTTCACGTTTTCTGTCGCTATTCGCGTTTGCTTATTCTTTACATGGCTCACTTATTTTTATTCGGTTGCAATGTCCAGTACATGAGTTCGTCTTTAAACACGAATTTTAGTTTTTGCTTATCTACATTGTTTTCCTTCGTGTAAAACTTCAAGTAGTCTAAATGTAGCTCGTCCACAAAATAATCATTACAATCTTTTGGCAGTACTGCGTAAATACATTTGGCTTTGTTTTCGAACAGTTCTAAATAATTTAATTTGGAAATTTCAAACATTTTTTCATGTTCTTTTCTTAGCTAATCGACGATTTTCCCAGAAGCTTAACGAGTTATACATCTGTTTTCATGAGTATTATTACTTCCTTCATAATGTCACCAAAATCATTTTAAAAATGGAGGTATGCACTACAAAGAAGACCTCCAGCAAAATTGCTGCATGCATCGAAGGGAAACTTATATTCACGAAACAGGTGCAATAAGAAGTACAATATTAGTTTATTTGCTAGCACATATCATCTAATGTTCACATAACTTACTAGTCAAATTTTATCTGACCTCCCAGAAATATAAAGGCAATAGTCGACGAATATCCTTCTTTAATTGTAATATTTTTTTTAAAAATTTTATCTCTTGTACACATTTTTTGCGTATTTTAAAGTATCGTTTACTCACAATACCAGTATTTTAAGAACAAACACTGTGAAGAGCATTTACCTGTATGGCTATCATTTTTCTTATTATTTTTGTGAATGATACATTCACAACAAATTTGTATTTGTACAATATTTTTTCGGCCAATGAAAATAAAGAGGAAATTTATTAATAGTATACGTCACATTTAAGAATAAATAAATCGTTTTTGAGTCCAACACAGTAAAAAAAACAATACATTGGCCTTTTCAAACCCCTATATAAATGAAAATTAACCAGGCTAACAAAATCAACGAGTGTAAACAAAATAAATTCTTCGTAAGCAAATCGCATTCTGGTCAAAATTAAACATGTTACCAATACTTTTTCTTAGTATTTTAAAATGATTATTTACAAAGTATTTGCTTCTTTGGCTAAACCCTATAGATATTATCTTACCTAAGATATCAATTGAAAATTTTACACAAAGTTCAACTTTATAAAAACTTTTCATTTGAAAACTGGAATACAAAAGGAAACAGATTCGGCCAAAACAAATTTATTTCTCTGGTATCTTTTCTTTACAACCAAGTAGAATAATTTGAGGGTGCGTCGTAGATTCTCGTTCGTGAAATATACAAACTGTCCTTTCTTCACAGAAGTTTGAAAAATACTGTAAAAACGACAGATGTGCATCGAAAAATCTTGAAGGGATTTCTCTTGTGGTTTCGACAATAAACGACTACAGAAATAGTAGTTCTTAAGTAAAAAATCTGCACAGATATACTAACTCTCGTTGCTTGTAAATGTTTTTTGTTAAGCTACCCAAGAATAGTCGGATGTGATCACAATTCACAGAAGTTGATAAAAAATTATTTTTATGGCGTTTTTCCCATGACGTGCCTCTACGATGTTCTCCATGGAGCCACTCAGCAGCTGTGTGTATAAGACTTGATTAGTACCGAACAAAATAGGCAATCTTACCTCAAATTTATGGCAATCGAGAAAATGTTTGATTTTTTCGTATTTTTGCTGCGTTCGTTATTTCCAGAAGCGTATTGCATGCGTTTATCATGGAAGGTGGCGATATTTTCACCTCCTTCTTGGATGGTGAGATCCGGTGCCGACCTACACGTACAACGGTATGCGTGGTTATCCTCATCCAAGTATCTCTTACCGACCCAAGAAGCAGTCTTCTCCCCTGCCAGAAAACTGCTAGGAAAAGCTCTAATCTCCAGACTGGTCTTCCGACACATGCAATAGTGTAGGGTAGAAATGTCAGTAAAGATCCAGGATAGAACAAGGAAGAGGAAAGCATTATCCCCCAAGATGTGTGGCCCTTTTGCCAGGGTACTGCCCCGGCATTCGCATGATGTGGAGTGAAAAAAGCACGGAAATCTACCGACATGAGCAGCCAGCCGATACAATTCTCCCCCAGACAGCGGCTAAATTCGACCTATACTTGAATTTTTCTATACTGGTCGATAACATTAGGTCTTTGTTACACATCCTGCCGTATAAAATGAATATTTTTAATCGTGGTAAGCGAGCCTCGTTGAGAACGGTTGCGAATAATTTAAAAGATTAATTTTATAAGGCACGAGGTGTAACAATGACGTAATGTCATCGGCCACTTTAGAAAAATCCACGTATAAATAATTAGTCTGGAAAATCCTGCCACAATCGGGACTCGATCCTTAGGACCTTCCGGCCAGGGGCACTGCAGTAATATCAGTTGATGGCCTGCATGTTATGTTCATACATGAGTGTATATGTTCATACATGAGAGCATGACCATACATTCAGCGGGCAGGACGGCTTCTAAACTGCTTTTCTCTTCTATTGATTCCGTTTGTAGTGTTTGGAATTAAATGGGCCTTTGACTTTGTAGAAAGACGTTTTGAGTTGTGCATGTCGGACACTGTGATCAGCGAGAAAATACGTATTTTTTATTACATGTGAAAAATTAAAACCGTGTTTACAATGGTTTATGCTTTTTTACTTTAAATATATTGTAGGAAAACCCGATTTATTAGTTTTGTTTTTCCCATAAATGAATGGATCCCACATATTTAAGTTTTCCGGAGACAGTTGTATTTTTAATCTTTGTACAGGCATCCCGACAAATCATTCCGAGATGCTAGAAAGTCCCGGGATTTCTACAAATACAAAATTGTTTGAATTTTTCTGAAAATAGGAACAATTACTTTGAATCTGTGTCTTTGAATTTATCGATTAACCCGTAAGTTAACCTGGCAACGAGAGGACGTGTGTTTTCAGTGAAAATTTGAAGGCGGAGTTCCCATATCTAATAGAAGCCACTGACCATTACAAAGACAAGAGGAAAGTGACATCCACCCTGTGGTACTTAACATTTACAATTTTTTACAATGATTTTTAAACAATTAGTCTTAAGTTTCGTGGTTGCCAGTTTATTTCTATCACAACGCACTGTTCTTAAATGCACCGAAAAGATACACCGAGTTATTTCTATTCTGAATAATGGCACTTAGTTTCATTTGAGATCCTCCAATCATAAGTTTGTGTTGTGCCCTGATTTTTCGTTAAAAAATATGGGATCACCATATATAGTTATCCTGATACATGGAGCCTGTTTTCAGAATAGACGATTTAAAGAGTCGGTGGCTGTATCTCCACAAGAATCTTGTGAGGGGCGGCGCGGGAGAAATCCAGGAGAACTGGACCCGGTTGGCGCTCATTTCACGGCCCGTTGGCGCTCGTCGCTTTATTATCGATGTCGCAGAAGCAACGACTCCGCCCCCTCCAGCACAAGGGAGCCTTCCCCTCGCCTCCCGCGCGGCCGCTCTCCCTCCCGATGGCCTCCGATGCGGTTCACCTGGGGGAGCGCTGCGGCGGTTTTATCTTCGCCAGGTGGAGGCCGATCGTCATCTCCACCTTCTCCACCTTTTCCACTTCTTCCTTTCCCCTCTCTTCCTCTTTTTGTCCATGCATGCGTCTTCTTATTCTTATTATTCACCTTCTTCATCTCATCCATTTGCTTCTTCTCCTCCTCCTGCATTACTTCGTATTCATTTCTTTTATCTTTTTCTTCCTTTGTGACCAAAACTATTAATCGTTCTTCATTATTTTAAAATTGAGAAGTATCGAAATGCGGTAAATAATAAGAGCACTGCTTAAGACTCGGGAAATTCGAGACCATTCTTTGAATTATAAAGTAAAAGACAAACTTGTTCGTTCCTATGCTCTACCACTTTTCTTCGGGCTGTGACGATTGAAAACACTTACATTCCGCGCGTCCCTTTCACGGAAATCCCCGAATGGTGCCCGAGGGTGGGCCTCTTGTGTGCGCACAGCGAGAAACCGTCCGCCGCGCAGTGCGGTCCACACAAAGCCGATTTCGAACCCTCAGCCCTCCACTCACCCACACCCCGCCAGAGAACCCTTCCCCTCCGCAGCCCCAGCTGCAGCTCCTCGTCCTCGATGCCGCTCCATCCACGTTTTCCCCTTCCCCGCCCCGACCCTGCCACATCGCCACGTGCTCACCACGTGGTTCACCCCCGCCACGGAGCCCCCTCCTCGTCTCGTGACCCAGTCCGCGCCCCTTGGTTTCGCCCCCCCCCCACAGGCGTCCTCGAGTCATCTTGCCCCCATCTTCTAACCATCACGACACACCTGAGCTCACTAACGCAGGAAAATCACCCGGAATAACCACCACTGCAAGACTCGTCAAATCTCCCCATCACAGTCAGAGCTCCACTCCCCGCCTATGTTCATCTGAGTCACCGCTCCCTGCTCGCATCACCGCCCTTCTGCTCTACTCCGTCGCGCCGTCTGCTCTCACTTCATGCACGCTCCCCGTCACTCCTCCCCGCCGCCGGTCCCCGCCACCACCACCGCCACCACAACCGCCGATCGCCAAGTCCAACCGCGCTTCGGGCGGGGCTGGCGGCGGGCGGAGGGCGGCGACGGCGGGGCACTAGGTGACACCTGTTGGACCGGGCGGCGGCCGATATATCGGATTCAAATAGCCGATGTGGCGGTCGCAGCGCCCGCCCCCGCGCCCGCCCCCGCCGCTGTTTGTCCTCCGCCCCGGCCGCTTTGCTTTGCCGCCCGGCGCCGCCCCGCCCGCGCCCGCCCGCAGCCGCAAATGCTACAAGCCACGACCAGTGGACACTCCTTCATTGATTGATTGATTACCGATTCCGGGCGGGCTAACTGCGTAGGTCTTTACTCCTGTAAGTGTAGTGTACGTTTCCTGTTCGACCGGGAGCGGTAGCTCAGTGCATCAACTGAGCGCTCAGTGCATCAAGTGCAGCGCCTTTGACCGGGAGGTTCTAGGTTCCCACTCCCCACGGCGGCAGGGTTTTCGACATTAGCTTTTCAGCTAGGTCAAATTCAGTCGCTGTCTGGAGGAGAATCCCAGCGGCCGGATGCTCTGATCGGAAGTTTTCCGTAGTTTCTCCGAACAACACCAGGCGAATGCCGGAGCAGTACCCTACCAAACGGGCTACGGATCGCGCACGATCTTTCCTTCCTCTTCCTTGTCCTATCCTCTCCCCTACACACACACACACTAACATGCACTACACTATCACATACTCCAGGAGACCGGTCGGGAGCTTAGGGCTTGTCCCGGCTGGGGCGGTGCCCCGCTGGTGGGAGAGTCCTGGTTAGGGGGAAACCCCACTAGCCGGCGGTAGGTCGGCGCCGGATCTCGCCATCCAGCGAGGGGAAAATCACAGCCATCTCCCGAGAAAAAAACATGCACTACACTTACGGGACTAATGACCAAAGTTGCTGACGCGCCCGGAAACACGAAAAAATCAATCAACCAATCAATTTTCTGCTCGAAGAGTCAGTCGCGGAGATATGCCCCCGCTCAGTCGCGGCTCGTGATTTTCTAGATAGGGAAGGCTGCAAATGTATTGCATTATATTGCAATGCCTGCATTGTATTTCTATTCATAATCTTGTCCGAACCGACTCAAAGGAGTAGCGCTCCTACCGCATATTCGGAACACTAGTTATGCGCAATTCTTCTCGCTGAGTTGCATTGCTATCTGGTGAGCACGCCCTTCTTCAGACCCTACACCCCACCCTTGAAGGCTGCCTGGCCGCAGCCTTCGTCCGCCGCCAAGCCTGTGCAGTGAATGCATGACGTCACGCCTCCACGTTTTACACAGGCTTTATAGCGGAATGAAGTGGGAGCCTAACGCCTTTCTCTTCCCTCTCAACAGCTTCAACTGCGTTACGGACGGCCGTTAACGTACTAAGAAAAGTGTTGATATGATTGTTACATAATGTAACTCAGAAAGACATTATTAATAAATAAATATACTTGTAAATATAATCTTAAATTTCTTTTGGGCGGTTATTTCTACACGAGAGGCTCCGCCTTACAGCCTTCAATGACGAGCTGCGCCTGCCCCCGCTTGATGGTTAGATCTGGCGCCGACCTACAGATCGGCTATCGGGGTTTTCCCCAACCAGGTATCGCCCACCATCGGGGCATTGCGGACAAGCTCTAAGCTCCCGACCGGTCTCCCGGTATGAGGTGTATTGTATATAAGTCTACGTGAGTGTAAGTTAGGGGTGAGGATAGGAGAAGGATGAGGAAGTAAAAATAGCGCGTGGTCCATGGCCCATTTTTTAGGGTACTGCTCCGGCATTTATCTAGTGTTAATGGACACTCTTTCACGAGCAAAAGTCACCTAACGTATTGAAAAGTGTAAAGTACACAAAAACGTTGCGGCCTAGGTACGCTAATATGTTACAAGGTGGTAAGTTGTAGATAAAATTGCAAATTTTCAACTTTCCGAATTTTGAACTTAATTTTTCACAGCTGAAAAATCTGTTAGACCTCACGATGTTTAGTCAAGAAACAGGAGTATACTAAATTACCCATGAAAACTATTCTTAACTTTTAAAAGCAGGATCTGAACTGACACGCAACTTATTTATTAGCTTTGCCATTACTTAAACCTTAAAACCTTACATGTAACGGATCAATGATTTTTATGGCCAGGTAATTAAGACGTTAGTAGTAGCCTCCAGCATCAAAAATAGTTTTGCACACAAAATGGCTTTCCAAAAAGGAACATTCACACTGCTGAAGAACATCAAATAAAATACTTTTTATATCAGTGTGATAATAGTACATTATGAAACGATGATGTAATGATGGGTATCGGTAATGGGTATCAATACCCATTACATCGAGTTTCGTACAGTACTTTTTGTACGACTTATGGTAACTCTTAAAAGTATTACTTTGAATCCATTCGTGGTAGTTGTCATGCAGGATTCATTCAAGGCCGCCTAGCAGATAGCTACACTACCAGCCCGCCTGCGAGAGAGTACAAAAGTTGCGGTAATAGTTCGGAGGTCACCATTTTCGCTTTTTCTCTTATTTATGGAAGTACCAAATCAATCTTTGATTCACTACACATTTTTAACCAAAGAATTGGCCAGATTTAAGGACTACCGCACGGCAACAACATATAACATGACTTGCATTCTGATCTTAACGTTAGTCAAATGTTCCCTTTACCACTACAACTGCGCTAATCAAATAGGATCAAAGTGAATTTACGATCCATTTTATTTTAATATTCCACGTGAAAATTACTAATAATAAAAGAAATTAAAACTGAGAAAAAAAATATATTAAATGCAATTTAAATTTACATAATCGAACGAAACATTTACTAGAACGATTCTGAATGATTAATGGAGTGTCAATACTTGGTTTGTAAACTTCTCTGTTATTGGTCAAGAACCTGTATTATAATGAAATCTGTATCGTAAAGAGTATCACTATGCAATAGGTTGCAGTCATAAAATGACAGAATTATTCAATGGGAGAAGAAAAATTAAAAAGTGTAATAAAAATAGTTTTCACTAATACTGCAATAATGTAGTATGAAATGTAAAGCACAACAGTTCAGTGCACATACCAAGAAAATAAAAACTATTGCTATTACAAAACGTGACACGTAAATATCAACTATTTAATGGCGAACGACCTTTCCTATTCCTTAGAGCCTCATCTTGACATGACGTCTATTATGTCTTTAGCAGCGAAACACTGAGTATGAAAATTCATTTGAAATATTCGCAATGTGAGAAAATATTTGAGAGGAAAATATAGTTTTCGACTATTTTTTGCTGCATATTTATTTATAAATTTGCGTTTAAGGATTATTTATAGTCTGTAAAAACGTACTTTTTCTATCTAAGACCACAAACGTTTTTGGCCACTCACGTATGGAAACTTCCTTTCACTATTTCTGGATAGAAAAGTGTTAATTTCTTGTAAATGCACAGCAAAGTAGAATTTGACGAAACCCAAAGTAAATAAAAATCAAAGTAAATAAACGACTGGGTGCAAGAAAGTTAACAAAATACTGGGGCGAGCTGAATCAATATGGCTACCATCTCACATATTATGAATTATCCCAAGACTTTTTACCAAGAAGTTTCCATGATTTCGTACTAAAACTAAATCGCTTTCTTCCAGCGCACAGTTAAATAACGTTCTCTTCTTACGAAGTAAGGGGAGAAAGTAATAATGAACGTTACTCGTACGTAAGTGCCATTCACAATTACTCATTTCCAAATGCCCGACTCTTCTCTTATCGTCACTTCGTCCGCCACCATTTCAATCGTGCGCCAAAAAGTCACTTTCTGTACTTGTTATGAAAATATTTAATATCGGTCTAAGTCTATAAAGACGCTAGTGGTAACTTTTGAGAAAAAAACGTAACACAAATTGAATTTTTCCGACCACAATGCTCTCTAGCGGCAGCAGTTACAATACTCCGGTGATAAAAGTTTAAGCGTGAATTACAAAAACAAGATTTTCTCAAAAACGGCTCCAATTTTTTTTCTTTAAACTTTTGATAGGAATGCACTCTCTAATATTTCGTAAACGTCATATTTCTCTATTCCTTAGGTTTCTCAAAAATTACAAAAAGTTAATGTTTTTGACTTGTCTCTCGCGTTGTTAATATTTACATTAGCGGCAATTTGTTCACATTATTGTGTTTATGAGTACATGTGCTTTCAATAATGTCATACAAAGTTTCTCTGACACTCAACAGTTTTCTGTTAAAATGAGCTCGAAATTCCGCATTTTCAGAAACGTTCAATCATCATTTTCTCTAATGTCGCTCTAAATTTTTCCTTCAATTTTTCCTACAGTGCTAATTCCACTGTCTATGATATAAAGTTATAAAGTTAATTTTGCTGTAATCCTTTGTTGTTGTTTTTTTTTCAAAAATTACAGAAATGTACTTTTATAAATATATTTCTCGCCGGTAATACGCACATTAAAGAGACTCAAATGACTTTACCCCAATAGTGCCCAACGTCAAGAACTGGTAACGAAAATTGTGACGGCGTTGTTTCAATGTCTGTGCAATTATTTTGCGAATTTTATTTCTTCAATAGACGTAGGTACTCTAAAAGAAATATGAAGAGATTTTTTTTCCATTTCTGAGTATCAAATGTCGATTAAGCCCTTATCGCTAAGACAATGTACACTAGTGACCAGGAACACATTGACTGGAACAATGGAAAAATGGGAAATATTCGTGGATATGTCGAACTTTGTATGTTCTATGTCCTTTTATCACCCTAATAAAGGATCAGAAACTTTATGATTTCACTGCCATATATTTTTATTACAATCGCTACCGCACAGGAAAAAATATACATTTCTAAATAAGAATATGAATATAACTAAAACTTCATTTTTTACTGCACGTATTAGTTGAAAACTCAGTTTTGAAACAACCACTACTGAAAGCGACTCTTCCAGGGCCTACATAGCCTGCTTAAAGTTCATTGTTTAGCACTAGAGCTAAAAGTGAGGCGATTCGAAAGTATTATAATTAAATAACGGATTTTCATGCAGTAAAACTCTCTAAAACATGCAGTAAAAACATCATAACGTGCAAAAACATTCAATAAAAACATCCAGAATTAGCAAAACGGTGTTATGTAGCATAAAAACTCCAGTTAGTACTGTTATCAACTTGTTTTTATATTTTGGAAGAGATATTTATGATGAATGAAGTATTATAATTTTGGTGTTATTATAATTAAGTTTTTACGTATTGTTTAAACAAACCATATTTGACATTTTAAATATTATTTGCACACAAAATTAAGTTAGCATAAAACACACACAAAAAAAGGAAATGAAATTGAACAATGCAAATACACCTTCAGCAATTAAAAATAATTAAGTTAAAGCAGAATTTTTAAAAATTGTTTTCATTATATATTATATTTGTAAATGACACATTTGTGATAATATGATATTATTTGTGACATACATACCAAAATGTATCATATTCCTTTACAATTACGTATATTTCCATATTATTTTCTGAGAATGTATTATATGTTCTATCATGTAATATACTTATGTATGTTTCAGATATGGAAACCTTCGTTCAACATTTAATTTAAATTCGTCTGTGGGACAAGTCTCACTCTAACGTACGTGACCACTGTTAAAAGCGGTCACAATCTGTGTTCATTCCCTCTTCATCCTCCCAGGGCAACCTCTGTTCCGAGAAATTCGATGAATTTGAAATGCAGTGGAGTTTGTCGCTGAGCTTCGCGCCTGGACGTAAGGTCAAATGTGAGCAGCGCATGCTGTCTCGAGTTGGTAAGTTCTGCGAAGACTGACAATACGCATATATGATCCGATTGGGAAGATAGACCCCGAACATAGCGTTTATAGAGAGGCCGCAACTAAGGGCGAGAACATATCCCTGCTTCAATAACTCAGAAATTTTAATTTGACAATAGGTATCAGGAAAGGTACAGACGCTCAGTTCATAGGGCAACAAAATGTAGAATTGATACATATTAAACGGCACTCGGGTTTCACAGATCACTCGAATGTACTGCTGGGTTATGTCATAAAAACGTTTTTCGTAAATGAGAACTTTAAAAAATATAAATTAAATGAAGTTGATACTATAAAAATTATATTTTATGCAATAAAACTATTGATCGTGCAAATTAGTCCAGTAAAATCCCAAAATGTGCAATTTTCAGTCAGCATTACCTGAAACACGCAATATCGAGAAGTAACCTCCCAAACATGCAATTTCGTGGAATAAAAGAGTACTAAAATATCGACCTTTTCGTGATTAAAATTTTTTGTCAAGGTTTCATCCAGTTTGAAGTTAGCAAACAAAAGATGAAATAACACGGGAATCTGGTCCTAGTTATGATAAATAAATTTAGACTGGCCGCTTTAGCTACTAACGATCTTAATGTATTATGATCAGATTTGTACAGTTAAATGAAATATAAAATGAAAGTGAATAAGGCTGTGTAAAAATAGCGTATGACACACGATGTAAGAGATTTTATTTTGCTCATCCTATCGGCCTCGTGTCGTAACCTTCCCTTCTCGCAAAAGAAAAGTTCATTTTACCACTCTTATCATAAACAACTATTTTTAAAACGAGAAAGATAGATGTCAAGGTTTCGTTAAAGCCGATGAGTCGACAAAATGTATTTACTCAGTTCATCAATAGGGGTCGTTGACAATTAATAAATTTTGTATGAATCATGTTAATAATATATTCAGGCAGTTTTTAATGACTCATCCCAATCCATTACTCCATCTCATTACCATATTACGCTTTCAAAATAAAAATGTGGTTAAAAAGCGACTTGAATATATAATTATTATGCATTGATGATTTATTATGCCAACAATAAATGTTCGCCTAATAAATCGTCACATCATGGATTCAAACAAATGATTTTAATAGAGTCTTATAAGGGTAATTTTCAAATTTGAAATAACTAAGAATATATACTTTTTTTGTCATTTTTTAAAACTTCAATTCACCTACAGGACACATTCAGTTAATTATACACAATTTCGTTTTATTTTTAACAATATAAGTATTAATAGAAAATGTACTCTTCTAAACGTCACAATAAGAGGTAATTCATTGACTATGACACATTCGTGAGATTTCGTTACAAACATTAAAAACTCTTTTATTTTGAAGTGTTTTATTTACGAGACTATTTTCATTTCTTATCAATATCGATTCCTGTTCCATTTTATTGCAGAAACTTTAAAACTGGGCTGAAAGCTGGAAAAAGTAATAAAACAAAAGTAATAGTTTTGTTGTATCCACACACTTACCAAAGAAACAAATTGTGAAACCGAAAGTTACACTACTTACATGTATTCAAATCTATTAAACTGCCAACGTAGTTCATGTGACATTTATGCATTAACAGAAGTGTAGAACAAAATATCAGATCTTGTCTAGGGTATTAGTATGCATATATTTATAATAAATTGTGCAATATAACAATTGTAAACCGAATTTCCAGGATCATTCACTTTCTGTTTATATTATATTTAATTTTTTTATTGCAGATCAGTTCATTACTTCCATATTTTGATGATTGCAAGCCTAGTTCTCATCGTTTTCTTAGTAGCTTTCATGATTTCCAAAATACTAAATCCTTATGAGAAAACCTGGATGCCTATTCATGAAAACATACTTTGACTCGCCCCTCTCCTCACACATAAACCTCCATTTGCATAGGATATCTTGAAATATGGACACTTTACTTGAACACAGTTTGGTTCACCATCGGACATTCATAACGATTGTTTGTAAATTATAGACCAATACATCGGAAACTGTATGTTCAGACAATATCCACTCGCAGCAAAACATATTTGCTGCTTCTACTTCGATACGTGGTGTATCTTGCATGTATTATGCGTGAGCCTCGCTGACTCCATGCGCCAATAATTATCACGCCTCGTCGATGGACAATCATATGAGGTGTTAAGGCAGACCTATTTTTGGGAATTTATTTTCATTGCAAATTTGGTAAACATATTTTCGGGGAGGATGGAGAAATCATGAGTAACAACACTTTTCGACATTGTTACCGCAAAAAAATGTGTAAAAAATGTTATTTTAATTTAAATAAAAACTGTGTTTAAAAATAGAATTTAATACTAGCAAAAATTGAATATAGTTCGTAAGGAGGCCGGTATGTAGAGTACAGGAAAGTCTTTAGGCGCGAAATAAACAGCTCAACTAAGAATAAAGCCGTTCCACTGCGCAAAAGACAAATTTTGCGAAGTGACACTATTCTTGTGCATCGTCGAAATATCGGCATTTCAAGATAGAGATGGACAAAATAATACGCTTCGAATTTATTTATATTTCTTATTGATTATTGTGTCAAATTAACTTTCAATACATTCCAATGTGCGTGGAGCAGAAGAACTTGGAAAAGTGGAAAGACTTCTGGACAACGAACTTTGATTACGTAGAATTAGGGACCTAGAAGGTTTGGTTTGTTTTTTTCGTTGTTTCCGGGCGCGTCAACTGCTTTGGTCATTAGTCTCATTAGTGTGGTACATGTTTTTTCCCGGGAGATGGCGGTGATCTTCCCCCGCTGGATGGCGAGATCCGGCGCCGACCTACCCTCGGCTAGTGGGGTTTCCCCCTAACCAGGACTCTCCCACCAGCGGGACACCGCCCCAGCCGGGACAAGCTCTAAACTCCCGACCGGTGTCCCGGAATATGTGGTAGTGTAGTGCATGTGCTTTTGGTTTAGGTAGTTCTTAATGACTCAACGAAGAGGTATATTTGAATTCCAATTTATTTCCACCTAAAGTGTATGAACAATACGATCATATTAAACCGCGTGTGACTGGGAAAAGATTTTTTTTTTCCTCGCAAAAAGTTTCTCAAACGGAATAAACTAGCTTTGGTAGCAGACGCATCAAGTAATAATGCAATGTGATGTGCGGGAGAAAATCAAACCTCACCGCCTGCACGAAGTCTGAATAGCAATAGTCGTGTCGCTCAGCGATGCGCGAATATAAGGGTCTTGTTTTAAAGCTACATCAAATTCAGACACTTAAAATATGGAGGAAATATCTCTCTTATTTTCTCTCTCAAAAGTTTTGCAGCTGGAATGAGCAGCTTTCATTTGCAAACTCTTCCAGTAATAATGTAATATATACCACTGTGTATATTATATTCTTGTGCGTGTGTGTGTGTGTGTGTGTGTGTGTGTGTGTGTGTGAAAGCTTTAACAGATGTGAATTGCAACAGCCATGGCATTCAGTTCGGCGAGGGTGCGACGACTTGGTCAGCCCTGCGGGTCACGTGACGTCACTGAGAAATATCAAACCCCGCCTCCTGCACTAAACGTCCAGAGAACGTTCTTTAATCCTAACGACTAGAGAGCACGTGGTGTAGTGATGCTAAACACGCAAGTTTTCGTATTCGTTCTGCACGTTTACTAATTTAAAATGTACCTTCATCGGAAATCACAATAATATTTTTTACGGCAGCGATGTCAAGTGTTCTCACTGGTGGCAGAGATATCGTGACAGGCTGGGAGCTTCTCTGCGCAACTAGCGGCGGGAAAAGAAACTACCAGTAGTAACCCCGTCGCATGTAAAAAAAGGGAACACGGGCAGAAAATGAAAGTAAAGATATAAACAAACATAACAACAAACGTTTTTAAATGTATTTATCTAAATCCCGCCCAATCGCATTTCATGTCGAAAGCGTGAAAGCGTTCAGGGCCAATTGACAGCTACGGTTCTCCTGTGATCAACTGCGTGGAGAGCTGCTTTCGTCGTGCGACTCGAAACACGGAACCCCGCTGACGGCATCGACCTTCACATTTCTGGTTTACGGACTATCAAGCACTTATTCCACCCGAATCCAAGACATCGAGTGCGGCGACGTACGCACATCATTGCTTCCATTCCTTGAACAAAGCTACGGGGGCTGTGACGACTCATATCTGATTGGTCCAGCGACTGTCGTCGCCATGGAAACAGGGTTGCTTTCGTCGTGCGACTCGGTACACGGAACCTCACTGATGGCATCGACCTTGACATTTCTGGTTAACAGTCTATCAAGCACTCGAATCCTATCTTTCCACTCGAATCCACGACATCGAGTACGGCGACGATCGTTGCTTCCATTCCGTGAACAATGCGACGGGGCGGTGACGACTCATACCTGATTGGGCCGACGTCTGTCGTCTCCATGGAAACAGGGTCATCGCCAAATAGGATCCACCTCGCGAAGCGTCGACTCGACCGTAAAACACACTCGTACGCACGGGCCGAGGGCTTGGCCACCCCTGAGGGTCACGTGACGTCACGCCCGCCCTGATTGGGACTTCCTGCCCGCGCGCGGCGCGGCCCGAGGTCGCAGGATGGCGAGGACGTGCGCGGGAGACGACGGCCCTGCGACGCCCCCCCCCCGTCCTCACGACCCCATCTCTATCGCTTTGACCCAACCTCTCACGACTCGTCGCTGGCCGCGCGCATTCTGACACGCGTGCACGGCCTGCACTTCGTTGATAGGAAAGTCCATGATTTGATTGACATTCCTGACGCAGCAACTACTATGGTCATAGGTTCCGTAAGTGTAGTGCGTGGTTTTGCCCGGGAGGTGGTGGTGATCTTTCCCCAATGGAAGGCCAGATCTGGTGCCCACCTACCGTCGGCTAGTGGGGTTTCCCCCTAACCAGGACTCTCCCACCAGCGGGGCACCCCACCGCCAGCCGGGACAAGCTCTAAGCTCCCGACCGGTCTCCCGGAATAAGTGGTAGTGTAGTGCATGTTAGTGTAAGTGTGTGTGTAAGGGGGAGAGGATAGGACAAGGAAGAGGAAGGGCAGATCGCGCGCGGTCCGTGGCCAGTTTGTTAGGACACTGCTCTGGCATTCGCCTGGTGTTGTTAGGAGAAACCACGGAAAACTACCAATAGGGAATTTAAGCCCATCGTAGCTTCCAACACTTTTGAGCCCCTGCGCATGCGCGAAACGAACTACACATGATAGCAGGGCCCCTAATTTATTTATTTTATTTATTTATTTATTTATTTAGTCAAAAAAAGTCAAAAACTGTATGTAACGTATGGGGGAGAAAATCATCTGCGCACGCTTTCTTGAGTTTCAGAATCCCTTCCCAACAATTTAACTATTAATAGTTGAAAGATGAAAAATCATATTAATAATAATAATAATAAATTTAAAAAAGCGAGGGATTAATATTTCAAAAACTAGATATTTTCGTTATAAAATTACAGAAAATTATTTTTAACAGTAAAGGAACAAACATTTGATTTTTCTGTATTGTTGACGATTCTGTGTTGTTAACGAATTCGCCGGGTTTAGCAGGCGACCTATATCACATGCTAGTTCCTCACTCAGTCATGCTATATCAAATTTGTTTCCAACCCTGGGGACAGAGTATGTTGAGAACAGTTTATTACCTTGCAATTGTATTGTATGAATTGAGTGCTGTTTTCTTGGTGTTATTTTTTCGTGAACAAATATATTAATTTCTTTTGGAAATAATAAACAACTTGCATGTTTCTGGAGTGTTTATATGTTTTTGAAATGAAATTTTTGCATTGTATTTTCTCAAACTGGCTTTTGAAAGCTTATTGCGGCTCAGATATTCGAAATATCGAAGACGTTTATTAGACGAAATATGCTCAAAATTATCTTAAGAGCATGTTTTCTGAGTTGCGTTGTTTCCTATATAATTATCTAGTACTGTAATAAATTTAATTAAGTGTATAATAATGTATTTGTATTAGTAGATCAGTAGTTGCTGAGCTCTAGTGGAACAAATGCGAATCAAAAGGATGTGGTAATTGGGAATTTAGAACACTCGGTCCCCACAGTTCGGAATTTCTTCCTTTCAGTCCAAATATTTGTTCAAAATCCGTTTTCCCAGTTCACCCGCTACTGATTTCAATGTTGCTGTCGTTTACTATACGCTAATACTGTGCTTTAACTGCCTAATGTGAAATATCTGTTCAGATACAAAAATAATTATGTGGAAATGATTAGATTTGAGATGTTCTAGTATGAATAGTGTTAACTCACATTTCACATTTCGAAGGGTAATGCTCTGAAAAACAAGAGTTTTTCGTGAAACGATCGGTACAAGACATACCTAATGTAATTACCACTGCCATGATCTGTTACGCAATTTAAAGTCACTTTAAATGTGGACAGAACAACTCCTTCACCGTCATACAGTTTATAAGGTCGATTTCGTACAAAAATTCCGGTACTATTTCTTATTTCTAAACACCACATTTCATTTCCATCATTTGAATTTATTCTTATATTAACATCATTTTCTTCCTTTTTTACATCTATCCCTGCCATTGAGGCTGTCCATTTAATCCGATATTTCATAGAGCCACTCCTACAATTTTCTCCGAAAACCTAATAATACTTATGACAATATACAACGACAGCGTCAGCGTTCGCAAACAGATTAGAAATGCTAGAGTTCAAATATTTTTCTTACACCATTACTGCAGAACTTTGACCTCCATATCACTCGCATGTTCGTACTATTAATGATGTGCACGAAAATATATTTCGCTACTAGAACATTTATTTTTATTTAGCTATTATGTCTTGTTGAAAACAATCCCAGAGCCTCTGAGCTCTCACTTACCAATGTCCCTTATTTAGCACACGTCACAGCGCCCAACTTAGCGACCCTGTCGTATTTACGAGTGGCAGACAAAACCAAAACTAAGCACCGACAAAACTTTCGCAAATAAACCACAGCGAGGTAGAGACGCAAACGCCATCGCCATAAAATCCCAGCTCGCGCGGGAAGATCGTATTTCAACGTGCGGCGGCCGTCAAGGAACAAAAGTCGAAACCCAGCGAAATCTGACGGCGCGGCGCGACGCGGCGCGGTGGCGGGCCGAGGGAAACTTGCTGATGACGAGCAAAGCCAGCGGAGGAGACGTCGTGGAGTACCGCAAACTCGACGAGGGAGGCAGGCGGCGGCGGCGGTCGCTTGACGTCGAAACGCTCACAAGTTTCCGAGTCGCCTGTCGGCCGGCCGTGGACGTCCGTCCAAGGAGTAGGCGACGGACGAGGCGATGGTGGCGACGGACGAGGGGGCGGCGCAGGTAGAGTTTATGGTAGGACGGGGCACCATAGAAATAGCAGAAATAGAAACGGCACCATGGAAGCACCATAGCACCATAGAGGAGAATTCTAGCGGCCGGCTGCACTGATCGGTAGTTTTCTGTAGTTTATCCGATCAACACCAGGCGAATGCCGGAGCAGTACCCAACCAAACGGGCCACGGACCGCGCGCGATCTGTCCTTCCTCTTCCTTGTCCTATCCTCTCCCCTTACACACCACACACACTTACACTAACATGCACTACACTACCACATATTCCGCGAGACCGATCGGAAGCTTATAGCTTGTTCCGGCTGGGGCGGCGCCCCGCTGGTGGGAGAGTCCTGGTTAGGGGGAAACCCCACTAGCCGACGGTAGGTCGGCGCCGGATCTCGCAATCCAGCGGGGGAAGATCACCGCCATCTCCCGAGAAAAAACATGCACTACACTTACGGGCCCGATGACCACAGTAGTTGCTGCGTCAGGAATGTCAATCAAATCATGGAATTTAACAAAGTGCAGACCGTGCACAGTGTCAGAAGCGCGCGGCGGAGAAAAAACAGCACAACACTAACGGGACTAATATCCAAAGGAGTTGACGCGCCCGGAAACACGAAAAAGTCAATAAATCAATCAATCAATCATAGGAAACACAAGTGGCCTGGGGCAGTAGATTCATGGAGGGCGTTATTTAAAAGCAAAATCTCCCCTTACCCCCATAATAAAATTATTTTGATGCAACAGAAATGACAGCAGTTAATTTGAATTACAATCAAATAAATTTTTTAAACAAATTTATAATAAATGATGGAAAATTCCAGGCCTCAATTAAGTCGGGCCTGAGGAGGTGCGAGGTGGTGGTGATGGTTGAGGTAGAGGTTGTGGTCCACAAGCTCTCGGCCTTTGTACGTCGGTGATGGCGAGGTGAGATTGGATTGAAGATAGTTCCACACTGAGTGGAAGTCTGAACTGGAAAACAAGATGATGGTGGACATGGGAAGAGTTTGATTGATTGATTAGTGAATTCGTAGGCGTCAACTGTCGAGGTCATGCATCTCGTTAGTGTAGTGCATGTTTTTCATCGGGAGGTGGCGTCTATCTTCCCCCACTGGATGGCGAGATCCGGCGGCAACCTACCGTCAATTAGCGGAGTTTTTCCCAACCAGGAATTTCTCACCAGCAGGGCACAGTCCCAGCCGGGACAAGTTTAAAGTTGCCGACCGGTCTCCCGGCATGTGCGGTACTGTATTGCATGTTAGTATACGTTAGTGTGTGGGACGGTAAGAATAGGACAAGGAAGAGGAAGGAAAGAGCGCGCGCGGTCCGTTAGGGTACTGCTCCGGCATTCGCCTAGTGTTGATCGGGTAGACCACGGAAAACTACCGATCAGAGCAGCCGGCCGCTAGAATTCTCCTCCAGACAGCGACTGAATTGGACCTAGCTGAAAATCCTGCCGCTGTGGGGAGTGGGAACCTAGGACCTGCCGATCAGGAGCGCTGCAGTGACATCAGTTGATGCGCTGAGCTACCGCTCCCGGTGAGTCTCACTGGAGGCGACTCACACCTTCACATCACAGATGCCGACGATCATGGCAGAGGTGAATCGTGGGCACAGGCACTCAGTTCCCTTGTGGTAGATCCCGTTACAGGTCGTCCCGGCAGAGGCGGGATCCTACTTGTGTGCCTGCGGAAAGGTCTCTCCGAATCATACGCCACGAGAGAGGAAAACCGCCACTTCCCGTGTTATAACAACCTCTACGCTTACGGGAGTAATCTAACAATAAGAAATTGACGAGCCCACGAAAACAGGAAAGACCACTTGGGGGTGGTTCTCGAGGCGACGTTTCGGAGCGGTGGTAGGCGGGGACTCTTTCTAGAAGTAGCGTCCCAAGGCTATGAAAAATCGGTGCCACTTCTGTTTGTAATTGAATAAAACACAAAGCAAATGATATATGGGGAACGGCATTCTCACGTTTTAAGAAGTAATACAGCACTCGATATGGAATTGCTCTCATGTTGATGGAGAAGAAGAATTCCCTCTGCAACGCACGCTAACAGGTCTCTAAAAAAAGTCTGGCACAAGCCATATTATTAGTTGTAACATAAGTATTGTTAGTAATATTCATTGATGTATAATTAATATTCCAGTAATTCAAAAAATTTAAATTTTCAATTAAAGAAATGTATTTAAAAAGCCGTTTAAGTAATAAAATGGATTGCCTTTCATAATATGCTTTGTCTTTCATGTGTATGATCTATATTTTGTTTATATATTTATTGGAGCCTGTATTGAATTTTTACTTTCATCTGAGTTCCTTCCGAGGTAGCGTCCCTAGGTCTGTACTCCGATTTAAACGTTGTGGCATTCCATGGTCACTATCTCCAAGGAGAGGGGGACAACGTCATTCAATCGGGGGTTCCAAAAACAAAAAGTTAACTAGTAACGAAGAGTCGGATTGGAAGACATTGTCTCTCTCTTCGTCCAACTCGTGGCCTTCAAATGTCACTGTGTTTAAATATGAATATAGTTTGCCTAGGGCAGGGCTGTCCAACTGGCGGCTCGCGGGCCGCATGCGGCCCATGATGCCATTTGTTCTGGTCCGCGAAAGGTTATTATTCAAAAGGCAAAGTCCCTTTCATCCATGGCGGGCAAGAATATTGCGCCTAGCTCACGCGCCCTGTTGGGGTCCATACCCCCTTAATGTATAGGTTAAGTTTAGATTTTACACACATCTTTCTAGAAACATTCAAAATCATCGCAGTGTTCCACTGGTTATGCTTGGTAGAGCCCGATAACATGCATGGTCCCATCCCCCCGTGTTTCAGAGAAGCCGGGCAAACTACCGGGGGCAAAATACTGAGAAGTCAGGTTATTTGATCGCCCGAGTAATGAAAATATGGCCCGCCATCATATTAAAGGTTTTCGTTGGGGCCTTGCAAGTTGGAGACCCCTGGCCTAGGGGTATCCCCTGCCTTCCATGGTGGCGGGGCGCGTGTCGGATAGGGCAGCGTGACAACCAGCAGCGGTCACTGCCCACGGCTCGCAGGCCTATCGAGGAGCGGTCGAGCGAGCGGTGCACGCCCGGCAGCCTTCGAGGTGCCGCGCCGCGCCGCGCCGTGCCGTGCCGTGTCGTGCTGTGCCGCGCCGCGCCGTGCCGCGCCATGCCGTGCCGTGCCGTGCCGTGCCGTGCCGTGCCGTGCCGTGCCGTGCCGCGCCGCGCCGCGCCGTGCCGCGCCGTGCCGTGCCGCGCCGTGCCGTGCCGTGCCGTGCCGTGCCGTGCCGTGCCGTGCCGCGCCGCGCCGCGCCGTGCCGCGCCGTGCCGTGCCGCGCCGCGCGCGCCGTGCCGCGCCGTGCCGTGCCGCGCCGTGCCGCGCCGTGCCGTGCCGTGCCGTGTTGCGCCGCTTCTGCCGCCGTCAGCCCTTTCGTCGCCACGAGCGCCGTCATCGCCCTTCACGCCCTTTCCGCCCCACCCCTCCACCCGCTCCTTCACCTGTCTCTGCCGCCCCCACCGGCGCTCCATCACGGCCAACCACCCCGCCTGACCAGGCTTGCGGTCTGCAAGGGCCCTTGGGACGCGGCGAGTTCGGGTAATACGAACGACGGTCAGCCGCCTCCCTGTTATCGCTGGTCAATGCACACCCTGCGGGTTTGTAGGGACTTGGAGTATTTTGGTCTAAGGAACCTAATTCCTGGTAAACGGTAAATTTTAAAACCATTATACAAAATAATATTTGTTTTACATTGTTTTACTCGTAAAAAAGTGTATGCATTTGTACACGTTTTATGCACACAAACAAAGCGAATGGTCCCTAATGACCTAGCTGCTGATGCCACCTTAAATAAAATACAACAAAAAAAAGAGCGAAGTGACTCAGGGCGAAACGCACTAACTTCGCATTCAAGTGGCCCGGGTTCAATCCCCGTGCCAGTCACCCTGATCGGGGTTTTCGTGTTTTTTCCTGTGTCATTTAGACGAATACTGGGGTGATTCTACTGAATGGCCACGACCACGAGAGCGGAGTAGCTATCCCAAATTTGGTTAACAACGTGAAGTCACGAAGGTTAAGCGAATTCGAGACATTGCCGGTTCCTGGTTGGGTGACCGACTAGGATCCCCGGGATATAACGGCGCCGAGGCTACTACTCTTTAGGGGACATATAACGGGAAAATACAAATACAAAAACTACATACAATACATTGTATTATACGATTTATACAATTAAAGTCTACTTATGAAGCACAAAATATGATTTATAACGAAAATAGCATTTAAAACGAAAACATGCTATTACTTTTGAGGATTCTTTTCTACTTTAAATTATTTCCTTTAGCATTGATAAGTAGTGAGAAAGTTCTTTCAAAGCAAACTGTCAATCAATGAAGAGTGACTTAACATTATATTCACATACAGTTGGTGGGAGACATATTTGCTGAAAGAGCAAACATATATTTTAAGAATAACAAGAATTACTTTATTGTGACCAAAAAAGGTCACAAAAAAAGTCGCGTTCTATTTCTTCTCCTATATCTTCATTTTAGGTAATAGACATAGATAATACTCCGAGTGATGAAATAAGTCCAACAGAGTTCCTACATATATACTCCAACAGAGCACCAACTATTGAAAATAACTGAGAGATATGTTAAAATCACATGTTGTATATCATACGCGATTTATTGGACATTGATTGATTGTTAGTGATTCCGAGCGCGTCAACTACTGAGGTCATTAGTCCCGTAAGTGTAATGCATGCTTTTTCATCGGAAGGGGGCTGTAATCTTCCCCCACTGGATGGCGAGATCCGGCGCCAACCTGTCGTCGACTAACGGGGTTTTCCCAAACTAGGTACCTCCCACCAGTAGGGCACCGCCCCAGCCGAGACAAGTTCTAAGTCCCCGACTGGTCTCCCGGCATGTGTGGTAGGGTGGTGCATGTTAGAGTAAGTGTGTACGTGTAAGGGGCGAGGGTTGGAAAGGAAGAGGAAGGGAAAATCTCGCGCGATCCGTGGCCCGATTTTAGGGTACTGTTCCGACATTCGCCTGGTGTTGATTGGATAGTCCACGGAAAACTACCGATCAGAGCAGATATCTCCACCAGACAGCGACTGAATTCGACCTAACTGAAAAGCTAGAGTCGAAAATCCTGCTACCATCGGGTCGAACCTAGGACCTCCCGGGCAGAGGCACTGCAGTGACATCAGTTGATGCACTAATCCACCACTCCCCGGTTTGCACATCGAAAATCTTGCCACCATCGGGTCGAACCTAGGACCTCCGGCAGAGGCACTGCAGTGACATCAGTTGATGCACTGATCCACCACTCCCGGTTTGCACAGCCACATGCTTGGAGTGGCCACAATTTGGAACCTACTTGTTAATCCCTTCCATTGCTCTTTAATATGGCTTTTAAATTCACATACGTAGTTAAGAGAAATTTAACACAATCGCGCAAATTGAATAGAACAGCCAATATAACAAACATTTTTTCAAATGAATAGTGCGAAAAACGCAATATCAAAACAGAACAGATGTGTTATGTAAATCGAATTTAGGTTGAAATGTACGAGCCCTAATCAATATCAAGGCGGTGACAGAAGTTTATCGTTAGCAAAACTACTGAAAATGATAGCCCTGATACTATTTGTTTCCCATTTGTGATATAAAGCAGTGTTTCAATAGGATACTTAAAAATGCATTAGGAGCTTTCCAACTATTAATCAAATCGCAAAAATACACGACAAACAAAAACGCCACGCTACTTCACAAACGCCTAATGCAATTTGGACCACACAACATCAATAAATAACATTAGCCAACTCCAAAAAGCAATGCGAGTGTTTCAACCCACACGAGATATTGATAGTCGAGACTACTTCCCGCCCGCCTCAATCGCCGAAACATAAAGGGGTGAACTCTTCCGGAAAAGCCATCTCGAAGGGCCCCTCGACGGGCAGGGCATCTCGGCGGGCGCGGACGCCTCCCCAGCGACCGCTGGCGGTTGAACGAAGGGCCGCCCGTAACAGTGGGCGATGCCCTGCCGCGCACCGTTAGCCTCGACAGTTACGACCCCGGCCCGCTCCGCCGCGCCCGCTCCGCCGCGCCCTCCCGCCCCGCCCTCCCCGCCGCCCTCCCGCCGCCCTCCCGACGCCCTCCCGCCGCCCCTCCCGCCGCGCCCTTCTCCGCCGCGCCCTTCCCGCCGCCCCTTCCCCACCGCGCCCTCCTCGCCGCGCCCCGACACGCCCCGCCACGCCACGCCCCGACACGCACATCCCTTCCCGCCCTCCCCACCCCTCTCCGCCTCTCGCAGCCCTCTCCGCCCTCCCCACCTCGCCACGACTCACTCTCTCCTCCACGCCTCTCCCGCCCCTCCCGCATCGCCACGCCGCGCCACACCCCGGCCCGGCCCGGCCCGGCCCGGCTCGGCCTGCCCCACCCCACCCCACCCCACCCCGTCCCGTCCCGCTTCGCCCAGCCCCGCCCACGCTTCGGTCGCTCCCCTCTCCTGCTACGCTTCAGCCCCGCTCCCATCGCGCACCCTCCCTCTTATCTCCACTCTCCCTGTGTGCTCCCACCCCACCACCTCCCCACACCATTCCCTTCAATTCGATTCGGTTCAATTCAATAATGCCTTATTTTACCTGACCATTCAAATTTCCTTATGCTTTAGAAAAGAAGGAAAATATGACTCGGGCGACTAAATAGGCGATTAGAATTTAGCTCAGAGGATTTTTTTAGGCTTCATGATCTTTTACACGCCGTAAATCTACAACGTAGGACAGTCGGCTTTACTTTCTCTCCAAAGCAAGGCGCACGGAGAATTATTTCGCCCTTAAAATTCCACATCTTTCGTCGGATTTGAACCCACTAACATGGCTATAATATACCTATACTCTAACTCTAATTATACAACCGATCACTTTTCACCACCTCCCTTCCCGTTGCCTTCACGCCTCTCCTCGACACCACCACTTCCTCCTTCAATTCAATTCAATTCAGTGATGCCTTATTTTACGTGGCGAGGTTCAGATCATTAAGCCCGCTCTTCCGCCCGACCATGCAAAATCGTTATGCTCTAGCACTGAAAGGAGATATCATTCGACCGGCTAACAGGCGATTAGAATTTTGTTCAGAGGCTTCTTTTAGGGTTGAGGATCTTTTAAATACAGCGAATCTACAACATGGGTCAGCCGGTTTTACTTCCTCTCCGTACTTCCTCTCCGAAGCAAGGCGTACGGAAGATTGTTTCAACCTTAAAATTCTACGTTTTCATTGGTTACCAATGCGCAAAAATGGGCATTACAGACCATAGTCTAACCGCTAAAAGCCCCGAACATTTTCCACCACCTCTCCTCTTGTTGCCTCCACACTCCTCGCAACCTCTGTCCTCACTTCCACCAGGCTTCAACTCCGTTCCCACCTCTTTCCCTCCAGGTACTTTTAACCCCTTCCCACTCTATCCCATTTCCTCCACGTCCTCCATTTCCCCCAATTTCCATCGCCCCCTTTTGCTTGCACTTTCCTTCCAGGCCAAGTTCCGTCCACGCTCTCTCCACTTTCCTTCCACTCTCCCTCTCCGCTTCCGCCTCGCCCCTTCCGGGCTCAGCCATTGCTCTCTCCCGGTAGCCTCCTCTCTAATCAATGTGATGTATTCAAAGAGACATTCACTCGTTTCAACGCACAATTTTAGTTCACAAAAGTCACCACCTCTTACAGTACATTCAATGTAATAATTACCGAAAAACATGATTACTTTGCATCAATTCTAATTGAATGTCATATGAGTGGTTTAATTACGAAATTAAAATTATTTTAATTGTTAAACATATGCAACACAATACTACGAAGATATTTGTGTACGCTTCTGCAACAAATGAATAACAATCAACTAAGGATTTCTGCTGAACATAAGTTTTTAAATATTAAACTGAAATGAAATTTAGTGTTTTCCATTATAAGCTATTATTCAATAGCATTTCAATTAACTTAGTGTAATAATTAAATTATTGCACAACCTTTCGTTTCAAAGATACATTACTAGTTTCATATAATTTAACGGAAAGATTCTGAAACAAAAGAAAAGAAAAGCAAATCGTACGAAACATAAAGGAAATTTCACACGCAGGGTCCCTCAATAGCGGTGATCTGTGGGTGGAAGGGTTGCTGCGCTCGCCCCATCCGAGTTGCTAGTCCAGCGTCGTGCAAGTTCCCGGCTGCAGCCCCTTTGCTCGGCGCGCCCCTTCTGAGGACGGGGCTCCTCCGCCCCAGAAATTGATATTTTTCGGTTGACAGATAACGGCGCATTAACGTGCTCGCAGTTATTTACTGCCGCTGTCCCTTCCGCCTCGCGTCGCGTCGCGGGGCGGCTGCTGTGCACACGCAGAGCGCAGGGGCGCGGGCGTAAACACTTTCGCTTCCCTCCGACTCTCCCGCTCCTGCAGTACCTCTCTCACTCTCGTTTTGGCCCTCTCCCTCCCTCGTGAACACTGCCTCTCACTCGTTGTCTCTCTCTCTCACTCTCTCTCACACACTCTCTCTCTATTTTCTTCTCTCTCTTTTCTCTCCATATCCTCCATCATGTGCTCTACCCTTCTCTCTCTCTCTCTCTCTCTCTCTCTCTCCCCTCTCTCCCCTCTCACTCCCTCTCCCCTCTCTCCCCTCTCTCCCCTCTCTCTTTCCCCCTCTCTCCCCTCTCTCTCCTCTCTCTCTCTTTCTCTTTCTCTCTCGACTATTGTCCTTCCCTTGCACTACCTCTCTCTCTCTCCCTCTCTCTCTCTTTCTTTCCATTTCCTCCACCGCCTGCACGACCTCTCTCTATCTCCGTTTCCCACTCTCTCCCTCTCTCTCCTCTCTCTCCTCTCTCTCTCCCTCTCTCTCTCCTCTCTCTCTCCTCTCTCTCTCCCTCTCTCTCTCTCCGTTCTCGCCTCCTTTCTGCACCTGTACTACCTTCTTCTCTCTTCTTCTCTTTCTCTCTTTCTCCTTTCTTTTCCTTTCCTTCCCTCATCCCTCGCCTGCACTACCTATCTCTTTTTTCCTTCTGCCCCTATTTCCTACATTTTATTTTCAATTTTTACCTGTTAATTTGCTAACTTCCATCTCTCTTCCGCTCTTCGTTTTCCTTAACTCTTTATTTTTAACTTTTCACTTCGTATCTCCACGTTTTTCTCCCTGTATTTAATCCTCGCACCTCCCCATCTCTCTCCTTATTACCTTTTCTTATTTGCTGCCAAGTTCTCCCTCTTTCCGCTCCATTCATCAAGAAATATTTCAATCGCAATCTTTCTTTGTATTATTAAATGTATTGACTAATTTATTGTGAAGTAAAGTAAATTCTATTTATTTTCACAATTCGAGTGTATTTTCGAGTGTATTCGTATATTCGAGTGTATGTTATTGTGTCTGTTGAGTCAGTTGCGATTATCAACACTAACGTCCGCATTGCTCTCACCATCATCATTCTGTGAATGTACATGTTCTTTGCAATAATTATATTAGTTGAAAATTTAAGAAGCAGCATTATAAGATTTTAGTTCAAAACAATTTTAAATATTTGATAAAAAATCTTTTATTTAGGAATTTCCTTTATAGAATACTGTATCCACATTTTTAAATTTATAATGTAATATTTGCCTAATACTTTTAGATCTGAAAGCCAGTTGCGTCAAAATATCCAACCGGTAAAATATATGTTCACCTCTTGCAAGTGTAAATAGAGATCCAAAGTGTAATACAGTTTAATGGAGTACTTTTATTCATCTGAACTTTTCTCCATCTCCTTAGGAATTTACAATTTACGTATTGTATAATTTACTTATTGTAAGGTTCAATTATTAGCCACACCTTTCTCATTAGTGAATCCGCTCTTAGTAACAAATAATATAGTTTTCCTGATCTTTCCGTACATTAGAAGTTTGGACAGTGCCATCCATATTGGTCTCCTACAAGCGCGCGGTCGCGCAGTCAGCAGTGGTATGTCCAGCGCGTTCCTGCCCTCAACCCTTGACGTCCCCTTCGGCCTCGCCCTCACGCACCGCCGTCCGCCGGCGCAGCGCGTCATAGCTCGCGTCTTTTACGAGCGCCCGCCCCCTTCCTCGCCTCCGCTCCCCTACCCCACCGCAGCTCCACACGCCCCTTCTGAGGGCTTTGCCTCCTCCGCCTTCCTCGCCTCTGCCTCCGATACTCTTCCCCACCGCAGCTCCACACGCCCCTTCTGAGGGCTTTGCCTCCTCCGCCTTCCTCGCCTCTGCCTCCGATTCTCCCCACCGCACCGGGAGCGGTAGCTCAGGGCTGATGTCACTGCAGCGCCTCTGACCGGGAGGTCCTACGTTCCAGTAGCTTTTCAGCTAAGTCGAATTCAGTCGCTGTCTGGAGGAGAATTCTAGAGGCTGCTCTGATCGGTAGTTTTGTGTGTTTTTTCCCATCTACACCAGGCGAATGCCGGAACAGTACCCGGCCCACGGACCGCGCGCAATCTCTCCTTCCTCATCCTTGTCCTATCCTCTCCCCTTACACAAACACACTTACACTAACATGCACTACACTACCACATATTCCGGGAGACTAGTCGGGAGCTTAGAGCTTGTCCCGGCAGGGGCGGTGCCCCACTGGTGGGAGAGTCTTGGTTAGGAAACCCCACTAGCCGACGGTAGGTCGGCGCCGGATCTCGCCATCCAGCGGGGGAAGATCACAGCCATATCCCGCGAAAAACATACACAACACATGCAAAACACTATGACCAAAGCAGTTGACGCGCCCGGAAACACGAAAAAATCAATCAATCTTTCCCACCGCAGCCTCACAGGCTGATTCTTCTGCCTTCACCTCCTCTATCTCTCTGTCCCACCGCAGGCCCCAGACTCCCGTTCGTATGTCTTTACCACCTGCGCCTTCCTTGCTTTATCTTCCCCATGGCAGAATTTCGCCATTTCGATGTACCATCATTTGGTATATCGTACTCTGCTATCTCTTCCTCTCCTACACTTCCCCGTCTCTCCCTTCACCTCCACCACCTTCAAACCGCCACAAAACTCTCGTACATAGTAGCCACAACCACAACCTTTGAATGCCTTTGTCTCTACCACCTTTCTGAATCCTCCCCATGCAGAAGTTTACCCGTTTTAGGTAGTGGCCACGATTCATTCTAACCTCTCTTCTGCTTCCACTGCATTTCTTACTTTTACCCGTCACTTATTCACCTCTACAACCATCAAAAACGCGTCATCTTACCTCGCAACTCTTTTCCCGTCGCTGCATTCACCTCCACCATCTCCTATTTACCCAAGTACGTAGTTGCCAAGATCACAGGCCCCCTTTTCTTTACCTCTACCTCCTTCACCGTCTTTATTGTTTTTTTTTCTTTGCTTCAAATTCCCCCCAACCAACCCCGGTTCCCCTTGCCTCGCATCAACTTTGCCTTCCCCAATCTACATCCGGCGGGCCGCCTTCCCCCCCGGAAATTCCGTCTTATCTACGCCCCCACCATTCCCACATCTCCCTTGCCTTATCTTCACCAACCCCGCTTTCTGCTTTGAACCGTCTGCAAACATGGTTATTTACACACCACACCTCTATCTTCTCCGCTGCCTCCACTTTCGTGTTTTGCCTCCGAGTGCCATTCTGTACCTCTGCGAGCTACACCGTTGCCTGCATCGCCCACGATCTCCAACACCTCACACAACCACCAGCCGTCGGCAATTCCCATATCAGTTCACCCCCACCGCTCTAACCTTGCCCTCGATCAACTTTCCCCCATTCCATGGCTTCCCCTGTTCATCGCCGCTTTCATCTGTGTCGCCCACAGACGTAGTTGTTTTCACTCCAACCTGCGTCCTTTCTGAAATCACGAGAGTTCGGGAGGTGACGCATTCTAAGTATAGTTGCCAATACTTCTGTCGAGATATCGCAGTCTTCTTCAGCGCGTAATGCTACAAAGGTGGACAGCGTTTCCCAACCCAAACATTGGCAACCATGTCTAGAAAGTGTCCCAAACCGCCTTAGGATTAGGATTCATGGATTCCGGTCGCGAAAGTCTACGTCTTCGTTTGACTTCTCTTCCACTTTCCGCTTCCTTGGAATTCACTATCAACCTTAACTTACCTTACTTCGATGCCCCTTAATCATTAGCACATTCCTCTGCCGTTCTCGACATTCACCGCTTCAACCGACTTCATTGACTGCGCTTTCACTGCCTTTACGTCTGTCTTCACTTACCCCGCCACACCTTTAAAGCCAAAGCTTTCGTAATCAGTAGCTGCTATCTTAGTCTTTCTCTCCCCACCCCTCAACACCGCCTTATTTTCACTAAACTTTGCTGTCTTTCAACGCACATTCTCGTAGAGTACTACTGTACACATTATCCTTCAACATGGCCTTGCCTCTCGTTCATCCTTTCCGCCTTCCCTTCTCCTCCAACATGTTAAACCAATGAAATGATATCTGCAGCTCCCCGAAACACGATTCTATGAAAACTCTTTTGGGAACTGTCACTCTTAACTGCCCTTCACTATTTTTACTTTCATTTCTACCGTTCTACTAAATCACATTTACTGCGAACTTTCATTCTGTTTCTACTCCATTAAAAACTCAACCAAACTTACTAAAGAAATGCAAATCACACCTCAGATACGAATCATCAGCTGCAATGTAACCAAGTAATCAGTGCTCCTTTCAGTATCAGCTTCGCTATTACCAATACTCAATTAAAATCCTCTTTCAATACTCAAGCAAAATCGCAATAGACAATTTCATTCCAAATACACTATAATCTAAATGGCGTGACTAAATATTATAGCGTCACACACACATCTCAAAAAGTAAACCATTACCGATTGCGCTACTTGCAATTCCATTCGCGCCATGGCAAAACGTTCGTTTTGGCTTCGGTCTCCATCAAGCCATTGAACTACAAATGAGGAGCATACAACCACCATCAGCTCGAAAAATAACCACTACCAAAATACTCAACACCACAATCATCAGTCATCGCAATTAACTCCACCGCCAAAATGACAATCACTAGACTTTTAAAACCACCATCTACACCAAAAACATCCCACCATACCACTACCACCACTGTGTCCACAATCTCCACCACCAAAATCATCACCACTTGCAGCAATGCTGTATCTCCACCAAACGTCCTCATCCCCCACACTAAACTCGTCCCCTTCTGCACTTCGCCCCCCCACCACCACCACACACGCCCCCACCGCGGCAGACGCCTCACATTTACGACCCACTCGTCGCCGCCCTCCCCCCCCCCCCGGGGTCTCCGCCCGGACCGGCATCGCCCGGAGAGGGGAATCTCGCCGTGCCCCGTCAGGGCTGCCACGACCGTAAAATTCGTTCAATTATGGAATTATTTAGAGCAATCGGGCGGAGGCGGTGGCGCGCCGAGCGGGACGTCCCTGCATGCACCCGATTCCCAGCGAGCGGCCTCGCATTAGAAAAATACGCTTCTCGCTTAACGAGAAAGCGGCGGGGCGCGCGGGTTTACGATCGACGGGGGCCCCGGTGCCCACCCCGCCCACGATCCGCTCTCGCCCGGCCCCGCCACTGTTTGTTGTCGCCCTTGCCTTCTGGACCGTGCTCTATCCCCGCCGTACGCCGTTCCCTTTTTTCCCGTCGCCGGCCTCCTGTGTACCGCCCCGCCGCGTATGTCAACGTCATGCACCGTCCCTCCACGCACAGTCGCTTAAAGTGCCGTCACTTCCAAGTTTCGTCCCCTCCCTGTCCCGTCCTCGCCCTATAGCTTCCTCTCCCTGTCGCTTCCCTTCCTTGCCCCGCTCCCTTCCTGCTCAGTCCCCTCACTGCCCCGTCCCCTCACTGCCCCGTCCCCTCACTGCCCCGTCCCCTCACTGCCCCGTCCCCTCACTGCCCCGTCCCCTCACTGCCCTGTCTCCTCACTCCCCCGTCCCTCACTGCCACGTCCCTCACTGCCAGTCCCCTCACTGCCAGTCCCCTCACTGCCACGTCCCTCACTGCCACGTCCCTCCCCCTCCCCCTCCCCCCCCCCCCCCCTCCCACCTTGTTTCCCCTCCATAGCCCGTCTCCGCCGAACCTCGTTCACTTCACCCTGGTGTCACCCGTTCTCTTCGCCCTTCTCCGAATCCTTTCCCCTTCTAGCGATTTTCTCCGCCATACCCATTCCGTCCCTTCTCCCATCCCCCCCCCTACCTCATCCCTCCATACCCCATCCCCGTCATAATCAGACCCCACCATACCGCGTCCCTTGCAGAAAACGACCATCTACGCCCTGTCCGTTCCATATCCCCTTTCCTCCATACCCCGTCCGTTCCAAATCCCTTCACCGGGAGCGGTAGCTCAGTGCATCAACTGATGCCACTGCAGCGCCTCTGACCGCGAGGTCCTAGGTTCGAGTTCTGATGACGGCAGGATTTTCGACACTAGCGTTTCAGCTAGGTCGAATTCAGTCGCTGTCTGGAGGAGAATTCTAGCGGCTAGCTGCTCTGGTCGGTCGTTTTCCGTGGTTTCTCCGATCAACACCAGGCGAATGCTGGAGCAGTACCCTAACAAACGGGCCACGGAACGCGCGCAATCTATCCTTCCTCTTCCTTGTCCTATCCTCTCCCCTTACACACACACACATACACACACACACACACTAACATGCACTACACTACCACATATTCCGGGAGACCGGTCGGGAGCTTAGAGCTTGTCCCGGCTGTGGCGGTGCCCCTTGGTGGTAGAGTCCTGGTTAAGGCGAAACCCCACTAGCCGACACTATGTCGGCACCGGATCTCGCCATCCAGCGGGGGAAGATCACCGCCATCTTCCGCGAAACAACATGTACTACACTAACGGAACTAATGACCAAAGCAGTTGACGCGCCCGGAAACACGAAAAAATCAATCAATCAAACCAAATCCCCTCCCCTACACACACAGTCCGCACCAAGTGCTGTTCCCGTCATGGCCCATCCTCGCCACGCCCTGTCACTGGCTCTCCCGCGTCCGCCTTGCCCCCTTCCTCTTCGCCCCTCCTCTGCCGCTGCCTGTCCTCCCGCCGCCATCCTCTCTCTGCTCCCTCCGGGTTTTCTCGTCCACACGACTCTTGCTCGCGCCGCTCGATTTTGGAAATGGACGAATCAAATGGAACGAGGGATGTGTGGAAGTGAGCGCGTTGTCGCCGTCAATACTGTTGATGTATTGCTTTATGCCTGGCCCAGGGGAGAAATTCGTAATCTAATCATAAAAGTTTATGTCGGCTGCTGATGGTAGAGGTACAGTTTTCATATTCACGGTCTTATTTTCGTTCTCTTCGGGTTGGAATTGTCACATGTGTTAGTATATTTTGCAAGAGCGCAAATAATATGCCAGGTGAAATAGTGTGAATGCAGGTTTTGTAAGAAAAGCATGTGAATCAAAACGAAATGTTACAGTCATAATGCAATGTTTTATAATACCAAATACATAACCAAAATTATATTGTTGTACACTTACCAATATGGTGCATGTAATACAGTTTAGTTCGTTATCAGCAGAAAGTGTGACCATGTCATTCCTTCACTGCTGTAATGGTACTGGATCGATACCAAATACTTTTGAAGTCGAATGGCTGAACTCACCTGCAAAAAAGAGATAATGTATAAATTAAAATTAATGTATAAATTAAATATAAATTTACTATATAAATTTATTTGAGGAATTATATATTTTGTCTAACGAAATACACCTATTGCATATCTGTACATTTTCACTTATTGTATGATTTAAGGCTAGGTTTTTTATTTTGTATGTTCACAAAAACTTAGATTGTAAATGTTAAAAAATGAGAATATTGTTAAAAACACACCACAAATAAAAAATACTATGTAGAAATAGACAGATAATAAATTATAAAATGAGTATTGCTAACCATCACAACTGGACATCGATGGTTAGTAATTCCAAGAAACAACAAAGTATATTTTCTATTATTATTATTATTATTATTATTATTATTATTATTATTATTATTATTATTATATTCTGGAGTAATGTTCTGTTTCTATCATCTGTTACTCAAAGACCAGTAATGAATTATAAATCCGTAAACGATATCACAATGTCCATGCATCTGCTGCTGTGGTGTTGTTGCCATTTAAGATTATGTTAATATTAATTACGATGTCAATGGTGGTTTATTGAATTTGAAAACTCATCATTTGGAACACATTTATATTTGGGACTCTCTTTCAGAGTTCGTGAGGCATCCTGAAAAAGTAAGTACAGGTATCACACATAACTGGAAAAAGTATTGTAAAGCGACTTTTCTTTTTATATGCCTCATTTCTGTCCAATAGAGCTTGCGCTAGATATTACAAGGAAAATAAACTGTTGTAAAATGTATTATTTCGGTGCAAATATTTAAATGAGTTAGAGAGCTACTCAATAATGAACAGCAAAACCTTTCTTCGTATGATAAACTCGAAACAAGTGGTAATTCCTGGAGAGAATCTTGTATATCAAAGCACATTGATACCAGTCAAATATGCAGTAACCTTGATATACATTCGCGCTAAACAAGAAACGGGTAAGCAATCGCCTGTATTGATATCTAATAACTTCATAGAAAATAAATGTCACTGTAAAAAATGCTAGTACCTTTGTCATATTCTCCCCCTCAATATATAAAAGAATTAGAGCTGTAGATACATAACTTTTAGTCTTAACGGTCTTCACTTTGTTAACAGCGATTCCTCGTCTCGCAGAGTGCGAGAAGAACGAGTCCCATGCAGTAGTGTCACCCGCGCGTCCCTTTAACGCAATCCTTCCCCCACCCCACTTACCCCACTCCCCCTTTGCTCGTCTTGTCGCGTTCCGCCTAGGGATGGCAAAAAAGCATTGATGTTTTTAAAACACCAATGTTTTCCACCAGAAACATCGATATATTAACATCGATATTTTGCTTTCAATGTTTTCTTCACATCAATATTTTGTTGCAAAAACATCCATGTTTTTAATTTTTATTTTGTAATATTTTTTTTTTAAATAAAGGGGTTCAGGCACATTGTAAGTAGCTGCAATGTACAGCAATATCGTTGTTTTGAGTCATACTCTTTACTGCCCGGCCCATTTTGTCTTTGCAATCTGAGGGAATTTTAGGTGGTTTTACTTGGATGGTGTATGAATGGAAGTGACTAAAGGGTAAAGTAGCGAAACACGATGTTCTTTGTTCGTAATCTTATTCTTTACATTCGATAATAATTTTCATTAACATACTGCCAACATGCTGGTAATCAAATAATGAAATATATCTCTTGTACGTACTGTACTTAAAAATAGACAGAAAATTACCATGTTGATTAGTCTATAATTGAAACATCGATGTTTTAAAGATCGATGTTTTCTCGTCGATGTTTTCATCGTCATCGAAATCCCTCAGCGATGCATCGAAACCTCGATGATTTGGTAAAATTTGCCATCACGAGTTCCGCCCTGTCGCGTCCCGTCTCGTCCCTGCCCTGTCCTCGGCGCGCCGTCCCGGCTTGTCGTCTAATTTGCGTGAGCCGTCCCAGTCGACGAAGAGCCTATTTCGGGCGACAGCCACGCGGCGGTGCGGGGAGAAAAGGGGAAGGGATAAGGGGGGCATGGGGGGGGGTCTCCGGACGGGGCGCAGACGAGTGACCTCGTGGGGTCGCTGCTTCCTTCGCGTTTTGGTGCAGACAGCGCTCGAAACACGCCAGTGAATCGCGCAGACAACTACCGAGACCTATACTTGGGTTTCTGTAACCTGCCTGATGACAGCTGATCAGCTGTTACGGTTTCGTCCAATCCGGAGCTTGAACGTCTTCACAGTGACGTCACCGACATGACATTTTAGCTCTCAATTGGATGATACCGTAACAGCTGATGAAGTGTCATCGGTCAAGTTGGAAAAAACCAAGTATAATGCCAATAATGGTGGATGAGGGGTTGAACACAGAGATAGACGAGGACGTGCAGGATTTTTTGATTGATTGATTAGTGATTTCGGGCACGTCAACTGATACGGTCATTAGTCACATAATTGTAGTGTGTGTTTTCTGCGAGATATGACGAAGATTTTTCCTCGCTGAATGGTGAGATCTGGCACCGGCCTACCGTGGGCTACTACTACCATCGGCGGGTTTTCCTAAGCTAGATATGTCCCACGAACGTGGCACCATCCCAGTCCCAGACGGGTCTCCTGGGATGTTTATCGGACCCGCACACATTAGTAGTAGAACCCAATGTAATCTAAAACACTACATGGCCTGCACCTTCAAGCTAACGACGTGAGTGGCGCCGCGAGACTCAGCGTCCGTGTGGTCGTCTAGGATTAGTGATGGCAAATTTTACCGAAACATCGATACACCGAGGAATGCGGCGTGAGCCACACTGCGTCTCATTTTGCGACTAACCTAATAGTGCAGTGCACGTTAGTGTAAGTAAAGGTGAGAATAGAACAAGGAAAAGGAAGGAAAAATCGCGCGCGGTCCGTGGCCCGTTTGTTAGGGTACTGCTTCGGCATTCGCCTGGTGTGAATCGGAGAAACCACGGAAACTACCGATCAGAGGAGCCGGCCGCTAGAATTCTCCTCCTGACAGCGACGGAATTCGAACTAGCCATCTACCTAGTGTGGCACATCCTGTCGCCGTCCAGACTCGAACCTACAACCTTCCGGTCAGACATACATAAGTGACATAAGTTGATGCCCTGAGTAACCTCTCGCGGTAAGATGTGATGGGAAGTGAAGGTCGAGGTGGAGAAGGACGGGGAGGTGAAGGTGGACGAGAACGTGAAGTGGAAGGGAAGGTGGAGATGGATCCAGAGGAAGGGATGGAGGACGAAGTGGAGAAGGAGGAGAAGGAGGAAAGGACGAAGTGGAGGAGGAGGAGGAGGAGATGGAGGAAGAGAGGAAGTGAAGGACGAAGTGGAGGAGGAGACGGAGGCAGATGAGGAGGTGAAGGACGAAGTGTAGAAGGAGGAGACTGATGAGGAGGTGAAGGACTAAGTGAAGGGGGAAAAGACGGAGGCAGATGAGGAGGTGGAGGACAAAGTGGAAGAGGAGATGGAGGCAGATCAGGAGGTGAAGGACAAAGTGGAGAAAGAGGAGACGGAGGTGGATGAGGAGGTGACGCACGAAATAGAAAGGAAGAGACGGAGAAAGATAAGCAGGTAAAGGACGAAGTGGAGGAGGAGGAGACGGAGGAGATGAGGAGTGAAGGACGAAGTGGAGGAGGAGGAGACGGATGCAGATGAGGAGGTGAAGGACGAATTGTAGAAGGAGGAGATGGGGGCAGATGAGGAGGTGAAGGACGAAGTGGAGAAAGAGGAGACGGAGGTTGATGAGGAGGTGACGGACAAAGGAGAGGAGGAGACGGAGACAGAGAGGGAGGGGAAAGGGGGGACGAACGAAGCGGAACGAAAGACGAGGAAAAGACGGAGGCAGACGATGAGGTGGAGGCCTAGATGGAAGGAGCGGTGGCGGTGCTCCGGGGGTTTAGTGGCGCAGGCAGCTGTGTGTGTGGAGGGGGGCGGGGCGGGGCGGGGAGGGGTCTTGAGCGGAGTGTGTCGTGCGGCGGCGCTGTATTAATTAACCAAAGGGGGGGGGGGGGGCGGCGACGGAGACAGGGGCAGCGGCGAGGCCAGCAAAAAGACACCGAGCGGAGCAGACGCCCTCTCTCCTACACACTCGGCGGCCACCGGGCGAGCTGGAAGCATGGAACGCACGCAGGATAAGCGCTCGGATGTGCAACGCCGACTTCCAGCCTCAACAAACGACATATGAAAATGAGAAATAAATAAACAAGTACTGCAATGATAAGAAAAAGCACTTTTGGGGTAGACTTAAACTAGTTAAAATATTGCAAAAGGAAACATTATAAACTTACCTAAGCTTGCAGTTGACCAACGAAGTCATTTTGTGGAGAGAATAAGAAGCAGTACACTAAGAGTGATTCCAGAATAATACATGAAGAAGGAAAGACAAACGATCGCAGCACATGGAATTAGGGAACGAGAAAAAATCGTTTGTATTAAAATTGCGAAATCGGACGTTCTGGAAAGAAAGAGTGAGTGGATGGCGGTAAATTGAAGTCGATGAAGAAATAAAATAGTAATACCAGCAGAGAAAAATCAGTAAATGTCAAAATTTGATGTAAAAAAGGTAACATAGTTTGGAAACACACCAATGGAAATATTTATCTAACTAATTTTAACGTATCTGATCCTGCTAACCAATGTAATGTTAGTACCCTAGTTTATAGAAAACTATCAGGAATGTATAAAACTACATAACCTTACAGGAAATATCTAAGAATAACAATATGAATAATAAGAATTGAAACAGAAGGAAAAAATAAGAACGAAGTAGGACTGCTGTCATTACTGATGATGCTTCACCACTGATCACACGGTAAGGTGCTGCATTTAGAATACTGGCAGTGCAATAAAGTTGAAAAGAAGCAGAAGTAAAATGAGAAAAGTTGAAATACAAGACATACGTAGCACTCATGCGAAGAAATGAGCGTTTTTACTGGCGCTTTAATGCGGGGTAATAAAAAGAAGATACTCTTACGAACACGAGCAGCAATCGAGTCATGAGAAAAAATAAGATGGAATAAAATTTTTGCTTGAATAATTTCAAAACGCTTAAAAGAAAAATCCTAAGAAGTAGAGATAGAGAGAATGATATACGTAATAATAAAGAAATATTACGATAAGACTGGAAAACATATTTAAAGCAATTTTCATAATAGAAGGATACAAAAAGGAGACTCGCAAGTGTTGAGAACGAACACAATGAAAAAGTCTCGACTTTCTATATGACTGAGATGGGGAAATGATAGCGCCTAGGACGCAAAAGCAGCGAACAAAAGGCAGTCAGAAACATGGAGACCCAAGTCGCAGACTCACAAATAGAGGACGAAAACAGCTTTGAGAAACACTATAAACCAGGGGTCGACAAAGTTTTCAAGTCAGCGAATTATTCTCAGGAGCGTTGGTGAGCATAAAAACAGCAACAAAGTAGAAAACACGATACTTTTGTGCATGATAATTCTCTTTTATAAAATTACTCATTGTGCAACAACACAAGTGATCGCGATGTGTTGAAAATTAAAGTGATTTTTCTCTCCAATTTAATTTACACACCTCCAAACACTTCACTGCCATTGTTTCGTATATTTCCGGAATTTTTAAGAATGGTTTTCATGGATACGGGCTTCAAAACGATTATTTTAAATATTGTATTGATGATATAGTTGGTACTATAACGTTTCATCACGTAAGTGCACTTCTGCTCAACAAGGGTAAATAATCTAACATTTACATCCCCATCAATTCTTCGGAAATGATTGAAACTTTAAAAATTACCTTCTTAGACTAATTCCAGTTTTGTCTCTTTTTCCTGTTTCATCAAATTCTAATCACAAATCATTTAAACAATTATACTTAGCATTAGAACAGAACATTAAATAAATGAAAAACTCTTCCCTCGCAGCTATGTATTGACAATATTTGCTTCAATAGTATTGTAGCATTCTTACAATTAACATATTTTAAATCTTCAATTAATAGAGTTTATATGGGTGATTGAGTCCACAAGAAACGCTGCTTACTCGGAAATGTCCGAAAGTGAAGCACCGATCATGGCGTATTTTCTACACCAGTTAAGAAGCTATGTCAACATTTAGCAGGTACGATTAGACATCCTTGCGGAACGCCTGACCCCGCCGGGAGTTTCCATGCCAGGATAATGTGTTGTAGCGCTGAAGAAGAGCATGACACTATAGTCAAAACATCGATGTGTTCATTCGGACAGCCTACAGCATTTGCATGTGTTGTCGCGGAAACCTCAGACATCAGTTGAAACACCGCCCACCCACTTTTGCGCACAGGGAGGTCAAGGGGACTGTGGTTCCCCGAACATTTTCAAAGGGGCCCGTAGCCATGCGTACTTAAACATTTTAATTCAGAATATACGTTCAATTCCTGATTTTCATGTTTTTATCTTGACAATTCTGGAAATTTCTACACAAATATATAAATCTGAAAACCCTGTAAATAGTCCAAACCTTTAAAAAATATTAATTACATCATTAAAGATACAATTTCATTCAGAAATTTGTAGTAGTATGTTTCATTTATTTCTTAGTAAAATGTATGTATAAATAAAAAAAATGGAAAAGATGCCGAAAACTTTTGCTTGGACTGCACACACCTATGTTAGTTCAATTACTCAAATACGTAGAGGCGAAAGACTAAACGCAAGGGCGGCTCAGCAAAAACAGTGGGATCACTGAAAATACATAAGGAATCCCAAAGTATCCCAGAATCAAGGAAACGCTTCCCAATACATATTTTTTTCTAAAACTAATTTATTTTAACGCTTTCTTGACGTTTAAAAAATATGAATTGAAGTTGGGGACACTCTTTTGGATGTGCTGCGTTAAACGTAAAATTGTTTTGAAAACAGTACGTAAATTTACAAAAATATATTGCCTCTGAGCCGCCACTGGCTGCAAGTTAGCGTCTCGCGTCAGACATAAGTGTCATCACCTATTCTTAAATTGATTATTTAAGGTCGCATCAATATGGAGATCATCAGCGACCACTATTGGTGTTAACGGTACCGTAACTATGAAGATGAAACGATATGGTGGTGATAAGGGGTGAAAGGACGAACACAAATACAACCCTGCCCGAGACGGGACTCGAACCCGCGACCAATTGGTTCAAGATCACTACGACACTACTGCCTTAGCGATCTCGGCCACTGGGCCGACTGTGCCATCACCTTGTTTCTTCATTCGGAGCTGCAAATCCCCCGCGCCGCCAAGGCCATCGCTTCCAAAGTGCGAGGTCCGTTTCGACACCCCTGCGGCACGCCCAACTCCGCGCGAGCGCGCGTGGAGGGCGGAGGCGCCGGCGTGGGCGGGCAGCCGAGTTTTATTGGAGGCGAGACACTTCCCCGCGTAAGTGAATTGCATCGGAGGAAATTATCGCGGGGAATTAATGCATTTACTGCCGAGCACATACTCCGTATACGGCCGCGGTAAACGCGCTCGCAACTCGAGCGATGATAAGCAGGCGAGGGGGGCGAGAGAGAGAGAGAGAGAAAGACAGAGAGAGTGAGAGAGAGCGAAAGGAAGGGGCGGGGCGGTGGCGAGGAGGAAGTGCCCCGGCGTTACAGGGGGGGGGTGGTGGTGACCGCCCTGAAAAGAACTTGGGCCATGCGCAGGGACAGAGGGTTTGTACGAATCTGCCTGGAAAGGTGTTAAGTGCGAAGTATGGAATGAATACGAGGGAACTTAAACATTTACACGATAATGATACGTCAAATGGTGGAACAAGGTTTTCTTTAATAGTCCAAACCTTACAGGCACGTGACATCTCACAACGCACACTTATCAATATTGGGTACTCGATAAATTGATATCGGACAGAAGCCAACATAATTATTGACATTGTTGGTGTTGTTAATAAAACTAATAACGCCAAAACATTTGTTTTATTGTGGTGAATGTTGGGTTCGTGAGTTGTTGATGATTGATGTTACATTAGCGACATTGGCCTTACTTCCATTGTTTACTTATTGGGGTCGAAAAAGTCAACCAAAAGGGAAGCAATGAAAAACGCAAGGGCGGCGGTGATCTATCTAAAGATTTTGGTCCATTTAGACGAAGTCATCCACCTAAAAGAGCTTAAGTGTGAAGGCAATTTTATTATTATTATTATTATTATTATCAATTAGTAGAAAACTGTGTAGAAGTGTCAGGTGTAGAGCACGAAATTAAAGAAAACAAATTAAATAATTACGTTTTATGATAAAAACACTTTGAGTTGAAAAGAAGTTCGATCAGGTTTTTCGTCCAGTTTCCCTGATCCATTGAGCAAATGCTGAGATAGCCCCTTGTTTTGCTTCTGGACATAAATGTAACTTCATTTTCTGTGCACATCTAGAATTCAGTGGGAAATACAATTATTCAAATTATCGTTTCCATGTTGTCGCGGCAGGAAGTAATAAGAGCCAAAATTTATTGCTTATTTATCCTTGAAAATAGATTTTATTACATGGGAGTTTTTTTGTTGTTTTTTCTCCCTTTCAAAATTCAAAATTTATTGCTTATTTAACCTTGAAAATAGATTTTACTACATGGGAGTTTTTGTTTTTTTTCTCCTTTCAAAATTCAAAATTTAAGAAGTATTTGACTTAGTGTAGGGATCACAGAATTTTGAAAATGTGCACACAATTCACTTTTCCCCATAGCACGTCATACGCAGTTTTTTGACTGTTTTTTGACGTAAAATAAATAAATAAAGTAAATAAAGCTTGACGCAATCTCCTGTGGGTTTGATATGAAGCGTAAAACATCAATCAACGTTTCCAGATCTCACGACCTCGGAGGCTACTTAGAAATTCTTAATCGACCGAGACATCAAACGTGATAAAAACATTTGCCGCGAAAGTGCAATACGCAGCAAATTTATCACCTTTTCTAATCCCTACAGCGCGCAAAACCCGCAGCAGGAGGCCCGGGTAACAGCACTCTCTCGACGGAAACGACAAAATTAACTCCTAAATTTCACGTTCATCAACAGCTCGGCAACAGTCGCGTTTACAACGTTGCCATCTTCGCAGAAATCGTCATAAAACACGACCGCGTTCAGTGCGCGTTTCAAATTACTTTGTCCCCCACCTCCCCTGGCTATGACGCGGCGCGGACGAAACCGCTAGGTTCATTTCGCGTTGTGGCTGAATTTTGCCCTTCTCATCGACAGAGAGAACTAATGGAGAGTTCGGAACACTCTAATTACAGTCCTCAATGCCAAGCCACGCGAACATTTTTATCCGACACGCTCTTTCGTACCGAAATAGAACGTATGGTTGCGGAATATTCTACTGCTCTCCGCTATGAGATTAATTGAGAGCTTCTACAAAGACCACTCCTGCATTCTGTACTATGGAAATTTTACATCCAACTTTATATTTCGTTAATTTTCTCTAATAAGTGAGACTCTGATTTAACAGAACATTTTTGATATTCTGCTCAAATTTCCTCTATATCTAATTGGAGTTTGACTATTTTTACTTATTTGAAGATTCCGTTTGAATTGTCTAGTCATGACGTATAATTATTGAAAAATGAGAATATCGATAAAATTGTACAAGTAACTATGCCCTAACTCATATCGAAATAGGCACTTTATCTTTAGTAGTCGATGAAGATTTACAACATTTTACGGTTTAATGGAAGTATTATTTTGAAGATTATTAAAATATTATTTTTCACTGTTCCCTTTCGTACATGAATCCTACGAATTACGGAAAATGTAGCACTATGCAGTTCTACTCAATGACAGAAATAAAGTTTTTTCACAGGACGCGTGTTCATCCCAAAACGTTGAGACAACTAAACGACTTCATTTTTACTACTTTTACGTACTACTTAATAAAGTCATTGACTAAAGATATTTTTAACCGTTATAATACGTAATGGAATTTTTTTTCTGTTTTAATAATCTTCATGTCTTATTGTGTGTTCTCCATACTATTTTGCCACTATTCAAACGACATGTTTGACCTTTGTCTTCATATTTGTTATTAGCAATTCAGAGCGCTTATAATATTTTGAGTGAATTTGAAGATGAAAACACTTGTGATGTACAGGAGCAAAGTACTTTAAAATTAGTAACATTCTAATGATTTTCTATTGCTTTTCATATCAGCCAATGAAAAAAAAACATTTCGTTCGACCTCTTGCTCCCGGGCAGAGCGAACAATCTGAAAATCAACTATGTCACCTGGGAGGGGGCTTTTTAGGCACGAGTAATCATAAATATTGTTGCAAGATAAGCTGTGGAATGGATGTCGTCATGATGTCCTTACTACGCGTCGTGAAGAAGCGAAGGTTTCGTTTCATTTATGGAAGTGCACTCGATGAATAAAATTGATTGCAGGGTCACAGCTCAAGATGAAGGAATTGATTACCCATACATTTCTTGCAAATAGACTTCCAAATTGCCCTTCAATTAAAGAGCCAGTGTTAGTGCTTCACGTGTTAACTGTCAAATTCATGTCGCAAATATGGTAATGGAAATTGTCTTACTTCCACAACAGACATCACCATGGTCTTTATTAATAGCGTTATTATTATTATTATTATTATTATTATTATTATTATTATTATTATTATTATTATTATTATTTCATTCGTGAATTTCTTCCACAAGGGGGACATTCACCTCCCACTAGGCACATGTCGCTAGGCTTACTTGTACGACTCTGAAGATCTCTATTTATTGTCTCTCAGGAACTTAAACACTACCTGGCAAACACATCAGTGAAAGTTTTTCCTACTATGTGACAAGTATAACGAATTATTGGTTTTTTGTATTGCTGCCAGTGTATACTTTACATCTACTTTTCGAAAATGTTTAATAAGGTTTTTATTATTATTCCGGTGTTAGAAATTGTCAGGGGACGAATATGCATCTTCTTTTATCTTCCATATCTTCTTTATCTCATTCGCAAGCTCTTGGTATTTTGTAATTTTATTGTATATGCCGTGTGGATATTATGTGCTAATAGTTTATTAATATGGGTGATGGGGACTTCCTTTCTGAGTTAATGTGGCACTGAAATATCTTGCGTGCTTGCAATGATAGCCGTGTTTTTGCTTTCCCAATACATCTTCATAAAAATCATTTTCCAAGACTTCGGGAGATTGGTATTGATAGTATGAGTTTTTAAACTAAGATGTTCTTTCACAGCCAGGGCACTGTGTACCAACAAGAATATTTCAAGCCCCTATTATGTGTTGTATTCTTAAAAATATTTTTTTCGTCTTCAGAATTATAAAAACTGATTTGTTATGTAACTTTGTTAATTATGTAAATTATGTAACTCTGTAAATTCTAATTTTTATATTTTATATAAAAATTTATCGTCAATTATTTTATATTATAAATATCTAACTCTCAGCCCCCTTCTTTCTTTCATTCTTTTCTTTTTCTTTCTTTAATTCTTCTCCTTTCATTTCTTAGATTTTTAAGTTTTTTAATTATGTAACTGTTAATTCTAATTTTATATTTTTCTTGTATCAGAAAACTGATGATGATGGCTAAGCCATCGAAAGCTGCTCTTATAGAAATAAATAATGTTGTTGACAATGACAACGCCTTCAATCATTTCAATTCAACCACCAATGAGACCAACTGACCTCTAGAATTCTCCTCAAAACAGCAGTTGAAATCCTCGTAGCTATAGAGCGGTGCGGGAAAGTTATCACCGTCGGGACTCGAACTCCAGACCCCCCTGTTTAGCGGCACTACTGTGGAAATGGTGGTTGTTATTGTTCAACTATAACCGACCCAGCCCCAGTTCAACCTCTGATGCGGCGATTGACTTGCATCAATTAATTTGACGGAGAATATCCAACTATTCAAGAGTTCTTGCCAGCGTGACAGGCCACGGTGTAGATTGTGCTCGATAAATCCGCCGTCCTCGACCAGGTTTGAACCCACGCATTGAAGCTCATGAACATTCATACTGATCACTGCACTTCCGAGGCAGGTAAACCAAACAGTAATACAAGTTTATTCTGCTCAGTCGCGGTAGCACGTGCAGGAACAGGAAGTGCCTCCTGCCGTTGGTGACCATCGTTTGCGAGGCATCCGGAAACGAGGCTGCTGAGCGAGAGTTGGAGTGGTTGGGAACTGCTAGCAGAGAGGCAGCCTGGGGGTGGAGACCCAAGTATAAATTCGTAGGCGGAAAGGCTTATTGGCAGAGCCAGATTATCCCTGCTCACCATCGTTTGCGAAGGGATGAGCTTACATGCTTTGGATGTGAATATGTAAACCCTCATCGTATGGTTCGTATAGATTGCGAAATAAATATTACGTATAATCTGCACTTTTAAAATATTCAATGTTTACTAAACAAAGCAAAATTTATTTATTACTATTACCCACCGTGTGCAGAAATGGAAAAAAACTAAGCATCTTCCGGCCATATAATAGGAGTAGATTTGTTAGGCATCAAAGAACTTGGAAAAAACTGTACAGGCCATTAACAATGGGCTGTCTTAGAATAATAATTTGGATGTGCTAGGTCTTCTGAAAGCGAGATTCTACCCACAATAGTACAACCTTGATGAAAGGGGACTAAATGTATTCAGAACAGAAAAGAACTGCAGTTAGAATTTCGTAAGTAGAAGCCAATCAGAAAAGGAGCGGAGGTGAATAACAAAAGTGCGAATCCCAAACTAATAGTGTTAGTGAGTAATGGAAGTTGGGATCGGCTAATATCTCATGAATTAGGAAACGCTATTATAATATTTTTTCGGTTAGTTAACTAAATAAGCTCATTAATTCCACGAAAAATCGTTGATTATCTCTATGTTAATAGCATGCGTGCAATTAAAATTCCACCTTGCAATTAAAGCTCAACACCTACCAATCAGAATTCAGGATAGGAATAGTGTAATTAAGAAACTATCACACAGATGTTGCCAAGGAATTTCCAGTCGGCCATGGAACATGAACAATAATGTATTGAATTGAATTGAATTTGCCTTATTTTACGTGGCGAGACTCAGGCCATGAGGCCTGCTCTTCCGTCTGACCACGCCAATTCCGTTACACTCCATTCACCAATCATGGGAGAAAGAAGGAATTACTTGGGCGACCAAACAGGCAATTTGAATTTAGTTCAGAGGCATCATTTAGGCTTGAGGATCTTTTACATGCAGTAAATGTACTAACAAAGGACAGCCGAAGGAAGACGTACGAAGGATTTTTTCGCCCTTAAAATCCACGGCTTCGATCGGGTTTGAACCCGCAAACTTGGGTATAGCAGTCCGATACGCTAACCGCTAGACCGTCGCCGCCGCCGCAGAAACCATCGCCGCCGCATGTACACCTCAGAATACGTACCTATTAGAACCGCATTTAAACAGCGAATAAATAAAACGATATTGAGGAAGTAAACGTTAAGATACGTCGCGTGGCCGGCCGGCGGGGGGCGGGGCCGCGGGGCGGGGCCGCGATCGGAAGCGGGGCCGTGTCCGCCGGAAGGCCTCGCCGCCGCTTGTCGTCAACCGAGCGGCGGAGGCCGATCGGAGCCGGCGGCGGCGATCTCCATTTCAGGTTAAGGAGATTATTTGCGGAAATCCCTAATCCTTTTATATGCAATGCGCTTATATCGACGTATTTGTTAGCGTCCTTCCTCTCCCCCTCCCTCTCACAGGTCGCGCGCCGCTCGTTGATGGGGGGGGGGGTGATTTGTTACTTTGCATTATGTACAGGAACGTTGCCAGGGAAATAGGCAAGAGAGTAGGGGATTCGAGTAGTGGACGAGGGGGCTGGTGGGCCAGACAAAGCAAGAGAACGAGAGAGAGAGAGAGAGAGAGAGAGAGAGAGAGAGAGAGAGAGAGAGAGAGAGAGAGAGGGCGAGTGGGCGAGTAGACGAGGGGGCAAATAAACTAGGATGCCGATAGACAAGGGTGCCGTTACACGAGAGGGCAAATAAACAAGCGCGCAAGTATCAGGGTGCAAAAAAAAGAGTGGGCAAATTGATGAGTGGGCGAGCCGATGAGCGGGCAAATAGACAAGTAGGCCAGCAGACGAGTGGGCGAGTAGGCGAGGGGGTGACTAGACGAGAGGACGAGTTGACGAGTGAGTAAGTGAACGAGTAAAAAAGTGAACGAGTATATTAGTACAAATGGACAAATGGGCGACACGGAAATGCGAAAGGACCATTTGGCGAGTAGGCGAGTGCGTAAGCCATGAGTGGACATTTGGACGGACGTGCTGGCGGACGGGAGAACAAGAGAGAAAGCCGGCAAAAGTGGGATAGGTACGGAGATATGAGGGAGAGGGATGACGGTCAACCGAGTGGGTAGGTGGACAAACGAGAGGGTGGGCGGACAAGCGAGTGAGTGGGCGGACACGCGAGTGGGCGAGCGAACAAGCAAGTGGGTAGGTGGACGCTAGTGGGCGGGTGGACAAGCGAGTGGGCAGCACAAGCGAGTGGGAGGCGGACAAGCGCGTGGGCGGGCGGACAAGCGAGTGGCCGGGGCGGACAAACGAGGAGCGGGTGTACACGCGATTGGCGGGCGGACAAGCGAGTGGGCGGGCGGACAAGCGAGTGGCCGGGGCGGACAAACGAGTGGGCGAGCGGACAAGGCGTGGGCGGATAGACGAGCGAGTGGGCGGGGCGGAGAAGTGGGTGGGCAGGTGGACAAGCGAGTGGGCGGGGCAGACAAGCGGTGGAGGAAGGAAAAGGGCGTGCGTGTGATTTGGCAGTGGCCGTGCACCGGAACGCGACGCCGCTTCCGCCGCGGTGCCAGGAAGCCCGGCGGTGGCCACGGGGAGGGGGCGGGCCAAAGGGGCGGGTGCTGGGGGAAGCGATTGGTCTCATCGACGCTCATTACCGCCGCAATCATCAGATTACGCGGCGCTGCCGGGGCGGTCACCCGGAGGTTGACTGAAGCGGTGGGAGGGGCTCATTTCGGGGCAGTTTAGCTCTGCACAAAAGTGCGGTAATGAAGCCCCGCCCTCATAAATCATTCCCTCGCCGAAATATTGTGACTCAATTGGAGCATAAGACAGAGAAATCGAAAAAGGTTACACATTGTTTCTCTCTCATTGAAAAGAAGGAGACATTTTCATGAACATTTTTTCTTGTTATGGAAGTCCAAATTTTTTGGTATTAGTAGATTACAGCATTTCTGTGTTGAATAACAAACACATCTTCAATATTTTTAGAAAACACACACACACACACACTGTCATCCACACACACACACACACACTGTCATCCACAACACATCCCAACATTCATCTGCCCACAAACACGCAGCTTTCCATGCCATGATTCACAGACTTGTCAGCCTTCCCTTATCACAAGAAAATTTTCAAAAAGAAACACGCACCATTAAATACATAGCTACCGTCAATGGATACAGTACCACTCTCGTTGACAACATACTACGCCGCAAATTAAATAAGAAAAAACTGAAAACGTATACAAGCCTCACTTCATTCACCCAGAAACCATCAAAATTTATTTCTATTCCGTTCTTTGGAAAAATATCGCAGAAGGTAGCCCATATTCTTCACAAATACAATTTTCACGTTTCCTTTACCACACACGAATCCCTCACACACCTAGTCTCACCTCGCAACACCACCCCACTCATGGTAAAATCAGGAGTTTATGAACTCCACTGCCACAATTGCGAGACTAAATACATCGGCCAAACTGGTAGAAGATTCAATTCCAGAGTTAAAGAACATTTACATGCATGGAAGCACAACACAAACAAATCGCACTTTGCCACATCTTATAAACGCAGGCCACACTTCCCACCCAGACTCAGACATTAAAAATCTTGAAATAGAAAATAAATTCTGGAACAGAAGCGCTTTAGAAATCTTTCACATATTTCAAGCCAAGCAGAAATCTGAGGCCCTTCTCAACGAACAAACTAATTTCCCTCTGTCCTCTACTAATAATTTTACACACCCCTACCTCAGTGACTGACTCCCCCGCCTCCTAAGACATTTCCAAGAGAACACTAAACAGACCTCCTTCGACTCCTCCCCGGATCTCGAGAAAGCAATAAAAACCCTGTGCCAGACAAAGACATCTGCCAATCAAAGATGCTACTTCGCCACTATTCCTCAAAACAATGTAGATGGAATTCTTCAAAACCCAATTAAGTAAAAATATTTCCGGTTAGGTATATCCTCTTTACATACTTGAATTCTGTTTTTCAAGTGCCTTTCGCCTATTTAGTGCAAATTAAAAGAGAAGATAGAAAATAGAAAAAAATATTCAGAAACAATTCCGTCAACAATTGGACTACTGGTAGATTGGTAGATATGGCTATTAGGACTAATGGTAGATATGGAAGTACGAATGATGGCAAAACTGTTTCTTTGAAGTTCCAAAATGTCTGCCAGAATTACGGGAATAAACGAGAATTTGTTGAAACAGTTTTACACAATTATTTCTTTGGATTTTGAAATCGATTACCTAAGTATCAAAAATATTGTATAGAAACTGTTCGAATATTTGTCGAATTATATCCGTTTTACATGCCCACAACTGTCCATAAATTGTTGATCCCCAGTGTACAAAATATTGACTCATCACTTTTGTCAATTGGTAAAATGTCCGAGGAAGCCCAAGAGTCTTGCAAAAACTAAAAAAGGCTTGCGCGCAAAACAGATCGCACAAAAAATATGCAAAACTTTTTGGGATTTTGGTATCCCCAGACCTGCTAATATATAGCATACGTAAATTACACCAAGGAAATTCAAAACATGAGAACCTCAAGCAATTGAATTACTGAAACAACGAAGCCTTAATTCACAAATTGAAATACCATTAAATGAAAGCATTGAGGATGAAACCGAACGCTCTGTTGATGAATATTAAGCGGCTTTTGAATGACGCGTGTTTTGTGCTGCATATTTTTAAACTTCCATTAATAAAAAATACTGAAATGGAAATTTACTTCTCTAGACTTTTATTATTCTGCAATTTCTCCATGTAAATTTCGAAAATAATATCAAATTTGAAATTAGCAACCTGGATTACAAACTCACACCAAGTTTTATTTAAATTTAATGCGTTTTTCAAATTTTGTCCGCCATATTGTGTTAGGAGCCCGGTTGGGAGCTTAGAACTTGTTCCGGCTTGGGCGGTGCCCTCAGGTGGGAGATACTCCGCTGGTCGACGGCAGGTCGGCGCCAGACTCTCGCCATCCAGTGGGGGAAGATCACCGCCACCTCCCGATAAAAAACAGCCCGCACTACATGTACGGGACTAATGACCTCAGAAGCTGACGCGCCCGGAATAAGTAATCAATCAAGCAATCAATCAATCGAAGGATGGATAACATTATAGAGTTTTTGTCCCTTAACGCCCTAACTCCCGCATGCACCTCTAGCATTCTAGATGGGTTTTTGGAGGTTCGCTTTTGTTTGCTCAGTCTTATAGCAACCACTATAATTTTCAACTTTAGGGCAATGGTGGGGAACACATACACACAACATACACAAACATCCATGCCAGAGGTTGGGGTCCAACCAGCGACCCTTCAAGCCAAGGCAGCTACGGTCTTTCAGCCCTGGCCATATCGGCTATCCAGGCCGCCGTCCGAAGGTTTTTCATTGACTATGTTTCACTACTGTGGATCATCTCACATGCAGTTAATGTAAGGAAATTGTGTTGCAACCATAATTCACGTGAGTAATAATATGAGTAATAATAGAAAAAATATCGTAAATTAGATTATTGATTCACAAACTTTATCCTTGTTCTTGAGACAGTCCATCACAGTGAAACGTTGCGTGAAAGTTGTACCATCAATCAAGAATAAAGAGTTACTAATGAACTGTGTTTAGCTGCCTCAAATAGAATGATACATCTGCTAAAACAGAATAATTATTATTATTATTATTATTACTATTATTATTATTACTATTATTATTACATAATCATATTAAGTTATATTAGCGAATAAAATAAGTTAAATAATAGTTATTTTGGCACCAAGGGCCTTATAAAGTTTGGGGGTGACAAAAAGCACTGGAGATAAAGTATCATTAGAACCAGTTTACGCCTGTAATGCGTAATATAATTTTTTACCTAATTTTTTATTCAGATTTACTAATTAACTAGCAGTAGCAATTAACTTGACTCGGTTTGTCTTTTCATATTTCCCTCCCATAATTCCCTCCATAAGAGAACATACAGCGTAATTCAACTGTTCTCATATTTCCCTCGTAACCAGGATCGTCTCAATCAAGGTCAGTTACGCAGAGTACATCGAGCTCCACATCGAAGGCAATAACACAGCTACAACGTATCAGTAAGAAATAAACACATTTAAATAGCACAACTGTTGTGCATAATTGTGTTCCAGCGCAAACCGGATCCGCTTCTCTGTACCCTAACCACACGGACAAAACCCTCGCGCCGAGTGACGGGGGGGGGGGGGGGGAGTCGCTGAAAGAGCCACCCGTCACGTGATGTACGCAGTCGCCCGCACACACGCCCACCTCCTCGCCCGAAGCGTATGTTTGCGCCTCCATTAATAACTCGACGGCGGCGGCAGATAAGGGAAGATAAGTGTCAGGCAGCGCGCGGGGAAACAATTACGGTATCTCCGGGATCATTCGCGACAGGTTGACAGACGCCGGCCGCGCGAGCGGAGTCCCGTTTCACAAATGGGCCTCCGCCGCCGCCGCCATTACGACACAGTGGTCCAGAATGCAACGAAAAACCAAGGGACGAGCACAGCCGATTTTTTATATCGAAACACCACAATTAAAAATCTGTCATGTAGGTCGTGAAGCTGTTTTTAAGATAAAACGTTATTGTTCTGAGATAAAACGATTTTTCCAATTTTTAGAAAAAAATACAAGAAAAAAGACATAGTCCCGTTTCCCATGAGTCCTGTTTCCCATGAGTCCTGTTTCCCATGAGTCCTGTTTCCCATGAGTCCTGTTTCCCATGAGTCCTGTTTCCCATGAGTCCTGTTTCCCATGAGTCCTGTTTCCCATGAGTCCTGTTTCCATGAGTCCCGTTTCCCATGAGTCCTGTTTCACAAAGGGCTACCGCCGCCGCTGCCGACGCCGCCATTACGACACAGTGGTCCAGAATGCAACGAAAAACCAAGGGACGAGCACAGCCGATTTTTTATATCGAAACACCACAATTAAAAATCTGTCATGTAGGTCGTGATGTTTAAGGAGCTGTTTTCGAGATAAGAAATTATTGTAATTTAATTTAAAAAACGATAAAGAGAAACTTTATCCACGAGAGGAAGGTGTTACCTGGAGTGACGATAGGAGAAAGGCACATATTTTTCTTGAGCAGTTCAAATATTTCTATAGTCTTTAATTCGATTTTTCCAATTTTTAGAAAAAAATACAAGAAAAAAGACATAGTCCCGTTTCCCATGAGTCCTGTTTCCATGAGTCCTGTTTCAAAGGGCTACCGCTGCCCTGCCATCGCCGCCATTACGACACAGTGGTTCAGAATGGAACGAAAACTCGTTGGACGAGCACAGCGATTTTTTTTTATCGAAACATCACAATTAAAATCTGTCATGTAGGTCGTGAAGTTTAAGGAGCTGTTTTCGAGATAAAAATATTGTAATTTAATATACAAAACGATAAAGAGAAACTTTATCCACGAGAGGAAGGTGTTACCTGGAGTGACGATAGGAGGAATTCACATTTTTTTCTTGAGCAGATCAAATATTTGTATCGTCATGAAATATATTTAATTCGATTTTTCCAAGTTTTAGAAAAAAATACAAAAAGACGTAGTCCCGTTTCCCAAATCCCATTCCGTTTTCCATGAGTCCTGTTTCACAATGGCTACCGCTGCCGCTGCCATCGCCGCATTACGACACAGTGGTTCAGAATGGAACGAAAACTCGTTGGACGAGCACAGCCGATTTTTATATCGAAACATCACAATTAAAATATCTGTCATGTAGGTCGTGAAGTTTAAGGAGCTGTTTTGAGATAAAAATTATGTAATTTAATATACAAAACGATAAAGAGAAACTTTATGCACGAGAGGAAGGTGTTACCTGGAGTGACGATGGGAGGAATTCACATTTTTTTCTTGAGCAGATCAAATATTTGTATCGTCATGAAATATATTTAATTCGATTTTTCCAAGTTTTAGAAAAAAATACAAAAAAGACGTAGTCCCGTTTCCCAAATCCCATTCCCGTTTCCCATGAGTCCCGTTTCGCAATGGGCCACCGCTGCCGCTCTTGCCGTTGCCATTACGACACAGTGGTCCTGAATGGAACGATAAATCATGAGACGAACACAGACGATGTTTTATATCGAAACACCACAATTAAAAATATATCGTGTAGGTCTTGAAGTTTAAGGAGCTATTCTGAAAAAGAAAATTATAGTAATTTATTATTCAAGAGGATAAAGAGAAACATTATCCACGTGAGGAAGGTATTACCCGGAGAGACAATAGGACGGAGTGAGGTATTTTTCTTGAGTAGATCAACATTTTTTATCGTTATGAAATACATTTAATTTGATTTTATTCCAATTTTTAGAAAAAAAATACAAAAAGATGGATTGTGAATAAAATAAAAATAATATAGTAATTTTTCATGGATGGCTTAGACAAAATTGATCTATAATTGTTATATGCAGTTACAGTGATCCAAAATACTCGGAAATCGCATAAGGCGTCACTTGCATGGCATAATAAAAATTTAAGTGGTAGAGCAATAATATTTGAGTAAAAACACAATGAGTGGAAGTTTAAAGCTTTCGAAAATGACGAAGCACGGATGGAAAATGTTACGGCTTCTCCGTCGGCTTCTCCGTCGTATCGTAGAGAAACATCACTCTTGCAAAGCAGCACTTTCGTTTTTCGTAACTACAGCTTTTTCGATCATTTTACTTAGCTAGGTCAAATTATATCTCTGACGAGGAGAATTCTAGTGTCAGATAGTTTTCCGTGGTTACTGGGATGAATTTGAGGCAAATTTATGAGTAGTCAAACAAACGGACTGCGAACAGCGCGCGATATTTTCTTCCTTCACCTTAGCTCCCATTCACGGACGGACACACACACACACGCGCGCACGCACGCACTTTTATTCATTGCATTATCTCACATTTCCGGACACCAGTCGGAAAGTTACAGCTTGTCCAGGCCAAGGCTGTTCCATGAGGGAGGGACATATCTAAGACGGGAAATCCCACACAGGCCGACTAATAGGTCGACGCCGGATCTCACCACCTAGCGTGGGAGGAACACGAGTACCTTCAGGAATAAAACATTAACTACACTAACGGTACCAATCGGAGTAGTAATTGACGAGCCCGGATACATGAATCAATCTACCAACTAATCAATCGAGCATCATATAGAATAGAGCTTGACCCGGCTGGGTTGGTGTCCCGCTGGGAAAGATACCTGGAGATGGAAACCCCGCGTGGTGACAAGTACGTCATCCGATCTGACTTTCCATTGAGGCAGAATGTAATGGTATCCTACAACAACGTATACTGTAACTGTGTAGGAATGATTATTATTATTATTATTATTATTATTATTATTATTATTATTATTATTATTATTATGTTTTTTATTTCAGCTAATGTAAACCAATATAATTCATTGCATGAAGGGCAACGCAGCAGGCAGGCATGGAGGCCAGTCTACAATACATCCGGCTGGAATTCGTCCATTTAGGCGAATGCCGGAGCACTACCCTAACAAACGTACCACGGACCGCGCGCGTTATTTCCTTCCTCTTCCTTGTTCTATCCTCTCCCCTTACACACACACTCACCTTATAAACTAACATGCACTACACTATCACATATTCCGGAAGAGGGTTGGGAGCTTAGAGCTTGACCCGCCTGGGGCGGTGCCCTGCTGGTGGGAGAGGCCGGGTTAAGGGGAAATCCAGGTAGCTGACGGTAGGTCGGCGCCGGGTCTCGCCATCCAGCGGGGGAAGATTACCGCCATCTCCCGAGATAAAACATGAACTATAATTACGTGACTAATGACCTAAGCTGTTGACGCGCCCGGAATCACCAACCAACCAACCAAAATTCGTGTATTTACACTTGGACACTTGGTCTTGGAACTCCTCAAATACAGAGCCACTCATTAGGTGATTCCGAGGGTCCGTGTGAGACCATTAACGAGTTAATATTTCTCGAGCGGTCGCAATGCACACGATGTGTTGATATGCCGCACGAACATTCACAGAGAGGGCCTTCCCTGACCAAGCGAGGTGCTGGCACTTCCTGAGTACCTCGGTGGCCCCAGACAAAGAGTTGACATATCTTGAGCAGAGCGATAGTGCGCAGTCAAGAGAGGAGGGAGACTAAATGCCTCCCACAACTGGCAGATGTATCATAATTCAGATGCTGCGTGCTAAAAAGCACCCCTACGGGCCCCGCCGGAGAGACACGTCCATGTACCATTCACTTGGACAGAGGCCTCTGTAACTTCTGTAATTTGTTTAACTTTTTCATTAAAGTGTTTTTTGTTTAAGCATTGCGATAAATATCTTTTTATTTTCACTGTCCTGATCCATCATCCTGCAGGCTCCTGATGAGACTTAGATATCAAGAATTCCATGATTAATTAATTGTAATATCAAGCCACATCCAACTTCACTTGGCGGCGTGTTATAGCAGGAATAGTGTCATCTCCCGGCTGCAACATGCGCTAGACTCATGGAACTAATGTCCACACCCATAAACGCACCCCGAAACACTAAATACAGTCGACGTCGTTAAAGTGAGCTTCTGGATATTAATAATAATAATAACAACAATAATAATAAAGGAGTACAGTACAAGGCGAGGATGCAATAATCATACTATCCCTAATATTAAGTATTATAACAATTAATTCAACTCTGTCATGATATCCCATAATTATATGTTGGTGATGCTAAAATTTAATGCAAGCTCCATAAATATTGGCTAAATTAGTTGTTTTTTTAATTCATAGATCGCGTTCATTATACTTCACTGTACTACACTACACTCTTTTTTCTTTGAGTATTTGCGTCAGTTCACTATAACCGAGGTTTCATTATATATATTTTATTTTATTTAATAGGTAATTATTCAGACAAATTAGAAACTTGATCCAATGTGGCTAGGCCGAAGGCCTTTAAGCCATTACAATACCTACATTCTACCGAGTTCTAACCTTTCGCCTTCTGGTATTCACCCCCAATGGTCTCTCCATCGCCTCAAAGCCGCGGAAACGAGACCATAAGTCATTATATACGAGTTGACTATAGCCGGAGTCGAATGTACTCACTCACTGAACCACTTGACTCGCTTTTTCAACGTCTTTCGGACCTCTGTGGGGCATCGCGACGCCGACAACCGCGCGTCGCGTCACAGAAAAAATACGCCAATGGATCACCCGCGTAATGGCGCCTTTCGGCCGGGAGAGCACGCGGATGGGCCACACGCAGTGCCGGCCCGATGACAAATGCCATGAGGAGGAACGTTACGTCGGCTGCACAAAACGGCCGCTGGCGCCGTCGATGAATTATCACGCCCGGATGGCGAGGTGGATCATTCAGACGCCATCTGTTTTTTTCTTCGTTATTTCTGTTTTTTGGGCTTTCTTGAATTATTGCGTACGAAAGTTCACATGAATTGTAAATCTACCAAATAAAATGCTCCATTAAATGTAGATTATGTTTGAATTTACCGATTTAGTAATTTGTTACGTAAGGTTTTAGGTGAATAATCGAATCCGTATGAAATATTTTCCAAAAAAACATTGGTTAAACATTAGATATTGAATTCGTTTAGTAAATTCTGATATTAACTGGTGTTACCGTGTTAATGAATTGATATGTGTAAGGTTATTAACGTCTCTTATGAAAATACGTTAATAATTCAACAATTTTACCTTCCATCCAGAGACACGGATCTGTTTCCGATATTTCCCTGTTAACCAGAAAAGAAGGATCCTCCAAAATATTTAATGATATTACTGGAAAGAAGATGAGAACGAGAACCCATCACCTATTTCCTCCACTTCCACTTATTGAGATTGGAGTAATGATTGTTGATCAGAGAATAAATAAACCGCAATACATTCTGCATGTATTTGCAACGAATACCATATAACTCACTTCCTTTAGCTCAATAAATGAATTCAAAATTAATAGAAAAAGCAATGTAGGGAACACCTCCGTAAAAAGTAGGGAGAGGATTTTATGTCCTAAAAAATCTTGTAATATGCTTTTAAAAAATATGAATTTATGACATAAAATTCTTAAATATGCAATTTAATATGCAATTAAAATTAACAATTACATCAACTCATTGCATTTCCTATGTAAACCTCTCTTGATAAGAGTTGAGGAGAAATATGCTTGGAATGAAAATATATATTTTTGTGCAAACATAACAGAATCTACTTTACTTTTCAGAAGAAAAAAAATTGAAGTAAATATTTATCTTAGTAAAGTATATTGTACGTCTTGTACAATGCATTGTCTTGTTGAATCGCCTGGTTTCAAAAATTTAAAATCAAGAAATATCGTACATTTGCATAAATATTAAATGATCTGTAGAAAATAAAATAAAACAAATAAATAGATTCTTGAAGAAAAATTACACAAAAAGGTACTAACAGGAATAATCGGCAAAATATACACAAACATATTAATTTGCACAGCATCCAATTCTAACCAGATGTCAAGAAGTATCATTTAGTTATGCCCTGAAGCAAGAGACAAGAATGTGCAAAATCACAGAAATCGCAATACGCAACCGTACTTCATCCCTCTTCCCTTCATTCAAAGCGCTAATCGGAATTGTGGGCGGGCGGCCTACACCGACCGGATTCCGGGTGGTCCCACGGTCCTTCCAACGCCGTCCGCCTGGCGCGCCACCTCCGCCCGCCCGCGGACGCCGCACCTGAGGCTCGTCTCAAAAGCTCATTACCCTCTCCCGCCGCCCTCGGCCGCAAGCCGCCACTTGCCCCGCGCCGTCGATTTATAATTCATCGGACATAAGGCGAGCGGCTGCGCGGGAGGAGGAACAAGAAGAGCAGGAGGGGCAGGAGAGAGTGGATGTGGGGGAGGCGCTGAGGGTGGGAGCGAAGGAAGGGAGTGAGGATGGCTTTGAGGCGGCGGGGCCGGCTTCTACCGCCGGTGCAACGGGTGACGCAGTGACGACGAGAGCTGCGGAAGTGGAAGGCAGTAGTAGAGTATGCACGGCAGTAGGGTATGTGCAGCAGCACAATATGTACCGAAGCAGAGTATGTAGAGCAGTAGTGTATGCACTACAAACTGGCAGCACGAGTGGCGAGGACACAGGGGCACGACTAAGATGATGAGAGTGTATGGGAGCGGGTGCGGCGAATATGCCGAATCGACGGGAGAGGCAAGGGACGGGCCGGCGACGGCTCCGGAGGCGGGAGACAGCGGGAGCGGTGAACGGCGTGGGACGGCGTGGGAAGGTGTGGGGCGGTGTTGGCGGTAGGGGACGATGTGGGGCGGCAGGGGTCGGCGTGGAGAGAGAGAAAGTGGCGGCGGTGGCGGACGGCGTTGGATGGCGTAGGACGGGGTGAGACGTCGTGGGACGGCAAGAGACGGCGTGACACGACGAGGGACGACGTGGGACGGCGAGAGACGCGAGAGACGGCGTGAGACGGGGTGGAAAGGCGTGGGACGGTATTGGTGTAGGGGAAAATGTGGGGCGGCAGGGGACGGTGTGGAGAAGGGGTCTGTGGGGACGGCGTGGGACGGCGTGAGACGGCGTGGAAGGCGTGGGAAGGCGTGGGACGGTGTTGCCGGTAGGGGACGGCGTGGGACGGCGTGGAACGGCGTGGGAAGGCGTGGGACGGCGTGGGAAGGCGTGGGAAGACGTGGGAAGTGGGAAGGCGTGGGACGGGGGTAGGGGACGATGTGTGACGGCATGGGACGGCGTAGGGCGGCAGCGAACGGTGTGGAGAGCCGGTGAAGAATTTGGGGCAGGGGGACGGGACGAGACGAGCTAGGGGTTGGGGGTACGCGGCGTGGTGTCTATGGAGATGGGGGAGGCGGAGGGTGGCGGGAGCGGAGAGGGGGGCGGGGCCGGCGGCTGAGGCTCTTCCGTGCGCGAGAATTGTTTTACAGCGGCCGCGCGGGACTTGCCGCCCCCGCACGAGATTTTGGTTTGCAAATAAATTCCTCGCGCCGCCGCCGAGCTGCCCCGCCCTCCTGGCCACCGGCGATATTACTTAGGGTCAAATTCCGTTTTAATTACACGACACGCTGCTTCTCGTGTTGCTATTCCGCGTCTACCATTTCTTTGCCGTATCTCTCCCTCCCTCCTGTTCTTTGAGTCTCCCCGTCGCTCTCTTTTCGCAACTCCCTCCATCTCCATCTCTCAGCCCCTTTCATTATTCTTTTCAATTGTTTTCCTCTCCCCCTCGCTGTCCCTCTCCGGTTTTTTATTCTCCTTTACCTCTTTTTTGTTTCTCCTTAATACCTTTCTTCTCTCCTCCACTCAATTTCTTCGGTTTCCGCCACCCCACACTATCTCTTTCTTTCTCTTTATCCGACTTTCACTTCTTCGCTACACTTTTTCTACTGTCCTCCCTCTTGTCGACAGTTACTTTAATCATCCTCTCTTGTTTTTCATTCTCCAGATATCTCCATTTTTTTTTTTTTTTTTGCTTTTCCTTTGTATGCACGAGGATGTAAACAGGAAGTCATAAGAGTTCATAAAAAACGTGGATGGGTGACATATTATATTAATACAACTAATTATATAGTTTTTGACGGTATTTTCCCAAAAGTACGAGATTTAAAAACGAGATGAATGCCTCTAAGCAAAATATCTCTTTATGTAATGACCAACTTTTCATAACGACCAGCTGATATTATTATTAATTATTTACTTTATCACTGGCTTAAAAAATCATTATGGGCGTGTCACTTGAATACAATTACTAATGAGTGGTCTTTCAGCAATGAGGGATATAGAAAGTCTCGATTTATCCCATTGGCTATACTCTTCCCTTCATCGAAAGTAATAATGGACACGGATAACGTCTGCAGTAAGCTTTATTGTACAGGGTACAACGAGCCATTTAATCACATTCGAACACGTAAGTAAACCGCATGTAAAGGTTCGCATAAGATTCAGTACCGCAGATAAAGTACCGCATAAGATTCAAATTCTTAATCGTACTTTATTTATCTATTGATTTATCAACTTATGACGGGTTTATTGTCTTTTTTTATTTTCTCGAGAGGGTTGCCGCCGCATGATGGTTGGTCAAGGCTTGCTGGGGGTGGGTGAGTGAAGGAGTCGCAAAGTCGAGGTAAAGGACGAGAGACAGAAAGCGAGAGAGAGAGAGGGAGAGGGGAGGGAGGGAGGGAGAGAGAGAAGCGATGAGGCGAGAGGTCGCAGCAGACGCCACGCAAGCGGATTTGTAGCCTCCTCCTCCTCCCCCGCCCCCGCACTTCCAACACGGCGAGTACTGTCGACTCAGGTGTTTTCGTCCCAGAATGCTCTTGTTTAACGTGTTCGGGATATTACAATACACTACGTGGACATGAGTCTGGAAATGCAAGGTTTTCTTCGCACATGTTTTAACTAGAAATATAAATACTAGTGACACTATTAACAAATAAAAGACTCGCTATTAATAAACAAAAGATTGTTTTTGTTTTCACATACATTACATTACAACATAAAAACATTGAATTCAATTCGGATAAATATGCGACTAATACGCTTATAACTTCGAACTAACTAAATCTATAACCGGAAAGGAAGTAAAGAGCTGTTTTCGACGGCAAACAAGGCAATTCGGTTTTTGAAATATTTTACTCACCCCTTTTCAATTTTTTTATAAAAAAATAAATAAGTCTTTTGGAAATTTAGGTTAATAAATTAATAAAGAAAGTGCAATTTTCATTAAACAATGAATGTATTGACTCAAGAAATATACAGTAAATACAAACAAAAAGTCTAAAGGGAAGAACGGCATTACGACGCTATTCTATTGGGCAAAGTGATGCCCAATTGTATATTATTAATTATACATCCCTGTTAGTATAATATAACCAGAAACAATTCATTTGCAACTAGATACAACAACATTTTGCAACTCAGAACTGAACAGAACAGTCATACAAGACGAACCAGCGCCCACAATGGACCCATTTCATATAGATTTCATTTCGAAAATGTATGGACTCCACGCCGGAAAATAAAGTAGTAATATATTTTATATGTATTTTTCCAAATTATGTGATCAATTGGGGATACTTTTGTGCTCGCATTTAATTTTTCATCTACTAAACTCTTCTCGAACAGAAATTAAAGAACAAAACACATTGCGTTTGTCTCAACAACGTACACAGTAGATCCATCAAATGGATTATTAGATTTAAGTCCATTTCAGAACAAACAACATAATTTCTTAATAGTAATCCTAGAAGATTTATCATGCCATTTAATTAAATTATAATAATGAAGGGAATTGGAAAGTTTGAAATGGCCGAACAGACTCAATTTGCAAAAGCTAGGAAATCCAATTTGCGCATTAGTGTTTGAACTATTCCATTCATTCATAAAACTGACCATTTCAAATAACATACTTCCCCTCTTCGGCTCGCAAACGCATCCGTAAGCTAATATAACGTCTCTAGAAGCAGATTCTGTGCTCTCAAATCATCAAATGCACGGGGAATTTGAATGTAAAACTACTCATCACCCGTCAACGAACTCGCCACTGCTATCACAACCGACAAAAATTATAACAATAACAATATTTATAACAACATAAATACTCTGAGAATGACGTGTAATTTTGTGTAAGTCAGCCTCCTTGGACTCATTACTTTCGGCAGCCCAACCGTTTCACTTAAAACTGCCGCGCCCCTCCGCAAATTGCTTAGCACAGCCATTTCCGTAAAACACGTGACCCTCCGTCTCCGGCGCCGCGTCTGCATTTGGTCCGCAGTCACTTCGGAATTTTCATTAACCGCTCCCCGCCCGCACCGCGCCTCGCCCTGAGTGGCGAAGCTTGTTGCTGGGAGCCTCCCATATCGCTCGCGCCTTTACGACAAAGCCATTAGGAGAAGCTGTAACCCGCCGCGCGGCGCCGCCGCCTCCGCGCCGCTTCTTCCGGAGCCCTCCCCCTTTCCTCACGTGACACCTTCCTCCTCCAGCTCGTCCTCCACCCCGTCCCGTCCTCCACCCCTTCCTCCACCTCTTCCTCCACCCCGTCCTCCACCCCGTCCTCCACCTCGTCCTCCACCTCTCCTCCACCTCTTCCTCCACCTCTCCTCCACCTCTCCTCCACCGTCTCCTCCTCCTCCACTCCATCTCGTCCTCCACCTCGTCCTCCACCTCTTCCTCCACCTCCATCTCGTCCTCCATCTCGTCCTCCATCTCGTCCTCCATCTCGTCCTCCATCTCGTCCTCCATCTCGTCCTCCTCCTCCCTGCTCGGCCTGCGCCCCTGTTACGTAACACTCCTTGCAGATCCATGCCGCCTCGTCACAACACTCGCCCATACACGCCACTTCGGCTCAACTGCCTGTCTCCCTGGGCATCTCGCCACGCCTCGCCTCCCCTTTCAGCCGGCAACGTTGTAACGCCCCTTAGAGCCCCAAGCCCCTACGCTATAGCCCTCCGACCCGCCACGCCACTTACAGGCTCACACCGCCTTGCCACAGCATCTCGTGCTGCTACGACACCGACCTTCTCCCCGCCCGTTTCTCGTCCATTTCCTGCCCATCTCCCGACCCGTTTTCCCTTCAACCCGCGTGCCCTCTCAAAGCCTGCGACCTTGCAACGTCCCACGCCATCCCACACGGAACTCCGACTCCACCTGCCACCACCCCACTCATCATCTCTGCCCATCCCTCTGCCCATCCCTCTGCCCATCCCTCTGCCCAGCCCTCTGCCCAGCCTCTATTGCATTCTATTTTAGCCATTACAAGTTCACGATAACATTTTTCACCATTCCCAGCTGTCACGCGGGTCCTTCTTTCGACCTTTCAATTTCTCCTTGTCCTCCCCTCGTCCTCGTGCTTGGCGTCCGTGCTCCATCCCGTCGCGCTGCCTATCGGAAAACGCGCACCGCGACGAGCTCTCGACGCCGCTCCGCGCCGCGCCTTCCCGCCGCTGAGAGCGCGCCCTCGGCGCCCGCCCGAACCATATACCCCGTGGGCGCGCGCCGCGCCAGGCCGCGCCGCGGGGACTCCCATGGGAGCGGGGGCGGGGGAGGGGAGGGCGGGGCCGGGGCGGGTGGGAGGGGGCGGGCGGGGCGGGGCGACGGGGCGGGGCGGGGCGGTGGCGGGCGGGGTCGGGGCGCGGGGCGGGGCAGGTAGGCGCTCCATTTTTGCAAGGCGAACAGAATCGAAATTTTTCGTTCTCGATGATTCGCTCCGTAATACGCGCTGTATTAAATATTCCTTTGCTGAAGACGTCACATTTTCTTCAATACACATGTGGATTGAGTTGGGAAAGTGGTTAGAGGGCGGGTCGATTGTAGAGAGAAACTGCACTCCAGAAATGTTTCGTGTGAAATAAGAATGTGAGGTGGTTTTGGTTCAGAATATTATTGTTGAATGTGTCGTTGTATCAGATGTTCTTCAAAGAGAACATTTTCAATTTGCACATTTTTTAAACCGAAAAGTTGCTGTAAATTGCTACACAAACTTACGATTCTTACGAATCCTTAAATTCTCAGAAACAATATTGAAAATAATTCCATCATTCTGGCTAATGCAATTACTCTCTTGCGTTCAGTTGAAATCATTGTTATTTTTAAAAATTTGTAGCTGGAGAATGACTGTCAGAACGTTATACACATTTTTTCATTTGCTCACATGCGGAATAAATTATGTTTTATCATTTTAATTCCATAGACTTTTTTCAGATTCACCTCTAATATGACCGCATTTTGCCTGACCACTTTATTATTTGATAACCCAATGTCAGTTTAAAATTCCTCGCTTTGAATAATTTTGTATTCCATCTTATTAATGAAAATAAAATATTTATATTTTCCCTTCAAAACTCGGATAATTGTTTACGCATCGTAATTAAAATATCTTATATAATTTGAGAAAAATATGATGGAAAATAATCCCACTGCAAAAATTGTTACTTCACAAAATATATTTACAATGTGTTCAGCATATTTACATTTGTCAAAGATGTTCATATTTTTGCCGTTTCTTTCAAGTTGCTTTTGTAAAAAGAAAAGCAGGTAAAGGGAAGGTTAAATATAATTATCCTTATTTTATAGAGAGAAAGAAATATAACTGCCCGAAAGAAAAGGGAAGAACGGAAAAAATGTAGAGACTGAAGGTGGTAAATTAAGTAGAGAGGCAGTCTACTAAGCTATATTTAGTTAATGTCGATGAGAAAATTCCATAAAACTTTGGAAAGGGAAGGTATAATTTCATATATTGAGGTCTGTGACTAACAAAGGGATTAAACATATAAAAAATAATAAAATACTGAAAAATGTGTATTAAAAAAGAGTGAAATAAAATCAACACATCTGAAAATAAAAAGGAATTAGGAAAGTGCTTCGTGTTTCATTCGGTACGAAGACGTACATTTACTCACAGAGAAAGCAACTTTGGTGTTTTTTTAATTTGTAAAATGTAGTTCCAAACAGCATATTATATATAAAAAAGTATAAAAATCACTCTTAGACAATCTCCACATATGTACTTAACTCAACCTTACATAGAGACGCTTGTTCCTCTCTCACCCTGGTATCTGAAAAGAGACAATGAAATCAGGTACGTGGTTAGATGTATGTTTGATGTTGGTAAAAATCGTGAAAACTAAAAAATCAGACAACAGGAAGAAACCACAAATTCATAAAATAAGCTATCACAAATACTGGACCGGGAGCACTAGCTTAGTGCATCAACTGATGTCACTACAGTGCTTCTGACCGGGAGGTCCTAGGTTCGAGTCCTGACGGCGGCAAGATTTTCGACACATTTGCCTCCAGCTGGTCGAATTCAGTCGCTGGCTGGAGGAGGAATTCTAGTGCCGGCTGCCTCTGACGGTAGTTTCCGTGGTTTCCTCCTGATCAACACCAGGCGAATGCTGAGCAGTACCCTACCAAACAGACCACCGACCGCGGCGCGATCTGTCCTTTTTCCTTTCCTGTCCTATCCCTTCTCTTACACACACAATAATACCGCACTAAATATCTACTACACTGGCCACATATTTTGGGAGACCGGCCGGTTTGTACTCGTTCCGACTGGGGGGCGGTGCCCCGCTGGTGGGAGAGTCCTGGTTAGGGGGAAACCCCACTAACCGACGGTAGGTCGGCGCCGGATCTCGCCATCCAGCAGGGGATCCCCGCCATCTCCGCAGAAAGAATATGCATTTACGGGATTAATGACCAAAGCCGTTGACGCGCCCGGAAACACGAAAAAAGCAAATAATGGAAATTAATTTCGAAAAATAAAGAAAGAAACAATAAGGAAATTCGAATGTAGTACCTATTATCACTTTAAAACTGAAGAGGATGCCAGGTGCATGGATGATGATCTTGATGCTGGGCGTGGCGGTAGTGAAAGGGCGCGCCCGGCAGGGAGCGCGTGGGGGTGGGGGGGGGGGCGCCCGAGGTGAGAGGACGTCGCCGGACAGCCCGCCAGGCACTCGGGCCGCGCCATTGTCCTCGCAAAATAAGCCACACAATGCGGCGGCCGGGCGGGCGCTGCGAGAGCAGCAACGCGCCCCCCTCTCGCCCCTCTTCGGTCTCCCCTGTCCGCCCCCGGTCTTTGCCTCGACCTCCCCGCCCTTCTCGCCGTCTTCGCCTCACCCACTTCCACGTTCCATTTGTCGCCGCAACCAAACCCAAAACCGCTGGATTCACCATCGCCTTTCCATAGCTATTTTGCGGCGATGATGTAACGGTTAGCGTATCGGGCTGTTCCACATCCAAGTTCGCGGGTTCAAAATCGACCGAAGCCGTGGATTTTTAAGGGCAAAAAATCTTTCGTACGCCTTTCCTCGGAGGGAAAGTAAAGCCGACTGTTCCATGTTAGTAGATTTACTGCATGTAAAAGATTACAAAGCCTCTGAGCTAAATTCAAAGTGCATTTTTCGTCGCTCAAGTAATACCTTCTCTCTCCCCTAGTTGGTGAAAGGAGCTACACGAAATTTGCGTGGTCAGACGGAAGAGCAGGCCTCGTGGCCTGAGTCTCGCCACGTAAAATAAGGCATTAATTCATTGATTCATTCATTCACTACCGTAAATTTTCCCACTATCTCTACTTTCACCTTTTCTGCAGCGACCACTACTAACGCAACCAGTGTTTTCGTATTATTACCACCGTAGCCTCTATTTACCCCATCTCGTCCTTTCGTCTCCAACAACAACAACAACAGCAGCAGTAACAACAACAACAACAGTACCATCCCAACTTCTGTCACCACAACTGCGAACATCAGCTTCACCGCAGCTCCGACACCTCTCGTTCATGATCCTACACATCTAACTCTTTGAGAAATAAAACTAAAGAATAACATAGAATTTTGATGAACTAGGAATACATGAAATAAGTGAAGCTAGTGTAACAAAATATTGAAAACGCGAGACCAGGATTGCAGAATGAGATAAGCTGTAAGAATAAATTAAATCATCCCAAATTGAAATCAATTTGTCCTTGGCCTGATGTTGATCCTCATGAAGCCTGTGAATGCCAGGTGGTCCGCCTCCCCGCTCCAGCTCCCGCTCCCACCCCGCGCTTATTGCCTCCCTCCCTGAACGCCGCTAGCGCTGCTTCCACATTCTGATAATTACTCGCCTCCGGCGGGAGGTGCACTATGCCATGCAAATTTCCCACCACAACTAGGAGCTCCGAGAATGAGAAACTATTCCACGAGAGAGCTACGAACGTAAAAGCAAAGGAGTAATGTGAGTTTGAAGCGACAAGCGGAACATCTAGAAAATTTTAAGAGGAAATAGGAAAGGATAAAATACATAATTATTTGGAAATGTATGTAACAAAAATACTGCATTATCAAGTGAATGAAGGAAAAGCGATATTCTGCCCTCACGTACATGAGTTTTTGTTTTTACCTTTGCTGCTATCACCTCTTTTTGAACAGTTCGTGAAAACCCAATGAGAATACAATTCTTTATTTTCTCATAATGAAGGATTTCAGAAATTTAGCATTTTATAGCTCTGTGATTGCGCCCTTCCGTTATTTTAAAGTCATTGAGTAATTTAAAGTAACCTTTGACATTTCCTTTACATGAAACTCTCTTAAAGAGTCATTGAAAAAATGCAATTTCTCTGAGTTTGATTTTCTAGTAAAAGTGTATTTGACACATATAGCACAAAAAACGTGCAGTACAGACTAGTGTAGTGCAGTACAGACATTTTTGTTGCAATTCAAGGTTTGTAAAGAAGTCGACATTTAACATATTAACATAGATTCGAAATTTTATTAAGGAAAGCCTTTTTCGAAATATCTTGCTCTATCTCCCTACACCTCTGAAGGCATTTTTATGTCGTGATATAGAAACACATTGAATATAAACAGCTTACCAGCTAAAGTTTTCTGAACAGATACCGTTTAATAAAATTGTTATCTTCTTTAGAATTTCTTGAATTACCTTTCATCAAAAGAATTTTTTATATTTATTAGCTTTTCAAAAATAATAATAATAATAATAATAATAATAATAGCATTATTATTATTATTATTATTATTATTATTATTGTTATTATTACTATTATTATTGCTGTTGTAGCAGTTCCAAAACAAGAAATGTTCAGTTTACGGTATTCAATGAAAAATAAATATAATTGGAATTTTTACTTCAGAGCCATATTACTTAATGAGACGAACAAAACCGACCCATTTTACCCTCATTTGAATGCTAAGAGACGCGCATGAAAATGTTCATAAAAGTCTGAAAAATATCTGTTCATTGCTTCATTAAGCTTTTATCTCTCGCTGGGACAGTTAATACTGCAATGTTTTATTCCATGGAAACGAACACAGAATAGATAATTAACTAATTTAATACATTCAATAAGTTCCTCAAATTAACCCTGTCCGCCAGAAATTGTTATGGACTCTGGGGAAAACTTATTTAACCTCGTCACAAAAGCTCTAGTTTCTTAATGGCTCTTAAAGAGAAACAACGAGAATTCAGAAAAGCCGAGACCTTTTTGCGAAGGCGGATTATCGCCCCGACTCAGGATTACCCAACGTTTCCTCTTTGTGGTAAGTCTATTTTACCCTCCTTCCCCCCAAACGCGACGGGTGATAACTTCTCGAGGTTTTAAATGAATGGGTTCCTTTGAAGTTGCGAATGTGGCGAGTTCTGCTTCAACTTCAGCACCCGCAACTTATAAGCGACTCTGCAATTTGATGCGCTGTTGCCAAGCAGTGCTACGCACCTACCTACATGAGAGATAAATGAAATCTCAAAACAGTAACACTTACGGATATGCAATGACACGTCTTGCTATCATGATTCAATCTTTTGCCACAACCGAACCTTATCGCCTCCCAAACCGCGTTGAAAACTTGAAGCGACAACTCAGAGTGGCTTAATTCTCCGTCGGGTCTATCTGCAGTGCAGCCGCAACTCTACTCACAACATTGTCGAGAGGTAATAATATTCTTCCTTTTCGGCCTCGAAATATTCGCAGCAGGAGCAGTAGCTCAGTGCATCAACTGATGTCACTACAGCGCCTCTGACCGGGAGGTCCTAGGTTCCCACTCCCTATGGCGGCAGGATTTTCGACACTAGCTTTCAGCTAAGTCGAATTCAGTCGCTGTCTGGAGGAGAATTCTAGCGGCCGGCTGCTCTGGTCGGTAGTTTTCCATGGTTTCTCTGCGCCACATTCGCAACTTCAAAGGAACCCATTCATTTAAAACCTCGAGAAGTTATCACCCGTCGCGTTTGGGGGGAAGGAGGGTAAAATAGACTTACCAACACCAGGCGAATGCCGGAGCAGTTCCCTACCAAACGGGCCACGGACCGCGCGCAATCTGTCCTTCCTCTTCTTTGTCCTGTCCTCTCCCCTCTTACACACCCTTACACTAACATACACTACACTACCACATTCCGAGGAGACTGGTCGGGAGCTTAGAGTTTACCCGGCTAGGGCAGTGCCCTGCTGGTGGAGAGGACCCGCTAGTGGGAACTCACCGGGCCGATGGCAGGTCATGTGCCGGATTCGCCATCCAGCGGGGGAAGATCACCGCCATCTCCCGAGAAAAAACATGAACTACACTAATGGGACTAATGACTGAAGCAGTTGACGCGCCCGGAAACACGAAAAAATCAATCAATCAATCGAAATATTCGCGTAAACGATTCACACAAATTCACGAGCCTGGCTCTTTAACCCTCCGCGTTTGCTCTATGTGTGGTTCGTAGCCCTCACTAAACTCTCAACCTCACACACCAACTGGCATGGCACGCATAGGCAAAGGTGCATTTCATTCGCACTGATACTGCCAATGACAGCGATATGCGCGCCTCACGAGCTGCCTCATGAGACGCAGATGAACGGCAACGCCGAACCCTGGCTGTGAGAAAAGGAGAAAGTAAACAAAACCTCGCAAGCTGATTGCTCCAGAGCAGGTCACATGACCTACCATACTACGTGGCGAGAGAACTGCCAGAGTGGCTTGTACGCTGCCGGTCCTGCACAGAACACTTAGTCGTATTTATGAAGCTCTGCCAGCAGAGCTCTTAGGGGCCTGCCATCTGGGGACTTGCTGGGAGGACAAGGGACGAATGGAATTGGCTGGGGGTCGTTCATAAATCGCAAAACCGCACACTGGCAGCCTGCTAGGTTTGGCAGGTCCCCAGAGGTTTATAAATACGGCCCTGACTCGCTCGGCATTGCTAGAAGCGACAGCGCGCAGTAGCATATTACGGTCCTGATCTCTATGACTCCCCCTCCTGCCCCCCAGACTGCCAGTGTGATGGGTTGTAGTGGTTCAAGGCATGAACTTCGTTCTTGTGCCTTGAACCACTACAACTCTTCTCCGTCGCTGTGATATGTAACTAATTTTAAATTTTTCATTACCCAGCTATATTTAGTAGTTACAATTCACACCAGCTTGTTGTGGCATGCCGAACGCTTTAAAAAGTTTTATCCTTTTGTCTGGCAACCAAGTTTGATGACGCATCCGGGTAGGCGGGGTCCAGCGGACCCAGGAGTCTCTGCCGCGGAATTACGCTTAGAAGTATATTTTTCGGACGTGGATAATGAAGCAAAAACACTAAAATAATTGTTTAAAATTGTCACCTTTCCCATCACTTTGTTGGACACGATTACGCTCGGAGAATATGTTCCGCGATTGTAAATAAATCCAAATCGTTACCATGTTGCTGAGTAACAATGTATTTTAATAATTAAATTAATTAAGTAAAATTTATTGTTACTCAGTTACATTGTCACGATTCGGATTTAATTAATTAATTATTAAAATACATTGTTACTCAGTTACATTGTCACAATTTGGATTTAATTAATTATTAAAACTCATTGTTACTCAGTTACATTGTCACAATTTGGATTTAATTAATTAATTAATTAATTAATTATTGTACAGCGCCATCTACTGAAGTTACAACAAAATTAAATTTAGAATGTCAGTCGACATAAACCGGAAATATTTATGTCGGATATTTAGTTTTCCCTCTTTTCTTTTCCACCATTTTTACCGTCTTGCGGTTCACTCTAAGTTTTACCTATTATCTATCTCATTCCCTTCATCGACACATACGTTGGTACCTCAATTCTATTCAGATATGTTCACTGCAATGTGGTTCTACCATGTGGATCATCAACAATTATTTCACTCTCTGAGAAATGAATCTACGGCGATCAATAAATAATTGTATTCACCTCTGTAACCTCGTTTGTCATTGTCATATCTATGTTCGCCTCCTCATTGTTAACACGCGTTTTTATGAGAATAACGGTATAATGACATGTCAGAATTGTGTATTAGAGCATTTTAGCATTACTTTTTTGCCACCTAATATATTACATTCGAACAGAATAAATTGTCATGTTTTTTTGTTAGCACGATTTTTAATGTTTTATGTTTCTCTTCTTAGGCATCTATTATTACATCTTTGCATCTAATTTATTAATTTTCTTAATCTTCATTGATATAATTACTTGCTTTCCGGTAGTTTTTGCCCCCCTTTCTATTACTCCATCTTCTTCTTTTTTCCTGGATTTTATCTCTTCGCTGTAATTTTCACTTTAGATTTTTTGGCCAGGATTGTCCGCCCGTTTCCGAAGTCCTCACCTTTCTACAGTCATATCTGCTTTCATTTTCTCTGCTTATGATGTCTTCATTCCCACCCCCTTCCTGTACTAAGGGCGAACAACACGGAGCTGCCTTCATCAATGCTTCCTCCTATTACGGCTGCCTGAGTGTGGGGGCGGTGGCCGGAGGGCGGGGCTAGCGAGGGGCGGAGTGGAACCCGCGCGCGTGCGGGCACGACGCGCGGGGGGCGGGGGGGCAGCGCGTCTCGGCGCCGAAGGCAGGGGCCGCGGTCCGCACCCACCCCGCCCCACACCCGCCCACACCCGCCCACACCCGCCCACACCCGCCCACACACACGCCCACGCCCACACCCGCCCCACACACCGCCCACACACGCCCCGCCCGCCACCCGCCCACACACCGCCCACGCCCGCCCACACACCCGCCCACACACCCGCCCCACCCCCCGCCCACACACCCGCCCACACACGCCCACACACGCCCACACACACGCCCACACACACGCCCACACACACGCCCACACACACGCCCACACACCCGGCCCACCGCCCACACACCCGCCCACACACCCGCCCACACCCCGCCCCACCCGCCCACACACCCGCCCACACACCCGCCCACACACCCGCCCACACACCCGCCCACACACCCGCCCACACACCCGCCCACACACCCGCCCACACACCCGCCCACCCGCCCACACACCCGCCCACACACCCGCCCACACCCCCGCCCACACCCCCGCCCACACCCCCGCTCTCGCCTACATCCCCACACCGCCCCTCCCGCGCCACATCGTCTATTAAGTTTTAATATATTCTCTCTCATTTATTTTAAACAGGTACAATCTTCGACTACATCATCTCTCGTAAGGTACTTAGAAAGGCAATGTTTTAATTCTAAAAGATGTTCAGAAATACAAAATTCTTCTACTGTTAATAAAAATTCAAACAAGAAACCTAAATATTAGTTATTTATGAAATATCTGGTGGAATATCATTATTAACAGAATGATTTCAAAACTCATTACGTGGAATACGTATTCAGTTCCTTGTTTATTGTTGATTGAAATATAGTCGCAGTCGACTAGCCTGATTTTAGGTTCGAGTCCCGACGGCGGCAGGATTTTCGTCACTAGCTTTCCAGCTTGGTCGAATTCAGTCGATGTCTGGAGGAGGATTCTAGCGGCCGGCTGCTCTGATCGGTAGTTTTCCGTGGTTTCTCTGATCAACACCAGGCGAGTGCCGGAGCAGTACCCTAACAAACGGGTCACGGACCGCGCGATCTTTCCTTCCTCTTCCCTGTTCTGTCCTACCCTCTCCCTTTACACACACACTTACACTAACATTCACTACACTACTACACATGCCGGGAATCCGGTCGGGAACTTAGAACTTGACCCGATCGGGGCGGTTCCCAGCTTGTAGGAGATACCTGGTTGGGGAAAACCCCGATAGTCGACTGCAGTTCGGCGCCGGATCGTGATAATCAGTGTGGAAGATCACCGCCTACTCCCGATGAAAAACATACACTACTCTTACGGGAATAATGACCTCAGTCGTTGACGCATCCAGAATCATTAACAACCAATCAATCGACTAGCCTGAGAGAGAAAAGTATCAGCAGGCGGGAAATTACTTCTAAGGAAGGGACGAGAATTAAGAAAACTTGGTTCCAGAAATCCATATTTGTACTCTTTCGTGGAAGATGAGCAGAGGAAAGACGACCAAAACGAAAAAAGATCACCGGACCGCGGCGAGTATGGGCACGATCTCTGCAAGACAGCCGGACTCAGATCCCCCGCTTTCACACACACACAAACACACACACACAAACACACACACACGCGCGCGCGCGCGCACCCGCGTCATCCGCACACCTGCGGAGGCAGCCCTGAGCAATACCCGCCCACTCCCGCGTCACTCCTGCTCCACGCCCCCTACCTGCGCCCCCCTCCCGCCCACGCCCACGCCCACGCCTGCGCGCGCTCTCGACCGCCCTTCCCTCCCACTCCCACAGCAATGGCGCTCCCCAGGGGCCATTGCTAGCGCCACCCACCCACCCACAAGCGCGGCCCCACCGCCGCTCGCCCGCGCAGCCCTAACGAGCCAGCTTACGGGCTCAGCGGCCTTAATTGGGCCGCGCCTCGGCGAAGACGCCCTGTGACGCAGCCGATGTGGTCATCCAAGGAGCCGGCCTCCGATCACCCGCGCCCTCGCCCACGCGCTCAAAGCCCTCGGGGGGAGGGGGGAGGGCGGTGAGAAGGGATGCGTCTGCCATTGCTGTCCGTCGAGAGGGTCGTGCCAAATTGTGACTTGGTCTGACAACGTTTCGGTTATCGTATTGTGGGTTAGTATATCTTGACCTAAACGATGGCCCAAACGTAGGAAAAGCAACTCGCGACGCTTCGTCGATCCAAACAACCAAGAGGAATCCAATGACTCCAGGAAGGAACGTTTACAACTTTACTTACATTTGTAGAGACTTTCGTCGCAAACGAGCTTCTGAAATACTATGGATTCTGTCTTATGGAACGATGTACCATGGCTACTCTAACTGTTTGTTAATGGCACACTTCATCTCTTACGAGTTGTTTTAGCAACCACGAACACTAAAGATTTGAATGTTTTTAGTTAAGCACATTAAAAACGTGTGTTGTAGCGTAACTTGTGTTAGTATGGTCGTAGCGTGTAATGTATTATAGTATCGTCTGGATAATTACATATTTTTTGTCCTAAATATTTGATGTATACTTGAGGGTTAGGGATAATTTCATATGCGTCAGGTGCACATTTCCAAGATTTTATATCGTCGTTGTTCTTTAAATCGTACAGAAATATCAACTTTCGTTAGCGTAATTACTATAAAGAAGGATTGTTTAATATATTTTTGCTCTAGAAAGTTAAGTTGATTTTCGTGTTAATACCCACCCTAATGTGTCTTTACCTGTGTATTGAATAGAACTATTGCGTAGACTTTACATCTCTGTGTTAAACATTATATGAGATCTCCGGTCGTGTGAGGTAAAACCAAGTAGGTCCAAACAGTACACTTAGCAGCAATGCTAGCAGCAGTGAACTCATTCGTTTTCGATTCTGTTAAGTAAATACTAAAGAGTGAGATAATTGGAAAGAGTTTAAATATGCGCTTTAAATTTCAGTTAAGCGCATTTTAAGGGCCAAATATTTTTACTTATAGTTCTTTCCTCGCTACCAAGTTTCCTAAATGTTGTTTAAGTTTTAAGAATATAAGCAAGGGCGCAAGGATAGCTGAAGCAGAACACTCATTTCAGTGTGTTAGACACATTTTAGGGGTTTTATCGTTATATGCTTGTCAACTAGAGATCTGAGTGAACACTACTTTTAAATCGTTGGCCACACAGTTAAGTCACATTTGGCAGCACCGAACACAGTCCAAGAATGCCCTTTCACTACTAATTGTTCTAGCGTATTCATACGTCACAATTGAAAGGTACAGTAGAACAAGGAGCTATCCCACATAGACATTGTTCTGAGATACTGAGGGCTTTACTTGAATTTCCATCTTATAACTCAATATACTTTTAAACACAATACCTTTGCATATAAGTCCATACTAGATTTAAATGACATATTACATTAAAAGAATAATATCTGAAGTATTCTATTATGCTAATAACTCAATTTCACAAAAAAATTGGATAGCCACTCTTTTTAATCTGCGCTTTATTTAGTAATGGTTTGATGAAAAATACATTAAATGGAAAAGATTTGCCGCTTGCTTAACCCTTTAAAGCTCATCATACTTTTGTGCGCACAGAGATCGCCCGTTGTCGTCGCGTCCGTGCGAACACATTCATTGTTGGGGCTCTCTGGTAGCATGTATTTGCAACATTTGGTGCAAATTATGTTGCAAAATTATGCTACTAGAGAATATTTCCAATTACAAGGGCGATTGTATTGTTTATTCTCTCAAAATGAAATGTTATTTATTGAGCAGTCTTTCAAAACCTCATTCGCATTGCATTTTTTAACAGTTTTCCATTTTAAAGCATTCAATTTTTGATTCTTAAATCAATTTCATATTGATATATAAATTAGTAACTGAGAGAGGAAATCATGTTTATTAATACAAATACAATGCATGCACAAAATGTATATTTAGAGTAAATTGTAAAATTAATCTATTTTTAAAGGCTCACCTTATTGCCAGTTATTGAACTTTCAAAGGAGATGTGATGCCGTATACGTATTTGAATTGAGTATTCTTTAAACTTTGTATTTTTTAAAATTTTATTGAACCTTTTTTTAATCCGAATACATTTAATCTGCGAAGAAAAAGTTCTTGCTTCAGTGAATCTTCAAAACTGATATTACATGGTTTGTGCTCGCAAATCCCAGAAATTTCCATTCAAGTCATTTCAATGGACTTCACAGAGCGAAGCTTCAAACACATGCTTCAGAGAGCAAAGAGCAGAATCAAGAGAATTGATAGCACTTCCAAGAAGTCACCGATATCGGCATTCTCAACATGTGGATACATTTCAATATTTTTATTGAGAATTGCTGTCCTCTCTATAGAGAGGATGTCTCCGGCAGAGCAAGCAAATCCATTTACTTAACAAGTACCCATTTTCGTTGATGCAGTTTCCATGTAGAGAGAAATGAAGTCTGCGAAAGCGCAAAAAAAGAACATCAATGTTATATGAAAATTCCATTCCATTGAAAAAAGTATTCGCCCTACATAAGTAAATATCTACAGAATATAAAAAAGTTATTGAGAAATGTTATGTACAAAGTAAAACAACAACAGTTCTTTCACCATAAGTTTATTTCAGTAAAGCCACAATCCAAATCAAGGCCGAAATACAAGCGAAGTTCCAGTCCGCCAGAAGAATACAATCACCGTAACACACGCACTTCAAAACCGAACTTACTATCATCGCTAGGCACCCGCCAGTTGCCCAGAACATCCTACTGACTACTGCCCCGGGCGAGGCCCCAAATACGCCCTGAGTGTTAATTTGAGCGAGTCTCTTACTTCCCGCCTCCGTGGCGGGGCATCGAGGGGAACTGCACCTCCTGTGACCGCTTAGCCGACACGGCCCGGTGACCACGGACAAGCGCCGCCGCTTGCCCTGCTCCTGGTGGCGTCTTCCCGTACTCCTTATTTCTCGACTGGCCGCGCCCCCGGCGCAACTCTGCAGCGGCCACAGTGGGCCGCAACAATGCTTGGCGGTACAGTGTGCCCACCACGCGGGCACAAATGCTGTTATACACAGCAAGAAATAATTAGAAGATACATTCTTTTGTACGTTTTGACTCTTGTTAGAATCATTTTAATTAACACTTACCAAGAATTTATCTCCAGATATTCAAACTGCGTTAACATAGACTTTCCACTGCCGTTTTCGCTCACGGCTAACCAATATCTGAACAAAACCTTTTTTATCATGTAGTAGTCATTTTTTAGTTAGAAAGATATTATGTTTTTGTAGATGTTTATTAATACAAACATCTGTGTTCTGGAGCTCAAGTTACAAACGTCCACAGTCGTAAACATTTCTTGAGCCGATCAAGTACAGAGCGCAAGACGCGAGAGGAGAGCACGACCCGCCCGGCTCCGCAACCGACCTGCGACTCACTCTCTACCTGTGTTTGTCTGTGTGCGTGTGCAATCATTTTTAAGCAAGAACTTAATGAACATTGTTAGAGGTTTGGAAGAGATTATACTTACTCTGTAAAATTGTAAGTTGGAAATTATCACAAAATAGTTTGCAATCATTATTGTTTAAAAATAGTGAAATTAAATTAGTTTTGAGTCTGTTACCTTAATATTTATCAAGATATTTAAAAAATTCATTATGCATGAGGCAAAAACTAAGAATTTTAACAAATGTTTCAGCTGATCTGCACTTTTTAAATAAGGAATTGTATATATACACGCACAATATCAGTTTCATTGATTTTAGATCGTTTAGTGATTATTATGGATTTATGATATTATGTTTTCCTGTACAATGAAGAACATGTATCCATCAATTTACCTTGGAAAAAAATAAGGAAAATATTGTGTCTAGACGACTCGCATGGAGTCAATGATTTCCAATAAAGCGGGTTGTAGAAAGAATAAGACAATCGATTTTTCTGGATGTTAATTGCACATTATCACGAACAAGACGTACACAAGTAGGCCAATACTTAATGTTCGCTTATCATATTATAATATTGTGGTTCATTTCAATAAAACATACAAATTGCACCTGCTGATATAACAAACATCACAATAATTTGTATTTCCTCACGACACATTTAACAATCTTCAATTACGTTGTGTCAAAATCAGTTTTAAACGCCAAATTAAATGTAAAAAAAACACGCACCTTTTCATAGCTACCGCCAGGGGAAAAGGTCCCGTTGACAAATACTACGCAATTAAATAAGAAAAACTGAAAACGATACAAGCCTCACTTCATTCACCCAGAAACCATCAAAATTTATTTCTATTCCGTCTTTGGAAATTTTCAGAAAGGGCCCATTCTTCACAAATACAATTTTCACGTTTCCTTTCCCACACACAAATCCTCACACACCACGAACCCTCACACACCTAGTCTCACCCCCAACACCCCACTCATGAAAATCGGGAGTTTATGAACCCCACTGCCACAATTGAGACTAAATACATCGGCCAAACGGAAAAAGATTCAATCAGAGTTAAAGAACATTTACATGCATGGAAGCACAATACAAACAAATCGCACTTTGCCACTCATCTTATAAACGCAGGCCACATTTCCCAACCCAGACTCAGACATTAAAATTTTTGGGAATAGAAAATAAATTCTGGAACAGAAGCGCTTTAGAAATCTTTCACATATTTCAAGCCAAGCAGAAATCTGGGGCCCCTTTTCTCAAGAACAAACTTTTTCCCCTCTGCCTCTACTAAAAATTTTTACACACCTGACCTCACAACGACCCCCCGCCTCTAAGACATTTCCAAGAGAACACTGAACAGACCCCTTCGACCCCCTCCCCGGATCTCCAAAAAGCAATAAAAACCTGTCCCGAAAAGACATCTCCCGTCAAAGATGCTACTTGCCACTCTTCCTCAAAACAATTTAACAATGTAGATGGAATTCTTAAAACCCATGAAAAATATTTCCGGTTGGGGTATATCCTCTTTACATACTTGAATTCGGTTTTCAATCCCTTTTTCGCCTATTTAGTGCAAATTAAAAGAGAAGATAGAAAATAGAAAAATATTCAAAACATTTTCGTCCAATTGATACTTAGATTGGTAGATGGCTATTGACTAATGGTAAATATGGGAGTACGAACGATGGCAAAACTGTTTTTTTTGGAATTTCCCAAAATGTCTGCCAATTACGGAATAAACGAGAATTTTTAAACAGTTTCACACAATTTTACAATTTATTTTTGGATTTTGAAATCGATTACCTAATTATCAAAAATATTGTATAGAAACTGCTCGTATATTTGTCGAATTATACCCGTTTTACATGCCCACAACTGTCCATAAATTGTTGATCCCCAGTGTACAAAATATTGACTCATCATTTTTGTCAATTGGTAAAATGTCGAGAAGCCCAAGAGTTTTGCAAAAAACTAAAAAAGGCTTGCGCAAAACAGATCCACAAAAAAATATGCAAAACTTTTTTGGGTTTTTGGGTATCCCAGACCTGCTAATATAAGCATACGTAAATTACACCCAAGGAAATTCAAAACATGAGAACCTCAAGCAATTGAATTACTGAAACAACAAGCCTTAATTCACAAATTGAAATACATTAAATGAAAGCATGAGGATGAAACCAACGTCTGTTGATGAATATTAAGGTTTTTGAATGACCGTTTTTTTGTGCTATATTTTTAAACTTCCATTAATAAAAAATACTGAAATGGAAATTTACTTTCCCTAGACTTTTATTATTCTGCAATTTCTCCATGTAAATTTCAAAAAATAATATCAAATTGAAATTAGAACCTGGATTACAAACTCACCCCAAGTTTTATTTAAATTTAATGCGTTTTTTCAAATTTTGTCCCCCATATGTGTTAGGACCCCGGGTTTTGGGAGTTTTAGAACTTGTTCCGGCAGGCGGTGCCCCTCAGGTGGAGATCCCGCTGGTCGACGGCAGGTCGGCGCCAGATCTCGATCCAGGGGGAGAAGATCACCGCCACCTCCCGATGAAAAACAGCCCGCACTACATGTACGGGACTAATGACCCAGAAGCTGACGCGCCCGGAATAAGTAATCAATCAAGCAATCAATCAATCGAAGGATGGATAACATTATAGAGTTTTTGTCCCTTAACGCCCAAACCCCCGCATGAAACTTCTAGCATTCAGATGGGTTTTGGAGGTTCGTTTTTGTTTGCTCAGTCTTATAGAAACTATAATTTTCAACTTTAGGGCAATGGTGGGGAACACATACCCCAAACATACACAAACATCCATGCCAGAGGTTGGGTCCAACCAGCGACCCTTAAGGGCAGCTACGGTCTTTCAGCCGGGCCATATCGGCTACCCAGGCCGCCGTCCAAAGGGTTTTTTCATTGACTATGTTTCACTACTGGGGATCATCTCATGCAGTTAATGTAAGGAAATTGTGAACCATAATTCAGGGAGTAATAATATGATAAAAATAGAAAAATATCGTAAATTAGATTATTGATTCACAAACTTTATCCTTGTTCTTGAGACAGTCCATCCAGTGAAAGGTTGGTGAAAGTTTTGTACCATCAATCAAGAAAAAAAGAGTTACTAATGAACTGTGTTTAGCTCCTCAAATAGAACGATACATCTGCTAAAACAGAATTATTATTATTATTATTATTATTATTATTATTATTATTATTATTATTATTACATAATCATATTAAGTTGTATTAGCGAATAAAATAAGTAAATAATAGTTATTTTGAAATTTATAAAGGTTCGGGTGAAAAAAGCACCGAGATAAAGACTCTGATCATTAGAACCAGTTTCGCAATGCGTAAAAAAGTTTACCTAATTTTTATTCAGATTTACTAATTAACTAGCAAGTGCAGTAACTTGACTCGGTTTGTCTTTCATATTTCCCCCATAATTCCCCCATAAGAGACATACAGCACAATCCCAACTGTTCTCATATTTCCCTCAACCCAGGATCGTCTGATCAGGTCAGTTACAAATATTCGAGCTCCATGGAAGGCAATACCAGCTACAACGTATCAGTAAGAAATAAACAATTTAAATAGCAAACTGTTGTGCGTAATTGTTTTCCCAGCGCAAACCGGATCCGCTTCTCTGTACCCAAACCAACGGACAAAACCTGCAGCGACATTGGGAGGGTAGTCGCTGAAAGACCACCGTCACGTGATGTACGCAGTCGCCCACACACGCCCACCTCCTCGCCCGAAGCGTATGTTGCGCCTCCTTTAAAAACTCGACGGCGGCGGCAGTAAGGGAAGATAAGTGTCGGGCAGCGCGGGGGGAAACAATTACAGTTCTCCGGGATCATTCGCGACGGTTGACAGACGCCGGCCGCGCGAGCGAGTCCCGTTTCACAAATGGCCACCGCCGCCGCCATTACGACACAGTGGCCCAGATGAAACGAAAAACCCAGGGACGAGCACAACCGATTTTTATATCGAAACATCACCTTTAAAAAATCTGTCACGTAGCCGTGAAGCTGTTTTAAGATAAAACGTTATTGTTCTGAGATAAAACGATTTTTCCAATTTTTAGAAAAAATACAAAAAAGACATAGTCCGTTTCCCATGAGTCCTGTTTCCCATGAGTCCTTTTTCCCCATGAGTCCTGTTTCCCATGAGTCCTGTTTCCCATGAGTCCTGTTTCCCATGAGTCCTGTTTCCCATGAGTCCTGTTTCCCATGAGTCCTGTTTCCCATGAGTCCTGTTTCCATGAGTCCTTTTTCCCCATGAGTCCTGTTTCACAAAGGGCTACCGCTGCCGCTCCCATCCCCGCCACATGACACAGTGGTTCAGAATAGAACGAAAACTCGTTGGACGAGCACAGCTGATTTTTATTGGAACACCAAATTAAAAATCTGCATGTAGGTCGTGAAGTTTAAGGGCTTTTTTTGAGATAAGAAATTATTGTAATTTAATTTAAAAACGATAAAGAGAAACTTTATCCACGAGAGGAAGGTGTTATCTGGAGTGACGATAGGAGAAAGCAATTTTTTTTCTTGAGCAGATCAAATATTTGTATAGTCTTTAAATCGTTTTTTCCAATTTTAGAAAAAAATACAAAAAGGCATAGCCCTGTTTATGAGTCCTGTTTCCATGAGTCCTGTTTCACAAGGGCTCCCGCTGCCACTGCCATCGCCGCCATTGACACAGTGGTTCGAATGGAACGAAAACTCGTTGGACGAGCACAGCTGATTTTTTTATATCGGAACCCCACAATTAAAAATCTGTCATGTAGGTCGTGAAGTTTAAGGATCTTTTTTCGAGATAAAAATATATTGTAATTTAATATACAAAACGATAAAGAAACTTTATCCAGAGGAAGGTGTTATCTGGAGTGACGATAGGAGAAGGGCACATATTTTCTTGAGCAGATCAAATATTTGTATAGTCTTTAATTCGTTTTTTCCAATTTTGAAAAATTACAAAAAGACATAGTCCTGTTTCCATGAGTCCTGTTTACAATGGGCTCCCGCTCCCGCTGCCATCGCCGCCATTACGACACAGTGGTTCAGAATGGAACGAAAACTCGTTGGACGAGAAAAGCCGATTTTTTTATCGAAACATCACAATTAAATATCTGTCATGTAGGTCGAGAAAGTTTAAGAGCTTTTTTTGAGATAAAAAATATTGAAATTTTAATATACAAAAGATAAAGAAAACTTTATGCACGAGAGGAAGGTGTTATGGAGTGACGATGGGGGAATTCATTTTTTCTTGAGCAGATCAAATATTTGTATCGTCATGAAATATATTTAATTCGATTTTTCCAATTTTAGAAAAAATACGAAAAAAGACGTAGTCCTGTTCCCCAAAAATCCCATTCCGTTTCCATGAGTCCTGTTTCACAATGGGCTCCCCTCCCGCTGCCATCGCCGCCATTACGACACAGTGGTTCAGAATGGAACGAAACTCGTTGGACGAGCACAGCCGATTTTAATCGAAACATCACCATTAAAAATCTGTCATGTAGGCCGTGAAGTTTAAGGAGCTGTTTTCGAGATAAAAATTATGTAATTTAACATACAAAACGATAAAGAGAAACTTTATCCACGGGGAAGGTGTTACCTGGAGTGACGATAGGAGGAAGGCACATATTTTCTTGAGCAGATCAAATATTTGTATCGACATGAAATATATTTTATTCGATTTTCCAATTTTGAAAAATACCAAAAAGAAAAGTCCTTTCGCAAACCCCATTCCGTTTTCCATGAGTCCTGTTTCACAATGGCTACCGCTGCCGCTGCCATCGCCGTCATTACGACACAGTGGTCAGAAGGGAACGAAAACTCGTTTGACGAGCACAGCCGTTTTTTTTATATCGAAACATCACAATTAAAATCTGTCATGTAGGTCGAGAAAGTTTAAGGAGCTGTTTTTAAGATAAAAAATTATTTTAATTTAATATACAAAACGATAAAGAGAAACTTTATGCACGAGAGGAAGGTGTTACCTGGAGTGACGATGGGAGGAATTCACATTTTTTTCTTGAGCAGATCAAATATTTGTATCGTCATGGAATATTTTTAAATTTCGTTTTTTCCAATTTTTAAAAAAATACAAAAAAGACATAGTCCGTTTCCAAATCCATTCCTTTTTCCCCATGAGTCCGTTTCGCAAATGGGCCACGCTGCCGCTCTTGCCGTTGCCATTACGACACAGTGGTCCTGAATGGAACGAAAAATCATGAGACGAGCACAGACGATTTTTATATCGAAACAACAAAATAAAAATATACGTGTAGGTCTTGAAGTTTAAGGAGCTATTTCTGAAATAGAAAATTATAGTAATTTATTATTCAAGAGGAAAAAAGAAACTTTATCCACATGAGAAGGTATTATCCGGAGACAGAATAGGACGGAGTGAGATATTTTCTTGAGTAGATCAAATTTTTTATCGTTATGAAATACATTTAATTTGATTTTATTCATTTTTAGAAAAAAATACAAAGATGGATTGTGAATAAAATAAAAATAATATATAATTTTTCGTGGATTTAAGGGAAAATTTATCTATAATTATTATATGCAGTTACAGTGATCCGAAATACTCGAAAGCGCATAAGGCGTCACTTGAGGATAATTAAAATTTAAGTGGTAGATCAATAATATTTGAGTAAAAACACAATGAGTGGAAGTTTAAAGCTTTCGAAAAAGACGACGCACAGATGGAAAATGTTACGGCTTCTCCGTCGGCTTCTCCGTCAGCTTCTCCGTCGGGTTCTCCGTCGGCTTCTCCGTCGGCTTCTCCGTCGTATCGTCCCGGGGAAAAATCTCTCTTCAAAGCAGCATTTCGTTTTTCGTAACTACAGCTTTTCGATCATTTTACTTAGCTAGGTCAAATTTATCTCTGGCTGGAGGAGAATTTACTGTCAGATAGTTTTCCGTGGTTACTAGGATCAATTTCAGCAAATTTATAGTAGTCAAACAAACGGACTGCGAACAGCGCGCGATATTTTCTTCTTTCACCTTAGCTCCGTCCCCGGACGGAGACACCACACACACACACGCACTTTTAATCAATACATTATTTTCATATTTGGACAAGTCGGAAGTTACAGCTTGTCCAGGCCAGGCTGTTCCATGAGGGGGGGTATATCTAAGACGGAAATCCCAAAAGGCCGACTAATAGGTCAGGCCGGATCTCACCACCCAGCGTGGGAGGGACACGAGTACCTTCAGGAATAAAACATTAACTACTAACGTACCAAACGGAGTAGTAATTGACAGGCCCCGGGTACATGAATCAATCTACCAACTAATCAATCGAGCATCATATAGAATGAAACTTGACCCGGCTGGGTCGGTGTCCCCCTGGGAAAGATACTGGAGATGGAAACCCCGCGTGGTGACAAGTACGTCATCCGATCTGACTTCCACCGAGGCAGAATGTAATGGTCTCCCACAACAAAGGGATACTGTAACTTTTAGGATTATTATTATTATTATTATTATTATTGTTATTATTATTATTATTATTATTATTATTATTATTATGTTTTTTATTTCAGCTAATGTAAACCAATATAATTCATTCATGAAGGGCAACGCAGCAGGCAGACATGCAGGCCAGTCTACAATACATCCGGCTGGGAAATTGTCCATTTAGGCGAATGCCGGGGCACTACCCCAACAAACGGGCCACGGAAAGCCGATCTGTCCTTCCTCTTCCTTGTCCTATCCCCTCCCCTTACACACACACACACTATAAACTAACATGCACTACATATCCATATTCCGGAAGAGGTTGGAGCTAGAAACTTGACCGCCGGGCGTGCCCTGCTGGTGGGAGGGTCCTGGTTATGGGAAACCCCACTAGCCGACGGTAGTTGGCGCCGGATCTCGCCATCCCGCGGGGGAAAATTACCACCATCTCCGGAGATAAAACATGAACTATAATTACGTGACTAATGACCTAAGCTGTGACCCCTCGTAATTACCAACCAACCAACCAAAATTCGTCCATTTACACTTGGGCACTTGGTCTTGGAACTCTTCAAATACAGATCCACTGATTAGGTGATTCCGAGGGGCCGTGTGAAACCATTAACGAGTTAATATTTCTCGAGCGGTCGCCCAAAGCACACGATGTGATGATATGCCGCACGAACACAGAGAGGACCTTCCCTGACCAACGAGGGCTGGCACATCCTGAGTCCCTCGGTGCCAGGCAAAGAGTTGACATATCTTGAGCAGAGCGATAGTGGCAGTAAAGAGAGAAGGAGACTACATGCCTCCCAACTTTGGGAGATGATCAAATTCAGATGCTGCGTGCTAAAAGCGCCCCCACGGGCCCCGTCCGGAAAAGAGGCGCTGATGTACCTTCACTTGGAAGAGGTCTCGTACCTTGTTTAACTTTTCAACTTTTTCATTAAAGTGCTTTTGTTTGCATTGGGTAAATATCTTTTTTTTTTTCCACTGTCCTAATCCATCATCCTGCAGGCCCTGATGAGACTTAGATATTAAGAATTCCATGATTAATTAATTGTAATATCAAGCCATCCCAAATTCATGGCGGCGTGTTATAGCAGGAATAGTGTCATCTCCGGTTGCAACATGCACTAAACTCATGGAACTCATGTCCCCACCCATAAACGACCCGAAACACTAAATACAGTCGACGTCGTTCTAGTGAACTTCGGAGATAACATCTTAATAATATTAAAATTTTTAATAATAACAATAATAATAAAGGAGTACAGTAAAGGTGAGGATACAATAATCATACTATCACTAATATTAATATTATAACAATTAATTAAACTGTCATGATATTCAATAATTATATGTTGGTGATGCAAAATTTAATACAAGCTACATAAATATTGGCTAAATTAGATTTTTTAAAATTAATTTATCGGTTCACTATACTTCACTGCACTACACTGCACTGTTTTTTTTGAGTATTTGCTTCAGTTCACGATAACCGAGGTTTCATTATATTTATTTTTTTTTTATTTAATAGGTAATTATTACAGACAAATTAGAAACTTGATCCAATGTGGCTAGGCCGAAGGCCTTTGCCATACAATACCTACATTCTACCGAGTTCTAACCTTTCGCCTTCTGGTATTCACCCCCAATGGTCTCTCCATCGCCTCAAGCCGCGGAAACGAGACCATAAGTCATATATACGAGTTGACTATAGCCGAGTCGAATTACTCACTCACTGAACCACTTGACTCGCTTTCAACGTCTTTCGGACCTCGGCGGCATCGCGACGCCGACATCCGCGCGTCGCGTCACAAAAAAAATACGCCAATGGATCACCGCGTAATGGCGCCTTTCGGCCAGAGGGCGCGGATGGGCCACACGCAGGGCGGCCAGCGCCGGATAATGCCAGGGGGAGGAACGTAACGTCGGCTGCACAAAAAGCGCTGGCGCCTCGATGAATTATCACGCCCGGATGGCGAGGTGGATCTTTCAGACGCCATCTGTATTTTTTTCGTTATTTTGTTTTTTTGGACTTTCTTGGATTATTTCGTACGAAAGTTCATATGAATTGTAAATCTACGAAGTAAAATGCTCTTTTAAAAGGTAGACTATGTTTGAATTTACGGGTTTTTATAATTTGTTACGTAAGGTTTTAGGTGAAAATCAAATCCGCATAAAATATTTTCCAAAAACATTGGTTAAACATTAGATTTTGGGATTCTTTTATAAATTCTGATATTAGCTGGTGTTCCCGTGTTAATGAGTTGATATGTTAAATTGATTAACGTCTCTATAAAAATACGTTAATAATTCACCAATTTTACTTCATTCAGAGCCCGGATCTATTTCCGATATTTCCCTGTTAACCAGAAAGAAGGATCCTCCAAAATATTTAATGATATTACTGGAAAGAAGATGAGAACGAACCATCACCTATTTCCTCCACTTCCACTTATTGAGATTGGAGTAATGATTGTGGATCAGAGAATAAATAAACCCGCAATTCATTCTGCATGTATCTGCAACGAATACCATATAACTCATTTCCCTTTTTTAGCGCAATAAATGAATTCAAAATTAATAGAAAAGCAATGTAGGAACACCTCCTAAAAAGTGGGGAGAGGATTTTTATGTCCTCAAAATATTGTAATATACTTAAAAAAAATGAATTTATGACATAAAATTCTGAAATATACACTTTAATATGCAATTAAAATTAACAACTGCATTCATTACATCAACTCATTGCATTTCCTATGTAAACCTCTTGATAAGAGTTAAGGAGAAATATGCTTGGAATGAAAATATATCATTTTTGTGCAAACATAATAGAATCTACTTTACTTTTCAGAAGAAAAAAAATTGAAGTAAATATTTATCTTAGTAAAGTATATTGTACGTCTTGTACAATGAATTGTCTTGTTGAATTTCTTCTGCCTCGTTCCAAAAATTTAACATCAAGAAATATCGTACATTTGCAAAATATTAAATCATCCGTAGAAAATAAAATAAAGTGCAAACTGTGACAGGTCTTTCTAATGAATAAATGCTCACAAATAAATAGATTCTTTGAAGCGATGAAACGCCATTAGAGATATCTGTTTTAACGAAATTTGTGAAATATGCGTCTATAATTACACAAAAGGTACTAACAGGAATCATCAGCAAAATAAACACAAACATATTAATTTGACAGCATCCAATTCCAACCAGATGTCGAAATATCATTTAGTTATGCCCTGAAGCAAGAGAGAAGAACGTGCAAAATCACAGAAATCGTAATACGCAGCCGTATTTCCTCCTCTTCCCTTTATTCAAAGCGCTAATCGGAATTGTGGGGGGGCGGCCCGCAGCGACCGGATTCCGCGTGGTCCCACGACCCTTCCAACGCCGTCCGCCTGGCCGCGCCACCTACGCCCGCCCGCCCGCGGACGCCCGCACCTGAGGCTCGTCTCAAAGCTCATTACCTCTCCCGCCGCCTCGGCCGCAAGCCGCCACTGGCCCGCGCGCTTCGATTTATAATTCATCGGACGATGAGACCGACCTTTGGCGGCGGGCGGCGGGGTGGGGTGGGCGGAGGTGGCGGCGACGGAGGAGGAGGAGGAGGAGGAGGGGGAACGAGAAGGCTGGAGGAGGCGAGCTGTGGAGGTTGTAGTGGAGGTTTCGGCGTCAACCGCAGCCGAGAAAGCCACGCGTTGGAGGAGGAACAAGAAGAGCAGGAGGGGCAGGAGAGAGTGGATGTGGGGGAGGCGCTGAGGGTGGGAGCGAAGGAAGGGAGTGAGGATGGCTTTGAGGCGGCGGGGCCGGCTTGTACCTCCGGTGTAACGGGTGACGCAGTGACGACGAGAGCTGCGGAAGTGGAAGCCGGTAGTAGAGTATGCACGGCAGTAGGGTATGCAGCAGCAGAATATGTACCGAAGCAGAGTATGTAGAGCAGCAGTGTATGCACTACAAGTACTGGCAGCACAGTGGCGAGGGCACAGGGCACGACTAAGATGAGAGAGGTGGGGAGCGGCTGCGGCAATATAGAGAGGTTCGACGGGAGGCAAGGGACGGGCCGGCGACGGCTCCGGAGGCGGGAGACAGCGGGAGCGGTGAACGGCGTGGGACGGCGTGGGAAGGTGTGGGGCGGTGTTGGCGGTAGGAACGATGTGGGGCGGCGGGGACGGCGTGAGAGAGGCAAAGTGGCGGCGGTGGTGGACCGCGGGGGTGGCGTTGGACGGGGTGGGGCGTCGGGACGGCAGAGACGGCTGAGACGGCGAGGACGACGTGGGACGGCGAGAGACGCGAGAGACGGCGTGAGACGGTGGAAAAGGGGGGACGGTATTGGTGTAGGGGAAAATGGGGCGGCAGGGGACGGTGTGGAGAAGGGGGGCTGTGGGGACGGCGTGGACGGCGTGAGACGGCGGGAAGGCGGGGGAAAGGGGTGGGACGGTGTTGCCGGTGGGACGGCGGGGGCGGCGTGGAACGGCATGGGAAGGCGTGGGACGGCGTGGGAGGCGTGGGAAGACGTGGGAAGGCGTGAGACGGCGTGGGGAAAGGGGGGACGGTGTTGCCGGTAGGGGACGATGTGGGACGGCGTAGGACGCGTGGGACGGCGTGGGAAGGCATGGGAAGGCGTGGGACGGTGTTGCCGGTAGGGGGCGATGTGGGACGGCGTGGGGCGCGTGGACGGCGTGGGGCGGCGTGGAAGGTGTGGAAGACGTGGGAAGGCGTGGAAAGGCGTGGGAAGACGTGGACGGTGTTGTGGCGACGGTAGGGGACGATGTGGGGGGGCAGGGAACGGCGTGGAAGCCGGTGAAATTCGGTGCAGGGGACGGGACGAGACGAGCTAGGGGTTTGGGGGCACGCGGCGTGGTGTCTGTGGAGAAGGGGGCGAAGGATGGCGGGAGCGAGAGAGAGGCGGGCCGGCGGCTGAGGCTCTTCCGTGCGCGAGATTGTTTACAGCGGCCGCGCGGGACTTGCCGCCCCGCACGAGATTTTGGTTTGCAAATAAATTCCTCGCGCCGCCGCCGAGCTGCCCCGCCCTCCTGGCCACCGGCGATATTTCTTAGGTCAAATTCCGTTTTAATTACACGACACGCTGCTTCTCGTGTTGCTATTCCGCGTCTACCATTTCTTTGCCGTATCTCTCCCTCCCTCCTGTTCTTTGAGTCTCCCCGTCGCTCTCTTTTCGCAACTCCCTCCATCTCCATCTCTCAGCCCCTTTCATTATTCTTTTCAATTGTTTTCCTCTCCTCCTGCTGTCCCTCTCCGATTTTTATTCTCCTTTACGCTCTTTAGTTTCTCTTTAACGTTTCTCCTTAATATACCTCGCTCATTTCTTCTCTCCTCCACTCCATTTCTTCGGTTTCCGCCACCCCACACTGTCTCTTTCTTTCCCCTTTTTCCGACTTTCACTTCTTCGCTCCACTTTTTACTGCCCTCCTTGTCGACAGTTACTTTAATCATCCTCTCTGTTTTTCATTCCCCCAGATTTCTCTATATTTTTGTCTTGCTTTTCCTTTGTATGCAGAGGATGTAAACAGGAAGTGATAAGAGTTCATAAAAACGTGGATGGGTGACAGATAATATTACTACAACTAATTATATAGTTTTGACGGTATTTTCCAAAAGTACGAGTCCGTAGATTTAAAAACGAGATGAATGCCTCTAAGCAAAATATCTCTTTATGTAATGACCAACGTTTCAAAACGACCTATTTACAGCTGATATTATTAATAATTATTTACTTTGAACGCGTGTCACTTGAATACAATTACTAATGAGTGGTCTTTCAGCAATGAGTGATATAAAAAATCTCGATTTATCCCATTGCCTATACTCTTCACTTCATCAGTATATAATGAACACGGATAACTTCTGCAGTAAACTTTATTTTTCAGGGTACAACGAGCCATTTAATCACATTCGAACACGTAAGTAAAACCGCATGTAAAGGTTCGCATAAGATTCAGTACCGCAGATAAAGTACCGCATAAGATTCAAATTCTTAATCGTTTATTTATCTATTGATTTATCAACTTATGACGGGTTTATTGTCTTTTTATTTTCTCGAGAGAGTTGCCGCCGCATGATGGTTGGTAAAGGCTTGCTGGGGTGGGTGAGTGAAGGAGTCGCAAAGTCGAGGTAAGGATGAGAGAGAGAGAGAGAGAGAGAGAGAGAGAGAGAGAGAGAGAGCAGAGAGAGAGAGACAGAGGAGAGGGGAGGAGGGAGAGAGAGAAGCGATGAGGCGAGAGGTCGCAGCAGACGCCACGCAAGCGGATTGTAGCCTCCTCCTCCTCCCCGCCCCGCACTTCCAACACGGCGAGTACTGTCGACTCAGGTGTTTTCGTCCCAGAATGCTCTTGGTAACGTGTTCGGGATGTTACAATACACTACGTGGACATGAGTCTGAAATGCAGTTTCTTCGCATGTTTTAACTAGAAATATAAATACTAGTGACACTATTAACAAATAAAAGACTCGCTATTAATAAACAAAAGATTGTTTTGTTCTTTTCATACATTACATTACAACATAAAAACATTGAATTCAATTCGATAAATATGCGACTAATACGCTTATAACTTCGAACTAACTAAATCTATAACCGAAAGGGAGTAAAGAGCTGTTTTCGACGGCAAACAGCAATCTGTTTTTGAAATATTTTACTCACCCCTTTTCAATTTTTTTATAAAAAAATAAATAAGTCTTTTGGAAATTTAGGTTAATAAATTAATAAAGAAAGTGCAATTTTCATTAAACAATGAATGTATTGACTCAAGAAATATACAGTAAATACAAACAAAAAGTCTAAAGGGAAGAACGGCATTACGACGCTATTCTATTGGGCAAAGTGATGCCCAATTGTATATTATTAATTATACATCCCTGTTAGTATAATATAACCAGAAACAATTCATTTGCAACTAGATACAACAACATTTTGCAACTCAGAACTGAACAGAACAGTCATACAAGACGAACCAGCGCCCACAATGGACCCATTTCATATAGATTTCATTTCGAAAAATGTATGGGACTCACACGCCAGAAAATAAAGTAGTAATATATTTTATATGTATTTTTTCCAAATTATGTGATCAATTGGGGATACTTTTGTGCTCGCATTTAATTTTTCATCTACTAAACTCTTCTCGAACAGAAATTAAAGAACAAAACACATTGCGTTTGTCTCAACAACGTACACAGTAGATCCATCAAATGGATTATTAGATTTAAGTCCATTTCAGAACAAACAACATAATTTCTTAATAGTAATCCTAGAAGATTTATCATGCCATTTAATTAAATTATAATAATGAAGGGAATTGGAAAGTTTGAAATGGCCGAACAGACTCAATTTGCAAAAGCTAGGAAATCCAATTTGCGCATTAGTGTTTGAACTATTCCATTCATTCATAAAACTGACCATTTCAAATAACATACTTCCCCTCTTCGGCTCGCAAACGCATCCGTAAGCTAATATAACGTCTCTAGAAGCAGATTCTGTGCTCTCAAATCATCAAATGCACGGGGAATTTGAATGTAAAACTACTCATCACCCGTCAACGAACTCGCCACTGCTATCACAACCGACAAAAATTATAACAATAACAATATTTATAAACATAAATACTCTGAGAATGACGTGTAATTTTGTGTAAGTCAGCCCTCCTTGGTCTCATTACTTTCGGCAGCCCAACCGTTTCACTTAAAACTGCCGCGCCCCTCCGCAAATTGCTTAGCACAGCCATTTCCGTAAAACACGTGACCCTCCGTCTCCGGCGCCGCGTCTGCATTTGGTCCGCAGTCACTTCGGAATTTTCATTAACCGCTCCCCGCCCGCACCGCGCCTCGCCCTGAGTGGCGAAGCTTGTTGCTGGGAGCCTCCCATATCGCTCGCGCCTTTACGACAAAGCCAGGAGAAGCTGTAACCCGCCTCTCCGCGCCGCTTCTTCCGGAGCTCTCCCCTTTCCCACGTGACACCTTCCTCTACCTTCCTCCACCTCGTCCTCCACCTCGTCCTCCACCTCGTCCTCCACTCGTCCTCCACCTCGTCCTCCACCTCGTCCTCCAGCTCGTCCTCCACCCCGTCCCGTCCTCCACCCCTTCCTCCATCTCGTCCTCCATCTCGTCCTCCATCTCGTCCTCCATCTCGTCCTCCATCTCGTCCTCCATCTCGTCCTCCATCTCGTCCTCCATCTCGTCCTCCATCTCGTCCTCCATCTCGTCCTCCATCTGTCCTCCCATCTCCTCCTCCATCTCCTCCTCCATCTCCTCCTCTCATCTCTCCTCCATCTCCTCCTCCTCCTCCTCCTGCTCGCCTGCGCCCCTGTTACGTAACACTCGTTGCAGATCCATGCTGCCTTGTCATACTCGTAGCACCGTCCCGCTTCGCCGCTTCACTCAACTGCTCATCTCGCCGCCACGCCACGCCTCCCAACACGCCCTGCGAGCCAAGCAACACCTACAGACCCATGCCGCCTCGCCACAACACTCGCCCATACACGCCACTTCGACTCAACTGCCTGTCTACCTGGGCATCGCGCCACGCCTCGCCTCCCCATTCAGCCGGCAACGCTGTAACGCCTCAGAGCCCCAAGCCCTACGCTATAGCCCCCGTCCCGCCACGCCCTCGACTCCACCGTCCATCCCTCCGACTCAATTCTAATCTACCCGCCCGTCTTTCTGCCCATCTCCCCGCCCATTCTCTCCCCAAGCCTATCCTCCCCGCTCGGCTTGCGACCCCGCAACGCCCCTTACAGGCTCACACCGCCTTGCCACAGCATCTCGTGCTGCTACGACACCGACCTTCTCCCCGCCCGTTTCTCGTCCATTTCCTGCCCATCTCCCGCCCTGCCCACCCTCTGCCCAGCCCTCTGCCCAGCCCTCTGCCCAGCCCTCTGCCCAGCCCTCTGCCCAGCCCTCTGCCCAGCCCTCTGCCCAGCCCTCTGCCCAGCCCTCTGCCCGCTCTGCCCATCGCTCTGCCCATCGCTCTGCCCATCGCTCTGCCCATCGCTCTGCCCATCACTCGCCCATCACTCGCCCATCCACTCTGCCCATCACTCTGCCCATCACTCTGCCCATCACTCTGCCCATCACTCTGCCCATCACTCTGCCCATCACCTGCCCATCACTCTGCCCATCACTCTGCCCATCACTCTGCCCATCACTCTGCCCATCACTCTGCCCATCACCTGCCCATCCTCTGCCCATCACTCTGCCCATCACTCTGCCCATCACTCTGCCCATCACCTGCCCATCACTCTGCCCATCACTCTGCCCATCACTCTGCCCATCACTCTGCCCATCACTCTGCCCATCACTCCGCCCATCACTCCGCCCATCACTCCGCCCATCACTCCGCCCATCCTCCGCCCATCACTCCGCCATCATGCCCATCACTCTGCCCATCACTCTGCCCATCACTCTGCCCATCACTCTGCCCATCACTCTGCCCATCACTCTGCCCATCACTCTGCCCAGCCCTCTGCCCAGCCCTCTGCCCATCCCTCTGCCCATCCCTCTGCCCATCCCTCTGCCCATCTCCTCTACCACCTCCCAAACCATCTTCCCTATTATCTCCTCTTACCATCTCTCTGCGCATCTCCCCGCCAAACCCATCTTCCTGCCCCGTTTGCGAGTTCACACCTCGTTCCGATGCGGGTGGCTTTGGTTGGGAGACGACGGGCAGCGCATGCCGGAGTCAGAAACGCGGACTTGAATCGTGTTTAAAACAGGGCACAAATAATGGGGTTGCTGGGCAGGGGAAAGCAAAGAAAACGGAGGGGTTGGGCGATCTATGGGGTAGGGGAATGCGGATGGAGGGAAGAAAGTCAGAAGGTGTTACGAACAATGGGAAGTGTCATAACATGTGGGAAGAAAGGAGAGAGAGAGAGAGAGAGAGAGAGAGAGAGAGAGAGAGAGGGTGGGAGATGCAGAGAGAGGAAAGAGAGAGAAAGGCGAAGAGGGATCCAAGAAGATGTGAAATAATGTTAGTGCTCTGGATGGGGACAACCATGGAACAGAGAAACGTACACGCAAGGACCAGGGAGAAAGCGGGGCGCCAATAAGAGAAGCAATTGTGGGCAGAGAAACATTTCTAGGTGAGAGCGCTGCCGGAGAGAGGCAAAGGCGAGAACGGCATGAAGAGACCGGAAGTAACTGAAGGGAGAGAAGTCAGAGCCTACATGCAACGTTGGGGGAGGAGTAATCAAGAAGGGGGTAATGCAATTACAGCAACAGGATCAGAGAGCGCAGATGCAGTGGAGAGAAGCGAACATTTAATAGTAGGGACAGTATCTCAGAAGTATGTCTATAAATTTATTTGCAATGCTTTTAGACAATAATGTCACGTCAAAATCTCCTATTAATACACGTAATAGAAAATAATGAACTGGATCATTGATTTCGATTTTCAAATTAAATGTAGACGCCCTTTATGATTGGGCTTAAGGCACAAAAGGGGGAGGGTGGGAACGCTTGGGGAGAGGCGGGTTGGAGAGGGTGGGGCGGGGCGGGGCGGGGCGGGGGCGGGGGCGGGACGTCTAGGAAAACGGAGTTGGGGGTGAGGAGCGCGGAGTGGGGCGGAACGAGACTGAACAGGCGGGACGGGACGGGACGGGACGGGGGGTCGGGACGAGACGGGACGGGACGGCCCGGACTGGACGGAACGAGACGTGACGTGTGGCGACGGGAAAGAAAAGTAAGGAGCGGAGTGTAGCGGGTTGCGTCGAAGGGCAGGGCTGGCAGCGAGGCCGCCGGGCGGAGCGTCGGTCGGGTCGACTGACCGACGAGCGGACGATAATCGAGTCGTCCAGATTTACTGGAGCCGCGTGCTCGAAGCGCTTCATCAGCTAAGAGCTATCGCCACCCGCGGCCGCGGTGGCCGCAAGCGAGGTATTACCCCGCGCCACTCATGCAATGCGAGGAGGCACTCATGCACTGACTGCGCGCCGGGCTGTTGTGGACATGCGGGGGACTGAGGGCGGCGGGCCGATGGCCGCCTCGTAGAAAGCGCTTGATGCTCAACGGGGGTGGCCCGAAGGAGAGCTTTCCAACCCAGATTACACTACGCTCGTAGGAGTGTTTATATTCAGTACAACAATACACACCGAATGTATTACACACCCCGGATTCAGAGATGAATGGCAAGCAGCCTGAACACTGCACCATTAGTCGTCCCTCCGTCGAAATGGTAATACGCTTTAATAGTTTCATTTACAAAATGCACAACAAAAAGTGTTCAAATAGATTAAAACATACAAGCCGCTTATTACATTGAGTGGAAAAAACTCTACCCACTGTTAAATCAAAAACAGTTAAAGCAATAAAAACATTTGGTAACCTATGTATTAATTACATACATACTATTGAAACGCCACTTAAAAGCAGACCAAAAGGGAGATCGTAAAAAACAGGGTAGTTAAAATAGGATCAAAAAATAAAAGCACTTTGATATGGCGAAACAAAGTAGACGCGTGCGCTAAATATTTTTTAATGAAAAAGTTAAATTGTTCAGGGTAATTAACAAGAAATAAAAATGGAGTCAATAAACTCCAAGTGAAAATCCCTCGCAATGTATTCATTACATTTGAAAGAAAATTAACAAGTTGGTTCTTGTAACAATTGATGCGCGCATTCAACTCGTAATTTCAAAATAGAAATATTAGTGTTCGTTATTGTGCTTTTCGTACTAAATTACATGAAGTAGTTTTGTATTCTCACGGCTTTACGAGTCTGAATATGCACGAAGATACAAGTATTCTCCCTTCTTTAATATTGGTTTATGTGTTTCAGTTAATTCTCCTGAGAGACCAATTTTTCACTTTTTCTAGAGCTTTTTATGTTTAGAGCTTAATATGAGTAAAAATTAGCTCATATACATAGTGCACAAAAATATTGACAACTAAGTAAAAATTCTCACTTATATAGGCATTCTGCAAAGAAATATTACCTCTCCTTACTAATTCAAATGAAACCCCAACTATCGAATCGAGCCCTATCACCGGATCAGAGACACTGCAGTCATATGAGTTAATGCCCTGACACTTCACATGAAAAACCTGATATTTCGTAGACATAAAATACAAATAATAAATTTTGGTAAGACCTTTTTTAACGTTCTTCAAAGTTTTATAAAAATTACAGCTATAATATCATTATAATGAGTTATCGATATATGAAAAAAATAATATGTCTGCCATCATTTAGTAAAGCAGACTCACTTTGAATCATATTTAAACTTTTTAGTTTTTCCAGTGCAGTTGCAGAAGTCAAGTAGAACTGTCTCGTGCACTTCGTGCTGGAGCTGACGAGGGGGATGGGGCAAGCGGATAGTTCTCGATGTAATAAAAATAAGTATTTAGTCGACAATTTCAAATACCATCGATTGGCACTCCCTCACCCATCATTCACATCGACACAGAGGTACGAAAAAGACATAGTCGTTCTTAACGAGTTTCTATCATTCATCCTTTCGCTTTCTCCGGTGGAACAGCGGCAGACAAAGCACCGGGCGTCCAGAAGCCAAGTGGAGGTGTCTGGTGCGCAGCGTGGCGGAGAGGGGAGGGGGACAAGCGGCTTTAGAATAATTAGGGGAGATGGCACGGTGGCAGGAGGCGGGCGGCTTCGCGGCCCAGCGAGGTGCCTCGTCGGGTGGTCGGCGACTTTGATCGATTTTAATCACTTAGCTCCCTCTTCCTCCTGTCCCGCCTTCCGTGCGCCCTCCATCGCCAGCGCCGGAGCGCCGCCGACGCGCCCGTTGTTATCATTTGAATGGACAAGCTCCTCCCGCGCGTCGTCGACCTCCGGGCGTTCGTCTGGACGAGGCCCTCGCGAATGAAGCGCCACCGCCAACGCGACGAGTGCAGATGCCTGCCACGCCCCCTCGACGAGCACTGCGAGAGCCGCGTTGCCCCCGGGGGAGGTGATGTGACTGCAGTGTCTCCGACCGGAGGTCATAGGTTCGAGTCCCGACGGCGGCAGGGATTTCGACACTAGCCATTCAGCTAGGTCGAATTCAGTCGCTGTCTGGAGGAGAATTCTAGCGGCCAGCTGCTTTGATCGGTGGTTTTGCGTGGTTTCTCCGATCATCACCAGGTGAATGCAGGAGCAGTACTCTACCAAACGGGCCACAGACCGCGCGCGATCTTTCCTTCCTCTTCCTTGTCCTATCCAGTTCTCTTACACACACACTTACACTAACATGCACTACACTACCACATATTCCGGGAGACCGGTCGGGAGCTTGTTCCGGTTGGTACGGTGCCGCTCTGATGGGAGATACCTTGTTGTGGGAAACCACGCTAGCCGACGGTAGGTCGGCGCCGGAGAATTACTAATCAATCAAGCATTGAAATCCTTAAAACGCTTTCTGTTGCTATTTTCCTCCGTTTTAAGTTTTATCTCCTTGCGTAAAAGGCACACAAGATACTTATTACATTACTGAAATACGTAATTCTTTAAAACATGTATAACGTTTTGAATAAATAATGTACGTGTGTATCATGTGCGTCGTCCCTACCCAGTCTGTCCCCGTCTCGTCTCAGTCCCTCGTCTCGTCTCAGTCACTCGTCTCGTCTCAGTCACTCGTCTCGTCTCAGTCACTCGTCTCGTCTCAGTCACTCGTCTCGTCTCAGTCACTCGTCTCGTCTCAGTCCCTCGTCTCGTCTCAGTTCCTCGACCCTTAAAATTCTTCAACAATTAGAGCTTCAAGAAGAGTACTTAATACATCTAGTTTACACTTTTGGAGAATCTTCCTCTTTCTCACACTTTGCTTTTCTGGAGCATGCAAACAGTAATATTTCTAATAAGGGCTTTAAAGATGATGAACTAACCATAAGGGAACGAAACGTTCCCATCTGCATTTGAATGAATTACAATGGAATTTTGATAACACATATATGCGAAACTTCAATTTGAAGGTCGTAGCAATAATAATACGGATGGTCGAATCATTTGGGTTAAATCAAATTCATGATGATATATTGATCGAGTGCAAACATTATTCGTACAGTACCTACAATTCAAACTTCGATACCTGCATGTGGAAAATCGTGTCTCAAGAACATTGAATAAAAAACAGACGAGAGGGAAGCTTGTCCTAGGAAGCACTGCAAACATGCCCCATCCACCACTGTTAAACAGAAGTTTCTTTCAGGAAATGTGATTACAAATGCTAATTTTGCTCCATTTCCGTAAAGAGTGACTGCCAGCAACGTGGACTCTTGTGTGTAATGATTACACTGTCCTCATATAATTTCGTAGCAATCAACAATTGGGTCAAGAGAACGATTGAACCAGACAAAGCCTCGCCCCTATTCCACCGACGAAACGGAAACAACTCTTCAGGAGGAGAAGACAAACCACAAGAAGAGGGAATCTTCTCTACTCCATTTCACGTATGCGCTGTTCAACTGTTAATCAAATTTGTCGATGACCGACACGTCAGGGATAGTTCAACTTAAAAACAATCCGCGCGCCATTTCCCAAGGCGTCTCCGATTGCCTGCTCTTAATCACCCGGTCCATCTGCAACACGCGGCTGGCGTAGTGCGTCTCTCGTGCTCTCCCCTCATGGGTGAGTTGGCACGCGGCTACGCACAGTGGGGCCATTCGAGGGGAAAGTTGGCAAAATGTAAGAAATCAAAATATGCTTCACAAGCTCCATATTACCTGAAAGGGGTAGCAAAATGTCCCCTTCATCGTGCTCCGATCAGGAATACAAGCGAGAATCATGCTACTTCTTGCAGTGCAAGTTTGAACTTGCACTTGTGATGCGCAGCGCTCTTCTTCGTTCTCGCAGAAAGAAGAGAGGTGTTTTCCGATGCAAATGTTTTTGCTCTCTTGACTGCTGGAATCGTACATGCTATGGATACGATACCCGGAGATATGTAATTTATATCTGCATTTGTAAAAAACATATTCTTTGAATAATAATTTAGTAATTACAAGCATAAAATTCACGTGTCACAATGGAATAAAAATTTTAAATCCAGTTTTTCATATTGACTTTTAGTTCCCTTACGGACATTTCCGGGTAAGATATTAGCAGAATCTGATACTAAAATGTATCTAGTTTTCAAACCATTAATCAACGTTTGCCCATATTTGCCCCGTTTTGCGTTAAGATACTTTGTTTATGATGATGCACATCTAGTTTTGTTAGCATACCTAAAATATTATTTTTTTACATTTTTCTTTCGTGATCTGGTACTGATAGCTCTTTATAAACAAGGAGGGATCTCTATGGTGTTATTACACACACTGAAAAGAACAAAAACAGAACAAAAAGTGCAACCTGGAAGAAAAAAAGGAAGTGCTTCCCTGGCTGTCAATTGCATCATCTAACCCAATGATTTCACAAATGGAATAAAGAAAAATGATCTTAAAGGCATTGGATCTAGAAGTTACATCAAAGTTATGGCTTCAAGTATAAATTCACTTCTTAAAGGCGAGTCACAACATGAAATTTCTGCCTTTGAGGTTATGTAAATAAACATTTAAACAATTAAATAAGTCATGTATGTACGTATTTGGCGCTTTGGGTCGGTAGTTCGACTTCGCCGGCCAGCTACCGGTGTCCCCACCCGTGAACCTATTGGTTCCTAGATAAAATCCCATGCTTGGGGGTAAGAGCCACATGAAGCAAACATGCCGTATTCTCTTCACCGTAAGTCAATTTTATTGTAAAATGTGATTTTATACTCCCAAAAAAATCCGAAAAACGCTTAAAAATACTTTTTGCCAACTTTTCCCCTTTGTGGCCCCACTGTGCGACGGTGGCGCTGGGGCGGGACGGGGCGGGACGGGGCGGCGAGTCTGGCCCCGGGCGAGAGGCCCAAATGACATTAGCTGCCATCCACCAACGGCGACCGGCGCTTAATTGTTCATCACAGGGAGTGCATCGGTGCCCTCCGGGGTCCAGGGCCACCGCCCAGCGAGGGGGGGGGGCAAGCGGGTCAGATGGCTGGGGAGGAGTGATACAAATGCACGGGATGAAGAAATGACAATGGGCAAGAGGGGTTAGAGTGTGGTTGATGGAGACTTGTAAGGGTCTCTGAGAATAAACAGGTCACTAATGGCGATTACATCCAATATTGAGGCTTACGTCCGTGCAGATGGAAAAATACTGAAAAGAAAGACAAACTTAAGCAGAGGTTCTTTTCGACATTGCTTTGAAATGCTTTAATTAAGTTGCGATTTTATACAGAAGTTATAAGGGTATCAGCAAGGACGTTTAAGTTCCGTGAATAGAGACCGAAAAACACAAATAGGAAAATGACAATGGAACAGAGGAGTTAGTTATCGATGTGGAATTGTGTCTTTGTTTTCGGCGCATCTCAGTCGACCATTACATTTTACTATGGAGTTTTCTCAAGTTCAAAGGGCAAACCTGTCGCGAAAGACATGATTAGATTTTGTCAGCGATTTTTTTGGTGAACGTCGCTTTTAAACGCATCAATGAATGTATGATTAGCATGGTAATGTTTATGCAGGAGTTAGGTGTTATCAAGACTATCGACGTGTCTCACCAATGTAACGGGTCGCTAATGAACATACCGGGAGCGGTAACTCGGTGCATCAACTCATGTCACTGCAGTGCCTCTGACCGGGAGGTCCTAGGTTCGGGTCCCGCAAGATTTTCGACACTAGCTTTTCAGCTAGGTCAAATTCAGTCGTTGTCTGGACGCGAATCCTAGCGGCCGGCTGCTTTGAGCGGTAGTAACCAGGCGAATGCCGGAGCAGTACCCTACCAAACGACCAAGGACCGCGCGCGATCTCTCATTCCTCTTCCTTGTCCTATCCTCTCCTCTTACACTCACACACCTACACTAACATGCCCTACACTGCTACATATTTCGGGAGACCGGTCGGGAGCTTAAAGCTAGTCCCGGCTGGGGCGGTGCCTCGCTTGCGGGAGAGTCCTGGTTAGGGGGAGCCGACGGTAGGTCGGCGCCAGATCTCGCCATTCGGCGAGGGAAGATCACCGCCATCTCCGGAGAAAAAAACATGCACTACACTAACGAGACTAATGACCAAACAGTTGACGCGCCCAGAAAAACGAAAAAATCAATTAATCAAGATAATGAACAGGTAGAGAATAGATACAATAGGACCAAATCAAGGTACGATATTTAATAGAGATTCTTCTCGAGGTTATCAGTTTGATATGCACAATAAAATCGTTCCTTGAGGGTGGGTGATATTTTGTACGAGTGATATCCAAGGGAACATTAAATTTAGGTTTAGCGATGAGTGGGCGTTGGCATTTAAAATAGGCACTACGTAGTAGTTTTGTGGCTTCCAAACAGCAGGAAACTGATGATTGATTGATTGATTGATTGATTTTTTGTGTTTCCGGGCGCGTCAACCGCTTCGGTCATTAGTCCCGTTAGTGTAGTGCATGTTTGTTTGCTCGGGAGATGGCGGTGATTTTTCTCTCACTGGATGGCGAGATCTGGCGCCGACCTACCGTCGGCTAGTGGGGGTTTCCCTCCAACCAGGACTCTCCCACCAGCGGCGCCGCCCCAGGCGGACAAGCTCTAAGCTCCCGATCGGTCTCCCGGAAATGTGGTAGTGTAGTGCAAGTTAGTGTGAGTGAGTGTGTAAGGGGAGAGGAAAGGACAAGGAAGTGGAAGGACAGATCGCGCGCGGTCCGTGGCCCGTTTGATAGGGTACTGCTCCGGTATTCGCATTGTGTTGATCAGAGCAGCCGGCCGCTAGAATTCTTCTCCAGACAACGACTAAATTCGACCTAGCTCTGAAAGCTAGTGTCGAAAATTCTGCCGCCGTCAGCACTCGAACCTAGGACCTCCCGATCAGAGGCGCTGCAGTGGCATCAGTTGATGCACTGACCTACCGTTCACGGTAGGAAACTGATGATGATGACGACTAAGCCATCGAAAGCAGCTCTTGAAATAAACGATATTGTTGGCATGATAATTCCTTGAATTATTTCATTCGGGGTTAGAATTGTTAAAGGGAACGAGGGAAACTGAAGGATATTTTGATACTAATGTTTCGGTGAGAAAATTACAAATGGCAATCATTAATGTAATAAGATAATTAATGTGATTAGTGTGGATTAGAAAGGGGTCATAGTATTGTCGCTAATCATTGTACGGAAAATTGAAGTTTTCTCGCATAGGGAAGGACTCTGTCAACGAAAACTAGGTTCTATACTCACCAGAAGTTCTCTTTGAATATCAGTTTGAAATGCCCAGTACAAGTTTGCTTCGATTGCGAGTGATTTTGTATGAACAGCTCTTCAATATACAGAACATGCAATTCAGTTAGATGTTTTGAACAAGGTAAAAAAAACTAGTTGAAAAGATGAAATCGATAGTGTCTGTACTGCAGATGAAAAATAAATGCACTTGGAAACAACTTCTTCTCCCGTTGGTTTTTTGCTAATTATAGAACCTTCAATAAATTCTCTAAAATTTGAAAGCAATGTGAAAACTGTTACTGCTCAATGGAGCTGAAATGCAAAGCATTTAAATTGAAAATTTATTTAAAGGTTTTAGAGTTTCATTTGTATAGATATTTTATCACGTTTCATTTTATATATTTGTTTTTGCATTTTATATTTTTGAAAAGTATTTTCTTCCACAAAAATTTTATATATTTTTTTCTAACATACGTTTTTATTTACATATATATTGCTGAATGTTGCGTCAGCAGTCCATGAAATATATACAATAGTTTTATTCAAGAGACTGAAATAATTGTATCCAAGTGCACTTTTTTACAAGAGATATTCAAGACAGATAAAACTGTTTAACGGCGTGTTATATTCCGTAATTGAGTAAGAATGAAGAAAAAACTTGACCTCAATAGTCAATAGTCGGTAATACGGATTTCAGATACTTTGGAATGTGTCAAGATTCGAGGTTCAAGTGATTGCTTCAACTTAGAGAACGATTAACACATAGCACGTTGAAAGATTTTCCACATACGAAATTAAATTTATATATTTCCCGGACTCGCGTACGTGCATATATCTTAGCGAAACTGTTAAGACTTCTGCATAGGGATGTTTTCACAGGAGCCTATTTAGCCAAACAGTTTACGAAGAGGCGTGGCTGAACAGCTGTCGCGGCGGAGGGATACTTCCCTGAAATACATGTGATGTTCACTTGTTTTCGTGAACTGTCACTTTGGCTCATCCTTAGGAAAATCGTTCTATATTCCCCTCCATACAGCGGCTGAATTCGATATAGCTATTTAGCTAGTGCTGAAAAGCCGCCACCGTCCGGACCCTAGTTCCTCCCTAGTTGTCAGAATCGCTGCGGAGAGAGCAACGCTGGCTCTGAGCTCAACTCAGTGGGTACCAGGGACGTGAGAGCGTACCGGGTCACGACTGGACCGCACCCTCATCCCCTCCAGCCCCTGAGGGCCCGCGACCCCATTAGGGATATGAGGTGACTCGGTCGCTCTTCTTCCAGGACCCTGGGGCTCTCCGGGAATGGCGCGCTCGCAGCGGTCACCAGCGGCCACGCCTACAGGCCACGCCGCCGGGCGTGTCCCCAGGGGCAATCCGAAAATCGAATGCGTTCAGTATTGCCACGTCATAGAATAATTATAGTTTTGTAGGATTTTTTTTTTAGAAAATACGAAAATGACAACGGGCTAATCCCCTCTTTTTCGGAATAATACCATCTACGGAATTCCATTTAAATAAAAATGAATGTATAGTTAGATTTTGTAGGAAAGGTGCTAGGAAATTTATATAGGAACTGTCCCTTAGATGCCTGCACTCCGACGGTTCCTTTTCCATCTCCGAAGCTCACTTGTGGCGCGGAGAAAGGAGCAAGTGTGACACTGTATTTAGTATTTACAAAACTGTTCTCATCAATTTCAAATGTTAATCCTATTTCAGGTATAATGAGATGGATAACTTTTTTTTGGGGGTAGTGGCCTCTGCTGGCAAATACAAGGCTGCAAAATGTCCCGTTGTATTTGTTATTGACAGAAGAACTCTGGGAAAATGAGTTAAATGAAAGTTTTCTTTTATCGTTGAAAAATGTAGTGCAATATTACAAATATGTAAGTCAAATTTTTAATGAATTGCATTTTATTCTGATACCAATTGTACTGTGCGGTTCAATTACGTAGGTTACTCGGTCTAATAGAACTCTCACATATTTTACAAGAACCTATTACTCTCATTGTCTAATATTTAATTATTACTGTTATTATTACTATATTACTTATAACTATACTATGTAATATAGTACTATTACTATGTATTATAGTAATAATTACTATATTAATTATTACTATACGTGTTAACTTAAGGCTACTAGATCTTAGTCTGATATAACTTTCGTATATAAGCAGTAATTTTTTTTCATTTCATTTCGTTTCGTATGTAGTTTGGTGTGCGTAAAGTGCGAAATTCACCGGAAGTACTGTTGAAGTTCGTACATATTACGGCAAGACCCGACTTGGAGCCGTACATATATCGACAGTGGAAAGAAACATAATATTGTCTTCTCTATTATTATTATTATTATTATTATTATTATTATTATTATTATTATTATTATTACACAATTGCTGAGCAGCTTTTGTTGCTACCGGCCACTACGAGTATTGTTGTTTCTTGGAGAACCCGGGTAAAACGCGAGGAGTTAGCAGGCCCGCTCACGTTCGACACGCCGAGCAACGGTCTCTGTAGGTTGGCGTCAAGAATTTTTCAAGCTCGCTACTCGCCCCGTAGGCGGCGTGTCCTGCTCTGGCCTCCACCCGTAAGCGGCCCTAATAATAGCCTCCACTTGTTCCGGGCATTGTGGCGCGCCGCGCTGGGGAGGCCGTAAAAGGACGCAAATAGCGCGCGGATTCCCCGATGACCTCCGCCCACGCCTTGCCGCGCCACGCCGCGCCACGCCACGCCACACCGCGTCGCGCCGCGGGCCCTCGCGTGCGGCCTTTCGCGGCCCAGTCGCGCCACAGCACCTAGCAAAGCCCCGCACTGCGAGTCGAAACGGCGCCAAACGCCCGCTTGGCAATTTTTTACGAAACAGCGGAATGACGATAACGTGATGACGTCTTGGTAGAAAACTACTAATCTGTAGCTTCTGTTCCAAAATCGCACCACCAGATTAACGGTCAGTGTAGTAAATTTCAATAAGCAAATACATTAATTTTCAATATCAAACGATTATATACATTATATAAATATGAGCATACATTCCTAAATATAAGCTATTTCCCAATGTGACTTCAGTGTGTTTGAGACAAAAATAAACAATAATAGTTCAAAGATAAAGTTGTGCATACAACTCGGAAATTAAATTAACAATGACTCTTAACGATGGAGAATTAAGTTACACCCACTAAGTTCGGAACTTGACCATTCCCCCTCGTGAATAAACCCCTTGTTATAAAAATTAGTATTATACTTCCCGCAGTTTTCTTAATATATAAAATATAATTTATCATACAAATTAAATAAAGGACGTTAATAAAATTAATTGAAAATAATATAAAGAACGTTAAGATATCAATCACAGAGAAAGACTGTCGCCCCCTCATATTATCTCGAAATTTTGGTACAAATGTGAGCTGCGACGAGGTTTTATTAGATTGTTAAAAGAATAGAAAGGTATATTGAAATTACTGGTTAACACTTTTTTAAGAAACACTGAGAAACATGAATCAGAATAGTAAACAATACGACACTGAATGGAAAAATTAAAGTAAAATATTCGTATTTAAACATTTGTCGGATATTCGCGGACATAAATCATTTTTCGCTGGTTAACATAAATGAAAGTATTATTGCTTCGTAAATCAGTTATAAATGGAGTTATTCTTTGGTGTCTACAACGTATCAAAAACAAAACTTCGAAAATAAAACGTAGAGTATTCATATTATACTTGTTTTCTGGTATTTGTAAATAATTAATCTTTTCTAAAATAGTTTCGTGGTAAAGTCCGCATTTGCGACAATTACAGTTTTAGCAGTGCAAATATTAAAGAAAATTCGGAAGAGCCGGTGTTGGGAGCAATATCTATTCCTGTACGCAAGGCGCCTATGCCACAGCGGCGGCATTCCTGTGTGAACAATATTATGACGTCCAGCGAAGCCCCGGTGCGCGCACCTTGTAATGCAGTTAGATGGGCCGGGGGCGGGGCGCAGGCGCCGGCAGCGGCGGGGCGTGGGTGGAGGCGGGGCGGAGGGGCAGGTGGTGGCGGAGGCAGGGGGCGTGGCGGCGTGGCTTGGCCGCGGGCGCCGCAGTCGCCATGTCGTCGCCGCCGGGGGGCTGCCCGCCCCTTCGCCGCTCGCTCATGCCCGACATCCGGCGGAGGATGCTCGCCTTCGAGCCCGGTAAGGCCCCCGCCTCGATCGCCACCTCCTCCTCAAGATGGCAGCGATGCACCGACGCGGGGCGGTTAACGCGCAACGAGACGAACCACGTGATAAGGACACCCAATGGATTTTTAATATGAATTTTTATTGGTTCTTAATATTGAAGTGAGGGTTCATTCCGGGCGCGTTATGTTCTGAGATCATTAAGTGTAAGTGTAGTGCATGTCATAACCTATAAGTGTAGTGCAAGCTATATCCATGGTTGAGGCGGTGTTCTTCTCTGCCGACACGTGAGATCCAGCGCCGACCTACCCTAAGTCCGCTTGCGAGTTTCCCTCCTTCAGCTATCTCCCCCAGCGGAGCATAACCCCAGTTGGGACAAACTCGAATCTCTCAATTGGTCTCCGTACATTTATGATGGTATAGTACACGTAAGTGTGTGTGGGTGACAGAAAAGATGTATGAAGGGAAGATCACGTGTGAACCGCTATTTTTCTGGTATTGAACAGCCGGGTTCTAGATTTCTTCTCCAGGCAATAGTTCACTTTGACCCAGTTAGTGAAGAAAATTCGCCACAGTCGAGACTCGAACCCTGGGATCTCCCTGTCATCGACACTTCCGCTGTAGTATCGCAGCAAAAGCGACTGAATTAAACAGATTAAAAGTATTCAAACTTTCTAATTTCCATCTTTGATTCGGCCTTCAGGTGCTTTTTCAGTAAGAACATTAACTGCATAAACATAACATAACAACATAAATTACTGTACAATTTCATCTTATTGCATTAGTAAATCGAATTTGCATTATTGTTAAAGGGATATTATTGAAATTCGTTCATATATCTTATGAACAAGAACGAGAAGAATTTGAAAATTATTCCAAATGTGACATAAAAATAATAATTAAATGTCTTTACTTCTTTTGGAGATGTTTCTTTCGCAATGTTCAGTGGTAATTGTGCCGTTAATCAGACCGCTGACTGTATGTGTCAAAAGTTTGCTTGTGGCCTGAGTAGTTTAAAACTGACCTTAAATCACCAAAACTTAAATGAATGGTCTTTTTTCAGAAGGAATATTCATTTGTAATTCTACATTTAAAGACATGAAATTATTTGATCGCGAATTAAAATATTTTAGAAGTATATTATTCTTTTTTATCTTTTCTTTTGTTGTGACTCCATTCTTTTGACGAAGGCCACGTAAAACTGCTCGCGTTCTTTCAATTTTAACAATTTAACTCATTGTATATGGAAAGGTTACGGATTTCAGGTTAGTTAAAACACTATTTCCAATTGCTACATTACGCCTATGTTCTTAATCTTCGTCTTCGCAATAAAATACACAATATACTCATTCAAATTCTCGTAGGGTACATTGAAATCATACAATATAAAATCTTATAAAATTTGGTACTTATCTTTAGATCACTGAACATCCTTATCACTTCAATCATCAATTCTGAGATAAAATTTCTATTGTTATATGTGATGGGGTTCCAGAAGCAAACATAACTAAATTTAAATAGCTCAGAGCAAGAAATGTAAAAGCAGCAGAAACCTTGTCAGGCATATATGATGTTTTAATTGACGTAAACTTTTCCTTTCATAATTATCATGTCGCATCAAGATTCTTGGTTTGATTTAATACTTTCAAGGTACTTTATTACATACATACCTCGTTAAAAATCATTTGATCAGTTACTACTCGAACTTAGGCAACTCAAAGTACGCCTTTGGAGAATATTTTTTTCTCAAGAGGTAAGAAGCATGTTGAAATGAAAGCGACAGAAAGGTTTTGTGTTGAGGAAAGTTTTCACTTATTCCCGAAGTGGAGAAAATAGTAATAATGTTCCAAAATTTATAATAGTACAAAAATTTTGATAATATTTTGAGAGAAAATGGCGTGTGCGCGCGTGTCAAAAGTCCCGAAATGATCTATGCTCTTTGAATGGTGCGGTTCCGGTGTGTTTTCCAGGAGTGTTATGTTCAGACAAGGGAAAGAGGGGGAAATAATCTTGTGTTCACTTTCCATTGTTTGCATTATCGACATCTCCGTATGCAAGCTCGACGACTGTTGGTTTCATATTCCTTGTGAGATGAGCCTTCGTTCACATCTTTATCAAAATGGTATGTAAATAATGTAACATTCGTTTTTGTTTTCTAATTTGAATTTTTTAGCATTGAGAATATTAGGGACAAAACACGTTTTAATCTGCTCAGTTAAATTTTATTTTGAGTTTCTAACAAAAGAAAAATCGTCTTGAAACGTACCCACGTGCATACGGATTTACATTCTCGACAATATGAAAATTATTTAAGGCATTTTTTATAAGCAATGAGTTGCCACTCATTGCTTATAACCGGTAGGATTATATCGACTGTGATATGCCATCTTAAGAACATTTATTTTCTCAATAGCTTTAAAATCATAATTTGAATATTTTTCAGCTTAACAATCAGTTTGCACAGTGCAACGGTCACGTTGATTTGTAAGATGTAACGGTGTCCATTGTTGGATATTCGTTTATTGTGCGAGTTGCAGTTGTTTAAATTTACAAGTGAAAAAAATATGCTCAGTTTTATACCTTCTAATAAGTGTATTTGGAGTGAAATTTCATGATTATTTTGCGTGGACCATGCTGTGAAACAACTATGGGTACGCAATCATGTGTACAATGTGTCTTAATGAAAGAGTAAAACGTATATGCAATATTTGTTTATTTCAGATGTAGTAGTATCGTGTGTTGCAATTATTTACATTTATCTTGCCCTAGTTTATGTTGACATTGATCAGTGATTATTTCTACTTCTTTCACCGGCAAAATCTTCTTATGGTTATTTGAAAGTAAAAAGTGCGTTCCTGCTAGGTTAGAGCGTATTTTTAGATGTCGTGTCTGTGAAAATTACTTTAATGTGCTTCTGTGCATATCGAACTTCAGCGATTAATTTCTTACCAAATAATGAATATTACAACTTAAGAAAATATACCTATTGTTCGACATTGTGTATCGCATAGGAATATGACATTTACGTGATATTCTGACGTATTCAGATCAATGTTACTAATAGATAAATTCCTAAAGCCGTGTTGGCGCATTTTGTTGATTTAATATTACAAAATAGCAAATTATGTGCTATTTTTTATCTCTTTAGAATCGAAGAACGTTCGTGCAATTGACTTTGGAATATTATTTAGAAATCCTAAATAGTACCATTCCTAACACACAATTAAGAATATCCTGTAATTCTGGTGTATCCCTAAGAACTTCGATTTATCTATTTTCTTTAAACTGCGAGTGGTACTCGAAAAATTTCCCCCTTAACTCAAGGTATGCAACCCGTGATGCATTTATGCGTTGCACATCAGGCAAAGTAAGGCAGCTACAGCTAATTTCCAATAGAATGCATGGATTTATTTCACAGCCCAGACGTTAATTCTTCATTGATATCACATATTAAAGATGTGATTTTGCAATATCGTTTCGAGAACTTTCGAAAAATGTGTATGTTCAGAATTCTTCAACCAAGGCGGTAGGAGTGACTACCACTTCGGAAAATAGGAACACCGACACGTGCATTTTTGGCGTTCAAACATGACGAAGCTTTCAGATTTAAGCAGTTTTGAAAGGCAGAATAATCAAAATAACGTAATGAAAAATGTTTATTATTATTCATTTTTCTTCTTTGACCAAGTTAGCTTTTATTTCGCCTTCGTCATTTGATCTTCTTTTAGTCATGTTTGTTGTTCTGTCGTCTCCTTCCCCTCCTTCTTCCTTCCAGCTACGCCAGTCGTGCTTTCTTCTGTCCTTAATTTTCTTCTATTCTTCTTCCTTCTATTCATCCCTTTCTTCTATTTTCATTTCTTCTTTTCACCAGTTAGTCGTGCGTTTGTCTTCTCTCTCGTCACCACGTTGTGCATTGCTGATTGCCCGTGTGCGCGTGTTGCAGGGGACGCGGAGAGCGCGGGCGTGGACGCCGCCGCCACCGCCGCGACCGCCACCGTCGCCACCGCCTCCGCCGAGGACGCGAGCTCAGTGTTCCCCGACGGGATGATCCCGGAGCCCGAGCTGTGCCGCGGGGGCGCCGCGGGCGCCGCTGACCTGGACCGCCGCAACCGGCGCAACCACCACGGCCCCGCCGCCCCGCCCGCCGCGCCGCCCCTCCCACCGCCCCCGCCCTTCAGCCCCGAGGGCCTCATCCTGCCCCGTAAGCTGCACAACCCGTGCCTCGAGTCCAACGACCACAAGAACCTGCACCGCGAGCTACTCTTCAACCAGAAAGTGTAAGCGGCAGCCTTGGCCTTCTGGCTTCTTTCTGTTCTTCCTTAGTTATATGTACAGATGGTCTCAGAATGCAACGCTGACTGTTACGAACTTCTAGGGGATATAGGGTGGAGTGGAAGATGATCACCTTTTGCCAATAAACATGTGGTAGAAAATTTCATATGCGAAAGTAACACATGTGACATTTGAAGTTTACTTGTTCCTTGTTTTTATTGTCAGCCAAATTAAATTGAAGTACAGTTTAGTTATATATGTAACAAATTTATTTAGACTTCACTATTACTTGTAATACATAGTAGAGTTCATTGTGCAGTACTTTTCGGAAAGAGGTTTTTATCTCTTCAGGTACTGTAATAATATTATAATTTACATGAGATTCTTAAATTAAAATTATTGTTGAATATATTTAAAAAACATCATATCTGTAAAAATTATCTTATCATCGTTCAACATTAAAACAAAAAAGTATATAACAATGCTTTTAATTTTCAGTACCTGAAAATGGAGAAGTCTCTCCGGAACGTTCTATTGTACAATGAACTCAATGGTGTATAACGAGTAATAATGAAGTGAAAAAAAATTAGCAAGATGCATAATTAAACTGTGCTTCAATTTAATATGGCTGTCAATAAAAAAAGGAACAAGTAAACCTCAAACTTAATAATAAATGACGGTCTTTAGAAATTAAAGATGTGACATTTTTTCTTGATTGATAAGCAACTCATCTTGCATTGCCGTTTGACGGCTCAAGAAATTGCCGTGCTGCGTCTGAACGTGACCCGCCAAACACAAATGCTTGATGAGTTGCCTACCACTTAGGGACAAATCCGTAACTTCGTTATATGAAATTTCCCACTTCACATTTATTGACAAAAAGTTATAATCTTCGACCCCTCCACATACCTTAGACGTTTGTAACATTTGTTCCGAGACATCTGGATATTAATCTATTTATTTATAATGAATTTTTAGGCTTCCTTAATTTTCTCCTCTCTGAAATTTCTAATAGTCCAAAAATTCATCACAACCATATCTTCCCAGAAGTAATACATAATTAATTTATGAAAATTCTGGTTTGTTCCTGTCCTGGTGTTTTATAGACCAGTCCTTGATGTGCACGTTTACACAATCGTTATTTTATAAACCTTTATTTGTTTTTAGAGAGTTTGTTTTTAATTAATTTAATTTGTCCAATTAATGCTATACAAGTCTGCATCTATTCCACAACCTCTTAATGCAGCCTTGAACCACTACCTCTGATGACAGTCCAAACCATATCTTCTGCACTAATGTTTTCACACAAATTTAATTTCCAAAATGTAATGAACCCCTTCTCTGTCCTCCATATTGGTAATTGAAGAAAACAGTACTCTCATGAGATTAATTGAGTACCTCCTTGTTATTTCCCTTTATAGATTTTTAGGAATGTTCTTTCCTCTGGATTAATATCTTAATAACATTCCTTGTTGTTCTTTTAACAAATAGTTTTAGAGTACTATTTATGTATTTTAATTAAATAAATGGCATTCTGAAATTGTTGATTATTTGGCAATGTTGTAACAAAGTATATAAGAAGGTGAAATATCATATGAAGAATTTTAATCATGGATTGTCAAGAACGACTCCCTTGATAAATCAGTGTATAACCTTTCAAGTGTTGAAGAAAGTAATGTACTATTCTCCCTGGCACTCACTGTAAAATAATGAACTTTTAGTGCAATTAAAGCATTAAGCTGTCTCTGGGATTTACAGAATTAAGAAGGTGTGAAATAGATACAGACTTTTATAATGTCAGTGTTTTGAATTTTGCTTCTAACATAGATGGGATGAAAGTTATCTTCATTCTTCTTCAGTATGTTTGGAGACAGGCGAAAGTCTTAGGATTACCTTCTAAATATATTCTTAGCCACGGATTAATTTAATAGAATTCAACAAAATGTCAAATATTTATTATGAAATTTCTGTATTAGTAAACCACATGTGACACACATTAGTAAAACACAAATGACATGAATTAATAGTAATTTTTGTTTTAGGGGAAAGAATGTTCTAAACCAAAAATCAGAACTTCAGAAAGCCTTTGGAAAACATAAGGAGCAACAAGTACGCAAGGAATTAGAGCAACAGCGGCAGAATTCTAAAAGTGATTTTGAGAGAATGGTTGAAGAAAGAGCTCGTCGAATGGATCTGGTAAGTGAAAGGGACTTATGGTCCTTATGGGATGTATTCTGTGTTATATGTTTCTAATTATGTGTATTGTTTTGTTTTTGTAGTTGGAGAAAGAACGATCAGAGGACTCTGACAAATGTTCTCAGGGAGAATCGGAGTTTTTAAAGGTTCATGCAAAAATGCGTGCTCGCATGGACTCAAAGTGATGGCTTATTGTGAGAGACTGTATTCCCTTGCCTGTTGTGGGCAGCAGTAAATGCTCTTTAGACTTTGTGTTCAGGGACCACATAACCAATGTCTTCTGGAACAACTTTCTTCCCAGTTTGTGTGTCCTATAATAGTGGACAAGCATCTGTGTCTTAAAGACTGCAGTTATTTCTATTCTGTGTATTATGTGTATGTAATAATTACTTTTGTCAGTGCCAGCTACTTTAGTTTATAATGTAAAAACAATCTATTTCATATTAATGATCTGTATTTTCAATAATTGCAAAGAAACAATGAATGGTGAGATATCATTAAGAATCCTTATAAGTTTTGTATTTACAATGATAGTTTCTTGATTTAAGAACCTTATATTGTGTTCCTGAATAATTTTATGAATTATTGTCTTTTGAGTTGATGTTCAGATATTTTCTGTGCACAATCTTCTATTGTTGTTTGTAATGTATGTGCAATTTGACAAAGATGCCACTTGCATAGAATTTTGACAAATTCTTGTAACTGAACCATTGCTGACTTGCATTATTAATTATTTTTGCCAGTCTACTTATTCATAATTTGCTTTAAAAAAAATTGTTCAGCTTACATGGTGTAATGTCCATTGAAGTTTCAAGAAGAGATATAGTATATTACTATTACTAATATAAATAAATAATGCAAAATTCAGTACATATAATTGAAAGTTCATGTAAGTGGTAGCACAGTCAACTAACAGATGGATTTCTCTAAAACATATTTTGGGATTTCTTTTTATTATTGGACCAAACCAGCAAATTCTAGGAGCTTTTTGCTACAAAAATATTGTGTGTAGTCAGACCTGTGATATTTCTTGTAGTTTCCTCTAATGGAGAAAGCACTTTTGTAGTATTTTTCAGGGAATATGCAGGTATTACTAATGTTAATAAAGAAAACTGTATTCTTACTGTTGAAAAAATGCATTGATGGTAAATTAAAAAGTTCAACCACAATGTTGTTTTTTCAATACAAGAAATGATTAATGATGGATAAAACAGTGTAATATTTATCAGAATCACTAATAAAATGTAAAGCATCTATTTTTGTTACAGTAGGCTGACTTTCTCATTGCAGTGGTTAGATTTAATCTTGTTTTCTAAAAAGTCTTGTTTAGTATATACTTCATTTAATGCATTTTGAGTGAGAATGCAAGTGTTTTTATTTCATTATAAATATCACCTCATAATCTATGTGAAATGTCAGTACAAATAAAATAAAAAGAGAAAAAAAGGCAAACCTGCAAGTTTTAAATTTTGTTTGATTACACAAGTCTTGTGACTAACAATGTTAATTATGTTGTACATTAATATTATAAGTTTATTTCACTTCAAAATGCTTTATGTCAAACTCACCATCCTAGTAGTAACCCATGCTAGCTTGTAGCAGTGGTAAAAAGTTAAAAGAGGATTTAAAAACAGAGTAAAGTCTAGTAGATTGTAAATAATATTGATATGAATGCATCTGGTATCGGTATAAATAAACTGTAAATGCTCCATTGTATATTTAGATGTGTTACACCAATAGGCCTTCAAGCATTTGTAACCATTAATAACTGTAATTTTTATGAGGCACTGAAAAATATTATTCATCAGTTGAGAAATTATTTATTTGAGTATGTTTAGTTAATTATTTACAATTCTGTACCATTACCATCACGTAGCACTTAGAGATTAATGTAATGGAGAATTGGACATTTCTAATATTGTAATGACATCCAATAAATTTAACTTACAGTTTCTTGAAAATAATTAATGTTCATTTGCTTTATAAAGATAACTGCAATGTTGAGTTAAAAGTTGATGAATGTAAATCATTGTTCCAGTGCCCAGAATAAGATTGCAGAACTGTCAATTTCAAATAAACATTATAGATGATTAAAATGAATTTTATTTCTTAAAATTCCTCTCTCTTTATACCTTCTGCTTCATGTGTAAATCATTTTAAATACTTGTACAAAGTACAAGTGTGTGTGAAATTATTACTTTTGTTGGTTGTACAAGTGGAATATACCCGGGAGAATTTTAGGTGTGTTCTTAATCCTGTAATGTGGAGCCTTGGGGTTATGTGTGGTAGCATTCCAATGTGAGGGAAGAAAAAGGGGCTGAGTATGCACTAGTACATGTGGGCACTGCTTTGACAACTCTTTGTATTAATACACAACATCCTTCCATAGAGAGGAAAACCCTTTGATGTGGAGGTACAGATGCCCTCCGTAGAGGGGAAAATCCTTTGATATGGAGGTAGAGATGCCCTCCATAGAGGGGAAAATCCTTTGATATGGAGGGACAGATGCCCTCCATAGAGGGGAAAATCCTTTGATATGGAGGGACAGATGCCCTCAAACAGAAGTGGAAAGATTTTGATAGTGTTAGAATTAAATGACACAGATTAAAGAATAAAAAGTATTATCATTAAAACTATAGCAATAACTATGATGACGAAAGTGTGGTTTATCACTATTATTTCCACATATCAGAATAACCGCTACTTTGAATGCAATGGTAGTGAGGAGACTGAAGAACATTAGTTTATTAGAATAACAATATCAATAATAAAAAAATTCACATTTAATTTTTGTACATAGATTGGTCAAATTCACTATATTAAAATCACTGATGTGATATGACCAATTACTTTCATATGAAAGTAGCAATCATACATTCACCAAATATTACATGGCCACATAACACCAACTTTTTATAGTGCGGGTAGAGTACAGAGTTTTCTGTTTCCAATGAAAAATACAATTTTCTCATTCTTCCATTGCATTAGACTGATTAATTTGATGAATTGCACAAAGTTTTGCAATTCTTTGGGTGAACTGGATTGAATAAAGTCCAAATAGAAGAACATTCTAATATCATAACCTTCTGCTTTCTTGTAACTCTTGCTTTAAATTGGGATTGTGCAGGTAGCTGAAAACTTTACCTTTCAGAACCCCTCTTCTGTGATTTTAATAGCCTGTCAAAGTTTCTTATTCTTCTTCACCACTCAGTGCATGCCCACACTTCAGTCACCTTAGTCCTGTGTCATACAACCTTTCCTTTGACATGTGATAAGTAATATGCATTGCAGATTAAAGCTATATCTTATGCGGAATGGCTAAAGTGCTCGTGTGTTGTTTCACTTCGGTTACAATGTTATTCTATGATGTGTGATTCTTAACATACATCAATGTAATGCTTGTGTGCTGAAGTTCTTATTGGAATTGTCTTTTCATTACACTACCTCAATACTAATGCTTCCATTTAGTTCTCAATGTTTCACTTAGCTTCTCACAATTCCTACAATTCCATGCTAGAGATACATTCTGACCACATTTAAAAATTTGTATTATCTTAAGCTCTTTTTATTTATTTATTTATTTATTTATTTTACGTCAAAAAAACAGTTAAAAACTGCGTATGATGTGCTATGGGGAAAAGTGAATTGTGTGCACATTTTCAAAATTCTGTGATTCCTACACTAAGTCATATACTACTTAAATTTTGAATTTTTGAAAGGGAGAAAAAAGCTCCCATGTAATAAAATCTATTTTCAAGGATAAATAAGCAATCAATTTTGAATTTTGAAAGGGAGAAAAAAACAAAAAACTCCCATGTAATAAAATCTATTTTCAAGGATAAATAAGCAATAAATTTGAATTTTGAAAGGGAGAAAAAAACAACAAAAAACTCCCATGTAATAAAATCTATTTCCAAGGATAAATAAGCAATAAATTTTGGCTCTTATTACTTCCTGCCGCGACAACATGGAAACGATAATTTGAAGAATTGTGTTTCCCACTGAATTCTAGAAGACGTGCACAGAAAATGAAGTTACATTTATGTCCAGAAGCAAAACAAGGGGCCATCTCAGCATTTGCTCAATGGATCAGGGAAACTGGACGAAAAACCTGATCGAGATGGGGGTCATTTGACCCGGAAGCTGTAGTACAATAGTTGTTACAGGTTGTTTATACTCATTTACACAGTCCAAATGGTAAATAATGCATTATGTATCATTGGTAAAATTAATGTTACTTTTCTTGTGATGCTCAGTATAGTCTCTAATTGTATAGAAACAGTTATTGCAGCAGAAAAGATTTCACTTTGGGATTGACTTTTCTATTAAAAGTTAATCGTTTAATGTCATCTGGCAAAGCGTTATGGAAATAATGTACATGTATTGTATGAATTTTTGTAATGAGCTGTTGATACTGTCACCTGGTGAATATGATTTCTACGTCAGTGTTATAGTAATAGACTTCAGCATTTTCTGAAAATACTCTTCCGCCCTTGACCAAGTCATTTTTACAAAAACCACTGATTCGTAAATAAAAGACACGGTAATGGTAGAATTCCTAGATTAATGAAGGCTTACATGAATCGTGGGTGGGATTTGGTTATTATTCGGCTGAATTCGTTTTGTAATCTAAAAGTCTGGGAGCTATAAGATGTATTTCCCAAGAATGTTATGCCATATCTCAGGCGAATGAACATTCGCGAAGTATACACAACGAGCTATGAAGGCTGACTGAATTTAAAAGAATTCTGAATGCATAGCATAATGAACTTAATTTTGTGTTCAATTCATTTAAATGGACGCTCCATTTATGGTTTGTCTGAATTGAGAGACCTAAAAATTTTGTTGCCTTAACATCAGTCAATGGTACATCGTTCATGTTCAATGGAGCACAGAATGGTTTATTTGAAATGGAAAACTGCATTAAAACCTTTTTCTTTTCATTTACTATTAATTTGTTATTTCGGAACCAATTTGAAACACCTGATATTGTACTATTTACGGTTTCTTTATTGCAAAGGATGTTCATATCATCCGCAAGAGAACTGTTCTTCCATTTCAAATCATCGAGGGCATATCGTTTAAGTAAAGTAGGAACAGAATAGGGCCTGAAATCGATCCTTGAGGAACTAAACGTGCAATTGGCAGAGTCGGAAAGGTGCGTACATAATGTTCCATCATTCCTGTAAGGTATTTCCACTCTGAGATTGTTGTTTAAGGTAACCAGTCTAGAGCAATACCATGGATTCCATATGAAGGTAATTTTGAAAGTAAAATGTCATGATCAATGACGTCAAATGCTTTTGAGAGATCTAAAAATAATCCAATAGGTGCTTCGTTTTGATTCAATGATGAGGCAACATCTTTAAGAAAAGAAGATATGGCTGTTTCCGTTGATTTTGATTTTATAAATCCATGTTGGCAATCTGAAAGGTTTCCACTTCCAGGTAATTGGTAACTGGGACGGGTTCCATTTCCAGGTACTGAGAAAGGTTTCCTTTCCAAAACAAATGCTTTTGAGAGATGTACTGTACAGTCTTGCCCCTCCTTGCCTACAGCCATCTATCGCCGCCCAAAGTACATTTGTTTGAAATTTTCTCAACTTTTCGGTTTCCAAATAGTAGAACCGAAATATTATTTCAAGAATATTAAAGAGGGCTAAAACGTAATAACAAGTTTCATTGAAAAATTTGGAGCCGGTTTTAAGAAAATAGCGTTAAGCGTTACTGTACGGCCCTAAGCCGCCATCCTGATTGAGGTTTTTCTGGGATTGCTCAGTTGCTTAAGGCGTTTGCTGGGATGGTCCCTAGTTTTGCATCCTAGAAATAAATGTAAAATATGCCCTCCTTTTTCTTTAAATTTGTTCACAATTGAGGTATTCAGGAATACGAGAATTTCTGTCATTTTACGAAAGTAAAATTATTGACTTACCAAGCCCATCTCCTTTGAGACTGTTCTATCTCTTCTACCAAACCTTTGGTTTTCAATTTCTTTCTGACGTCTTATTTCACCTGCCTCTTCCTGATTCTATGAGGCACATTCTCATTATCCTATGTGATCATAGTTTCTCCTAACCTTGCAGTTTTTCTTGGTTTGTGATCATTTACTTAATAATTAATGTACTACCTTTTTTAATGTTAATCAAAAGATTTTTTTTGTTAAATACCTTAGTGATATGCAGTAATTTTCATGAATGAATGATTGAATTTATTTTTTTACAACTTTGTAAATACACAGTTGGATTCGCTTAACCATTGGCAGCTGACGGGAATCAGTCACACTTGAACGGACGTGGAGTCCAGGTACTCACACTTGTTTTTTCAAATATTACTGTATTGATTTGTATTTAGAGGAATACTGAAAAAATTTCGATAAATGATGACTAAAGAAAACACAACGTTACATATTTGTTAACAAGCCATCTAACGACGGAACATCGCGAGATTAGAAATGGCCGAATAAAGTTATCACACCTGTAATTCTACGAATTTATCTTTATAATAAAAATTGATTGAATATTAAAAATGTATTAAAGGAAACTACTCTAATTCTTGAACTGAAAAGCAAGGACAAAAATGATACTACCACAAACCCTAAAATTCTGACTCAGCTTTTTTAGGGGTTTATCTTTTCTGCGCAATTCTTTGCAGACTTTGCTCTTTCTTCATAATAGTACTATTTTGCGCCTTGAGTTATTATTTCTTATTTGGGTTCTTCATTCTAAAGAAATTCCTATACATCGTCTTCTTCCCTAGATTCTAAACAAGATTGTCCATATGATGAGTCACAGTCACATTCAATTTGAAAACTGATTATCCATCCGTGGCGCAGAGCAAAGTGGCTCGCCTTCACCATGGAGATCGGGGTTCGATTCCCGTCGTAATCTCATGCGAAATTTGTTCCAAGAAAACGAGTTTACGTTTGGCCAAGGGCCATCCAACCTCTTTTTGTGAAGTGTCCTACACCCTACCCCTATCCTTATTCCTTCCCGATTCTGGCCGCTCGGTAGTGACGCAGGGGCGCGTGGTAGGAGGCGCGTACGCGGAGATGCTACCTGGCGGTCCTCTTGATAACACACCGCGACGAGACGTGACTGACAGAAATATCTACAGTAACGGAGGATTACTCCAGATTTAATGTAGAAAGTAACGGAGGATTACTCCAATAGCGCTCAACACCCAAGAAGGGGTTAGGAGACGCTGCACGTAGGTTGACGCAATCCAAACTTCTGAAGATACTTCACAATTGTGTACATTTACATTGGAGTTGCTCCACCCTTTGCGCAGTATTTTCTTCACAATTACATTCATTAATGTTCCCACACCTACTAACAGACTATAATTGCGTTTTGCACATTGCACTTTTCTTCAGAAAACGCTACAGAGCAAACTCTATTAATTAGTGGGTAAGTGATATTGTACTCAGTGAAAGGTACACTGTTACTTTCTCGATGTGGAATCTATAGGTTCTTTGCGCGCTAACAAAAGCTGATAATTTTCCTGAAAAGCATTGCACAGCAGTAAGCTCTCTTCTATCATTCCTTGGTCTCCTCTGAATTCATCTATTCGTTATCTCGGGGTTCTGATGGACACAAGACTAAATTGGCACAGTCACATCTCGTCCAAAGTAATCGAAGCCAATAGAAGGTTAGCTATTCTACGTCCCATTCTCAACCTTAACTCTTCTTTAAAAATTCATTCCGCTTTAACCATTTACAAATCCATTCTTCGCCCAATATTAACTTACGCATGCCCTGTTTGGATTTCAGCTGCTCCATCCACATTAAAGAAATTACAAATCTTCCAAATCAAAATGCTAAGAATAACAGTAAACGCCCCCTGGTTTGTCAGCAACAAGACCCTTCACAACGATCTTGCAATAGAACCAATTACTTCCTTTATTACGAAGCTGGCACATAATTTCTTCAATAATCTAAGTCATGCAAGGTGTAATGCCTACGAACAGGAACCGGATCAACCCCAATCCTCCCGCTCAAGAAACAGACTTCCATTCCACATTTCTGCCAATATCTCTCTGACATTATGTGTTGCAAGAACATTTACATTTACCTGTCCGTCCGCTAGCATTCTGTTCCAAACCTTATCATTACTCTCTAACAAAATTTCCTCGCAATAACCTTTGGTTGGAAGTTATAATCATTACCAGGAGGTAACACGGAATTACCCCTTCACGCTGTGTTGATACAAAGTTGCAGCCACCTAATCAACTGAAGAGCTTCACGGCTGAACGTTGTAATGTCTGCCAATGTAAAATAAATAAATAATAAAAAAACAGTCAGCTCGCGAACTATTACTTAAAACTGTAGAAGAAAAAGGTACAAGAAGAATCCAGGTTATAAAAAAAACTACATGCATGTGTATAATGGCATACGCACAAGTCTTTAACAAAGAATCCGGGAATTCATCTAAACCGGACGAATATTTATTTTTTAGTTTACCGATTATTCTTGAGAATCTCCACAGAATGTGCTCTGAACGAACACTGTGTCCAAAATCTTGGGGTGAACTACCTGTTTTGAATCCCTTGTGCCCGAAGACCTCAGCAGACTCGTTAAACTCCTATGCTACTGCTAAAGAGATTGTAATACCGTTGCCGGATCGTTCACACATTTATATCGTTATATTTTAAAAACAACATTCTCTACGGGTTTTCTAGTTGATTTTGTAGTATTTTTATTATATTCTACATTGCTTTGTTTTATTATTTGAGTTCAAAATATCCTGATTTGCTTTTCATTATTTCTTAGCTCTGGTTTTATGACTTTTCGTAATAATGTTTTTTGTATTTTTTAAAGTAGATAAGGAAATCTTGAGATACGTCATGACGTTTAGAAATAAAGTAGAGAGTACGTTTATTTTTACACGATGTTCTAATTCCTTTTGTGATCCAAGTATTACTTTTTCGTGAAATGTTTAATTTTCTCTTTTTAATAGGAAAGCATATATTTAGTTTAAAGCATAATATATTTAGCATATATTATTTAATAGGAAAGCATATTTAATATTCTAGCCTAATTTGTATGTAGTATCTAAGAGGTATATTCTCGGTAATTATTGGTTTTCCAACACATATTATAAAATGTAAAAGGCGCAAATAAATATAATTCCAAATACATTTCATAAGTTCAATGTTTTTGCTTGTTCAATCCTGGTGCTTTGCTAATTTTTCATGTTTTTAGGGCTTCTTGCAACTTTTCACAGTCAGGCTGTCCGTTTCTTCAATTAGGTTTTCTAGTTTTCTTTGCCATAGTCGTATTTTCGTTTCCAAGGCTGTTTTTTTTATGGTGGTTATTGACCTTCCGTTTCCAACTCTCCAATCTGAGAACTGAGATTGTGTTGTCTACTTTCTCAGCGAGGTTGGGATTCATCTTTCAGAGCCCCGTACGGGCGGAGATTATGAAGGGAAACCCGACAGGCCACGGGTTCTCTGTCAGGCTCTTCAATTTGTAGCTTAGGGCTAATCTCTACCCGTAAGGCAACGAGGCAGAACTTATTTACTGGCGGTGCGTACTCGCCCTTTCACTAGTTCTTAAAGTAGATATTTTAAGCTTTATTTTTGTCTCAAATGTATTTGGAATAAAAACTTACAGAGCTATGGCTAATTGAAAAGAGTGTATCTCATGATTCGAACAAAATGACCATATTCGGAAAATGTGGCACTGGGTCAAATAAGTAATGTTCGATGATCACAACAAATTAAAACGTAACGATTTTACACATTATTTAAAACGCGTGAAAAATTAATCGATTACATAAGATTGATCAATTAATTCGAAACGATTAATCAATGCATATTAATCTTATCAAAAAATCGTCGATTAGATATTAATCTATTATTATTTTTACCTGCCCATTCTTAGTATGAGGACTGTTTGAGATCTAAACTATTCACACACATAAGTCGTAAAAAACTCAAAATTACTCAAAAACGTTTATCTAGCATAAGGTAATATGTATATCAAATAAAAAATGTAAACCTTTGCGGGCGTTCACCTACCGTAAAGTTAGCAACACACCCATGAAAATCAATGATATCCACAAACTAAAAATACCACAATTTTGTACTAATATTAAACTAATTTTAACCCAAATTCAAAAATTATGAACTGATGCACAACATCAAAATAAAAAATGTAAACTTTTGGGGGTTCACCTACCGTAATTAGCAACAAAACCCATGAAAATCAATGATATCAAAACTAAAATACCATCGTTTTGTAATAATATTAAACTAATTTTAACCAAATTTAAAAATTTTGAACAGATGCACAACATCAAAATAAAAAATGTATACGTTTGCGGGGGTTCACCTACCGTATAGTTAGCAACACCACCCATGAAAATTAATGATATCGAACAACTAAAAATACCATCATTGTGTACTAACTTTAAACTAATTTTAACCTCAATTTAAAAATTTCCAACTGATGTACAACATCAAAATAAAAAATGTATACCTTAGCAAACATTCGTTTCGGTACATTTTTTAGTTTTAGAGGAATTTGTCACTCAATAGATCTTCCTTGTATTAATTGTAATAATTAATTAATTGTATTGTAATAATGTTTTCAAATATACAATTTGTCCATTTGTTACACACGATTCAAGCAGGAAGCTTTAAGTTAAATTTACTATGCGCACGAATAATATGAAACAATTGAATTTAATTTTCCAACGTTAATGACCGCGAGGCCCTAGAGTTCGAGTTCCAACGTTGGCGGATGTTCGACTGTGGTTACATATGTAGACCGAAAAACTTTGGAGCCGTTTTGAAGAAAAGTTTGAAAATTCTCTCCAGGTTACGATTTACGCTTACAAGCTCAGGCTATTTTGCCTTGAAACGTGTGGAGGAAGGACGAATTTCACCGTGGGGTATTTCTGGAAGCCAATTGATGACTCTTTCTTGCTCCCAAGGTGAAGATTGTTCGGTAGCCGACTCGAGTTGTATTTTAAAATTTATGCTGTAATTGTTAAACAAATGGAACTTAAAGTATTTAGAATAAAATGAAAAATTAAGGAGCTGAAAACCAGGAATATCTAACCAGCAACAATTTTCGTGGCAATTAATGCAAGCGTTGTGGCCGCTTGTCCCCTCCACTCCGTTAGGAACTTCAAATGTATTTGCCGGAGAAACTAAGCGGGCCGTTGCAAAACGGCTTGTAGAAAAGCTGAACGTGGCAACTGCCAAAAAAATAGTTGTCATGACATGCTTATTTCTTATAAACAATTACGTATCTCGAAAACGAAAGAAAGCGCTAATCGGATTGCGCAATTTTACATCTCGTTTAAAGGCAATTTTTAAAAAGCAATACTTTTTTGTAAAATTTAAAAAATTTTTAAACAATTTCCAAATTTTGCAATTCTAAAGTAGGAGAGTTTTCTGATGTCCCAGAACGAAAACTGCAATTAAAAATTTTGCAACAATTGACAATTTTATAAACAATTCCGAAATGTGCGCTATTCCTGCCGGGGAGTGTCCCCAAATTGCCCCTGATTTGATGATAGCAAAATAACAATTTTGACATGAGATGCAAATTAATTACTTAATATCTAGCTTAATTGTAACTTTAATGATAAATATACAGCTGGTCTTTGAATTTTACTTTCTTTTATTGAAATGGTTCCCTAGAAGTCCTAACGATTCGAGAAAGACAGTATTTTGCATTTTTGCAAATGTAATATACATATGAACGATTGAAAATATGCAATTATAATCGTTTTTCTTATCGCAAAATTCTGTAGTAAACTGGTCATTTGATAAAGTTCATAAATTGCGTTTGGACAAGAATATTGGAATTTAAATATCTATAAGAACGTAATTGTTTTTTATCTGATATCAATGTAATTTCTTTACATTACATTGACTACGTTACTTCTGTGAACGTTGTCTGAAGAATACACTGCGTTAGACGAAAGATAATTATACATATTTCTTTCTTAATGTAATCTGCTCTTCATTATTAGTTCATAATTAGTTCAAATTATTAGTAGAAAAAATTATTTCAAATCATCCCATGTGCACGTTTCTTAAAATATGAGTGTTTTTCGCAAAAGTTTGAGTTATACAGTGACAATATATGTTTTCGAACACCACCAATACACATGCTGGAGATTTATTTCCAAGTGCAATCGTTTCAAATACTAAATTTTAAAATACGTTTTATTTAGAATTTTGTCTGAAATAAACAGTAGCTTTTGCGATTTTTCGAAAGAATTTTCTGGCATAAAGAACATTGTAATATTCAAAACACTCCATAAGTGACCTGCCCAAGGACAATATCGTAGCGTATTTGGTTGGGTGGCTTCTTGTGCTAAAGATCTCGGGTTCAAATCCTAGCCTGCACTACTCATTTTTTATTCTGTACATTAGAGTATGTATCTGACAAATGACTTTGAAATCAGTTGTAGACGTGGAATTTTATAATCGTTTTGCTTTTCAATAATTATATATTTTTTTGTCTCTCAGCCGTGTCTCTGTCGTTTCCTTAAGGTTTATTAGAAGAATGAAGTGTTAGTAGTGTAAAAGTTGTAATATATACGTAACCGTTACCAATAAAACAAGAAAATAAGACCGGTTTTTTATTGTTTGTATTGGTAGTCAGATGAATAGAAAGTAAATAACTGCGTCAATGGTAGGTGTTCTTTTCAATTAAATATTTTTGAGAATCGACTAATTACCAGCTGCACTGAAACCCTTATTTTCCGAAAGAAAGCTGTAACGACTATTCAAGCCAGCAGTGTAATTATTGTTATCCTAGCTGGGAAGCGATAACCGAGCAAGTGGCAACAGCTCAGGATTTGGCAACAGGGCATTGGACACATGAGGCCTGTGGGCGCTGCTTGGCCCTTTAACATGAGGATGTTTGTTCGCAAGGCCGTCCTTTGACCTAAGCAACTGCCATGAGTCCCAATTTCAGACGGGGACATATATAATTGAAATAAAATACAATAGGATCCCAATAAATTTGTATTACACTCTTAAAGCCAATAAATATGTAAAGGCATTTTTTATCATTTTTACTGTTTAAATAGCTTCTTAAATATCACAGGATTATTGATAAAAGTGATCAATTCCAAAAATTTGTGGTTTTAGATAAAAGGCATTGACAGGTTGTTCCTCATCAGGGCTATGATTATTAGAAAAAGAAAATATAGCCATCTTAAACTAGTAGCGCCTAGAAACAAATCTCAATTAAACTATATTCAAAATTAAAGACTAATTTTAGGTAAATTACTCTTTAATATGCTCTATTCCTGAATTTCGGCTCAGTGAATTTCCTCAAAATTGCTGATTTCCAAATCAGGAAAATACAAATTCGCAAACTAGGAAGACAAAAAAGAACTTAGTTTTAAACTCTAAGAAAAAATATTCCAGCATCTATATTCCAAAAATTAGGGCTCTACAAACAGTTAACACGCGTTCCTATGGAAAGAAAGGATGGTTTGATTAACAGTAAGTAAATATTTATATTAGAAGATTTTGAAATAAGTACTTCTGTTTCATCGAATAAAAGGTAAGTACTGGCAACTAAAATCCAGTACTTACCTGTTTATCAACTTTAATTGTCTAAAGTGAAACGAAAGACGAATCATTTCTGGTTTTAAGAGTATTTTATTTTATAATATTAGTTTTCTGTCTTATATTTTATATTTATTTTTCGATATCATTGATTTCCATAGGTGTTATTGCTAACATTACGGTAGGTGAACGCTCGCAAAGGTATACATTTTTTATTTTGATGTTCTTCATCGGTAGAAAATTTTTGAATTTGGATTAAAATTAGCTTAATATTAGTACAAAATAAGTACGAAATTATATAATATTAGTACAATATTAGTACAATTATACAATATTAGTACGAAAAATACCCGTTTTTCTATATCATTGATGGACATGGGTGGTGGTGCTAACTTTACGGTGTGTGAACGCTCGCAAACGTATACATTTTTTATTTTCATGTTCTGCATCGGTACAAAATTTTTAAGTTTGACTTAAAATTAGCTTAATATTAGTACAAAATGATGGTATTTTTAATTTTTCGATATCATTGCTTTTCATGGATGGTGTTCCTAACATTACGGTAGGTAAACCAATGCAAACGTATACATTTTTATTTTGATGTTGTGCGTGAGTTCAAAATTTTTGAATTTGGGTTAAAATTAGTTTAATATTAGTACAAAACGATGGTAGTTTTATTTTATCGATATCATCGATTTTCATGGGTGGTTTTGCTAACATTACGGTAGGTGAACTCCCGCAAACGTATACATTTTTTATTTTGAATTTGTGCATGAGTTCAAAATTTTTGAATTTGGGTTAAAATTAGTTTAAAATTAGTACAAAATTGTGGTATTTTTAGTTTTTCGATATCGATTTCATCGAGTGGGTTGCTAACTTAACGTTAAGTTAGCCACCCACTCTTATACCCTGTTTTTTTAATGTTCTGCATTGGTACAAAATTTTTGAATTTGGGTTAAAATTAGTTTAAAATTAGTACAAAATTGTGGTATTTTTAGTTTATCGATATCGTTGATTTTCTTGGTTTTGTTGCTAACTTTACGGTAGGTGAACCCCGCAAAGGTTTACATTTTTATTTTAATGTTGTGCATCAGTTCAAAATTTTTGAATTTGGGTTAAAATTAGTTTAAAATTAGTACAAAATGATGGTATTTTTAGTTTTTCGATATCATCGATTTTCATGGGTGGTGTTGCTAACATTACGGTAGGTGAACCCCCGCAAAAGTATACATTTTTTATTTTGAATTTGTGCATGAGTTCAAAATTTTTGAATTTGGGTTAAAATTAGTTTAATATTAGTACAAAACGATGGTAGTTTTAGTTTTTCGATATCATTGATTTTCATTGGTGGAGTTGCTAACTTTACGGTAGGTGAACCCCCGCAAACGTATACATTTTTTTATTTTGAATTTGTGCATGTGTTCAAAATTTTTGAATTTGGGTTAAAATTAGTTTAAAATTAGTACAAAATTGTGGTATTTTTAATTTTTGGATATCATCGATTTTCATCGAGTGGGTGTGCTAACTTAACGTTAAGTTAGCACACCCACTCTTATACCCTGTTTTTAATGTTCTGCATTGGTACAAAATTTTTAAATTTGGGTTAAAATTAGTTTAAAATTAGTACAAAATTATGGAATACTTTTTAAATTTTCTGATACGTGGGTGTGCTAACTATACGGACATCATTTCGACGGACGGAGAGACAGACGGACGGACGGACAGACAGACAGACAGACGGACGGAGACAGACAGACAGGTTTTTTATGTCGGGAGATGGCGGCGATCTTCCCCCGCTGGATGGCGAGATCCGGCGCCGACCTACCGTCGGCTAGTGGGGTTTACCCCTAACCAGGACTTCCCACAAGCGGGGCACCGCCCCATCCGGGACAAGCTCTAAGCTCCCGACCGGTTTCCCGATATGTGTGGTAGGGTAGTGCATGTTAGTGTAAGTTTGTATAAGAGGACAGGATAGGACAAGGAAGAGGTAGGAAAGATCGCGAGTAGTCCGTGGCACCGTTTGGTAGGGTACTGTTCTGGCATTCACCTGGTGTTAATGGGAGAAACCACGGAAAACTACCGATTCGAGCAACCGGCCGCTAGAATTCTCCTCCAGACAGCGACTGAATTTGACCTAGCTGAAAACCTAGTGTCGAAAATCCTTCCGCCGTCAGGACTCGAACCTAGGACCTTGCTGGCAGAGGCACTGCAGTGACATCAGTTGATGCACTAAGCCACCACTCCCGGTCGGAATTTCGGTATTTTTGACAAATCACTGTCGCAATGTAACAAGCTCGTGTGTCAGGAAAATTGCAAAAATGAGTTGTTAATGTTACAGAGTTCTTTGAAGTAAGATCTAATTTATAATATGATCAAAAGACGGCAGAGGTCACTTTTTGGGCAATACAGCTATTTGCTTTAAAATTCTATGTACAATTTCGTTTTCTTCGAGTTACAAAGTTGTAAGTTGTAGAACCTACAGGATTTCGTCGGAAAAATACGATTTGGGGATCCTGCTTTCAAAAAATGTTATTTCTTTCAAAACTTCTGTCTGACGACAGTAATGTTCACAGTCTGACGTCTGTGAACATTACTAATGTGTAAACCATTTACAGAATCTTTGTCACAATTAACATTTTTCAGTTGATCTCGTCAATGTTGCTGCTCCTAAAATTTTAAACGAATATTTTGATTTTTGGGTGTTCTTTAAGTGAGGTCCTAATGACTTTTTTGAATTTTCCTAGATATTTGAACTGATCCTCTAGAATTTTTAATTTTTCCATTAATATTTCGTGACTGTCAATAAATTCAAAAGAATCATTAACTATAGTTTTTACGAATACACATTTCAACTTCAGTATTCGAGCTAAAGATTTTTATATCGCAATCTATTCTTCAATATCAGATCTTTTAATTATTTTATGAATACTTTTCGAACGTGTTAGTAGTTTTGCGCAATTTTCAATTTCAAGGTTACAATGTTCAATTTTGTTCAAAACCTGTTCATCTCTCTTCAACATTGAAGTTTGTTCATTTCTTCTAAATGCAATATATTTTCCAATATTAGATTTGGAAATAATTGCCTGAAAACTGTTATCAAAATATTAATAGTCTCTCCATATTTTTGGGTTATGACGCTTGCATTTTTTGAGTGATAGGGACATGGTTAGTAGGACAGAAGGTGGATTTTCATATTACGTAACCGTCAACAATAATATGAGAAATAATGCTAATGCAGCATCACTGGTTTGAATTTGCTTTACAATGTATTTAATGAAAATAATACAATTATATTTTCTACGGCAAATTGCCTATTTTTTCATATCTCCTGTTTTTCAAAGTGTCTCCTGTTTTCTAAAGGTAAGTCTTACATACAACTTTGTTGCTTCAAATAATCCAGATTTTAAGTATTACAATGTCCAATGTAAAAACATTTTTAATAATTTGCTGAAAAACGATATTATTTGCAAACCACTTGTGCATTTGATTTATATTTTCACCTGAGTTTAATCTTTAAAACCAAAATGGATGAACTTGGTACAGAAATGATATGAGGATACTGAAAACTTGAAAGGCCTATTTCTTGAAAGCAGCACAGTTCTACGTACAACCTTGTAACACTGAGGCAGCGAAATGTGTGTGTTATAATGTCATAGTTATAAAATATTAGAGGAGATGGAGTTCAATCGACTGGTGATTGATTGCCATCGATGTTGTTTGCAGGTCAGCGATTTGCCATGCTGAGATGAAGAGCGTGCTTTCCAAGGTAATCTGGAATTTCGAGCTCTTTGTGGAACCAGGATTTACAGCCCATGTTAATACATGTTAATACAGTTTTCTAAAGTCTGTTTAGTATTATTTAATAAAAATGATGAATGTTTGTACTCAATATCAGTATGTCAATGCAATATGTTTGTAATGGTTTTCTTTGAGGTAACTAGGTGATCGCTTGAAAAACACATTGAAAATATTTTGTTTTTATTTAGTTCATTTTTATATCTTTATTTTATGTACTTTTTAATGTTAATCCTTATTGGAAAATACTACGTCAAGTGGTTAAAAGATAAAAAGTAACGAGAAAAAGGTCATTGTGTTGCGATGTATAATGGAAATGGATTGCAATGCAGCCCAATCTGACGTGGATATCCATACATCCTGTTGATTGTATTACTAAATAAAGATATTTGAATAAAGATTAATTTATTTTCACATGCATTTTAGCACATTTTACTAATGATACATTATTTACAATAATTTCACATATTTTCAAGTAAGGTTATATAAGAAATGTGTAATGAAGCTAACATTTTGGTTTACATGATTTATATTTTTATTTTTATGATTTATATTATTTATATTTACATGATTTATTTTTCTCAAAGCTTTCGTTTCTCTTTAACGCATGCTTTCCTATTAAAAAGAGAAAATTAAACATTTCACGGAAAAGTAATACTTGGATCACAAAAGGAATTGGAACATCGTGTAAAAATAAACGTACTTTCTATTTCTAAACGTCATGACGTATCTCAAGATTTCCTTATCTACTTAAAAAAATACAAAAAATTGTTACGAAAAGTCATAAGGCAGGCTAAAATCATGAAAAACGATCAGGATATTTTGAACTCAAATAATAAAACAAAAGCAATGTAGAATATAATAAAAAATACTACCAAATCAACTAGAAAACCCGTAGAGAATGTTGTTTTAAAATATAACGATATAAATGTGAACGATCCGGCAACAGTGGCTAATCTCTTTAACCAATACTTTTCGAGAATTGCTGCCGATCTCACTAAGGGTCTTCAGGCACAAAATTCAAAAACAGACAGTTCACCCAAAATTGTAGACACAATGTTCGTTTCCGAAACTTCTTCCTATGAAATTCTCAAAATAATCGGTAAACTAAAAAATAAATATTCGTCCGGTTTAGATGAATTCCCGGATTCTTTGTTAAAGACTTGTGCGTATGCCATTATACACATGCATGTAGTTTTTTTTATAACCTGGATTCTTCTTGTACGTTTTTTTTCTACAGTTTTAAGTAATAGTTCGCGAGCTGACTGTTTTTTTATTATTTATTTATTTTACATTGACAGACATTACAACGTTCAGCCGTGAGGCTCTTGAGTTGATTGGGCGAGCAACTTTGTATCAGCACAGCGTGAAGGGGTAATTTCGTGTTACCTCCTGTGTAATGATTATAACTTCAACCAAAGTTATTGCGAAGAAATTTTGTTAGAGAGTAATGATAAGGTTTGGAAAGGAGATACTATGGGACGGACAGGTAAATGTAAGAAATGTTCTTACCTTACCTAATGTCAGAGAGATATTGACGGAAAATGTGGAATGGAAGTCTGTTTCTTAAGCGGAAGAGTTGGGGTTGATCGGTTCCTATTTCGTAGGCGACTGCACCTTGACATGACTTAGATTATTGAAGAAATTATGTGCCAGCTTCGTAATAAAAGAAGTAATTGGTTCTATTGCAAGATCGTTGTGAAGGGTCTTGTTGCTGACAAACCAGGGGCGTTTACTGTTATTCTTAGCATTTTGATTTGGAAGATTTGTAATTTCTTTAATGTGGATGGAGCAGCTGAAATCCAAACAGGGCATGCGTAAGTTAATATTGGGCGAAGAATGGATTTGTAAATGGTTAAAGCGGAATGAATTTTTAAACAAGAGTTACGGTTGAGAATGGAACGTAGAATAGCTAAACTTCCATTGACTTGGATTACTTTGGACGAGATGTGACTGTGCCAATTCAGTCTTGTGTCCATCAGAACCCGAGATAACGAATAGATGAATTCAGAGGAGACCAAGGAATGATAGAAGAGAGCTTACTGCTGTGCAATGCTTTTCAGGAAAATTATCAGCTTTTGTTAGCGCGCAGGAGACCTAGGGATTCCACGTCAGTAGCAGTGTACCTTTCACTGAGTGCGTGTCGCACTTTGCTAATTAATAGAGTTTGCTCTGTGGCGTTTCTGAAGAAAGTGCAATGTACAAAAACACAATTATAGTCTGTTAAGTGAGTGTGGAACATTAATGACTGTAATTGTGAAGAAAATACTGCGCAAAGTGGAGCAACTCCAATGTAAATGTACAGAATTGTGAGAGTATCTTCAAGTTTGGATTGCGTCAACCTACGACGCAACGCGTCTCCTAACCCCTTCTTGGGTGTTGAGCGCTATTGGAGTAATCCTCCGTTACTTTCTACATTAAATCTGGAGTAATCCTCCGTTACTGTAGATATTTCTGTCAGTCACGTCTCGTCGCGGTGTGTTATCAAGAGGACCGCCAGGTAGCATCTCCGCGTACGCGCCTCCTACCACGCGCTCCTGCGTCACTACCGAGCGGCCAGAATCGGGAAGGAATAAGGATAGGGGTAGGGTTGGACTAGCCCTTGTGAAGCAGCCAAACTCGTTTTCTTGGAACAAATTTCACATGAGATTCGACGGGAATCGAACCCCGATCTCCATGGTGAAAGGCGAGCCACTTTGCTCTGCGCCACGAGATGGATAATCGGATTTTCAAATTGAATGTGACTCTGACTCATCATATGGACAATCTTGTTTAGAATCTAGGGAAGAAGACGATAATACATAGGAATTTCTTTAGAATGAAGAACCCAAATAAGAAATAACTCAGAACGCAAAATAGTACTATTATGAAAAGAGCAAAGTCTGCAAGAATTGCGCAGAAAAAGATGACTAAAAAAGCTGAGTCAGAATTTTAGGGTTTGTGGTAGTATCATTTTTGTCTTTGCTTTTCAGTTCAAGAATTAGAGTAGTTTCCTTTAATACATTTTTAATATTCAATCAATTTTTATTATAAAGATAAATTCGTAGAATTACAGGTGTGATAACTTTATTCGGCCATTTCTAATCTCATAATATTCCGTATTTAGATAACTTATTAACAAATATATAACGTTTAATATTTTCTTTAGTCATCGTTTATCGAAATTTTCAATGTTCACTCGAAATACGAATCAATACAGTAATATTTGAAAAAACAAGTCGTGAGTACCTGGGACTCCACGTCCGTTCAAGTGTGACTGATTCCCACGTCAGCTGCCAATGGTTAAGCGAATCCAACTGTTGTATTTACAAAGTTGTAAAATAAATTCAATCATTCATTCATGAAAGTGCATATCACTAAGGTATTTAACAAAAAAATCTTTTGATTAACTTAAAAAAGGTAGTATATTAATTATTAAGTAAATGATCACCAAATCAAGAAAAACTGCAAAAGGGTGGGAGAAACTATGATCACGTAGGATAATGAGAATGTGCCTCATGGGAATCACAGGAAGAGGCAGACTGAGAAATAAAGACGTCAGAAAGAAATTGAAAACCAAAGGTTTGGTAGAAGAGATAGAACAGTCTCAAAGGAGATGAAAAAATCATTTACAGAGAATAAACATCAACAGATTGCCAAAATTAACCTGGAAATACAAACGAAGAGGGATCAGAAATATAGGCAGGCCACTAAAGAGATGACAACCGCAGAAAACTTGGAAAACTATGTATCTACCAAGAATACTGTAATAAAACAATAGAAACAGGCATGTTAAGTCTAATTTGTGATCGTTCATAATGAGAATATCAAGTAATCAAATGATTAATATTTATCAAGAAAATGTGTGCAGATTGTATTTTTGTTCAGTACATAATATGTAGATTTTACTGCTCTTCGACAAAATAAATTAATTGATAAATAATCATACCATTACGTCGCTCTTCAAAAAAGGCAACAAAAATGAAATTCAAAATGACCGTGCTATTTCTCTTCTATCAGTTTTTTCAAAAATATTAGAGAGACTTTTACCTGGAAATGGAAACCTTTCTCAGTACCTGGAAATGGAACCCGTCCCAGTTACCAATTACCTGGAAGTGGAAACCTTTCAGATTGCCAACATGGATTTATAAAATCAAAATCAACGGAAACAGCCATATCTTCTTTTCTTAAAGATGTTGCCTCATCATTGAATCAAAACGAAGCACCTATTGGATTATTTTAGATCTCTCAAAGCATTTGACGTCATTGATCATGACATTTTACTTTCAAAATTACCTTCATATGGAATCCATGGTATTGCTCTAGACTGGTTACCTTAAACAACAATCTCAGAGAGTGGAAATACCTTACAGGAATGATGGAACATTATGTACGCACCTTTCCGACTCTGCCAATTGCACGTTTAGTTCCTCAAGGATCGATTTCAGGCCCTATTCTGTTCCTACTTTACTTAAACGATATGCCCTCGATGATTTGAAATGGAAGAACAGTTCTCTTGCGGATGATATGAACATCCTTTGCAATAAAGAAACCGTAAATAGTACAATATCAGGTGTTTCAAATTGGTTCCGAAATAACAAATTAATAGTAAATGAAAAGAAAAAGGTTTTAATGCAGTTTTCCATTTCAAATAAACCATTCTGTGCTCCATGGAACATGAACGATGTACCATTGACTGATGTTAAGGCAACAAAATTTTAGGTCTCTCAATTCAGCCAAACCATAAATGGAGCGTCCATTTAAATGAATTGAACACAAAATTAAGTTCATTATGCTATGCATTCAGAATTCTTTCAAATTCAGTCAGCCTTCATACTGCTCGTTGTGTATATTTTGCGAATGTTCATTCCCGCCTGAGATATGGCATAATATTCTGGGGAAATACATCTTATAGCTCCCACACTTTTAGATTACAAAAAAATTGTATGAATAATAACAAAATCCCACCCACGTGATTCTTGTAAGCCTCTTTTCATTAATATAGGAATTTTACCATTACCCTGTCTGTTTATTTACGAATCAGTGGTTTTGATAAAAAATGACTTGCTTAAGGGCGGGAATATATATAAAATGCCAATGTCTATTACTATAACACTCGACGTAGAAATCATATTCATCATGTGAAGTATTAACAGCTCATTAAAAAAAATAACTTACAATACATGTACATTATTTTACCACACTTTGCCAGATGACATTAAACCATTAAATTCAATAGAAAAGTTTAAATCCAAAGTGAAATAGTTTCTGCTGCATAACTGTTTCTATACAATTAGAGACCACACTGAGCATCACAAGAAAAGTAACATTAATTTTAACAAGGATACATAATGCATTATTTACCATTTGGACTATATAAATGTGTATAAACAACCTGTAACGAGTATTGTACTGCAGCCTCTGGGTCAATGACCCCCATCTCGATCAGGTATTTTCGCCCAGTTTCCCTGATCCATTTAGCAAATGCTTAGATGGCCCCTTGTTTTGCTTCTGCACATAAATGTAACTTAATTATCTGTGCACGTCTTCTAGAATTCATTGGAAAATATTGTTATTCAAATTATCGTTTCCATGTTGTTGCGGCAGGAAGTATTATTCCTTGACGAAGGGCATCATGGATAAGAGCCCAAAATTCATTGCTGATTTCTCCTTGAAACTAGATTTTATTACATGAGAGCTTTTTTTCTTCTTTCTTCTTTTAATTTCCAAAATTTATGTAGTATATGACTCAGTGTGGGGAACACAGAATTTTGAAAATGTGCACAAAATTCACTTCAAACTTTGCCGTTGACATAAAATTGTAATATAGTTCTTCTTTGTCGTATGTTTGCAACGCCATTTACAACTTATCGCTTACCAGAACTTTCCTCCTTAAATTACAAGTTAAGTTATTAATTTCAGGTACGCCATAATGGAAGAAACTTTCCTCTGCCAATATCAGTACTTCTTTTCAGGAGGTTTTGAACCCACTAATAATAATTATGCATTAAATATGATTTCTATTGGTTTTCTATGATTTATTTACTGTTATCAGAAGACAGTTTGTTTTTGTCCAGGTTAACGATTAACACTAGATCACAATTTGGATATGGAGGAGAAAGATGACAGAGCAAAGCAATTTATACCCTTTGTCTGCTTGTAATTTTTCGTAATAAAATTTCAAAAAGAGTTTGCTGTCTGTTCTTAGGTCATATTGCCTTCAAACTTGCTCGTTTTATTATTTCCAGATAAATTTCTCCCTTTTGTTACCTTATATAATTATTTGCATTTCATTAATTATTTGGATCTACAGGCACAGATGTCCCTGCAATTAGTATTTGGGACCGACGTTAGCTCGTTAGTCAACTACTTGGACGTACGTTCCCGGGAAACTAAAATATTTAGAGCACATGTATAAAGAGATAAAATTCATTTTGTTTCGGGTTCCTTGCGAATTGCTTGAAATTAATTTCGAGTTCCTTGCAATAAATATATTTTCGTCTTTTAATGTTCTCTCGCTTTTTACACTAACTAAAACGTATGATCTAACTAAAATACAACACGGTGGAAGTAATTATAATAAATGTACATCTCTAAGATTTAGATGTGACCGGACAGGTCCATGTTATTTCTCATGTTATCAAAATTATTTGATCAAATACTCTTTACTGCCTTTTCTTGCAAAAAATAAATAGAAATACTGCATAATCAAAAATGTTATGTTTCAGGGGTCGTGTACCAGTGGCATCAGTGTAATCAACAAATTCAAGAAAGCTCGCCCAGTTTCTGCCTAATCGTGGTGGCTCCAGTTCGCTGATATTGGATTATTTTCACAATTGCGTCGGATCGCTTCGCGCGCCAGACCCCCTGTGTCACGCCAATTGGCTCGCCTGCGCATGCGCCCACTCGCGAGCATTTCGTCACGCCCAAGTGCTCGCGCGGGCTCCTCCTTCCCCCCTCTGCCTCAAAAGGCTTCGCGGGCGCACGAAGGCAGACTGCCCCGGGCCTCCTCCACGATCTGCTTTCTCAAGACGGGAGGCGGCCTACCAACACCACCCCGGCGATCGTCGGGTTGACCACCGGAACAGTCGCATTAGGGAAGCCGGTGACGCGTTGCCTGTTTGATTGATTGATTTTTTCGTGTTTCCGGATGCGCCAACGGTTTTGGGTCATTAGTCCCGTACGTGTAGTGCATGTTTTTCTCTCGGAGATGGCGGTGATCTTCCACCGCTGGATGGCGAGATCCGGCGCCGACCTACCGTCGGCTAGCGGGATTTTCCCCTAACCAGGACTCTCCCACCCGCGGGACACCGCCCCAGCCGGGACAAGCTCTAAGCTCCCGAACGGTCTCCCTGAATATGTGGTAGTGTAGTGCATGTTAGTGTAAGTGTGTGTGTAAGGGGAGAGGATAGGACAAGGAAGAGGAAGGACAGATCGCGCGCGGTCCATGGCCGTTTATTAGAGGACTGCTCCGGCATTCGCCTGGTGTTGATCGGAGAAGCTATGGAAAACTACCGATTAGAGCAGCCGGTCGCTAGAATTCTCCTCCAGACAGTGAATGAATTGGACCTAACTGAAAAGCTAGTGTCGAAAATCCTGCCGTCGGGACTTGAACCTAGGTCCTCCCGGTTAGAGGTGCTGCAGTGACATCAGCTTTGCCTCTTAATTCCTTAGAGCGTAGCATAATATAACCGGCAGACAGCGGAGATTCGCTTTCTCCGAGATCGCCACGTGCTCATGGTTGCATCAAACGACTTAAAAACATCACAAAGTATTTCGCTAAGGGAAGGGATCGCATAACTGACGGGAAAGATTAGCGGCAGATTCCAGAAGCGTGATGATCGAACCAATCGGAGGTCACGCATCACCCACGTGGCAGCAAAGAACTTTCCAAATGAAGTCGGGAGAAGAAAGCGAGGGAGCAACAAAATATTCAAGAGAAAAACACTTAGTACACACAAGTAGTTTAGCTAGCTCCCCTTTACAGAGCAACCCAGGCCGCCACTCACCTTTACAGAGTGCTCGGCTGGCGGAGTCCCCTTTACAGGCTCCGTTAAATTCTTCTTCCTTAAGGTCACCTTTCCCTGACCCTGCCATGGAAGCCCCCCCCTTCCCAACAAGTATGGGAAGGCAAACTTAGAGAGGCTCTAACCTCTGAAGACCCCGAAGCCTCGGCAGAGAGTGTTGCCATCTCCGCTGCCGCGGCTAGGCCGACTCTCTCACGTGCGGTGCTAGATAGCCTTTATCAGCTTCTGCTGGAGGAGTACGGTCTGGATGCGGTCGAGCCTACAAGACAAGGCCGCAAATCTCGGAAGCCCCGCAACGGGGGCAGGAGGAAAGCTAAGAAACGGTTCCGCTACGCCCGGACGCAGGAGCTCTATGAGATGATCCAAGCCTCTGGCCAAACGCCTGCTGACGGGCGTAGTTAGCGAGCCTAACAAGGTAACCATGGCGGAGAGGAGCGAAGTGTTTGATCTATACCAAACACTTTGGGGATCTTGCCCCCCTACAGATGTTGCGGGTCTTAGATCTTTCGATTCAGACCCAGCTAGCCCGATGGAAGCAAACTTTGTTTGCGCCAATCATCCCAATGGATGTAAAACGCAAGATCTGCTCTTTTAAGAGCAATACAGCTCCGGGCATTGACAAAATCAAACCCGCACATCTTAAGGGAGCAAGACTAATGGCCGATTTGGCCCGATTCTTTAACTTGGTCATCCTCTATGGCCAAATCCCCAGCGAGTGGTCCCGTAACAGGACCACTTTAATAGCAAAAGACGGTAAGGACCCGTCATGTGCCGCCAATTACCGGCCTATCACTATTTCATCTGTGATAGCGCGGGCCTTCTGGGGCCTCATGGAGAGGAGGTTGCGAGACCAAGTCTCGCTAAACCCACGACAGAAAGGATTTATTGCTGAGCCCGGCTGCTTCGAGAATGTTCAAATTCTTCACGAAGCGGTTAGGGCGATGAAGAAACACCACGGGGGAGTGTGTGTCCAACTGGACGTGGCTAAAGCCTTCGACACCGTCCCCCATACAGCTGTCGCATGGGCCCTGGAAAGGCAAGGTGCGCCGCCGGCTTTTGTGCGGCTAGTGACTGATTCTTACCGGGAAGTTCACACTTCGATTTCCCACCCTGACGGTGACATTGATATCCGCCTCCGTCGGGTGTCGGCAAGGTGATCCACTCTCTCCTCTTCTTTTTAATCTTGTTATGGACCAGCTGCTTCGGCGTCTCGAAACCAAACCGGGACTCGAGGTAGCTGGCCAAAGTCTTGGCGTCCTGGCTTTTGCCGATGACCTGATGGTCTTCGGCAGAAGCCCGCACGACCACCAAGACAAACTCTGTGTGACAGAGTCTTACCCCAAGGCCCTCGGTATGGAGGTAGCGGCCTCCAAGAGCTCTGCTTTCCATATCAGGGCTGGCCACAAGACCTGGACCATCCACGCCCCAGGCGCGCAAATCTTCGGTGGGGCAATCCCAGGTCTCCGTAGTGACCAGTCGCTGCGATACCTGGGAATGAGCTACTCGTCTTGGCGGGGCTTCGACGCCCTTGACCTGCCGGCGAGATTTCAAGACGCGCTGGGCCGGGTCCAGCGTGCAGCTCTGAAGCCCTACCAGAAGCTGCACTTGTGGCAGGCCTATATCCAGCCGCACTTTCTCCACCAGCTTGCACTCGCAATGCCATCGCGAGGTGCACTAGAGCGGCTGGACGTTGCTGTTCGCCTAGCGATCAAAGGCATCTTCCACCTCCCACGCTGCATCACCGACGGCGTGCTATATTGCAGACCGCGTGATGGCGGCCTGGGGCTCCAGAGGCTCTCGCAACTGGTGCCACGGGTCGCCCTTGCGTTGGGCTGTAAAATGGCGCGTCAGGACGACTCCTTCTGCGGTGACATCACCCGATGTCCGGACACCGAGGCCCGCCTGAAGCGGGCGGCAGCCGCCTCCCGCATCACCTGGCCCTGCTCTTTAGAAGAGGTTGTCACTCTGAAGAAAAGGCAGCTTAAAGAAGAGTTTCAACGTTGGACCCGCTTGAGCTGCCAAGGGAAGGGGGGCTTTGGCGCACGCCGACGACCCGGTGGGCAATGCCTTTCTGGCAAAGCCCACCCTGTTGAAGCCGTGTCGCTTCGTCACAGCCCTGCAACTGAGAACTGACACCGCTGGCAACCGGACTTCGTTGAACAGAGTCATCCCGCAGAAGGACATAAACTGAGAAGATGCCATGCTGCGCCCGAGACGCTGGGGAACATCTTGGGCCTCTGCGTCGGCACCAAGGCGGCGCGCATCAACCGGCACGATGAAATTAAACACTTCATCGAGGCGCGCCTCTTGGAGCAACGGGGGACAATGGTATCGACCGAAGTCTCTCTCAGTCTCCCTGACGGGTCCAGACTCAAACCCGACCTCATCGTGTTGAATGGGGAAGGGGCCTTTGTGGTCGACGTGACTGTCCGCCACGAAGGTGGGAATGGACTTGAAAGGGGGGCTGCGGAGAAGATTAGGAAGTACCGTCCTGCTCTCCCGATCGCGGCGCAGCTTCTGAAGACAGACAGCGCCAGCGTGCTCCCTGTCGTCGTGGGCGACACAGGAGCCATGCCTACGCAGACCATCGCGGCGCTTCGGCAGCTCGGCATCACGTCAGGCATGGACATGCGGACGATCTCTCTCGTGGCTCTCCGGTCCTCGATTGAGATCTACCACATGTTCATGGACTACGATGGTGTCGGGTAAGAACAGCAACGGGCCACCATGTAAATAGCCTTCTAACACTATCCATCTTTCAACCTTTAACTTTCACTATCCACTAGTTTTCAACTTCCGCCTTTTTCAAATGATAGCTCCCATGGTAGGTGGAAACACGTGTCATGGGATGCGAGTCTTGCGGTAACGCAAGGCGGCGGGTGGCCAAACACTCTAAGTGTAAGGCCTGTGGGGCACCTCCGCGTGGTTTTCCCTGGGAGCTCCTCTAGCCGCCAAGTCCCCTCCAGCGCTGCTGGCCCGCTTCCTAATTTTTCCAAGTCCGCTGCCTTGACAGTGGTTTGGCGGATGTAGATTCCATCGGGCGAGGGAGTCTCGTGCCCATGCGTGGAAGGATGGTGCTACACGCTGGACTAATTGGATGCACTACGGAACCCCGCCGTTACTGGGGGAAATGCGCTTCGGCGTAGTAAATAGCGACTTGAGAGAAGAGACTTGAGCGGAGAACGTGATAGAAAATACTGGCGATGACACTTGCTCTGAGAACTTAGTTGCAGAAACAGTGAGAGACAGTCTGGATAGGACGAGCTGGAGAGAGGAGGACTTTATAAAACTAGACTTAGGAAACTTATAGCGGGGTCAAATATTTACTGGCGTGTGACTGACCAGTACCTGCCGGCGTAATCAATATATCCATCATTCACTAAATCGAAATTAATTCCCTGTGGTGGATCGGTCGGACCGCCATTTTAAAAGCCCAATTAAAAGGGTTAGCAAACGCAGACGAGGTGGGATGTGACTGCTTCGTCCCGCATAGCGGCACCGTAATTCATGTTTTCGAGGAAGGTTGCGGACGGCTGCTGATTTCCCTGGCATGCGACGGGAGCACGGGATCCATCCTGCTGGGTACAAGGTCACTTCAACCCGCCGTTGGATCTTCACCGCCGGAATGACTAGTAAAACCCCTGAACGTGCAATCCCAATGACGTACGATTATCGCCACCATTATTTCAGTGAATGTGCCCGCCTCTATTTAAGTTAAACTGCAGTTCCGAATTGAAAGTTAAGAAAATAATTTTTAATTGTAATGAGATTTATATTATTCAATAAATGTGTTCCCGTCACTTAAAACGGGTAACACCACAAAAAAATCCTTCTGTGTATTATTCAACAGCTAGTGAACTCAATGCATCCCTTCGATCCAGAGCTCACACATTCTAGGTGCTCAATCCCGGAGCAGGATGGCAGGTAAGATGCGCGTTTGGCACCCACTAAAAAAATTGGCGCGTGTCCTCTTGTAGACAAATTACCCGTGTAACCCGTGAGTGATACTAAACTCCCTTCTGTAGTAGTTACTACCACTCGCGCAACTTTTCTTGAACGATATTGACGAAATGCGGGCGGAGTGGGGGTATTAGTTACAAAGACAGCCACTAGAGTATTTTCAGTAATGCCAACCTTTGGTTGATGAAAGTCAAACCCGCTATGTGTGCGGGCAGGTCATCGCTCTGGGTACAGCAGGGACAGTACATAGGAGTTTTAGGTGCCTTCCTTGAAGGTTCTGGACCTGCAACATATTTCTTTAGAGAATGGTAATAAAGCTGAACAGAAGTCTCGACTATGAAAGCAACTAGCTTTGACTAGCTTCTGTTTCGCGGCAACGAAGTTTTAATGCTGGGAATGTTGTCATCAGTGCTCGCTGCGATCTTTTGCCTTCAGCTGTTTATGGCTCCAGGGAGGGGGAAGCAAGGTCATCGGTCAAGAAAAGGTGCGCGAGTAGTAAACTGTTCATTACACAATGTAACTTTGCAGTAGTAGTTTGGAATAAATAAAATATGCACTTTCCAATACTATTATGGTAAAGTATATTTGTATAAATCTTACCCAATTGTCCCTCCTTTTACTTATTCAATTAATCTCGCAAAACATTTGCGTAAATATGAAGCTAAGTTTTTAAAACCAGACTATTATTTATCGGTGTTAGCTAGCTCTACTTGTGCTTGCAATTAACCTCAAGGAATTTATGTGGGTACCGAAAATCTCCCATTCCATTCATACGAGTACTTAAAAAATCTCTCAGAGAACTTGGCCAGGAATTTACTATATATGGAGGAACATCCGTATTTTACGGTCAATAATCGTAACTCTCGAATACGAAGCACCACAATAATGGTGTCATATTTGATATTTCTTCCCTGACTTTCTCTTTTAGGACATTACACGTATGACTCAATAAAATGAAACTTTTTTCATAAAACGTATATTTAAACTTCAAAATAAAAGCATCACTTGAACGTAACATATTACACACGAATTTCGAGAAGGCTCGGATATTTGATGATTGTTCTCTTAGGTTTTCCAATAAATCACAATAATTAACTTCACTTTTTGTATGGAAAAAGATTAAAATCACAATACAGAGGGTGACGTAATGAATCTGCCACCAATGTCGGATTTCAAAGTGAATCGACAATGTGACAAAATCAGATTACAGATTACACTTTCCAGAAAATTACTAACACTCGTAGATGACACTTTGTTCCATTACAATATACTCTGCAAAGAAAAATACAGAAATACAGTGGTGTTACAGTATTGCTACAGAATTTAACTTAATAAATTTCTATTCTCTTTACGTGGTCTAGACTGCTAGAAACATGATGGGAGAAAACCGACATCCATCTATTGCCGACTACAGGATATACGTTTTTTTTCATTTTGTCAAGTATTAATATTTTCCGAATGATAGTACTGAAATAAGGCAAAAGAATTTTAAAAAAATCTCAGAAATGTCAGGTAAAGTACCCCACAAAATTGAATAGTTTGTTTCAAATTGAAAGGGCGTAACATCAAACAACTCGATGAGAAAATATCAGTTTTGAGGAAATTAGCGCTTATGGTTTTGCCGCTAGCTTTGTTGATAGATTGGCACGTTTCTCCGGCAATCACTTTTTCTTTAGCAAGGATCTACAAAACTAAGTTCTGACTACAGTGTTAGCAGTGCGTGTAATTTATTAATGAAAAGGACGGGGTTTAATCACTTCTTCGTTATCAGGCCCGACAATAGATTTTTGTCGAAAATTCGCCGCTTTTTTCCAGCGGCGTTACAATAATTTATGTATACTCCACGAGTAGAAGCGAGGTAGTAAAAGAGTATAATTGGTGCACCAATAGATAAATTTTAGCACCGGAAAGGGTTCATGTAACTGATTTAATGCTAAAAGATTTCCAAAATTTCTGGAGTCATAGGAATATGTACAAATCACAGTATATGATGGTTACATGTTGTTACAATGCGTAACTACGTATAAAACACAAGAACATACTTTTAAAGTAGACGTAAATTAATATAAAAGTTGTTTTATCAATAGCCTTCACATACATGTTGATGCGCTCGAGTGATATTATTAAAGTATTGGTCTTGGCTTCTGAACGGGAAACCAAATAGCTTGTATAATAAAGGAGCTAAGCTGAAAATATTGAATGTTATAGAACAGTTCGAAAGCCATAGACCATAGATCTAAGAAGGAAGTTGGGTTGAGAGAAGAGCGAGGTTTTACGAGCGCGCTATACGCAGTAAAAGAACAATTGAAGAAAGAAGGGACTTTAAATGCAAAACACATGCGGCATTCACAGATCTAGAGAAGGAGTTTGATGAGGGGAACAGAATATTGCTTTCGATAATTTTTAAGAACAAGGGATATCCAAATCACCTAACAGAAGCTATTAAATCCGTCCATTGGAACCTCAATATGCTTAGATCTAAACGGTAATTTAACAAAGCAGATTCTCACACATAAGGAAGTGAGACAAGTTGCAGCCTCTCACCAACAGTTGCTAATATTTATATGGACATGTTCAGAGTATGGAAGGTACACAGGTAGATAAAGAAAATATAGGTGAAAATGTTTGTTTTAACTTCTGATGCTATGATGACAAATCATGAAAGTAGTGGAGACAAGCTACGAAATGAGATATATTTCTTAAATCATTAAGAAAGATTAAATTTCAACCAGTAAAATGTTTTGAAGGCAAATTTTTAGTTAGGACGAAAATTGTTATTGACAACAGAATTTTAAGACAAGTGTTGAATTTTAAGTAGTTAGAATGTTATGGTACGTATGTAAGAGAGAGAATTTAACGATAAATTAAATGAGTTTAGAAATATGTGGAAACATTCACAAGAAGTTAAAAAATAAAACTTGTTAAAGTAGTCATACAATTCTTTAAAACTACTTCCAATCATTAATAGCATTGCTGTTTTGAATGGAAGTGAATCAAAAGTATTCTCGGGAAGAGATAAAAGTAGAATTTAGGCGGCAGGCAATTTTCCTAAGAACTCTAGGATACACCATCCTACATAAGAAGGCGAATGCGGATATAAGAAAAGAGGTAAGTGTCACACCTGTGTTAAATAAAATCTCTACTAATAAAGACGAAATAGTGCGAACGCTTGGAAAGTATGCCAAATAAGAGATTGCGAGAGAGAGTCTTAGTTCTGCAATAAATCTTCAAGGAAAGAGAGAGATAAGAACGCGAAAGGAAAAGTGGTCATCCAAACAGGTTGAAGCATAATATTTGTTGCTAGACGAAGAACGTCGTAATGATCCCTTGTACATGACAAAAATTACGCATGGCGTGTTTAATGAGCCTAATAGCTTGATTTAAATATTAGCAGCATTTTTCAGCCCTTCCGGAGCTAGTTTATTTACATGATCGCCAAAAGTTCAAGAAAAGTAGAAAAATACTTTCCGACGTTACCCGTCACAGAGTGCCAAGATTCTTCTTGTTCAGTACAATTACAGTTTAAAATACGTGTGAGGGAATATCAGGTTCTGTTGTCTCATGGCGTTAATAAAGTCAAAACATACGTAAATAGATAATGAGAAATAACTTTCTATCGAAAGCCGTAGCTCCGTGCCTAAGTGTTAGTTTACAGTCTGAAGTTGCGGTCTGATTCCGGAAATATGTTTGGTTTTTCCGGAGTATAAACTACATCTTCGAAGAATAACTAATCTAGAATAAATTGCATTCAATCCGGCGCGTGTCACGATGGGGCCGTGCATGCATTGCCGCTTGCGGAAGAGGAGGTCGCGGGTTTGAATCCCGCCCTTTTCGAGTGATTCCGTGGAGCCTCGTAATGAAACAAAGTAATAGAATAAAATATTACAAGTTTCGTTACGTTGTTCCCGGAAAAGTCTCGTAATGTTATAAGTGCTATTTAAAACTTATACGTTGCATTACGGGGCCTTTCCACCGGGAATCGCTCGGGGAGGGTCTCCTCCGCCGGGAGTCGGCGCGCGTCTGAATCTTCTTCGAAAAGCAAATACATGAGGCCCCATCGGGGGGCGTTTTGCAAAAGTGTTGTTGGGTTTTATTGCAAAATTCAGCAAAATCGCCCGCGCATGGCATCACACTGGGACCTCCCAAAGCAGAGCAGACGGGGCGGCTAGGCGGAGGTCCCGGAGCACGGCTAGCCTCGAACCCGATTCCTCCGCTTTGTTAGGTCTCAATGCTAGCCATGCGCCACCAGGGCACGAAGGCAAATCGAGTAATTAATCTATATGAAGTCAACAAGCACTTAGACACGTGTTCACACGATAAAAATGCCGTTTGCGTCACACCGAGATACGAACCCGGTACCTTTACAATGGTAGGCAACCACTTTACCATGTGCTACAGTTTCGACGTAGTTTCGGCTTTAAAATTACTATCTGTATGTTACGATTATTATATAGCGCACTGTGTCTCAACCCTTTAGACTTCTTGAAAAAGGTTTTCTCGGTATAAACCTTAAATTGATTTATTGATTTATTGATTTATTGATTTATTGATTTATTGATTTATTGATTTATTGATTTATTGATTTATTGATTTATTGATTTATTGATTTATCGATTTATTGATTTATCGATTTATTGATTTATCGATTTATTGATTTATCGATTTATTGATTTATCGATTTATTGATTTATCGATTTATTGATTTATCGATTTATTGATTTATCGATTTATTGATTTATCGATTTATTGATTTATCGATTTATTGATTTATCGATTTATAGATTTATCGATTTATCGATTTATCGATTTATCGATTTATCGATTTATCGATTTATCGATTTATCGATTTATCGATTTATCGATTTATCGATTTATCGATTTATCGATTTATCGATTTATCGATTTATCGATTTATCGATTTATCGATTTATCGATTTATCGATTTATCGATTTATCGATTTATCGATTTATCGATTTATCGATTTATCGATTTATCGATTTATCGATTTATCGATTTATCGATTTATCGATTTATCGATTTATCGATTTATCGATTTATCGATTTATCGATTTATCGATTTATCGATTTATCGATTTATATTTATTGACTTATTGACTTATTGACTTATTGACATACTGATTTACTTATTTACTTATTTACTTATTTACTTTTGCTTATTTCTATTTATATTTACTATTTGCTTATTATATTTCTTTATGTTGCTTATTTACTTGTTTCTTGTTGCTTATTTGCTTGTTACTTATTTACTTTTGCTTATTCTTGTTGACTTGTTCTATTTACTTTTGCATTGTATTTACTTTTACTTATTTCTTATTTCTTGTTACTTATTTACTTATTGTATTTACTTATTTGCTATTTACTTGTTTACTTGTTTGCTTATTTCTTATTTATATTTGCTTATTTCTATTTACTTGTATTTACTATTTACTTATTACTTATTTACTTGTTACTATTTACTATTTACTTATTTACTTATTTACTTATTTACTTGTTACTATTTACTTGTTACTTGTTTACTTGTTTACTTGTTTACTTGTTTACTTGTTTACTTGTTTACTTGTTTACTTGTTTACTTGTTTACTTGTTTACTTGTTTACTTGTTTACTTGTTTACTTGTTTACTTGTTTACTTGTTTACTTGTTTACTTGTTTACTTGTTTACTTATTTACTTATTTTTACTTGTTTACTTGTTTACTTGTTTACTTGTTTACTTGTTTACTTGTTTACTTGTTTACTTGTTTACTTGTTTACTTGTTTACTTGTTTACTTGTTTACTTGTTTTATTTACTTATTTACTTATTTACTTATTTACTTATTTATTATTTTGTTTTAGTTTAGCTTTTCAAATTATTTATGCTTTTAAATGGAAGCTTATTTAGGAAAAAAATTATTTAGCGCAGTTTTTAGTTTAGTCTTTCTAAAATGAAGTTTTGAATCATTTTTAACTGAAGCTGTTTTCAGAAAAAGAAAAAAAAGTAAATTAAGAAAAGTAATTAAATAATTAATCTCTAAAAAATAAACTTCAGATAAAAGATTAAATCCATAAATAGATAAAATCGAAAAAACTTAAATCAAAAAATGAAATGATAACGATAAATAAAATGATAAATAAATAAATAATAAAATAAATCGATAAATCGATAAATCGATAAATCGATAAATGATAATCAGATAAATCGATGAATCGATAAATCGAAGAAAATCGATAAATCGATGAAAATCGATAAATCGATGAAAATCGATAAATCGATGAAAATCGATAAATCGATGAAAATCGATAAATCGATGAAAATCGATAAATCGAAGAAAATCGATAAATCGATAAAAAATAAATAAATAATAAATAAATAAATAAATAAATAAATAAATAAATAAATAAATCGATAAATAGATAAATCGAAATAAATAGATAAATCCATAAATAGATAAATCGAATTGATTTATTGATTTATTGATTTATTGATTTGATTTATTGATTTATGGTTTATTGATTTATTGATTTATTTATTTATTGATTTATTTATTTATTTATTTATTTATTTATTACTTATTGATTTATTGATTTATTTATTCATTTATTCATTTATTTATTTATTCATTTATTCATTTATTCATTTATTCATTTATTCATTTATTCATTTATTCATTTATTCATTTATTCATTATTTATTCATTTATTGATTTATTGATTTATTGATTTATTGACGTATTGATTTATTGATTTATTGATTTATTGATTTATTGATTTATTGATTTATTGATTTATTGATTTATTGATTTATTGGATTTATTGATTTATTGATTTATTGATTTATTGATTTATTGATTTATTGATTTATTGATTTATTGATTTATTGATTTATTGATTTATTATTTATTGATTTATTGATTTATTGATTTATTGACGGTTGATTTATTGATTTATTGATTTATTGATTTCGATTTGTTGATTTGTTGATTTGTTTGTTGATTTGTTGATTTGTTGATTTGTTGATTTGTTGATTTGTTGATTTGTTGATTTGTTGATTTGTTGATTTGTTGATTTGTTGATTTGTTGATTTGTTGATTTGTCGATTTGTTGATTTGTTGATTTGTTTGTTGATTTGTTGATTTGTTTGTTGATTTGTTTGTTGATTTGTTTGTTGATTTGTTTGTTGATTTGTTGATTTGTTTGTTGGTTTTTTGATTTGTTTGTTGATTTGTTTGTTTATTTGTTGATTTGTTTATTGATTTATTGATTTATTGATTTATTGATTAGATTTATTGATTTATTGATTTATTGATTTATTGATTTATTGATTTATTGATTTATTGATTTATTGATTTATTGATTTTATTGATTTATTGATTTATTGATTTATTGATTTATTGATTTATTGATTTATTGATTTATTGATTTATTGATTTATTGATTTATTGATTTATTGATTTATTGATTTATTGATTTATTGATTTATTGATTTATTGATTTATTGATTTATTGATTTATTGATTTATTGATTTATTGATTTATTGATTTATTGATTTATTGATTTATTGATTTATTTGATTTATTGATTTATTGATTTATTGATTTATTGATTTATTTATTTATTGAAATTTATTGATTTATTGATTTATTGATTTATTTATTTACTTATTTATTTATTTATTGATTTATTTATTTATTTATTTATTTATTTATTTATTTATTGATTTATTTATTGATTTATTTATTTATTGATTTATTTATTGATTTATTGATTTATTTATTTATTGATTTATTTATTGATTTATTTATTGATTTATTTATTGATTTATTGATTTATTTATTTATTTATTTATTTATTTATTCATTTATTCATTTATTTATTTATTCATTTATTCATTTATTCATTTATTCATTTATTCATTTATTGATTTATTGATTTATTGATTTATTGATTTATTGATTTATTGATTTATTGATTTATTGATTTATTGATTTATTGATTTATTGATTTATTGATTTATTGATTTATTGGATTTTATTGATTATTGATTTATTGATTTATTGATTTATTGATTTATTGATTTATTGATTGATTGTTTTATCGATTGCTTTATTGATTGATCTATCGATTGATTGACTTGTTGATTTATTGATTAATTTATTGATTGATTTGCTGATTGAATTATTGATTGATTTATCGATTGATTTATTGATTTATCGATTATTTATTGATTTATTGATTTATTAATATATTTATTTATTGATTTATTTATTTATTTATTTATTTATTTATGTATTTCATTTACTTATTTATTTACTTACTTATTTATTTATTTATTTATTTATTTATTTCATTTATTTATTTACTCATTTATTTACTTATTTATTTATTTATTTATTTTATTTATTATTTATTATTTATTTTAGATAGCATGTGGTTAATATGGACTTAGTTGTTTTAACTGAAGCTGCTGATTTTTCAGGGAAGAGATAAAATTATAAATAATTTTCTGCAGCCTAAATTGTACTTTTATCTCTTCCTGAAAATCAACAGCTTCCCCAGTTAAAAAGCATTCAAAATTCCATATTTGAAAAAAAGCCTAAAAACTAAAAACGCAAATAAATAAATAAATAAATAAATAAGTAAATAAAAATAAGTAAATAAGTAAATAAGTAAATAAGTAAATAAGTAAATGTAAGTAAATACAAATAAGCAAATGGGCAAACAAGTAAGAAGTAGCAAGTAACAAGCAACAAGTAACAAGCAACAAGTATGGAGCAACAAGTAACAAATAACAAACAATAAGTAATAAGCAAATAAATAAATAAGCAAATAAGGTCATAAAATACAAATAAGTAAATAAGTAACAAGTAAATAAGTAATACAAATAAGTAAATAAGTAATATCGTAAGTAATATCGTAAGTAATATTTAGTAAAGTAAATAAGTAATATTTAGTAAAGTAAATAAGTAATAAGCAAACATAAATACAAACATAAAATAAGTAACAAGTAAATACAAATAAGTAAATACAAATAAGTAAAATAAGCAAATAAGTAACAAGTAAATAAGCAACAAGTAAACAAGTAACAAGCAAATAAGTAAATAAGTAAATACAACACAAACAAGTAAATAAGTAACAAGTAAATAAGTAAAGTAAATAAGTAAATAAGTAAATAAGTAAATAAGTAAATGGGCAATACAACAAGTACAAGTAAATAAGTAAATAAGCAACAAGCAACAAGTAAATAAGTAACAAGTAAATACAAATAAGTAAATACAAATAAGTAAATAAGTAAACAAGCAAATAAGTAAATAAGTAAATAAGCAAATAAGCAAATAAGCAAATATAAATAAGTAAATAAGTAAATAAGTAAAATAAGAAAATAAGTAAATACAAATAAGTAACAAGGCCATAACAAGCAAATACAAATAAGCAACATAAATAAGCAACAAGTAAATAAGTAAACTGCAAGTCAGTAAATCAGTATGTCAATAAGTCAATAAGTCAAGTCAATAAGTCACGTCAATAAGTCAATAACAATAGGTCAATAAAATCAATAAATCAATAAATCAATAAATCAATAAATCAATAAATCAATAAATCAATAAATCAATAAATCAATAAATCAATAAATCAATAAATCAATAAATCAATAAATCAATAATTAATAAACTAATAAATAAATAAATCAATAAATCAATAAATCAATAAATCAATAACCAATAAATCAATAAATCAATAAATCAATAAATCAATAAATCAATAAATCAATAAATCCAATAACCAATAAATCAATAAATCAATAAATCAATAAATCAATAAATCAATAAATCAATAAATCAATAAATCAATAAATCAATAAAATCAATAACTAATAAATCAATAAAATCAATCCCCTAATCATAAATTAATCAAACCAATCACCAATAACGGAAACACTAATAAATCATTCAAACCAATCACCTAATCATAAATCAATCGAAATCAACAAATCAATAAATCAATAAATCAATAAATCAATAAATCAATAAATCAATAACCAATAAACTAATAAATCAATAAATCAATAAATCAGTCAAATCAATAAATCAATAAATCAATAAATCAATAATAATCAATAAATCAATAAATCAATAAATCAATAAATCAATAAATCAGATAAATCAATAAATCGATAAATAAATAAATAAATCGGGATAAATAAATAAATCGATAAATAAATAAATCGATAAATAAACAAATCGATAAATAAATAAATCGATAAATAAATAAATCGATAACTGATAAATCGATAAATCGATAAATCGATAACTCGATAAATCGATAAATCGATAAATCGATAAATCGATAAATCGATAAATCGATAAATCGATAAATCGATAAATCGATAAATCGATAAATCGATAAATCGATTTAAGGTTTATACCGAGAAAACCTTTTTCAAGAAGTCTAAAGGGTTGAGACACAGTGCGCTATATAATAATCGTAACATACAGATAGTAATTTTAAAGCCGAAACTACGTCGAAACTGTAGCACAGTGGTAAAGTGTGTCGTTTCACCATTGTGCTGTACCGGGTTCGTATCTCGGTGCGACGCAAACGGTATTTTATCGTGTCAACACGTGTCTAAGTGCTTGTTGACTTCCATATAGATTAATTCACTGATTTGCTCAGCCCTGGTGGCGCATGGCTAGCATTGAGACCTAACAAAGGGAGGAATCGGGCTCGAGGTTGGCCTCGTGCCCGGGACCTCCGCCCAGCCCGCCCCCGTCTGCTCTGCTTTGAGTGTCCCAGGTGATGCCATGCGCGGGCGATTTGCTGAATTTTGCAATAAACCCAACAACACTTTTTTGCAAAACGCCTCTGGATGTAAATTCCCGCGTATTTGCTTTCGAAGAAGTTATTCAGACGCGCCGACTCGGCGGAGGAGATTCTTCCCGAGCGATTCCGTGAAAGGCCCCGTAATGCAACGTATAAGTTTTAAATAGCACTTATAACATTACAGGGCTTTCTGGGAACAACGTAACGAAACTTGTAATATTTTATTCTATTACTATGTTTCATTACGAGGCTCACGGGAATCACTGAAAAGGGCGGGATTCGAACCTGGCGACCTCCTCTTCCGCAAGCGGCAATGCATGCAACGCCCAATGTGACACGCGCCGGATTGAATGCAGTTTATTCTAGATTAGTTATTCGAAGATGTAGTTTATACCCGGAAACCAACATATTTCCGGAATCGAAACCGCAACTTCCAGACTGTAAATCCAACACTTAGGTATCGGAGCTACGGCTTCGATAGAAAGTTATTTCTCATTATCTATTTACGTATGTTTTCTTGACTTTTGTTAACGCCATTAGACAACAGAAACCTTATTCCTCACACGTATTTTAAACTGCAATTGTACTGAACAAGAAGAATCTTGGTACCTGTGACGGTAACGTCGGAAAGTATTTTTTTTCTACTTTTCTGAACTTTTGGCGATCATGTAAATAAACTAGCTCCGAAGGCTGAAAATGCTGCTAATATTTAAATCAAGCCATTAGCTCATTAAACGCCAGCGCGTAATTTTTGTCATGTACAAGGGACGCCATGACGTTCTTCGTCTAGCAACAAATATTATGCTTCAACCTGTTTGGATGACCACTTTTCCTTTCGCGTTCTTTATCTCTCTCTTCCTTGAAGATTTATTGCAGAATCCAAGACTCTCTCGCACCCTTATTTGGCATACTTTCCAAGCGTTCGCACTATTTCGTCTTTATTAGTAGAGATTTTAGTTTAATACAGGTGTGACACTTAATTTTTCTTATATCCGCATTCGCCTTCTTATGTAGGTTGCATCCAGAGTTCTAGGAAAATCTGCCTGCCGCCTAAATTCTACTTTTATCTCTTCCCGAGAATACTTTTGATTCACTTCCATTCAAAACAGCAATGCTATTAATGATTGGAAGTAGTTTTAAAGAATTGTATGACTACTTTAACAAGTTTTATTTTTTAACTTCTTGTGAATGTTTCCACATATTTCTAAACTCATTTAATTTATCGTGTACCTCCTCTTTACATACGTACCATAACATTCTAACTACTAAAATTCAACACTTGTCTTAAAATTTGCTGTCAATAACAATTTTCGTCCTAACTAAAAATTTGCTCTTCAAAACATTTTTATCATTGAAATTTTAATCTTCTTAATGATTTAAGAAATATATCTCATTTCGTAGCTTGTCTCCACTACTTCATGATTTGGTCATCATAGCACTGTAGTTAAAACAAACATTTTCACCTATATTTTCTTTATCTACCTGTGTACCTTCCATACTCTGAACATGTCCATATAAATATTACAACTGTTGGTGAGGCTGCAAACTTGTCTCACTTCTCATGTGAGAATCTGCTTTGTTAAATTACTGTTTAGATCTAAGCACATTGAGGTTCCAATGGACGGGATTTCCAATAGTTTCTGTTAGGTGATTTGATATCCCTTGTTCTAAAAATTATCAGTTAGCCATTCTGTTCCTCATCAAACTCCTTCTCTAGATCTGTGAATGCCATGTTTTGCATTTTATGTCCCTTCTTTCTTCAATTGTTCTTTTACTGCGTATAGCGCGCTCGTAAAACCTCGCCTTTCTCTCTCAACCCAACTTCCTCTAGATCTATGGTTCATGGGCTGAACTGTTCTATAACATTCAATATTTTCTAGCTTAGTCTCTTTATTACAAGCTATTTGGTTTCCCCGTTCAGAAGCCAAGACCAATACTAATAATATCACTCGATGCATCAACATGTATGTGAAGGCTATTGATAAAACAACTTTTATATTAATTTACGTCTACTTTAAAAAGTATGTGTTCTTGTGTTTTATACGTAGTTATGCATTGTAAATAACATGTAACCATCATATACTGTGATTTGTACATATTCCTATGACTCCAGAAATTTTGGAAATCTTTTAGCATTAAATCAGTTACATGAACCCTTTCCGGTGCTAAAATTTACTCATTGGTACTAACGGTTCTTTTTACTACTCTCGCTTCTCTTCGTGCAGTATACAGAAATTATCGTGCGTCGCTGGAAAAAGCGAAGAATCTTTCGACAAAAGTTCATTGTCGGCCTGATAATGGAAGAAGTGATTAAATTTGTCCTTTCAACAGTAAATTACACGCACTGCTAACACTGTAGCTGGGGAACCTAGGCTTCCAGGTAGATCCTTGCAAAGAAAAGGTGATTGCCGGCAAAAGGTGTCAATCTATCAACAAAGCTAGCGGCAAACTATGCGCTAGTTTCTCAAATTGATATTTTCTCATCGATTTGTTTGATGTTACGTCCCTAATTTAGAAGATTTAATTAAGAAATTGTAATTATTGAGTTATACGTGTTATGTCCTAACAGAGGGTCTACAATAAATATGAATATGACGCCATTATTGCTGTGTTTCATACTGAACGATTGTTAGATATTGACTGTAAAATTCATGTTCTTTACATATAAGTTCCGGCCAAGTTCTCTGAGAAGGTTTTGTGGCACTGTATGAATGGTATGGAATATTTTCCAGCCTACAAATACTTTTGAGTTTAGTTGCAAAGGTAGAGCTAGCCAACACCAATAAATAATAGTCGAGTTTTTAACATTTAGTTTTATATTTACGTAAAGGTTTTGTGAGATTAATTGAATATGTAAAAGGAGGGGATGGTTGGTATGATTTATACAAAAATACTTCCCTTACAGCATTGAAAAGTGTTTATTTTATTTTAACACTACTCTTAAGGTGACATTGTGAATATTGGAACTGGAGCCAACAAAGATTATACAGAATCTGTAGCTGTCTTGTATCGGCTGATTGTACTGATGCCGCTGGTAATGCGACACCTGGAAACATAACATTTTGATTACACAGTTTTCCTATTTTATTTTTAAAAGAAATGGCAGTAAAGGGTAGTTCATAAAATAATCTTTATATCATGAGAAATAACATGATATTTAGTTTTGCTGATTACATTTGAATCTTAGATGAATTTTCAGAATCCCCATCTCTGACTGTGCTTCTCGTCCAGTTCCTTTTGATCCATTGCGCAAATGCTGAGATGACCCCTGGTTTTGCATCTGGACAGAAATTTAGCTTCTTTACTGCGTACGTCTTCTATAATCCAGTGGGAAACATACAGGTATTCAAATTATCGTTTCAAATTATTGGGGCAGAAATATTATTCTTTAACGAATGACATCATGAATAAGATTTCCAAAATTTATTGCTTATTTATTCTTGAATATAGATTTTATTAGATGAGCTTTTTTCATTCTAATTCAAGTATATATGACTTAGTAGGGATCACAGAATTTTAAGATGTGCACATAATTCAATTCCCCATATAATGTCATATATTTAGTTTTAATCATTTCTTTAATGTAAAATAAAATAATAAATACATAAATGTGTACATATCTTTTATAATTATTCCCATCGAGTTGTAATTTTTTCAATTGTAGTTAAATCATACGTTATATGTGTAGAAAAGTGGGAGAAATATAAAAGCATCAAAATCAATTGCCGCAGGAAACTGGGAAACAAACTTCATCTATTCATAATTGTTTTAATTATTTAAACTTAGTGCTAATGCCGGATATCCGGCGCGGGTCGGTAGTACCATGAGGGCTAATGTTTCCGGCGCGCGATGTTTCGTCTGCTTTCTGATTTTATTCCTAGGGGGCAGTACAAGCTATTGGCTTGGCACGACATCTACAGCTTCCTAAAAGTACTAAGTAGCTGTAGTATTTTTTCTGACCAATAAAGGGAGCCTAAGGAGTGTTTAAGCCGAATCCATCTGCACGTCGTGCGCGGCGGAGGCGGGCGGGCGGCCGGCGTTGACTGACAAAGGAGTCGCTCGGTACTTGGACCGCGCGCAGGTCAAAACATGCGAAATTATATGGCTCCAGCACCCTCCACCAAGGATGGTGGGGCAATAAAAATCTCTGTGCACAATCTACCCATCCTGTTTTTTGTGCCTCACTTTGTGTTGAGGCAGAAGGTCGGAAGATACACCGACTCGCCTGACACAGCGACATTTTCCGACTATCGCCCCATCAGAAACTTAAAAAAAAAAAAAAAGAGAGCTCAGCGAAGATGCGTCGTTTGTTTTAAGAACAATCTACGTCGTGAATCCAGCTACATGTGTGCGCAATGTGACGTAGGATTATGTGTGCATCCATGTTTCATGATTTACCATACCAAAAAAACATTAAATCGCTTACTGCCTTAAACATTTTTAAAAAACAAATAAATTTTAAAAAATTAAAAAAATTAGAAATAAATTTTAAAAAATATTTCTAAATTCGCCAGTGCCGGTCCAAAGTCCGGATCAATAAGAAGGATGGGAAATATAAGCAGTTTACTCCCCGCGCCGCGCCCCCTTCAAAGGGCGCACGCCCGAAAAGAATGCAGGCCACAGGCGACCCAAGCGGGCCGGGTGACTCAGCGCCCGGGGACGCGCTGATGCCACAACAACTAAGCGCTTAAAGGGTTAAGTTTTCCGACGACACACGTCGAAATAGTCGACTACGAGATAGCGCCTGGCCCATATACTAATTGCACAGTCATCTGTGCCTGTAGAACCCTCTGTTTCCAGACGTCTGGGCGAAGACGTCTGGTTAGCTTTTCTATATCGTTCAGGGAAATATAATTATCAAGTCCAAGAAGTAAGTTCAGAATTCAGATTCTACAATCACCCATATGGATTGCAGTAAATCCAGTTTTAGAAAATGATATGTAGTACATTTAAAAAGATTACTGCGTACAGATAGTCTAGAAGTAGCAAATTATTATTCACTGTAAAACAAGTATGCCGTCCTTGAAGTGACTTAGCGGTTCGGCAAAACACTCATTAAAAGATTATTTATTTCTCTCTCTTTCCCCAGTAGGCCTATGGTTCCGAAGGATTAAAGAAAAGCAACAACGAGAAATATAAAAGGCAATATCAAAATCGTCTGATGTTAAAGCTACAAAAATAATTAATACAATTGAAATAAAATTTGAACCTTTATACTGTATCAAATACCTAAAACAAAATTTAAACAGCACGAAAAACATTACATTGTAAAACACTAACTAAGCCATTATGTAAGAAAAGTAACAAAAGTGAGAAATTTATCTGGAAATAATAAACAAAGCAAGTTTCAAGGCAATATGACCTAAGAAAAAACAGCAAACTTCTTGAAGTTTTATTACGAAAAATTACAGTAAACTAAGGGTATAAATTGTTTCGCTTTGTCATATTTCTCCTCCATAATTAAATAGTGATACAATATTTATCGTTATTTTAGACAAACAAATTATGTCTACTGATAATAGTAAATAAATAATAGAAAAGCAATTATGTCATCATTATTATTATAAAGAGAATAAATATTAAAAACCCCTATCATTAGTTAATAAAAAATTACAACTTAAATCAAACAGACACTCTGAATGTTTATAACAAAAATAACCAATAGAAAATGTTTACTAGGTAAAATCCTGCAAAGAAAGTACGTAAAGGTAATAAATAGAGTCAGGATTTCCATGCAAATGCACGTTTTTATTTAAGTTTAGTAGAGATTTTGAACTTTATAACTAGACATTTCATGAGAAACTTGTTTAACAAATACATACTTTTTGCATACATGTTTGCATGTTTTGGTAGTTTTTGGAGAAATCCATGCATAATGCATGTTTGGAGGTTTTTAAAAATAATATTGCATATTTAAATATTTGGCATATTAAATACTTTCTTATTATTTCTCTGCATAATTTGTGAATATTTTGTATAGAATAGTACACTGATCCTTGATACTGAAGCACGCAGTTGTCTTTGGGGCTTTTGTTATACTTCACATTGAAACCTTGAGGTACACCATTTGAGTTTGCGACGCGAGTACACGTGCGGCGAGCAACGATCCGGAAATGAATTATCAGCGCCATGTGATACGTCGCAAAGGATCCGAAAAACGGAAATGTACACGAAGCCGAACTCAACATATTTTGATAACCGAGATTGGAAGAGGAAAATAATCAAGAGCATGCTCTCAGACTGCTTGCGTGCAGAGGATAAACACCATTTCCTTAATTGTGAAATGAAGTATAAAATGGCTTCTTCGAAGGATTCGTGTGCAACACTTCTCAAACAAAGGATTGGAAACTACGATTGTCTGGAGGATAGAAATATTTGGAGAAGTGGGTGAGACACGTAGAAATTGCATTAAGTGTTAAATTCAAATTGAGACTTGTAGTTTCTCCAAAATATAAAAGCATTTTCTTTGGTGAAAAAAAATTCGGAAAAGGCAGAATTGGCTTAGATTTCGTCTTTGAAGCATACTCTAGTTAGGTCTTGTGATGTAAAAAGGCCATTTTCTGCATTCAAATACAGTTTATTTCTGACAAAAGAATGAATTTGACATAGAACAGTTTAGAAAAATATTAATTGTCCACTTTTAAAAAGTTATAACTAAAAATGAAGTAAAATAAAATTTCATTGTGCAGGTTTTGTCCTTTTTACACGGCATCGTGCATATTTGGCTATTTGATAGTGTATGTTTGCATGCATATTTTAGCATTTGTGAGTGCATGAAAATCCTATCTTGTAATAAATCACCAACTACTCCTCACACGAATTTAAAAGACTAGAGGAAAATATTTTTATTGGGAAATAGAGTTTTAATACTTATTATACACAACACAAATTTAAGTGAAAATTCTATTTTTAACGCCAAGGTAACGCCAAAGTACGTACATTCATCGTGTATAATACACCATTACTTTGTAAAAACGAATTTTTTCACATAATTCTTTTTTAGCAAATTACTTGTTAATTTTAATAACATATGCCAAGCAGGAGAGCCAGGAAAAATAACCATGTGACTTCAGAGGAAGAAAACATATGTAAATTCGTTTCTCATCTCCATTGCATATCCAGAAAACAAATCTGAAAATGTAAGAAATAACATATAGCGTATTATAATTCATTGAAATCGTAATTTTCATCGATATAACATTACGCGTAAGCTTCCTAACTTATTAAGTTCTAGTATTAAATTATAAATAAAGAAATTGTTATAACGCTAAAGAAATTCGAAGATTTCATCACTTATTAATTAAAATAAACCAGAAATATTCAATATTATGCAATACATAAAATGTTGGGGAGAAAAAGAAAAACAAGTAAAATGAAACCTGCACGATTATGAAAGCTAAAAACAAAAGCTAGTACATGATCTTGATAAACTTCCTAATTAAAATCACTTAAATTTAACAATATTAACACGTAGTGTACGTCATAGCTGAAAGGTTTACCATTCTTTTATAAGCATTAAAACTTTAAAATGGAAGTTTACAAAAACAAAACAATAACTGGAAAATCGAAAACATAATTATAGAATAATATATTCCCAGCCAGTAATATTCTCCTGAAAACATTAAGAATGCAAATACGAAATATAGAAACTGCAAACATACAGAGTTAAAAAAATGCGCAACTAATGCTTTTAAATAACCACTAATTACTCATATATACAATATTTAAAACAATTAGAAAATGATAAAATAAAAGTAAAGCATTTATGCCCAGGAATACTTCCTCTATGTCAAACCCCACATTGAAGTTAATGGATTACATACAGAATTTCAACATCCGTACTCTATCATACCGGCATATATTTCTTTTCAGAAAATTTATTAAATCGAATATAAGAGAAGAAAATGTGGAAAAAAAGGCAATAGTAGAACGAACTATCCAAAAACAAATTAGGAATCATCACTAAGCCCGTGGCACGTCAGTCCGTGAAGTATTGATGGATGGATGGATGATATCACAAGGAATGTTTATTTTGTTCAATCTTGGAACCGCTTCTGGCACACTCGCTGCAGGTGTGGTTGGCGTCTGGTAATATGCCCTTCCATTTTATTTCAGGGATATTTGCAAGAAGATTCCCAGCAAAACTGCATAATTTTGTACTTTGAAATCACCTGTAAATATTACCATTGAATTTAGTTTAAACAATTCTCGAAAAGCATTTCAAATGGTATTACAATTATTTAAATTTTATAATCTGTGAAATAGATACATTGCCGGTTGTCGAGACATTATTATTTTAGATTTATTAATATTTATTATACTATCACGGGGACGTATCACGTTCTATGCCCAATTTATGGAAGTATTCACCAAATCTTCTAAAGCCCTTCAGTACCTTTAGTGAACACAACGACAACTCCTTTACGGCCACTATCTTACCAACTCATTTAGCCCCTTTTTGTTTTGTTTGAAAACATCGCCACTTGCTTTCCCATCATATTCACACCAATCCTACTTCACACAACAAATACACAGCAACAGATGCCTGAGTCGAGGAACCTGAAAAGCAAATATCTTTCTATCTTGGTAGTTCATTGCTAGAATTGGCTCAATAAAAAATCATATATTCATTTCACAAAAACATGGAAATTTATTAAACAATTTAAAACAATTGTTTATATTGTATAACTTTACCTATATAAAATTAAATCTTTGTCATGACAATTCCAACCTTATGTCTTCGCGCGCTTATGGACCGTCTTTATCCATCTCCGACGCCGCCGTCTTCAGGTCCACCATCTTATCTCTTCTTTTCTCGGAATCACACTTCAATTACCGCTCATCAGATCAATAAACTATTTGCTGCTAACATTCCAGTCCAATCACAGACAACTTCGCCCAAGCCCTCAATGTCCCTCCAACTCGTTCACATGAAATATTTTAAGCTCCACTGTCACACTTAGTGTTCAAATGTTGATGTTCTCTCAATATCCATTGCCTAGTAGATGCTTACAAGTCCCCAAAGAAAAAAAAATAACATTAATTGGAGCACGATCCGTTCATGAGCACGACATCAGTCACAATGAATGTCTCTCGCATTCTTTCAGCCCTGCAAAGCTCGGTCCATTTTTCGATTGTTTATTTGCAGATAACACTTCGTACCTAGCCAATCTCTAAATTTCTTGCAGAACAAACTAGCCGTCTTCACGACTGTCACTGTTTTTTCCGCCAATCCCTGAATTCTGTACAGAAATAAATAGCCGTCTCCGCGATTGTCACTCATGAATATGTTGACCTTGACGACGGCTCGCTTACCGTTGCTACGCTAGCATATTCACATAATTTATCCCCTTTAATTGACGCCATTTATAATAAATATTGTATAATATTCAGTGACATATTGGTATGTCACAATGCAGATACGAGTATATTACTCAACTGTCCGTTTAATGAAACGGAGTCTTCTATGCAACGTTCCTAACACGGTACCCTTCCATCATGTCCCGTGTAACTGTCGGGGCTTTGTAGCCTTCCAAGTTTCCCTGACCATAGGGCTTACATACTCGGAAGAAAGTCTTCAATTTTTTTAATAACTGCAGTTGGTCATCCACGAATAAGTACCTAGTGAGCGACAATCACTTTCTCATGCGTTTTCTATTTTGAAGTAAATATGTTGCGTTTGGGTAGGATATGTACTATGTGATACGTATTATTCTTCCAAATTTTCTATACTCAGCTTATCATTATCCAACACCGCCAACTGTATCTCGAGTTCCAACATTTTTTAACGTTTTCCAAGTCGCTTTCAGAAGTTCTCCTGCAACATTTGGCACATTCTCCGCGACTCTGAACAAACTTTGCGTATATTCCTAAAAAAAAAAGCTGGCGGCGCTAGCCGAATTCGTTTACTACGCTTCGTGAAGTCATGAAGGTTAAGCGAATTCGAGACTCGCAGGTTCGTGGTAGGGTGACCGGCCAGGAACTCCGGGATTTAACGGAGTCGAACCCCAGGTCGAAGGGATAAAAGGAACCGACAGCGACGTGACGAGATTCAACTAATACAGTAATTACTTAATAACAGTAATGAAAGTAATTACTTGTCATTACGTAGGATTACTACAACAAAAGCGCTCAACGCCCAACAAGGGTTAAAAGACGCGTTGCTTCAACAACGACGAAACAAATTTTAAAAAATTAGAAACTTTGTTCTGAGCGCTTTCAAATGCATCTAGGAGTTTCTACTGCTTATTCTGTCTACATCATATCCCTCGAAACATTTTAAGACGTATTTCCACGGGTATAAACCAATGCCAGGAAGATCATTGGCATGTCAATAGGCGTCTCCGATATGACCTGACGTCGATCCGTTCCAGTTTTATGTCATCCTTACCCAACCATTTGCAATGACCTGGGTAGCTGCTCAAACGCCATTATCCACGTCATGTTGCTTCCAGCTTTGTAATTGGTCCTTACCGAGTCGACCGGAAAGGGCAAGCAATGATCGCACTTAAGCATCGACCGGGTGACGAATGTTGACAACGGTAGTCACATCCGGCAATCTGATAACACAGCTGGCTACATATGCTACGGCCGCACAGCTCGTTAACAAACCTAGTTCCAGCTCCTGCTCCAAGTGGTTAGAGCCACGCTCACTCCGGGAGCAATGCGAGGCCCCGTCCTTAATGCAGGCCGGAAGGGAAGTGATGTGGCTGCTTAGGCTGTGCCATCTCAACCCCCAGCCGGTTGCTCGGATGCCGAATGTGCACCAAGGCGTTCACTGCACCGGAACCATGTTTCCGGTGGCATCTCTGTAGGACTTGTCCTTGCGACTGAATACTTTTTATGGTGTAGAACCGTTTTCAATTCTTTCTCTGCATACATTGTTCATTCCATACGCGCGCGCAAAGTAGTTTCCCCACTGTGGATGTATTCTTCCCTACTATACATCCTTTTGAACACTACTCCGAAAATATATAAATATAAATAATGCCAGCCAGCCGAAGAAAACTTCCCAAGTCACGATTCTACCCACACGAATTAACCAGCTCTCACAACATAAAAGGAAAACCCTCCAAGGCTTTAAAACAATTCTTAGACTAGCAACAAGTAACTAGGTATCTACACATTCAACCAAACAAACGTTTTTAAGCAAACCCACAGCTCTCTCGATAAATCCATTATAATCCCCGTTCACCAAACTGCTAATGATCCGTTTAATCCACCCAGAACTCGCGCGTACTTCCTTACACAAACAAGCTGATTAGAACCTAACCCCAAACCTATGGCTTGATTTTCGTCCTGCATGGTCTCTCCGCAGTATTGCCATTAATAGTCATGGAGGAGTTTGCTCGTTCGTCTCCTGCAATCTGCCTGCGTGGTCGTAAGCGGATCCCAGGGCGCCCGCAGTCGGCTATCTATATCTATAAATTTAATAAATCTACAAATTTATAAAATTTTATAAATCTATAAATTTTATAATCTAACAAAGTGAATTCAACGACATGTAATCGACATCGATATCACAAAAAGGAGTGTATGAATAGATACGAAATTTCTACAGGCTCTTCTTCAGGGTTTGACGCAGTGTCTTGGTACAGTTTGGTAAATATTAATGCAACACAAATACAAAAATAAATAATTTAAATAATGCCTTGGCAGATCCACCAAGATCACTTTTTCGCCTGTCGCTAAGATGTTTTCGTTTCTAATATATTCCCCTAGAGTCCAGTAGCGGTACGCAAGATCACGTATTAAGATTGTAAAATTATTAAATTCTAATTGCTAAACCGTGTTTAATCATTAAATGAACAATTTATAGCACTATTTTTAACAGGTTTTTGAAGACTTTAATAAACAAAACAAATTAAAATCGTAATCCCTGTAGGTGGACTCCCAGTCATCAAAAGTGCAGTTGTCTTCTAAGTCAATGGATGTACATGTAACTTGATTTAAACATAGCTGCATTCAACAACACGAGTTGGAAGGAGAGGGCAACACTACCATCCAATCGGGAGCTTCATTCGAACTTCAGTTGTTGGTATTACAGCTCTCGATTGTCCCCCCTCTCCTTTCAGCTTGTACTAGATATGGCAGGAGGGATCGTTGTTTGAATTTTGAATGGCGACGTCACATGCAATCTTATTGTCCCCACGTCGCTCTGACGGTGGTGAACTCTCATTTCTAGTTGCAATCTGGCTGGTTGATTACGGTTGGCTTTCTGTCTCCATGAACGGTCGGTGTGTGGGCTACCTGATTATTGTGAGGCCTTGGTGTTACGACCAGTTGTTTGGAAGGAATCAGGATTTTCTGCGGAATTACATTATCTAAAGCGCGTGTTATGACTACAAGATGATGCTGGGTGCCCAATTGCACAAATTCAAAATTAGCCATTAAAACACTAATTTGGGTTTCTACGAAACTTGAAAAAGTGAGTTTCATTTTAGTTTAGTTTGTTGAATAATGCTGCTTTTTAAATTTTTTTAAAATGTCTAAACTAAATAATGTATATTTTAGATGCAGAATAGATAAAATATATATGGAGCCAGCTCCTGGAAAATGCACATTAAAGTATTTAACAATTAATAAGTCAATATTAAACATGCCCGACGTTGACTGATGCCAACTGAAAGGGCCCCGTCTTCTTTTAAAAAACAAGCCCATTTAAAGGACATTTTGGGAAACAATTATCGATCAATGTAATTTGGGCGCCAAGAAAAGGTTACACTTTAAATCTAATGATTCCTACGTTATTTAAATATCTCTTCTTCCAAAATTATGTTGTGATAGCTCAGTTCATTGGAGTTTGAAGTTCCTAATTGTAGCTACTTACTCTGCAACGAAGTATTCAATCTCCCCACATGAGTCTTCTTACAAAGATAAAAAATGAATCAATCTTTGATCATGAGAAGGAACAAGAATGCTTTTCACCAGTTTATTAAAATACTGGAGTGCACGTAACGAACAATGATAAACAGCTTTCTTTCAACTTAAATTAGAAGTTATTATAATGATAAAAAATGAATCAATCTTTGATCATGAGAAGGAACAAGAATGCTTTTCACCAGTATATACCAAAGTGAAAAACCTAAGACAGCTCAACTTTCAGGAAAAGATTAATGGAAAAAAGAAATAACAGTATACCACCATGGACAATTCCTGAATAGTAAATAACACTGGACTCCAAATAAACAAAATGGCTAAAAGTTAAAAATAAAATTTCAAGAAATAGAAAATAAATACAAAGATTCCTTAAAATATATACTAACATCAATAAGTGGTTAAATATCAAATACATTTACAAGATGTTAGTTATAAACAGACTGCATTCCTTCTAGTACTACAAGCTGAAATATGCTCTATAATGACACTTAAAAGTCTCAAAACTCAGACATAACAAGTTTTATTTTCTCTATTTCCCTTGAAGCAAAAAATTTATTCAAATAACTACCAGGTATACCAATGATAAACAGTATTCATGAATATACCATGACATCATAAAATCAAAAAGACTCTCAAATTGCCTGGATACCAGATTACAAAACAATCCTGAAACACCAATGGCCTGAGAGAAAATAAAACACTAAACTAAAGTTTTTTTAACAATATCACAAAATAAGGATTATGGACACTATAAAGGGTAATGGATAAAAAGTGGAGCAACCCTTTGAAACATGAATCACCCTCTATACAAACTAATTAAATTTCTCCTAAAAATTTCCCAAAAATTATCAAGAAAAGCAAGTAACAAAAAGGATGCTGGTCATTGCGTTCAGTCATAAACACTTGCTAACTGAAATCACCCACCCTGCACTGTGATACCTTTCTTAACTTAAACATATCTTAACTCAATGCCCTATGGTTGACCCAGGTTTAGTGGCAGTTTTTTTGGCCTTTATTTTCATTATTTTTTGATTCCCTATGTTTATGGTTCCCGTTCCCTACAGTGTAAATCTACCGTGGTTCCTCTAACAACTAATTTTTTATGTTCAATGTTAAATAAAGTCACCTGATAATTTGATAGCGTAGGTGTTTTATTTAGTTTCAAGTCTTTTTCAAATAGGTTTGTGTGTCTACTCATATGGAAATATGAATTTTTTTAAAAAGTGAGTGTTCCTTTAAAATAAATTCTTTAAAATTTGGGGAGGTATAAAATCAGCGTGAGCGCGGGCGACAGGAGGCGCGAACAGTCTCAGGCGGGGCCCGGAAGGCCCTCATGAACATGCACGTTTGGATCCGTCGGTACGACGTGCGTAGCACGCCCGGGACCCTGGAAAAATGCTGTTAAAGAATTGTGTGGTTAAAAAATTAAATTGTAACTGAAATACGAATAATCAGTTCACTTAATGAGAGTACGTTGTTACGGACATTTGTACGCACAGGGGGGCTTTGGAGCAGGTGGCTATTCTCCCGATCTACCATTATTTTAATTATATTTACTGCTGTAACATCATGAACTCAACTACATGCGACTACTACGTACAAACAAGGATTCAGTTCATTTTGATCTCTTCTAATGAACCAATCATAAATCAAGGAACGTGCACCTAAACTCGAGATTTACCTGCCTATGTTTCAGACAGCAGAAGATACCAAAGATGAGCAAAACTCAATTACCCTACACCCAACAAATTCCCAAAAATAAAATAAAATTCTGTAAAGACAGCTATTTTCTTAAAGAAATTATTTACAGCATAGATACTGAAAACTAATATTGTAACATTGAAAATACATATGTTTGTATCCACAAATTGGTATATATTTAGTGTTTATTTGCTGTTTAATTGCCATATTAATATTGTAAAATTGTATTTAAAGTAGTCGCTAATGACCTCAGTAGTTGACGGGACTTAAATAAACAAACAAAAATGACCAGTTTTCTCTATATTACAATAGTTATAAAGTCCTCGGTCCCCCTCCTCGGTCCCTCCTCCTCGGTCCCTCCCCTCTCGGTCCCTCCTCCTCGGTCCCTCCTCCTCGGTCCCTCCTCCTCGGTCCCTCCTCCTCGGTCCCTCCTCCTCGGTCCCTCCTCCTCGGTCCCTCCTCCTCGGTCCTCTCCTCAGTCCCCTCCTCGTCCTCCTCCTCGTCCCTCCTCCTCAGCCCCTCCTCCTCCGCCCCTCCTCCTCGGTCCCTCCTCCTCGGTCCCCCCTCCTCGGTCCCTCCCCCTCACTCCCTCCCCCTGGTTCCTCCCCCTGGTTCCTCCTCCTCAGTTTCCTCCTCCATTTTCCTCCTCTCTCCTCCTCCTCATAAAAATAATGGATAGTGAAGATACAACACTGAATTGAACTACGTCATGGAGTTAGGAATTTGTATTTAGAATCAAGCAGAAGAAAATTAAAACAGATGATTAGGCAACCCCTAATGAAAAAAAAATAATCTCCGTGAACTACTCTCTTTAAAGTGAACTGATTATTCGTATTTTCACCTACAAATTTTTTATAACCTAATTCTTTAACCAAGCATTTTTCCCCAAGTGGTCCCGACGTGCACCGACGCCCTCACCATGGACCCAATCTACTTTCCCGTGGGCCTTCCGACCTCGCTCTCGAGACCTGGTTCGCGCCCCCGCTGTCGCCCCGGCGCTCACGTTGTCTTTTTACCACCCGCACTTTTAAGAATTTATTTTAAAGAACCTCCTTTTAGAAAATGCATACTTCCCATCTGGTAGACACAAACCTATGTAAGAAGACTTGAATCGAAAATACACAATTCCACGCCTTATCGGGTGACTTTCTCATTTAACATTGAACATAAATAATTCAGTTGTTATAGTGAACCAACTATAAACATAGGAATCGCGAGAAATAATGAATCATAAAAGGAACCAAAGGAACCGTGCCACCCTAAACCCGGGATCACCAGTAAAAGTAATGAGGGCATTAAGATCAGTGTGTACTCCGTCATTGGATAATTATCCATTGAATAAACTATTTTTCCCACATCTCTTTTCGTAAAGTTCTAATTAAATTTACTTCATTTGAAGATTATATTAATTCTGTAAAAGATGGGTCATTTCACAAGTTTGGAATGTTTATTTTTCTGTGTTGACACTATTTCGAAAGGATGAACACAAAAGTTTGGATAGTCTAGTTTTATGCATTTTTACTTTCTCGTATACATACGTATATACGGAGTAATATAAAGTTATGCAATGCTGGGAAAATCAATTTCAAAATTTTCAGGGAAATACAAGTTTGGCGCCCATGGCGAAATGTCCCAATTAGGTCCTGTAGGCTTTTAGGAAATTTTAATTGTTTTCGTGCAATAGTGCGTGCAATATTTGCAATTTTAAAAAATAACAAGAACATATTTTCTCAAAAACGGCACGAAATTATTTCTTTACATTTTTGGTAAGGCTAGTTTCTAGCAAACCCTACACCATGACAAACGCCATAATCTATTCATTTGTTTTTAAATTACAAAAACGAAATTTTTTTTCAACCTCTCGTCCACAATATTAACTTTAAAAGGCGAGTTCTTCACTTATTATATTTATGGTATTGCTTTAAATAATATCAAATAAAGTTTCTCAAAAAGTCAACAGCTTTCTGTAAAAAATTAACTCCAATTTCGGCATTTTTAGAAACGCTCAAACGTCATTTTCTCGAAAATGGCTCCAAATTTCTTCTTGGAATTTTTCTAAATGATGTGCTTATTGCACCGTTTAAGATGCACTTCTAGTTTGGATTTCTTTAGTGCTTAACCTCTTGTTATCTAATAATTTTTATTAGAATTAAGTCACGAATGCAGTGCTTCCTTCCATAGCTCAGTTGATAGAACATCTGTCCAGATACCAGATACCTGGCTCTGTTTCTGGTGCAATCAATTATTTTCACATTGACAATTCATTTTTAAAATTAAATTGTCGTGCTTAAGATAGTTCGACTTTTAGTACATTCCACTATTTGCAAATCATTCTTTTAAAAGCGAATGTAGTTTGATATTGAATACCTATTTTGAACAGCCAAGCCCTGAACTGTGTGAGAAAGGTCCCGTACTGCTCATGTATAAGCGAACTGTCAAATGTTTATAAACTAACAAAAAAATTTAGGCAGCAACTGAAAAGCGTTCTTTCAAGAACTGAATACTGCTAAAGTTCAATTTTAGTCTAGTGCAAAAAGAGACGATGCCTTAGTGTCCTGATAAATCTGAGATTGCAACAAAGAAAACAAAATTCTTCCGTTTGATCTATCAGCCACTACTGATCTTAATGCATCATTAAATGATTTGTATACTTAATAAGCCTGTCTAAAAATTAAAGTAATACACATGGTGAAAGTCTTTTGTTTTGCTCACAGGATTGTGTTACTGGGCCTATCGGCCTTGTGTCATAACATTTCCTACTCTCAAATGAACTTCACTTTACCACTCATCCAAAATAAGTATTTTCAAGCAAAAATTGTAGATATCAAATGATCAATTTCATTTTACATTGAACATAAGATCCTGCACATTTCCGATTACCTGTACTGCGTAGTGGCGGTACCAAGAGGAGCTAAACCACAAAAAATGTAATAGAAGGTTCAAAACTGTCTCATTTAATAGATTAAAACATGACTTAGAACATTGATGGGTTTTGTAAAAAATAGTTTTCCAAATCATATTTTTAGTTATATTCTCATAAATATTAAATTTTAATTATTATTTTCAAGATATGTTTGTAAAAACCTAAGCTCTAATTTTAAAAATATTCTGTTATAATAACTTTTTAAACAAATTTGTACAATGGAAATTCCACTCTTTGGGTAAGAAATGTGACATTACATCATCTCGATAATATAAAACTGATGAGGATAGATTGATAAACTTGAAAAAAAGTAGATAACAAAAATAGAATGTTCTTATTTTTATTATATACAGTCACTAGTAAATGCAGTTACTTTTCAGGTTTGCATTCTAAAGTTCAATTTTACTTGTGCCAAAATGCAAATACTCAAATGTTCAGATAAAGCAGAAACAAAATAATTCGAACATTGGCTATCCAGGACACCCGTCCAGGGCACAGGTGCCGACGTTTCATCGCATCTCGACCTTCATCACCGTAGTATTGCATAACTGTAATCTGATTTAATCAGTTACTGCGACCCAATGCAACAGTACATAATTAGGTGATTTGTCATTTTCCCCTGCGAGCAGTCGCATACAGACTCCGCGCTCAGCCTCGTCTCTCCTGTGTTCTGTGCCAGTGTAAGATAAAATGCTACAATGTGTTACGCACTTTAACTGGGGATAATTCCAGCTATGTGCCAAAATTTTATCAACAACTGGATACGCCATGTTCGCGATCCCTCGCCAGGTCTACCGACCGAGGCGAAATGGCGTCCTTACCCAGAAGGCGACGTCCGTGAACATCCTGCAACATATTCCAGATCATCTACCCAACATCAACTAGAACAGCAGTCCTCAGCCCCATCACATCAGCTCCATGCTAAGTGAACAACCGCACCTCCATTTACCGACCAGCAGCATTTTTGGCAGCAGGACGCCTACAGACGTCAGCACGATGTCCAACCTTCATCATCGTCATCAAACCAAAAGAGGTCAGTCAGTGTCATGAAATCCCATCAAACAAAGAAAAGTGTAGTCTCGAGTAATGCTAAGGAACTCTAATCTATCAGTGCTCTACAATACAATGTCCCGTCGAACAGATTGAGAACTCCTTCAATCTAAATCCAACCCTAAGATAATAGTTTCGAATATTTAAGTAAATGGACGATCCTCCTCGCAACCAGCCAAAATTCCTCAATCTTTGTGGGGGACATATCAGTGTACGGAACATAATCGAACTTAAATCTAACTCAAACAACTTCTCACAGACGTGAAAATAAAGTTAGATCAATACCAAACCTTTCGGACTTTATTAAAATAATCAAATATCTCATACATCCTTAAATTCATTCATTCAAAGATCCATCAAACAAAAATTTTCTAAATTAAAACATTGAATCAATTAAAACAAATTTTTAATGACCTCAAACCTTCACTTCAATAATCAAGTCAAGACTTCGAAGATGGCTTCTAATCCCGTAGTCCTCAGAATTCAACGGGTTTTAACACATAACTAAACCATAAATCAAATTTGCAATCATCACTTAAGAAACGAAGACATAAAAGCATAGGCCCCTTCAATCAAAGATCTAGACTAATGTCATCCAAAACAATTTAACCACTCCATCACGTGTCATTTTGTCCGGAACCATTATCTGTGCTCTGCCCTAAGAAACAGATCTGTGCGAACTAGGGAATCACAAGGCATAAAACGGTCTACTACAAAAATCTGATTGAAAGTACCTCTAAAAATAAAAATAATGAAAAACCACCAAACTACAATGCACCCCCGCCCTCCCAAAAACAGTCAAAAGATTCCCGCCATGCCGCAATCCCAGCTATTCAAACTTACCCATGTTTCAAACACGAAAATCCCCCTCTACATCACAAAACCCCAAAAATTCAATCCTTGACCCATTCATATATCCAATATAATCACCAATAATCACCACTATAATTCTCCATCACCACCCGCTATTAACTTATCAATTTCTAATCCATCTATAATTATATATTCAGAACTCTGTTTGAATATCACAACAAATAAATAAATCAAACAATGTAACCATCAATTGAATTAACTCAATCACCAAAAAAACAATTCATGCATTTCTTCATCATTTAAAGTAGATGAACCTATTACCGAAACATGGCAGAAAAATAAATTATATGTTCCCAATATAATATATGGGCACAGAACCGAAGAAGCGGCGGGGTACTCATCAATCAAATCTATTCGTGCGCATAACCCGGAAACTCTCCGGATACCAGGCTTGAAACTATAGGCCCTCAATATCAATATTTTGAAGATCATAGCCCATAACCTCCCCCAACAAAACAATAATACAAACCTCCAAAATCTATTTAACCTCAATGATCAAGTTGTGCTATTAGGTGACCTCAATGCCAAACATAGTAAATGGGGTGCAATCCAAAACCAAGATGGTAAAACCTAGTCAATTGGTAACAATCCAATTTAAAATTCTCTTCCAGTGAACCTTCCACCACAAGACGTTCCTCAAACCAGACATTCTCGACATTGGTCATCAACAAAACCTAAACCTTTACGGGAATTTGAACTTGTTGCCATTACCCAGCTTTCTTCTTCGCACAAAAAGTCACCTCAACATCCCTGTATCTAAACGAACTCATTAAAATTAACTGGAGGAAGTTCCGAAACAATAAAAATAAAAACCAAAATAAAATCCTAAATACTCCTTGAAATAGATCAATCGTTAATTTTCTAACTGACCCCATCAACACACCATCCAAAATTCTCAGTTGATAACACCGAATACATCCCTACCTACAATAAATTCCTCGGGGGTTTTAAAAGCTATTGGTAAAGAATAAGACTAAAGACTCTGTCAGCTAAAAACACGAGAATTAGAGGGAAATCACCCTTTTCTTCAACGTGGTCAAACGACATCAGAAACATAACAGCAACAATATTATAACTCATACAATCACTCAACACCAGTAATAACAATCATGGAAATTTACTAAAAGTTAAGAAAAAAAAACGGGCCTCCAAATACAACGACAGGCAGACTTATTTACTCAGAAGAGAAGTACTCGCCCTTCATTTTTAAACCCCATTCTGTGGACAGATGCCCCCCCAACATAATATTCTAAACCACAAATTAAACTTCTGGTCCTATCGAGAATAATTTTCATCCTTTGAAATTTCTAAAATCATAAATCCTCCTAACAAAAGCCCTGTCGACAAATAAACAATTTGCATTAAAAAAACCACCAACGGCAATCGCATTAAATATATTCAATTATGTTTTAGAATGGATATTTCCCCTTTAAAAGGAAACATCAATCATCATCCCCATAGCAAACCAAAAACATCAAATCGGTTACCGCCCAATCAGCTTATTAACTTTTCAAAATATTCAGAAAATCATTTTGAAAACTGAAAAACCACTTATTCAAAATGCTATCCCAAGGTACAGTTTGGATTTAGAAAATCTAGAAAACACACACACTAGATTTCAGATACATTTATTCCGCTTTTCAAAAAAAAAAAACCACTCCATATTATTTATTGATATTACAAAGCTTTCGACCGAACTTAACCAAACCTTTTATATAAACTAATCCAAATAGGCCCCACATGCAAAATCAATAATAAATTTCTTAAGCAATAGAACTTTCTCATCAATGTTAACACATTTATCCCAAACCAAAAACAATAAACGCTGGACTTCCAGGTCAGTTATCACCCACCCTATTCAACCTCTATTCGCTGCTTCACATTTAAAAAAATAACTATCGCTCAATTTGCCGACGCAAGCCATATTTGCCTATTTAAATCTCACTGAGTTAAAAACCCACCAACTTTATTTAAATATTAGACAGCTGGGCTGCTGAACTTAAAATCCCAACAAATCCCAACAAAAACCCTGCAAAAATATAGTTTAAGACCTCTCCCCACTTCCTCTCACTCTAAATAACAAATCAATAGAATGGTACTTTAATAAACCCTTTAAAAATTTGAACATGTCTGATACCAAGCTACTTGGGAAAAATAAATCAAAGTATTGAGCTAAAATAAACTGGGACCTTTGACCACAATTTCTAACAGCCAATACAATATAAATCAACCATAGCAATTTACGACAATTTAAACCATTATGTTGTCCTGAATTTTATCAATTCTCTAAAACTAACATCATAAAATACAAGTCCTGCAAAATAAATTCTTAAAAATAGTTGTCATGCTCCATGGGATATCCAACAACCAACTTACAACAATTTAATTTGGAACCCAAATTGAACAATACATCCAAACCTTAAACCCAAATTTATAACCTACCTCAATCACCTTATCACCATTCAAACTAGCAAAACCAATTACAACGAATCAAAACAAATATCACATCCCTATTTCCCAAAAAAATTTCAGATTAGATCCCGGGCTAGGACCAAAAGGGTTCTCCCCTTGTTAGTATGTAGATTATATTTAAAGGGTTTGCATCAAGTCATAAATACATATGTATAGCTATTTTACTATAAAAATATAATCTCTTAAAATTAAAAAATAAAATAAAATAGGTGTTGTATTTTGAATTCAAATAAAATGAAATATGATAATATATTAGATAGATAAAATATGATAATACGTGAAAACACATGGTATGTGTTTTTCCTTGCTCTGAAATTTTGGGGCCTTAACCATTGGCCTCCTATCACCGCCTTTCCCACCTGCAAAATAAAATGGCACTTTTACCAATTGTTCGTAACTATGTTTTATCGACCAAAAGGGGAGAGATTTTCATTTTTCTTTTAAACCTCTTATATAAAAATAATTAGTATTAGATTTATTGGCATGTCTTTAAGCAAAGAAGTTGCATTTGACAGTTATACTCTTGTTTTGCCATGTATTACAAAATTGTTTAATATTTGTTTTAATGATAGTAATGTCAATACTCAATAAATAAAGATTTTATTGCTATAATTTGACTTTCCATAAAATCTTTTAATTATTTTGTTATTTTTTATAGTTAAGTGAAAATATGGGAGTGTTTTAAAATTCCAGAACCTGGTTTTCAAATTTCCGTTACTTCCTACTGGCTGTTCATTTGCCCAATAGAAATCAATACGATTGCATATGGCGGCACAGTTTGAACTAAACTCTCTTTGGACGCCCCGAAGTATTGGGGCCCCCACAGCCTTCTCCTCGCCTCGCCCAAGAGGCCTGTATAGTTTAGTTATTAGAATATTAGTATATTTAGTGCCTCCCGAAACTCCATAGCAGAATGTGGAGTTAATTTTATCCAGTCATTGAATAAATTCCCGCCTACCAGGTTACTGGTGAGAAAAAAAACTCCGTCGCCTACACAGGTGTTGTCACAGGGCATGACCACGTGGTCCGCTTGCCACTCACAAGGATCAATGCGGGAGGGCGTAGGAAGAAACCTGGCACTCAAAGATGGGGCTCAACAGCATTGCCTGAAAAAATTGAACATTTTAAATTAACAATTTCGTTGTGGTTTAAATGGTATATTATGAATATTTATCTTTTAGCTCTACACTATCATCTATCCTTAGAATCTAATTTACATTTCAATTTCTCACATTTTTTAAAAAGAAGACGAATATACAAAATGATTTAGATTCGAGAGTAAGGTGCACTACTTTTGGAAAAAAATTTTGGGTAGTTATGTTTGAAGATTTGATCTATTCACTACTAGGTACAAAACACTAATAAAATAATTGATGACTGAAAATAAATGAATACTTGTATTTACCATGAATAAACATGCAGTGCACTTGTAAAGATAAAAGCCTATGGGAATATTTTTAAAGTCGGTGAATAACTTTTCTGAAAAATGAAAACAAATCATTCCCCAAACCCTGTAATCAGGTTCCTTGTGGACTTTTATGACTTCATAAGATCTTCACGATTAGAAGCGACCAATTAACATTTCCTGACTAAGGGAAGAAGAAAATCGACCTGTAGTTAGCGATTGTCAAAGTGATAGTAAGTGATCATTAGACGAACAAAAAAATAGACCAGTGAAAGTGAACTGAAAATAAGGCAAAACGAGTAACGAACAGGCTCTCAGTGTAACGTCATCAGTGGCACCAGGCTTGGAACGTGCCGGGTGTGTGCCTGGAAAACAAGGGACAAGGGCGCCAAAACAGACCCAGCGGAAGGAGTAGGACAGACTAAATGGGTTTTAATCTATGTGTGACTCCCAGAACGAAGGGGTGCAGGGCAGGAGGGAGTGTGCCCCACCCACGAGGCGTTTATGTCTGGCAAACCGCCACCACAGCACTGGGGGGCTGTGGGCGGACCCAAAAATAAGCAAGCCAGGATGAAAAAGGATTTTGCTTTCCGATTACCTCTAGTGTGGTGGCGACTGCTATCCCAGAAGGCGTGAAACTCTGACACTGCGGAGGGGGCATCGGATGGCAGGCACCGCGTAAAGTGTCAGGTTGGAGCAAGCACTAGCTTGGGGATGGGGACAGTGTACTGCGAGTAACAGGGTAGATAGGAACATAGTTGTAACATCTTTAAAAAAAACAGATTGTAAATAGAGTTTCAGTCTTCATTTAGCTACCACGACCACACTCCCTATTTGAGCCCTAAATTGCCACGACTCAGACTACTGACGTCGCCGCGCCCTCATTTTTCCCATTACTCTACCCACGTCGATCACGTATTTTTAGAAAATATCTTTTGGGAAAAGACCTGTCTATCGATTGATTGTTAGTAATTCTGGGGCGCAATTTGGAGATTTTAAGTCCGTAGTGTAGTGCGGGGTTTCTTCGGGGAGGTGGTTTTCTTCCTGGCGGATCCAGCCCCCCCCCGCCAACCAGGGGGGTTTCCCAATCAGATCTCCCATCAGCGGAGCACCCGCGGTACAATCGCCCCGACGGGTTTCCCGGCATGCGTGCCATTGGCGCAAGGGGTGACGAATAATAGAAAACAAGGAATGATCGCGCGCGGGCCGTGGGCCTTTTTGTTAGGATCCCCGGCATTCGCTTGGTGTTTAAAGAACCAAAAAAATACTGATCAGAGCAGTCGCCACTACAATTCTCCTCAGACAGCGATGAACTCTGCCTAGCTAAAAGTTTTAGTGGCGAAATCCTGCCGCCATCGGACTCAAACCTGCCCTCCTTAGAGGTACTGCAGTACCATCAGTTGATCACTGAGCCACCGATTCGGTCCTGTCATTGCACTTCCTCGGAGGTCTTTCAAGTCCTAAATCCGAACTCTCAAAGCAGCCGTCAGCTCCCGGGACGACCCACGCTGTAAGACGCGCCCGCGCCCCTGAGAGAAATCTTTGCGAAAATTTGTTCATTACCTGACGCCCCTAAGCAGCGCCTTCTATCAACGCCCAGAACCCACTGAGTCCGTCCACTGAAAACGCTACGCCACGTCCCATCACGAGTATCCGCGCTCAATCCGTAAAGCTTTTCAAGCGCGTTGAGTTGATCACGCACTCATAAGGTCATCCAATTACGGAAGAAAGGAGTCAATTCTCTCAGCACCGCGTGCCATCCTTCTAGTCGCCACCATCCCAGAGAATGTCGACTTCGTTTGTAACCTTGGATCCTTTGCAAAAGCAATTTAAAATACTTGATAATGGGTTACGGGGAAAAGAAGGACCGTTTTTCCAGATACAAACAGGAAATTTCCCTGAGCTAGACCATGGATACTTTGGCAGCAACCGAGTGAGGCATGATGGAGACCGCTTGGGGATACATACAATCAGTTGTGAGAAGAAAAATAGGGGAATGAAACTTGCGGGGTAGACTTACGGACTCCCCGCTGAGGACAGACAATTCCTAAGGATGACAGAGAGCCAATTCTTTGGGATAGCGTAAAATAGTTGACTTTGGGAGAAGAGCGCAGGGAATGTCGGGAGAATAAGCGAATAATCTACACTGGAGATAGACAAATCGGACGACTTACATGCAAGGGCGCTAACTTCCTAGTGGTGACAACGGCTACAACTCATAAATTTTCAGTATAGTAAATACATTTAACTAAAAGAACTAATGGATTTCATGCTTAACGTTTAACATGTTTATAATATATAAAAAATTATATGAATTTATCCTAATAAAAAATAATTAAAAACGTGGGTTGAAACTTTTCTTTTATCACGAATTTTTGGGTACTTTTTTTATCTCTTGTTAAAATTATGTATTTTGTAATTTTTCCAGTAATTTCAACGTTAAAAATGAAAAGAATGGCTCAAAAATTGCGAAATGAATTAGTTCATTTTTATAACATTATGTCCTGTATTTTGATTACATTTTTCCCCGGTCCTGCTGTGAAATAATTTTCAAAGGTAATGGGTTTAAACCTTCCATATGCAATTGCGACCAAACTCATTTGGGAATATGCACGTTCATTTTGGCTAAGCAAATGAACTTTAAAACACCATCACATTGAGATCATTCAATCGATACCTTCCAATCTAAACTGAATGGACTGACGGAAAATAAGAATAACCCAAATCCTAACTCATTAAAATAATGGCTTCATTAAAAATGAAAAAAACCGAAACCTTATAAATTACGAACATCTTTACTCTGCGATATTTAACTACAAAAGTAGAACTCCGAATAATTTGGGAATGGAATTATTTACATATCAATATGAGGTTTATAGCAAAGGAATAAATCTCTTAATATGGGAATACATTTTTACATTTTTAAATTTTTAAATAATATCAAAATACGCTCTAACCCCGGGGTCAAAATACCTGAGAGGTCGTTTGTCGGCAGTTAAAATACGGGAAATCGCTTGGATAAATCTTCCTCAGAAGATTAAGCATCACAAAGAAAAATTCATGAGTTTAAACATAATGCTGATTTAAACTTACGAAGAATGATTGCAAATGTCTCAAATATGCTATGACATGGGCATTATCCAAAGTACAACAGGTGCCCGGAGTGACCGCGTTCGGGGGCATTTGCTACAGGTTATATAACTTTAATGCACATCCATTTTGGATTAATTAAATGAAGGTTTCCTGGACCTACACATCTAAATTAACCCTCGACTGCCTGCCAAATGTAGTGAAGACTTCCTTTCTTAGATTTATGTCTTCTGAAATAGACAAATTGAAGTTGGTTTCACCCTATAAGATTAAATGTTTTATGTTTGAAAATTTACCCTAAAGTAATATTCTGATGTTTTATTTTAATTTCCTTGTATTGGCTTTTCAGGAGCTCTAAAATTATGATTTGTAAATGCCATCTAAACTATTCCTTGAAAATCCATGAATAGTTCTGATATTTAAAATGTTCTCTGAATTTCTTTAGGTAGGCATCAAGTTTCTTTATGTAATAAATCTTTCATTCAGATTTACTACGTTTTCCATTTATAATGTTAAAATTTATCTTTATTCTCACCAATCTGTTAGTACTTCTTCACACCAGAGTGAACGAATTCATTTCGTCCATTTTGAGGTTGAAAGGTTGAACCCACTAGAAATGAAAACCAAAAAAGGTCTGGTTATTTTTGTTCAATGTTCCACAAATACCATTCCTGCATGAGCTATCGTTCATACCAACTCGGCATCTGTTAGTATTTTGGGAGTTATGTCTAAGTAAGTGACTAGAACAGCCGTTTTAAAAGCGGTCCTGTGATTTTCAATTTTAATGATTCGTAGGCTTCAGGCCAGAGTCATGATCTGGGCTGTCCGGGAGCCAGTCAAGGCTGAGGTGCGATTTCGACCGACATGTCGGTCTCTTCAGGTTGTTCAGCGGTTCTCAGGGGCTGTAGGTTAATGTGGCCGCGCGATAGTTCGTGCCAGCTTTAAATTTGGAGAATCCTCCATAATACGGAAAGTATTCTATAAAATCTTGATACATTTTGAAAGATCCTTCGAAGATTTTTCCCTTTGTGCACAGCAGGCATAAAACATTACGATCTTGATAAAACCAAGAAATCAGATGTTAATTCTATAATATTACTATTTAATGTGCTTTAATAATTTTTTTATTATATTTATTTATTATTTTTTAAAAATGATCCACAGAAATCTAAATAAACTGCCATACTCAACTTATTTTAATATTTGTAAAAAAAGTCCAACAATTTCAAATTCAACAATTAGGATTGTCCATCCAAAACCCACATTTCTATAACAATCTTTTCAAGAAATAATGGAAAATTCCAAGAAATGTTAGATTTATAATGATATTCTCATGAAACTGCTCAGACAAATCTCGTTTTTCCAAAAAAAATTTTCCCACGCTGTGCATTTACTATTGCGTAACATGCCATTAAATATTTCAATTTATCACTTATGAAATTACCTTTATCGTACCACAAGGCCAATTCTATCGTTGTTCTGATCGGGAATGGTTTCTAAATTCAAAACACTCCAGAACAGCGTTCACTACTTCATAAACGCTAACGTTGTAAAAAATTTTCATTTAGAAGACTTTTCATCCAAGTTATCTGATCTTGTTCCACCAAAAGTCTCTATTCATCAACCTTTTCCAGTGCCATTTTCCTCTTCATTTCTCAAAACTCAAAATTTTAAATTAGCTGAAGTAAGGATATTAAAATAAATTTAAATTGAAATATTTCTCTAATTAATAAACTCATCGAAATTTATGCACTTGCAGGAAAATGACTTTACATATTGCATCTGCCCGTGTTTCATATCACAGCAAATAAATGAAACTCAATTTGATTTAATCGTCTCACTAATACAAAATACATAAAGTACCCTTATTTCATTTTAAATTATAATGAAAGGAAGAAAAGCGCTCAAAAAAAACCCTATAATGCAGTTCAATCTTCTTCAGTTTCAAGGAATTAATATTGCATATCAGGACAAAACTTTAATTTACATAGAACAACACCCCAAAACGAGCAATTATACAATTAAAAAATTTTGTCAGAAAACTTACAGCCCATCTTTTTCTGCAAATATACCCCAAAATTCCACACATCTCCTCTGAACAGTAGTATCGCCTGGATTGCCTCCCATGGCTTCAAAGGTCTGAGCCTCTGAAACAGCCATAATCTGTATTTGAAAAAATGTTTCCTTATATTTCTACAAATAAACATTAACAATGTCTTGCAAAGAACTATTTCACTTGTAAATATTGTAAGATAGACAACATGCACATGCCATGACCCATGCGTTTAAAAAAAAAATTGGTCGTTTCGATATTACTACACTTCATTACAATTCGTTATGGAAAATTAATTTCTTCAGTTTATCCCTTTCGGGAGCATCTTCAACGTTAAGTTTGTTTAAAAAGACAAAATTTGATTATAAAATAAATAACTATAGTGAAAAAAAGGGGAATACTGCATTATAAAGATTTAATATTAATTATAAAATTTTAATATAATTTCAAATATAATCATACAAAAATGAACTAGGGAATTACAGTAACTAAATTACTACTAACAAACAAAAATTAAACTGATCCGTGAGAAGCCCTCCCCCATCAACCTCCTTGTCAACTGAATGAACAGGACCCTCAGCGTCAAGCTGAATTTATCTCAAAACGTCAGAACTCAAACGTCAAATACTCACTGTTGCAGGATGCGAGTTCAATCGCGTTGCAAGCGCACAGTTCTGGCACAGAATAGACACTACACAAAAAGGGAAAAATAATACCTTTGATCCCCAGTGAGCCCCCGCAGGGCGGACCGCCATCTTGAAACGTGCAAAAGAACCAGAGTGTTCAAATGCTATTTTATCAAAACGGCCCCAAATGTTTCTTCTCACTTTTCCAATGGATAGCTAATTGTACTGTTCATTATGACATAAAATTAACTTTGGTGTATTATTTTTATTTTTTAAACTTAAAAATGTATTTTTACAAATATCTCATCCATTAATATCATTTCAGCAATTTGTAAACACTATAATTGTGATTTATGTGCTTCAAATTAAATTTAAATAAGTTTTTCCAAAGTCAAAAATTTTTTCAAAAGAGCTTTAATTCGCATTTTTGTAACGCTTAAACATATTTTTCACAAATGGTTCCAATTTTTAATAAAATTGTCATTAGGGCAGATTTTACTCTTCTTTAATATTCTAAAATAATATTTCGGTTCTACTATTAGGAAACCGAAGAATTGAGAAAAGTACTTTAATGGAGGTAGATGGCAGTTAGGAAATGAAGTCCGATAAAGCAGCCATAATACCTTAGTACATAATACTCGTACTAAATATTTCATATCGTTTTAAAATCTGACCTGTACAGCTCATAATAAATTTTTTCATTTCATTCACTCAAAGCATGCCAGTGCTAGGGATTGCAAACCGGATCGTCCGGGCCTAAGTCAATGAGCCCATCATGGAACTGATGAAAAAAAACATTAAAAGAAATAATCGTAATTTCTGCATGAATTTCAGTAAACGGGCAGCCTTTGCAAAAGTCGCTTAAGTTCCTTGCGCGTCGATGGTTTGTGGAGAGAGGTGAAGGGTGGCCTGCAGAATGAAAGGGGTAACTGCAGCTATTCTTGGTCTCGATATGAAAACATATGTACAAACATCAATTTAATGATCAGAATGAGAGATTGTTTCTTGTTCATCTGATTTGAACTTTTTCTTCTGAAATTCCCAAAACTACGATAATCGAAAGAACGAAATAAAACATATTTTTAATGATTATAATTCTATTAATATGTATGCTGTAAACAAGCACAATGCACTAATAATTAATTGTCTCGTTTAAATTGAAAAGGTCTGCATTTCCTATACCCAGAGTAACGTAGCATCTCAATAATAATCAAGCTCTGGAGACATTATTTTCTATTTTATTTTTCAACTTCAACAAAATATAAGCAACATTCGAGGTATATGAGGGCTAAACTTTGCTCTTCACATTTGAAATAAGTTAATTTTAAAATGCAGAGGCGAGTATGAAAGGGGAACGTGATCCTTGCGGAGGTTAAGAATTCGGAGAAAATTTAACAACTGTCAAGCAGTGGTGTTTGTTGATGTGAGGCCACAAAACTGAAATATCCATTTTACACACTTTGTTTGTTATTCAGGCGATTTAAGATACTGCGGTTAAAACTGATGTTCTTGCGGACACAAGTACACTGGATTATCGCAAAATTACTTGCGACTCGATTTTTATTTTTATTTATTTTACGTCAAAAAACAGTTAAAAACTGCGTATGACGTGCTATGGGGAAAAGTGAACTGTGTGCACATTTTCAAAATTCTGTGATCCCTACACTAAGTCATATACTACTTAAATTTTGAATTTTGAAAGGGAGAAAAAAACTCCCATGTAATAAAATCTATTTTCAAGGATAAATAAGCAATAAATTTTGAATTTTGAAAGGGAGAAAAAATAAACAAAAAAACTTCCATGTAATAAAATCTATTTTCAAGGAATAAATTTCAAGCAATAAATTTTGGCTCTTATTACTTCCTGCCGCGACAACATGGAAACGATGATTTGAATAATTGTATTTCCCACTGAATTCTAGAAGACGTGCACAGAAAATGAAGTTACATTTATGTCAAGCAAAACAAAGGGGCCATCTCTCAGCATTTTGCTCAATGGATCAGAAACTGGACCCGAAAACCTGATCGAGATAGGTCGGTAACCGGAAGCCGTAGTACAATAGTTGTTGGGGTTGTTTATACTCATTCCTTGATCAAATGGTAAATAATGCATTATGTATCATTGTTAAAATTAATCGTACTTTTCTTGTGATGCTCATTATGGTCTCATTTGTATGAAACAGTTATGGCGAAACAGTTTCGCCCAGGATTTAAACTTTTCTATTGAATTTAATCGTTTAATGTCATCTGGCAAAGTGTTGTAAAATAATGCACATGTATTGTATGTGAATTTTTGTAATGAGCTGTTGATACTGTCACCTGATGAATATGATTTCTACGTCGGTATTATAGTAATAGACTTCGGCATTTCTGAAAAAATGACCCGCCCTCGAGCAGAGTCATTTTTACAAAAACCACTGATTCGTAAATAAACGGTAATGGTAGAATTCCTAGATTAATGAAGAGAGGCTTACATGAATCACGTGGGTGGGATTTGGTTATTATTCGTACAATTCGTTTTTGTAATCTAAATGTCTGGGAGCTATAAGATGTATTTCCTCAGAATATTATGCCATATCTCAGGCGGGAATGAACATTCGCGAAATTATATCTAACGAAACAGTATGAAACTATTCGAATTTGCAAGAATTCTGAACGCGTAGCATAATGAACTTAATTTTGTGTTCAATTCATTTAAATGGACGTTCCACATTTAAGGTTTGACTGAATTAGAGACCTAAAAATTTTATTGCCATCAATCAATGGTACATTGTTCATTTTTCAATGGAGCACAAATTGTTTATTTGAAATGGAAAACTGGAAAACTGAATTTAAATGTTAAAAACTAAATTTAAATGAACATGTAATGTGACGTCCCATAAAAGGAATATGGAGTTTATTATGAACTTTTCTGCTTTGGCTAGAAAATTTGTTTTCAAATTAAAAGGCAGTTTAAAAACATCAGGTTGTATACCGTTACTAACGGCGTAATAATATGTCAAACATTAAGTATTCTTTTATTATTTTGTTAAAATCTCTACATTTCTTTTAAATATCATTTTCGAAGGGCCTGCTTCGAACTATATAGGTAAAGTAAAGAATTGTCTCATTATAATAGTTTTACAGGCAGATCATTAGCAATTACCTTCCTATTTGAACTTCAAACATTTTATCACGTTTTGAGGATTTGCAATATTTTTTTAAGTTATTGGTCAAAAGCTATTAACGTCATATTTTCTAGTCTGTTAATACGGCAGAGCAAATAAAATAAGAGGTAATAGGTAAGAGCTTAAAAAGGTATGAAATTGCTAATGAGCTGTCTGTAAAATTTTACTCTCTAATAAAATATATTGTTTGCTTGGAACTATAAACATGTAACTAACTGATTATTTACATGTTTCGCAAATCATTTTAAAACTGAACGAACAATCACTATTACGTTTATATAATATTTGTCGTATGCCTCATTACAATTACAACTCCCTTAAAACAATACACAAAGAAAATATAGACCACGTTTACAATTATACGAATATAGGTAATGGTTATAACGGAAGAATACAATTTTGAGTCAGTACAGTCCAATTAAATAAAATCCATATGAATCCAATGTTATGGTGAACTTTAAATCCAATATTTTCATATATTATTTTCAGGTGCCACAAATTTTTTTAAAAATCAAGAATTGCCTATCTATATTTTATAATGAGATCTTTACATTAAACCTGATTAACGTGATTTTGTTGGTGTTGTTCCGTCTATCTGGACTACATCGGAATTTCTGTGCTCCGTTAAATAACGGTAATTTAAAAAAAAAGCAAGCAATTAAATTGAAAAGCAAGAAAACGACAGCTAAACAAATTGAGGTTTGCAATTATCCCGTGGACGACTTCTACGCAATATTCGTGTAATTTTATAATTTAAAGATGTTTGGTGCGAAAGTTTACCTAGAATGCTACGTTATATGTCAGACGAGGATAACTACAAGAGGAAGAAATTACGCCTCAAGATGTATGGAGGATATTGGAATTTGATAGAATTCTGAAAGCATAGCGTAATGCCCATACTTTTTTAGAGTCCAACCAAATACATATTCAGAATTAACAAATTCTAACGGTACATGTAATCTACGATCTCACTCACTTGCTCATAGAACGTCATCTGGTGCAAGACGGAATACACTTTGTGTAACGAAGGAAGGAAATAGACCCAGTCTCATCTAGTACGGATTTAAAAATAGTAAATTATGAGTTTCGTCACGTCAATGATGTATTTGCTACGCAATGCCCAATAAATCTAATTTTGAAAGCAAAATCTGGAATTGTGAAGTATAGTTTCAACACGTTTAAGAAGGAAGCAAAGGGACAGATCCTTAAACAAACTCCAGTAACTTAAGTACAAACAGAGGTGGGAAAGAAGTGCTAAAGAAGCAGTGGCAAAGCGCACAGGGTGACGTGGCCGTCCAAGCGATGATTTTATCCTACATTCCTGTTGAACGCTACGCAAATACCAAAGAAGATTTTTACCAGTACTTATTATAATTGTTTCCTCCAAGACTTAATTAAGATTATTCCACTTATTTCATTAACAAAATCCCTGGGGTCTCGTATAGACTAAGACTGACTTGTAATAAATTAAATTAAACAACATCACAATCTAAGCAAATATTTGTGAGTAAAAGATTGGAAGAATAGTATAATTGTCGGAGATACATGGAGATCAAAATACATGAGCTTATTATCAATTTAAGAGATTCCTATATACTTGCAACTATAAAAGCTGTAGTATCAATTTGTCTAGATAAAAAACGCTACGTAGGAAAGTGATCACGTGAACTTCTTTCCACACCAGGACTGAAAACGGGTAAATGGGTCCCTGAGTGATGTGACGAGGAAAAATGTTAACCGTTTCAAATTTTGAATTAGCTTCTGGAGAATGCACGGAGTGCAAGATTGGAAACTGTAAAGGAAGGTTTAGGATTTGATGCATTTAGACACCACACTGACACTTGTTCGTACCAAAGAAATGTTAATTACGATGTGTTTTCTTTCCGACGATGACTTCCCCACGACTTCTACGGCGTACAAAGTCGACCGTGTGTGAAGTAGTCGCTAGGTCTGTCTAGTACTTGCGTGGCAGGGCGAGTCGCCGGCCGGGTGGGCGGCGGGCGGCGCGGAGGCCTTACCTTGGCCGCCAGCACGAGCACGGTGACCAAGTGACACGCGAAGGCCGAGGGGGCAGCCATGGCGGCTGCGGGGCGACGACGGCTGGGCGGGGTGAGGCGAGGCTGCAGCCGGCGAGCGCTCGGCGACGACTACGGTGTCTACGGCGCGCGCGTGCAAAGAGGAAGCACACGCGTCACGCGTCGGCACGCGCCGCTCCCGCGCCGCCTCCGCGCGCCATTACTGTTAGCCGCCCACACCCCGCCGCTGACCGCCGCCGCGCCATGTAACTTGCACCCACACGAAAAGGCAATCGATTTATTCTGGAACGCCGTAATTGGCATTGTTCCGTCATTTTTCTACCTTCGACCATACCCAGAGGTCTCGGGCAAATTGGATGCACCGAAAGAAATCACAAATCCCTTAAATCAATCACGGTTCTCTTCGTGTACTAGTTCTTGCACCACGGTGCTTTCCAGAAAGATTAAAATCTTTTGTCCATTAACCGAGTATTCGAACACGGAGAACCAGAAAACTATTTATACCGTATGTTTAATTCTTCTCAAGGCTAGACATTACGTTCCTGCACTCAAAGATTGAGAAAAAACCATATAATTTTTCCTGTAGATTTATTACCAACTGTCCTCCCTTCTACTATTTTTTCTATCAAGACTTGCTCATTTTAAGAGAGAATAGAAAGAAATTCAAGTACAGGGTTGATTTGTTTTGTGCCAACCACTTCATAAAACTTGCATCATTCCAAGAAGAAACTTTTTTTTAGAAAGGATACAAGCAATTTACTTAGAATAATTTTATTTCAATGAAATACAGTGTCATTTGCAGAAACGGCAGACACTTTTCATAACAGTTCTGTGAAACCCAGCGCTTTTTCAATAAGCCACGACTAAATATTATCCACTTTTAGACGATCAGCAGACTCGGCGGTCAGCGGCCAGACACTTTTCGTAGATTAAACTGTATTGGACAGGCATGGCTGTATTGGACAGGCGGTTTTAAACCGTTACAGCGGAAAAGCGGTTGCTATTACTTTTGATTCAGTAATTTCTGTATTAGGACTCATTGCCACATTACTTAAAACAGAGACTAGAGTGGTTTATCTTACCAGGAGATTCATTTCTGTTTCAGATAATTATGATTTCCTTCGGCATCATATATACGTTGTGATGACGTCACTTTCACATCTAGTTTACTTTTGAGTTTGGTTCTGCGTATGGAAAGTAAGTTGCTCGAGGAAGACAACGAACAATAAGTCAAGACTATGACTCGAGCCTAGAAGGAAACAGTTTCAACGAGAAAACTTGACAATATGTTTAAAGAAAAAAGTCGCAAATACCACTAAATATGAAAATAAACTTAAAAAACCTTATAGAGATTTGACTTCTATAAAAACGCACTAAATACTAACACATAATTCCCAACGTACATTTAGTTTCTCAATTGGCTACGACATTACATGACAATAGTCTTGTTATATAATATAGTTACCGAATCGAAAGATTATAGGTAATAAATTCGGAATTAATTCTTACTATAAAGTGCGTTTTTATATTTCCAAGTTTTATACATTTTTTTTATTTTTCGTGTCTACTTTCAACCTCCACCGGTAGAGGCGAGAGTAAATTTGATTGGTTGGGGATTCCGGGCGCGTCAACAGCTTAGGTCATCGGTCCCGTAAGTGTAGTGCATGTTTTCCTCGTGAGAAGGCGGTGATCTTCCCCCGCTGGATGGCGAGATCCGGCGCCAACTTACCGTCGGCTAGCGGGGTTTCCCCCCAACCAGGACTCGCCTACCAGCGGGGCACAGCCCCCGCCGGGACGATTAGTTATATTCTCATAAATATTAAATTTTAAGTGCACCCTTATTTTCAAGATATGTTTGTCAAACACCTAAGCTCTAATTTTAAAGAAATATTCTGTTATAATGAACTTTTTTGAGCAAAGCTGTACAATGGGAAATTCCACTCATTGGTAAAGAAATGTGACATTACAATGCATCTCGATAATATTGAAACTGAAATGAGGATAGATTGATAAAGCTTGTAAGAAAAAGTAGATAACAAAAAATAGAATGTTCGTTATTTTATTATATATACAGTCACTAGTAAATGCAGTTACTTTTCAGGTTTGAACAACATTCTAAAAGTTCAATTTTTAGCACTTGTGCTAACAATGGCACAATACTCAAATGTTCAGATAAAAGCAAGAAACAAACATAATTCTGAACTTACTTGGCTATCCGGGAGACGCCGCGTCCAGGGCACAGGTGCCGACGTTTCGGTCGCCATTCTGCGACCTTCATCACGGCGTAGTATTGCATAATACTGTAATCTGATTTAATCAGTTACTGCTGACCTTAATGCAACTTAGTACATAATTAGGTGATTTGTCATTCCGCTGCGAGCAGTCGCACAGTACGGAGCTCCGCGCTCAGCCTCGTCTCGTACCTGTGTTCTGTGCCAGTGTAAGATAAAATGCTACAATAATAGTGTTCATCAGCACTTCTAACTGTGTGAGCTAATATTGCCAGCTATTAGTGCAACATTTTCATCAGACAACGCTGGCATACGCCAGTGTATCGCCGATGCCCTCGCCCAGGTCTACCCGACCGAGGGCGAAATGGCGGTCGCTTACCCAGAAGGCGACGTCCGTGAAACATCACTGCAACATATTCCAGATCATCTACCACAACATCAACTAGAACAGCAGTTACCTCAACCCCCATCACATCAGCTCCACATGCTAAGTGGAACAACCGCACCTCCATTTACCGACCAGCAACGCATTGTTGGCAGCCAGGAGGCCGCCTCAACAGACGTCAGCACGATGTCGCAACCTTCATCATCAGTCATCAACACCAAAAAGAGGTCAGTCAGTGTCAGTGAAATCCCCATCGAAACAAAAAAGAAAAGTGTAGTCTCGAGTAATGCTAACGAGAACTCTAATCTATCCAGTGCTCTACAATACAATGTCCCCGTCGGGAACAGATTCGGAGAACTCGCTAATCTAAATCCCAACCCTGAAGATAATCGGTTCGAATATTTAAATGTAAATACGGACGATCACTCCTCGCAACCAGCCAAAATTCCTCCAATCTTTGTGGCGGACATAATCAGTGTACGCGAACTTATAATCGAACTTAAATCTAACGTCACAAACAACTTCATCACAGACGTGAAAAATAACAAAGTTAAGATCAATGCCAATAACCCTACGGACTTCCGTAAAATAATCAAATATCTCATACATACCCATCGTAAATTCCATTCATTCAAAGATCCATCGAACAAAAAATTTTCTGTCGTATTCAAAAACATTGAACAGTCAATAACAGAACCGGAAATTTTGAATGACCTACAGCAACGCTTCACTTCAATAATCAGAGTCACCAGACTTCAAGAAGATGGCCTTCTAATCCCAGTAGTCGCTGCAGAATTCAACGGTTCTGAACACATAAAACTATTTTAACCATAAATCAAATTTGCAATCATCGTGTAAGAACCGAAAGACGCAAAAAGCATAAAGGCCCCCTTCAATGCCAAAGATGCCTAGACTAATGTCATACCAAAAACAATTTTAACCACTCCATCACGTGTGCATTTTGTGCCGGGAACCATTACTCTGTGCTCTGCCCTAAGAAGAACGAATCTCCGGTGTGTGCGAACTGCAACGGGAATCACAAGGCCGACGTAAAAAACACGAATTGCACCTACTACAAAGAAATCTTAGATAGGAAAAGTACCTCTAAAAATAAAAATAATGAAAATCCACCAAACTACAATGCTACTCCGCCCCTCCAAAATCAGTCAAGAGCCCATTACCCGCCACTGCCGCAATCCCAGCCTATTCAAAACTTCACCCATGTTTCAAACACGAACAATCCACCTCCTAGCACATCGCAAAACACCCAAAATTCCAATCACCATACGACCCATTCCAATAATATCCAATATAATCACCCAATAATCACCACTATAATTAACTCCATCACCACCTGCATTATTAACTTCATCAATTCTCTAATCCCATCTATAATTAGTACTATTCAGAACTCTGTGGCTGAATATCTAACCAACAATGGCAAATAAATCAAAACAATGTAACCATCCTAAATTGGAATGCAAACTCAATCACCAACAAAAATGAATTGTCATTTTCTTCATCACTACAACGTAGATGTAGCTTGTATTACCGAAACGCACTTGAGCAGAAAAAATAAATTATATGTTCCTAATTATAACGTATATAGAACTGACAGAACCGAAACGAAAGGCGGCGGTGTACTCATCGCAATCAAATCTATTCGTGCGCATAACCAGGAAACTCTCCCGGATACACCAGGCTTAGAAACTATAGCAGCCTCAATAATAATAAACAATAACTATTTGAAGATCATAGCCGCATACAAACCTCCCTCAACAAAAATAATAAATACAAACCTCCAAAATCTATTTAACCTCAATGATCAAGTTGTGCTATTAGGTGACCTCAATGCCAAACATAGTAACTGGGGATGCCAATCCAACAACCAAGATGGTAAAACTCTAGTCCAATTGGTAAACAATGCCAATATTAAAATTCTCTTCCCGAGTGAACCTACTTACTACCCACAAGACCGTTCGCGCAAACCAGACATTCTCGACATTGGTCTAACCAACACAAACCTAAACTTTCATTTATCGGTAATATTCGAACTTGATTCTGACCATACCCCAGTCTTACTTACTTCGCAGCAAATGTCACCTCAACATGCCCCTGTATCTAAACCGAACTCATTAAAAATTAACTGGAGGAAGTTCACCGAAACAATAAAAAGTACAATACCCAAAATAAAAATCCTAAATACTCCCTTGAAATAGATCAATCCGTTAATTTTCTAACTGACCTCATCAACACAACCATCCAAAATTCTCAGTTGACTAACACTCCGAATACATCCCACAAACCCTACAATAAATTACCCTCAGGCATTTTAAACGCTATGTCGGTAAAGAATAAGACTAAAAGACTCTGGGCTCAGCTAAGAACACGAGAATTAAAGAGAGAACTCAACCTAATCTTCAACGTGGTCAAACGACTTATCAGAAAACATAACAGCGAACAATATTATAAACTCATACAATCACTCAACACCAGTAATAACACATTATGGCAATTCACTAAAAAAGTTCAAGAAAAAAAAACACGGTCCCTCCTTTAAATACAACGACAGGCAAGGCCTTATCCTCACTTCAGAAGGCAGAAGTACTCGCCATGCATTTTGAAACCACATTCTGTGAGAACACGAATGCCCACCCGCAACATAATATTCTACAAGCCACAAAATTAAACTTCTTCGGTCCGTATCAGAGAATAAATTTTTCATCTCCCATTGAAATTTCTAAAATCATAAAGAATCCTCCTAACAAAAAGCCCTGGTCACGACAAAATAAACAATTTGGCATTAAAAAAACTACCACCAACGGCAATCGCGTACTTAAATAACATATTCAATTCATGTTTCAGAATCGGATATTTCCCCCATAAATGGAAACATGCAATCATCATCCCCATAGCAAAGCCAAACAAAACCCCATCAAATCCCGAGAGTTACCGCCCAATCAGCTTATTAACAACTTTTTCCAAAATATTCGAGAAAATCATATTGCGAAGACTGAAAAACCACCTGTATTCAACCAATGCTATCCCCAAGGTACAGTTTGGATTTACAGAAAATCTGAACGCAACACCAGCTACTAAGAATTTCAGAGTACATTTATTCCGCTTTTCAAAAAAAAACACCACTCCATAGCTCTATTTATTGATATTACACAAGCTTTCGACCGAACTTGGCACCAAGCTCTTTTATATAAACTAATCCAAATAGGCACTCCACAATACTTAAAATCAATAATAACAAATTTCTTAAGCAATAGAACTTTCTCAGTCAATGTTAACAACCATTTATCCAATCCAAGAACAATAAACGCTGGACTTCCCAAGGCTCTCAGTTATCACCCACCCTATTCAACCTCTATGTCGCTGACCTTCCCACACTTAATAAAATAACTATCGCTCAATTTGCCGACGACACAGCCATATTTGCCTCCGGTACAACTCTCACTGAGTTAAGAACCCACTTACAACTTTATTTAAATATGATAGACAGCTGGGCTGCTGAACTTAAAATCCAACTAAATCCTAACAAAACCGCTGCAAAAATATTTAGTTTAAGACCCCACTCTCCCCCACTTCCTCTCACTCTAAATAACAAATCAATAGAATGGTACGCCCCAATAAACCTGTAAAATATTTAGGCTTATATCTTGATACCAAGCTAACTTGGGGAAAACATAAATGCCAAAGTGACCCGAGCTAAAATAAAACTGGCACAACTACGACCACTAATTTACAGCAACAGCCCAATACAATATAAATCAGCCATAGCAATTTACAAGACAATTTTAAAACCATTAATGTTGTACGCCTGCCCAATTTGTATCAATTCTGCTAAAACTAACATCCATAAACTACAAGTCCTGCAAAATAAATTCTTAAGAATAGTTGCTCATGCTCCATGGTATATAACCAACAACCAACTTCACAACGAATTTAATTTGGAACCAATTGAACAATACATCACATATCTGGCCACCAACTTTTATCATAACCTACCTCAAATCCCAGCCTTATCACCATTCAAACTAGCCAAAAACCCCAATTACCAAACACGAATCAAAAACAAATATCCACATCACATATTCCTAAAAAAATTTGCAGATTTAGATCCGGACTGAGGACCCAAAAAGGGATTTCCTCCCCCTTGTTAGTATGTAAGATTATATTTAAGGTTAGCATGCAAGTCTGTAAATACATATGTATAGCTATTTTTACTATGTAAAACTATGTAATCTCTTCAAAAATTAATAAATAAAATAAAATAGGTGATTTGTATTTTTGAATTCAAATAAAATGAAATATGATAATACTATTATTAGATAGATAAAAATATGATAATACTGTGAAAACACATGGTAATAGTGATTTTACCTTGCTCGTAGATTTGGGACCCTTAACCTATTGGCCTCCTATCACCGCCTTTCCCACCTGCAAAATAAAATGGCACTTTTACCAATTGTGTCGTAACTGTGTTTTATCTGACCAAAGGTGAGGTAAGGTTTTCATTTGTTTCTTTTAAGCACTCTTCATATAATAATAATGTAGTATTCAGATTCATTTGGCATGTCTTTAAGCAAGTAAAGTTGCATTTGAACAGTTATACTCTTGTTTATTGCCATATGTATTACAAAATTGTTTAATGTTATTGGAATTATAAAAATTGTGTAATGTCAATATGCTCAATAAATAAAAGATTTTATTGCTATAATTTGACTTTTTCCATAAAATCCTTATAATTATTTTTGTTATTTTTTGATAAGTTAAGGTAGAAAATATGGGGAGTGAACTTTTAAAATTCCCGCGAACCTGGGTTTTTCAAATTTTCCGGTTACTTCTACGCTACTGGCTGTTCATTTGCCCAATAGAAATCAATACGATTGCATATGGCGACACCGAAGTTGGGCAAATAAGGCTTCTCTTTGGACGCCCGCGAGAAGTATTGGGCCGCCACACGCCTTCTCCGTCGCCTCGCCCAAAGAGGCACTGTATATAGTTTTAGTTATTAGAATAATTAGTATATTTAAGATATTGCCCTCCCCGAAACTCCATAAGCAGAAATGCTGGAGTTAAATTGTATCCAGTCATTGAATAAATTCCCGCCTCACCAGGGTTACTGGTGAGAAAAAAAAAAAACTCCGTCGCCTACCACAGGTGTTGTCACAGGGCATGACCACGTGGTCCGCTTGCGCACTTCCACAAGGACTCAATGCGGCAGGGGCGGTACGGAAGGAAACCTGCCTGACGCACTCAAAAGATGGGAGGCTCAACGCAGCATTCGCCTGAAAAAAATTGCCAACATTTTAAATTAACAATTTACGTTGTGGTTTAAATGGTATATTATGAAATATTTATCTTTTTGCAGCTCTGCACAACTATCATCGTGTCATCCTTCAGAATCCTAATTTACATTTCAATTTCTCACATTTTGTAAAAGAGAAGACGAGAATATACAAAAATGATTTAGATTCGAGAGTAAGGTGCGCGCTACTTTTTGGAAAAACATTTTGGGTAGTTATGTTTAGAAGATTTGGGCTGCTGCTATTCACTACTTAGGTACTAAAACACACTAATAAAATAATTGATGACTGAAAATAAATGAATACTTGTATTTACCATAAGTAAACATTCTCTAACTCTCGTGATTAGAAGAGAATCAATTTTGAAAATGCAGAATGATTGAAGATTCGAGAGTATTACAATTAAATAATTAGAATTTCAGGAAGTATCGAGGTATTGCAAGAATAAATTTTAATACTTCTCTGGTTTTCGAACAAATATTTATTTAACTTGAATGAATTACTATCTTTAATGATTATTGTAAGTTGTAATTTGTAATTTCATTCATCACTCAGCATTTGCATAGTGTAACGTCGTGAGTAGGGATCTACACCACAAAGAAACAGACACGAGTGGGTATTTACAACTTATTTAATCATACCTTGCAACTTGTCTATCTAGAGCAGGGAGTCAAGTCTATGACGCTACAATAGTTCAAATTAGCATGCGCCCGTTAATAAACGCCCGTTCGCGTTTGTGTTTACTTCTCTTAACTTTTCAGAATTGCTTCTCTTTTTTAATACGCTGTTTACCTCTTCGATGTCTTCCTAGTCGAATGGAACCCACTGTAGATACCAATGAAACGACGATATTTATCTTTAATTGTATAGAAACGGTTATGCAGCAGAAACGATTTCACTTGGATTTGAACTTTTCTATCGAATTTAATCGTTTAATGTCATCTGGCAAAGTGTTGTAAAATAATGTACATGTATTGTATGTGAATTTTTTGTAATGAGCTGTTGATACTGTCACCTGATGAATATGATTTCTACGTCGAGTGTTATAGTAATAGACATCGGCATTTTCTGAAAAATATTCCCGCCCTTAAGCAAGTCATTTTTGACAAAAGCCACTGATTCGTATATCAAAAGACAAGATAATGGTAAATTTCCTATATTAATGAAGAGAGGCTTACAAGAATCACGTGGGTGTGATATGGTTATTATTCGTACAATTCATTTTTATAATCTAAAAGTCTTGGAGCTTTGAGATTTATTTCCCCAGAATATGCCATATCTCAGGCTGGAATGAACATTCGCGAAATATACACAACGAGCAGTACGAAGGCTGACTGAATTTGCAAGAATTCTGAACGCGTAGCATAATGAACTTAATGTTGTGTTCAATTCATTTAAATGGACGTTCCATTTAAGGTTTTAATTGGGAGACCTAAACATTTTGTTGCCTTAACATCAGTCAATGGTACACCGTTCATTTTCTTCTTAGCCGAAGTTGATGTCAGGACAAGAGCGCAGTACTTATATGATTAAACAAAGTTCAGAGAAAAGTACAAGTAGAACAGGTCTGACATATACAATACATAAATGATGTTTAGGTCACGAGTATAATATTTATTCAAAGATTTTTTATCACCTAAATTTGCTCAAAGTTACAAGTTTTAATCAATCTCCATAGGCAAGTATCGTAGACCTCATTTTTGGATATTTTTCACATAAACGTAGATTTATAAAGTCCACCTTTCTCGGTAATCTAATGTCATGAAACTTAAGGAATCACCGATAGAATTCAAACTTTCTGAACTTTATAAATTGAATTTCAATGCAACACGGAGTCAAATTGAAACAAATACAAATTTAAGAGAAGCATACCTTTCAGATATTCCGAGAACACGACGCACTTGCCCACAAAATAAGTTCCACAATCGCCCTTACCCGGACAGGGCCCGTCACCTGACGTAGGAAACGCAAACTGAGGTTCAGTGAGCGACGTGGCCGCTGCGCTGTTGGTCAGCTGAAAGAGCGAGTCTGCGGCTCCCCTCCTGTTCTCCCTCCCAAAGAGATCTCAATGCAAAGAATTTGAAAGTGAGCAAATCTTAACACATTTGGCGCGTTACATCAAGCAGAATAGTGATATTTGTAATACATTGACTGTATTAATGATATCAGTATTTCGCGTTAGATTTGTATTTAATTAATATTAATTAAGCGAAGAACCGTTACACAGAAGTTTTGTTTTTCTAATCCGAAATTGCATTAACCAATGCAAACGATCAATGGGATTCCGCAGTATATTGTATTCCTTAAAGAGTTTAGTGGTGGTCCAAATGAAAAAAGAGAAATTGTCTATAATATTTTTAGTTTTTGCGAAATTTAATCATCTTCAATTTTTTGAATGAAATTACAATTTTTTCTCACTAGCAATGAATAGGTCGTGAAAAGAGGAAAACAACGAGGTATAATTTGTTAGAATTTTGATAGTAATTTGAGTATCAAATTAGCTTTCTGACATGTGATTTTGAATTTAATTGGCAATATTTAGGTAGCAGCCCTTGTAACTCTCGTCTTCGGGGAAAGTGGCCTTCATGGTGCGGCGTCAAGACTGTTGCAAGGAGAGGGCAGACTGTGACGGGTAGCATCGAGGATTATGAGGCAGAGCAACAGCAATACATGGTCTTGATATAGAGGTTACAGAAACACCAATGTTAACTATCAATACTAGATATTTTTTCATTGATTCATTTGGATGTAACTTGTCTTTACTGAAATCCCAAAACATCAATCATTTCAAACAACGATATCAAAAATTGGTAGCGTAAGGAAGATGATAATAAATACCATTTTTAAGTTTGACAAAAATTCAATTTGTTGGTTTTGGATAAAGTAACAAGCCAGCTTTTAAACACATTTCAAGTAAAGGAAGATAATGGTTGGTTGAAGATTTTCACTATAATGTCTCGAGACAATTTATCACATCATTGATTCCATTATTGTTTCTTGTTAATAAACTTTTTATTTAGTACATCAATATAGCAAAGGATGAAATAAAATAAACTTTAAAATATTCTTGAAGGAAAATACATTTGTTAACAACAAAAATTTAGAAAAAAAACTTTAGATAAGCAGAAAGTATACATAAATTATTTACACATATGATCTATCAGTCCTTCATCAACAGCAATACACATCTGCAGTAGTGTATTCAAGGACCAACGTACCCCTTATATTCTCCTAGTCTTGTCGTGTCTGTGGCGTAGCTATTTCCCCACCTGGCAATTGTACACTGTCACATTGGCAACACGGACTAGTATTGCCCTCGACCTACCTTGTTCAGTAATGGAACAGAATTTCAACCACCATTTCTATTTAAATGAAACGAATTATCCTTTTGGCATGGCTCACAGTTGTTTGGAACAATTGGTGTAAACTAATACAATTTATTGTTTGATTATGATTTACATAAGGTAAGCCATCGCCTGGACTTGGTGCATAAGTTTGTTAACAATTTTTTTATCTAATTTTGCGTCATGCGTCATTTGTGTTAAAATTTCATACACATTTTATAATTTTACATGTACATAACATTTCAGTAGACCTTGAGAAAGAGACCGGATGAGGTTTCGAAACGTTGGATAATGAACTCATACCAAGAAATGGGACAGTAGAAATAAAACGGACTGTCTATAAATAAATCAATCCTGGACCATTATCCTGACAATATAAGTCTGAGTATTGTCCACAAAAGACAGGCAAACAGGGCGATATTTTAGAGAGAAAAATTAATATAAGCAACTCTCAAAACACGTGTTTCTGTCAAAATCTCGTCATCGATTTTGCAATATTACATAACTTCTCTACAATAGAAATAAGAAAAACAAAAATTGGATATAACACATGTTTAATTATGAATGACCTCTACTCAAATACGAAATTAGAGAGTCCACAATATGTATACAATTTAGAGTCGGCAATAGATTTTATTTTTATGTGTTCTTCCAAAAATTATGAACCAAAATTTTTCCACTTCAGTGATTTATTTTCGGTTATAGTTCAATGTATAATATAATAATGTAAAATTATTAAAATTAAATAAGAATATTCGCAAGGTCTTTATTACAACGTGCACACAAAATTTAATAACTAAAGATTGAAGAATAATGCTAACGAACTTAATAGGGTGAGTGCCCGTTTTCACGTCTGTGGTTTATGCCCGCCGTTTCAAAAAATGTCTCCGTCATTAACCTTCAGATTTCAATATTTTATTTCTGTAATTTGGAACATCTATGAGTAAACGAATGGCTACAACGAACGATTGATTGATTGATTAATTGATTTTTTCGTGTTTCCGGGCGCGTCAACTGCTTCGGTCGTTAGTCCCGTTAGTGTAGTGCATGTTTTTCTCGGGAGATGGCGGTGATCTTCCCCGCTGGATGGCGAGATCCGGCGCCGACCTACCGTCGGCTAGTGGGGTTTACCCCTAACCAGGACTCTCCCACCAGCGGGGCACCGCCCCAGCCGGGACAAGCTCTAAGCTCCCGACCATTCTCCCGGAGTATGTGGTAGTGTAGTGCATGTTAGTATAAGTGTTTGTGTAAGGGGAGAGGATAGGACAAGGAAGAGGAAGTCAGATCGCGCGCGGTCCGTGGCCCGTTCGGTAGGGTACTGCTCCGGCATTCGCCTGGTGTTCATCGGAGAAACCACGGAAAACTACCGATCAGAGCAGCCGGCCGCTAGAATTCTCCTCCAGGCAGTGACTGAATTCGACCTAGCTGAAAAGCTAGTGTCGAAAATCCTGCCGCCGTGGGGAGTGGGAACCTAGGACCTCCCGGTCAGAGGCGCTGCAGTGACATCAATGGATGCACTGAGCTACCGCTCCCGGTGACACCAGATATTACGTCACTTGTTTTAAGAAAAAGACGTCTAAAATAATTTAATAAAACGTGGTTGCTATATTTAATCGAATTGTGCGTTTCCTGGTAAACTTAAAGGCTTCTTTCTGAATATGAGCCCTCCGCTCCCCAGCCTAACGGTTTCCTGCTTCGCCTATCAGCGCCTATTATCGCCCAAGGCCAAGGCCAAATCGCGCCCCGAGAGCTTGTATTTCGCCTTGTGTTTCGTTATCAATTATAGTTTGTGAAATATAAATATTCAAAACTCAATGAATCATTTTTTATAATTCTATATTATGTTTTACGTATAAGGATGACAGACACAAACAATTCTATGTTTAAAATTTTTTTATTTGAATCTTGTATTGCATACATTTTCAACACATGAAAAAAGAAGACCTACAGCCACTTGTAAAATCAGTTATTTCGGGGCATGTAAAAGATTAATTCAACGGATTAACCCATGATAACCCGAAATTGTTTTTTTCGAACTTTGCAACAATATTGATTCTTTAGTGTCCTTGTGACTTTTTTAATTAAAAAAAGGTATTTTGGAAACAATATTATGTTATTAATGATTTTAGGAGCGGATATATCATACGTTCAGACACAAAGGCTATTACGAAAAAGGTATATAAGTTTTGCAATACTTTTACAAGATTCATTGAGAATTTCAAATGTGTGATGAGAAGCCTAGCTTTGTAAACTTTATCTCGCTTATCGATGGTAATGTCCTTCAAGTGGAAAAATCTGTAAATACAATCAAAAGCATTGCTGGACATTGCATTTTTTAGCAAAGCATTTTTGGTGTCAGGTCGCGTTTCCCAGTACATACGATGGTTTGATAGCTAGATAAAATTTGAATTACTACGTATTTATATATATTTTCATTAGACAACTGTATCAGACAACCTTTTTGTGCAAGGTATTTTACAGATTCTTTGGCGAGATGTTCAATAATTTCATCATCAAAATTTATCGAAATAAATATATTAGTGCTGCTTTGTACTCTTAAATTGTTCTACCACAGAAGGGTGAGCTTCAGATGATACCAAAACTTACCCTTGTAATTTTTGAAAATACATATGAATAGAGCAATATGGCCTGTATGTTATCTCATAGTTTACGTTTTGCACTATCGCTACAAAAGTTTAAAGAAAAAATTGGAGCATTTATCGATAAAATCTTCTTTTTGTTGTTTTTAATATTGTAGTATATATTTCTCGCAATATTGTGCGAAAACTATAAAAAGTTTCAAAAAATGTTCAGGACCTTAATAAAATAACTAATTATTGACAACAAATTTCATTTGAAGGAAAACCTCTATCTTTATTTTTGTAGTTGTACGAAGAGGCAGAAAATATTTCCAACTTTTGAAATTTTCAAAATCCAGAGCTAATGGTGAAAATCAGACCTATGCCACCTTTATAAGTGTGTTTCATGTAAAGTACCTCCAAAATTTAAACAATGTTTTCAGATGTCGCTAAGCTTTAAGTCGAACCAGATCGATCAAGGAATATTCATTTTGGAAAAAAATCCTACGATTGTTTTAGGAGCTTGTGATGTTCACAGACGGACTGACAAGCGAACGGAGAGACAGACGGACAGAGATTTGAAAAAACACTTTTTCCTGTATCAGGGGCCCCCAAAACGTGTATTTCCTTGGATATCTCGAAATCGATTTTCTGCAGCATCACGTAACTTCCTCTACATTGCACATATTACGTATATAATACAACTATGACGTATAATACGTACACGCGACAATAAAAAAACAATTGCGTATGTGATACATTAATCTTTATTTAATGGAGTTCAACGTGTAATATATCATACACTGGGATATAATGGGTTAAGGTTATTTCAGTGGTTAGTTCAAGGTACGCACGTGGTAAGTTCAGTCTTTTGTGGTAGGACTAAAAGTGAATGAATGAATGCCTTTATTTTACGTGACGAGACTCAGGCCATGAGGCCTGCTCTTCCGCCTGATCACGCAAATTTCGTTACGCTCCTTTCACCTACTAGGAATGAAAGAAGGTATTACTTGGGCGACGAAATAGGCAATTTGAATTTTGATCAGAGGGAAGGCGTACGAAGGCCCTTAAAAATCCGTCTAAAAATAGTGAATCGCACACATGATTCGAGTGATTTTATTTTTGCTGGTGCGATTTCGCCACCCGACCTCTGGGCTTTGTGTCGCAGCCATTCCTACTCGCAGAATAAAATCTCTCTTTCACCACTCGTATCATAACTCGCATCATAACGAATAAAACTGTTTACTGCGTCCGAAACGCCACTTGCAGCAGTTATTAATACCAGACAAGTATATTATCAATCCCTTTATTTCAGTGTGCACCAAAAATCGAATAATTAATGATCCAAGAATAATGGAACTGGTCCTAGCAGCGTGAATGCTCACTTTGACATTTGTAGTTTCTACTGGCTTTCAAAAAGTGAATCTTCATATTAACTTGATTGATTCTATGTCGAAAGAACTGTGTTATAAGTAACGAAAACGAAAATTACTTAGAATAGAAATCACTATGAATTTAAGTAAAGTTGTGTTTAAATAAGAAATGTTTCTGCCAATGAAAATCAATTCTACTAGGTGTCATTTAAATTGCTGGTGAAATGTCTTCAAATTTAACAAAAATTCATGGTTTACAATCAATTCATATGCTTTAATAAGGTCACGTTTCAGTTTTTCTTAGACGTAGTGATTGTGTGGGTATAGATGAAAAAATAACACTAAGGTTTGCTGAAATGAGATTTCTTGGATCTGAACTTCTTCCGTCTTCACTAAAGGCCTCTCAGAGAGTGCAGTGATGCTATACTCAGGATGCATGTTATCTTGTCGGAAGTTTGGTTTGCCGAATGGGGAAGACATACTGGCATTAGGCAGAGCAATACAAAACAGAGTTCTCGTGTATCAGCAACATTTCACACACGCTCGGTATTATACGGAGCAAATGTCTTTAAGAGTATTTTCGAGTTCATCTTCAACATACCAACAACATTCGTAATATTCTTTTGGGCTTTTCATATTCTTTTACTCTTGGCTTCTTCTTCGAGCTGTTTCGAGTGCAAACGTAAGTAATCATTCAAGTCATATACGTAATATTTTCATTGTTACAACATACGAGAAGTTGTTATTGATTTATAGCAGCGATCTGCTCCGAGGAGGACCCGCTGTTCGCTAATTTCTCTTTCTAGAAGCTCCAGCAGCAGTCGAAGGAAATTACGTCGTGCGGCATATTGGGTCGCGTCTTGTTTTTTTAGGTTATTTTCCATTGCTTAAACTGAAAATGTATTAATGGCGCTGGGAAATAATATTCCGGTAGAAAAACAGAGAATTAATTTTGTAACATTTATGGGAAAATTTACTAGTAATATATATATATATATATATATATATATATATATATATATGTGTGTGTGTGTGGTGTGTGTGTGTGTGTGTGTGTGTGATTTGAAATGAAAATAAAATAATTTTTAATTTCAGCATATAAAGAAAAATTTATTTTTGGAGATTGCGCCAGATAAGCCCATTCTTAGTTTTCAAAGAGTGCTCATGCACATTAAGAAATTTAATTGCTGCGACATTACACTTTATCATGCGGCTGATTATAAAATAGTATTCTGAAGGTTATCCAAACAAATCTCTCTTCAATTTTGTAGGGGTAGGAAGACGCCGAAAAAAACTTTTGCAATTTTCGAAAATCAGAGTAAACGGTGAAAATCGACCTGTGCCACCTTTACAAATGTACTTTACTTCCTTCTTACAAGAAATTTAAAGCAACAATTTGAAGCCGTTTCTGAGAAAAATATTTTGAAAATGTCCGAGGGTCTTCACGTAAAGCACACTCAAATTTTAAATAATCTTTCTCAAAATTTCAAAGTTACAACTAGACCCAGATCGACTGGAGATTCTTCAATTTGGAAAATATAGTGTGTGTGATCCAGGCGCTAGTACAGACAGACGGACAGACGGACAGACGGACAGACGGACAGACGGACAGACGGACAGACGGAGCCAGACGGACATGCGGACAGACTTGGACAGATGGAGACAGCGACCGGACAGACGCGCGACAGCGGACAGCGGACAGACGGACAGACGACAGCGACAGACGGACAGACGGACAGACGGACAGACGGACAGACGGACGGACAGACGGACGACGGACAGACGGACAGACGGCAGACGACAGACGACAGACGACAGACGGACAGACGGACAGACGGACAGACGGACAGACGGACAGACGGACGGACGGACGTTAAAGAAAAACACTTTTTCGCTATCAGGGGACCCCAAAACATGTATTTCCGTTGAAATCTCGAAATTGATTTTCCGCACATAACTTTCTCTTTACTACGTATATTACTCCGTATATACATATGTATACAAGAAAGTAACAACAGGTGCTATAAAATGGCACAACTTTCTCTTACCATTTTTCTAATTTCCTCGTTGTGTCCTAATTTTAAGGTTCCATTCTCTGGCCGGCTACCATCTATCGTCGCCCAAAGTACATTTTTTTGACAATTTCTCTCCTTTTTGCTTTCATAGTTGTACAACCTGAACTATTACTTCAAGAATATTAAACAAGAGTAAAAACTTGTACTAAACAGAAGATTTCATTGAAAAATTCGTACCCATTTTTGAGAAAATGGAGATGAAGCTTTACTGTGAATGCGAAATATGAAGCTCTTTTTCTCGGAAATCTAATGAGTTTCCGCAATTATTAATCTCAAGTCATTTAAAGCTTTTCTACTCGCAAATGCAATAATGCATACAAATTAATGGACATGCCAATATCAATCTGCGTGAGAGGTATTTGAAAAAAATACATTTGTGTAATTTTTGAAAAAACAAAAGAATACTCCAAAAGAATACCCCCAAAAATTTACGTCATATAAAACAGTGCAATTAGCACTATCCATTAGAAAAATTTGAGGAAAAAAATTGCAGCCATTTTTGAGAAAATGGAGTTTAGGTGGTTGTGAAAATGCGGAAATTTAAGCTCATTTTTTAGAAGTGAAGATGTCGTGTTTTCGAGAAACTTTATTTAATATTATTTAAAGCGACTGGACTCATAAATACAATACTGTGAAGAAATGAATGTAAATGTTACTGACTTTAATGTAAATATACTGACTCTAATGTAAATATTACTGACATGAGAGACAGGTAAAAAAATTACATTTTTGTAAAAATTTTGAAGAAACAAATGTATAGACCAATATGACATTTATGTCATCCAATAGGGCGCATTTGTATACATTATTATATTTGTGAATGGAAATGCTTCAAAAGACTTCAAATGAAGTTTCTCGAATACTCAATAGATCCCTGTGAAAAAGAGCTTCAAATTTTGCATTTACAGTAATGCTTAATTGCCATCTTAAAAAAGGTCTCCAAATTTTGCAATGAAACTATCTATTTTGGACGAGATTTTACTCTCTCTAATATTCGTGAAGTAATATTTCGGTTCTACTACTAAGTTACAGAAAAGTTAAGAAAGCGTCAAGAAAATGTACTTTCGGTGACATTAGTTGGCAGCTGGCCAGAGAATGGATGAAGACCTTAAAATCAGTCCACGCGAAGTAAACTTGAAAAAATTGCTACGAGAAAGTCTGTGCCACTGTGTAGCATCTCTAGTTATTGCAATAGCTCAAAATATTACAATCTCTATGGTATCTTCAGACGAAACACAACCCTTTTTTCCGCACTAAATGTCATCGTCCACCTAACGTGTAACCAAATTATTACGTCGTTGAGCACTGTGTAAAGTATTAATTTGCATAGATCACTGCCTCCAATCTTCGCAACATGGATTTCATCATGTCTGCTGAAGTCATGGCGTATATTAAACTTAATTATCTTAGGATAACATTTTTAAAAACCTTCTCTATTAGACAAACTATTTTCTCAAGAACCGACCACGGATTCTCTGTAGGGTTGATTTCAGGGGGTAAGGAATGTGAATTTATTTGTTTTTACCTTTTCGCACTCGTTTTGTAAGAAGAAAAAATTACGTAATCGTGCGCAGGAAAAAGGCAAATTTTCCACAGAAAAGCTTATTACTTGACGCTGGTAACGAAAAAGTGGACAAATCTATTGTTATACATCGTAAATTTCTTTCTTTAACATGACCGGACCCTTGATTCCGAAAAATTGATTGATACAAACGTTCGTCCGTCACTCCGTCAGTCTATCCGTCCGTCTATCCGTCCGTCTATCCGTCCGTCTATCCGTCCGTCTATCCGTCCGTCTATCCGTCCGTCTATCCGTCCGTCTATCCGTCCGTCTATCCGTCCGTGGTCAACGCTAGCACTTAAACCCTTCTGCCGACTTACTCCAAAATTTATATTCTCCGATCGATCTTGTGGCTTTGGAAGTTGAGTACTGGCTATTTTGATTTTTAAATATACTCACGTGAAATCTCAGAAAATCTTTCACAATTTTCTAAAAAATGGTACCAATTTTTTTTCGAACGTTTAAGAAAATTGTGCAGGTAATATTTTCGTTGAATCTCAGAATAGTGCAAAAATGCAATTATTTTGCGCGTTATTATAAGCAGATGACGTTCTATGAAAGAACACTTACACTTCCAATCTTCCAATTAATTCACATATGAATGCCACTCTTAATGATGCAAACCCAAACAATTGATCTTACGTCATATTATTCATAAATAATAAAATCCAACATTTTTGCATCATGAAAATCATATCAAACGTCAGGAATCATCAACAAATGAGTTGAGTAAACATGGTCTCAAAGCCATGACAGAACCTTTCAGTTATATGTAGCAACTATTAGCACGCTTCGGTGATCTAGGCACCGGCGGACTGAAGAAATTACGAGGATAAGCCACAATAGTTTGGATCAGGAGCGGGAGGAAGGGAGGAGTGGAGAGGGGAATTGATGGTTAAGCTAAACATATTGAGATATAGGATAATTTCCTGCATCGGTATCCAGTACATCGGTACACCTCAGTATGCGGTATGTAAATTCTTAAAAACAATTCTACAACCTTTACTTGACCGGAATTCACAACATGTTGTGACAGTAAGGAATGTCTTACTTGAATTACATCATAATACCCGATAATCATATTTTAGTCTCTTTGGATGTCATAGGAATGTTCCCAAGTATTCCGCATCTCAGTATTATTGAGTGCTTTTCTGAAGCTATTGATGGACATGGTAAGAAGTCTATACCTAAACAGGAAATTATCACTTTAACTCAATGTTTATTGTCGAATATCGAATTTACGTTTGACAGCTTAATTTGTAAACAAATAGAGCTCGCCAATAGGTGGATCGCTTAGTTCCTTGTTTCCAGAACTTGTTATGAGGATAATGGAATATTCTATTTTACCTCAAGCACAAATTCACTCTTATAGACGATATGTAGATGATAAATTCATGATAATACACAAAGATAAAATGAATGAAGTTTTAGATATTTTCAATAACTAACGAACTAAAATACATTTCACGGTTGAACTGGAGAATACCTTCAGTTAAATTATTTAGATATAAAAGTTTCCAGACATGATGAAGTAATTAAGACGGATTGGTACCAAAAACAAGTATCCACCTGTTATTCTCTGAACTATAATTCTAGACATACTTTTGCTAAGAAAATTGGTACAGTGTATGGGAAAGTTGATAGAATTCAGATTAACTTGCAAATAGGACATACTTTATAAGTATATGTTACCTATTTTACAAGAAATTTAAAGAAAAAAATTTTCCAAATTTTAAAGAATGTTTTTCAAAATCTCGAAGATTCAAGTAGAGCCAAATGAACAGGGTTTCTTCAGTTTGGAAAAAATCCTACTCTCGATTTAGGTGCTAGTAGTGTTCACAGACGGACGGATGGACAGTCGAACGGACGGACGTTTTCCTTTCAATTGGTTTTTCGGCATCAAGAACCCACAAAACAGAAATTCTGGCTGCACTACGTGTTAAAGAATTTTTTTCTTCTTTGTTTAGCAACTGAATTTATCCACCTTTTCGTAGTCAGGGCCCGGCAATGTTATTTATCTGACAAAAATCCGCCGTTTTTTTCGCTCAGCATTACATAACGTTCTCCGTTCTACGTATATTACTCCGTATATACGTACTAAGACGAGAAAGTAAAAATTTGTTACGAGAAAATCTGTACCATTTTGTAGTACCTCTTGTTTATTATATTATTCAGTTAATTTGATGAAATGTTCATTCACTCTAACCAGAACTGTTACTGTTTACATTTTCACATTTGTGACAGATGTCAACGAAGTTAAATTTCCTTATGGGACTGTGTATTTTCGAGCTCTTCCGGTTGGTGTGCATGGAACTTCTACCGACACTAAGTTGTCAAGAGACTCGTTTAAGCTATTTGGTGTCATTTCCTCATTCTTGTCGGTTTTTCGAAACAATCGTGTGGTGCGACAACGTTGTCTGGCCGAGGCAACGTCACTATGCAGCACATACTATGGATACCATTTTCAAAATAATTCCTCAAACGGCATGGACGAATGACACCAAGAAGCCTCAGCGTGAAGTAACGGCCTGCGTTGAAATTCTCTCGATGGAGAAAAGACACATTCCTCAGTTTGGACGATTACCTTCGTCAGTATATGAGTTTTTCCGGTCGACATACTTTAGCAGTTGGAGTCGTAACCATGACAGAAAATTGCTGGAATATATTGTAAGTAAATGTTTACATGTATCGGGTGAGTCACACATGTTTTTGACATTTTTATACAAATTTTGGAAATGTATCTCGCTTCAGTTGCATGGGAGCTTAGAGATGCATAGAAATGCAGAGCGAAATGTCTGCACGGGTACAATATTATGATAGTACTATAATTGAACACGTTTTTTTGTGTATAGCAAATATTGCAAGGTCAAAATAAAACTACGGGCTGACATTCTGGATCTTCCGTTTGCGAGCGCAACGCCAGATTACGAAGAGTTTTGGAATTTCACCTCCCCACTCCTCCGCCCTGAACTGCGCTGGATGCGAGAGCTCCTGGTGGTTAACATCGACATTCAAAACTTTGCTCCACTCCCAAGCAACACTTCAGGATCATCACTCCAGCTTCTATCTGTTCGCGGAATCTCGGACTTTGAGCAAAAAAATTTTACTTTACATCTAACGAACATGCCTTGGCTGCGACACCTTGACCTATTTCAAGTGGATATTCGTCTAGTTTCACCAGGTATATGGCAGACACTTGATCAACCAGTATTGCTTTAGTAAGAACGTAAACAACGATGTTGAAACTCTCATACTGTCACACTCTCTTTATTATTTTTGCTGAAACCCTTTTGACGGTCAACAAAATATTTCCAGTAATTAAAATGAACAGAAAAGACACCGTCTCTTAATTCTAAGCCTGATTTCAAAGATTTCGCAAATGATATTTCCTTTTCTATTATCGTTGTGCTAGTATGTACACTCTTCCTAAGACACTCTTCTTGGCAGTTAAAACGGACTTTACACGCATTCAGAATCTGAACTTTTATTTCTTTTAAATTGAAATATGTGAATTCAAATATTAGTCTCTAAATTAGAAAATAGTTATTGAGGTTATAAATAAACGCATTATTTCACTTACTTTTCACGTTATCACTTTTATTTCCTATGAGAATAGGTATTATAATCGTGCATGTGTTAAAGAACTGCGATTTTCCGATAAACTTTTATTGCTAGGTCCCGGTAACATAAAACTGGATAAATCTTGCTTCCATATACAGTAAATTACATCCTGCATTGTGTCCTCTCCAAGCCCGAGCTTCCAACAAACCCTTCAAATATAGCGAATGAATTCAAAAATTTCATTAATGTATCCCCTCTTTCAAACACACAAAATGTTTTTCAGTAAAACTGTATATGGCTGTTCATTGACATTTTGTTACAAATTACTTATAAAAAAGAGAATATTGTGGAAATATATCTTCTACTACAATTTCACCTATGTTTCAGAGACATTCATTGGATGCCCATTAATAGAATACTTGGATCTATCAGCAAATAGGCTTTCAGAAATACCACCCGTTGTAAAGCGATTGAAATATTTAATTTCTTTACAGATTCAGTCAAATCTCATTGACTTGAATTTGACGTCAGAAAATCTCATTCCTCTGAGAGAACTGAGATATTTGAGCTTCGGAGAACACCCATTGCTACTTGGAGAACACCTATCCCACCATTACCTCTTCTCTTCAATCTACTTTATCTAATTGCTCACTGGCAATGCCGGCCCGGCCCCCTTCGAATTTCCAGCTTTAGAGATTCTTGATCTCAGTCACAATTATAACATCTCATTGGCTAAAAACACATTCACAAAACTCCGTAACCTCAAGCAATTAATATTAAGGGGCTGTACATTATGTAGTTGGCCGACGTTACCTCCAAACCATTTCGGAACACTTGATTTCTCAGAGAATAATTTAACAACATTAGTTAATTTACAAAAGCAGGGAGTCACTTAAAAGTACTAGACGTTCTCAAAACAAAATTTTCCAGTGGGAAGATCCAGAAGTATTTCTGTCAGGCGGTCTCAAAAAAAAGTTTTCAAATTTCGATGGACAATCACGCAGTCCAGAGGAGAAGTTGTACTTGGTGAGTCCAGACACAAAATCGAAAAATGAAGCCCCAATACTGCACGGGAATGTCCACACTAGCAGGCGTGCAACCTGGGTCCAGCAAGTCAACCTGTCTTTGAATGGCATCTCGGGGTTCACCCCCGCAATGCTGGAGTCGCTGAGCACTTTGGCCGTGGTGGACCTTGGAGGCAACCACATCGACTGCAGCGATTGTCGAATTCCTGCGCTGCAGTACTGGCTTCAGACGGCTTGACTGTGGAGGTGCTCGGTAAGGTTGGCAAATTATTTAATGCACACGGAGTGACTAGTTGAGGAGCAGTCGGTTACAAAAGTTTATTTAAATTTAAAATTAATAAATTGTATTACAATAATAAAAAAATTGGTCGTATACCTCATTCCTTCACGAAAACGAAAAACAAAAATTTAATTATAGCGCGAGGTGTAAGTCATAAATAGGAAAAATCTAATTCTGCGCAAGCATCGCTGCTGCATAATTCGATAAGGATCAAAGAGTCGGAAAAGGAATAATATTTAAGTACTGGAAAAAAAGTATTAATTGTCCTCTCTGCTGTTCAGTTAGTTCTGTATCTTAACATTGTTCATTATCAGATTATTATTTGTTTCCTACCGCAGTTCTTTTTCTAAACGTTGTGCATTTTTAAATATGGTTTATTATTAAAAATGTGCATAAACAAAATACTGTTCGCTTTCCATTTTCCCAAATAATCATGTTCGTTTCCCAAACATTCTTTGTTATCCGAAGATTGTTCCTTATCAAAATCATTATCGAAATGTTTGTTCGTTACTGGATCGTGTTGGTAGTGTTGGGGCAGCAGGGAGCCGCTGCGCTGCTTCCTGCCGGCGCCGCTGGAGGGCGCGCCGGTGGCGGAGGTGGCGTTCGACGCCAGCGCCTGCAGGGACCCCACCGTGCGCCTGCGCTGGGCGCTGGGCCTGCCGCTCAGCGTGGCCTTGAGCGTCATTCTGCTGTCCGGCGCCCTCGGCTTCTGCTACCGCACGGAGGTGGCTTACTTGGTGCACCTGGCCAGAGTTCGCGCGTCCTCCAGGCGGCCTGCGGACCAAGGCGGCTGCTCCTACGACGCCTTTGTCTGCTACAGGTAGACCGGCAGCCATTGCTTTTCAACAGCTCAACTGCCTAGAAAAGCATTCCATTGGGTACGTTAAAAAAATTAGCCGGACAGCGGTGGTCCGTCCGTAATCACTCCCTTAATACCTTTGGTCCATTATTTAACATTTGTCGCCATGCGTTAGTGGGTAGTGTCAGTTGACATCTTCCGCTTGCGAATATGCCATATGCCCATGGGCGCCACTCCTGGTGCAATACTAGTACGCGATTTATCACACATTCAGTGCATATTCAGTGCTTAATTGTAGTGGGAGAGTTATGCAATTGTCGACAATTTATAACGAACTAATTATAAATTCCCGCCACAGTATCATTTAAATAATATCCAGCCTATCCTAAAAATCCGTTTGCTTCTCACCAATCGCTTACGTGTGTTCGCTACAAGTTTTTTCTAGCGAATGATTCCTTGCTTCATTATAAAAGTTCACTAACACTAGAGCGCTATGCCACTAGCATAGAATATCACACTTTGCTGTGGTCGTTTTAACAACGCGTATTCTGTGACTTGTGTGCGAAAAATGCAAAAGCGAGTACGAGTGTGCAAAAAATGCTATTATTACTGATTCAAGATGCCGACTTTATCATTTAAGTTAAAACTAGTGTTCTTGGCTGATCACAGTATCAACTATAAAATACTTCTAGATGTGATAAACCATATTTTTACAAATTAACAAAAGTGATATCTTGAAGATACGCCTGCCCTTTTATTCTATAAATATTTGATAAAACAAACCAAAATCAAAACTCAATTTACATCAGTGTCCTGTCCTTGTGGATTAGTTTCTTCTCTCACTAGACGCCTGAATGTATTCATATTCTTTCGTCCAACAACGGCATAAGGGCAATAGACGTTCGAATTTTCTTGTATACAGTGGGAAGAACCGGAAGTGGGTGAACCGTCGCCTCGTGCCCCTCCTGGAGCGCCGTCCGGAGAGCTACGTCCTGTGCCTCTTCGACCGGGACTTCGCGCTGGTTCCACATCGTCTCCAACATCGTCGACGCCATAGACCAGAGCAGGAAGGTCATCGTCGTCCTGTCTCAACACTTCATCGACCAAGGTGAGTCGTCTCATGTCTAAGCCATTTCAATGCATTTTGGAGAGCTTTTGAGTGATGACGGTGCTTGTGTCAGTGGTGCCAGTGGGAGCTGGAGATGGCGCAGCACAAGCTGTTCAGCGAGGACCGCGAGTTCCTGGTGCTGCTGGAGCTGGAGCCGCTGGAGCGCCGGCGCCTGCCGCGCCTGCTGCGCTTCCTGCTGGACACGCGTCCGGTGGTGCGCTGGCCGCGGCCCGAGACGGCGTCGGCGGTGAAGGCGGCAGCTGCAGAGCTGCGCCGTGCGCTGGGGCCCAGCCTCCGCCATCGGCCACGCCCCTTCCCGTGCCGCCGCCGGGACGAACCCGGACCCTCCGCCCACACAGGGGACGAACGGACACCACTGCTCAATAACTGTGATACGTGATAACCGAGGATTACTGTGTCAGCATGGTAGTCAGTGAACAAGTTTCAGCTGCAAGCAGTTATTTAACAACTTTAATTGTTAATTTTGATTTTGATTTGACTGACGCATGATCCTTGATGTATAGCAGTGCACCAATATTACATAATATTGATTGTGTGGAGCCATAAATCGAACAATATCTTTATCTGGCGCACTAAATTTGTGTTGAGGTGCAAAGATGATGTGCAGAAAGCTTCAACCCGGAAGACGGCGATGATTAAATGAAAGACGGGAAAGATAGGCTCGCAATAAGGAAATCTGACGTTAGCGAGTTTTGTCCCCCGGAAAATCCACTTCGATAGAACAGCATTGAGAATGGCTAGTTCCCGATGTAGCAATGATGTATTGATTTTGATTGCTGACTGATATTTGTATACATGCTTTTCGAATTTAAATATATAGTTTTAAACGGATTGCATCTCAAAATTTCCCCCTTATGCTGAGTAATTATGTGTCAAAAAATTCAGTATATTTTCCACCTTTAATAACGGAAACAACTTTCTACTTTCTCCTGTTAGTACGTGTACACGGGGTAATATTCGTAGTATGGACAAAGTTATGTAATGTTCGAAAAAAACGACGGATTTTCGGAAGAAAAAATCCTTCATTTCCAGGGCCTGAAAACAAAACAATGTAGGTATATCCTATTGCTAAATTAAGAAAATCGTCCTCCAAGTTGTGGCGTAGTCAGAATCCCATTTTTGTGGGTCCTTTTTACCGAAAAGTCAATTGACCGTCCGTATTTTCGTCTGTAAACACAACTAACGCCTAAAACATGCGTAGGAATTCTTCCTAATTGAAGAAACCACTGCCTATCTGCTGGAGTCAAAATTACAGAGTTTAAAAAAACATCCTATAAAATATAGGGGTACTTTCCTGGAGCCCCCGGACATTTTTAATATTTCCTCAAAAACGGCTCCAAACGACTTCTTTAAATTTCTTGTAAGAATAGAATAAAATACATTTCTAAATGTTGCAGAGGTCCGATTTATGAAGTTAGGGATTTGCGGCCCTTTCCTACAACTACAAAATTATGTATGGACATTTTTCTTTCACGTGAAATTTGTTGTTCATAATTTGTTATTGTATTAAGATAATTTTTGAAACTTTTGGTTTTCGTGAAGTATTGCGCATTACTGTGCAATTTTAAAAATAACGAAAACAAGGTTTTTTCGAATAAAGCTTCAATTTTTTAACACGTTGACTGCCAAGTCGATATTCGTGAAACTACCCTAGTTTGCCGAGGCGATAACTTCATCAATTTTGATCAGAAAAATCTCTGGTAAAAATTACAAATATTAATTCTTTCAGATCTTTCTAATGGTGATATTATCATGCGTGGTGCCATATGGCGCCACAGTTGCTTTGTCAGTTCGGAATTTTTATGGCGCCATATGGCGCCACAGTTGCTTTGTCAGTTCGGAATTTTTATGGGCGCCATATGGCACCACATCTCTGGTGAAGTGTCGGAAGGTTCCACTCTCTCGTTGAACGATTTTAAAGGTTTGAATGAGAATAGCAGATTAAAGAATATTGTAAATAATGGTATTTATCAATTTCAATCAAATATTATTCATTTCTATGAAATGGTTCAAAACAATTCATACATAAGTAAGGCTTGTCTGGGCAAGTCTTGCATCTGGTTGATACCGTGGTGCCTTGTTGCCTGCCTGAACTCTACCCAATGCTTTCTTAAGATTGGTGTAGCAACGACAGCAACGTCGTCTTGCGGTTCTGAAAAGAATAAATTCATTGTACACCTATAAACAAATTTTATTTTTTTGTATTGCATTTATCATTTTACCTTTTTTGGGTTTTTCCTTGCATGTAGTCTGATTCCTCCAGGTAATGGTTTGTTTTTGACGGTCCTGTCGACAGTATTATCTGTTATTCCCAGCAAATTCTGCACGATCTTTCTTCGAAACTCCTCTAGTTTCATTCTTCTACCAGTAGAGCAAGTGTTGCTGTACAAAATCCAAGCATTTACCACACAAGTTCCGAAAAGCAAGTCATCAGCTACTTTATGATACCACCTCACAGTCTTCCTCAGTGAAGAATGGTATGCAGCCAAAGTATCTGCAATATCTATGCCTCCTTTAATTTTGTTACAGTAAATGACCATCTGTGGCTTTTTGATTTCTTGGTCATCTCTTCTCATTTTTCCAGTTCCTTCAAGATACCATTCCATTTTGTTGACATCATACACACTTCCTTTTATCTAACCATTTCATAACAACAACCCCACTGTCATTTTCTTGAGATACAATTTCTCCTTTCTTCAATTTTGTGGCTACCACCTCACGAGGAAAACCTTTTCTATTTTTACGATATGTGCCTACGAAGTGCGTTATTCTTTGCAATATGCCTCCGCCAATTCCATAGAAGAATAAAAGTTGTCCGTGCACACTGTGCGTCCACAATCAAGATATGGCTCCATCATATTTAAAACTACTTTTGTAGCCATGCTCCCTGATCCATCGGGCATAAAACCTTTCCCAGAATAAATTATGAAATCATACACATAACCCTTCTCGTCACACAGTTTAAAAATTTTTACCCCATACTTGTGTGCCTTTCCTGGAAGATATTGCCGAAAGTTTAGACGACCACGCCATGGAACCATAGACTCATCTATAACCAGAAATTCTCCTGGAGAATGTCTTAGAATAAAATTTTTCTTAATAGCTTCCACAAGAGGTCTAACTTTGTCAGTTCTTTCTCTCGCTACTTCGTTGTCACTAAAATGCCATAATCTCGAAAGAATTTGAAATCTGTTTCTTGGCATCGTTTTTTGTGCAACGCCATTTGAGTAGAGGGGTAATTTGCTCCAGTAACTATCAATGGAAGGCATTTTTACAAGACCCATCCACATTTTCAACCCAAGAAACTTTTTCATCTCATCCTTCGTGGTGTCCTGCCATTCGTTTAGACGGCTGGTGCGTTTGGATCGAGATTTTTGGATCACCTGTGCTGCATTTCTATTTGTTTCCTCAACCATCATTTCAATTATGTCTTCGGATAAAAATAATTTATAAAAATCATGGGGATCCATCGTCTCAGGTTCACCCTCCAAATTTGTGTTTTGGGTAAGAGAAAGTGAATTGCTGTTGTCGACCAGTCGACCAGAATAGTCGCTCCACACACTCACCCTTCTCGTACTAAAGAAGCACCGTCCGCGCCGCCATCAGACTCAGCATCGCTATCAGGAGGTCCGTCTTCACTTACATCACTATCGCTGCTACTACTTTCGTGAGGCACAAAATCAGAATCGCTACTTATCCCACTTATGTTAAAATCATCACTGTCTGAATCTTCTAATAGCGCCCTAATATCCTGCTCTGAAACTCTCTTCGCAGCCATGCTTCCCTCACTAGATATCGACAAGAAATGTCGGCAACAGGCACTAGGATGAAACATCGAAATGAATACAGGGCACCTACACGTGCGGCACACATTGTTTGCTTCTCCGAAGCGATAAAGCAGGTTCCGAAACCTGAGACCCTCACAGTCGCGCGTCTGCCGCGAACAAACTCGTGGTAGAAAGATCTTATAATAGAGACCACCACCAGGCAGACAACCGCAGGATAAGTAGCACAGACGAAAAGTGAACTTCTCTCAATAGAGCGAAGCACTAATAACACATGTATCAGTTTTCCAAGTCTCAAAAATGATCCGAGAATTCAAACTGACGCGAGCGCCATATGGCGCCACGCGCGCAACAAAGGAAACATAACGTGTGGTGCCACATGGCGCCACGTGGCAGTCAACGTGTTAAACTTTTTTAGCGATAGTTCAAAATTTAAAAACATTTAATTTTTCGACTAGTATTTCAACTTTAAAATTTCGAAACTCTTATTATGAAACCAAAATTTTGAGAAAATTAAAAAATATATATATCTGGCGACGACGTATGGCAGCTGCTAAGAGCATGCGGGCGAGACTATACTGCTAACCTAAACAGAAGAATTTAGACAATTTTACTACGAGAAAGTATGTGCCATTCTGTATGCACCAGTTGTTTTGAGCTGAAAATTGACCGGTTTTTTCGCGCAGTATTACATAACTTTCTCTATATTAAGTAAATTATTCCTTATATACGTGCGTATACAAGAAAGAAAACATAACAAATACAATATTTTCTCGAAAAATACTCCAAAATTTACTTTCATTTTTAGTTGAGATAGTGCAAAATGTATCCCATAAGTTGACACAACGTCATCTTGCTCTATTCTTTCAATTTTCAAAAATTACAAAAATGAATTTTATTTATTTGTCTCTCACGTGGTTAGTGTTACCAATTTTAGGCGTTTTGTGCACATTATTGTATTTATGAATTCATGTAATTTAAATAATTTCATAACAAGTTTCTTGGAAACTCAATATTTTTCTGTGAACATGAACTGAAATTTCTGCATTTTTCGGAAACAATCAAAAAAACATTTTCTAAAAATTATCTCCAAGAATTTTATTTCAAGTTTTCCAATGGATAGTGCTTATTGCAGAGTTTAATATGAAATAATGTACAATTGTGGAGTTTTTTCAAAAATTACACCAATGTAATTTTTTGGAAATCTCTCACGACGTTGATATACATATTTCTTTTGATATGTAAACACTATTGCATTTGTGAGATAAAGGGGTTCAAACGACTACGTGAAGCTATATTTTTTTTTTTTTTTTATTTTACACATGTTGAATTCTTCGAATTTCTAACGGACGCCCATTCTTCTAAAAACTTGTGTCCTAACTCGAAATTTAATAGCAAATACAATGGTGAAGATTATTGTTCTCTCTGCGCCATCGTTTTCTTGAAATTCGCGAAAACGTTCATAAAATATGCAATTTTAGACCAAAATGCATTCCATTTTGTCGCCGTTCTTTTTATGTTTCCGAGCTCAAAATAACAGTTGTAAATAGGAAAACAAAAAGAAGAGTACTCTTCATATGCCTTGCAGATTTTAGCGGCGTAGGGCAAAGAGTTTAGGAGTTACAACCAGTCAAAAATGACTGTATTTTAGAAAAAAATGAAAAAATACGGAAATGCGAAAAACGATTTGGAAGAATTTTTTTTAGTCCGAAATAGGCAAATGACGATATTTCCTGAACAGCCAAAATATACTGAACCGAAAACCTGCGGAAATCGGCTGTGCTTTCAAATTTGCAAAGTTCGAATTAGATTAGAAGATATGAGCATTTGAATAAAATCTCGATTTCTGGTCGACCTCGCAAAATTTAATCGACCCCCCCCCCTGTTGAGATTTTCAAATTTCGGACGGAAATCGATTCTTCTGAAAAGTAGTGTACTAACTGAAAATTTTATAAGGAATTCAATGGTAATGATCATTTTTCTATTCAAGTCTTCGTTTTCGGCAAATTAGCAGAAATGCTCGAAAAACACGCCATTTTAGACCAAAATGCAGTCTATATTGTCGCCGTTTATTTATGTCCTCCTGGCTCAAAGTGCTAGTCATCAAAAGCAAAACAAAGAGAACAGTACTCCTCATCTGCAGTGCAAATGTCAGCGTCGTAGAGCGAATAGTTTAGGAGATACAGCCAGTCAAAGATGACAGTGTTGTAAAAATGTTGAAAAAATATACCGAAACAAAAAGGCGTCTGGAAGCCGCATTTTTCGTACGAATAAGATAAACAACGGTTAGCGAAAAGCTGACAACCTGCAAAAAGAGGCGGTTCTTTCAGAACTGCCATATTTGAGTTTGTTTAGAAGATATGAGCATTATAATATAATCCTGATTTCTGGCAAAAATGGCAACATTTAATCGACCCCCCCTGTTAAAATTTTCAACTTTCGGCCGGAAATCAATTCTTCTGAAAAGTAGCGTCCTAACTCGAAATTTTATAAGGAATTCAATGATAATGATCATTTTTCTATCCAAGTCTTCGTTTTCGGCAAATTTGCGAAAATGTTCGAAAAATACGCCATTTTAGACCAAAATGCAGTCTATATTATCGCCATTTATTTATGTCCTCCGTGCTCAAAGTGCCACTCATCAAAAACAAAACAAAGAGAACAGTACTCCTCATCTGCAGTGCAAATTTCAGCGTCGTAGAGCGAAAAGTTTAGGAGATACAGCCAGTCAAAGAAGACAGTGTTGTAAGAATGTTGAAAAAATATACCGAAACAAAATGGCGTCTGGAAGCTGTATTTGTCGTCCGAATGAAGCAAACGAGCGTTTTTCTGAAATCTGACAATCAGCGGACACCGGCGGTACTTTCAGAATTGCAATATTTGAAATAGTTTAGAAGATATTAGCAAATAAAGATAATCCTGATTTCTGGCCAAAATGGCAAAATTTAATCGACCCCCTCCTGTTGAATTATTCAAATTTCGGCCGGAAATCGATTCTTCTGAAAAGTAGCGTCCTAACTCTAAATTTTACAAGGAATTCAATGGTAATGAAAATTTTTCTATCTAACTCTTCGTTTTAGGCAAATTGGCCAAAATGTTCGAAAAATACGTCATCTTAGACCAAAACGCAGTCTATATTGTCGCCGTTTATTTATGTCCTCCGTGCTCAAAGTGCCAGTCATCAAAAACAAAACAAAGAGAACAGTACTCCTCATCTGCAGTGCAAATTTCAGCGTCGTAGAGCGAAAAGTTTAAGAGATCCAGCCAGTCAAAAATGACAGTGTTGTAAGAATGTTGAAAAATATACCGAAACAAAATGGCGTCTGGAAGCCGCATTTGTCATCCAAATGAAGCAAACGAGCTTTTTTGGAACGCTGAAAATCTGCGAAAATCGGCGGTGCTTTCAGAATTGCAAAATTCGCAATAGTTTCGGAGATATGAGCATTTAAACCAATCCCAATTTTCGTGTGAAAATGGTAAAATTTAATCGACACCCTGTTAAATTTTTCAAATTTCGACCGGACATCGATTCTTCTGAAAAGTAGCGTCCTAACTCAAAATTTAATGGGGATTACAATGTTAAAGATCATTTTTCTCTCTAAGGCTTCGTTTTCCAGGAATATGCAAAAACGGTTATACAATACGGAAAATAGACTACGAGCTGAGAAGGCGTCTGCAAGCCGCATTTTTCTTCTGATTGAGACAAATGAGGTATGATTCTGAAAGGCCGGGAATTCCTGAGCACGGCAGTGCAAACAGAATTGCAACGTTTGCAACAGTTTAGGCGATATGAGCATATAAAGCCAATCCCCATTTTCCTGTGTAAAATGTTAAAATGTAATCGACCCCCTCCCCCTGTTGAATATAACAAATATCAACCGGACATCAATTCTTCTGAAAAGTAGCGCCGTAACTCGAAATTTAATGGCGATTACAATAGTATAGATCATATTTCTCTCTGTGGCTTCGTTTTCCCGGAATAAGCGATAACTGTTATTAAATACTTAAAGTGGACTGAAACGGCAGAAAGCGTCTGCAAGCCGTATTTTTTGTCTGAATGACGCAAGTGAGGTATGTTTCTGAAAGGTCAGAATGTTCTGAAGACGGCATTGCAAACAGAATTGCATAATTCGCAATAGTTTAAGAGATATGAGCATTTAAAGTCAGTCCTCATTTTCGTGTGAAAATGCTAAAATTTAATCGACCCCCCTGTTGAATTTTTCAAATTTCGACCGGACATCGATTCTTCTGAAAAGTAGCATTCGAACTCGAAATTTCGACCGGACAACGATTCTACTGAAAAGTAGGATCCTAACTTGAAATTTAAAGGCAATTACAATGGTAAAGATCATTTTTTTCTCTGAGGCTTCGTTCTCCCGGCATAAGCGAAAACATTAAAAAAATACGCCATATTAGACCAAAATGCAATCTATATAGTCGCCGTTCTTTTTACGATTCCCGTGCTCAAAATACCAATCGTTAATACATAAGCAAAGAGAAGAGTACTTTTCATTTGCCGTGCAGATTTTAGCGTCGTAGGGCCAATAGTTTAAGAGATACTGCGAGTCAAAGATGACTGGCTTTTAGAAATATTGAAAATATACTAAAATGGAAAAAAGCGTGTCTACCCCCCCCCTATGGAATTTTTCAAATTTCGACCGGACTCTGATTCTTTTGAAAACTAGCGCTCTAACTCAAGAATTAATGGTGAAGCTCATTTTTGTCTCTAAGTCTTCGTTTTCTTGCAATTCGTGAAAATGATCATAAAATACGCCATTTTGGACCGAAACGCAATTTATATTGTCGCCTTTGTTTTTACGTTTCCCAAGGTCAAAATACTAGTCGTTAATATCAAAATAAAGAGAAGAGTACTCTTCATTTGCAGTGCAAATTTTACTGTCGTATGGTGAATAATTTAGGAGATACAGCCAGTCAAATCTGCTTGTATTTTAGAAATATTGAAAATATACTAAAATGGAAAAAGCGTGTTGAAGCCGTATTTTTCGTCCAAATGAGGCAAATGAGGTATGGTTCTGAAAGGTCATAATGTCATGAACACGGCAGTGAATACAGAAATGCAAAATTTACAATAGTGTAGGAGATATGAGCATTTGAAGTCAATCCTTTTTTTCTTGTGAAAATCGTAAAGTTTAATCGATCCCCCCCCCTGTTGAATTTTACAAATGTCGACCGGGCCCCGATTCTTATATCACACTTCTGACTACCTGTACTAACATACGACATTATTTTAGATTAGCGACCTACAAACCGATGTGACCCAGTCGATTAAAATGTTTGTACTGTTAGCCTCAGGGCTGACTCAGCGGTAGGTGGTAAGTTTGGAGTTGTCCAACCTCTGCGATCGCGCTCAAGTCGGACCGGGTTAGAATGTTTCGATCTTAACAAAATTTTGTATAGGCATGTATTAAGAACATTCAAACAAAATGGAGGGTGAGTGACCAAAAATATTGAAGTCGAAAAATAAGGGGCGCCATAATATTGCTGTATCTCTCTATTAATAGAATCAATCGTTATGGAGAAAATCAATTTTTCTTTGACATCGGATATAGTGAACCAAAAATGTTGGTCTTCAGCTGTTAACTAAAACCAGAGTAGACTGTAATTACAATATATAATTGGTATACATTTTATCCATTTCTGTAGAAAGGCCCTACAATACGAATTTTCTATTGAAAAACCGCCATTTTTTGCAGCAGCATCACCTAGGTTTTTCTTATATTATTCTATGTAGAACTTACGTATTATTCACCGTTGTACTTACGTACAACAAGAAAGTAAAACATCCCTAACGTTTGGTGAGAGGCGATTTCTTCGATATGAAACTTTTTCCGTCTTCACAGAAAAAAACTTTCAAAGAAAGCAATGATGTTATACTCAGGATGCAACTTATCTTGTCGGGATTTGTTTTGACGAATGAGGAAGAGCCACTTCCACTGAGCAGAGCTACATAAAGCAGATTGTATTCATTGGCATGAGCAACTTGCGAAACAAGCTCAGTATCTAACAGGCTACTTATATTTCTTTAAGTGTATTTTCAATAGCATCTTAAACATTTCAACAACATTCTTTCTTTTTTTTGTGGAGTTTTTAGACTGTCTGACTTCTTCGCTTCTTCTATTTCATGTACAAACGTAAGTAATCATTCAAGGCATATTTGCAATATTATCCAACACATACGTGAGGATATTAATTAAATTAGAGTTTTGTTCACTGTACATACTGACATTTGAGACTACGATATTCTTGTGTCACAATAGGAACGATGCACATTCCTGCAAATAATTCATGAATATTCTAATACATTCAAATGCATTAAAACGCGTTCAATTTCGAAGCTAAGGAAGTCATATTTTAATGTAAAATGAAATAGTTTTGAAGAAATGTGTTTAACATTATCAAAAATTCGTGTGTCCCTCAAACAGCAATAAGAATCATTGACGACACAACAGCTGTAAACGTGGGCGGGCATGTGAGCGTGGAGGCACTTGCGTTTGCATGACCGACGGATATTGTCCCTTTCGTAACTGTGACGCGGTATTCAATGGATTTGTTAAAATAGACATCATAAATCTGCGAGAAATGGATTATACAAAGACGCACGCAAAATAATAAACGCCGCAAATATCCTTGACTGTAACTTAGAGGCCAGAATTTTTAAAGGTTTGCATTTACTGAAGATTCGCAATGCATATTGTAAAGTTTTCGTCAGCCAGGACATTTTAACTATTTTTAATGTAGTACCTGTAATATACGAAGAAAATGTCATTATTTACGTTAAAGTCTTATGCTTTGCGGAAGAGTGAGTTTTGTGAAAACAGATGTGCGTAAAACCTTTTTACTGTCCTTGTCCTCCATTTGTGTCGCTAGCTCTTAACAAAAAGCAGCATATTCACATTGAATGTCTGTGAAAAAACTGTCTAGCTGCAGATGTATCTAAAATTGAAACCTGTATAATAAAATAAAGCGCCACTCAAAGCATCTTATTGGGTACATGAAGCGATCGAATCGCCGAGCAAAAGACTGTAGTGTAGGCTGAACCTAATCACTGCGCATATGATCAATGTGGTCGGAGTAGTGCGTAATGGTTAGCAGCGCGGACTCAAGACTTCTAACATCAAATGGGTTTAAATCCGGAAGAAGTGAAAATAATGAATTGAAAATTCAGGACAAATAACAAATACTTTACAACAAAAGGGTTTACGTAAATTGAATCGTTTATTTCAGAAATCTGTCGAACGTCAAATTTGTCAAGTCGAGAAAATTGAGAAAAAGTGTCCCAGTTTTTCCGATTTCAAAATATTTTTTATTATTAAAGCAGTCAGTAAATGAATATATTTCAGATTAGAATGGAATAAGCGATGTGCCTATCCTCATAGACCAATATTCCACTACTAAAACGCATTTTAAATTTTGGCGTTTGACGGGTTTCTGAAATAAACGATTCAATTATCCTGACTCGTGTAACTTGCATGTGTTCGTGTGCTACTGTGCCCGTGCGTCTCTTACTCACGGTTAGACTATCTTCCCATCCACTCATAAAGACAAGTAAGATTCGATGCATCTTCGTCTTCCAGCGGAGAACTGATGATTTGTTTTCGGATTCACCCAGAAGATTCCTAGAAACTTCTTCCAAAACGTGTATTTTTGTGTTTTACATTCACGCTAGTGCTTAGCTTAAACTATTTTACCTGTGTTTAGGAAAGGGAACTATTTTTCTCGCATAAATTCTGTTTCAATAAATAATATTTTAGTATACTTATTAATATATAATTGCAAGAATTATATTATTGCTCATCGCAAATCCCCTTTTCCCGAACAACAATATTGACTTCGATTCCATAGCTTTGGGTCCTTTGTGTTTGGAAGATCTCATCATGCAACATATGCATGGACCAGTACAGCCGACAGGCTGTTGGAACAGAGAGGACTAATCAGTCTATGCAAATCCGTAGCACAACTAGTTTCGATTGTCGAGCTGTGGTTAAAAGAAAAAGTTTATCATTTCCCCGTCTTTAAAACGCATTGAATTTAAATATACTGTGAAAATGACTGCCACAGTTCTGTGTATTTAATGTTTTATTTATTATTTATTATAAATTTGTTATGAAAATTGATCTGTTGTCCAAAATAATGAAACTTCTTTTGTTATAATAATAAACTGAATAGTGATTAAAACAATAAGATTCCGTTTATATCAGAAAAGTGAAATAATAAGAACATTGAGTTTAACAGAAAATATTTGGTCGAGATAACAAGTTCAAATTTTTCTCAGAGTACACTTAGTATCAAAAAAATATCATGCATTACTTACATTATATTTTATATTGTAATGGGAAAACATACAATATATAATATAATAAACCGTTTTACACAAAATCTTTGGTATATTTCCACTTTCTTACTTTTTCCAAAATTATAAACGTTGTTTAGTAGTTTTAGCGTAGTTTTTGGTCTCTCACACACTGTATTATTAAGCTAGAACTACTGGATCACAGAAATTTAATCAGGCGGTCCCTTTTGTATATCCGTAAGTTTTGCAGTTTAGACAAATTTCTTCTTTTTTAAAGATCCGTTAAAGAAAATCATTTTCTGTACGGACAAGGTCTAGAGTTTTCAATTTGCAGAATACGTTTCCGTAGATTACAAGGAATGCTAAAAAAAAACATGATTTTCAACCACGGACCCATGAAACGTTGTTTCGTGAGAATCACATATTTTTTGGCATTTGATATATTTAAGAACGCTAGGAAATTTGTAAATAGAAATAACGTATATAATCATAATATACGTTAATTCGAGTTCTATAACTCGTGATTTTAGACATGAAATTGTAAACTTTCCAAGTAAATAACGTTTGAAAGCAATATATTTGAAAGATGATTTATTAATACGGGATATTCACAGTAACTCCGAATATATTATCCCACATGTTTTATATTACGGAACTAAAGTTCATCAATATATTAATGTATCGTATTAGCTGAGCTTAATATAATTATTGTTTGCTTAATTATTATTAAATTTCTTCTCAAAATACAGAAAATTAAATTTCTTCTCAAAATAAGTAAGTCGTTTATAATTTAAAAAATTGAAGATCCGCGAAATGAAATGTTTTTCAAAACCTTGTCCCAACAATATGGGGGCAGTTGCACTCCTCTACTTACTTTACTTACCTTGCTTACTTTACATAAAGCCCCCAAACAATCTCAAAATTTTCTCAAAAACGCTCCAAATGTTTTCTTTGAATTTCTCGTAAGAATAGAGTTAAATACACTAATAAAGGTAAATAGATCGCATTTTCAAGGTTAACTCTGAATTTTCGAAAATTGAAAAAGTTTCAATATTTTTTGGTGTCTTGCTACCACTATAAAATTGAAGATACTCTTTCTTCAAATAAAATTTCTTGTCCATAAATAGTTCTTTCGGCGGCCATGTAGATATTTTTGAAAATTTTAGTGGTGTTCGTGCAATGCTAGGTGCAATTTTTTTTAAGTACCTCTTACTCCGTTAACATTGACAGTTCCATCGAATTGTATGCATTATTACATTTGTGTGTGGCAACGCTTCAAATGATATCAAACGAACTTTTTCGAAAACTCAATATATTACTGTGAAAAAGAGCTTCAAATTTCGATTTTACAGTAATGCTTAATGGTTCTTTTCTAAAAACCGCTTTACATTTTTGAATGAAAATTTCTATTTAGAACGAGCTTTTACTCTTCTTTAATATTCTTGAAGTAATAATTCGATTTTACTAATACGAAAGCCAAAAGTTGAGAAAATGTCAAAAAAATGTGATTTGAGCGACGATAGATGGCAGCTGCCCGGAGAATGGAGAAAGACCTTAAAGCCTGACCACACCAAGAAAATTAGAAAGCTATACTACGAGAAGTCTGTGCCATTTTGTAGCACCTCCAGTTTTTATTTTAAAAACAGGCCACAAATGCCTGGGATAAGGCCAGTTAATTCAGGAAGTTAAATATTTTAACAGGAGTCGAGTTTTAAAGGCATTAGTTGTCCATGGCAATGTCCAGCGCATTGACATGGGGATTTTTCTTTAAGTTAATAAAACACATCTTGTATTTTATCCCACTATATATATATATATATATATATATATATATATATATATCAATTAAATATGGTGTGTTCTTAAAGTTCATTTACACTACCGCGGAACCGCAGGCATGTCCCACTGCAGGCACGAGATTTCGAGAATTCAGTTCCGCAGTTCTGCATTAATGTTGTGCCTTGCAATGCGACTGATGACGGAGCAAAATGATTTTGGTTCTATTTTTGTTTTGCTATTTTCGCTTTTTCACAACTTTATAGTTCTCTGTCTCTGTAATAATCTTATTATAGAATATATTTTTCTCAATTGTCACCGTATATCTCTTATTCTTCTGAATTGTCACCGTATTTCTCATGTTCTAGAAAATCAATGATTGTTTTATTATTTGCAAATATCACGTCTCAAAAATCTTATAAATATTGATCAATTCTGACCAACTTTCTAATTTAGAATTTAGGGAAAAAATCAAATATTTCACAAAGAGGGATAGATGAAATACATTTCAAATATTAATACAAATACAGTTAATATGTGATTTGTCCTGCATAAAGCAAGACAAATTATTTTCAGCCAAAGTAACACCAAATATTACTAAAGCAATGTATTGTTTGCAGTAGTGTGTGACCGATGGCTACGAAGCCAAATTTCCTCGTGAGACTGTGCAGTATATTCGAGCTCTTCCAGTTGGTATGCATGCAGCAGCTACCCACACTAAGTTGTGAAGAGACCCGTTCAAGCACTTTGGTGCCATTGACTGATTCGTGTCAGTTTTTCGAGAATATTGTCACGTGCATCGACAATGTCTGGCCAGGGCAACATCACTACTCAGCGAATAGCATGGATTCAGTGTTCAATGTATTTACTCAAACTGCAACATGGCCCAACGAAACGGAGACGCGTGAACGTAAAGTAACATTCTGCATTGAAATAGTATCATTGGAGAAGAACCATATTCCCCAGGCTTCTGACACTCCCATTACACAGTACATGAGTTTTTCTACAGGTCTTTCTTTAGCAGTTGGAGTAATAACCATGACAGAAAATTGCTGGTATGTATTGTAAGTAATTGTTTCCTGTATCAGGTGAGACAGAGATTGTAGTACCTTTTTGTCCAATATTTTTGTTATTAGACTTTAATTCATTTGCATGGGTGCTCAGAGAAATGTAGAGTAGAAAAGCAGAGTGCTTGTCCGGGTACACTAGTATTATTTTACTATAGATGGATGTTCTTTTCTGCATAGAAAATACTGCAATGTGGAAATTAAACTACGTGCTGACATCCTGGATCTTCCGTTTGCAAATGAGACGCCAGACCAGAAAGAGTTTTGGAATTTCACCTCTCCACTCGTCCGCCCACAACTCAGATGGCTACAAGAACTATATGTGACGGATATCCAAATTTACATATCCGCTCCACACCCAAGCAACACATCAGGAACATCCCTCCAGCTTCTATCCGTCCGCGGAATTAAAACAGCTGATATCTACCATTTTACTTTGAATGTAACAAACATGCCTTGGCTTCAACATCTTGAAATTTTTGAAGCAAATATAGAGCAACTTTCTCCAGGTACAGAGGACATGATTAACCAAAATTACTCTAGTTATCAGTTAAACGATGGTGTTGAAAAATTCACACTCCTCCCATTTCTTAGTAGAATAAAGAAGATTTTTTTGATGGGAAAAAAAATATTTCCAGTTGTAAAAATGGACATAAAATATAGTAACGATGGTGTTGAAAAATTCACACTCTTTCTGGCCGTCCGTTTGTCCATTTGTCGGTTCGTCTGTCCGTCTTTCCGACCGTCTGTCTGTGAACTCTACTAGCGCCTAAACCATACAAACGATCTCTTCCAAATTAAATAATTCCTTCTCAATCTGGATCTGGTTTAAACTTTGAGATTGTGAAACACATTCTTTAAAATTTGGGGTACTTTACAAGAATTCCCCCGGACATTTTCAAATTTTTCTCAAAGACGGCTCCACATTGATTCTTTAAATTTCTCGTAAGACTAGAGTAAAACACACTTATAATGGTTATTATTTCTTCTTATAAGAACGTCAACAACACCAAATCAGAATTCCCACAACTTATAATGGTGACATAGGTTCGATTTTTACGGTAAACTTTGAATTTTCGAAAATTGCAAAACTTTAAATACGTTTTGGTGTTTTCCTACAACTACAAAATTGAAGACAAATTTTTCCTTCAAATGAAATTTGTTGTCCATAAATAGTTTTTTAAATAAGATGCTGAAGATTTTCTCAAAAATTGCATCAAATTTTTTCTTTAAATTTTTGGTCAGGTTAGTTCGAAACAAACTCTATTCCATAACGTAAACGCCATATTGCTATATTCTTTTCTTTTTCCAAAACTTTTAAAAACTAAAATTTCAAAAATGAATTTTTCTGACTTGTCTCTCTTGTCGATAATATTTACAATAAACGCGATTTCCTTACATTATATATATATTATATATATTATATATATATATATATATATATATGTATTAGTACATGTGTTTTAAGTAATGTAAACTAAGTTTTCAGTTCAACTGAATGAAAACTCAGTAGTTTTCTGTAAAAATGAGCTTAAAAGTCCATATTTTCAGAACGCTTAAACGTCATTTTCTTAAACGTCATTTTCACATAGTGGTTATCGTATTGTTTAATATGATTTAAAGTTAATATTTGTGTTTTAATTTGATTTTTCAAAAATTACAAAACTATTTTTTTATTCCTCTCATTCCGTAAATACAAACATTTTCATTGATTTGTATGCATTATAAAATTTGTGATTTGAAGTGTTTCAAAAGACTGCAATAGACATTATTTGTAAACTTAATAGAATCTTATGGAAAAAAGCTTTAAATTTCGCATTTATAGTAATGCTCTATCACAATTTTCTTAAAAAAAGTGTCAGATTTTTTAATGAAAATTTCTTTTGGCGACGTTTTACTCTTTTTAATACTATTGAAAAAATAATTCGGCTGTACTTTGGAAAAACAAAATAGTGACAAAATGTCAAAAAATGTGTTTGTGCGAAGATGGTAGATGTCCAGGGATTGGAATAAGAACTTAAAGCAAGACCACACCAAGGAAATTAGAAAAATTAAATATGAGAAAATCTGTGCCAATCTGTAGCACCTCTAGTTACTTTCTCGTATACTTACGTATATACAGAGTAATTTATGTATTATTGAGAAAGTTACGTAATGCTTCGCGAAAATCCGTCGGATTTTCGGCGGAAAAAAAATTATTGCCCCGTTCTGGTGACGAAAAAGTGCATAAAACTAGTTGCTAAATTAAAAGAAAAAATGTTCTCACACGTGGTGTAGCCAGAATTCCTATTTTGTGTGTCTGTGATGCCAAAAACCAATGGGAAGCAGAACTGTCCATCCGTCTGTCCATCCGTCTGTCCGTCAGTCTGTCCGTCAGTCTGTGAACACTCCTAGCCACTAAACCTTTGGTACGATCTTCTCTTAACTGCAGAATCCGCTTTCTATCTGGCTTTAGTGAAAGCTCTGAAATTCTGAAAAACATTTAAAAATATTTGAGGATACTTACATGAAGCCCCCAGGACATTTTCCAATTTTTCTCAAAAACCGCTCCAATTATTTTCTTCAAATGTTTCGTGAAAATAGAGCAAAATACAGCTATAAAGGTGGCAGAGTTCCCATTTTCTCCGCTCACTCTGAATTTTTGAAAATTGCAAAAGTTTAAAAAAATTTCGGCGTCTTCCCATAACTATAAAATTGAAGGTAGAGATTTTTCTTTCAAATGAAATTTGTTGTCCGTAAGTATTTCGTGCATTAAGGTCATGTACATTTTTTTAAAAAAATTAGGAGATTTCGAGCAATATTGTGCGCAACAATTAAAATTTTAAAAAATAAAAAAGTAAAGAAACAATTTGTACTTCTACCAGTAAAGATAGTGCTAATGTCGCCTATGCGATAACATAAACTCCATTTTACTCTATTCTTTGTTGTTGTTTTTTTCAAAAATTAAAGAAATGAATTTTTGTACTTGTCACTGGCGTCATAAAATTTAAATTTTTTTTCAAAAATATAAATTTTATTATTTTCCATAACCATTGCGTATAATTGAACTGAATTGACGAATTTTCTGAAATGTTTAAACCAAATTTTCTAAAAAACATTGGAAAATGTTTCACTGAAATTCTCCACAATGGAAAAGAGTTCAATTCTCTCTGATATTCTAAAAGCTTCATTTAGGCCATGATATTTGGATCCCTCAAATCAAAATATATTGAAAAATGTTGGTGTTTTTAAAATCATAAATAGAAAAATTGTACATGGCAGAATAACGAAAAATAAACCATGGTGTCAATTGAAAAATAAATTCTAAATATTTTGTTTTGTAACATTTTCTCAAGTATTTTAAATATCACAACAAATGTGATTTTTGTTCATTCACTGGCCTAGAGATTTTGCCAGTGTTTTAGGGATAGAACAGTTACAATGAAAAGGACATTGTTATTAAACAATGGTTTGATACAGTCTAATCACGAGAGCTATTGTCTGTGGAATATTGAAAAAAATATTACGTATAAGTGTGTGTGTGTGTGTGTCAGTTATAATACACATTCGTGTTCTGCTTTAAGTGTAATCGTCATCGTAGTGTATTACATACGTAGTGATTGTTTCATGTGCATCCGTTGGAATCATTTTACCATTACTTCTACTACGTAAGTAGTTGAGTAGATTAATTGAAAGTTCACAACTAAATTTTGCGTTTATCATTTATGCATCGTTTGTAGTTAAACTATAGTAATTACATATTGATTTCCCTGCTTCAAAGTTCTTGAAGTAATACTTGAAATAAAGGCGAATTTAAATTTTTGTTCTCAAAACCAGCTCATACATTTTCTTTAATTTTTTTTCTTCGGAGAGAGTAAAGAACACTAAAAAAACGGTCCATTTTTATTTAACTCTTAATTTCCAAAACTTATATGTGTTATAAAGTAAGCGCAAAAAATATTCTGTTCAAGCACCACAAGTTATATTCTGCAACTAGGAAACCGAAAAATGAATACATTGCGGCAAATTATTTTTGATGCCGATAGGAACCTGCCGGGAGGATAGATGGGGACAAAACCGAAAACCAGACGAAACAGATTAGGAAACTAACTAGTACGAGAAAGTCTGTGCCATTCTGTTACACCACTAGTTCTATTTTCATCGTTGTGTTACGTATGCCTTAAAAAATCTCTCTTCTGTTTAAATAAACTTTACATATTTTCGGAATTCTCTCATTCACGTTTAAATAATTGAAAAATAAAAAAACGCCATTATTAGTGCCAAAGTATTTTTTGATTTAAAAGAAAAAAAGTTCGTAACTTCACCAACTTTTATAAGTTTACTACCAACAGAATGTCAGTCTTAGAAATGTAAGTAAAATGTGTATATTTCATTAAAAATGTTATTCTTCCTTTTCAAACATAATGTAACTTAATAAACCCTATTAAATTCCAGTAAAAGTATATTGATATGTTTGTATTAATTATTAATACTTAAATAGAATGATGTTATAAGATACACTACAATATAATTGCACTGAAATGTTTCAGAAACATTCACTGGATGTCCATTAATTGAATATCTGGATCTCTCAGCAAATTTCCTTTCGGAAATACCAACCGTCGTAAAACGATTGACAAATTTAGTATCATTACAGATACAATCAAATTTCATCGACTTCATTTGACATCAGAAATACTTGTTCCTCTCAAAGAACTCAGAAATCTCAGTTTTGGAGGAACACCCATTACGACATGGGAAACACCAATCCCACCATTACCTCATCTCTTCAACCTCACACTGTCTGACTGCTCACTGACAAAAGCCGGCCCTGCTCCCTTCGAATTTCCAGCTTTAGAGATTCTTGATCTCAGTCAGAATTATAATATCTCATTGGCTAAAAACACATTCACAAAACTCCGTAAACTCAAGCAATTAATTTTAAGAAGCTGTGCATTTTCAAATTGGCCCCTTCCCCAAATTTCCAAATTTTTAAACAGAGAATAATTTGACTACATTTGTTAATTTAAAACAGCAGGGAGTCAATGTAGAAGTTCTGGACGTGTCTCAAAACAAAATTTCGAATGGGATGACCAGAAGTATTTCTGGTCCACAGAAACAATGAAAATTTTTCAAATTTGGAAAGTCAATTTACGTTACTGAATCTAGAGAAGAGCCATTTTGCTACTCCACACGTGAAATCACAGAAACAAGCGCCAAGTCTGCACGGGAATGTCCACACTAGCAGGCGTGCAACCTGGGTCCAGCAAGTCAACCTGTCGTTGAATGGCATCTCGGGGTTCACCCCCGCAATGCTGGAGTCGCTGAGCACTTTGGCCGTGGTGGACCTTGGAGGCAACCACATCGACTGCAGCGATTGTCGAATGCCTGCGCTGCAGAACTGGCTTCAGACGGCATTGACTGTGGAGGTGCTCGGTAAGGTTGGCAAATTATTTAATGCACAGTAGTGACTAGTTGAGGAGCAGTTCGGCTTACAAATAGTTTATTTAAATTTAAAATTAATAAATTGTATTACAATAATAAAAAAAATTGGTCGTATACCTCATTCCTTCACGAAAACGAAAAACAAAAATCTAATTATAGCGCGATGGCATGAGTCATAAATAGGAAAATCTAATTCTGCGCAAGCATCGCTGCTGCATAATTCGATAAGGATCAAAGTGTCGGGAAAGGAAGAATATTTAAGTACTGGAAAAAGTATTAATTGTCCTCTCTGCTGTTCAGTTGGTTCCGTATCGTAACATTGTTCATTATCAGATTATTATTTGTTTCCTACCGTAGATCTTCCTTTAAACGTTGCGCATTTTCTAAATATGGTTTATTATTCAAAAATTGTGCATAAACAAAATACTGTTCGCTTTCAATTCATTGTTCCCAAATAATCATGTTCGTTTCCCAAACATTCTTTGTTATCCGAAGATTGTTCCTTATCAAAATCATTATCGAAATGTTTGTTCGTTACTGGATCGTGTTGGTAGTGTTGGGGCAGCAGGGGCCGCTGCGCTGCTTCCTGCCGGCGCCGCTGGAGGGCGCGCCGGTGGCGGAGGTGGCGTTCGACGCCAGCGCCTGCAGGGACCCCACCGTGCGCCTGCGCTGGGCGCTGGGCCTGCCGCTCAGCGTGGCCTTGAGCGTCATTCTGCTGTCCGGCGCCCTCGGCTTCTGCTACCGCACGGAGGTGGCTTACTTGGTGCACCTGGCCAGAGTTCGCGCGTCCTCCAGGCGGCCTGCGGACCAAGGCGGCTGCTCCTACGACGCCTTTGTCTGCTACAGGTAGGCCGGAAGCCATTGCTTTTCAACATCTCAACTGCCTAGAAAAGCATTCCATTTTGTGCGCTCAAACATTTTGCCTGACAGCTGGGCCCACCTTAGCCAGTCCTCAACTTTTGTTCATTATTTAACATTTGTCGCCATGCGTTAGTGGGTAGTGTCAGTTGACGTTTTTCCCTTGCGAATATGCCATATGCCCATGGGCGTCACTCCTGGTGCAATACTTGTACGCGATTGATCACCTGTATTCTAAATCAACACTCGCCCAATAACAGAACACCTACCCCCTAATTGAACACTCATCCCCTAATTAAACACCCGCCCTCTAATAGTTGTGTAAATGTAATTTTTTTTAAATATCTCTCACGCCGTTAATATTCCTTCGCAAATTCCACTTGTTTCGTGAGAAACATCTACTCTCGACTATACTATATTCAGTTACTTAGTGAAAAAATTTTCCACCTACGGAGCTGCCCTAATATATATCCAGTCGGAAAACGGAGTGTATTTTAATTCAAACATCCAACTAGTACATTAATTGAATTTTAAATTACAATTTACTAGTACAAATTCACACAATACAAATCTTGAAGATATATTATAAGCACCTCCCCTTTTATTCTATAAATATTTGATAAAACAAACCAAAATCAAAACTCAATTTACATCAGTGTCTTGTCCTTGTGGATTAGTTTCTTCTCTCACTAGACGCCTGGAATTTATTCATATTCTTTCGTCCAACAACGGCATAAGGGCAATAGACGTTCGAATTTTCTTGTATACAGTGGGAAGAACCGGAAGTGGGTGAACCGTCGCCTCGTGCCCCTTCTGGAGCGCCGTCCGGAGAGCTACGTCCTGTGCCTCTTCGACCGGGACTTCGCGCTGGGTTCACACATCGTCTCCAACATCGTCGACGCCATCGAGCACAGCAGGAAGGTCATCGTCGTCCTCACTCAACACTTCATCGACAGCAAGGTGAGTCGTCTCATGTCTAAGCCATTTCAATGCATTTTGGAGAGCTTTTGAGTGATGACGGTGCTTGTGTCAGTGGTGCCAGTGGGAGCTGGAGATGGCGCAGCACAAGCTGTTCAGCGAGGACCGCGAGTTCCTGGTGCTGCTGGAGCTGGAGCCGCTGGAGCGCCGGCGCCTGCCGCGCCTGCTGCGCTTCCTGCTGGACACGCGTCCGGTGGTGCGCTGGCCGCGGCCCGAGACGGCGTCGGCGGTGAAGGCGGCGGCCGCAGAGCTGCGCCGTGCGCTGGGGCCCAGCCTCCGCCAGCGGCCACGCCCCCTCCCCGTGCCGCCGCCCGGGGACGAACCCGGACCCTCCGCCCACACAGGGGACGAACGGACACCACTGCTCAATAACTGTGATACGTGATAACCGAGGATTACTGTGTCAGCATGGTAGTCAGTGAACAAGTTTCAGCTGCAAGCAGTTATTTAACAAAATAATTGTTATTTATGATTTTGATTTGACTGACCCATGGTACGTGACATATAGATCATACAAGTTACATGACGTATGGTACGAGACGTGATGATTTGCATAATTTTGGTTGTTTGAAACCAGAAATTCAACATTAGCTTTATTAGATGCTCGCAGGGTTGTGTTGAGGTGTAATGATGATATGCAGTGAACTTCAACCAGGAAGACCGTGATGTTTAAATGAAAATCGGGGAAAATAGGCATACAATAAGGATATCTGTCGTTTACGTGATTTGTCCTCTGCAAATTCCACTTGGATAGTATGTGATTGGGAATTGCTCATTTCAGATATTGCAATGATGTGTTAAATTAGAGTGCGACTGATAATTGTACACACGTTTTTCGCTTTTAATTATATATCATATTAAACAAATAGCATATCTATTTTTTCTCCTCATACTGAGTAATTTTCTGTCCAAAAATTCACCGTACTCTTCACCGTAACCTTCACGTAAGGAAAACAAATTTTTATTTTCACGCATGCATACGTGTATACTGAGTAATATACGTACGAATGAGAAAGTTTCGTAATGCTCGGAAAACACGGAATTTCGAAAGAAAACTAGAGGTGCTATAGAATGGCACAGACGTTCTCGTAGGGAATTTTTATAATCATTGCCCAAAGTATATTTATTTTACCTTTTCTTAACTTTTCGGTTCCTAATTTTAGAACCGATGTATGCGTTATATTTAAAGGTATGTATTACCTCAATTAATTTCTACACGGTCGCCAATTGCTAAATAAAAATGCAACAATCATATTTTTACAATTCTTTTATTACCTTTCGTCCTGACAACCCTTATCCATTAAAAAAGGACAACGAATTATGACCTACCACCTAATAAACTGGGTCGGGCCTAACATAAAAGCTCTAAGCCATGGATTTTGTAAAACGTCATGTTCTACTCTCAGGATGGGAAAGCGCACTCAGGATAGGGAACACCTCGGAATTCCTTTTATCAGGTACAATCTAAGTTGAAGATATTCACAATCCAAAAATATTAGCTTATAACACAATATTTATTCTAAGAACTATTACAATATCCAAAATGCGGCTCTCGCTTCCTCTTACAGTTAATTAGTTTATCCTGACTGAAAGAGAAACGACACTGAATTACATATTAACATTCACAATTTTCAGGCAAAAATCCCGCGCGTCTTTACAAAAATGAAAACAAAAAGGAAATTGCATAACATGACATTAAAACAGATTTACCGAGTTTCGTGACGATTTCTGACCAACTCTCCACTTTAGGAGTACAGAAATGCAACTATTTTATACAACATGATAAAGAACTCACTTGAATTACTTTCCCTGAGTGGAGGTGAATTTACATATAAAGTACAAATTAGGTTCTCTCGTGATCTCACAACATTTGGTTACTCTACACATATGCACGATTGTGGATTCTTGTCATAAACACATGTATTCGACTTGGCTGCCTTCATTTGGTACCTATTGCGCCCTCACACTCGCAGCAGTGTCATACAAACCGTGAGTGGCCGAACTTATGACCTTGCGACGGTGTTACCCGAGCGGCGAACCTGGGCCGCACATGGGGCCAAATTGACGGGCTCCAAACCAAAAGTCACTGCATTCAACCGCAGTACAGACCCCAAAGTCTCGTTCTCATATGTACCTGTGCCAGGAACCGCTCTACTGCAACCTCAAACACACATTAAATAGATGCGCAGAAGCTGCAACCGACAATACTCTGATGCTTTACATGAAATGTAAGGCTACGCGTCAATCATTCATTACGAACCTGCAATCAAATATCCAAGCGCACGAAAAGCGACTAACTGGGATTTCATACATTCATACACTGCTGCAAAAGGAACAATAGTTAAAACAAAAATCAAATAAACATATCATTTCAACTCATAAACCAGAGAAATCCATAATCATGTCTTTTACCAAATAGCTTCTCTTAGCCACATTCATCGCCCACTAGGGGCATTCAAACACGAGAGAACCTTCTACACAAAACACTCATTAAAAACCAGTTCTATCGGCACTGTGCCGGGCTCACTCTCAGTTTCAAATATCAATTTTAACAATACATCTAAACAAGAAAGAAGTTTACCATCAACCTTAACATCAATGATAATCTCTGCTGTATTTTCAATTCTAATCTCTGTCAAAAGAAAATTATAGAACTGCTCGCCAAATTTAATATGCTAAATAGTATTTAGCTAGTGACTATACATTGTCTGCCCTATGTATAACATCTAGATTTAGGATTTGTGTATGTGTATCTCATGAAAATGTGTAACTAGTATGTGAATTTGTAAATACTGTAATTTTGTAACTGTGGTCGCCAATGACCTACCTGTTTATAAGGCGGCCTTAAATAAATAATTAAAAAAAAAAAGATTACTAGAGAGTGGCAATTTTACCGGGCCGCGCAGGCCCTTTATGATATGAAAAACGCCGCGGCGCACTACTTCCACGCAATCTACCGTGACGAGGCGTAACGTCATAGGCACTCCTGGTGGAAAGGGGTGCAAACACACAGTAAAATTGCTCGTTGTACTTAGAATGGTCTATAGACCGAACGCTCCTTAAGATAGGAACGGAGTATAAGCATTGATGTATAGTAGCTCGATCTGGGAGCCAATGATTCAAGCAAACCTGTGTGCAAGATAACACAAAATAATATAATATTTTGCAATATATAAGATTATACTACATTTCCAAGAGCTGCAAATCAGTCTACATTACTCAGAATTGCATATAGTTTAGTGTTATGACATAGAAATCAATATTCAAGCAAAGGTTTTAGCGAAATAATTGCAAAGGTGTTTTTATATTATTGATTTTTGTCATAATATGCTCAAGTTAACTTTAAATAAGAAATTTATAAAGAAAAGAGAAGTTTATCATAAACTTCAGCTCACATCAAGTGTTCTCATGGCTATGGGATCATATTAACCACATATTATGTATCATTTTAAGGTGCAAGAATATAAAAAAATGTACCAACACTAAAACCTTATATTAATTTTTACATGAATGATTCTTAATGATAAGGAGCACATTGGATTTTCTTCAAGAGTTGAAAATGATGGCTTCTCAGGTAGTATAGCACATACTTTGTCTTGTTACTCCATGTAGCTCATGTGTGAAACATGACAATATTACTTCACGAATATTAAAGAAAAGTATAAACTCGTCCCAAATAGAAATTTTCATTGAAAAATTTAAGGTCGTTTTCAATAAAATAGCGATTCAGCATTACTGTAAATGAGAAAATATAAGCTCTTTTTCACAGGATTATATTGAGTTTATGAAAAAATATTTGAAATCATTTCAAGCACTACTTCTCTCAAATGTAACAATGTATACAAATCGATGGAAATGTGTTCATAATACGAGAGAGATATTTCGAAAAAAGTACATATTTATAATTTCAAAAGAAAGGAATCCAACAATATGAACTTTTTAACACAATGAATTTGAATTTGGAACATGGTTATGCGCTAAATTTGTTCACACGGACGGGACGGACGGACGGACAGGACGACGGACGACGAGGACGACGGACGGGCAGGACGGACAGGAGCAGGACGAGGACGACAGGACGGACAGGACAGACAGGACGACAGGACGACAGGACGACGGACGACGGACGACAGGACGGACAGGACGACAGGACGACAGGAGACAGGACGGGACGGACAGGACGACAGGACGACGGACGGACAGGACGGACGACAGGACGAGACAGGACAGACAGGACGGACAGGACGACGGACGACAGGACGACGAGAGACGACGGACGACAGGACGGACAGGACGGACAGGACGGACAGGACGACGGACGACAGGACGGACGGGACGGACGACGGACGACGGACGGGACAGGACGGGACAGGACGACGGACGGACGGGACGAGACGACAGGACGAGGACCTGTAAAAAGTGGTAATGACAATCTTTTCGCTCTGTAACACCGTTTATTGCCTCGAGCCGCTACCCAGGCCGCGGTATCACCTCCACCCACGGCATTAAGAGTTTGTAGCGAAGAATCGAAGCGAGACATTTCAAAACTTATTTTCAATACATATTGTGTGCGAATGGAATGAGTACAAAAAATGGTTGTGATTATGAAATTCTAACTTATGTAAACAATTAAATATCATTAGAATGGAAAATGATAGTATCAATCGGATTGCGGAATTTTGAATTGCGTTTAAAAAGGGGATTTACGAGTCAATAAAAAATTGCAACATGGGCAAATTTATAAACAGTATCAAAATATACCACTAACCCGGGAGTATTCCCCGATTATCCAGGACAGGAAAACCGGAATTAACAATTTTGCAAGAATTAACAAATTTTATAAACAATTCCGAAATGTGCGCTAATACGACTGGGGAGGGCCCACAAATTGTGTCTGAATTGAACATTTGAAAGAAGCAGTTTTGATAAGAGTTACAAATTAATTGCTAAATGTTAGTATAATTGTTATTAAAGTGCTAAATATTCGTTGGTTTATTGACACTAATACTCGACCAAAAACATCCGATTAGAAATATGTTTCTGTAATGAGGTACGCGCTGGCGAAATCTCTCCAGGAGATGACGATATTTGCCTCATATGTAAACAATTGATTCCCCGCCTCCGGGAACAGCATCTTTCCCGACCCATAGACTTTTTCGCCAATCACATAAACACTAACAGCCTTACCAATAAAAGCCTGGTTTAACTTCGTTATATCACGCTTATTCCGGGAATATTTACTTCCAACATAAGTTCGAGGATATTTCTAGGTCACACGTGCAGAAAGGAGGGTGTTCGTCACAAATGAGGCCCACTCGTGCAGCCCATGTCGAATTTTAAACTGGTCAGGAGCGCGCGGTGAAAATTGTACTCTGGGGGCTGCGCATATTTATGGGAATGCTGGTTTGCACGTAACGAACAATAATAATCAGCAACATAAATTAGAATTTACTATAATGATAATCAAAAATGAATCAATCTTTAGTCATGACCAGTTTTCTCTATAATACAATAGTTATAAAACCTTGTTATTCTTTCGTGGGTCTTCGCGCCCTCTCCACTTCTTCGTTCGATGGCGCCCCGTAGAACCTTCTCTGTCAACGCAGCAGAATCTTGCTTCTGGGTAAAGTCCTCGCCTAATGTCCGTGATCTAGTTCCAAATTCTCCCGGCGATACTATTACAATCCGTGATTTCCTTCTCTTGCGTCTCGGGTGGACACCTAGACACGTATTTTACTTTCTACAAGAATTCTCTATCCTAATATAAAAAACGATGGTTAATTTTATACAACTGTCAATTACAGTCTTTTTTCGACCTCGTAAAATATATCAGGAGACGACCCGCTCCTCACCGCGTTGCTCCAATGTTCTTCTAAAAACTCGGAAGCCTCCAAATTTTCTTTTTTTTCTTTTGTCTCTCAAAACAATGCTTATTCCGCCTCTAGTCTGTCATTTCAACCTAACGAAAATGATCTTTAACGCCGGTTATTTATTTGTCACATAGCGACCCCATCGCGATCGTCTATTGACATCCCTACATTCTATGTCATATAAAATGATATTTCCATAATAAAAATGGTTCGTCATTTTGATATATCACATTAGCCTTTGAAGGAAACAGGTTAACTTCTGCATGAGTCCAATACGACGCAGACGGCAAATACTCCCCACGGGCGTGTTAGATTAGACCAAGCAAACGCCGCGGGTACCTCCGAAAAAGGAGCAGGCCGACTTCACTTAACATAGCCAAACCGGTCGCCTGGCTCATAGCGAACTATGATCGCCATTAGCGAAAGTAGAGAGGAGGTGGCGACCCGACGTTTCTAAAGGGAGAGATAGATTTTATTAAAGTTCGCTTTGAGCTAATGCTCGGTGGCAAACATTATTAGAATTAGATATACAATTAGAAAACTATTACGAATATCTACAAATATAATTACATTTAGAATTAGAGATCAATATTCTAGTTATAATTAATTTTGAGTTATCTATATGTTGACTTATAGCATTTCTAACACTTCACTCCACTTCACTTCACTTCACTTCACTTCATTTCACTGCGCTGCACTACACTACACTCTCCTCCCCTTCCGTGCCCCCACCACACTACACTTCACTTCACTTTACTTCACTGAATAAGAGACATGACTATATTATTAATAATACTAACGATTATAATAATGAAACTAATAATAATAATAATAATAATAATAATAATAATAATAGTAATAATAATAATAATAATAATAATAAAAATGATAAAAGTCCCAGTGCTATTAATGATAACCTACATAGAATTAAGTATATTTTTAAATTTCACTACATTAGAAGGAAGAGTCTCTAGTCCTTTTGCAGGTAGTTTGTTTCAATCTACTATAGTACGATTCACAAAGGAGAACTTGCCTACATCAGTTCTTTGCTTTCTACATCGTATTTTCCAGGGATGGTCTCTCTACTTTTATAATCAGATTTCTGTAATCTTTTACTGATGCTGCCCTCTTAGATAAGGGTTCCCATTCATCTCGTCCATCAACGCGTCCATGATTTACAAACTTCCCGGCCCGTTTTTGAATTTTATCTAACTAGGGAGGAGTATGAGGAGGGGAGGGGAGGGTATGCTTCACGGGGTGAGGGCCAAGGATAATCAAGTGAAAAAAGGGTCCTTATCTGGGTGAAGATCGGACGCTCGCGGAGATATGAGTGAAGGTTTTTGTCGTGACCGGCCGCACGTAATCAAAAGTGCCGCCACGGAATGACGTCAGCAGGGCGTTACCGCCCCTGGCGGTAGTGGGCAACAACCAGCGCGGGCCAGCCGAGCCCGGCTGAGCGCGGCCGTCACGCCTGAGCGGGCGGGGAGAAACTCGACCCCGCCCCAACTACGCAGCCAGTCAACGGGTCTACGGTCCGGGAATACTATAACAGGGCCTCGGCGCAACGCCAAGGCAGATAGCAAGCGACTGTGGTAGTGGGAGGATTTGGCTGTATTGTGGTGTTCTAGTGTGGAGAGAGAGACGACGAAAACTGTGCTACGGTTCCCTTTCTTATTTGGTGACTCGGCTTTTGGCCGGTTTCACGGCTACGTTCTCTCTGTAAGATCTCCTGGTTATTCGGCACTACGGCTTTTGTACCTGGTTTTGGCAATAAACTTGTTTTAAGAACCCTGGTGTGTTCATTTGGTTACTTCAGTTTTTGGCTGAGGTAGCGTGAGCGAGACGCCCACGGAGATCGAGAAAGAACAAGTATCACGAGCAAACGTAGTGGACCAACTTGTGAGGAGTGAGATAAAAAACTGCGGTAGAACTTGGTCGGTTCGTTTGGTTTGGTTTGGTTTTTTCGTGTTTCCGGGCGCGTCAACTGCTTTGGTCATTAGTCCCGTTAGTGTAGCGCATGTTTTTTTTCTCGCGAGATTGCGGTGATCTTTCCCCGCTGGATGGCCAGATCCGGCACCGGCCTACCGTCGACTAGTGGGGTTTCCCCCTAACCAGGACCCTCCCACCAGCGGGGCACCGCCCCAGCCGGAACAAGCTCTAAGCTCCCGACCGGTCTCCCGGAATATGTGGTAGTGTAGTGCATGTTAGTGTAAGTGTGTGTATGTAAGGGGAGAGGATAGGACAAGGAAGAGGAAGGAAAGACCACGCGCGGTCCGTGGCCCGTTTGGTAGGGTACTGCTCGGGCATTCGCCTAGTGTTGATCGGAGAAACCATGGAAATCTACCGATCAGAGCGGCCGGGCGCTAGAATTCTCCTCCAGACAGCCTAGCTGAAAAGCTAGTGTCGAAAATCCTGCCGCTGTGGGGAGTGGGAACCTAGGACCTCCCGGTCAGAGGCACTGCAGTGGCATCAGTTGATGCACTGAGCTACCGCTCCCGGTCGTCGGTTCGTGACGTCGAGGCACAATGATAGTGTGGAGTAGTTGGTTTCTTGCCAAAATCTTCGTCGACTAATGCCTGGCATTGCGCAAAGTTTATTAGAAGAGTATGCAACGCTGACCAACAAAAGACACCTAACGGTAGCTGTGTGTCGGTCAAATCTGCGGCGAATGCTGTGACATTGAATAATCACTATTCCTGTGGAGTATTTCTCGGATGATTGTGACCGCGATCGGAATTAATGGGCTCGACCGAACGGCAGGTAAACGACGGCTGTGCGGCACTGACAGCATCGCAGCGAGTGGGTGGCAGTGGAGGTGAATGACCCGACTTCCAGCTGTGGGCGGGGGACCATTTTGTGTGCGGCGGTTGCGGTGGAACCAGTGTAAACATGTTTTTCATTGATTAAGTTTTTCGTGTTTCCGGGCGCGTCAACGGCTTCGTCATTATTCCCGTTAGTGTAGTGCATGTTTTTTCTCGGGAGATGGCGGTGATCTTCCCCCGCTGGATGGCGAGATCCGGCGCCGACCTACCGTCGGCTAGTGAGGTTTCCCTCTAACCAAGACTCTCCCACCAGCAGGCACTGTCCCCGCTGGGACAAGCTCTAAGCTCCCGACCCATCTTCAGGAATATGTGTTAGTGTAATGCATATTAGTGTGAGTATGTAAGGGGAGAGGATGCGATAAGGAAGAGGAAGGACAGATTGCGCGCGGTCCGTGGCCTGTTTGGTGGGGTATTGCTCCGGCATTCGGAGATCGGAGAAACCACGGAAAACTACCGATCAGAGCAGCCGGCCGCTAGAATTCTCCTCCAGACAGCGACTGAAGCCGACCTAGCTGAAAAGCTAATGTCGGAAATCCTGTCGCCGTCAGGACTCGAACCTAGGACCTCCCGGTCAGAGGCGCTGCAGTGACAGTTGATGCACTTAACCACCACTCCCGGTGGTCGCAGGTACGGAAACACGGACGATGAAAAGGAATACCCAAGAAAATGGTATGTGTTAACCAAACAAGATAATTATCAAGAGAGAAGAGTGACAAGATTAATATTTGAATAGTAAAATTAGTAATAGTAAAAAACATTCATATACGCTCAAATAAGCACGTAGTGAATTTTCGGTCTGTTTGTATTAGAAATTATTTTAGTTTACTAAATGGCATATTTGTCAATTAAAAGCTCAGTTTTCTCAAATTACCTCCTTCAAAAATTCAGTTGCATGCGCCAGTTTGATTAATTATGGGTTATCATCAAATAATCAATTCCGGGCCAACCGGAGCCAGTAGCCGAGAAGCTATTACACCGCAGAAAGGAAGCGCGGGTCAGTGTACGTTATCAGAGCAAAGATTAAAGAATTTGGGAACGAACTTACAGATTCGACGGCAAACATCCCAAGTTGAATTTCGACAAGGGGAAAAACCATCACATTAACGGCCCAGCGTGGTTTTTGTAATAGTTAATATTATTTAAACAAACGCAACGGTTTCTCCATTTTTGCTATTTTTCAAAATTTAAGTTTGTAGTTACCATAACAATGGCTGTCCAAGGTCGTGTCGTGAGTAACTTATTAAGGGTATTACTCAATTCAATTTTACTTGCGTATTTTTGGAAAAACATTTTTTTACAGAAAGTATCACAACGATAGCGCCAACATGGTTTTTATTGTTTGTTAAGTATCGTTAATCTCACTTCGGAACTCCCCTTTAAACATTGTTTCATTGATATAAATTCCAACCCTGTAGAACCAGTAAAATACCGCCAACGTGTGTTTTGATGTTTGTGAATTGTTATTAACATCATTTGGCAATCCCTCATATCAATTTTTAACTATAAAATTTGTTTTTCACATGAACATTTATGTTTGTACATGGCAGCTAACAAATTTTGCTGTTCGGTTTTACAAAAGTGATCATTCATCAATTTCATATTTCTTTATCAATTATTGAATTTTGTACATTCACATTATTATTGTTTTATTTTAAAACTACTCCCCTCCTAATTTTAAACACTTTCCCAACGTTTGTATAATTATTGTAAATTGTCCTGAAAGCCCTTTCTCGATAGCTCCGTAAGCCGCCTGATCGCATTTTCCATCACCTCTTCGGAATTAGCGAATCATTGCCCTTTAATTTTCTCTTTTAGCCTGAAGATAAATTACTCCAGAGCGCTGTCGAATGATAATTGATTGATTTTTTTCGTGTTTCTGGGCGCGACAACTGCTTCGGTCATTAGTCCCGTTAGTGTAGTGTATGTTGTTTTTTTTCGGGCGATGGCGGTGATCTTCCTCCGCTGGATGACGAGATCCGGCACCGACCTACCGTCGGCTAGTGGGGTTTCCCCCTAACCAGGACTCTCGCATCAGCGGGACACCGCCCCAGTTGGAACAAGCTCTAAGCTCCCGACCGGTCTCCCGGAATATGTGGTAGTGTAGAGCATGTTAGTGTAAGTGTGTGTGTAAGGGGGAGAGGATACTACAAGGAAGAGGAAGGACAGATCGCGCGCGGTCCGTGGCCCGTTTGGTAGGGTACTGCTCCGACATTCGCCTGGTGTTGATCGGAGAAACCACGTAAAACTACCGATCAGAGCAGCTGGCCGCTAGAATTCTCCTCCAGACAGCGACGGAATTCGACCTCGCTGAAAAGCTAGTGTCGAAAATCCTGCTTGAATGATAAGGGAGGGTGTTCTAGAGTGGTAACGTTAAGCTTTATGAACTTTTTCACCAGTAATGAGCCATGGGCTGCGGCATTGTCATGGAGTAGAACCCAATTTTATCCTTCCCATTTTTCTGGACGTTTCCCCTTGATTGCATCTCGTAGGCGGCGAAGACTTTCCACGCGAAGGTATTTGTTAACAGTTTGACATTGGTCAGTCTTGTGTTCGCACAGATGATACGACGAACATGCTCGATGCTTTTGTTTGTGCCGGAAGTGGACGGGCGGCCACTGCGCGGGTTATCTTCAGCACTAGTGCGACCTTCACGGAAACATATGCCAGTCGTACACTTGCGACTTTTTCATCGCATCATTCAAAAGGCTATCGTCAACATCAAAGAGTTTCAATGAGGTGATTTGTTTAAAAGTACACAAAATCTGATGTTCTCACATTGATCGATAGCCGTCTTTTTAAAATGCGACGAACCGCAAATTTGTCTCAAAGTTACACGCGCGGCACAGCTTACTGACAGGTCGACACACGCATTCGGGCAGATCAGCAGTTTCATAGGGACTGTCTCTAATGTTAGTAATTGACATCACCGGCTGACGCTCGTTTGACAACGCTGTAGACGCCAGTTCCGGGAACTTTTTGACCCGCCATCGTGTTCAGGATGCATCTAATCTTGTCGGAAGTTTGGTCTGACGAATGGGGAAGAGACACTGCAACTGGGCAGAGCAACATAAAGCAGATGATATTCTTTTGTTTCAACATCTTGCGAAACAACCACAGTGTCAAACCCGGCAAATGAGTTTATATAGGTGTGTTTTCAATACCTTTAACATATCAACCACATTTATATTTTTTTGTGGATTTTTCAACCTCTTTTACTTCTTCGCTTCTAGCTGTTTCAAGTACAAACGTAAGTAATCATTTAAATCATATTCGTAATATTGTCATTGTCAACACATACGAGAAGTTGCTATTGATTTTTTAAAATTTATATCTGTAAATTTACAATCAGTTCAAAACAAGAACAATAAGTATATATGATATTAGAAAATACAAACTTGCATGGAAAGGTCACCCACTGGTGATCTTCCTTTATCATATTACACACTTGTAATGTTGACAAAACATTTGGTGTTGATTTTATTACAGTATTATCACTATTGTCATTTTAAAATGTATTTGGCAAATCCAATGGTTTGAACTTTTTCAGTCTTTTGACTTCTAAACTATTGTCCAGTAAGTTCATGACCAGTACATTTTTATGGTTTTCTAGTTAGCTGACATATTTATAACTAAAATTTTGATTTAGAGTGTTTTTTAGTGCAGATTCTAAAAATGTTTGAGAAGACCTTGTTTGTTAAATAATGTTTTCTTGTGTCACAATGGGAAAGATGCACACTCCTGCCAATACTTGATGCATGTTGTAATACGCTCAAATGGAATAATAATTCGTTTAACACCAAAGATTAAGGATTCATATTTTAACGTAAAAATTAGAGAGTTTTCAAAAGTGTGTACCAGTCGCGCGACTTTTCTTGACGTCTGAGCTCCCTAGTGCTCAACAAAGCACGACTCGGTACGGTCTGGTCACAACATTGGTCTCACACGGAACGGCACGGCAAGATTGTCAGGGCTGCCAAGCTCTCCTTTCGAATGAATTCAGTTGTGGTTGCTATTAATTGTGTTATTATTTGTTATTTTTTATCGTCTATAATGTCCTGTTGTATTAAGAGCGAAAGAAGCGCGAATAGTATTAATAATGTTACAGTTGGCAACACCCGTTGGATGTGGCGTCGGGAGAAGCCTCCTCTCCCCGCACCCCGCGCTGGGAGACGTCAAGAAAAGTCGCGCGATTAATAAAAAAATTTTAAACATATGTTCCGTGAACGCCAATAAGAATCATTGACGTCACAACAGCTGTATTGTAAGCTCGGGCGAGCGGGTGGGTGTTGTGGCATCTGAGTTTGTGTAACCGACAGATATTTCTTCTAGTCCCTTTCGTAATTGAGACGCTCTATTGAATTGATTTGTTGAAACAGACAAAATGAATTTGCCACAAGTGAATGATTGAAGGACGCTCGCTATTTTAGCAAACGCGGCTACTATTCTTATGTGAATTTAGAGGCCGGAATCTCGAAAGGTAGTAGGTTTGTTTGTACTGAAAATTCGTGATGCTTATTGTAAATTTTTGTTCACAGGAGGGTATTTTAAATATTTTTTAAGCTAGTACTGGGAGGATACGGAGATTGTGTCATTGTTTACGTTCAAATATTATGCTTTGTGAAAGAACGAGTTTTGCGAGAACACAAATGTATAACATTTTCTTCCATTCACCATTTGTTAGCTCTTAACGAGGAACGGCATGTTAGCACAAAGTTAAGGAGAAAACTTACTGGAGGGTACCTGGAAACGTCAATTCCCGTTGAAGATAACGTAGTCTACTTTCACCTTCATGTATCCGATGTATACGAAAGTAAAACTACTATTTTACTAGGTTCTACTATTTTATGTAGGTAAAGATCTTGACAAGGTGAATTCTTTAAAGTAGTCACAGGCCATTTTCAGAGTAAAAATAACCATAGGATAGGGGATCTCGTCAATCTTTGACAATTCTTTCTGGTCGGCAACGGAAGTTCTTAGAAGTAATATGTAAGTAAAATACGATGTAATAAGAAGGAATATTGGTGACAGTTACAGAAACTGTTCCATTTTTCCTTACTTCAATTAGTTTCAATCAGAATCGCTATTTTCAGTAATATCAGAAACTATGTAATGTAGGTATTTGCAGGAAGGCGGAAATTAGTAAATTTAAAAAAAATATATTTTTCAAAATAAATACCTTGATACCACTATTAAAGAGGATATGTAAACGTTTGCTTCTCTTATAGCGTCACTAGTTTGATTTGTGGGGAAAAATATATTATTGAGTTGCTGATAGTACCGATAGCCGATAATACCGATAGCCGATAGTACTGATAGCCGTACTGATACTAGTAATGATAGCCCATAGTACCGATAACATAATCTGAGGAATGCCTGACATCCCGCAAGTGAGACCTGCTCCCGCGCCGCGTGTCGCCTCGCCGAGTGACAGGCCACGAACGGGCGAGGACATAGCGTGGAATGGGAAGGGGGGGACATATTTTGCCAAATTTCACTTAACGTCGCTTCTATCCATCCGATTTGAACGGATGGAACGATGCTGGATTCAGAAAGTATGTCACCTTCGCTGTAACAGCCCACATTTTTAATTTAAATTCTCGTAGCACAAAAGGCGACAGAAAAGATGCGTTTTTCCTATCTGTTCGAAAAAAAGTGCTAGAAAAAGTGTATTAAATATAAGTCAAATGCCGTTTACAGATAATATTTTTTAGACACACAAAAGTCGGAGTTTTATATTCAGCTTAGTTAAAAATATTTTACAAAACACCTCGTGTTTTGAAAAGTTGTACTAAATTCAGTTTCGATAAAATAATATATTTGTTGACTCGTTCATTCTTTAATTGCAAGTATTATTCTATTGCGAGGACGAGAACAGTAGAGCTGCTTATGGCAACGGAATCGACTGATTGGTTTGAAATTTTTCGGGTTTGTGATCTCATTCCGATTTTTTTGCAGCTTTCATTTACAACTGGTTTGTGGTTATCATTTTGAGATAAAGACATTTGTTTTTATGATCATTTGGCTAATAAGTGCAAGCATTATTAGTTAAAAGTTAATTCAGTTACAATAGAAAGTCATCGTGCATCTAGTAAACTAGCGCATAAACTTCTATAGAATATGAACGATGTGTTAAAGAAAAACGTAGATAACAGAATTAACAATTCAGAAAACCTACTTTTTATTCCCTTTTATTACAATAGCTTAAAATATTACATATCAGAAGGCGGATTGGTTGGTTGGTAGATAGTGATTCCGGGCGCATCAACTACTGAGGTCATTATCCAGTACTTGTAAAGGATATTGGGAGGTGGCAGTGATCTTCCCCCGCTGGATGTCGGGATCCGGCACCGATCTATCGTCGGGTAGCGGGGATTCCCCCTAACCAGGACTCTCCCACCAGCGGGGCACCGCCCCAGCCGGGACAAGCTCTAAATTCCCGAACAGTCTCCCGGCATGTGTGGTAGTGTAGTGCATGTTAGTGTGTGTGCAAGGGGATAGAAGGAAGAGGAAGGAAAGATCGCGCGCGGTCCGTGGCACGTTTGTTAGAGTAATGCTCCGGCATTCGCCTGGTGTGGTTAAGAGAAAGTTCGGAAAACTACCGATCAGAGCAGCTGGCCTCTATAATTCTCCTCCAGACGGCGACTGAATTCGAGTTCGCTGAAAGCTTGTGTCGAAAATCTTGCCATTGTCGGGACTTGAACATGAGACCTTCCGGTCAGAGGCCCTGCAGTGACATCAGTTGATGGACTGAGCCACCTCTCTCGGAACACACCGCAGCCTGTTTTGAAAGAAAAAATACTCTTTATTCTACGCACGAAATATTATTTTACACTTCGTTTAATAGAAATATTATTTTACATTATTTACCATGAACGGTTTACTTATAGTTTGATTACTGTTTATAGTCAGCGGAATGGATTTCACTAACTCTGATGACGTCTTTGTGGTTTATTGAACTTAAATTAGAATAACATGTTTAAGGATCTTTTTTATTAGACAAACTATTTGTACCTTTTTTATTTAAAGAAATAGAAAACAAAGGATCTATAGGAGTAAGACGAGAGAACATAGATTTGAAAGCATTTGTTTCGAGTCATTGTCATATTGAAACTGAAAGTTTCCAAGACCCATGTCCACAGCATTCACATTGGAATTTTTTAAAATGAATACGCATCTTCAATTCCATCGCACCAATCATGCTATGCAGATGACCCACTTGTGATAGTCCCAGACTACCACAAAACAAGCGACATATTCCATCACAGGTTTGAGATTTCGAGAATCCACTTCTGCATAATTGTTGCGTCATACAATGACCTGTCGGGAAAGAACAAATTTTCGCTTCGTCTCAATAGTTCTTTATCACTATAGTTAACTTATACAATATATTATTCTGAATAGTTCTCATATTTTTCATATTCTTGTAAACAAATATTAGTTTTTGTCTATAATTAATCTCTACATTTTTCTCATAATTCGCAAACATCACGTCATAGCTTAGAGATATTCATCAGCGCTTGAACAACTTTCAAATATAGAATATATAAAACGAAAAATTAAATTGACACACAAACGGAGCAATATACAATTACTATATATTAAAATATACAATTACATATACAATTAACATATTAATACAAAGACAATACATGTATGATTTGTCCTGCACACCGCAAGACAAATTAATTCCAGTCAAAATAAATCCAACTGTTACTAAAAGAATGTACTGTTTTCAGTAGAGTGTGACTGATGGCAACGAAGTCGAATTTCCTCATGGGACTGTGCAGTATATTCGAGCTCTTCCTGTTGGCAAGCATGGAGCATCTACCCACACTCACTTGTGAAGAGACCCGTTCAAGCACTTTGGTGCCATTCCCTAAACCATGTCGGCTTTTCCTGAGTGCCGTCATATGCCTCGACAATATCTGGCCGAGGCAACACAAGACGAATAGCATGCAGTCAGCTTTCATTGTAATTAAACAAACAGCAACATGGGCAAACGAAACCGAGACTCCGGAACGTGAAGTAACGATGTGCGTTGAATTAGTGGGATTGTCTAAATTCGATATTCCTCAGACGTTTGACGCTTCGATTACACAGTACATGAGTTTTTCTACAGGTCATACTTTAGCAGTTGGAGTCGTAACCATGCCAGAAAAATGCTGGCTTATGTTGTAAGTAATTGTTTCCTGTATCAGGTGAGACAGAAATGTTTAATATCTTTTTGTATTTAATATTTTTGTTATTAGACCTTAATTCATTTGCATGGGTGCTCAGAGAAATGTAGAAATGATAAGCAGAATGTTTCCACGGGTACACTAGTGTTATTTTACTATAGACGAACGTTATTTTCTGCGTAGAAACTTCTGCAACGTGAAAATAAAACTACGTGCTGACATCCTGGATCTTCCGTTTGTGAATGAGACGCCAAACTACAAAGAGTTTTGGAATTTCACTTCCCTACTCGCCCGTCCAGAACTCAGGTGGCTGAAAGAACTCTATGTGAAGGATATCCAAATTGTCGAATTCGCCCCACTCCCAAGCAACACATCCGGATCATCGCTCCAGCTGCTCTCAGTTCACGGAATTCCTGGACTTTATTCCTACAATTTTACTTTGAATATTACAAACATGCCTTGGCTTCGACACCTTGATATTTTTCAAGCAAATATACGGACCATTTCTCCAGGTACTCCAGTCATATGTTTCAAAAAATTTACTCTAGTTTCTCATCTAAAAGATAAAATAATTATATGCGTAAACTTTTACATTTTATTAAAATGTCTTTCTTCTTTTTTAAACATAATATAACAATAAACAAGAACAAATTTTGGTTAAGTGTATACATTATATTGAGGTATTTGTATTAATTATTATTACTTTTATAGAGAGTTATTTAAATATACACTGAAAGTAATTGCACTTAAATGTTTCAGAAACATTCACTGGATGTCCATTAATTGAATACCTGGATCTCTCAGCAAATTGGCTTTCAGAAATACCAACCGTCGTAAAACGATTGACAAATTTAGTATCTTTACAGATACAATCAAATTTCATCGACTTCAATTTAACATCAGAAATACTTGTTCCTCTCAAAGAACTCAGAAATCTCAGTTTTGGAGGAACACCCATTACGACATGGGAAACACCAATCCCACCATTACCTCATCTCTTCAATCTCACACTGTCTGACTGCTCACTGAGAAAACCCGGCCCTGCTCCATTCGAATTTCCAGCTTTAGAGATTCTTGATCTCAGTCAGAATTATAATATCTCATTGGCTAAAACACACCAATTAATTTTAAGAAGCTGTGCATTTTCAAATTGGCCTCAATTGTCCCAAATCATTTCCAAACTCTTGATCTGTCAGAGAATAATTTGACTACATTAGTTAATTTAAAACAGCAGGGAGTCAATGTAGAAGTTCTGGACGTGTCTCAAAACAAAATTTCCGAATGGGATGACCCAGAAGTATTTCTGGTCCACAGAAACAATGAAAATTTCTCAAATTTGGAAAGTCAATTTACGTTACTGAATCTAGAGAAGAGCCATTTTGCTACTCCACACGTGAAATCACAGAAACAAGCGCCAAGTCTGCACGGGAATGTCCACACTAGCAGGCGTGCAACCTGGGTCCAGCAAGTCAACCTGTCGTTGAATGGCATCTCGGGGTTCACCCCCGCAATGCTGGAGTCGCTGAGCACTTTGGCCGTGGTGGACCTTGGAGGCAACCACATCGACTGCAGCGATTGTCGAATGCCTGCGCTGCAGAACTGGCTTCAGACAGCATTGACTGTGGAGGTGCTCGGTAAGGTTGGCAAATTATTTAATGCACAGTAGTGACTAGTTGAGGAGCAGTTCCGCTTACGAATAGTTTATTTAAATTTAAAATAAATAAATTGTATTACAATAATAAAAAAAATTGGTCGTATACGTATACTCACTCCTTCACGAAAACGAAAAACAAAAATCTAATTATAGCGCGATGGCATGAGTCATAAATAGGAAAAATCTAATTCCGCGCAAGTATCGCTGCTGCATAATTCGATAAGGATTAAAGTGTCGGGAAAGGAAGAATATTTAAGTACTGGAAAAAAAGTATTAATTGTCCTCTCTGCTGTCCAGTTAGCTCTGTATCCTAACATTGTTCATTATCAGATTATTTTTTGTTTCCTACCGTAGACCTTTCTTTAAACGTTGTGCATTTTCTAAATATGGTTTATTATTAAAAAATTGTGCATAAACAAAATACTGTTCGCTTTCAATTCATTGTTCCCAAATAATCATGTTCGTTTCCCAAACATTCTTTGTTATCCGAAGATTGTTCCTTATCAAAATCATTATCGAAATGTTTGTTCGTTACTGGATCGTGTTGGTAGTGTTGGGGCAGCAGGGGCCGCTGCGCTGCTTCCTGCCGGCGCCGCTGGAGGGCGCGCCGGTGGCGGAGGTGGGTTCGACGCCAGCGCCTGCAGGGACCCCACCGTGCGCCTGCGCTGGGCGCTGGGCCTGCCGCTCAGCGTGGCCTTGAGCGTCATTCTGCTGTCCGGCGCCCTCGGCTTCTGCTACCGCACGGAGGTGGCTTACTTGGTGCACCTGGCCAGAGTTCGCGCGTCCTCCAGGCGGCCTGCGGACCAAGGCGGCTGCTCCTACGACGCCTTTGTCTGCTACAGGTAGCCGGGCACGGAGGTGGCTTACTTGGTGCACCTGGCCAGAGTTCGCGCGTTCTCACCTAGAAAAGTATTCCATTGGGTATTCGTTCAAACATTTTGCCTGACAGCGGTGGTCCGTCCGTAATCACTCCCTTAATACCTTTGTTCCATTATTTAACACTGTGTCGCCATGCGTTTTCTCTCAGTGGCAGTTAATGTTCTACGCTGGACGAATATGCCATAGACTTTGAGCGACTCTGTAAAATTTGCTTTGAAATACTTGAACGTAGAAGTGTCAAAATTATTTTGTGTATTGTTGCGTAGATTACCATTGTGGCAAACACTAATTCAGAGTATTATACTTTTATGTCACGCAAAAGTAGGGTTATAATGTCCCAACGAAAAGTATAGACAGTTCCCCAATAAAAGAGCGAAACCTTTTTCAGTAGGCGTGAAATAATGATGCCCATAATAGTAGCCCACGTGACCGCACTAGACTTAAAGAACAAATATTGCAGACTTTTTGAGAAAAGTTTGAAAATGGCCCAGGGGCTTAATGTACCCCCAAATATTAATGAATATTATTGAAAATTGCGGAGCTTTAAGATGGATAAGATCGACCATGGAGCACTGATTTGGGAATCTAGTGGTGCTAAAACAGCACGTCCTTTCTCGCCCGTAATTTCACGCAAAAGTACGCAAAAAATGCTGTAAGTTTCGAAAAATTGAGCATGACCTTATTTCAAAATATATATTTAAAGAACATATTTATCTAAGGGAAAAACCTACCTTCATAGTTTTAGTTGGAGGAAGACGCCGAAAAAAAAATTTCCAAAACTCAGGGTATTCAACGCAAATGAGACATGCATCATTCTATAAAGCGTCCATTACAACAACAATAAAGTTTAATCTAAAACGACGGATTGTTTTTGAAAAATGTCTCAGGGGTTTAAAGTAAAGTACCCCAGAAATGAAAATGTCGTTTTAAAATTCAAAGGCCCACGACATCAGCCAGATTGATTGGGGAATATGCTTAAAGAAATGGGTAATAAACATGACAGTTTGTAATAGTTAATGTTTCAAAAAGAGACTTGAAATACTCACACATTTCGAGGATCTGACACTTTAAAAACTCAGCGGACCACTAATGGTAGAGAGTGATTTTAATGGACATATTGGTTTCTCAAACCAGCTTCCCGAAAACATCATGGAAGGAACAGAACTTCGGAGAACTCGCAACTCGGAGGATGCAACTTCAAGTACTAACGGATAGAAACTGGCGGGGAATCTTGGAAGTTTAGGCCTGAGTATCCTAACTGGACGATGTAAATCTCATGAACTAAACGACTTCAGTTGTCGATAGAAAAGGCTCGAGTACTATCGACCATATTTGGACCAATCAACTAGGTGTACTGCGGCTGTCAATTTTTTCAATATTAAACTTCGGCTTTTCTGATCATCTCTCAGTCTCTGCATAAATAATCACTGAAGGTAGACCAATAGAAAACCAAGAAATCGCCATCCAGAGAGAGCGCAATCTTGAAGCAGAATTGAATCTCAAATGGGGCCTTGAGAAAGAGGGTGGTTACTACCAGAATTTACGAGAGAGACCAACACCCTACTTGGACAATATTGATCTAGATGCACTGAACTGTGAAATCGTCAACGCAGTAATAAGGACATACAATATTAACAAACGAGACATAACTAGAGACAAGCCATGGCATTACAAAGATTGTCGGATTTTACGCAAACGGGAAATAAATTTAGGAAATGAAGTAGAATTAAAAACCTTCGAACGAAGAAATAATTACATTGGCTCGAGGAGGAACTAAGTTGATCTAACGAAAGAGAAAAAGTAACGAACCGCTCAAAAATCTTACCTTTCAAATATCAGGAATAGTGCCGCCTTTTGGAAAACTGTCCAGAAATTAAGGGAAAAAAGTAAGATTTGAAAAGTGAGATTGTCTATCGACAACTCACCGCTAAGCCAATAACTTAAACAACTATTATTTCACTTATCTCAAATATTTGTAGTTTCCTTTCTTCCCATGTTTCATAGCTCTTGAATAGATTGCCTTTGTCAGCATTAAATCTGTGTTAATTTATTAATTATTTATCTCTTAAAAATTCACTTCTTTTTAAATTATATGTTCAAATTATTCAAATATAGTCAACATATATTTTGGTTTGAAATTGTGGGTAATATTAAATAAAAAAAAATACTTATTGTAAAATACGCAAAAATAAATATTTAAAAAAACCTATCGAATCTGAAGTTAATTCACATTTTGATTCATTAACCATATTTCCAGAAAACATTCAACAGTTTTTATGAATATCTTTCTAGTTCCATCCCATATCTTGTGGTAATTCATACATATATATTCATTTATACATTCAAATATTTTATCGATAAAGAAAAAAGCGTAAGAATGATAAACGTTCTGATTTTCTTGTATACAGTGAGAAGAACCGGAAGTGGGTGTTGCATCGCCTTGTGCCACTCCTGGAGCGCCGTCCGGAGAGCTACGTCCTGTGCCTCTTCGACCGCGACTTCCGATTGGGTACTCACATCGTCTCCAACATCATCGACGCCATCGAGCACAGCAGGAAGGTCATCGTCGTCCTCACTCAACACTTCATCGACAGCAAGGTGAGTCGTCTAATGTCTAAGCCATTTCAATGCATTTTGGAGAGCTTTTGAGTGATGACGGTGTTTGTGTCAGTGGTGCCAGTGGGAGCTGGAGATGGCGCAGCACAAGCTGTTCAGCGAGGACCGCGAGTTCCTGGTGCTGCTGGAGCTGGAGCCGCTGGAGCGCCGGCGCCTGCCGCGCCTGCTGCGCTTCCTGCTGGACACGCGTCCGGTGGTGCGCTGGCCGCGGCCCGAGACGGCGCCGGCGGTGAAGGCGGCGGCCGCAGAGCTGCGCCGTGCGCTGGGGCCCAGCCTCCGCCAGCGGCCACGCCCCCTCCCCGTGCCGCCGCCCGGGGACGAACCCGGACCCTCCGCCCACACAGCGGACGAACGGACACAACTGCTCAATAACTGTGATACGTGACCCTAGCTAATCCAAGAGTACTATAGCTGCATCGTTTCTAAGCACCGAACAAATTATTAGGTTTTCATGAGTAAGCAATTATTCAACAAATTAATTGTTATTATTATTTTATATTGGACTGACGTACAGCATACAATTAATTTCCGAAGGTATTGCATACTGTTGATTGTTTGAAGCCAAAAATCGAGCATTATCTTTATCAGGTGCACTAAGGTTTGTGTTGAGTTGTAATGATGGTGCGAAGTGAGCTATGACCAGGAAGACGATGTTTAAAGGGAAGACGGATAAAATGGCCACACAATAAGGAAACTTGATAGTACACTTTTTTGTCCACCGCAAATTCCACTTGGATCGAATGGTATTGAGGAAGGCTCACTCGCGATAATTGCAATACATGTTTGATCTCTCCTAAAAGGTCAAGAAGGTTGTACTTATAGTGAGTTATACGTATGAATATGGTTCTGCATATGTATCAGTCATTTTTGACGTATACAAATTTAGTTAATGAAATAACTTATTCGTGCTCTGTGCTAACATATCGCCCGACAGTAGGCCTTAAAGAACTTGGATCAGCTCGCACTGATGCCTTCTGCAACCTGTTCGGTATTTTTACTTTATCGAATTTACTAAGTGAGAAAAGAAAGTATGGTAATCGTGCGCCGAAAATGGGCAAATTTTTGACAGAAAAATCTCTTATTGTTGGGCTCTCGTAGCGAAAAATCTCGAACCAACTTAATTCAGAGTACTTCATCTAACTCGTTGTGTAGTCAGAATCCGTATTTTGTGAGAACTTGATGCCAAAATATTGATTTTCGGCAAAATATTTGTTTATCCGTCTTTCCGTTCGTGTGTGTATGTGGTCAATGTTAGCGCCCAAACCGTTCAGCCCAATTTCTCCAAAATTAATATTGCCCGATTGATGTAAAGGAATGCGGCGCCCTGCGAATTTGAGACGGATTTTTTTCATGTAGATTGTGACAATTTTGATTGAGGTTCATTTACTTGAAGCCTTAATAACATTTTCAATTTTTTTTTATATTTGGCTCCATATATTTTAGACATATTCAAAGCTGCTGGGCGAAATCGCACCAAGAGTTTCTTTTGTCCCATTTACGCATCAATTCCATTGTTTTAATCAATTCAGTCGTCGCAGTACGGCTTTTATTGACTGCCTCTCACCTCTTCATTTATCTTAAATTATATATAAATGGAAATGATTGCTCTTCGAAAACAATTCCAAGTTGGATTGCGGCGGCGATGGTGTAACGGTTAGCGTATCGGACCGTTATACCAAAGTTTGCGGGATCGAATCCGTAGATTTTTTAAGGGAGAAAAAATCCTTCGTACGCCTTCCTTCGGAGGGGAAGTAAAGCCGGCTGTCCCATGTTAGTAGATTTACTGCATGTTAAAAATCCTCAAGCCTAAATGAAGCCTCTCAGCTAAATTCAAATTGCCTGTTTCGTCGCCCAAGTAATACTTTCTTTCTCCCCTAGTTGGTGGAAGGAGCGTAACGAAATTTGCGTGGTTAGACGGAAGAGCAGGCCTCATGGCCTGAGTCTCGCCACGTAAAATAAAGCACATTCAATTCAATTCAATTCAATAAGTTAATGAATGCAAAGTAATTTATTTTTCCACGGTGGGATTTATTCACTCTACCACCCATGAGTTTATAAATAGCACTTTCATTGATTACAAATATGATCTTTAGTAATTTTATGAGATATGGATTACCTCAATGCGTATTTTACAGACATCCACTTGTACTTTGTTTCTAGTGGTTGGCAAGACCCGCTGTGCATACGACAGTGTTCAGTGCAGGATGCTCTTTATCGCAGCAGAATTTGTGTTTGTCAGATAAGAAAAGGAAAGTTATATCATGGGACACAGGAAAAATAAGCATAGGATATGCATTGGTGTCAGAACTTTCATGTATAATTGCAAAAACAGAAAATAAAATGTATTTCTTTTAGTGTGCTTTCAATAGGGAATCTATGAACATTCATATCTTTCATGTGTTTTATTTGTATTTTTCTTATTGACAGTGAAGTCTCATTTTAGTTGTTTGGTGCACAATTGCAAGTAATATTTAACGTTATATGTATAATTATCGTTGTATATTTCTTTTATATGTAATAATTTCGAAAAAGTTTGAAAATTCAATTGAATATAGGAACTCACAGTTTGGCAAGTTAATATTTGCCGAAAACATTTTTTATATTTGAATCCCTTCCAATATTTTTGATTTTGTTGTATTAAAGATACTTCTTGCATTTTAAATTAAATAGAGTATTCAATTATTGGTTGTTTCTTTTTTGTGAGTAATTTATCAACGCATTCGTTACCGCTTAACATAGAGCGTATAGCATAAAGCATAGAGAAAAGATGTATAGACTCTTTAGTCTATGGAGATAGTTATGTAATGCTGCGCGGAGATACGGCGAATTTCTGACAGAAAAACTCTGTCTTCTACAGGGCCCTGATAACGAAAAAGTGAATAAATCCAGTTGCTAAATTTAGAAAAAAACTAGTGTTGCAACAACACCTCGTACTTTCTCGCAATATTTTTAATGGCTATTTAATATTATAATACGAAAATTTTAGTCTTATACTTCCACTAATATTTGAATTCTTTAACAAACGAAGTGTGAAAAATACATATATATTTTAAATTCAAATTCTTCAACGAAAACAGCTTTCCACCAATGAACTCAGTGTATGCCTGTTCTACTTAATTGTACCAATGATGCACGGTGGATATTTCAGTCGTAAATAAAATTATTAGTTTATATTAACGCGAAATAAATTGTCATTATAGCCAGCGGATACCAGTGCGGCGGTATAACAACGGGTTACAAGCAACAATGACCGCTAATTCATCTGGGATACACATTTTGCAAATAAGTATTGTTGATACAACTAGCAAGAAAATTAAAATGCATAGAAAAATATAATAATTAAATATAATATTTTTATATTAATCAAGATTACTCGGTTTTTACATGCATGACTTTTCATTCCATATCATATTCAGGAAAGGGAAATCATCGATTGGTTTTCACAATTAACTCAATTACAGAACGAAATTTAAAGTAGGTTTTTCAACAATTTCTGAAAGATTAATTTTAAAACTTATTACAAAAGCTCGAAGAAGAAACGAACAAAGAAATACGAAATAATATACAAATTCTTATTTACGCAAGATCCAACTGCCTGGCATTACAATGCATCTTACACAACGCATTTCACGAAGCGCAGCAAATTATGAGCGGTAATTTGTCGCCAAATTACACAAAAAATACTCATATTTTCAAAAAATTCAATATGACCTACTTTGAATATCTGCTTTTGATGAACACATTTTATAATGAAAAAATTGTGTTGTGATTGCAGAAAGACTCCGAAAAATGTTTTACCGTTTTCAATTATCGAAATATTGGGTTTTTCAACCAATATCAGACATGCATCAATCTCTTCAACGTCCTTTAGTCCGTTCATCTACAAAATTTCATAAAAAAACGATTTAGCTGTTTTTGAGAAATGAATTGTTTAAACACAATTTAAAATTGCCAATATTTCACGCAAAATATACTGAAATTTTTGAAAAATTGTGCATGACCTTATTTAAAAATCTATCTTTAAGGAACATATATTATTAAAGGAAAATCTTTAACTTTCATATGTTAGTTGTAGAAAGACGCCGATTTTGTTTTTAAATTTTTGCAATTTTCGAAAATCAGACTTTTCAACGAAAGTGAAACCATGCATTCCAGAATTGCAGACCTACCTCTTAAATGTCCTTCACACAACCCAACAGCAAAATTAATCAAAAACGATGAAGCCATTTTTTTAAATGTTTGAAAATGCTCTAGGAGCATCTTGTAAAGGAACTTCCAAAACTGAAACAATTCCAATTCCATACTTAGCAATTGGATTTATCCACGTTTTCGTTATCAGTGCTCAGCAATAAAAGTTTTGTGTCGTGTGAAAATGTTGAAAAACACCGGTTTGCGAAAATGCCTCTAAAGAGCGCATATATCATCCGGTAAATGAGGGCATGTAGTGAAAGTTTTAAAAAAATTTAAACAGGATTTTGTCTCCAGAATTGAAAAATTCGCCATTCTTATGAGATATGTGCATTTAAAACCAATCCTTTTTTGTTAAAAACGTAAGAGTTCAACAAACTGTTGAATTTTGCAAATTATGAGAGGAGTCCAATTCTTCTGAAAACTAGTGTCATTATTCAAACTTTAATGACGATTACAAAGCTGAAGAGCATTTTCCACCAGAGGTTTCATTTTCCAAAAATTCGCGAAAACATTCCTAAAACACGCCATTTTCGACAAAAAATGCAATATAAATAGTCGCCGATTTTTTCACGTTTCCTGTGTGTAAAAATCCAGTACGAGACACGAAAACTAGAGCAAGGTACTCATAATCAGCTGTGCATATTTCAGTGTTCTAAAGCGAATAGTTTTGGAGATATCGCTAGTAAAATATGACCATCTCTTCCAAATGCGAAAAAAAACTAGTTTAAAAGAAAGTCTCTAGACGGTTTACTTTCCATTCGTATGAGGTAACATTTTCTGAACGTTTTGAAGTATTTTATAACAGAATTTTCCCTCCAGAATTAAAACATTTGTCATAGTTTCGATGATATGTGCATTTAAAACTATTATAAAATGGAATATAATAAAAATACTACCAAATCAACTAGAAAACCGTAGAGAATGTTGTTTTAAAATATAACTATATAAATGTGAACAATCCGGCAACAGTGGCTAATCTCTTTAACCAATACTTTTCGAGAATTGCTGCCGATCTCACTAAGGGTCTTCAGGCACAAAATTCAAAACAGACAGTTCACCCAAAATTTTAGACACAATGTTCGTTTCCGAAACTTCTTCCTATGAAATTCTCAAAATAACCGGTAAACTAAAAAATAAATATTCGTCCGGTTTAGATGAATTCCCGGATTCTTTGTTAAAGACTTGTGCGTATGCCATTATACACCCGTTAACTCACATATTTAATGCATCTTTATGCACTGAACGTTTCCAGATATTTTCAAAACAGCTAAAATTAAGCCGCTTTTCAAAAAGGAACAAAATGAAATTCAAAATTATCGGCCCATTTCTCTTCTATCAGTTTTTCAAAACTATTATAGAGACTTTTTACGTACGAATGGAAACCTTTCTCACTAAACACGACGCGCTTTCAGATTGCCAACATGGATTTAGAAAATCAAAATCAACGGAAACAGCTATATTTTCTTTTCTTAAAGATGTCGCCTCATCATTGGATCAAAACGAGACCTATTGGATATTTTAGATCTCTCAAAAGCTTTTGACGTCATTGATCATGACATTTTACTTTCGAAATTACCTTCATATGGAATTCGTGGTATTGCTCTAGATTGGTTATGTTCGTACCTTAAACAACGATCTCAGAGAGTTGAAATACCTTACTGGAATGATGGAACATTACGTACGCACCTTTCCGACTCTTTGCCCGTTGCATGTGGAGTTCCTCAAGGATCGATTTTAGGCCCTACTCTGTTCCTACTTTACGTAAACGATATGCCCTCGACGATTTGAAACGGAAGAACGGTTCTCTTTGCGGATGATACGAACATCCTTTGCAATAAAGAAACCGTAAATAGTACAATATCAGATGTTTCAAATTGGTTCCGAAATAACAAATTAATAGTAAACGAAAAGAAAACGGTTTTAATGCAGTTTTCCATTTCAAATAAACAATTCTGTGTTCCATTGAAAATGAACGTGTCCATTGACTGATGTTAGGAACAAAATTTTAGGTCTCTCAATTCAGTCAAACCTTAAATGGAACGTCCATTTAAATGAATTGAACACAAAATTAAGTTCATTATGCTACGCGTTCAGAATTCTTGCAAATTCAGTCAGCCTTCATACTGCTCGTTGTGTATACTTCGCGAATGTTCATTCCCGCCTGAGATATGGCATAATATTCTGGGGGAATACATCTTATAGCTCCCAGACTTTAGATTACAAAACGAATTGTACGAATAATAACCAAATCCCACCCACGTGATTCATGTAAGTCTCTCTTCATTAATCTGGAATTCTACCATTACCGTGTCTTTTTATTTACGAATCAGTGGTTTTTGTAAAAAATGACTTGCTCAAGGGCGGGAATATATTTTCAGAAAATGCCAAAGTCTATTACTATAACACTCGACGTAGAAATCATATTCATCAGGTAACAGTATCAACAGCTCATTACAAAAAATTCACCTCATTAAACCAATGATACATAATGCATTATTTACCATTTGGACTGTATAAATGAGTATAAGCAACCTGTAACAAGTATTGTACTACAGCTTCCGGGTCTATGACCCGCATCTCTATCAGGTTTTTCTTCCAGTTTCCTGATCCATTGAGGAAATGCCGAGATGGCCCTTGTTTTGCTTCTGGACATGTAACTTCATTTTCTGTGCACGTCTTCTAGAATTCAGTGGGAAATACAATTATTTAAATTATCGTTTCCATGTTGTCGCGGCAGGAAGTAATAAGAGCCAAAATTTATTGCTTATTTATCTTTGACAATAGATTTTATTACATGGGAGTTTTTTTTGTTTTTTTTTTTTCCCCTTTTACAATTTAAAATTTATTGCTTATTTATCCTTTAAAATAGATTTTATTACATGGGAGTTTTTTGTTTTTTCTCCCTTTCAAAATTCAAAATTTATTGCTTGTTTATCCTTGAAAATAGATTTTATTACATGGGAGTTTTTTGTTTTTTCTCCCTTTCAAAAATTCAAAATTTAAGTAGTATATGACTTAGTGTAGGGATCACAGAATTTTGAAAATGTGCACACAATTCACTTTTCCCCATAGCACGTCATACGCAGTTTTTAACTGTTTTTGACGTAAAATAAATAAATAAATAAATAAATAAATTGAATTAACGAAAAACGTTGAATTAAAGTTCAACGAGACATGTTGAATTTTTCAAATGTCTATATGAGCCCGATTTCCTAAAACCTGAGCCTTCACTGATTATTAATGGCGATTACAATGGTAAAGATCATTTTCCAATGAGAGATTTGGTTTTCCAGATATTCGCGAAAACGATGCTATTTTTAACAAAAATGTCATCTAAATTGTAGCCATGCTTTCCAGGTTTCCGTGTGTAAAAGCCAGATTCTTCTTAAAGATTGTCTTAACTCGAAATTTAATGACGATTACAATGGCGAAAAGCATTTTTCCAACAGAGCTTTCGTTTTCCAGAAATTCGCGAAAACGTTCCAAAAACGCCACTTTCAACACAAGTGCCATCTAAAATGTCGACGATCCTCACAGTTTTCTTTGTGTAAAAATTCAGTCAGAAATACGACAACAAGAACAACGTACTGATAATAAGCTGTACAAATTCCAGTTTTCTAGAACGAATAGTTTAGGAGATACAGCAAGTCGAAGATGACCGTATTTTCGAAATTTTGAAAACAAACACTAGTTTGAGAAAGTCTCTAAACGGCACATTTTTCGTCCGAATGGGGTAGTTGATTTCATTTTCTGAAAGTTTACAAAATTAAGTGAGTGAAAACGTTAAAAAAAGACGCTTTACTTCTCCTGTCTTGAAAGACTTCGCAATCAAACCGAAGCTACTTACTACTTTGTACAATTTTGGAAATTTCCTGAAATTTCGAGAAGCCTACCTTTAATGCAGTTAAATACGGAACGTTGATTTATCGAACAATCTAACGTTTATTAATCGTTGATCAATGGAAATCGAGCAATGACATCCCTTCGATTAAAACCTCACCATTTTTCTACGGTGATTCAAATTTCTGTTTTTTCCGATCATCCCTTTTCCATTGGCAGTTCTTGAATCTAATGTCTCCTTCAATTCTCAATATACGCGTAAAAGAAAATTTGGGTTGCTGCGCACATACTGGCTAAATATGCACCAACTATTCAAATTTTGATATTGGCTTTAATAATAGTGTGAACTGTAACCACCACATTTTATTAATGTTTTTACGAAATTTATCCAGATACAATCGATATCCACGTTCATGTTGCTTTCTTCAAACGAAATGATGAAAGAACCGGAAGTGGGTGAACCGTAGCCTTGTGCCACTGCTGGAGTGCCGTCCAGAGAGCTACGTCCTGTGCCTCTTTGACCGGGACTTCCGGTTGGGTACTCACATCGTGTCCAACATCGTCGACGCCATAGACCAGAGCAGGAAGGTCATCGTCGTCCTCACTCAACACTTCATCGACAGCAAGGTGAGTCGTCTAATGTCTAAGCCATTTCAATGCATTTTGGAGAGGTTTTGAGTGATGACGGTGCTTGTGTCAGTGGTGCCAGTGGGAGCTGGAGATGGCGCAGCACAAGCTGTTCAGCGAGGACCGCGAGTTCCTGGTGCTGCTGGAGCTGGAGCCGCTGGAGCGCCGGCGCCTGCCGCGCCTGCTGCGCTTCCTGCTGGACACGCGTCCGGTGGTGCGCTGGCCGCGGCCCGAGACGGCGCCGGCGGTGATGGCGGCGGCCGCAGAGCTGCGCGCGGTGCTGGGGCCCAGCCTCCGCCAGAACCTCCTCGCGGACCCTCCAGCCGGGGACGAACCCCGGCCCTCTGCCTCCGTAGCGGACGAGCCGTGCGGATCTAAGCATTGTTAACGAGAGGACGTACGCTAATGATGACTGCATTTCAGTGTTGTCAGAGCGCAATAAATAATTTAGTTTTTTAAATACTCTAAAAACCTTTGTAACTGAAACAAATATGATTAGAATCTTCGCTACTGAAGTTCTCTATAAATTAGTCTTACACTTCAGCTCAGCTCAGGCCATGTGTAACCCTAGAATATATATCGGCGTCATCTTCGTAAACATGCACATATTGGAAAAATTTGCTAACAGCAAATTTAAATCCTTAGAATTAGTATTTTAAACTATAAATTCCGCAAAGGAATGAATAAATGGAATATCAACTATGGTTTATTATATATATAATATATAGCACATATTGGAAAAATTTGCTAACAGAAGAGGATCTTTCATAACACGCCCACCTACTACCTTACAGCCGGTGGCGATGAAGCGTGAAACTATGAATGCTCGTGAAGCGAGCTTTGAATTCTCAGGAAGCAGGATCTTTCGGGTATGAGAAAGGTCTGAACCCTTGACACAATGAATTATATAAAATTCTGGTAAAATGAGCATATATTCAGTAAAACAAATTACACAGTGGCACAAATATACAATAAGTATGTACTTTACGTAGATGGTCACTGCAAAGAAAACAGAAACAAAAGAACAAAAATAACAACCATAAGAGAATGTATAGGCGTCACCTTGACTGCCTGATTACTTCAATACGCACTATTTACAATACTTTTGCTTTGACCTCCTTCTCAATTATTTTATGTACCTCATTTAACTTTTGTTAATCTAAAGTTTTCTCCGTGCACGTCCCTTTAAGTGATTCTCTACAATTCTTTTATAGACTTCACAGAGGTCAGCCTTGAGCTGCGCATTTATTACAATGCTGTTAACTCTAACACAATAATAAACGTGACACACACGTTACTAAATCGTACCCTTTACAAAATTACAGCAACTGATTATCCCTGATATCATACAATGGAAACAATACTTTCAATAAGATTACTTTTATATTACATGAAAATGATAATTTACTTTAGAAAAGTTGTACAAGGTATGGCATTCAACGAATTTACTGGTGCGTACAGCGAATGAAATCAAAACTGCCGCTCATACGTTCGAAATATTTCCCAGTAACTATTTGTAACTTTCACCTATTTTAGGACGCTACGCCTGGTGTTTAACGCTACACAGTTTCCCAACAAATTGTCGCATAGAAGTTGCCAGTTCTTTACCTCGACATTTCCTTCCCGCTCGCCGTCAGTTAACCTTGGGGGTTCGGCCGCTCGCAGTCCTCGCCACGTCACTTGACTGGTTCGATGCCCCCACGGTCACCACTTCTTTCGCTCGATCTCCGGATGCCGCCACACGTCCAAATTCCAAACCTTTCTTTCGTCCTCGGCTCGTACCATCCACGTATGTGGTCCAAGTCTTTCTCGCCTACGCTTGAGTGTTGGAGTCGTCCTTCTGCCGGCTGCCGCGTACCGTTGCTCGCGCTTCCAGTTTTAATTAACTAACGTGCTTGAATTGACTACTTCTAGCACTCGGCCGACATACCACACTTTGAGCGTGCGTGGTCGTGGCGTACAAAATTAAATACTGGATTTCGTTCAGAGTCCTTCTGCGCGAATTTACTTCGATGATGAAACTATTTTAAGTTCGAGCAGTCACAACGCTTGCTTACTCGCGTAATGTTAGTGCAAATGCTGTACATGCACTTTGCTTCTGAATTCTATCACTTATCACTGCGTTTCTTAAATCAGCTTTACTAAAGCAAGTAAAATTATACTCCTGCACTAACCAATTACTACCGCTGAAGAATCTAGTTGAGTCGCCGTCGCTGTCGAAGTCGTAAGAGAGCTCTACTGAAGTGCGTCACGGTATTTATGCAACTCCGCCTGGGAAAATTTCTGGAGGGGTGAATTTTCTCCTTCTTCGCGCCCTCTCGAGAAAATATTATCCGCTAACTTTGGACATCGGAGTACGGAAACCTGCGGGTAGATGTCGCCTTCTCGGACCATCGCTCCGCCTCGTACCCTATTTCTCAGTTCTTTGGTCTTTTCTAGTGGCTTATGGTGGCGTTACGGGTTCGTATAACCTCGTGACGTCACAATATATATATATATATTATATATATATATATATATATATATATATATATATATATATATATATATCTTTGATCACGGTGAATAAGCTGATAAGTTATAAACTCTTAATTTTCCAGGACTGCAGAAAACAACTTTCAACTGAGGTAAATCAAGTATTAATGATATTCAAATGAAGGTGATATAAAAACAAAACTATGTTTTGTTTTTATTTTATACAAAACTATGTTTTGTGTATTTTGTTTGAATATCAGTAATCCTTGATTTACAGCAAAATTAAGTTTTTCTGACTTATCAGCTTATTCATCGGGGTCAAATATATATAAATAAAAATATATAAATAAGTAAATAAATGTTTTTATTCGCTATGTAGATTCCCAGGTTGTCTTTGTATGTGAGGATTGACATTTCTCTTTTTAAATCATTATGTAATATAATACTATAGGTTAATGCATTACTTAATGCAGTGGAGGAAAGTTTTGAATGTTATCAGCTGGTGGCGACTTCCTTGAAAGTTGCATATTGTGGATGGTTGTATTGGAAGTTTGAATGCTGTAAAGTTCTTGCCGTTGCTTTCGGCCACTTTCTGTTTTTTAAGCCTGTGATGGTTCGGTACGAATGGAGGTTTTTTTTTAAGTTTATTGTTTCCCGTAAAGGTGTGCGTCCTAGGCCGGCCCGGTCCACGGGGCATCCGCAGCGTCCGCCATTTGCAAGAAGTGCAAAGGAAAGTTCTTCTGGTTATGCCGGCACGGTGGAGACGACCTTTCTGTTGAGATTTTACGTGAAGTATTTGGAGCGAACATGAATGTGTGCAATTTAATTATGTTGATCCAGAATTATTCTGAGTTTTACAATGTGATATTAAGCTTTATTTAGTGTATTGGAAAGTGTAATTTAGTTGGTTAGCTAAACAATCTGTATCAGAGAGAAACATTTGCCAAATTTAAAAAAACTCGATATAAGATGATGTGCAGAATTAGTGAAACATTGTACATTTATGTATGGTCAATGAATTATGACATACTTTGGAATGATACATTAGTTCATTCATCAATGTAAATTATTTGTATGTGTCTATTTTGTCTTACCTGTGACGATTATTTTCGTATGTTTCTAAATAAAGTAATGCAATTATGATAGTAGCTTTGAAATTTATACCGCCACGAACATTTTCTTTGAATTTCTTTACATTTAACATACATTGATTTTTTTTGTAAATTGCAAATAACGGTGTGTTCCGTCAAAACAAACACACTTTGCAATTAGTTGACTGTTAGCTCGGGGGCGTTTGAATCGTTGGTATCGCTTACATTGTATTACGTACGTATTGTATTACAATGTATTACATTGTATTCTCGTACTTCGTTTGGAACACTTCGCTTGCGCACTTTAATTACAGAATAAAATAATTTAATTTCATTATTTTTATTTTCCATTAAATATACAGCAGAGAAGCATAGTGGTTCTCTATTTTTATTATATTCTTGTTAACTGGTTACTGAGTTTTTAAGATTACCAAATGAAATATTTCAATTTTGGGGAGCCCATGAAGCCCATGAGACATTTCCCAAATTTTCAAATAAAATGGCTCCATAGTTTTTTATTAAATTTTGCTTTTGCATAGTGTGAAGGGCGTTGATAGATAGTGAAGTTACGTTTATATACAGAAGCAGAACATGAGTCCATATGAGAATTCGCTCAAAAGATGAGGGAAAGTGGGCGCAAAACCTGACGGTGATGGGGGTCATTGACAAAAGCAGAGGTAAAATAATTGTTACTGGCAAATTTACTATTTTAAAATTATACAGTCCAAATGATAACTTGTACTTTGAATATTGTTAAAATTAATATTATTTTTCTTCTTGATGGTCGGTATAGTCTTCATTTTATATAGACAGTTCCCCAGTAGAAAAATTTTGTTGGCATTAAACTTGTGTGTCGAGTTTTATCGTTTCTCTAGCGAGGTTATAGTAGAAGTAGTTGTGTAGCATAGTAGTAGAGCTGGTAGAGGGTAGCAGTAATAGTAGTAGAAGCAATGAGTAGAGAGCAATTGTAGAAGCAATAGTAGTAGAAGCAATGTAGTAGAAGTAATTGTAGTAGAAGCAATAGTAGTAGAAGCAATTGAGTAGAAGCAATGTAGTAGAAGCAATAGTAGTAGAAAGCAATTGTAGTAGAAGCAATTGTAGTAGAAGCAATGTAGTAGAAGCAATTGTAGTAGAAGCAATGTAGTAGAAGCAATTGTAGTAGAAGCAATTGTAGTAGAAGAATTGTAGTAGAAGCAATGTAGTAGAAGCAATGTAGTAGAAGCAATTGTAGTAGAAGCAATTGTAGTAGAAGATGTAGTAGAAGCAATAGTAGTAGAAGCAATGTAGTAGAAGCAATGTAGTAGAAGCAATAGTAGTAGAGCAATAGTAGTAGAAGAATGTAGTAGAAGCAATGTAGTAGAAGCAATGTAGTAGAAGCAATGTAGTAAGCAATGTAGAGAAGTAATTGTAGTAGCAATGTAGAGACCAATTGTAGTAGAAGCAATTGTAGAGCAGTAGTAAGTTGTAGTAGAAGCAATTGTAGTAGAAGTAATTGTAGTAGAAGAATAGTAGTAGAAGCAATTGTGAAGCAATTGTAGTAGAAGTAATTGTAGTAGAAGCAATTGTAGAATGTAGTAGAAGCAATAGTAGTAGAAGCAATTGTAGTAGAAGCAATTGTGTAGAAGTAACATTGTAGTAGAAGTAATTGTAGTAGAAGCAATTGTAGTAGAAGAATGTAGTAGAAGCAATTGTAGTAGAAGCAATAGTAGTAGAAGCAATGTAGTAGAAACAATAGTAGTAGAAGCAATAGTAGTAGAACAATAGTAGTAGACAAATAGTAGTTAGAAGCAATAGTAGTAGAAGCAATAGTAGTAGAAGCAATGTAGTAGAAGTAATTGTAGTAGCAATTGAGAAGCAATTGTAGTAGAAGCAATTGTAGTAGAAGCAATAGTAGTAGAAGTAATTGTAGTAGAAGCAATTGTAGTAGAAGTAATTGTAGTAGAAGCAATTGTAGTAGAAGCAATAGTAGTAGAAGCAATTGTAGTAGAAGTAATTGTAGTAGAAGCAATTGTAGTAGAAGCAATTGTAGTAGAAGCAATAGTAGTAGAAGCAACTGTAGTAGAAGCAATAGTAGTAGAAGCAATTGTAGTAGAAGCAATTGTAGTAGAAGCAATTGTAGTAGAAGCAATTGTAGTAGAAGTAATTGTAGTAGAAGCAATAGTAGTAGTAGGAGCAGGAGGAGGAGGAGGTCGAAATATTTGAAATGTAAAGTTCATAGAAGTCATTTAATTTCACTTTTAGTGGGCTGAGAGTTTCTGGATTGTGACTTGCTCTCTTGACTGACAATGCCCTGCAATGATATGAAGTTTCCTGAAAGAATTCAGGAAACTTTTATCTCGTCGGAAGGTTGTTTTAGCGGATGAGGAAGTAAAACACTAGGATGGGCAAAATGAAGCAACTGGTATTCATTTGTGCCATAACGTTTCTGTACATTCTGTGTAAAAGGAGGGAAAATTCTATTTATTTTGGTGAATTTTTATTGGTGTATGCAAACATGAACGAGTGAATAACTTGGGTATAGTCCTAGTGAAATTTTCATTATTCTTATTATCTGTAAAATATTCACGCAGTTTGAAGCATAAAGGTAAGTAAATATTAAAATCATTTGAAATTTCATCGTTGTGAACTACTTGGCGATCAATATTTGGTTAAAAAAATGTTCAAAACTCTGTTTAATGTAGGTACTGACATTTTTAATACATGATTATTTCACAAACAATGTACTTGTATCACAATCCCAATGTTACATTTAGTTCATGTCATGGTGCACTAATTATTAAGTATCTCCCTTCTTTTTGTGCTAGAATAAGTGAGAAATGGAAAAATTCTTACCAGCAACAAAACAATTTAGATCTCTGTCTGTCTTGCCTCTCTGAGAAAATGTCATGATTGATTAGGTAAACATTTTTGTACTACCGATTTCTAATTTCATGTAGAGAATGTTCTAAAATTTACTGAGGGAAGTTTAAAAAGAGACTTGTTATATAGAGAGAAATGAAATAATAGAGAGTATACAAAGAGGAAGAAAAAATATGATTTTTCTGACGATACATCTGAAGCTCGAGAGCTCAGGGAAAAATCACAGAGGTTAATAACAGTTAACAGTAAAGTGTTTACCAATAAAAGTATCCAAAGTTTTTTATGACAATCATTTATTTAGCAATTTCACAACGTTTCGTAACTCGTTTTGTAACATCATCAGGTGCTAAACTTAGTGAGGGAACGCTACAAACTTGTTTGTAACGGTTAGTTATGTGGTGTCAACTGAGTGAGAGTGACGTATTTCGTAATGTTTCCTTGAATGTTCTGCTGATGAGGAAATTCAATGGGATAGCGTTCCCTCATTAAGTTTAGCACCTGATGATGTAACAAAACTAGTTACGAAACGTTGTGAAATTGCTGAATAAATGATTGTCATAAAAAACTTTGGATACTTTTATTTGTAAACATATACTGACAATCAAGAAGAAATATTGTTTACCAGTAAAGTGTTTTCAAGTGTATTATACACACTTATTTCTTTAAAATATTATAAAATTTTATTCAAGTTCAAATTTTATTTAGGATGATATCCTTCTTTAATATTTTAAATGTAATATCCCGCAATTAGGAAACCGAAAAATTGAGAATATAAAAAAAGATGAATTTAGGGTGGGGATAGATGGCAGCCGCCAAGAGAATGGAGGCAATACCATAAAGCTAGCCCACACGAAGGAAATTAGAATATTTTACTACGAGAAAGTCTGCGACGTTTTGTAGCACCCCTAGTTTAGTTTGAATTGTAGTGACCACACGCGTTTTTAATAATTCTACCAAAGTTAGTTGTAAGGAATTCGTAAACGTCTGTGTTATTAAGGAAACTTAAAAAGACACTTAAACGATGCAGCTGATGACATTTTGTGATACATTCTATATTTTGATGTTTTTATTGGACCCCAATATTGTGAACAGTTTGTTTCTAACCGAAAAGCGAAATGAAAGTTTGGATTTATTTATTTATCGTAAATAGAGGTAACATTTTCAGATTCCCTAATCTTTACAAAATTGTAATTGCAATATTCAGGCATGTGTTGGACCTTCTCGTCTGTCCGGACCTGACATGTAAATACCCGTTTTTGTCAGGTCGCCTGTTCTCCGAGGCAATAGACATCCCGCAGACTGATAAGCTGATAGCGGCGGCACGGCCCACCAGAAACGGCCGCAAAATTCCCCGCTTCCACAGGCTGGAAGGTCAAGAAAAGTCTCGATACTAATGGTCGCAAACACACTACTTGCAATGTCTCATAGCACTTAAAAATTCCTATATAGCGGGTTTGAAAGGGGTTGAACAACCTGGTAAAATGTCATGTCAATCCAGAATACCGCACGGTGAGTGTTGCCTGTCAGTGCTAACTCCGCATACCATCGTTGTAAGCAACTTGATCTCCGGTTAAAATAAACCGGGAGCGGTAGCTCAGTGCATCAACTGATGTCACTGCAGCGCCTCTGACTAGGAAGTCCTAGATTCGAGTCCTGACGGCGCCAGGATTTTCGACACTGGCTAGGTCGAATTCAGTCGCTGTCTGGAGGAGAATTCTAGCGGCCGGCTGCTCTGATCGGTAGTTTTCCGTGGTTTCGCCGATCAACACCAGGCGAATGCCGGAGCAGTACCCTAACAAACGGGCCACGGACCGCGCGCGATCTGTCCTTCCTCTTCCTTGTCCTATCCTCTCCCCTTACACTCACACTTACACTAACACACAATACACTACAATACCACACATTCCGGGAGACCGGTCGGGAGCTTAGAGCTTGTCCCGGCTGGGGCGGTGACCCGCTGGTGGGAGAGTGCTGGTTAGGGGGAAACCCCACTAGCCGACGGTAGGTCGGCGCCGGATCTCGCCATCTAGCGGGGGAAGATCACCGCCATCTCCCGAGGAAAAACAAGCACTACACTAACGGGACTAATGACCAAAGCAGTTGACGCGCCCGGAAACACGAAAAAATCAATCAATAAAAAAATCCGGTTAAAATAACGTGCTTTGCGACATTTATTTCTTTTATAATTCATACAAGATATGTGTAAATAATTTCAGTGGCTGAGGAAGAAAGGTAATGGGAGTGTAAGCTGCGCCTAATGCATTATTCCATGTTATTTAATTACTCTGAATATAAAACAGTTGTTAATGATTTGAGTTGTAAATTGGGATTGTATTTTGCGAGTAGTAAAAAGAGCGTAGAAAAACAAAACGAGACCGATTGGCCCTATGTGACGGTCTATACAGACGCGCCCAATATTTAGACATTAATTAGAAAAAGGCCGCTTAATTTTCTATGTAAACATGGACGAGCAATTGTAAGTGCATTAGTGGAGTTTTATTTTCGTTAATGTAATTGCATTTGCAAGAGCAACCTGGCACCATTTTCACCTGGGCACCATTTTCATGATTGAATGATAAGAAAATATCAAACACTTTTAAATTACAAGTTCTAAAATATTTTCTCGTCTTCAAATAACATATTAAAGAGCTTTCATCCTGCACACGGGCAAAATGTTTATTTAAAAAATGTTGCATTCTATTTTTCAATTTTGAAATGAAGTGAAATTGTTAAGAATGTTGTTTTATTTTTACAAAATGTTTGCAATGTCTTCATTTGTCGTCTTCTGTGTGGAATGGGCAATGACATTACGCAGACTTAAAATTTTTGTTTCAGGGCTCGTGTGGCCGGAGGAATGAAAACAACCGTCAGGGTTTTGTGTATACTCCAGATCTTTCGTTTGAGTACTTGCCAGGAACATCTACCAACACTCAGTTGTCAAGAAACTCGTTCAAGCAAAATGGTGGCACTTCCATCTTCCTGTAATTTTTTAATGGATAGTATTTCTTGTATCCATGTTATATGGCCACATAAACGTCACTTTCCAATGGACAGCATGAATTCAGCTTTCAAAATATTACCTCACACGGCATTATGGACGAAAAGGGACACGTTAGCTAGACGTAACGTAACATTCTGCATTGAAATTAATAAGATGGAAAAAGTTCATAACGATCAATCACACATGCAACTGTATATGTATTTTTCTTGTAGTCACAGTCTAGCAGTTGGTGTGGCAATCATCAGAGAACATTGCTGGAATACATTGTAAGTACGTTTTGTAATACTTCAATGTCATAAAATACAATTTCACTCTCTTCGAAATATTATATCAATAAAAAACTATTATAAAAAATATGCCACTATATTTTATTAAAATATTTTTCATTGAAGTAAAAAATGTAAACAAAAATATGTAAAAAATCCAATGAACTATAATTTTCGTTTGAATTTAACTATTCATCTTAAAAAATGTGACAGACTTATGTTGATGTGAAAAAGAAGCCATAAGGGACATGTTACACGGATTATTTGTGAACACGTTTCCTTTTCATTAGGAACCCGAGAGTTGGTGTTAATAGTAGGTCACTAAGTGATAGAATACTAGGGTTCTAATAACTCATATTATGAAACTTATCTCAGTTTCGCAAAGTTTGACTTAAGATAATCAACGTGGGTACAATATTATAATCGTCCCCATGGAAGTAACAGTTGTCTGTACTTGGTCGTCAACATTCTGCTAAAAGTAAAGCCCCAGACGAAAACAAAACCTCAAGCACTTAACGTAACATACAGTATCTTGGCTGTGCGGGATGAATCTCACCAGAAACTTCGCAACATAACATTTCTTTATTTTAATGCTATTAGTATACATTGTATGTATATTTCGATTCGTGTGTTGCCCGTATTTGGAATTAATATTGAATGTATGTATTGAGTAGTAATCGATGTGTAATAATACCAGTGGCCTTTTACATACTGTATGCACGTAAGGTATTATTTGTTTGATATTATATATTTATACATTTTTATTGTGTCTCGATCCGCATTATATTTTGTTTTCATTCATGTACAGTAGAGTCGTGATGACCAGAGGAAATTGTAGGATGGTACCACCTAGGGTTACAAGAAACTAGGATTGCACAGAAAAAAGTGAAATATATTACGGGGTTTTCAACTACAATGTATAACGAAGGCATAGGTGAAGGTACTAATAAAATTACAGATACATACGTACATGAATGAGCGGAAATCGAGCACCACAATGTGGCAGACAGATTGACTCTGGCATCGATCGCCATACACGTGACCTTCGACGCAGTGTTGCCAAACCGTCAAGAACCAGCTCTAGATTATCGCCGCTTGTTTGCTTGTTTAGTGACTTCGCACCATGTGCGGTCATCTCGGATTGCACGGAATCTCGGATTAGTGAGGGTAGGATTACCGGCACTCGACTGCATTTTTTATTGTCTAAACCGACTTTACCGAGAGGTGGAGGTTTTTGCCCCCAAGGGGTGTAATTGGGCTAAAAGTAAATAAATAAATAAATAAATAAATATCAATAAGTGAATAAATAAATAAATAAATATATATAAATAAATAAATAAATAAATAAATAAATAAATAAATAAATAAATAAATAAATAAATAAATAAATAAATAAATTTATAAGTAAATAATCTCTGAAGAAGGCCAATATGTTGGTCGAAACTTCATCCATCACGACCCGATACGGATTATCCCAGAAAGTGAAGATTCCATAAAAGTCGGCCGCAGAAGTCTACGCAATCACAACTCACAATGTTATTTTCTGCGCAGAAGTTCGTGCGCGGTGGAGATAAAACTCCGAGTCGACGTGCTGGATCTCCCGTTTGCGTCTGAGACTCCAGACTACAAGGACTTTTGGGACTTCAGCTCTCCACTCCTGCGCCCGGAACTGCGCTGGCTGAGAGAGCTGCATGTGGTGAATATCGAAAATAGAAGATTGGTTCCTAAACCAAGTAACACTTCCCGGACGTCGTTGGAGCTTTTATCCATTCATGGTCTGCCAGATTTTGAGCGACCAAACGTCACGTTGCATCTAACGAACTTGCCTTGGTTGCGACATCTAGATCTATCTCAGGTGGAGATAAATCATGTTTCTCCAGGTACCCAGCATTTTCCATTTTCGTCAACAACCATTATAATAGCAATCTTACCTTCAAGATTGTTCTTACAAGTGAAATAACTAAATAGTTGAAGGCTTTTGATGGTTCCATCAATTTGTAGAATCACTGATTTCGCCGCGCTTGCTTTTCATTTTTGAGTCAAAATGTTTCTCGTCTGTAAACAATGTTTTCCTACTTATTAAAACTCGATGAAATGTTAAAGCCCTATCATTTATGTGCGCACACATCGAATCGAACATAGATCTGTGTTCCCGTTCGTGTGTCTTTCCTAAAGTTCAACAAACAATTGCCATCTCCCTCGTTCGTCATTTACTTTCTGGAATGAAAATACATTTTTATTTTAAATGTGGCTCAAACTGTATTCTGTTCCCTTCCGTAATTAAATTAAATATTTTGGGAGGTTATTTTTATATATTTTTTCAGCTTGTTTGACACTTTTACTTACATCAGAATTTCAGTGTAATCATGATTTCTTTTCATATTCGTTAAAAAGACTGTTTCTATGAATATTTGCAAACGTAAAATCAGCACCCTCAGCTCATCAGTATCTACAGAAATAATTAGTTAGAATTGATTCGAAGATTTGCAGCCAGTTTACTTTCAATCCTTGGTTTCATTTCTGTATTATATTCTGGTCGTTTTTGATATTGTTAGTAAATGAAGACTGCTTTTAAATACGAATTTTCTATATTGGATTCATTTAATTGTTTACCTAATATTTATTGTTTAGTTAATTTGCTTTTTTACAGTAATGAAGTTGTATTTGAAAAATGTATTAAAACATAACTATGGCGTGAAAATATCAAGGTTTTATTACAAAGGAAAAAAAGGTTCTGATTCATTGAAAATTTGTTTCTGTGTATAGTTTCTCTGACCGCTAACCACAAATTTGTACTTTAATAAAGTATTAGGGATGATTTTATTCATTGATAAAGATTTTTTCTTCTCACCTTTGTGGTATAGAAGGTATTACTGTTTTGCATGAAAGTGTCTTGACATTATTTTCATCATTAAAGTGATAACTGAAAAGATTTTTTAGCATATAATGATAAACAATAGACACGCAATCGTTAATGCTAAAACATAATTTCACTTATATGTTTCAGAAACATTCACAGGATGTCCAATAGTCGAATATCTGGATATTTCAAGAAATAAGCTCTCAGAACTACCAGACGCAGTAAAACGTTTAAAACATTTGGTATCTTTACAAATTCAATCAAATCTCATTGATTTCAATTTGACGTCAGAAATTCTTGTTCCTCTCAAAGAACTGAGATATCTCAGTTTTGGAGGAACACCCATTACGACATGGAAAGCACCAATCCCACCATTACCTCTTCTCTTCAATCTCACACTGTCTGACTGCTCACTGACGAATACCGGTTCGACTCCCTTCAACTTTCCAGCATTGGAGATTCTTGATCTCAGTCAGAATTATAATATCTCTTTGGCTAAAAATACATTTACCAAACTCCGTAAACTCCAGCAGTTAATCTTAAGAGGCTGTGCATTATCCCACTGGCCGATGTTACCTCCAAACCATTTCGTAATGCTTGACATGTCAGAGAATAATTTGACCACATTAGTTAATTTACAAAAGAATAATGTCACTGTCGAACTACTGGACGTATCTCGAAACAAAATTTTTCATTGGGATGATCCAAACGTATTTCTGGCATGGGGAATCAATGAAAAGTTCTCAAACTATGAAGGTCAATATGTATCACTCAGTCGAGGAGAGAAGTTGCATTTTGATACAACAGAGGGGAAATCGCAGAAGCAAGCGCCAAGCCTGCACGGGAGAACCCACACCAGCAGGCATGCTACGTGGGTCCGGCAAGTCAACTTGTCGTTCAATAGCATCTCAGCTTTCACACCGGCTATGTTGGAGTCGCTGAGCTCTTTGGCCGTGGTGGACCTTGGAGGCAACCACATCGACTGCAGTGACTGTCGAACTCCTGCCCTGCAGAACTGGCTTCAGACGGCTGCGTCGACTGTGGAGGTGCTGGGTAAGGAGGGTGGATTTGTAAATGTACGGGCAAATTGTTGGTTCTAGAGGAGTTTGGTCTTTAAATAGTTTAATTGAGATTAAAATTAATTGAATAATTTCTAATACCACAAATTAGAAGTTACTGCAATTTCTAATTTTGTAGTAATTACTGTTGTTGCTATACAGTACGAGGCTCATCAGATATAAAAAAGCGGTTTAAAAATATTTTACTCGCCTGTGCTGGAGAACTGTCTTAGAAGGCTGGATTGGCTGTGAAGGTATTTGGTAGGAAGAGCAATTTTTTTAATGTTTATGAGTGAATGTTTAAGGAACACTTCCTCCAAGAATATTTGGTGGTATCATTCCTATCGCACAAATATTTTTAGGACATACATACACGTATACAATACAGTTCGTTATATACACTTTGTTCGTTACATAAACGTTGATCGTTATCCAAACATTGATTGTTATCCAAATATTGCTCGTTAACTAGACATTGTTCGTTATCCAAACGTTGATCGTTATCCAAACATTGATTGTTATTCAATTATTGATCATTATCCAAACATTGTTTGTTATCCAAACCTTGTTCGTTATGAACGACCGTTAAAACAAATATATTTTATGAAAACTTTCACTGTCAGATCAGAACGTTAACCGATCGATATGTGTTGTGCTGCCGTTGCTAGTGTTGGGGCAGCAGGGGCCGCTGCGCTGCTTCCTGCCGGCGCCGCTGGAGGGCGCGCCGGTGGCGGAGGTGGCGTTCGACGCCAGCGCCTGCAGGGACCCCACCGTGCGCCTGCGCTGGGCGCTGGGCCTGCCGCTCAGCGTGGCCTTGAGCGTCATTCTGCTGTCCGGCGCCCTCGGCTTCTGCTACCGCACGGAGGTGGCTTACTTGGTGCACCTGGCCAGAGTTCGCGCGTCCTCCAGGCGGCCTGCGGACCAAGGCGGCTGCTCCTACGACGCCTTTGTCTGCTACAGGTAGGCCGGCAGCCTGTTACTTTCTCGCCCTTACGAATGTAAGAAGAGAAAGAATTGTAATCATGCGTCAAAAACGAATTTTCGTCCGAAAAACTCATACTGTCGGGCCCTGCTAATGAAAAACAGGATACATAATTATGTTATGTGCAGTGAACTACTTCCTCTAACGCGTGGTGTAGCCAGAATATGTTTTATGGGGCCCTGATCACGAAAAATCGATTGACGGCAAAATATCTGTCCGTTTTGGGTGAACGCTAGTGCCTAAACAATTCAGTCAATTTTCTTCAAAACTGATATTACCTAAACTATCTTAATGAACGGTTTGAGTCTTCGGGAGTTTCAGACGGATAATTTGATTTTTGAAGATACTTCACATGAAGCCTTAAAAACATTTTCAAAATTTTTTCGAAAGATTCCCAATTTTCTGATTTAACATTGTTCTTGGATAGTCCAAAGAACACTTAAGAGAAGGGTTTAGGTCCCATGTTCGTTAAAATTCTCGATTTTACGAAAATTGCAAAAGTTCAAGTTTTGAGGGTCTTCCCTCGACTATGGTGTTGACGCGAGAGATTTTTTTCTGAATGAAATCTATTCTTTAAATAGAGACCATAAAATAAGTTCATGTTCAAGTTTTCGAAAATATAACTAGTTTTCGTTCAATTTCTTAGAAATTATAGGCAATTTAATTTTTTGTTCGAGAACCGCTCCAAATTTTTTCTTTAAATTTTCTCCGCGTAAATATCAAGGAACAGTAAAAATATGAAGCAAGTCTAATTTCGACAGACTCTCCATATTATTGAAAATTGCACAAAGTTAACATTTCATAAAGCAAAATTGAAGTAAGCGATTTGTTAGGCCTGTTAGATATTTTCGGTTGTAAAAAATCAGCTTTTCAAAAAAGTCATATACATGTTTTTAAAATAAACGAGACGTTTTCACGTAATTTGTGCTTGGAATGAAGACACTATAAAACCCATTTTCTCAAAAACCGCTACATATTTTTTCTTCAATTTTTTCCCACAGATGGGAGGAACGCTTAAAATAATGGCGCGGGTCACTTTTTTGATGAACTCTCTGAATTTTCGAAAATAATATAAGCTACAATTAATTCGCAAAATATGTGCTGTCGTAGCACTAGACGCTCTATTCTCGTACTTGGGAACTGGAAAATTGAGTTAATTGAAAACAAATTTTTAATAAGATGCCTGTAGAGGACGATTCTGGGAAGAAAGGGAGGATAAATACAAAAAAGTGGCCGGAGCAGATTAAAAAACAAACTAGGGCGAGAGTCTGTGCCGTTCTCCAACGCCATTATTTAATTTCATCATAGATAAACCACAATTGCAAAGCGCAGGAAAGACATTCCATTGCCGGTTCAGTTACCTTGGAGTCTATTACCTCTGTACCTGTTCTGTCAAACGAAACATTTACTAGACAGATTTTCAATGATTAATTATCAATACTTGGATTCTAAGTTTCTTTGCGATTGGTCAAGACCTGTATCATAATGAAATCTGTATAGTAATGAGTATCAGTTTGCAACGGTTGCAGCCATCAAACGAGAGAATTATACAATGGGTGTAGAAAAGTGTAAAATGATTGGTGAACCATTTTCTACTATTCAGTGGAAAGAACCGGAAGTGGGTACTGCGCCGCCTGGTGCCTGTCTTGGAGCGCCGTCCGGAGAGCTACGTCCTGTGCCTCTTCGACCGGGACTTCCGGTTGGGAACTCACATCGTGTCCAACATCGTCGACGCCATAGACCAGAGCAGGAAGGTCATCGTCGTCCTCACTCAACACTTCATCGACAGCAAGGTGAGTCGTCTAATGTCTAAGCCATTTCAATGCATTTTGGAGAGCTTTGGAGTGATGACGGTGCTTGTGTCAGTGGTGCCAGTGGGAGCTGGAGATGGCGCAGCACAAGCTGTTCAGCGAGGACCGCGAGTTCCTGGTGCTGCTGGAGCTGGAGCCGCTGGAGCGCCGGCGCCTGCCGCGCCTGCTGCGCTTCCTGCTGGACACGCGTCCGGTGGTGCGCTGGCCGCGGCCCGAGACGGCGCCGGCGGTGATGGCGGCGGCCGCAGAGCTGCGCCGTGCGCTGGGGCCCAGCCTCCGCCAGAACCTCCTCGCGGACCCTCCACCGGGGACGAACCCCGGCCCTCTGCCTCCGCAGTGGATGATCGGACACCGCTGCTGGCTAACGAAGCGGCAATGTCTGGGTGACAGAGTAGCACGTTCACCAAATGGCTACATTGTACGATGTGAACTTATAAATTGTTTTCATCCGCAAGCACATAAGTGAGATAGTTGTAATTAATGACGGGAAATGTATTTTTGTTGAAAAGTTTCGTCAAATAATACTCTGAATTAAGATGATACAATGTTCCCTAAAATCAAATGACATGAGAAGTGAAATTATGACGGTAAATTTTTAAAAAAATCACTGGTATTGAACTCTGAAACAGGCACGAAAAAATCTCAAATTATTCAAAATATGTCATTGTCAATTTTTTCCTTTTACGCTCACTAGTCTGTAGTTTAAAAATCAAAAACAAAACAATTTTTACTCTTTTTGCTTTCTCACCTTACGAAGAACTTCGTAAGAAGAGAAAGTTATGTAATCCTCCATTGGAGAACGGAGAGTTAGGAAGAAAAACTTTCATTTATTATTTTAAAGCACTTATGGCTTTAAATATATTTTTAAAATGACTGCATTAGTTCTGTATATTTATTTAGTATTGATTAGGATTTTTTCATTGTTAATTTTTATTCAAATTCAGATAGTTTCAATATTACTCACGCTATCGCAACGTTTCACTTACAATTGAGAAGCGGAAATTCGAATAATTTAATATCAACCAAAATGGGAATTACCGATAAATATGTTCTTACATAAGTGGCGTATTCTTGGGTTAGCTAGGTTAGCTGCAAAGGCCAGATGGTATTTCATAAATCATAACGAAATTTACCTTAACAGAATCTATGTTTGTTCTTTCAGTAGGGGAGAGTTAGGTTAACTGGTCAACTTTTTTTAATTTGCTCTAAAATATTATTTACTTGACGTATACGCGTGAAATTTCGCACGATATTTCAGTAAAGCTTTCTTCTTATATTGGTGGAACAAACACCATCATTGTGCCTACAGTTGTTGTCAAATAGGAATGTTTTATACATTTCCAATACGACCAGTTCATCTAACCGGTAAGGTTAGGTGGAACGGGAATTTAAATAAATTGTGAAAATAACATTGACGATTTATTGAAAGAACATTCTTCTACGCATTGCCTGAAGTTTTTCTGCACATAAATGGAGAAAATGCTTAGCGAAGATTGTACTCTTCCAAATTCACGTTAAAATAAATCATATCTTTAAATATTTCCCTGCCGTCCTTCAGCGGGTATGGAAACTTTGTAACAATATTTACTGTTGAAACGAAAGCATTTTGGTTGGTCAGGGAGAGATAGTTCAGGGCATCAATTGATGTCACTGTTAATTGCAAACCTGCAAATACTGCTTTAGATAAAAAATAAAGGGGGTAACTCGACCGGACCACTTAACCTAACGTCCCGGCGGTCCAGTTAACCCCACAGCACATATTTTCTTTATATGTCCGGAAACATACAAGCCGCGACGTATTATTAAAAACAAAATACTCTATTATAAAGCAGAAAGAGTAACAATGAATCTAATGTGAAAGTTTTTGTTGTATTTGTTATTCAATGGCAATAAAATTGCAAAGCAGATGAGTGGTAGACAATACTTCTGACATTTCTGAAGAAACAAAATGTCTTACTGTACTCAACAATGAAGGCCTGCAACTTATGAAAGTGGCTTAGATTATCTGCCCTGTCATTCTACGAATGCCATCCAGTGGAAAAAGCAGGAATCACTTCCCACCAACATTTAAAAGCATGGACTACTTACAACTAACCGTTCCAGTTAACCTAACTCACCCCTACAATGATTAGAAACTGTACAATTGCATGTATAATAACATATTGTTTCTTTATGACTGAATGCTAGTATACCCTCTGTCTTCAGGACAGCTAAAAAGAGGCACTGTAACTTGAAAAAGTCTTTCCTTTCTTAAATTCCCAAAATCCCCAAAGAGAAAGCAGAATAAATAAATTAAAATAAAAACCACACTATCATTGGTGCATTCAGTTTCAGAAGTACTAACTGATATAAAAGGAGATTCACGTTTAAATGTTTGAATGAGCATTGGAACCCCTCTTTCTAGCTCTCGAGTCTCTCCCAATATTTTCTGATATCTCATCAAGCCGCGTCTTCGTAGAGAAACCTTTAACTTTCTGCTAAGCATTCTGTATTCCGATGAGCAACTATTTCAGTTTCATGGATTATGTGTTACGGGGGAATGAAATGTGACAGGTGAGCTCGTCTCCTCGGAGCAAATAAAGCATAGGCGAGCCACGCCTCGCTTAACGTCGCGTACAGGATTTCAATTTAGCTTCACTAGGCACACGCGTGCGCAATTATGCACGCATATGTGCAACGGCGCCCAAAACGCACGCGAACGCATGCGTATTTGAGTGCTTATTCTTCTGTAAATCGATATGAAAGCAAGGCGCGCAGTTACTGAGCTTGCAAAAGGTTTTTTTATTGATTTTTTTCGTGTTTCCGGGCACGTCAACTGCTTTGGTCATTAGTCCCGTTAGTGTAGTGCATATTTTTTGTCGGGAGATGGCGGTGATCTTCCCCCGCTGGATGGTGCGATCCGGCGCCGACCTATCGTCGGCTAGTGGGGTGTACCTAACCAGGACTCTCCACCAGCGGGGCACCGCCCCAGCCGGACTAGCTCTAAGCTCCGACCGGCCTCCCGGAATATGTGGTAGTGTAGTGCATGTTAGTGTAAGTGTGTGTGTAAGGGAGAGGATAGGACAAGGAAGGGAAGGACAGATCCCGCGCGGTCCGTGGCCCGTTTGGTAGGTACTGCTCCGGCATTCGCCTGGTCTTGATCGGAGAAACCACGGAAAACTACCGATCAGAGCAGCCGGCCGCTAGAATTCTCCTCCAGAGCTTGCAAAAGTGTAAGCGCTATTATTATTATTATTATTATTATTATTATTATTATTATACGTTTGACTTACATAATGTTCCTTATGTGATTTTAATAAATTGATTTTGAAGAGTTATCTTCAGAGTGTCTCAGTGACTGACAACGAATCTGACTATTTATGAACAATAGAAACAATGCAGTGGATTTTTAACCATTTAATGCAAACTGGATATTTATAAAAATAACAATTGATTTATTATTTTCGGTTGTAACAATTGTAGCAAATGAGTCATTTTACATATATTATATAGCTGTTACATATACTACATATAACAGAATTTTATACATTTTAAAACTATTCCTTGTAGATTCTTTGGGAAATATCAAAGTAAATGCTAATATGATAATGGTTAAAACAGGACAGAGAGAAAAGGAGCTTATCTTTGGCAATGGCCCTGTTTGTGATGCGGATTACAAAAAAATTATAATATGGTTTTACCACTGCTTAATGATGAGACGATATACGATGTAATTTAGTGCACATTTACTAAAATTACTGATATTGAATGTAGATAGAAACTAATTTTTGAACAGGTTTTGTGTTTTTTCAAAATAAATTTGATTCTTAAGCATTCTCACTAGAAACAAAAATTTTTAATAGAATATGAACACATGGAAAGCCTTCAAAAAGCATATTTAAACAAATAAATAAATTACAAATCTGCAAATAACTATTAATAATTAAAATACTACATGCAGTGAAATTTTCTCTACAAAACAAAAATAATTCTGTTTTGTGTTCTTATTATTCTAATTTTTTCTCTTATATGTTATAGTCTTTGTATATTGATCCTGGAAAGTACCAATGGGGACTTTGCTGTAATTTATTGTTTCATTGATCATTTTATTTTGAATTATCATGTTTACTTATTATTTCGAATTGAAATAGATTGTAAATTTTCATTGTGTTAATAAAAACATTTTTAATATGTACCTATGAATAAAATGTGCAATTGCACATATGAACAAATCACTGAAAAACATTTCTAGGTATAAATTAATAAATTCTAAACAAAATTCCTTCAATCCAAATTCTATGCAAGTGAATGGTGTGAACACGGCAAGAAATGACAACCAAAAATGAGAAGCGAACATTCAAGAGGTTCAAAAGATCCATTTGGCAAAAATTGAGACCCGAGGTTTTTGCCTAGAATTTTATTTCTATGGAAAACTCTGAGAAGTTTTACAATACATTACGTAGTCTATTCGTGGAGTTAATGACGGTGTTGACAAGTGCAACATTTGTGCTCTATTCTTAATTTTTATTAGAAAATTATGAAGTGTCACCTTTTAAATGTTTGAATTCAAATAGTCTGAAATAGATGTATCCAATCATTGCAATTTTCTTGAACATATAATTTACAAGTACTTCATTCTAATAAAATGGTTCTCAATCATACCTCATGACGTGAAAACAAATAGTTGAATGACTGTTGGCAGATAAAAAAAACGAGGCTGTGGAATGTTCGGTCATTCTTCTGCTTTCTTCTGTGATGACTGCTCTCATATTGTATAAGCTTCATTATACACCATAGTACTCATAAGTCCTGTATATGTACACTAATTAGTTCAGTATAATATCTCTTTTCACTTTCGGGAGTCCAGTAACTCTCCCCAAGACAGGAGGATCCCGCACAATGCAGTACACTTCAGTAGATCAGTTCCTTCACTATCCGCCAGAGTGCCCGATCAGACTAAGAACGTATAATAACTGTTGTTCATCTTCCAAACCTTTCGGTGAGACAGAATGATATTAATCAGTTGAACTACTACCCGGAATAAGGAAGAATTAAACAAAAAACACTACGCACAATAGAAGAATCTGCAGTAAGCTATAAAGAGCAAACGTAATTATGCTAGTAAAATAGTAAAGAAGCCCACCAAGAATGCTGGGATAAAATAATATACAACATAGAAAACGACATACATGGTAGACAAGTTGTAGCTTATAAAATTATGAAGCAATTAAATATAACAGAAAGAAACACGGTACGTCTCCACACTATTGACAAAGAGAAGTGGGTAAATCACTATACAAATCTATTTGTAGAACAATTGTAGTGTGGATCTGAAACGATAAACAATTTCATAAATGAATTATGGGGAGTTGATCTGCACCAAGGAGATAATATAACACCTAAAGAATTACAAGAAGCTATACACCAAATGATAAATACAAAAGCACCAGGTATATATAAAGTAAATACAGAAAAAAATATGAGGGAATTCTCTTAGAATTTTGACTCTTACATCTAATAAATGAACGCTAGAAATCGCAAGAAATACCAACTGCATGTGAAACTGCGGAAGTTATATCACCCTGTGATATAAAAGGAAAAAGAAACTGATGCGAAAACTAGCGGGGAAGAAGCCTACTCAACACAACCTGTAAGTTACAGGCAAAGATTATCAATAATAGACTAAAGAATATTGTGGATGCTTTGTTAACAGATAAACAATATGGTTTCAGGAAAGGAAGATCGTGCCAAGACAACATAACAATAATAGACAACTAATAGAGAAAAGAAGAGATTTTAACCTCGAGACTCACATATGTTTTGTTGATTATGAAAAAGCATTTGATCGAGTTAACAGAAACATTTTTATGGAATATCACGAAGAAATAGGGATATCCAAAACATTTAATAAATGTAATAAAAAGTCTTTATAAAAATACACAACTTATAATTAATACTCCAACAACACACAAATGCAATGAAAATTAATAATGTACTGAGACAAGAGTTGCACATTATTACCTACGCTATTTAATGTATGTATAGATGATATCATAAGAAAATGGAGAAATGAAATAAATCCGGGAATATACGGTAGCTACACTCCCAAAATGAATGCATCAATACATTCATGTTTACAGATGATCAAATAATTATACACAAAACAGAAAATGATTTGCAAATATCTATATACCGCTTAAACCGGATATATGAACACTATGATTTTAAAGTATCTGATAAAAAGAACGAAAGTTATGACATTTTATGTGGAATAACCTAAACGCTCCAAAACTTTTATAAATGGTCAGATAATAGAACAGGTGTCACATTTTAATTTCTTGGGTTGTGACATCAGTTATGAAAGTGAAAATGGTATGCAAAATAAATTAAATAAATATTCATGGAACTTTAAAAAATAAAATAATGGAAGAAACCAGAATGACATTATAAAGTAATGGTAGCACCAATGTTAACCATGAATACGTAAGTGAATCATGGGGCCTAACAGCAAAAGAACAACGAATACAAACAGCAGAGATGTCATTTCTAAGAAGAGTGAAAGGTTGCTTGATGTTAGATCAAATAAGAAATGAGAAGATTAGACCTGATCTAAATATATATTCCATGAATTCCTGTATTAAGGAAAAATAAACAAAGCTACATACAACCTATAAATAGAATAGAATAGAATAGAGTAAGGATGCGGGTCAATAATGCGGTAATGAAATGAAATGAAAAGAAATCAAATGAAATCGTCATCTCATAATGAGGAACTACCACTTTACAAATATTTAATCATTCAATTTGCAGGGCAATACTTGTACATGTAAATGTGGAGGTTCATTAAACTCCATCGGTGCTTTGAAAATTTATACTTTTTATAACAATAGTGAGGAGGAAAGGTATTGAAATATCAACAATGAGACCTATGTTTAAGGCCTGCAAGTGTTGGAGCGCTTTTTAGCGATTATCAAAGGCACATCTCGAGCGAACTTCGAGTGTTTTTTCTCGATTGATTGATTAGTGATTTCGGGTACGTCAACTGCTTAGATCATTAGTCCCGTAAGTGTAATGCATGTTTCTTTTCACTCGGGAGGTGACGGTTGTCTTCCCTCGCCTAATGGTGAGATCGGCGCCGATCTACCGTCGGCTGTCGGGATTTTCCCCAACCAGGTATCTCCCATCGGTGAGGCACTATCCCAACCGGGACAAGGAGCTCCCTCTGAGCTCCCGAACGGTCTCCTGGCAAGTGTGGTGGTGAAGCGCATGTTAGTGTGTGTGTGTGTGTGTGTGTAAGTAAGGGGAGAGGCTAGAGCAAGGAACAGGAAGGAAAGATCGGGCGCGGTCCGCGGCCCGTTTGTTAGGATACTGCTCCGGCATTCCTGTGTTGATCGGAGAAACCACGGAAAGCTACCGATCAGAACAGCCGGTCTCTAGAAATCTCCTCCAGAGCTTGCTAAGGTGTATGCGATATTATTATTATTATTATTATTATTATTATTATTATTATTATTATTATTATTATTATTATTATTATTACACGTTTGACTTACGTAATGTTCCTTATGTGATTTTAACAAATTGATTTTGAAGAGTTATCTTCAGAGTGTCTCAGTGACTGACAACGTATCTGACTATTTATGAACAATAGAAACAATGCAGTGGATTTTTAACCATTTAATTCAAACCGGATATTTATAAAAATAATAATAGATTTATTATTTTCGGTTGTAACAACACAGTCACAGTCATACACATACACACACTCTTACATGTATTATATAACTGTCACATATACTACATATAACAGAATTTTATACAGACAGCAACAGAACTCGACCTAGCTATGACGCTAAGTCGAAAATCCTGTCACCGCGACCGTTGGGACTCGAACCCGAGGTCCTCCCGGTCAAAGGCACTGCAGTGACATAGAAATTGATGCAATGAGGAACTTTAAGTGGAGATATACAAAAGTGATCACATTTAAATGAAATCTTTCTCGTATTGCTGATCATCTTTATTATGTTGGGAAAATCATCATTTAACTCACACATTTAACACATTAATATGCAAATCCTACAATTTCTACTCTTACAGTGGGAACAGGCTGTATTATCTTTATGATAGATGTTTTTTTGTAGTATCAATTATGTAAACAATATTATCGTAAACACACGCATAACTAACAATAAAATATTGTCATTGAATACAGTTATATTCTCACTTATAACCGTGGATTCACTTGTATAGTTTATGAAATACACCCTACAAACATTTATTCTTTCTACCGTAAAAGTATGTTTTTTAGTTACATTCTGTTCAGGGTAGGTCTTTCATTATTAAGTACATTGCTTGAATTGCTTTTTTCAACGTTTGAAAACGAATCTAGAAAATCGAGCCTGAGAAATTTTTACTTTTGCACGTTCAAACAAGCAATATTCGGTTAGATCTTCTCTTAAAAGCGAAAGATCTTCTTTGCATCTCTTCCTTCATTTACACAGAGTTAATAGATGCTAACAAAACAACATTTTTAACAAAGCTTTGGATTCTGTAGAACATCTGTCAATGCTGAAATTCTATTTAAATAAATAATGACAAGAAAAGTAGTAAACATTCAGAGCAAAATATATGTAAATGTCTGGGCGACTGTAAAAACAGAAAGAAGTGAAGAAACATTGAAACAAAATCACATAGATTCACTGGAAAAAACAAATTTCGGTTGTGGTGTTTATAAGCATACTAGAGATCTTTCTAATTTTGGTTCATTTAAAAATAAACCAAAATTAAAATTGAAATAGATAAAAGAATGTTGAGAAATCTTCAGTTCGCAGATGACGTTGTTGTATTTGTCAAGGCTTCCGTATAATTAGTACGGAAATTGTAAGAATGGCTTCAGAAGTAGGTGATATTTTATGATGAATTTCAGAACATTGTTTAAAGGTTTTATGATGAATTTAATAAAACTCCGTATTCCTTTGTTTACGAATGAGCTTATGAAGTTATGTGAGCTAAGCCTATGCCGGTTTTCCAGTTTGGAAAAATATCTACATCCGACTCGGTAGATCCTCGTACTTTAGTAGAGGGGATCACAAGCACAAAATTCAGTTCAGGCTACAGAGAATTTTCCTTTACAAATAGAACAATAACGTACTGGAATAGGTTGCCTGCACCAGTCTTGAAACCCTTTCCTCTAGGTGTTCAAAGTTTGAAAAGTAAATTAATTAATGAAATTGGTAAACTTCATAATTTAGTAAGTTAGGCTTATTATAACTGGAAATTTTTATTATTATTGTTATTTTTATTGCTATTGTTATTACTAGTATTGTGATCATTACTAATAAATGTGTTGCTTTATTAAATATATAATTAAATCCAAGTAGTTTTGTATTGAAGAGTGGTGACGTGTTATGTAGTGCAATAGAGAAGTAGAAAGAAAAGTGAAGTGAAGTGCAGTGTAATTAAAAAGTCGTGTATTTAATAAAAAGGTCAACATAAATGTAGAGTTAATGTATTATTGTTTTATTGTTAGCTTTATATTATTTTAAATTTTTTTCTTAAAATATTTAAATTAAATTTTTTTATTTTTTTTAAAAATAAAATAAATATATTCTAATTTTTTATTTTGTGCTGTGCATGTAAACTGTCGTGTTCTTCCACCAAGTTGTAAAAACCTAGAAAAAAAAATATCTATGTATCTGAGCATATTGTGACATACCCATATGTCACATTAAAATTAACATTTATGGGTAGACAATATGGTGGAACATGCATTACGAAATATCACGAGAGCTAGAGCTTAGCAACGACCGTGAATAAACAATGTAGTTTTTGTTTTTTGTAAAGGCATTAAGAGGTCAGCTACACCAAAATATAACGAACGTATGGATTGGCTGGGTGAGAGAAGGACGGTCAAATGTTATAAAAAAAATGAAGGTAGTTTAATACGAAGTCTTCGAGGGATGAATCATGCAGGAAGACTTCATTCTGCTCTGAGACGCGCTACTGAACTGATCGTATGTTCGTGAGAGGGAACGAGTACAATCGAGATAGAAATGGGTTATCAGTGAAATTTTAAGGACAGTGAATGGTATTGCAGATATTTTGATGTGGAAGCAATATTGGTGTATAAATTGGAACTTTGGACTACGGCAAGATCGCAAGATATTTCGACTGAGAAGTCTACGAGGGACATCAAAGAAGAAAAGATAAGTTAACCGCGGTATAAACTTAAATTGAAAGATATCTTGATCAAAGGCCTAAAAATTGTAAATTATCTAAATTGTTTGCTAAAAGCGTTGAAATAAAACTTTGTTGAATTTTGTTCTTTAGAAAAGAAAGTGATTTTTCATTTAGTCAATCCAAACAGAAATGAACTAGGAATAGAATCATTCTATTTCAGATTCCCAGCTGCGCTGTATAGTCGGCGGATCCTATAATCCATTACAGAGGTAATAAAGATTATAATATATCGTGACCCATTGACCCAGCAAGCCGGACGCTAAGATCTTTAGCAGATATAGATGTAGAGAGAGAGGAAAATTTTGGTATATCTCAATATGAATCAGAAGAGTGTTTCATTTTCACAGCCGAGCAGCGGGTTTGGCTTCCCTTAGCAGCGGTGTTCGTTCGTCCGCAGTGTGGGCGGAGGGTCCGGGTTCGTCCCCGGGCGGCGGCACGGGGAGGGGGCGTGGCCGCTGGCGGAGGCTGGGCCCCAGCGCACGGCGCAGCTCTGCGGCCGCCGCCTTCACCGCCGGCGCCGTCTCGGGCCGCGGCCAGCGCACCACCGGACGCGTGTCCAGCAGGAAGCGCAGCAGGCGCGGCAGGCGCCGGCGCTCCAGCGGCTCCAGCTCCAGCAGCACCAGGAACTCGCGGTCCTCGCTGAACAGCTTGTGCTGCGCCATCTCCAGCTCCCACTGGCACCACTGAAAATTAATCTTCAGTCAACGTTCTCTACATTCCATTCAATATCTATTGTCACAACCGTCTCCAGCCTCCACTTGCACAACTGCAAATCAATCTCGAATTTAAACCTCCTGTGTCCGCTCGTTATATTATTTATTTACTCTATTTAATTTAACATTAATATGATATTCATGTTTGTAACGTGCTGAAGAAAAACTATTAGTGTGATTTCTCCAAACCGATATTTATTAACTAACACATTTTCTTACCGTATTCTAGAGTTGAACCGAGTGTGCAATAAGTAAATAGATTAATAAAACACCTACATAGTCCCATCGAGGTCAACATGTGGCAACAGTAAATGGAGATTTGAATAAATTCACTGGTAGTAGCAGATATCTTGTGGTACTCCACAAAGTGAGTTAGAAAATAATTTATTGTTGAGGATAATTATTTCCTAACTCACAAAATATACAATTGAGAATAAAAAACATGAGATCCTCAACGCACTGTGATGGAAAATATCGAAAATATACGTGTGGATCACACGCAGTACAATAATATTTTATATATATATATATATATATATATATATATATAGAGAGAGAGAGAGAGAGAGAGAGAGAAGAGAATGCTTATAGTTAAAATGTATTATATGCAATATAATATATGCTTATATATTATAAAATATATATTATACCAACTTCGTGCGAGTCAGAATGTTATTACTACATTTGAAAAACCTGCAAATGTTTGAGGCCCAAATATTTTTTTCTCCAAATCTTCCTGGATTTAAATTAATTGTTCATTTTTTTTATATAATATTGTTCAGTGGTAAATCACAATTTCACCACTGTAGAGGTCTGAAACGCACCTTGCTGTCAATAAAGTTCTGCGTGAGGACGACGATGACCTTCCTGCTGTGCTCGATGGCGTCTACGATGTTGGAGACGATGTGAGTTCCCAACCGGAAGTCCCGGTCGAAGAGGCACAAGGAGTAGTTTTCTGGTCGTCGCTCCAGGAGTGCCACGAGACGCCGCATCACCCACTTCCGGTTCTTGCCACTGAGAGAATGTCATTTTGATTAGTCAATGAATTGCATATTATGAACACGTAAAATATGTTTTTGTAAATTTAATAATAATTATAATAATAATAATAATAATAATAACAATAACAATAATAATGAATGTACATTTTGGTCAACTGACAAGACTGTGGAGACAAACTGGAAAGTTAGCGCAGACTAAAGAGATTACAAAACTAATATGAAAAAGTATTTGCCATTCTGTAGCATGTTAGTTTGACATAATGTTCTTCTCTTGGAATGATTTTCTATATTATGTACCTGATGAAACCATTAAGTTCCCTAAAACCAAAAAATTGTTTTGATCAGAGTTTATTGAATTGATTAACATTATATTCGTATGTCTATTTTCGGGGCGCTAAGAGAATACGACCTGATTTTGGTACAACAACAACAACAAAAAAACATAGCCTATTTTCTCATATGAAATATCACATTGTCTTCCTCAGCGCTTAATTACAACTATTTTGCAGTAGAAGCTAAGATTCACTCACCTGTAACATACGAAAGTATCGTATAACGCTTCGCTGTGATTTCTATTCCTTCTTTTAGAGGTGGAACGAACGTTTGCTAAATGAGCCAGGTAAGCGACTTCCGTGCGGTAGTAGAAGCCCACCCCGCTCACCCCAACTACCACTGCCACAATTCCCACGAGGGATAACTCCATTCCTAGCCACAAGCGCCGTCGGGGCGTGAAACACATGGCGTCGAAGTCCACCTCCTGCACAAGACGGCCCCTCATGTGGGCAGGACGAGAGCATGTCAGACGTGTGTTGTCCCCTAGGTTCTTCACTCGGGTGGTTGTGGTGTCCAGCCATTGTTGTAGAAGAGATGCCTGACAGTTTGCGCAGTCTATTGCGTTTCCGCCAAGATCCACTTGTGTCAGAGCAGTTAGAGATTTCAACATTGATTTTGTGAAAACTGAGATGTTATTGTGTGATATATTCACGTCTGTCACCCAGGGTCTGCGTTTATAAACTGAATAAATCCACGGATACGATACACTACTTGGCAGATATTCATTTTCAGATTGAAAAGAGAGGTGTCTTTTACAGGATTTTCGGATGAGAAATACATTTTTATCTTCCCAATGCACTATATTATTGTAAGATATATCTAAACTATGTACCCTTTCAATCTGATAGCCTAAGTTGGTTAAGGTTGTAATTCGGTTGTGTGATAAGTTAATGCTGCTAAATTGAGAACACGGGAGTTCCGGGCATTTTGTTAAGTTGCATGATTCTACATCAATTTGATGGAGAGTATACCCTATAAAAACGTGAGGGTTCAAACTGTGAAGAGGGTTTCCCGTTAAAAATATCACAGATAATTTTGGAAGCCCTACAAAGGCATTCATTGGCAAAAATGCCAAAACATTATTACACAAACTGAGAATATGTAAATGTGGAAAGTCTGATTCAGCCGCATTGAATGTCTTCATTCTACAGCTGTCGAGGTACAGTGATCTAAGTTTATACAGTCTTGGAAATTTTCCTTGCCAATGTTTAATGTACGTATGTGAGAGATTTAGTGTGTTCATTTCAGTTGCATCTTGCAAGGCGTATGGGTTGAAAATGAAATCTTGAACAACAGATTCAAAAACAAAGGAGTTTACATTTTTTAGTATTTTCAAGGCTGAAGGAATCTCTCTGAACTTGTTATGAGTAATATTTAATGCAAATATGTCCTCCGTGCCATTCATATCATCTGGAACAAAATCACGCTAAAATTAGCATTTTTAACAAAAAATCGATTAATGTCGTAATTATATGGCAAAATAAACTGGATCATTTAAATGCAAATTTAAGAAAAAACGAAGTTTTGACGAAGTTTTTCACGAGTGATAGTTCCAAAGAAATTAAATGATTTCCGTTGTTGCGACTTTTCTACTGGCAGCGTTTCTACTGTACCCATTGTGGCTCAGCAGCCAAATCTCATATCCATAAGCTCCAGACCTTTCAAAATCGTTTTCTAAGGACTATCACCAAAGCACCTTGGTTCATACCCAATGAACTACTTCATCTCGAGCTCGGCTTACCCCTCATTACCACCAACATCAAGCAAAGCGCCCTTAAGTTTCACTACAAAATCCCTTCAAACCCACAAGCCCTCCACTTCCAATTAGGGAAACAAACCCCAAATAGAGCACGTATCCGCAGGAAACTCCCCAGATACTTTTTCGACCCACCCTAAGCATTCACACACCTACAACTCCTCTATATAATCCTAACCAAAAATATAACTTCTAAATTAAACGCAATTCTGTACTTCTATATCTAATGTATTCCAACCCATTGTAAAAGAGGCTGTACGCCTGAAAGCAAATAAATTTTAATAAAAACCATTGACTGAAAGGAGTGACGCCATTTTTCAGTCGTTAGGTTGTATAATTTCCAAGGCGTCGACAGCTGTAGTGTCATAAGAAAGAAATATTTCAGATACTCTTTACGATTACCTGATGTAAGTTCTGTCAAGGAGCTGTTGTGAATACTCAACGTGAGCAAGTTCGGCAGATGGTCCAAGTGCGGAAGAGGCCCCGTTTTGTCTGTTCCGAAGGAACCGTTAAGGACAAGATGCTCCACTGAGCTGCCTGAGAGGCCAGGCAAGGACAACGGGAAGTGATCGTCCATGGCAGCTGACGCTTCCAAGGTCATCAGCCACCCGAGATCAGGGCGGAAAAGAGGCGACGAGAAGTTCCAGAAGTGCGGCTCGTCCGTTGTAAATGAGAAAGGAGGCAGGGAGAGCACATCGGCCCGAACTTTAATGTCAAAAGTGCAGTTCCAGTGCCTGTAAACAAAAAGAAATATAACTGCCCTAATGAACAGATTTGTACATGACTATTTCGAACAATAATAGAAAATGATCAAAATATATTATTTAATAACTTTCGTCCGTTACAGCAATGCATCATAATATACTTGGTTTATTTCGCGCAAAATAAATAGGTATCATTTTTATTCCCCTCTCGAAAAAAAATTACGACTTGAAATTTTATTTCATTGCTAATTGAATGTTTGCATAATGAAATATGCAAATTTGTGTATTTCTCTTTAGCAACAATGCATAATAATAAACAAAAACAAATGTTTAGTTTGAATAAAAATATTTGAGATTGGCTCGTTTTTTTTGCGTTTTTAATTAAACAAGGGACGAAGGATTTGTAAGGTTATTAATAGGATTGATTTGATTGACAATCAGTTTCATGTTTTGAAAGACCTAAGAATGTATTCTAGCTGATTGGTGTCACTTTCAGCTTCTCTAAGATCAATTAAGCACTCCGGAAGTAGCACGCATTGCAACCAGGCATTGAGTCTCGTATTTATGAAGCTCTGCCAGCAAAGCTCCTAGGTTCGTATTTATGAAGCTATGCCAGCAGCGCTCTTCAGGGTCTGCCATCTGGGGGCTTGCTAGGAGTTTTGTTTGTTGTTGTTTTTTCCTGTTTCCGGGCACGTCAACTGCTTGGGTCATTAGTCCCGTGAGTGTAGTGCATGTTTTTTCTCGGTAGATAGTGATCTTCCCCCGCTGGATAGCGAGATCCGGCGCCGACCTACCGTCGGCTAGTGGGGTTTCCCCCTAACCAGGACTCTCCCACCAACGGGGCACCGCCCCAGCCGGGACAAGCTCTAAGCTCCCGACCGGTCTCCTGGAATATATGGTAGTGAAGTGCATGTTAGCATAAGTGTGTGTATAAGGGGGAGAGGATACGACAAGGAAGAGGAAGGACAGATCGCGAGCGGTCCGTGGCCCGTTTGGTAGGGTACTACTCCGGCATTCGCCTGGCGTTGATCAGAGAAACCACGGAAAACTACCGATCAGAGCAGCCGACCGCTAGAATTCTCCTCTAGACAACGACTGAATCCGACCTAGCTGAAAAGCTAGTCGAAAATCCTACCACCGTCAGGACTCGGACCTAGGACCTCCCGGTCAGAGACGCTGCAGTTGATCAGTTGTTGCACTGAGCTACCGCTTCCGGTTACGTAGAGGTGCCCGGATTACACAGCAGAGAGTAGAAAAATTTGCTTATTAATTGAACTAGTATATAAAAAGGGATTCTATGCCTTTCATTATAATAAAATGTCAATGCAAAAATAAACCATAATATGAGTGCTAAAAAAATATGCTTTTGTCTAAAACCGGTATCACATAGCAGTGCTCTTCTTTAGAGAGGAAGATAAAACGAATACTCATTAAGTCCTTGAAAGATTGTTGATTATCTTTATGTTCATAGCATCAGCGCAATTAAAATCCCGCTGTGAAATTAAAGCTCCAGAACTACCAATCAGAATTCAGAAAATAATCAAAACCGTTTAATAAAGACAACACAACACAGACGTGGCCAGGGCATTTCCAGTCGGTCATAAAACAGGAAAAAAATGCACATCACGTATTACGTAACCAAATCAACTACATATAAACAATGAATGAATATTACTAAATTGGTGAAGCTAGTATAAGTTAATCTTGTTAATGGAACAACATACAATGTTTATCACGAATAAATTAAATGTTTTACAAGAAAAAGGAGAACTTAGCATTACAAATGTAAAAAATGTGAGCGCCAGTTGAGTTTACCCGTTCTAAAAAGTACACCAGCAACACTGTCAGAAGTGACTCTTTCTTTCACTTTCCAATGTTTATACATGTATTCTCTCTCATACCTGTCTTACCTTTTCCTGGAAAGTAATGTTTTAATAACTTTATCAGCTTCTCCTAATATTTCATCCGGAATACGTTCATTCAATACCCTTCATTTGATATATTTCTTTACCCTGTAAGTCACTATAGTGATCATACACACACAACACATGCCTCACTAAAATAAGCGTTTTCAGAAGTAATAAGACGTCATCAAATGTATGCCTCCAGGGGTAAAGCTGTGCTTGAATTTCTCAAAATAAATTATTCCTAAATGGAAGCGAAAAAAATATTTAACGTAAAATGTGGATCAAAGGGCATAATTGAACTCGTGTTAAATAAGAAAATTTGCTCCTATCCTAGCTAATTTTCTTGAACATACCACTCATGCAATTATACTCATCTTTATCCACTCATTTTGTTAATTACTATAAATTAACTGCGAGATCTAGTTTTCTTTTCTTAATTTTTTGGTCGATTTTTTAACAACTAGATCATATAGCGACGACTGTAGAGGTAACTGCAGGAAGAACATGTAAGGGCAACACGAATATACTCAAGCATCCATGTCCGAGGGGGGATTCCAGCCCGCGACCCTTTGAGATGAGGCAGCTACAGCCCTTCAGCCTTAGTGACCCTGGCTATTCAGACCGGCACTCTGTCTTGTAACGTCAATGGTGAAACTATCCACTGAACAGAAGTGTTTTTAAGATAACAAGGTTTGCTTTCTTACCCTTCATTTTGGCAACGTTCTGTCACGACTGCTACGTAGAATGAAGATAATTGGAACTCCATACGGAATTCACTTGGTTCATGCAGGGACGTCCCTTTCCAGTAGCCCATCTTGGCGCACTGTGTGAATTCACTGGACGATGTCTTGCTTACACTATTCAGCTTCACATACATGTTAGTTTCAATTCTCCAAACGGTATTTTTCGCAGATACATGAAATCCAGAGCATTCAAAACGGTGTCCGAGAAAATTATACACGCAGTTTAAAGGCAATTTACGTAGAGCAACCTGAGAAGTTTCTATACATGACAGATATGGTGTATTAATAGATAAGGCAAGAGTGCGTTGTAGCACTGCACAAAAAAATGCAATTTTTAACAAATAGAACGTTTTGACGAGAGAGATGAGATACCCACACATATTTCGAATTCAGAGTGTGGAAGCAATGAGGTCCGAGAGCTATTCTGAAATACTTCGTTATGAATTAATAGCAAAATACCAAAAATGGAAATGTATTACTTCGTAACAGTTTCAACATTTTTATTGCATTATATTTGGTATTTGTTCTTTTGTATGTACACGAATTCAAATAATAAGATTGAAAAATTAAACTTTACTTAAAATAAGTAAATTTTGAAGTGAAAGTTAAAAAATAAAACAAAGCAGGGTTCATGCACTTCATGTAGAAATTATTTTCAATACTTCTTAAATTGTTATTAATTAGTTGTAATCAAATTATATAAACAATACAAAAACACATAAAGTAGAAACACAAAGAGATTAGAATTACGTCATTTGACATTAAAATGAAGAAAAACCCATGTACTTATTTTTTCCGGCTTCCGTTTATGCACGAGAGGTTGAAGGAGATAATCGATAACTTTACTCATTCGTTGCTCACTGATAAATCATTTAGGTTAAAATATTGTATAACTTCTTCATACTGACACGCACGTACAAAAGTCCATGATCAACACATAAGAATAATGTCTTGGATCGAAGAGCAGGCACATTACTGCTGTGTTTTCCTCTATCTTACTTACAACGGATACTGGCCGTCATATCATTTCCGCATCGTGAGACGAAGTGAAGATAAATCTAGCTGTTTTTTCCGTTGTCAAACCTGTTCCTCGTACATCCCTGAACAAAAATGTTCTCCATATTTTATACAGAAATTTTAACCCACGTTTCGTTTTTTTGTTGAAAGTCATGTTTTACCTCAAGACTATTAAATCGTAATGTGTCAAAATCAATATATTTGTTTGTATCTAAATTTTGATAACAGGAAATTTGCCGTGGACACAAAATGTTACGAGAAAACTATCCCTATTTGTAACATCTGAAATTATCCAAAAACCATGAGCTTGTAAATTGCAGTATTCAACACATACAATGGAATGCCAATAATAATTCGAAAATATAATACATACTTTTCAATTGAAAATATATTTTCGTTTTTTGGATAGTTTTCTGAAATTTTTTTTAAAACTTCCTTTATTTTGGGAAGTAATGAAATAAATTGAAAAATTAGCACAATATTCAGGAATTAAAACTTTTTTCAATAATTTATGAAAAGCATTTTTAAGAAATGAAAGTGAATGCTAAGAGCCTGACAAAACTTGAGGACAAATAATGAATATATACATATATATATATATAATTTACTTCATGCGGGAAGGGGTGTATTAAATTAAGATTTGGTCTGAAATTTTAATTTTTCATTTATTTTAATGTTCGATATAAATAGCAATCACAAATTTATTAAGTATAATATTTCCTGTTAGTTCAATTGTTAGTAACCTTCATCCTCTCCAAATACAGTGGTCGTCGCTTATTGTTAACACTCCAAGACACAGATAACATTATCTGATTGATAACAAAAGAAAAAAATATTGTAATTGAAATTTATCAAAGAAAGCATCTTCTTTAATTTACTACAGTAAAAACATGCATTCATAATACAACTAATTCTAGCCTTAATTTAATTAATGTCTTCAGTGAGAAAAAATTAACGTTATAGTACATTGTCAGGTAAAGTTTTTGTAATTTAAAAAAGTCCTCAATTAATGTCTGATTTTCTGTTTCTTTGAGCATTTCATTAAAATAAGCCACGTACACAAAATTTTTATGAGAATGAACGAACCTATGTTGTACTCGATGCCGCATTGTTTCTAAAGCCTGCTTCATTTCAGCGGTTGTCGGAGGTTGAGACGATTCGATTTTACGATTTTACATAAATGTTGCTTTTGGCCTGAAGTGATGTTCTCATCAGAGCCATCCCCGAAATTATTTTTCCATCTTTTTCGGTGGTCGGGTGAACAGGTTTTCTTTCCGCGAGCATCAACTAGTATGTTTGATCTTTCGCGAGCCGTGTTGCATGTCAGAATAATGGTTAATTGAAGTGTTTCACAATAATGATAATATAAAACGAATTTTGATCACATTAGAAACTTTCTTAATATTGTAATGTTAGGACAAGGTGGACATCACAAGAATTATAACATTAGCCAAATAATAACATTAAACATGATTACAATAAATGGTTATATGCTTTACGAAAATACATAGTTCAGCAATAACAGTTCCATTGTAGAAAAATACTTTAAACATACATGTTACACAAATATCAAATTCATTATTCGCTTCAAATAAATTAAATTTCATTAAAACTTTTATAATATTATAATCATGTATTATACACATAATTGTGTACATTACCTATTCCATATAAACAAATCACGGATTTATAACTTGGAATTAGAGATAGTATGGACATTCTTAATATGCAAAAAAGTTGAAATACATAAGTAACAATAGTATTTTTTCAACTTAAAAACTCAGAAGTTTTAACCATCAGTATTATTTTAACAGGGGTTTTCTGGATCTCCAAAGAATACATCCTCAAACTTCTCAAATGAGGGTTTTTTAGTAACGTTGTTATTATTACACAAAAAAGTAATGTGCGGTGTTGAGACTACTAAAGGGGGTACTTGACGAGCCCGCCTTGCACGGGTCCCGAAGTCACTGTAGTGGCCCTGCGTAGATCGCTTCGAAGGCACATGTTGCGGCGCGCGGCCTTGCCCGCGCGACGCGATGCTCGCCTGCGGATGTTTTTCCAAGGAGTAAACGCCCGCACGAGTGTTCTCCGCTGGTCCAGTGTCAGACTGGAACCCGTCTGACGGGCTCCCAAGCAGCAAAACACCCGGCGGACCTCTCTCTCGCACAGCCGCTTCGGAACGCGCCTGGAGATGCGAGGCTGCTCGGCCTGCGAGTGGTGACCTGATTGTTCCTCCGTCACACGCCTCGTACGCCAGGAACAAAGTCACGAGCACGGCGGCTGTCTTCATGGTAGCAAATTCGGACGACACTGCCGGCTGCTGCACCGAACTCCGACTGCACTTCCACTGGGAGAACGCAGCGCTTGGCTCATTTATAAGTAAGAGTCGGCAGGAAAAAGGAAACCAGTAAATGAATTCAAGGTGTCCGCGGCTCACGCCACTTTGTAAGCGTCTCGCGAAGTTATGTGCGTGACTCAAGACGTAAAAATTTCGCTGTCCTCGACGAAATAGCATCCGATATCTTCAATCACACGGGGAAGCACTTTAGAAGACGTTCTGTAAATGACTGGCATTGTAGGATAATTTAATCTTCGATTCCAAAGTTGTTTTTCGATATCCAGTGAACTTTATGCTGTACGTTCTCGTAGAGAAAAGACTAAGTGGAACAAAAAATTCTTATTCAGCTTCTTGTAAGTTTTATGAAATGAGAGCCGGTATTTATTACGTTCAAGTGGTTAACATTCAATGGCACTCTCCTTACCATGCATGTGATACCATACATACCTCGATTTTAGGATATATGCGTAAACGAATAAAATTGAACTTAAACTGGGCGGTATTATGAAAATCAGGAAAAGAAAAAAAAATTAATTCAGATGGACAGTGCATACGCAATAGTTCCTTCCATACATGATAAGTGGATTATTTATGTATGAGTTTGAGGATTTGGAATTTCGAAACCAGCACTAAACTAAAGAGTTTCCTGCCGCATGACTCGCGATGATAAATTTCCTACTATGTAGCAACGGCGTTGATACATTCTCTAATCCAGGCCTGGGTAAAATGTATTCTTTAGTTAGCGCTCGCCGGCTGCCCGTGATTTGAAAGAAGGGAAGAGAATTAAGGCAGGGGAAGGGGCAAAACCTTCAGAGCGAGTTCCGAAGAAGGCACTGGCAGAACAATTATTTGCATGTTCACAAAAACTCAGATTGTAAATTTAAAAAAAGAATATTGTTAAAAACACTCCGCACACAAAAAATGCTATGTAGAAGTAGACAGATAATAAATAATAAACTTAGTATTACTAACCATCACAACTAGTCATCGATGGTTAGTATCTCCAAGAAACAACAATGTATATTATCCCTGTAAAACAAGTTGAGAATAAATATTATTATTTTATTATTATTATCATTATTATTATTATTACAGAAGGTATAGGTTCTGCTCTAGGAAAAATTACACTTTTAAAGAAATGCTTCAACTTAAATAGAATTTTTTTTCGGTGTGGTCTTTCCCTCTCTATAATCCGAATACGATCTTTTTTTGCCCTTGAATATATTTTGTCTGAACAATTAAAGCAAATACAGAAATTGAATACGTGTGGGATGAATGATAATGTAATGATGATGATTGGGATTACGCAAACAGTTGTACAAGTTAATATATTTAAGTGAGCTTTTTAAAAAACCAATTTGACTCGTCCTGTTCACGCATTTTCACGTCAGCGGCAACATTCCAACTTTAGCCTTCGGGATTAACATGGCTCATCCTTGAATTCAACCAATGCAAAATTTCAAAAGCATTTTGCACCAAAATACAAATTTCGCTTATATTCTCACTGCTCTAGGTTGATTGATTAGTATTTCAAAGCGCGTCAACGGGTAAGATATTAATTCCCGTAAGTGTAGTGTATTTTTATCTCGGGGTGGCTGCATTGCATGTAGAGATCCGGCTCCGACCTACACGTCGGCTGGCGGAGTTTACCTATCCAAGTATCTCCCACAAGCGTGTCAACCCCAACCGAGGTCAGCTCCCGACATCTGACCGGGAGCGGTAGCTCAGTGCATCAACTGATGTCACTGCAGCGCCTCTGACCGGGAAGTCCTAGGTTCCCACTCCCCAAGGCGGCAGGATTTTCGACACTAGCTTTTCAGCTAGGTCGAATTCAGTCGCTGTCTGGAGCAGAATTCTAGCGGCCGGCTGCTCTGATCGGTAGTTTTCCGTGGTTTCTCTGATCAACACCAGGCGAATGCCAGACCCCGTGACCCTACTAAACGGGTCACGGATCGGGCGCAATCTTTCCTACCTCTTCCTGGTCCTATCCTCTCCCCTTTCATACACACACTTACACTAACATGCACTACACTACCACATATTCCGGGAGACCGGTCGGGAGCTTAGAGCTTGTCCCACCTGGGGCGGTGCCCCGCTGGTGGGAGAGTCCTGGTTAGGGCGAAACCTCACTAGTTGACGGTAGGTCGGCGCCGGATTTCGCTATTCATCTTTTCGGATTTCTTTATAAGAAAAAAACAACATTTTTTTCAATAAGCCTGACACCGACTTAGGTAGCGCAAAGCAACGACATGACTGGGAGCTCCTAGATTCAAGACTTGACGGTTGGCGGATTTTCGACTCTAGCTTGTCAGCTAGAATTCTAGCTGTCGGCTGCTCTGATCGGTAGTTTTCCGTAATTTCTCCGATCAGCACCAGGCGAATGCCGGAGCAGTACTCTAATAAACGGGTCACCGACCGCGCGCGAACTTTCCTTCCTCTTCCCGTCCTATCCTCATTCCTTACTTGCACGCTCTTTCAATTACATGCACAACAGAAGTCAGGATTTTTATTTCATTGATTGTTTTTTTTATGTTTCCGGACGCGTCAACGGCTTTGGCCATTAGTCCCGTAAATGTACTGCGTGCTTTTTCTCGGAAGATGACCGTGATTTTCCCCCGCTGGATGACGCGATCCGGTGCCGACCTACCATCGGCTTGTAGGGTTTCCCCCTAACCAGGACTCTGCCACCAGCGGGGCACCGTCCCAGCCGGGACAAACTCTAAGCTTCCGACCGGTCTCCTAGAATATGTGGTAGTGTAGTGTATGTTGTGTGTGTTGTGTGTGTATGTAGGGTAAGTGTGTGTGTGTAATGGGAGAGGATATGACAAGGAAGAGGAAGAAAAGATCGCGCGCGGTCCGTGGCCCGTTTGGTAGGGTACTGCTCCGCCATTCTCCTGGTGTTGAATGTAGAAACCACGGAAAACTACCGATCAGAGCAGCCGGCCGCTAGAATTCTCCTCCAGAGAGACTGAATTCGACCTAGCTAAAAAGCTAGTGTCGAAAATTCTTCCGCCGTCAGGACTCGACCCTAGGACTTCCCGGTCAGAGGCGCTGCAGTGACACCAGTTGATGCACTGAGCTACCGCGCCCGGTTCCTCGTCACTTTTATTTGCTAGCAGAAATATAATACATATGTTCTCGCATTGTGATTGTGACTTTCAGGGACCCGAAGTCTGTATTTCGCTTCACCCATACATGCCCGCCGTTGCGTAATGTCAAATAATTAAGTTTCATGATCGCTGCAAAAACAGCTCTGCTGACGTAAGTCTCTCGTCCATTTTTCGCACTAATACGATTTTAAACATTATATATTTTATCTTTATTCACTCTGTATTATTTGCTAATAAACGAAAACTGGATCTCGCAAAGGTTGACATTCAGGTTTTGCCAACCTTACTCCGAAACGGATTGACTATAAACGACCCTTGTTATGATGCCATTACTACTCCACATCAAACTTGTGGTTTGTGGTGATCTTTTTTTAACCTCCTGAGTGATTTTCAGTTGTACAGAACTCAGATGCATTTCCTGCCAAGTGCTTAATTCCATTAAAATACAACTATACTACTGAATGAAAAATTAATGATAAACTGAATGATACTGAATGATAAACTAAAAATATAAGATTCAAGATTATGCTGGCCTTCGAAATGCCATGGCTGTGTACTTAATCTGGTTTCCAAGAATATAGATAAAAACTACTTTAAACCAAACCGAGTCACCTCAAATTATTACAAACGGTTCAAAACAAATTTTTACGTAAAATCATTGAAGCACCTTGGTTCGTTAGCAATAGTCAAAGGCATTGTGAATAACCAATTTCTCCAAACAATGAATTTGTATATTTAACCTTAGAAAATCCACAAATTCAAGAATCAGAATTCGTTCCTGTCTCCCTAAAGATGATTTTCGACCTCCATAGACATTTATACTCAGGTCTATGGACAAAAAATAAATAATAAAGATGCATTATTAAAAGCCTTTTAAGACAAAATCTCGTCAAAATTACATGTAAAATAATTTAAAAAATACGTATAATCGCCATCAGGCAAAGATTAGCTAAAAGAAAAATAGCAAAATATGGATAAAAATCCAAAATGTACATACCATTTACCAATTCAACACCCTGAAAAGCATGATCTACAGAGCAGGAAAGATATAAATATTTTTTTAAATAAAAAAACCTGAGGTTTTCGTCGGCCACTTTGTTGCATCTGTAACATTGTGGACGTGGTGAGTCCTTAGGTTCGAGTTCCGAAGGTGGCGGATTTTCGACAATAGCAACTATAGAAATGCAACAGTTGTCTGAAGGAGAATTCAAGCGGATCACTGCTCTGAACAGTGGTTTTCTATGTTATCTTCTGTACCAGACGAATTACTTTTCTTCTTCATCCTTGACCTCTCTCTTACACGCACACGTACACGCACTACAACGCGACATGTGACGGGAGACCACTCGGGAGCTTGCTTGCCGGCTGAGACGGTGTAACTCTGCGGGAGAATTCGCGAGAGGAGGCTCAGGGCATCAGTTGATGTCACTGCAGTGGCAAACCGGAGGTCCTAGGTGCGAGTCCCGGCGGTGGCAGGATTTTCGACACTAACTACTATAGAAATGCAACAGTTTTCTGAAGGAGAATTCAAGCGGATCACTGCTCTGAACGGTGGTTTTCCATGTCTTCTTCTGTACCAGACGAAAGGCTTTTCTTTCTCATCCTTGACCTCTCTTACACGCACACGTACACGCACTACAACGCGACATGTGACGGGAGACCACTCGGGAGCTTGCTTGCCGGCTGAGACGGTGTAACTCTGCGGGAGAATTCGCGAGAGGAGGCTCAGGGCATCAGTTGATGTCACTGCAGTGGCAAACCGGAGGTCCTAGGTGCGAGTCCCGGCGGTGGCAGGATTTTCGACACTAACTACTATAGAAATGCAACAGTTCTAAAGATTCAAGCCTTACCGCACACGTACACGCACTACAACGCGACATGTGACGGGAGACCACTCGGGAGCTTGCTTGCCGGCTGAGACGGTGTAACTCTGCGGGAGAATCCGCGAGAGGAGGCTCAGGGCATCAGTTGATGTCACTGCAGTGGCGGACCGGAGGTCCTAGGTGCGAGTCCCGGTGGTGGCAGGATTATCGACACTAGTTTGTCAACTAGGTCGAATTCAGTCGCTGTCTGGAGGAGAATTCTTGCGGCCGGCTGCTCTGATCGGCAGTTTTCCGTGGATTCTACGATCAACACCAGGCGAATGCCGATGCAGTACCCTACCAAACGGGCCACGGACCGCGCGCGATCTGTCCTTCCAGTTCCTTGTCCTACCGTCACCACACACGTTTGACTAGCGGGGTTATCCCTTATCGGATATCTCCCACCAGCGGGATAGTGTGGTGCACTATCGCACATGCAGGGAGACCGGTCGGGGGTTATAGCTTGTCCCGGCTGGGCGGTGTCCCGCTGGTGGGAGATATCCGGTTAGGGGAAACCCCGCTAGTCAACGGTAGGTCGGTGTCGGATCTCGCCATCCAACGGAGGAAGATAACTGCCACCTCCCGATGGAAATGCACGCATTACACTGACGGGACTAGTGACCACAGTAGTTGACGCGACCGTAATCACTAACAATCAATCAATCAATCAATCAATCTGAGAGAGAAATCTGAAAATGGGAAAACATATTCCGTCTTGCAGGTAGGTCTGAAATCTCACGTTTCAGTGGGGGGATTATCTCCACCTCCCAGATTACAACATGCGCTACATTCACGGGACTTACGACTCCAGTAGTTGTTGCGTCCAGAAAGAAATGCCGACAGATCTCATTATGTTCTTGAAGACACAGTGCAGAGTCATGCTGGGATATGGTGTATAAAGAAAAAATTGCAATTTTCGAAAATTCAGAGTTAACCGTGAAAAACGGATTTATGCCGTCTTTATAAGTGTCTGTTACTATATTCTTAGAATATATTTAAAAAAATAATTACTCTTACAAAATAATCGAATAAAAATGTTGGGGCCGTTTTAAGAAAATTTTGACAACCTCCCAGGGCCTTCATGTGAAGTCCTCCCAAAAATTAATGAATGTTTTTCAAAATCTTAAAGCATAGAGTAAGGATAGGTTGACGGGGTTTTACTCAGTTTGGAAAAAATCCTACGTATACTTTAGACGCTAGTATCATTCACATACATCTGAAGGAAGTTTTGAACACAAAAAAGAAAAACAAGAAAAAACCTTTTTCGGTATCAAGGACCCACAATTTCTTATATCTGACTACCAAATGTGTTAGTGGAAGTAATTTTTTAATGTATCCACTTTTTCTGCTCAGAATGTATCCACTTTTTCTGCATCACCCTTTCTGTTTCTCTACACCATGTATATTACTCCGTATATACGTTCGTACACGAGGAAGTACAAAAAATTAAAACATTACGTGTATGGGCGTAGATACGACTCCTTTATTTCATCTCGCAACCCATAACTGGAAGAACCTGCTGTTGTCGCAATTCGGGAAGCACGTGGCATCTCATTGACTTTTAACGATCTTCCAGCATTCGCGTGCCTTCAGGTTTCGAGATGAGGAAGTGTGGCTTTGTATTTGGAAGAAGCAGAAACCATTGTTCTGTCCTTGTGTGTCATTTTTTCGCGTTTCATGCATCCACGTAAAAACCCACATTTAGGAAAAAAGCAAAAATAGTCAATACAAAGAAACATTATATGGTTTATTATTTTCAAAAGTTATTAATTTTCTACTCATCAGTTTATTTTAGCCAAGTCAGCAATGTTGTCTTTGCATTAACTCTGACCGGGAGGTCTTAGGTTTCCAGTCCCGAAAATGGTAAATTTTGACAGTTGTTCGATAGATCGAATTAATTTGTCTGGAGGAGAATTACAGCAACCGACTGCACTGATCGAAAGATTTTCGTGTTTTCCCCTATTAATACCAGGCGAATGTAGAAGCAGTACCCTAAGAAACGGACCATGGACCGAACGCTTTCCTTTCTTTGCCTTGGATTATTTCCTCCTCTTACTTACACTTACATGCACTACATTGCCCTACCTGTCTGCAGCTTAGTGCTTGTTGCGGCTGTGACTGTGGAGTGTGACTGTGGACGATGCATGGAGTGGAATTTCGTCGCAAAACAACGTGTAGGTCGGTCTCGGATCTCACCATCTAGAGAAGAAGGAACACCACCACCATCACGCATAAATAATTCACTACATTAACGACAGTAGCAGTTGAGGTATCCGAAAACATCAATCAGTCAATTTACTAATTTTTAATATTTTATAAATGTTTGTATACTTTTTGTTAAGATTATAATTTATTAATATTATAATACTTATTACTTTCTTATTTGTTCAATTTTCAGGCTTTTGCCTTCGAGAAGATAATGCACTGCAATCGACTGTACCTTACAACAGCAATAATAATAGTAAAAAAACTGGTGTTACTATTATTACTATTAATATTTATATAAATTATTATTAAAAATATGAATATCTTGGGGATGTCCCTTCACGGGATCTTTATAATTTCGTTTGGAGGCACCTTTCATTAAATAATAATTATTCTTAAGTGCCAATTAATAATAATCAATCAATCAGTTATGAGTTCCCAGCACATCTCCAATATCACAGTTTTGTTCTAGACTGGACTAAACAGAAACGCAGGGAGAGACGTTCTGAAGGCCCGCTCATGATTCAGTCTCAGCACACCTCACCCTTCCCTGCATCGCTCAGCATCAGCACACCACACCATTCCCTGCATCGCTCAGCCTCGGCACACCTCACCCTTCCCTGCATCGCTCAGCCTCAGCACACCTCACCCTTCCCTGCATCGCTCAGCCTCAGCACACCTCATCCTTCCCTGCATCGCTCAGCCTCAGCACACCTCACCCTTCCCTGCATCGCTCAGCCTCAGCACACCTCATCCTTCCCTGCATCGCTCAGCCTCAGCACACCTCACCCTTCCCTGCATCGCTCAGCCTCAGCACACCTCATCCTTCCCTGCATCGCTCAGCCTCGGCACCCCTCACCCTTCCCTGCATCGCTCAGCCTCAGCACACCTCACCCTTCCCTGCATCGCTCAGCCTCAGCACACCTCACCCTCCCCTGCATCGCTCAGCGAGAAAAGATTCCGCTCTGTGGACCACGCACCTGGCTGTCATGAGTCTACAATGGAAAAACACAGAAACAGGAAGCATGTATCTTGTGAACTGACGCCCGCCCCCTCTGCCGTCGCAGCGTGTCAGCAACGGCTTTGTGCAAGAAATACACTGTTGCCAAATTGCCGCAAGAGCATGTGCTCCCAGACATGTTTTGCTTGTAATGAAATAAAACCATGTATGTGTGTATACGAGCATACGTTAAAGAAAAGCTTTTGTACCATTTCCAAAATAATCTAAGAAAGCCATGTGTGTTCTAGTGATGGAAAGGGAGTTACCCTACAGAATACATTTAATACAGTGGCACTACTCAGCCCGTGTTTTTATTATTTTTTTTTTCGAGGAGATAGGGATGCGCGCGGATACGCTAGCATCCCTGGTGGAGACAAAGTACAATTGCGGATAGCTGAAATTGAAGTATACGCATTAGTTTGTGACGTCTAAGGTTCGTATTTTTAGGTGTACTTACTGACAAAGTGCATTGGTGGCATTCGTTTTTACTTCTAAAATATAATATAACCCGAGAGCGTAGGCTTCCGCGGCCGGAGTCATGATTAACTTGGCTATCCGGGAGACGCCGCGTCCAGGGCGAAACGTTGGCACCTGTGCCCTGGACGCCGCGTCTCCCGGATAGCCAAGTTAATCATAATATAACCCAATAAAAAAACATTTCAGTAACTTTTCGTGCATCTATTTGAAACCTAAATCACCTCACTGCACCTAAATTGACCTTCTGTCCGTATTTCTCCCCTATTTCCCAATTTATTATTTTTATTATTATTATTTTCAATGTACACATTACATGGAATATATTGTTTACAGTTATATCAAACAATGTGTTAATTGTGGACTTTGATTCACTCTGTTCCAAAAAAACCTGCCTCTATTTTTTACATCAGGGGAAGAAAACCGAAGGAAACACATTTTCGTTCATTACCAATTATCCCAGTTATTGCGAAAGAGCTGTCTTTTTGACCGCTGAAGCTGTTTTTTATGTGCATATTAGCAAAAAGCACATTAAATGTAGCTGAACCAATATCTAATTATTCATCATCATTATACCTGCAAGTATTTTTAGGGCGTTTATAATTTTGAAATTGCAATATTACCAGTTCATATCCTCTATGGAGGTAACATACAAGGCCATTGGATGTTGGGAATTTTTGAACAGAAGTGAAACTTTTTCAGTTACTACGATTCATTGGTATGTCCAATACCAAAGACTGCAAGGATTTATTTGAACGATGCTATGCATGATATAAATTTTCAACTCAAGAAAATACTTTCCTAGCATACAATAAAACAGTTTACAGAGTTGGTGATGCCACATTGAACTAGTCGTAAATATTTACATTCTTGTTATTCTGTTCTTTGCAATGTAGTACTTTGAGCTGGAACAAAAGTTATCTTACATAACTTCGAAACTAAAGCAGGGTGGACCCTTAAAACCTAGGTTATCGTTCGAGCAAGGTTACTTACAATGTAATCTGCAGAATAAAACCCTTTCAAGCCAATCCATTATCGTTTTAGAGATTTAGCTATTCTGAGAAACATAAGAGAATGAAGACATAACAAGGATGTTCAGTTTCGAAAAGAAGAAAGGAAGTCTGCGTAAAATTCAAGAGAAAAATAATATTCGACAATGTATTTAGACTGTTTTAATTTTTGGCCAATTTAATCCAAATGCACAGCAATATTAGGGTGTTTACTCACACAAATTACTTGACCTACAATCCTAGCTAAGAGATCTACAATGCGTAGATGCGTAGAGGCCATTCAATGTTTAGGTTTCAGAACAAAACTATTTTCACTTCTAAACAATGACTTACCGGGAACAAAGGAGTGCCGGGGCCGCTCCCAATCCCAAGCACATCCGTTACGTGCCGTAATAAATTTACATTTCGTTTACATAATATATTTTGTGAAATTATATCCATTATTCCTTGTACCTTACAGAAGATAGCGCATCATGATAATATATTTTATCGCATTTTCAAGAGATGATTCTCCAATGTACTTTCAGACACATTCACGGTATATCGTTTCTATTATACATGGTGTGTGTGTGGAATGTGTGTGATGGGGAGAATATTGCAATTGTGTGAAAAGTCGATCTCGACAAGTTTTGACGTATACTTCAGCAATTTTGTTTTGTTTCCACACGCTTTCGTAGTACATATGAAGATAATAATACGTCGAACCAATTAACTGTACTGTAATTGTTAATATTATTATTATAATAAATTAAATAATAAGACACGTCGCATGTTTCCTACTAGCCATCCACTCATTAAAAATTAAAAAGTTTGAAGAAAATTGGAATTTATTTAACTATTAAGTGCTACACTTCTCAGAACAGACGTTTTCAAACATTTGGAATTAATAACACATTTCCTTCATCGGCTTACTAAGTAAGAAATAAAGGGCGATTATGTGAAATTAGCGAGTTTTCATCAGAAAAACATTAGTTGTCGGACCCTAATAACGAAAAATTATCTAAATCTTGTTCCTGTAAATTATATATTACTTCCTCTATCACATTGTCTAGTCAATATTCACATTTTGTGGTTCCTTGACAGAGAAAACTGTTTGACAGCGAAACGTCCGTCAGCAAAAAACCTCCGACGATTTTTTTCAAATATTATATTCTAAGATCGCTCTAAATAAACTCAAGGCTCTGCAAGTTTGAAACGCATATTTTGTTTATTTGGAAGTATTATTGATGAGCCTCATCAATATTTTAAAAAGTTTCTCAAGAATAGTTCCAAATTCTTTTATTAAACTTTGTGCTCGCATAACGCTGAGAACGCTGAGAGCAATGGCGTAGTTCATATTTTGGTTGAAATCCCTAATTTTTCAAAAATTGCAAAAGTTCAAAATTTTTTTCAGTGACTTTTCACCACTTCAATATTCACGATCAATTCACGATAGAAAGTGAATACTTAATGAACTCTGTTATTCGAAGACAGATCTTGCAATAAGGTCATATACAGTTTTTTTACAAAAAATATCAGTAGCTTTCGCATAAATTTCCGTGAAATATTAACAATGTTTAAACATTTTTTTGTCAAAAACTCAAATTTTTTTCTTTAAATTTTGCTCTTATATAAAGCAAAGGAATTCTCTGAGTATTCATAAATTGCAAAACATTAAAGGGCAAAAAAAAATATTTACGATATACGATAGATCTTCTAAAAAGTAGACCTTTAAATAAGTTCCAGAAATTTGAATAACGTAATAGTTTTAGGAAACTTGAACTTGAACATAATACAATTTTTTTTAAAAAATCGTCTCCAATACGTTTTAATTTATTCCATTTACAGAACAAAGGACGATTAAATATTGGCAAAAGTTTCATTTTCGTTGAACTCAGAATTTTCGAAAAGTGGAAAAGTTAAAAATCATACAACAACGGAATTACGTTGTAGAATCACAAGTTTCGGTTTGGCACATACACATCAAATAAGATCATGAAACAGATGTTTAAGAACAAGTACTTCAGTCAATATCTTAGCATAGAAAGATTTTTTCACGACTTCAATACATTCGCTCGAATACTATTTTTGAGGGATAATATCATCCATATTTATAAGACGATAATGTATTTTTTAAGTTAACGTTGTTACCCACAAGGCAGAAAACTAGAGAAATAAAAGAGTCAAAGATGCAAAGGGTTTTATTTAACTCTCAGTAATACTGAAATATAAATCATAGCATTTATACTTAGCTTTTACAAAAACATACATATGTACAAATAACTCTCAGCGCTTTTAACATTTTGCTTCCTAAAACTGTGTTTAAAATCAACTATAAAATTTCAATTTCATCGCACTATTATTTCAGTCTCTGAACATTTCATGTTGCATTCTAGGAAATTAAAGTAAATAATTCAATTGTTTCAATATAGAATAATCGTTTACAAATGGAATGAAAATAAATATTTTTTAGGTAAAAAAGTTAAAAAATTAAAATAAATTTAATAAGAAATACTATAATAAAGTTTGAATAATGATTTACCCAATTCTTTACTCCAGCGTTTTAGGTCTTCCTCCAAATTATAAAAAGAGAGAAATGTGTCCAGAAACAGTGTAAGAAAATCAATACTCTGTCTCTTTTAAATATACCTAAGAGCCTTCTTGTCAGGTTTAAAACTATTCTCGTTAACCGCTCATTATTTTTAAGTTATACATTTTTATTTTGATTTTATTTACAACCGCACGAAAATTTATTAGGGAAAATAAATTATTCGAGTCCAAAATAATTATTATATATTCTACACTAAAAGCTTACTAATTTCTTTATTTCTGGTGCAATATATCTGTTCTATCAGAATAAACATTCCTACTGCAAGCTTTGTACGATATCCGAGTTGCTTTACAGTCATTGTTCACTTTCTGAGTTCAGATATTTCTTATTACTTGTAGATCATCTAGATCTTTTTTGCCACCATGTTATTTACCACTCTTTTCTTTAAAGCAAGTTTTTGATAAAATCTGAGTGTATTCATTCATGACAAATATGTCTCATTTTTAAACTCCTTACTCTAATATTTACAGAATAGGTGAAACAAACGCACTCTCGTTACAATATTTACGAACGTTGTCTGCCCGTCTGTTTTCACCTCCTGTCTGTCATCTCAAGCTGTCTTTCACACACTTAAGCCACTTCACTTGTGGGCTGGTCATCTCTTCACGCAAACGCAACAGAAAACAGCTCTTCGTCGAGACCAAGTCGGATTCGAGACCTAAATGCTACGTCGCGCGTTTGAGTTGGATCACAAGTCGGGGCGCAGCCATGCGTTCAGGCGGGCTGAGCAGCGGACTGCGGTCGTGGGCAGGGGCGGAGGGGTCAGCGCTGGACCACAGTGCGGTGCGCAGCCGAAAGCTCTTCGCGCATGCGCAGCAGCTCGACGACGGGAGCAGAGTTGCGATGGTGCCCCAGAGCTAGGTCACACGTGTGAGCTGCATCGCAGGGCGGACCGCAGTGTCGTCTTCGGGGGGGGCGTGGCAGCGGAGAGCGCTCGTGGCGGGGAAGAGAGGGGAAGACGTCATGGGCAACGCTGGTGCGCAGTGCAGAGCTTTCTCCCCCCGGGGGGTTGGGGGGGGGGGGGGGGGGGAGTGGGGGTGGAGTGGGGGGCGGTGTCGGGGACGATGGCGGGGATGATGGCGGGGGCGACTGCGAGGGCGGGGGGAGTGCGAGGGCGGAGACGGAAGCGGGAGTGGGGCCGGTGGCGGTGGCGGGCGCGGGGGGGGGATGGGGGCGGGGGGTTGGCGGGGCGGGAACGGTGGCGGGAAGGGTTGCAGGAAAGAGGACGGGAACGAGGGTGGGGCTCGAGCTACACCGCCGATGCGACCTGACCAACATCGATGGACGCCCACGGGTGCTGGCCGAGGCAGAAGCCCCTCCTCACGCGCAGGCGTCGCCCCTCGGGGCGAGCAGCGGGGTGCGCTCGTCGGGGACGGCCGGGGCAGGGGCGGGCGCGGCCACGCCCGACCGCCGCTGGCGGCGCTGGCGCTGGTGCAGGCTGGGGCCCAGCGCGCGCAGCTGCGCCAGCGCCTCGCCCGTCGCCCGGGGCGGCGCGGGCCACTGCACCAGCGGCCGTGTGTCCAGCAGGAAGCGCAGGCGGCGCGGCGCGCGCTCGCGGTCCAGCGGCTCCAGCTCCAGCAGCACCAGGAACTCGCGGTCCGACTCCACCTCCTCGTAGTTGGACAGCTCCGAATCGAACTGCGCCCACTGCAACACAGCGTCGCGTCCCGTTGGAGCGGGGGTTTCTACGATCAACGCCAGGCGAATGCCGGAGCAGTACCCTACCAAACGGGCCACGACCGCTTCCTCTCTCGTGTCCTATCCTCTCCCCTTACATACGCTTACACTAACATGCACTACACTTCCACATATTCCAGGAGACCTGCGGGAGCCTAGAGCTTGTCCCGGCTGGAGTGGTGCCCCGTTGGTGGGAGAGTCCTGGTCAGGGGGAAACCCCGCTAGCTGACGGTAGGTCGGCGCCGGATCTCGCCATCGAGCGGGGGACGATCACTGCCATCTCCCGAGAAAAAATCATGCACTACACTTACGGGACTAATGACTTAAGCTGTTGACGCGCCCGGTATCACCAACCAACCAAACCAAAGGAAACCGTTGGAGCGTTGTCCCGTTCTTCCTGATTGTTTGTTCTGATTCTTTCCGTTCTTGCGGACACTCGAATTTTGGAACGTCAGTAGACATTTCATTGTATTTTATAATAACTTCATTGTATTAGTAATTATTCATATTCCATTGTATTTTAATGAAACATTAAATTACATTGGGATATGAATATTGCAAACTATATCTGCGAAAAAAGACTTGTAATGTTTTTGTTCCAATTTTGTTAACTTCTGAACAAATATGTAACGAATTGAAGAAAGTCTTGGAAAGTTATTTAAACTTACTTTAAAATGATTTATTGATTGTAAGAGTCGAGAAAGATCTTTATGAGAGAAATAACGTATAGAATTATTATTATTATTATTATTATTATTATTATTATTATTATTATTATTATTGTACTTGATGTAAGTAACCTACAGTAGAGTAGAGGACAAATGAGGATAAATAAAATAAGCGTAAAACTGCAGCAGCTTGTATCAATGATTAAATTATTGTAATAGTTCAGTCTATCACGTACGTTGCAGTTTGTCTATGCGTCATGCTTACGTTTATGTTTGCATTGTGAATGGGCCTTTACATAGTGCATGTAAGTGTTAAGTATGTGTGTGTAAAATCGAAGAGGAGGGTCGAGAATGAGGAAGAAAATATTACGTGCGGTTCGTGGCCCGTTTTTAAGGACACTGCTACGGCATGCGCGTGGTATTAATAGAATAAACCACGGGAAATGAATTTCCTGGTAATAGTTTGTCCATTACTCAGCGCGCTATGCCAGGGCGTCCGGCGCGGAAGATCCGCAGAGGGTGCGGCCCGGAAAGTTCCGTTCCAGATGCGGCGGCTGGACTCGCACGGCCGTTGACACTGGGGCGTCAAATGTGAGTCAGCGTTTGCTGATAGTTTTCCTCACTCGATAAGGAAAACGCGCTCGCTTCTATTCATGCAGGGGATAGAAATGCCGAGTTTCGTTGTACGTTTTTTGAGCACATGCGGTATGGTACTTTTCCTCCTTTATTTACGGTTTTCCCTCGAATTGTTAATATCTCATTAGGAAACGTATAAAAAGGGGGCAGTGATTTTCACGTAAAAAAGGAAAAAGTTCGGAAAATTTTACACCTTGATGCCACAAAGGACAAGAAACGCTTTTGTGTTTACTAGAATGACCGGTGACTGTATTGATGAAGTGAAATGAAGTAAAATGCACAAGATTTTAAGAACAAAAAATTTAAAAAGTCGTAGTTTAATGTTACTTAAAATTATTGAAATTCCTTAACACGATTAGAAGTTTTTTTTTCCTGACCGTTCTGTCATGTCAGATTCACTGGCGAGCTGAAAATATTCAAGCTCTGACCAGCCTTTGTCTTGGTTTCTACTGCACAACCGCGAAACAAATTTAACCGCTTGGTTTCTACCGCAAAACAAATTCAATTAATTTAATTAATAAATTTAATTATATTAATTTTTTTTTCAAAATTTAAGTAGTATATGACTTAGTGTAGGGATCACAGAATTTTGAAAATGTACACACAATTCACTTTTCCCCATGGCACGTCATACACAGTTTTAACTTTTTTTTTGGCGTAAAATAAATATAAAACAAATTCCGCTGCGGATTAAACGCTGCCAATCCGCTGCCGCGAAGGTCACCTGTGTGTGTATTCAACGTGTTCACAAGCAGCCACAGGACGCGACACTTCCGCTGCGGACATTCCGCGTACGCTGCGGATGTTCCGCGCCGGTCTGCGGGAGCCGTTCCAGCGACGAGTTCGCGCATTGCACTCACCTGCGTGTCGACGAAGCGCCGACTGAGCACAATGAGGACCTTCCTGCTGGCGCCGATCGCCTCGAGCACTTCGCTGGAGAGCGTCCCCGCCGCCTTGAAAGACACACCGAGTAGCAGTCGGGCGCCCTCCAGCGCCTTCACCAGCTGGCGCACCGCGAATTCGCGTTCCTGCTCACTGCCAGCAAAGACAAGGGTTCATAGATTTTCACGTGTTTCCGGGCGCGTCAACTGCTTTGGTCATTAGTCCTGTTAGTGTAGTGCATGTTTTTTTCTCGGGAGATGGCGGTGATATTCCCCCACTGGATGGCGAGATCCGGCGCCGACCTACCGTCGGCTAGTGGGGTTTCCCCCTAACCAGGACTCTCCCACCAGCGGGGCACCGCCCCAGACGCGACAAGCTCTAAGCTCCCGACCGGTCTCCCGGAATATGTGGTAGTGTAGTGCATGTTAGTGTAAGTGTGTGTGTAAGGGGAGACGATAGGACGAGGAAGAGGAAGGACAGATCGCGCGCGGTCCGTGGCCCATTTGGTAGGGTACTGCTCCGGCATTCGCCTGGTGTTGGTCGAAGAAACCACGGAAAACTACTGATCAGAGCAGCCGGCCGCTAGAATTCTCCTCCAGACAGCGACTGAATTAGACCTAGCTGAAAAGCTAGTGTCGAAAATCCTGCCGCCGTGGGGAGTGGGAACCTAGGGCCTCCCGGTCAGAGGCGCTGCAGTGACATCAGTTGATGCACTGAGCTACCGCTCCTGATACAAGGGTTGATGGAAGAGGTGCAATTGTGGAACAGTGCAGAGTGACTCCAACATTTTTAATCCGCTCTCAGGCAGCTGCTCATCCATAGGACACGAGCGATGTTTTAATTTTAGGTATAAATTAATTGTAAGATCTAAATTTTGGCGATGCACTATTAATATCTATGTGTTAATTTTAACATTGTTGTTTGGAAACCGTCCAACTCGCAGCAATAGCTCACAGTGCGATGTTTTGATTTTAAACATTAAGGCTTTGAAATATCTATTACTTTTAGGCGATACATAATTAACGTGTACAGTGTTTACAATTAAAACACTTGTTTCAAAACACCTTCAACTCGCAGACTGTCGCTTAAGCTTCAGCGCCAGCTTGCGATCTAATTTTAATCATTTATGCATTATTTTTTTTTGCCATTAATGTTTACTACGTGTTAATTTTCAGTAGTGTTGGAACTCTTTTTTATTTCAATTTATTCCCTTCAGTTACCTTGCAGGGGTGTGAATCTATTGAATTAATGGGTACAATTGCTGCAACCATTTGGTCTCGGGCAGCTTGGGAAGGGCTATCTTAATAATACTAACAAGTAATAAGTTATAACTAATTAAGAGTCCCTCTTTGAGCTCTTCTTAGTTATACATAAATCAAATAAATTATTAAAATAAAATATGAAGAGATGTTTTAAAATGTTATTTTTCTTCATTTTGATTTCTTATTCACTCTCGCATTCATTCATAAGGAATATTTACAAACACATTCATTCTTAACCTATATTTACAAGCACATTCATTCTTAACCTATATTTACAAGCACATTCATTCTTAACCTGTATTTACAAGCACATTCATTCTTAACCTGTATTTACAAGAACATTCATTCTTCATCTGTATTCACAAGCACATTCATTCTTAACCTGTATTTACAAGCACATTCATGCTTAACCTATATTTACAAGCACATTCATTCTTAACCTGTATTTACAAGCACATTCATTCTTAACCTGTATTTACAAGCACATTCATTCTTCATCTATATTCACAAGCACATTCATTCTTAACCTGTATTTACAAGCACATTCATGCTTAACCTATATTTACAAGCACATTCATTCTTAACCTGTATTTACAAGCACATTCATGCTTAACCTGTATTTACAAGCACATTCATTCTTCATCTATATTCACAAGCACATTCATTCTTAACCTATATTTATAAGCACACTTTCATTCTTAACCTGTATTTACAAGCACATTCATTCTTAACCTATATTTACAAGCACATTCATTCTTAACCTGTATTTACAAGCACATTCATTCTTAACCTATATTTACAAGTACATTCATTCTTAACCTGTATTTACAAGCACATTCATTCTTAAGCTCTATTTACAAGCACATTCATGCTTAAGCTCTATTTACCCGTAGCAGAGGAAGACGTCGTAGGCGAAGCGGCGGCCGAGGCGCGCGGCGTGGCGCAGCGTGGAGCGCACGGCGGCGGCGCGCGCCAGGTAGGCGAGCTGCCGGCGGCGCGCCGCACCGCACCGGCCCGCGCGCGCCCGCCAGACGCACCTGCCGGCCAGACAGACAGCAACGGGCGAGTGATGAGTGGCGGAGTCAATGAATGGGTGAGTGAGTGGATGAATGAGTGAGTGAAGGAGTGGATGAGTGGGTGAGTGAAAGAGTGGGTGAGTGAAAGAGTGGGTGAGTGAAAGAGTGGGTGAGTGAAAGAGTGGGTGAGTGAATGAGTGGGTGAGTGGGTGAGTGAATGAGTGGGTGTGTGAACGAGTGGGTGTGTGAACGGGTGTTTGTGTGATGAGGGGGGTGTAATGATTGGGTGAAGAATGAGTGGGTGAGTGAAAGAGTGGGCGAGTGAAAGAGTGGGTGAAAGAGTGGGTGAGTGAAAGAGTGGGTGAGTGAATGAGTGGGTGAGTGAATGAATGGGCGAGTGATTGAAGTGATGCGTGAATGAGTAGGTGAGTAATGATGGTGAATGAATGAGTGGGTGAGTGAATAGAAGCGCTATTGAATGGGGGAATGAATGAGTGAGTGAGTGAGTGATGATTGGGTGAGTGAATGAATGGGTAGAATAATCGATTTAATTGAAAATTATTTAATCGCAAACTGTCAACTCTTGAAAAGATCTTTTATGTTTTTCTGATATATTATTGCTTTTTATGGCCTTCGATAGGGAGCATCATACACCTGCATAATTTACCTGGGACAAGAGGTTTATGGTTCCGAGGGAAATATGAAAACAGTTGAATGATTCAACATGTTCTCTTATGGAGATAATTAAGAAAGAGGAATGTGAGAGAAATATGAAATATACACACCATATCAAGTTAACAACTAGTTAATAAGTAAATAAAATCTAAATTAAAAAAGGTAAAAAAATTAAAATCATACCGCGGGCGTTCAATAGTTCTAATAATCTCGAGTGACAAAAAGCTCTTGGGCTTTTTGTCGTCGCTCGATCGTTTGTATGCAAAATATAAGGATATTACAAATTCTAGGAAAATTTTCTTTTTTTCTTTCTTTCTCATCTACAAAAGTTCTCAGATAATTTCACTTGAACGAATGACATATTTATCAGGGTAACTACTTTCAACCTCCTTTCTGACAGACATGGAGCTCACATATCGCTATCCTTACCTTGTATGATAAAAATGAAAATTATCTATAAAATGTATATCTCCTGATTGTTTTCAAGTTTTAGTTAGTCAAGTTGAATTAGTTAAATGGTATAAATGCATGCCTCTATTGCAAAAGTCCTTAAATATAGGGGCAAATTAGCCAGTAATAATTTAAGCGACATTTTAATATTTTTACATTGTAAAAGCAGAGTCCCGATATCGCTATTTTCCCATACTCCGGTATCTTTCCCACAAGTTTACTTCTGGGATTATATTAGCGATTCTCCACTGTTGCTAAGTCTCAAATTCTAATACCTAACTTATTTATAGTACAAGCTACAGCACAGAATAAATAAAGTATGTTGGCACATAGGCGGCAAAAATTAATTCAAATTGGGCGTACTTGGAATTCTATCATTTACAATTCCTTGGCTCTAATTAACAGCAAAGGGTATACATTTTAAACGCCCTGCGTTGGACTTTTTTCTGTAAAAACCGCAGGCGGACGTCCAGAAAGAAAAGCAACACGTCATTTGTATGAAGCTCTTTGGAAGTTGGAACTGTTTATAAAGACGCTCGCAAGATTGCGCCAGCTTTTGGGAACCAGCCAGAGAAAACATTTCGCATTGTTAACAATTTCTGAGAATCAGATGCATTTTAAAATAGAACGCCAGAAAAGTCAATTGTTTGTGAATCTTCAGCCGAGCGGTTTCATAAAGAATCGCCTCGTCAGTAAAAGACTAAGTAATTCACATCTTGGCTGCATTGCAAAAGTAAATTTTGACGATTGGTAACGGTAGTGCAGACTCCGTGAACAAAGTGAATGGCGCGGGGCTTGCCTGACATTGTATTAAGTCCGAATTAGGACAGAAAATGATCTTGTTTTCGCCTAGGCCAGGTAACACTGAGAACTTCTTCAATAATCAATAATTCTTACACTGAGGTAAACTAATAATTCTTAAGTAATTGTCTTTCAGACTTCTCCCTTGTGGCAAGGGTTGAATTGAATGTTGAAATATTGAATTTTGATGTTTCCATAAAGTAACGTTGAATGTTTGCATGCGCACATGTTGACAAAAGGGCATTTCTTACTAGCATTTCTTACCTTCGTGTTCGTGGTAGTGAGCCACCTCTGCAAGTCGGGCGTTTGACAGTCGAGACAGTCCAGCTTGTTACCTCCAATATCGACTACAAAGAGGTCGTCTAACGACTTCAACATGGTTGGAGAGAAAGCCGTGATGCGGTTAAACGAAAGGTTTACACTGGGAACCCACGGCCAATGAACCAAAACTGTTGAATTCGGTTTACGTGTAATATTTCTTAACGAGCGCCCCAAAGAAGCAAATACACTTGAATCGCTCCATTGCTCGATTACGTTCTTAGACAGGTCTAGATGCTCAACGGTTATTCCTTGCTCTCCGAGGTTCACAATGTCGCTAAACATATTGTTAGACATGTGAACATGCAAAAAGTGAATCTTTGGTAAACTGGGCCAAATCTTCAGCTTGTTATCATTGAGAACGATAACTTTGAGGTTGAGAAGTAGATGAAGTGTGGATTCAGGTATTAACTCTAAATTGTTTCCACTTAGATCGAGGTGTTCCAAAGATGGCAGTATCAAAGGAGAGGAGTGAACAGTAGAAAGACCGCACTTTGAAATTGTAAGAGTCCTCAGTGCTGGCAGAGATGGCAACTGTTCATGCCAATCCGCGATTCGACTTCTAGAGAGAGTTAGGTTTTCTAGGAGAAGCAGGCCTTCTAAAATCATTGGCGTGAAACGAAAATCTTCAAAATTCGACTCGATCAGAAGAGTTCTCAGATTCTTCAATCGCTGGACACAATCTGGAATATCTTGAAGATTGCCGCTGAGGAGAAGGTGCTCGATTGCGAGAGAATTGTTGAAACATCCTGCAACAAAATAACGTGAAACTATATTTGTTAGTTATGGGGTTACAAATGGAATTGTAACGTGCTTGTAGTTTTCTAGGTTAGGATTACTTGATTAGCAAAAAGGGATTGGTTAAAAAGGAAGTCCTTTTTAGTTATTTCATTTACGTATTAAGTAAAACATATATGATCATATACCATGTCTGCTCTAGCCGAATTGGTTGCATCAATACGTCAGTGACATAGCAGTGGCACAATGCCAAATTAGTAGTATTAAAAGATGGCGGACATTCTCCAAGAAAAGGTATTTCTCGTCTACATAGATGTGCGCAGCCTAAAAGAACAAAGGGGGTCCAACTAGACTTTTGGGGCCCCTTTTCCATCAAACTTTTATATTTTAACCTAAGACATACGTTACTAATAAATAAATAAAATATATTACAAAAGAATTAAATTATAACTGTAATAATTACTATTAACAAATACAAATAGTTGTTGAGAGCCTCTTCCCTAAATGTGTAACAAATTATTCAAATTACTCGAGTTGGCAAATTAACTTAAATTATTGTGAAAAATTATTGTAATTGATTACTTTACGTTTATTACAATTTTAAAATAGTTACTCACCGAAACAATAGTGGTCTTCATTGATCTCAACCGATTGTAAAACGACATAAAGTAAATAAAATTCAAAATATCTCAAATAGCCAGGTAAAAGGAAAACCCTACGATCATCTTCATTATTATTATTATTATTATTATTATTATTATTATTATTATTATTATTTTACAAGGCAGTGGTATTGTACAAACTTCGTACTACAACGTATTCAAAGATACACGACTGATATCACGAAAACGGACTTACTTAGTTATAAACCACGGCTACCACTTTGACTACAAGCTTGAAGCTTGTTCATTATTATGTCAGTTCTAACAACGTTAATAACTATGACAGTTGCGCGTTGCCTCGTTGCATCATACTTTCCTGCACAACGCAACCTGCAATTGCCCTGCTCTGTCCTGGTATACTTTTCCTCGCTGTACGTTTCAGTTTATTCTAAATTGTGTGGGGATAGGGGATAACGAACAACCTCACCCAACTCTAGAGATGGGGAGCAACCAAAATGAGAAAGGAATGAACGAGCGTGGTATGTGCCCCGTCGTTTAAGTCAGTTGTCTCCTCCTGCCTACGTTGATACGAGGAATCCATGAAAATGACAATTCAAATCAGAAGATCTTAGAATTATCATCAAAGCTATGGTAGGTACCGAACGAGATACACATCTTGTGCTGAAAAAACATCATTGTCGATACTCAAATGAGGGACCAAAGACAACGTATGAAGCTTCAGTGATAGACTCGAACCTACACTCATATACGTTACTCTACACGATAGATTCTTCTTTACTTTGCATGCAAATACGACTGCTAACGAATTATTACAATTGATGCAGTTTTTCGAACTGTTCAGAGGTCACAGAACATGAGTTCTGCGAACTGCACCAGTTGTAGTAATTCGTAGCAGTAGTATTTCTATTCTGATACACGTAGCTCATATCTCCTAATGTGAGGTTACAGAGCGTCCTACAAATATTTTTTAAACTAAGAATAAAGATGAATAAAATGTCAACTGCGTGTGTCATTTTTCCTCTCAGATATGAATGTGCGATAACGAACTATCATGAGTCTCGCCTGATCAGCCGACGCAGTGCAGCTGTTGTGCAAAAGGAGGAAAGAAACTCTTTGTTCCTTGACGAATCCAACATACCGAACAGAGGTGAGCACAGTTTATCCATTTCAAAACTTCCTTACTACAGCAGCTTTTTTAGACCTTTGTACCACCGCTTGCAGGCCAGCGAACCGTCTCGAGATACAGTTATCAACCACACCAATTGGGTTGTTGACATTGGCGACTCGATATTCCGGCCATGCACACACAAATAGAGCCCAATCATCTGTCAACATCCATTAAGGGTGGTTTCTGAAATGTTTCCAGATAAAGCTGTAAGGAATGACAGAACCTTCGTTACAAGGTGGTGTAAAGAATGGAAATCAATTTCTATGACTTTAACCAATCTTTCATGAACTTCGTCACCAATGTTTCCTTATTATGTAAGAATTATTGCAAATAAATTAACATTTTTGCCTGGAATGGCGATGATTTAAATGTGTTTTAAATCGGTTGACATTTCGCATCCATATAATTGCAAAACTGTTCACGTAAGTCTCATTTACGACGCCATTCAAATTAACCAGAAATCATTTAATGAATTGTTTTTAAAAATTACGTGGTGTAACAAATATAAATGTAAGTAAAATATGATACAGTTCTATTAATTTGACAAATTATACTATGAAAAGATACTATGTCATTAACATTTTATTTAAATAAAAAATTCGCATTTTTTATTTAAAAAAAACTCATGAATTCATGACCATCCTACTTCCATTCCTGTTAAGGTTTTGCAAAACAAGACAAACTCTCCGAGGAGATAGAGACTGCAATTGCGCGCGAGTGAATAAAAAGCGGAAAAAAGCGAAGGTCAGAGAGACATGTGACGAACATGACGTATTCCCTACACCGAAATTTGCAAACTCCTCCTGCAAGAGCCTTCCTTCGTCACACAGCTACAGAACCTGAGACAATTTTAAAAGAAAGCTTCAAATTAATTATTGCCTTGGCCGAGAATCAAACTCGGGATCATGCCGCAGGAAGGTATGTCCCTGTCCATGAATGAGGCTTCCTAGAGGCATCTGTATTTTAGAAGATATTCACTATTTTCTCCGATGAATAACGTATTTTGCAGGCCGGCACATACTTTCAGATGAAGAAAAGCGAAACAGACCAAGGGACCACGGTATTCAAAGAAAAGAGAAACTCGGAGAATTTCATCAACTAAATGGAACGAAGTGGAACTGAATTCCTTCAAGAACTGTTTTACATGTTTCAAAGGTCCAGATAAGTTCGAAGAATTGCGTAAAACTCAGAAGACCTAAAATATTGATTTACGCCAAGAATTGCAGAAGACACATTAGTACGAACGAAATGGTGATTTGTCCGCGAACTTGCCGAGATGAGTTAACAATACGAGCCGTATTGTTAACTCATTATAACTCATTACTCGTATTACCAACAATTCGTATATCCGCCGTTCGCCTCAAACGGTCTATCCGTCAGTGGAAAAGCCGATAGCAGTGACAGAGCCTTTAATGTGTGTTTAGATTCTAAAACATTGACAAAAATTTTACATAATGCACTTTTTAAGACGTAGTTCTTGAACCCGAATCCCAAATTAAATTAATTGAGAAACAATATTTCAAAAGCTATTTTTTTAAAACAGCGGTTTTGAGCTAGAGCAAACAGCTATTTTCCAATCACCTACTAAATTACGTCTTATTTAAATAACTTTCTAAATACACTTTCACATAACTTTTAAAACAATGTTATTTTCTTTCATGGAAATAAAATTCTGCGAATTTTGCAGTGAATTAAAAATATCACAATTCTCGGGATTCTAGCAGACGCTATTTGATGAATTAAGCAATAAGGGAAAAATAAGTAACTATAACTTCAAATTTCATAGGCGTCTCTTATTCTCAAAAGGTGGAAAGGAACCATCGGGGACGAGATGTGTCATTTCCATTAATTAATCCTTGAGTTTCTGGCAATGTAAATTGTGTGACAAATTAACACTGCTATGTAGTGTAATTTTTTTGTTCTCCTCCTTAACAAATAAAAAACCCGTCTCATTTCATTATATAACGTGAACCTTGCTAAATGTTGGTTTTAATTTCGCACACTTATTATTATTATTATTATATTATTATCATTATTGTTATTTTTATTCCTATACTCAACGATTTTGGCCGATCTCATTCACTTTACTTTTTTATATACTGTGATAGAGAAAATTGTGTAATACTGAAGGTAAAAGAGACAATCATTTGTCAGAAAAACACGTTTCCTGTGTACTAGAAACTAAAAATGTGAATTTTTCTTGCTATTGTACGTAGTATATAATTTTCGTATTAATACACTTACTGAGAATCAAAGTTTTGGGGATCCTTGATAAAAAAAATTCTGAAAATTTCTGTCCATCTGCTTCTCTATGGACAACAATAAACTGCATATCATCAAAATAAATATTTCCCCATTGTCTTAGAAGATGCCACAGACTTTCAATTTTAAATTAGATGTTTTAATTTTTGTTAGTACTTTACAAGAAGCCGCTAAGACATTTAGGAAATTTTCTGAAAAACTGTCCAAAATTTTTTATTTCATATTTGCTACAATTAAGGAAAGTACTCCTATAAAAATTGTGCGAATGCAATTTTTAGTAAAAGTCAGAAATTTTAAAAAATGCAAAAGTTCTGCTTTTTTGTGCGTTTGATTATTTACGATATTAGCGACATAACTAGATTGAGTACTATACGGAAACCACACTATAGGGAAGAACTTATAGCTTTTGGTAGCACTAACTGGTTGTTTTCGTGGTTTCTCAGATCTATGTCAGGTGAATGACGTAACGATACTACCTTAACAAAACGGGCCACAGACCGCGCAAGATCACATCTACCTCATTCATCCCCCCTCCTTCCTCTCTCTTCACTCTTACTCCCTGTTACATTCACTAGGGTTGCCATAAGGATAACAATTGAATTCCGGACATACGAAATATATTTCAAAGCATATTATTTATTTTTAAACAACTAAATAGAGTAACAAGTAAATCATATTACAATGAAATAGTATATCAAGTAAAGAACTAAATAGAAAATGAAGAAAAATTACTTTGTACACTTTCAAGAATAACAGGACCGAATTACTAGGACGAATTTTCCTGACTTTCTCAGATTATCCAGCTCATTTTCTCATTTTTCATGACAAAATTTGTGAAGTATTTCAGGGTATTTCAATAAAATATTAAATAAACCATGACTGTCATCGATATTAAAACATTACCAACATTATGATTGTAATTGCCTGAGCCTTTTCCCTTGGGCATTCTAGATTCTCTTGCACTAACACATTGTGAGAAAGACAGATGCACTTCAATTCAAACCTCACAATACATTTCTTTATCTGTTTTTCAGCTCTCTGATTACATCGTAAGAAGACAAAAATAACAATATTTGTTGAACAAAGGAATTGGCCGCTTGCATTCTCCTATGTAGTGCATAGTCCTGTGATGAAGTTAACAAGTAGTTCCAAAACAAAGTTTTTGGTAGGACTGTGTAGAGTTATGACAGAGTATAAAATTCAGGGGTCTTGGCAGAAACAAAGAAAAACCTGATGGGACAGCAGGACACATGTCAATAATTAAGGCATTCCACTTTTTCAGGATATATGGTTACCCTAACACTACCACACATGTCGAGTGATCAGCTAAAAGATGTATCGGCAGACCAGGAATTAAGAGCTTGCCCCGGCTGGGGAGGGAGGTAGTTGGAAGCACAATGGGACGTGTAAGCCAGCCCCGTAACTCATGCTCAAATGAGGAAGGGCGCCACCTCTAGAGATATGATGTGGCGTCATAGACTGCTCCCTGCTCTAGAGAGACGAGTCGCAAGGTATGGGGATGAGGGAGCCAAATATAGGCTACCGAACAAGGGCCACCCTTCAGGGAAATTCCAGAGGGTAGGGGCTTGTAGGTGCCTGTCACAAAAATGCAGCGTCGGTGGCGCTCGCCTCAAGACAGTACGTGGGGGACAGATGACGTAGGAGGTCATGTGACTTGGGCCTATATTAAGTTGCGTCGCAAAACCCCGGATCGGGTAAGGTTTTTCGGTTTCCTGGCGGCTAGACTGCAAAACTTGTCCGACCAAGTCTGGCGCGGAAGTGCTGCAGCAGATATTCGAGATTCGGATACGTTGAAGTATGCTCTATACTTCAGGTCAGATTGTCTGCCGAGGCACACCAGGTGCCGAGTTGCGAGACGGCCGAGTTGGCTAATTGCAGGCGCGGCCGCAAGGCGCGTGTTGGGAGAGGGGGGCTGCCGCGGGTAGCTCCTTCAAACGCTTTAAGAGTGAAGTCTGTAGAGATACTGTAAATATTTATTGTAAATAAATTGTATATACCCACTCGTGTCTGTTCCTTTGTGGCGTAGATCCCTAGTCACGAAGTTACAATAACATTCAATAGACTTACGGAGCACAGATAACACGTCCGGAAACACGAAACCATCGGCATCTTCATTATCATTATCGGGCATCTTCCGTCATCTTAATCTTTCAGTTATCAGCTGACGCTTCCTGCCCTGCAATTGAGCCTAGAGTCCCTTGACTCTAGGCTCAACGTCACAACTCCACAGTGGCTCATAAGCCCACTCCCTCCTACCCCTTGAGACTCATAGGCTCATGATAGCACTTGAACCCCTTTTTCAGGTAAATTAGTTTGATTGCGGCCAGAAAGCGCACACGTTGCGGCCATTCATCTCATCTCGAAACTTTTTCCTCCTGGCACGCAGGCGGCCACATTCTTACAACATTCAGGCCGGGAGAGGTCTGGAAAGAGTGGGATATTGAAGGTGATACAAGGTGATTGGGACAAACCCCTGTACGTCACAACACTAAAGCAATCATTCATTGCTGGAATTCGGACTCACCCTGACACTAAATTAGTGGGTTACATGGTATAACTGATAGCGAATCGGGCTGCAGTGCTCAAGTTTACGGGTTCAAACCCGATGGAAGCCGTGGAGTTTTAAGGGCGAAAAAATTCTTCGTACGCCTTCCTTCGGAGGGGAAGTAAAACCGGCTGTCTCATGTAGTAGATTTACTGCATGTAAAAGATCCTCAAGCCTGAAACTATACTCTGAGCTAAATTCAAATTGCCTGTTTCGTCGCCTGAGTAATACCGTCTTTTTCCACTGGATGGTGAAAAGTGTGCAGCGAAATTTACGTGGGCGGACAAAACAGCGGGTCTGATGGTCCGAGTCTCGCCACGTAAAATAAGACATTAACTGACTGAATAATCAAGCAGTGACTCAACATACCTTGCAGGAGGTGGTGGATGTTGAAGTGTGTGATCTCCAGGCGGCGCAGGCGAGGCAGCTGGTCGAGGCGCGGCTGGGAGCCTCTTCCTGGAGAGGAGGAGGCGTTGCCTCCTCGCACCACCAGTTCGCGCAGACCGCTGCCTGACAGACCGTTCAGCACCTGCGTACACGTCACACGCTGCACTATTACGGAGTTTTGTGCCTTGAAAAACGGAACATTTTACAACACTCTTCCCTACTACAACACGCTTTTTCTATATCCTACTAGAACACCACACCATTTTTCTTTTTACATTCTCATTTTAAGATTGTTCGGGGAATCATCTGTTGTCACTGCAGTGCTTCTGACCGGGAAGTCCTACGTTCGAGTCCCAAGCGTGGCAGGATTTTCGGCAGTAGCTAGATAGCTAGGACGTGTTCACTCGCTGTCTGTAGGATAATCCTAGCAGCCGACTGCTCTGACCGGTAGTTATCCGTGGTTTCTCCGATCAATATAAGGGCAATGCCAGAGCTAGCGTGGCAGGATTTTCGGCAGTAGCTAGATAGCTAGGACGTGTTCACTCGCTGTCTGTAGGATAATCTTCCTTGTCCTATCCTCACCCTTACACACACTTACACTAACATGCACTACACTACCACGTGCCGGGAACCGGAGCTTAGAGCTTGTCCCGGCTGGGCAGTGCCACGCTAGTGGGAGATACCAGGTTGGGGAAACCCCGCTAGCCGACGATAGGTCGACGCTGGATTTCGCCATTCAATGGGGGGAGAATACCGCCACCTCCCTTTATAAAAAAACATGCATTACACTTACAGGACTAACGATCCTAGTAGTTGACTTTCCCAGAATCACTAGCAATCAATCGACCATGAGGCAAAATATGTATGACGGTGTGGAGGAACTTACCCTAGGGTCGATGGTGAGTCCTTCGCCGGTTACGCTTAGTGTTTCCACCCACGCCGTGCCAGCCTGCAGTAGAGGCAAGGAGAAGTCCCAGAAGGAGGGGAAGTTGGGCGAGTACATCAGCGGTGGCATGAACAACACGTCTGACCGTACGAACACTTGATGATCACAATTCTTTTCTCTGCAAGTAATGTGCCAGACAATCTGTTAATATTTTATAATAATATTTCGTCATGCATCAAAATATTATTGTATTTGTTTATAAATGTTTCGCAAAGTTATTTCAGCTGTCCTATTATTGCGTATCTGCGTATTTCTTTTTCACATCTTTCGCAAATTTCGGTGCCTACAGACATTGCCCTTCTCCAGATGAGACGTTTTTTCTAGTTGCAGCCAACCATAATGCCTACCATAAAATGGTCAGCGAATACGAGTTTTTTCTTGAGCCCTTAACCGTAATTGCTCATTCTGTAATGAACAACAGAACCCAATATTTAGCAATTCCCTCCTCCACTGAGACTTATCACTCAGTACTCACCACTATCCCTATCCATCATGCAGAAGAGACCACGTCAGGCATTGTACTGCATACTTCTTCACTACTTTAGCACACCAGCTCATTGCATTTAGTCCTGTCTAAGAGGAAGAGTACTAGGCTAAACCTAGCTGATTGTGCGGGTCATAAATCTTTACGTCACGTGTCAAGTCTTACCCTCCACTGCTGACAGGTCACGTGAGTTCACGTAACGCTCTCGATTGCTATGACATGGCACAAAAGGATGCAATGAAACCGAAGGCTTCTGAGGCCGGAGTAAGTATTTAATTGACTTATATTATATATATATATATATATATATATATATATATATTGACTTGTGAATTGTTGGATTGACATGGTTCAGTATAAATACTTTTCACATGCTTTGGGACTGGCTTAAAGCTAACTTAATCTGAAACTAATCTAATCTACCTACTACTCCGGTGTAGGATGCTCATTCAGCACCTGCACTCAGCTTACATCGGAAAAAAATTGCAATAAGGCATGTACCGGATTCTATTACAGATTCATCTGATTGGCTGTCCGGGAAACGCTGCGTCCTAAGCACAGGTGCCAATGTTTCGGTCGCCATTCTGTGACTTTTCTCAGAGCGAAATGTCACACGTGAGTTTCCTTCCCGATGAGGAAGATCTAATGAAAGCAAAACCTTCCGCGGTAGCAGTTAATATCTACTTGGTTGTCCGTCAGGTGCAACGTAGGCGCAGATGCCAACGCCTCGGCCGCCATGCTCTGAGCTTCTTCAGCACGAAATGCCAGGAGTAAGTTTAAATCGTTCCTTCTGCAGAGGTTGGTCAAAAGGAAGCGAAGGCTTCCGCGGTCGGAGTCAGTATATACTTGACTCTACTTCCGCGTCATAGCTATAGGTGCCAACGTCCCTGCCATGATGATGCGACCTGGCGAAACCCATGCGCAGCCCATCTCGGCACTTTTCGCCCTGAGGAAGGTTGCAGCAAGACGGCCGAAACCGGGAGGTCCTAGGTTCGAGTCCTGACGGCGGCAGGATTTTCGACATTAGCTTTTCAGCTAGGTCGAATTCAGTCGCTGTCGGAACGGCGGCTGCTCTGATCGGTAGTTTTCCGTGGTTTCTCCGATAACACCAGGCGAATGCCGGAGTAACAACAAAGGGCCAGGTACCACGCGCGATCTGTCCTTCCTCTTCATTGTCCTATCCTCTCCTCTTACACACACACTTACACTAACATGCACCACACTCTCACATATTTCGGGAGATCGGTTGGGAGTTTGGAGCTTGTCCCGGCTGGGGTGGTGCCCCGCTGGTGGGAGAGTCCTGGTTAGGGGGAACCCCACTAGCTGACGGTACGTCTCGCCATCCAGCGGGGGAAGATCATCGCCATCTCCCGAAAAAAGCATGCACTACACTAACGGGACTAATGAACAAAGCAGCTGACGCGCCCGGAAACAAGAAAAAATCAATCAATCAAACGGCCGAAACGTTGTCATCTGTGCTTACGACGCTGCACCTCCCGAACATGGAAGTAGACACCGGCAAAAGGGCACGTAGTTCACGAGAACTATAAGCTCGGTCCCCACCTAACATCATGAACTGCGCCCGTAGCAGCTGGTGAGCAAACCCCGACCCTTTACACATTATGATGATGTGAGATTTCCCTCAACACGTAGTTCCCTCGCGTTCTATTTGTTAACGAGATCACGCATATAGAGCAAATAATCAACCAAGACCGTTAGTTCTCATTTTAGCCGCGTGTCGTTCAAAACTTATTTATCCATGAAGAACAAAATAAAAGATTGTTTATTTTTCTGGTGGCGAAAAAAATGGTTTAAGATTGCTCTGTAAGATCTACTTTACAAAATGCCAACTGTGGCGAAAGCGGAAATACATTTTCATTAGCATTCTAGAATCAATCAACTAAATCCACTTCTGAATTAAATTCAAGTAAAAAGTCAATAATAATAATAATAATAATAATAATAATAATAATAATAATAATAATAATAATAATTAAAAATACTTACTGAAAACTCCAACAGTTCCTATTCACAATGAGGATTCCTACTGAAAGATTACTAGCAAAAGTCATGTTCAGCGTTAGGAATTTCCCACTAAAAACACTCATTAAATGTCTCTTCTCAAGCGATGGCATGGCAATGCAGAAAGTTATAGTTAAGCGATTGTTCACTGTTTCCAATTCCTCTGTCACCGTGAAATTCTTGACTATGATAGAGTGTTTTTTAGAATGGGCGGGTAATATCTCAGTACAGGCAAAGTCCATCTGCTCTCCGTTAACTTTGCACGGCTCATTAAGGGGAACAAGTTCTGTGCCTGCAGTTTCAGCGCACGACAGAGTAGGAAGTTCTGCGGTTGGCAAAACTGGCAGGTGAAGCATCATGACAAATAAAAATGCTGTTCCTGGTATTTGAAACGTCATCATCACTATTCTGAAATTCCACAAGGCAGTCGATATTTGCCTTCTTATCGATATTTGTAGCGTCACAGGTTTTCCAAGTTTTCTTATCTGCGAACAAACAAAAACCATATAAATATAGATTCCATCTAGTAGTTCTACTATTAGGTCTATTATTTCTACATCTCAATACTGCGATTATTATATTTCACACGAAATATGTAATATATGATTCATTATGATCATCAAAAAGCGGCCCATATATGTATATGGTGGGAATGCGTGGCAGTTTTACCCGTCCGTACGTGCGCCTCTTGTATTTAATCGTATCGCGAAATCGCGATACGATTTCGCGATAATCGCGGTAATCGCGAAATGGCGAAATTTCATGTTTTCAGCTCAGCCTTTGAACAATCGTACCCTCCTCCCTTGACAGTGGTTCCATTCATTGCTCACCTTTGCTCAGGTGAGGGTCGCTTCCGTCTGGGAGAGGATACGTGTTACTTGCCGTTACAGCTTTACGAGATCAGAGTCTCAGATTGATTGATTGATTGATTAGTGATTCCGGACGCGTCAACTACCAGGGTCGTTAGTGCTGTATGTGTATTACATGTTTTTAATCGCAAGAGGTAGCGATGATCTGTCCCCGCTCGATAGCGAGATCCGGCACCGACCACCCGTCAGAACGCGGGGGTTTCCGCAACCAGGTATCTCCCACCATCGGGGAAAAGCCTCAGCCGGAACCAGCTCTAAGCTCCCGGCCGGTCTCCTGGCAGTGTGGATGTGTAGTGCATGTCAGTATGTGTGTGTAAATAAGTGTGACGATAGGACAAGAAAAGATCTCGCGCGGACCCGTGGCCCGTTTGTTAGGGTACTGCTCCGGTGTTCGCCTGGTATTGATCGGAGAAACCACGGAAAACTACTGATCGGAGCAGCCGACCGTTAAAATTATCCTCCAGACAGTGGCTTACTTGGACCTTGCTATATGGCTAGTGTGAAAATTCTGGCACCGTCGGGACTCGAACCTAGAACCTCCCGATTAGAGACACTGCAGCGACATCAGATGATTTCCTAAAGCATCTAAACCGGTTACAGGGTCACGAACCTTTTCGTTCCTTGCAAACTTTATCCATTCAGGTAAGCATGAATGTCGGTAGTCTTGAGCTGAATGAAGAAAATGGAAATATATAATAGTTCTTAAATACTATGATATTGTAATATTATCTGTGTTTACCCATTCTAAAAAGTACACCAGCAAAAATGTGTCAGAGGTGACTCTAGTTTTTCATTTTTCAATGAGAGATTTCAATAATTTGTTGACTTATTTACTTTAAAAATGTTTGATCGCTGATTACGGAATAATTATTCTAAAACTAAAAGCTCACTTGGATGTAATGAAGGCAAGCGTGCTTGAAATGATTCATGCTGTGTAATGTGCTGAGATTACTGTAACAGTTGTGATTTATTAATATTTGTTTCTTTTGTATAAGAGATGAATGCTGTTCCTGTCTATCAAATTAATCGCAGATTCTCACTCAACAATATTCATTTGAATTGGTTTGGACTTTTTCAAATGATGGCTGAAGCAAAAATATCGATTTTATAATATTATGTAACCGATGCCAATAATGCGAAAAATATGAGCAATTGTAGCACCGCTATATTTTAAATATAAAAATGCTAATGAATATCGGTCGTTCGTCATTTTTCGAAGCATTTTTCGGTCTATTCCAGAAAAAACTAAAGAAAAATGGAATAGCGGTTTTTGAGATTTTTTTAAATGTCGCATGCGTTATCAACCCATAAAATTTGAATTCAGATTACATTATGCGTAAGAAAAGACATTTAGTAAGTATAAAAGCCAGAAAAATCCTCTTTTTCTATACTGGCTCCTACAAAACGAGTTTTTTGTTGAAAAATCTGCTCTTCTTTCCAGTAGCATTTAATAATTTTCTCTATTGAAGAAGTAACGGTAAAATAAAATGGCATATGTATGGTAACATACATATGTCTGAAGTCAGTGACTGAAGATTTTCACGAGTCCGTTGTACTATATTCCATAAAGAAGAAGAAATATTATTCGACTATCAAAGATTGGATAGATCAATTACCTAGGCATGAAGTACAGTACAAATAGTAGTACAAGAAGATTTATTTTATGCAGTGACAAAATTGAAATATAAAATAACATAGAATGCACATGCTAACAATATGTACATTTTTAAGTAACACAATTTAAAACTCTATATTAAACTGAAAGCTTTTGTAGCTAAAATATATTGATTTTTTGAAACAATAAAGAATTGAATAAATTTTCGTTTCATAGTATAATTTATTTTACTCCTTACCTTATCTTTCCAGCAACCAGTGGATTCTTAGATGTTTTGCTTCCTTTAGAATGGCCTTGAGACCCTTCACAATCACCTTTCGGAACCAAACAATTGCTTGAAAATGGAGACTTGTAATGCAGCAACTTTCAACTCTTGCGGTAATTTTTAACCTTTACACGTCACACACACTCACACGCTTGTACTCCACACGTTAATAATGCTCGTAGCATTTAATTTACTAACTAATTGAACTATATTATCAATGTGTAATTATACTCTTATGCTATGGTTTAAGAGTTGCAAACACCGCTATCGAAGACTTCAGTCACATAGTGGCTACACAAATCTCTTCGTCGAACAGTAAATTCACGAGTGGTTTTCTCGGAGAAAAAAAAGCTGTACGTGCTGCTGCTTTGAGATACCGATCGACACTGATGTTCCTTTCTCGAGAGCATGTCTCACAGTCCAAGTAAACTAGATGCGACACAAAAGACTGAGAGGGCTATTGGCTGATGAGTCATGAGGGATAACGTGGTTGGATGAGTAATGTGCTGGCCTCCAGCCCTGTTCTCCCGGGCGGTATTGCTTTCACTTCAAGTACTTTTGACTGATAAAGATTAAGAACCTAGAGAAATGACGTAGAGGAGGAAACTTGGATAGCAATACAAAGTTAAACAACAATCGTGAAAACTAGTCGTTTGAAGTCTCTGGAGATTGTTACCTCATCTATCAAATCTAGATATATATATTGTTACCTCATCTATCAAATCTAGATATATATATGGCTGATTTAAATATGATTATAGTACAATACTTGTACAATACTAAACTTCTATGATAAAGAAATGTGAGATTTACATATCGTTGTGTTCTGACTGATTGTTCATCTGACCTTTTGTAGTTACACATGCTTTGAAAATAACTACTTTACAAACTTATTTATAAATAAGAAATGCCTTCCATGCGTAAAGTGAAATATTTGTACAATTAAAATTAACATTTAAAAAAACCTAATTTCATTTTAAAACTTTTTTTCTGCTGCTTTTATCCAGCCAACAGCTTGTTACCCATTGCGTCCCGATGGGACACATAATCGACCATACACTAGACACCAACACACTTGCGGGCTCCTCTGATCTGGGGTCAGCAGAACGCGAGGCCCTCCGCGACAACACATACAAAGACAAGGGATAAACAACCATGTCCAACGCGGGACTCGAACCCGCGACCCTTCGGACCGAAGCGCTGAGTCGGTACTCGCTCTTAGCCACCTCGGCCATCCAGGTCGGCATTTCGCAACTAACCTTTGCAAATAAAATAATACAAAATTGCAAAACTTTCACTGACTTATGTAGTTATCTACCCCTAAACAATTTTTTTTTCTAATATTGACAACCTTTGGTGACTTATTCTATTAAGGTAAAGCATTTCCATTTGCAAACTGATTTCTATTTTCCCTTTAACTTCTTCCTCCTCAGTAGCTGATTTCCCAGAAAGAGTGAATGTAACATCACAGTCGAGGACTACTGATAAACTCTATTCATACATTTTCGACAAATAGAGCAAATGAACTTGAGATTCTTGGGTGAATGCCTGACTTCTCTTGCATGAGAGCATTGTGTTACTATTGGAAGCCTCACTTTATTGATTTTAAAATACGAACATTCGACCTTGCCTGTTCATTTATGAAACAGATGTTTTTGTCACAACTGACATTCTCGAGGGCCCACCAATTTTTAAGCAATGTAGTAAGGTATTCATATCATTATAATATGACGAAGGGATCACATTAATAATCGTAACAGAGGGGGCAATGGCCAACCCCTGCAAATTTCAAAAGCGGCTCCGTTATCTTTTGTAACGAAATATTTCATTTCGTAAATATGTTAAGAGGAGAGGGTACCATGAAAAGGGTAAAATTATCGATTTATAGCTTTTGGGCTAAGTAAATTATTCATATCTTGCTCTTTCTAAATATATTAATATTTTTCTTCTAGGACACCTAGAAGTATCGTTAATTCTTATTTAAATGTCCTAGTGCGCATGAGTCATGTCCCCATTGTTGACACTGCAAATAAGTACGACTTTTTTTTGTCGTAATTTCAAACGGGATGTTGGGTTGAGTATTGAAACATGCTCTTATTCATACGTTGATATCATTGGTCTTTTCCGCTAAAGAAAATAATCAAAAAGAGTTTCCAGTAGAGCGGTGGCAAGTACAGACATTTTTCAAATGTTTTTTTACCGAAAATGTACTTATTTTGTAATTAATGTCCTTTGCTCCTCAGAAACTATAATTCATAATTTCACAAAATTTACAGGATATATTCTTTATAGTATGAGCAATTTTTTTATTAATTTACTTTTTGTTTAAATATTCTTCAACAGAAAAAAATATAAGAAGTGTTTGTCCAAAAATGGAAAAAATAAAACAAAAGTTATAATTAAAATCTAATTATTTTAAATCGACTCAATCTCTCAATGTCAAAGTAATAACAAAGATTCAATCGTTAAATGTACGAAATATCAAAATTTTCTACTGAATCATTTTCTAGAAATGGTACATCAGTAGTGGGAAATTTAACATGGGCGGTGAACACGGTACCCTCTGATTTTTAACCTGCTAAATTGGAGAATTGTTATACATTTGGAGAACATACTCTTCAAGTCATCTGTCAACCCTGTAAATAGCTCAATATAAAACCAATTGTATTACTGAACAAAAAGCCTTAAAATTTTAATTTTATTATACACATACTTGCATTATATTGTATTCATTTACAAGAAAATTATCTCCTATTTTAGTAAAAACTGGGAATGGAAGATGGGAAATGTAATTGCACTCTCCCTCTTATTTTAAGTTTTGCACATCTATGATCACAGTCGTTAAGATGACGCTACGAAAAACTCTTCAAAATCCAATAGTAATACTTCCACGTTATTTTAGATTTGACCAGCTCAGTTTATATAACTAATATCCTTAAACAAATTCAAATGTCAAGTAAAATCTTTTTTCCAGAATAACAGCTTCTGCTACTGCACTTCTGTTCCCCCAATATGTCATGTCATTTTTTTAAAAATAAAGAAAGCATTAAAACTGCAATTCTGAATATTGATAAAAATTGAATACAGTTACAAGTTTTTACTAATTAATTCAAAAAATCATCTAATTATTCTTCTAGTTTGATGTTACTTAGAGTGATTCATGGCAGATAGAACGTACGAAACTAACATTTATTTCCAAGAAAGGATGAGAAGTATGTTTTCTTTTCCATTGAGTTTATTACAGATCGGCAATTGAAGGAGAATTTTCCTCATCCAGCATACACAATTTCTTTACTCTTCTGATATCCCCTTGTCTTTGATATTGTCAGGGTTTAAGTGGCAAGATGGTCAGAGCGGGGCATTCTTCTCCACAATTTCAAACGACTCTGATTTCAAAGTTTTGTCAGAAATCTAATACACGGAGTACTTTAAAGTGATTAACAATATTTATCGTGAATACTTCAAGTATAATGTTGTAATGTTAACATAACTAGTTGTTAACTACGATATAGATTCTCGAATAATAATTACACAGCATGAACGTGTAACAACTAAGATATCAAATGGCTTGAAACAGTATACTTGATACTCCTTATGATTACTATTTTTTATGACAATTCCTTTATGATAATAAGATGTTGAGCCCGTTTTCTTCTTACATTACATACAAAATCAATACAAAATCTATCACAATCTGGTAGTAGAACAGTTAAATAAATACTTCTGATATTCATACATTGTTTTCATTACAGCGTCTCATCTATACAGATATACAGATAGCTTTGTCCGCTAAGGCGAATAGCGTCATTAGAACCACGTGTCAATTGTTTCGTTTATTTACTATTAAATCTTCCGATAACCAAACTTACATCACTCGTACACCTGAACTTACTCTTATCTTGGATCACGAGATAACCGTATTTGGAAAAGAGCACCTGCTTTAAAGGAAATCAACGCACTCTGATTAACCAAGGAACACAAACTGCTTGCTTGCAATAGACAACAATATTGTTTTCCATTGTGACATGTTTTATATAAAATTTGATTCTTACTTTTTCAACACCAAACAAAAATAATATCGTACCATTTAATATTTTTATGATCTACTATTACAAAATGTACAATACAAAAAGCTTATATAGCTTGAAATTGCTGGTCAGCTAATAAAGTAGAGGTATGTGATAACGCTTTAATTCCTTTATAAGAATTCCTTCTTTCATGGGCGATTAATACTTGGAAGTTCGAGTATTAATTCGAACATGATAACTCACAGAAGTGCGTTTGAGATTTCAGTAAGTAAATACTTAGGTTCAAAGAGTGTAAATGAGTATATATGACACCTTTCAAGCGCATTAACGAGCGATGCTTTAAACTTTGTGAGTGTCATTTACCCAACGACTTAGAATATTCTATCTCGTTGCATTTACCATGCACTAGAAAGCTGAAACTGTCCGACACCTTCATTTGTTTAAAAAGAAATTTGGAAGCAATTACATTTATATTAAAGATGGTTGCCAGACTGCTACATTGATACCTTTTCGCAAACAGCGTTTTGAGTATTATTTCACTTCTTGCAATACCACGTAAAATTCCCAGATGCATCCACTGAGCTTGTAGAAAAGTACTAGAATTTTGCGTATAAGTGAAAAACTTCTCATACATAACTTTCTCGCTACAACAATGCCCCCAAGAAACGAGATATCAAAACGAAAATTTTACAAGTTCAACAAGTACATAAAAATAATTTTAAAAACAAATGCAGTACTGCTGTAGAAAAATTATAAGCAAAAACGTATTTTTTATAAAGTTTTCAAAATTTTAGAGTACAATATTAGTTGTTTACGTCAAAAATATCGTAAAATATTAAAATATAAATACAAATAATAAATAAAATAAAAAACATAGTTTTAACCACATTGTTAAAATTCGAATGTGCTATAATATTCATTTGAACTTGCATGTTTGCCCTGTGGTATTACTGAAATAATATTTACATACAAATAAAACCTTTTTGTAACATGTAGTGCAACTTGCAAAGCAAACCACTTCAACAATGGGCATTTTTCCTCCTTGCTCGTTCAATCATTATTGTGATAGTGCATATGTGTGCTGTAGAGGTTAATAAAACGATGCTTTCATGTGCACAAACATTATTCCCTATCAGGATTTTTTTAAAAACATTTATATATAAAACTTCAAGTTCGTACTTCCTCGTAGGAAATGTATTGACTAAAAACTGTCCAAAAATGCAATAATTTTTAATTTTTTTATTTATCCATTTTCATAAAGTCCATACACTTGAACTTCAAATAAGCCCAAACAAAATTTAATGATACGCCTAACCACTTCCAGAGATTGAATAATCTGAAATAGAAAGTCAATTACACAATAACAACAGAGGCTCATGTTTTTCTTATCTCAAGAACGCTGCGCGTCAGGCAAGACGGAATAACACTACCAGGAAGTGGTAGTGTAGATACGGATTGGAGGTGCAGGCGAGGAGATGAGCGCAAGTGATATCGTTTTAAGAGTGACGCCTCTAAAAAAAATTAATTTGAAATTATATTATTGAAAAGTTATTTTCTTTAATATTGCAAGTTAAATGTAACGACACTTAAATAGAGATATCTGAAATTATTGTAAATGCTTAAAAATTTTCCTTAAATTAATTTTTTATACATTTTATCTGAGTGAAATTCTTCAGCCATTTATATATTATTTTATTTATTAACAAGTTTGAATGTACAGGAAATAGTTTTTAAAGAACCTAAAATTGTATTACAAAACTCATATATTGAAATAAATTTCTATTCTGAGGTCACAATTTGTGTCCTGTAGTTTATTTTCTTTCAAATTTTGTATAAATTCAATCCAGATACGTTTCTCGCTATATTTATTCTTCCACTTATTTCAGTACTTTCCAGTACTTTATTTCCCTTCTTTTTCTGCCAACTACTTTAAAGTGGAGTGTCGCAGGCCTGTCAAGTATTATCTCTGACAGATTCGCTTAGTTTCCTAAGGATGAGGGTCCGTTATATGAGTCAGCATCAACTGATTCACGTTCCACAACGCCCTTTTCTTCATTCGAAATTTTCCTTTCTGTTCTGAACGCCCACAATGGCGTTGGTGGTAATATTCCTTTCTGCAACATTGACGTAATTTTCCTTTCATCTAATTCATGAGGCAATTTGACTTCATCCCCTTCTTGTTCTAGAAGAGCGAGATGACATAATGAAGCAGAACAAAATCGTTAATACAAAATAAACAGCAAGCTAAATAATTCGTTAAAATAAAAATATTCACTCTTAATCCAACAAAATAAATGTTGTAAAAATGAATTAAAATAAATGTTATATTTTAAGGAAAACTCTATTGAAATACTTCCGAATCAGTTAAAAAAGATTCTCAGATTTTTTGTCAAAACATTCAGAAATAACTATTATTTTTTAATTATTTAATTGAAATTTGTTCTTAGGAAGCAGAAACGTATTCTTCTTTGGGAGCTTTTCCTATTTGAAAAATATTCTGTATACGAAGCGGAGGCGGATCCAGGGAAAAGCAGCATGGGGCAATGCCCCCCTCGAAAAGGTCTAGAGTTTTCGTTTGTTACCTACTTTTATTTGGCAAAATGGATTTAAATATTTTTTGTTTGAATGTATTTTTATTATAAATTATTTTAAAAGAATAATATTGTATAGTACCATATATATATTACAAAAATAATATTCAAAATAACAAATTTGTATTATTTAACAAAAATGTATGACGGCTCCCTTCAAAATGATCGGTTGAACCCGCACATGAAACAAAGCTTAGGTAACTTCACATAGAACCTTACTGAGATGCTAGCACTGTGCGAGAGATGACTGGAAGCGTCCAGTCACCGCCTTGCGGGTCCGATTTTTCGGTATTCCCCTTTCTAGCCCAACCCACGGGCGTAAGATTCTGAGAACCTTCTTCCGGCCCAACCGTCCGTTGTTCACCTTTGCTCGGGTGGGGTGGGGGTAGCTTTTGTCTGAACGACCGTCGGCGCGTCGCTACCTGGCTTAAAATAAAGGACCGTACTTCGAAAATTGGCACGTAAAGATAGCTCTACAAAGTATTTTGGAGATGGGAACGATATTTCAGTTCATGAGTATCTACCATAAGAGATGGGGCTAAAATGAGAGTGTCATAGTGGCCTAGGAAATAATGGTTTTACATGGTGCAAAATTTGGACGAAATAAAGAATAATATATCAACACAGAGTTTTAGGCTTTAGTTTTAACCTTAATTTCAGATTAGAAAACTGCCGAGGACACACGCGCTCAATAAGGCGCTCACTCGTAAATTATTCAGCACCAAAAGTTTCATTTTGTATTTTAGCAAAAAGCAAACTCCCAGAAAAATACAACATACTCCGAAGACGCAGTAAAACGTATTTCCACAAAAGCGGTACAACATATTTCCAAAAAAAGTACTGCATAGATACTTCCAAAACGTAATAAAACATACTCCGAAACGGCAATATCAGAACGAAGTTCCAATGCATCACAGAATGCAACTCGTTATTTGGAAGTTATCAAGTCATATATTTATACAACTTAAACAGAAATCGTAATCTACGCTGTTTGAAATAGGGTTTCATTTCATTTAAGAATGAGGAAAATCGAAATTAGTTACTTATTTTCTAGTAAGTTCCAAATCAGATCCTCTGAATTTTGCCAGCTGTTCAAACTCTGAAAACGCTGTATCTCGAAACACTCCACAATGTTACTACTTTGGATCGAAAAGTTCCGACCCCCCTCCTTTCTCCCCACCCCCTTCGGAAGTGCGAATTGCTCCCCCACGAACACCCTTCCCTTGTACTTTCCGTGCCCTCTTAATAGACGCGTTCCGTTTTTAAATTATAAATTAACCAAACCTCGTTTTCGGAATAAGTCGCGATATTCAATTTCGTAGGCGCCGGAGTGGCTCCCGCCGTCGCCCCCCTTCCCCTTCGCCACCTCGCCCCCCTCCACCGCTTCCGGCGGCGTGCGTCGTCGCGGGGAACCCCCGGTGTGTGGCGGAATCCGCCACTCGGGCCCCCCGCCGCGTTTTGCCGTGCGATTGGCAGGGGGCGGGGCCCCGCAGGAGGCCGTGCTCGGCGAGGGGCGGGAGGGGAGGAGGGGAAGGCGGATGCCGAGGGACGGCCAGCGGAGGTGGTGGTGGTGGTGGCGGTGCGGTAAGTGGCGAAAAGTGAGGGGGAGTCCCGAGGTACTCGCGAAGGGAGATGAAATAAGCCTGGAATAAGCCTCGCGATAGTTGCCAATGTTCTTTGATTGTTATTTCTAGGCAATTTTCGTCCGTATTGCAAAAAATTATGTCCATATTATTAAATTGGTCAAATATACTATTTCAAGATATACCAATCAATTAAGAAGTGAGGCTAATGACATGTTCTGATGGCGTAACCTATTTCATGTAATTCAACAAAATTACTTATTCTTTATTATTTTCGTGATTTCTTTGATAGGTAAAAATGCGACAAAATGAAAGGACATGTGAAGACGCATATGACGGGGATGACAGAGCGATAAATGGCGAAAAGTGAGGGGGAGTCCCGAGGTACTCACGAGGGGAGATAAAAATAAGCCTGGAATAAGCCTCGCGATAGTTGCCAATGTTCTTTGATTGTTATTTCTAAGCAATTTTCGATCATATTCGAAATCGTTAAATTGTTCAAAGATGCAAAAGATGAAATATTTTAAGAGGTATCTAATCAATAAGTGTGCCAAAGTGCCTCCCCCCATTTTCAACACGTTCTGATGGCGTAACTTATTTTATCTAATTCAACTATAATAGTTACTCTCTATTATTTTCGTGGTTTGCTTGTCAGGCAAAAATGCGACAGAATGAAAGGAGATCGGATATGACGATGGTGACGGAGTGATAAATGGCGGAAGCTGCTCCGAGGTACTCAGAAAGGAGAGATGAAATAAGTACCTAATGGGTTAGCTGATGGCGTTTTTGGTCAGCCATGCGCATGTTCGCGAATGACAGTAGGACGCCTCGTAAAAGATGCAGATGCAGACGTTTCGACCATTATTTTGTAGTCTTCTTCTGAGCCGAAGTCGGATTGCAACTGTGTTGCAAATATGCGCTATTATATTATTTCATGCGATATTATTATTATTATTATTATTATTATTATTATTATTATTATTATTATTATTAATATTATAACGGTCAGCGTACCGGACTGTTGTACCCGAGTTTGCGGGTTCAAACCCGATCGAAGCCGTGGATTTGAAGGGGCAAAAAATCTTTCGTCGCCTTCCTTCGCAGGGAAAGTAAAGCCGGCTGTCCCATGTAGTAGATTTACTGCATGTAAAAGATCCTCAAGCCTAAGAGAAGCCTGTGAGCTAAATTGAGATCCGCCTGTTTCATCGCCCAAGATAATACGTCCTTTCTCCGCTAGGTGGTGAAAGGAGCGTAGCGAAATTTGCGTGGTTAGACGGAAGAGCAGGCCTGATGGCCTGAGTCTCGCCACGTAAAATAAGGCATTACCTAACTAACTAAGCCTGCCGTACAAGCTCCCTTCTTGACGTAAGGGAGAGGGGGTAAGGGCCGTTCGACGGCTCGATAACCTTTCACCAAGGTGGACCGAGTCAGCAATCCAGAGGAGCTACATTTATGTCCGGAAGAAAAACAAGACTTTTCAGCATTTGCTGAATTTTCTCCCGAGACGAAGTTACATTTCCCGAAACGCCTGTAAGACCTTGTTGCATAAACAAGACTTCAAACACAATAAGCGACTCGCATCGTTAGGTATCATGCAAGCGATAAGAAGCAGGGATTGTCATAGAAACCCCTATAGACATTCCCACTCAAGATAACATTATTCCTTCTTCTAGAGTCAACATCATAAATGGATGTCATCTCTCTGACGCCCTGAGTCACAATAATTATTCCGCCCCTTCACAGCTTATTGTTAATAGAAATACAAATATTTTATTTCTACACAAGAATACGAGATAAACATAAGCTGACTTTTTAAAATGAGTTAGATACATGAGTAGAATGAGTTAGATACATGAGTACAATGAGTTAGATATATTATATGTGTATTATCACTAAAATGTTATATCTACAAGTGACTCTCTTTTGTGACCATCTGATTTGACATTATCTTGAGTGCTTTTGAAACGGCTTAATTTGAAACATTATATCATATTGAAAATCGTCTTTGTTTTTTTTTTGTGAAAAGTAAAAATTTAAATTTTTTAAAATTTTGTCACAAATAAACGTTTGATTGATAAATTGAGTATGGATTTTGTCAGAAATAAATATATTATTTCAAACTCCATACTCTTTGCGGTGTGGTCAATTTCAAAAAATATTTTCATCTATATGTTAGATGCTTTATTTTGTAGAAAAATAAAATAATAGACATAATGAAATGTCAGTTACTAATGAGATGAGAACTCAGTCAGGCCAAATAAAATAATGGTGGCCTTCACTAGCAAAAATGGATTCTAAAAACGACAACAGAAAATCATACTGACTGTGATTAAGAAAAATACTATCTCATAACACTGCAATAAATTAAGTATTAAAAAAATAGTCTTCACGAATACTGCAATAACATAGTATAATATAAACAGTACAACAGTTTTTTACATAACAACAATAAAAGAGAAGGAATCCATATAGCAACAGGTTAATAGCAAATATTTAATGGTGGGCGTACTCTTCATCGGAGCCATGCTGCTCCAGCAGTAAGCAGTGATGCACTGAGTATGAGAATATAGTCGGGCTAGCTTGAGAGTAAGTGGAAAAACACACAAAATGCATAATATAGCATTTTCAGTCCAAAACAAAACTGTTTCAATGATTTTGATATTTTCCGAATTCCTGGTTACCTAACAATTAAATGCCTGGAAACAATTGTTCAGTGAATCAATCTATTAAATCCCCTCCAGCGCGATCAGTACAGTGGCGCTACGCTCCGCGTTGCGTGGCACGGTATGGCGAGGCGAGTTGTAGTGTGGCGTGGCGTGACGTGGCGGGGCAGGGGCGGGGGTGGCAGGGTGTGGTGGGTTGGGTGGGCGGGATCGGGGGGGTGGCAGGGGCGGGGGACGGGCGCGTGGCGGAGAGTGGGGGGGGCGGGGGCGTGGCGGGGAGTGGATGGTGTGGGTAGGCGCAGATCGTGGGGAGGTTCGGTTCGGTTCGGTTTTTTCGTGTTTCCGGGCGCGTCAACGGCTTTGGTCATTATTCCCGTTAGTGTAGTGCATGCTTTCTCTCTCGTGAGATGGCGGTGATCTTCCCCCGCTGGATGGCGAATCCGGCGCCGACCTACCGTCGGCTGAGTGGGTTTCCCCTAACCAGGACTCTCCACCAGCGGGTACCGCCCCAGTCGGGACAAGCTCTACGCTCCCGACCGGTCTCCCGAAATATGTGGTAGTGTAGTGCATGTTAGTGTAAGTGTGTGTGTGTAAAGGGGAGAAGATAGGACAAGGAAGAGGAAGGACAGATCGCGCGCGGTCCGCGACCCGTTTGGTAGGGTACTGCTCCGGCATTCAGCTGGTGCTGATCGGAGAAACCACGGAAAACTACCGATCAGAGCAGCCGGCCACTAGAATTCTCCTCCAGACAGCGAAAGAATCGTGGGGAGGTGTGGCAGGGGCGTGGCGCGGGTGTTGAACGTGATGGGGCGGGGCGTGGTGGGTTGGGGGCGAGGCGGGGCGGGGCGGGGGTGCGGATCGTGGCGAGACGTGGCGGGGCGTGGCGGGGGGGGGGTGTGGCGGGAGTGGCGTGGCATGGCGTGGCGGGTCCGGGAGGGCGCGGATCGCGGGGAAGCGTGGCAGGGGCGTGGCGGGGGCGGTGCAAGAGGCGTGGGGAGGAGCGGCGCGGGGCGTGGCGGGGGCGGTGCAGGAGGCGCGGGGCGGGGCGGGGCGGGGCGGGGCGACGTCCGGCGGCGCGCGTCTCTTCCGCGCCCTAACAGCCTATTTGCGGCGCGCGGCGGGGCGCCGAGGGCGTCGCAATCCAATCACCCCCGCGCGCGCTCATCCAGTTACGCCGTCGCGACGCCTCGCCCAGAGCTGGCTCTGCCTCGGAATTCCGCGGCCGCCGCGGCGGTGGTGGTGGCAGTGGCGGAAGTGGGGTGGCCGGCGGAGGTGAAATTTACAGTTGGCGGCGGTGGGGGTGGGGGTGGTTGTAAAAGTCACAGTAATGGTGGTGGTAGTGGTGGAGATGGAGTTGGTAGTGAAGATGGAGATGGGTGGGAATGGTGCTGGTGGGTGAAGGTATTTGTGGTAGTATTGTTGGTAGTCGTGGAGGAGGCAATGGCATTGGTGATGGTGGTAGGGAGTGGGTGAGGACATGATAGTAACAATAGTGGTGGTGATGGGTTAATGTAATCGTGGTAGTGGTAGTAGGAAGTGTTTTTTCTTGCAGTAAATTGCATTTGTGAATCTGTAGTGCAGTCAGAATCCCCGTTTTGTTCGTACTTTATATCGAAAATAGTTTTCGGCAAAACGCCTGTTCATCTTTTTTGTGAACCACGATAGTGCCTAAGCTAAAGGTTTTTCATCAAATCGATATTCCGCAATCGATCTGACTGGGATTGCAAACCATCGAATTTGAAACGGGTTTTTTTATTTTTCAGAGCACATCGCATGAAGCCTCTAGATTTTGTTTTATCAATCCATGTTTTATCGGTCCTTGATTCCGAAAAATGGAATGATGGCAAAATGTATGTCCGTCTATGTGCTCTGTGCAGAACGCTAGCGGCTAAATCGTTTAGCTCATTTTCTCCAAAATAGTTTACTACCCTTGCCTCAGATGGCTTTGGTGTTCCAGTCAGCAAGCGAGCAGTTCAAAAGTAATAATTCCAACTCACCATTTTCACTTTATCTCTTATTTCTGGAGGTGCCAACTCCACTTCTGATTAATTAGACAATTTAGACTAAAGAATTGACCGCTTTTAAAAGTAAACACACGGAGGCCACATATGACACAAAATCACTTGCGTTTAAATCATAACGTCAGTCAAATGTTCCCTCTTCCACTGCGGTAGTCAAATAGGATCACAGTGAATTTACGGTTCAATTTCTTTTAAATAATATTCCACATAAAAATGACTAATCATGAAAGAAATCAAAACTAACAAGCATAATACAATATTAAATGCAATTTTAATGTACACAATCGAACGAAACATTTTCTAGAAAGATTCTCAATGATAAATTAAGTGTAAATACTTTGTTTGTAAACTTCCCTGTGATAGTCATGAACCTGTATCATAATGAAATCTGAATTGTAATGAGTATCATTATGCAACAGGTTGCACCCATCAAATGACAGAATTATATAATGGTAGTAGAAAAACAATAATATATAACAGTTGTGTGTTTTTAGAAGTCAAATTCACTACATGATACTTTGAATTGAATCGGTTTGATAAAATAAAAAACCTCAGTTCACATTAAAAATATGCGAATCATCCCGATAGCGTCTGTTACGTATATGGGAGATTTCCACACAAACTTGAAAGGAAAAAAATGTAGGAAGTTACAAAACTTGCGCTTTCTTCATACTTTGGCTCTCGTGTTGGTGATGAGGACAGACTATGGTATCTTTACCATTGTTGTGTGAACCGTACAAGAAACTTCAGATTGTAGTTGTATTGAAAACTCAAATCATTGCCATTCACTGTTTCAATGATGTGAAGAATTCCCACAAACTATTTTAAAGACTGCTTATGCATGACAAAAGTTTCTTGCGTGTCTAGAAAAACGAAACCACAACAAATATCCAGATATTCCTGTTTTACACAATGAGACCTGTGTCACCTCTGTTACCCCTGTGTCACAGAATGAGAAATTACGAGTGCCTGTGCCCCAGGAAGCATGATGCAAATGATGAAATTGAAGCCGTATTTCCTCCTTCACTTCCAAAGATCCAGACTATTTACCAGGAAAGTCTAACACTGGCCTGCACTTAGTAGAGCAGAAAGACCTACTTTTGGCATAGAACCAGAAATTATGAAAACAAATCTGAACTACTAGACTCCATATTACAGCTTAAAATTAAAGGTGGAAATGGAGTTTTGGAGACGCAGCTGTACTGTAACGTTAACGGAAAGAATCAGGAACGAAAATAGAAGAAGCAGCAAATGGGTGTCATGTCGGATATAATGGATACAATAGAAGAGATAAGATTACAATGGTATGGTATATCTTAGAAGAATACCGGAGGAAAGATGGCCATTAAAACTTGGAGGTGGCAGGTGCCAATGCACAGAAAGAGAGGTAGACCAGGACTCACGTGGTATGATGGTGTGCGATAGACAATGAGAGATCGTCACATCGAAGAAGATGATTGGCAAGATAGAAGAAGATGGAAGTTTGGGTGCGAGAGACGCCGCATGGTGTAGTTCCACTCGCAGAAGAAAGAAGGAAGCTACTTACTGCGGGGACAAAAAGAGTTTAGAGAAAGTCACGAGACCATTACCCAATATTTTGCAATGTACATCTTATTTTTGTGCAGGTATTTGGTGTTAATATGCAAGTTATGTGTTGTGTATAATCCAGATGAATAGCGTTTGTTTATAGATTCTTCAAATTCTAATTTCAAATCGCTGTTGCTTTATAATGGAAATATATTACCGTTACTTCCTTTGTTCTATTCTGTTGGCCTTAAAAAATATGAAAATATGTCTCAAAGTTTGAGTGTTTTAAAATATTAGCATCATAAAGTCAAATTACCACATAGTTCGAACTTACGCGCAGATTTATAATTTATTGTCTTAATGCTGGGTTTACAAGGTTTACTAAGGATTGTTGTGTTTATCGTGTTTGAGAGGAACATTATGTGGTGCAATATTGGAGAAGATGAAAGACTTCATTTCAGGGGAAAATAATATAAAAACAACGTTAGTAGTTCCACCTCACAAAATTCTCTTATCTCCCTTGCACATCAAACTAGGGTTGATGAAGAACTTCGTTAAATCCCTTTACAATGATGGTGATGCCTCTATTTATTTGATTGAAATATTTCCACGAATTAGTAAAGTAAAATTGAAGGAAGGAAGTTACATCGGCCCCCAAATCAAAAAACTCATGTTGGATGAATAGTTTGAAGAAACATTTCGAGACATTGTTAGGAGCTTGATAATCCTTTAAAGAGTAGTGCACGAATTTTTCGAGAAAAAGAAACAAGAGAATTATAAAACATTAGCCACAGATTTATTAGAAAGCTACAAAATGCGTAGTGTCGAATGTTTCTGAAAATTCGCTTTATTCTCTCCCATTATAATTTTTTCCATAATTTGGGTGATGTTTGTGATGACTGTAGTGAACGGTTTCATCAAGATATTCTTACAATAGATATGAGATACAAAGAGCGTAAGGTTCCTGCAAGGATATTATTGTCAGTTTCATGTAAAAGAGAGTAAACAGGAATACAAAAAAGAAGTTGCATGTCACAAAGCATTTAAAGCAATAGGAAAGGAAGTCCTCCTTCCAAGATAATTCAATATTATTCCATTAATATTTGTATTCCGTTTTTAACTTGTTCTAACCTCATACGAAGTATGATCATAACGTTTTTGACAATGCGGAAATTATTTTAGAATTTTGTTTATTTCAAATACTAAATACCTTCATATCTTTTTAATTATGCGTGATAAAATACTTTTTTATAATCATTTTCAAAATCTGCGTGTTTGTTTCCTTTGAAATCACTTACTCTCATTCTGGAGGTATTTTTTCCCTTGTGTTATTTTGTATTCTGTCGCCATCCAGGTATCTCCTACCAGCGGTGCACCGCTGAAACAAGACCTAAGCTCCCGGCTAGTCTCCTGGCATGTGTGGAAGTGCAATGCAATTGAATGTGTGTGTAAGTTAGTAAGGGATGTAGATAGAACAAGAAAGATGAAGGAAAGATCGCGTGCAATCTGTGGCTCGTTTCTTAGAGTACTGCTTCGCCTGAGATTGATCGTAGAAACTATGATAAACTACCAATCAGAGTAACCGACTATTAGATTTGTTCTTCAAATAGCGGTCGATTTCGTTCTAGCGAATTAGCTAGTGATATCTTGTCAGTTGCCACATCGATTAACCGATTTTTAATATACAGATTTATTTTATAACATATTCATTCTTTTTAAATTCCTCTTAAATGTGAATTTTGCCAATAGGTCAGCGATCAGTCACATTTAACCTGTATTAAGCGGCAACCGGTGACGATTTTGATCTGCAATGGAATAAGAAGCAGAAGTAGGGTGTTTATTACTGTTGATTCAATTTCTTCCTGAGACGGGATTCATAATCAGATTACTTAAAAGAATGATATCCAGATACGCTTATCTTGCGAGGGGATAACTTTTTTATTTCAAAAACGTGCAGTTGATTTTAATAAATGAATTTTTCATTAAATAACAGGCATCGCCACTTCCACTACAACGTTCTCATGATGTTTTCAACCTCCTGTATCCCCTCCAATCCCACAGAAACTATTCGTTTTATGTACTTAAATATATTTCAAAGGAAACGTTCTTTACTTCACAGTAGTTAAAACCCAGCCCTGACGTGAGGTTCCTATAACCTCATCAATTTGATTAAGAGACCACTTTTGATTAAGAAGCCATATTTCACACTCCACATTTCCACTCATTCACTCAAGCATTTTAACAGTTTGTTAGTCATTAACTAAAATCACCATTTAGTGCCCTACATACACTTTATTCACGTAATGATACAAAACAATATTTTACAATGCAATACAATAATTATGAAAGTAGTGAAAGAAAATATGCTTCTTTGAGCAGGAAGTGAACAAGAGTTATTATAAAGTAAATCTCGCAGCAACATATAAGACTCTCGATGCAGAATCTTCAAAGAGAAGTAATATCCAAAAAATTATATTGTGTCACTAAATGATTTCAACGGCTTGTTGGCCACTGACCATAACCAACATTAAATTGTCTTATAAACTCTTTTTCATACAATACAAAGCAAGATCTTACAACGCAATATACAACAGTCATAAAAGGGAATTCAAGTATTGAAAGAGTAATTAATATACTTCTTTGAGCAGGAAGAGAACAAGATTTTCCTATTAGAAAGTCAATCTCGCAGCACCGCAGATATGTCATGACGCACACGCACCATCTCCACACAATGTTCACGTGCCGCACTGGTATTTTAATGCTGGGGAATCACTTTGCCGGGTCCTTGTTTTGTGCGTTAAACATTTCCTCATGAGTCAACGTGCGTTAACGCGTCCTGTTGCACCTCATCTTCTGCTCCCATCGGGGACTGTTTTTTCCCATCCAAACGATGCTGCGAGTGTGTTTGCTGATTCAGTGGATCTGTTCGGTCGGTCCAGCGATAGATAATCACGCATATATGGATGGTTGCCAAGTTCCACCCGGAAAAGCAGGACAGTTTTTCAGACTTCTCGGAATTGCAAGAACATGAATGTATGTATTTGGCATCTTAGGGTCGTTTGGATCCGTCTTTTGCCATCTAGCAGAGTTCCCACGCCTGGGACCTGTATTTATTTATTTATTATCCACGTTTGGAGTAAAGGAGATATGTGGTGAGCCTGATGAATCCCCAACACCGTATCTAGCTTAGCTGCCCTGCCTGAGCTTTTTCGTTCGTCACACTGCTCTAGAAACAGACTGTATATGAAACCTAGAGTTTCATTTTTGCCCCTGCTGGGATTCGAACCCGAGACCGCCCAAATGAAGAAATTTTAAAACTTAACAAAGTCATAATTCTTCTATCTTGAATGAATATTCCTTAAATTACAACGGTCTCATTTCAAATCTTTTAATTTACTAGCTCCTCTACACTTGCAGACCCCCCTTCTTTATGGGCTTCCACTTTCTCCACTCCATGATCCGGCGGCCGCCGCATTCCGAGCTAATTTCTTCCCTGTTTTGTTTAATGAGGCTTGGGTAGTAAGTAATTTTCATGTATACCTTATATTTCTTTTTATCCTTCCATACTTTTTGTTATCTTATTTTTCTTTTCCATGTTATAGATCCAATGGAAAAGATCCAATGGAATAGATCCAGTAGGAAAAAGCGTTTCCCGAAAGTTAATAATGAGATGTTTTACTAAACATAAAAACTGCTATTGTTGTAGTTATTTATTACCTAACTTACATTATGGAGTACCATAAGATTTCTGCTACCGCCACTGAATTTAATGTTATTGTTCTTACACAAAATAAAAACACTTCAAGGCTTCAAACCAACACAGTATACAAGGAATAATAGAGGCAAAATATAAAGTAAAAACGAGGCAGAACACACACACACACACATCGATGACCGATAACACAAAGGCGTCGTCAACAATAACAATAAAGAAAACGGTGAATAAGACGACGAAGCAGGAAATGAGATGAAGACAATGAAGGTTAATTGGGAGGCTATCCTTCGAGGTCTCTCCAAGCAGAAATCCTTGTCCGTTCAGCACAGGTCCGTTGTCCTCGCCTGATCTCTCGGCGAATTGGCACGGCAGAGACTTTAATTGGGGCACCCGCCACCGGTTCTTGAAACAGAAACCTCCTCCTCCACATCAATCACCCACCACAGGCACAGTTGGCTCCAAACTTCAGAAGAGGTACAAAGATGGAACATGAGTTTTGAAGATATCAAGAAAAAAATGTAATAATAAAATAATAAAAAAAGAGCGAGTACTTTAATAGCTTTTTACGACATAAGTAGTGTTTGACATTTTATACACCTTGTAAAATTTCAGTGTACTTTAATTTTCATTTAATTTTTTTTTCTTACGAAAGACTGATGTTGATAGGAGGTAACTTTGAAGTACTATCGTAAAGTTTTATGATTGATTTTTTCCTGTTTCCGGGATCGTCAACTACTTCGGTCATTAGTCCCGTTAATGTAGTGCGTTTTTCTCGGGAGATGGCGGTGATCTTCCCCGGGGAAACCGGCCTACGTCCGCTGTGGGTTTCCCCAACCTCTCTCTAGATGGTGGTAGTGTAGTGCATGTTAGTGTAAGCGTGTGTGTGGAAGGGGAGAGGATAGGGCAAGGAAGAGGCAGGAAAGATCGCGCTCGGTCCGTGGCCCGTTTGGTAGGGTACTGCTCCGGCATTCGTCTGATGTTGATCGGAGAAACCAAATATACATACAAATAAACCATACAAATGCATCCAACTTTACTCAACATGCCTTAAAATTCTATCAAACGTTTACAAAGTGAAATTGTTAAGAAAGTATGCAAAATAGGAAGCAAACTATCAGTTGGTAACAATATCTGGTGTCTAGCAACAAATCTTGTGAATGTCAGACAAAGTAAAATCTTTGTTCATTTAGTGAGCATAAAACAGTTTGATAGACCATGTTACCTGACAAATTGAGGATGAAATACAAAAATATGTCTACGCACTGTCTTCAGTCCGGAAAGGATTTGTTGCAATGGAAGCTAAAAAGGGATGTAAACTTGCAACACAAGTCACTCAGCAAGACTTGGGGTAAAAAAGTGGATAAAATACATGAACAGGTTTTTGTATTCTTTATATTTCAGTGTGTGTAGTATGATTCAGATGTTTTCGTAGATTAAGATAGTTAAAATATATCCAGGAAAACATACCTACTTTATTTCATTGCAATTGCCACAACTGGACGTAACTTACGCTTCACGCAACCTCATAACATTGATTAAGCTCTATAAACGGAAGAGATGACACAGAACGTCAACTGATGCCACTGAAGTGCCTCTGCCTGGGAGGACCAAGGGTTCGAGTCCCGGCGGTATCAGGATTTTCGACACTAGCTATACATAGCTAGGTTGAGTTCAGTCGCTGTCTGGAAGAGAATTCTAGCGATCGGCTGTTCAGATCGGTAGTTTTACGTGGTTTTTCCGATCAACTCCAGGCAAATGTTGGAGTAGTACCCAAACGGGCCACAGACCCCGCGCGATCTTTCCTTCATCTTCCTTGACCTTTCCTGATCCTTACATACACCTACATTTTCTTGCACTAGACTACCACATTTGTTGGGAGAGAGCTTGTTCCAACTGGTGGGCGGCGCCCAGCTGGTGAGAGACCCATGATTGGGCGAAACCGCAAATAGACGTAGGTCGGCCCCGGATAACGGCAGCCAACGGGCGAATATCACCCGTCATCTCCCGCGATAAAAGCCTAAACTACACTTACCGGACCAATGACCAAGCAGATGACGCGCCCGGAATCACTATTCCACCAATCACCCAATCTGTAAACGACCATTTTTATCCGGAACTGTTAGTGACTGCGTAAGGCAAGTTTCACTACAGTTAACTTTCAAGCCCCTCGTCCTCAGATGGCTGACAAATTCACGCCCCCCACAACGATCCTTTGCGCACCCCTGACCGGAAAGGCAGGCGGGCGGGGACGAGGGGAGCGCGCTCGGGGCAGACGGAGGGGGCGGAGGGGAGGTCATGATATTAGCCCTGCGAATCGGCGCGGCGTGCGGCGGTGGTGCTCATAACTTGGCCGCCGAGGGGGCGGGGCAGCAGAAGTCACTTTGGCGTAACGAACTCGATGAGATTACGACTCTGCATCTCTTCACGTGCACCGGCATTTGCCTGCGCTTCGCGGGGAGAAAATCGCTTTGCTTTGAAGCCCTCCAGGATGGGGTGGGGTGGGGACAAACATGGACGTGTAGTGGAAGACATATTAACGCACGAGTCGGTGCTTTGCGGTGTGGCAATAACATATCAATCCCTACGCATTGCAAACTGGCCCAAATAACGTTCCGGTTTTGATTTCAGTTAATAATATATTTTTTTATAAGTATCAGTTTTTGATAACAGTTTTGATTTTGTAACTTTTCAAACGGTGTTGGTTCACTTTTATTAATAGTTTTGAAATTAATCAATGATTACGCTAAACAACTTCGATGTATTAAAGTTTTGATGTTTCGTTTCCCATTCAAGGCAAACGATTCTTTCCCATTCAAGGCAAACGAGGTTTTGATAATTTAAAATTAAAACGAGATAAAGAATAACTCAGCCATCAGTTGTTTACACATTGCATGAAATATCCTAATGAAACCCAACCTGACAAGTTACACAATATTAATCAGATATTGAAAACCCCAGACCGTTCCATTCGGTTCCGGTCCCAACAATATGTTTAAAGAAATAATAGTTTCGGTGGTGCTCTCGCATATGAAAATATTATTAACAGATACTGAGTTATAAACTTATTTCTACAGTACCTAAGTACCTAGATTTAGGGATATGAGAGCTTCATGGTGGCTTACTAAACCCAAATTTGCGTGTTCAAACTAATGATGCTAAAACAGCACGTACTTTCTCGCGCGTACTTTCATGCAAAATTACGCCAAAAGTACTCAAATGTTCGAAAAATAGCACGCAATCTTATTTCAAAATCTATTTTTAGGAAACGTATTTCATTAGGGATAAAAATCTCTATCTTCATAGTTGTAGTCGTAGGAAGAAGTCGAAAAAATTTTGAATTTTTGCAATTTTCAAAAATTCCAGATTATCAACGAAAATGAGACCTTCACCATTCATGCTCTTTACACTATCCAAGAACAAAATTTAATCAAAAACGATGGAGCAATTTTTTTGAAAATGCAGAAAAAGTCCCAAATTCTTCACCTAAAGAATCCTCCAAAATTAAAATATCGGATTCACATTTAAGGGTCCGTAACATCAACCAGATCGATTAGAGAATATTAGTTATGGATAAAATCAGCTGAACGGTTTAGCCGCTAGCTGAACGGTTTTCCCGCATCATTACATAGCTTTCTCTCTACTGCGCAAGCGGTAGCGAGAAAGTAAACTGTCTGAGAGAGGGAGATATCGAGTGCGACAAATCGTCACATTTGTGATAGGTAAAAGAATCATGGTTAAATGACGAGTAAAAGGAAGTGTTTCGGCAATCTCCATTCTAATTAGAAACAAAATTTGCTCATTAAGAAACACCGCAAATAAGAGTGACCTCATCGTAAAGATCAATGGGACTAACCTGGGCTATAAATTATACATACATACATACATTTATTTGAACTGCAATTGGGTATGACCCGGTGGCAGTTAAATAATAATAATTACAATAATAATAACAATATTAATATGAATAATAATAAATGAGTACAGTACAAGCCGAACATGCAATAATCATAATATCACTAATATTAAGTATTATAACCAATATTTCCAATAATTAATGTCGTGATTCTAAAATTTAATACAAGCTACATAAATATTGGCTTTTTTTTAAAAATTCATTGATCGTGTTCACTACACTTAACTGCACTGCACTGCATTACACTACACTACACTACACTACATTACACTGATTTGGCTTCGGACACTTAGAGGAAAAGCTTTGAAAATTGCTGCGGGTAAACTGTTCCAATCTTTAATTGTTCTGTTACAAAAGGAAAATATCCTCCAAATTATGTAGAATTATGTAGAAATTATTTACAAACATTTTTACTGTTTGTTCAATTTCCTGTTCTCGACCGTACAGCCATTTACTGGCCTCCACACGAGGATGTACCGACTGCATCCCGCGATCATCATTTCCTAAGCTTCAAAAATTCGTAGCGAAACTCCATCTTGTTCTGCTTCCCCCTTAGAATAAGGACTGATTTCTAGGTTTCCCCTGGTCTGCTTAGAATCAAACTGTTTGATTATAATTTATCCACATCTCTCTGTTTTAAGAAGTATTTGTATGTTCTTTTAGAGATCTGCCAACATTCAAAACTATCGCTTAAATATTTGTGGAAACAAAACAAGAAATCACCCACCACGAGGATATTGAACGCCAGCCACACCACATTCGCGACAGGAGAATTACTCTATGGAAAATCCACGACTCCAACGTGCGAATTCTATGGGACGTCTCCCGTGCTTTACCACCATTAGCTTTACTTTGGTTGTACGTACAATGAGGATTCCAAAAGACGAGTCTCATGAAGGTCCTCTGCGTAGGCATATCTTGCCGTCACATGGTATTTCCCGCCTTGCCACCGGTTACGTCATCGCTTGTCTTCAAATGTTACAATTCACTGGAAGCAAGTGATGGCAATCTTTTAGATCTGGCTGGTATTCTGCGGACCACCCTAGTATCTTTGTGTTAGTGTGGGGGTTGTGACGATGTTGTCCTGTAAATGGTAAAAGTCGTCATCTTTATTTTGAGTATTATTTAAGCAAGGGGAGTTATTACTAAAATGGTTATTTTTATATTCGCTTGAGAGCGCCTGAAAGGTAGTAATAAAAGTTTCATGAATCTGTTTTTGTTTCAAAATGCAGAAAAAATTACTTCCAAAATGCTCCAAGTGGCTATCTGTTGAGTTTTCAAAAACCTTCATTGAAAGTCATTTCAAGCACTTCTACTCACAAATGTAATGATGTATAAAATCGATGGAAATGTGCATATTAATGGCGTGACAGACATTTAAAAAAAGATAGTCTAATTTTTGAAAAAACAAAAGAATACACCAAAAATACTTTATGTCATATTAAACAGTGCAAATAGCACGATCAATTGGAAAAATTTGAAGATAAAATTTGGGGACATTTTTGAGAAAATGGGGATTCAGCGTTTCTGAAAATGCAGAATAATGAGATCAGTTTTACAGAAAACTTGAGTTCTCGAGAAACTTTATTTGACATTATTTAAAGCACATGTACTTATAAATCTAATAATGTGAAGACATTGTCTTTCAGGTAAATATTTACGACGTGAGAGACAAGTGAAAACATTTCATTTTTGTAATTTTTGGAAAAACAACAACAAAAGAATAGAGCAATATGGCGTTTATGTCATCGGAAGGGTTGCATTTAATATTACTCCTATACAAAATTAAAGAAAATATTTGGAGCCATTTGTGGGAAAATCTTGTTTTTGTTATTTGTTAAAATTCCAAATATTTTTCCATTCTCTTGTACGAAAACCACTAAAATTTTCAAAAAAGTCTAAATGGCCTAAATGAAAGAACTGTTTATGGGCAACACATTTCATTTGAAGGAAAAATCTCTCCTTTCAATTTTATAGTTGCAGGAAGAGACAAAAAACTCAAACTTTTGCAGCTTTCGAAAATTAAGAGTTAACCGTGAAAATCGGACATATGCCACCTTTATAAGTGTATTTTACTCCATTCTTACAAAAAAAATTCAGAAAAGATTTGGAGCCGTTTTTCAGAAAATTATGAAAATGTCCAGGGGTCTTCACGTAAAGTACTCCCGATTTTTTAAAATGTTTTTCACAATCCCCACGCTTTAACTAGAGCCAGATCAACTGAGGATTCTTCAATTTGGGAAAGATGGTACGAATGGTTTAGGCGCTAGTGGGGTTCACAGATGGACGGACAGTTGGGCGGACAGACGGGCAGTCGGACAGAGGGACAGACGGACGTTTTGCTTTCAATTGGCTTTTCGGCATCAAGGACCCACCAAACAGGGATTCCGGCTTCCCCACATGTTAGAGGATTTTTTCTGTTAATTTAGCAATTGGATTTATGGACATTCTCGTTATCAGGGCCCGGGAATGAACTTTTTTCTGCACAAAATTCACCGTTTTTTCGTGCAGCATTACATAACTTTCTCTATACTACGTATATTACTCCGTACATACGTACGTATACGAGAAAGTAAAATGTTTTGACTGTTCGTTAGGGGGATAGCGGATTACGTTCTTCATAAATCACTATAGGTTTGCCATCACAACAAATATACCTACATATTCACGGTTCGTTCTGCCAACCTTCATAACACAAGTAAGTATTAGTATTCAGTGCTGTTTGTCGTTCCAACATGAACCAGAACGTGAGCTGGATAACTGTAACAACTATTGTGAGAAATGAGGCAGCTACTGTACTGTGGTGTCGTGATCATAGACTTGTTCCCACTGAAATGCTTTGTCCTTTTTGTGGGCCATTGAAACTCAGAGTGTCGCACACCCAAAGTGCCAAGTACACACCACACACATGGCTAAAAATGGCAGATGAGTACTCACCTGCTATGAAATGATTTTTCTTATTTATTTATTTATTTATTTATTTATTTATTTATTTATTTATTTATTTATTTATTTATTTATTTATTTATTTATTTATTTATTTATTTATTTATTTATTTATTTATTTATTTATTTATTTATTTATTTATTTATTTATTTATTTATTTATTTATTTATTTATTTATTTATTTATTTATTTATTTATTTATTTATTTATTTATTTATTTATTTATTTTTTATTTATTACGGCCGATATCATAAATACTGAATTTGATTGATTACAAACGCCTCGGTTTACAAACTTCAACGACACATAGAATTTGCAACCTGTAGTCCTAAAGATGTTTATAACAATTTCGATTGAGCAGAAAGCGAATTCTACGCGCCTGGGCGACCGAATCTGGCTTCCGCGCGACTCCACTCTGCCAACGCCCTCGGAGGGGCGTCGGAGCCCCGAGGGCACAGGCGTCTCTAAGGGCTGCTGCTGCTGCTGCAGTATTAAAAGCCGCAGTGACCCCACCGTGTATGAATGCGTCAGTCGCAAGGGGTTGTTCTGGTTGGGGCGGAGGGTTTGGCGAGTGCCGACCCCCGAGGCGGGCGGGGGTGGTGCGGGGGTATTGGGGTGGTGAGGGCGGAGGAGGGAAAAACAAGTAGCAGGGGTAGCCCTAGCAGCCACGTTTGAGTCGGATCGTACCTTCAAATTCTGTAATGGTGCGCTACATGATTGGTGATTATGTGATAACACGAACGTGAGATGTAACCTGCTATATTTGGGTTTTTATAATATGGCGCGTGAGGGCCTTGTCTTCATGATGGAATAGGGCACGACGTTTTGCGTCTTTCTCGGTCGTGCCGCTAGATGTCACATGTTGGCGACCTATCAAATAGTAATGCAGATCACGCGACATCTAGCGGGACGACGAGAAAGACGCAAAAGGCCGTGCCATATTCCATCGTGAAGACAGGGCCCTCACGCGCATGATATAAAAACCAAAGTATATGTCTTTGCAGCTTCGGCGGTGTATCGAACTAATGCCAAAGAGTGCGGGTTAAAATTTGATCGAATCGGAGGATTTTTAAAGGTGAAACACTCCTTCGTACGCTCTTCTTTGGAAGGGAAGTAAATCCGGCCCTCCAATGTTGTAGATTTACTTCACTTAAAAGATCCCTAAACCTAAAGAAGCCTGCACGGTAAATTCTAATAGCCTTGTTTTTCGTCGCCAGAATGGTTCCCTCTTTCTCTGCTAGATGGCGAAAGAAGCGTAGCAGCGTGATCAGGCGGAAGAGCTTGATGACCCGAACATGGCCACGTAAGATAAGGCATATTTGATTAATTAAACATTTTGGTTTAAGAGTATGAAATGGGTTACATAAAAATGAAAGCCGGAAACCAAATATGAACCACAAATCTATGCATTAACCCGCCAAGTTCATTACTATCACCGTTGCTATCATCCTGAAAATTGCATACCAATTCAGAAGTGTGGTGGACGTACAAACTGAAAACCGCAAATGCGATTACAAACTGCAGTGAACTGCACAATCTAATATTATACATAACAGGTAGTACGTTGTGAGTTCCCTTCTCTGGAATCGTCAGAGTTGGTCACGTACGTCTCCGCCAGACTGTGTTTGATGTGGACATTTAAAAAAACATATTTTTTTACTATTAATATTTGGGAGTTTTTTTTCTCCCTTTCAAAAATTCAAAATTTAAGTAGTATATGATTTAGTGTAGGGACACAGAATTTTGAAAATGTGCACACAATTCACTTTTCCCCATAGCACGTCATACGCAGTTTTTAACTGTTTTTTTGACGTAAAATAATAAAAAAATACATAGCATTTACAAACAGGCACGGTACATGTGCAGTTATCAAGGACTTCCAGTACTCAAGCAACACCTTATTCGCGGAGAGAGATTTAATAGTTCATCTGGAAAAGAGAAGTTAACATATTAATACGTTTTAGAAACAATATTGTAGATATGATGGGTGCAGTAGATGAAATAAATATTACGTTTCAAATTAAACATTTAAAAAACTCTAAAATTAATTTATTTCACCATGAACTATATTAGCGGATACTAAAGGGTCGATCATCAGGCAAGTTTACAATGTAATCATAATAGTAAATTACATATATTACAAACCATTTCAATATAAAAATTTTGTATTTCACAAGTTTACGACGAGAGAAGTGTCGGTAAGCTCCGTTTCCCTTTCCTTTTACTTTTCTAACAGGTTCCTCGGAATTATTTTACGAAATTCTCAACAAATGTATCAACAAATTTCTTGAAAAACACTGAGGAAACTACTGAGGAAATAATTACAAAATATTGCTATCAAGTAAACATGGTGGAAGGAGACCATTACGACAGACATACGTAAAGTTAATTGTTAATAATTATTAGCCATTAACTACTAAGCTGGTATAGTAGGCTAGACAGTGCAATAAAGGAAATATTCCGTACGTAATTGTACATGCGAACCACGGCGACAAGGTGAATATGCAGACACTAGCTGAATGTGACGTCATCGACACTGTAAACTGTTTTAAAATAATTTTAATGTGTTGAAAGTTCTCAATGTCATTCATTTCTTTGTTCAAATAACATCTTACAGTATATGGCATTGGACTTACGAATGAATTGTAGTAGCTAATAACGTTATACTCCCATTCAAATATTCGCAACATGCCTTGCGTGTTACCTCCATACGGAATATGAACTGGTAATATTGCAATTTCAAAATTATAATCTCGTAAACAATATTTGAAGATGTGCATGATGCGAAGCGTTAGAATTCACACATTAAAGATCACCTGTAAGCTGTTCGTCAGATTTATTATCTAATCTTGTTATATGATCATTGTCAATTAGTTCTGAAAATTTTCTTCTCTGGATTTGCTTAACACTTCTACATTTTTGTCTCATAATTTTTGAAGAGTTTAAAACTCTACAGACTCAGTCTGATTTGTGTTTACTTCTACTTCTGAAAACGTATTGTAGGTGCATCTATATAAATATTAAAAGATGACTGTTTTGGGTGTTTCTATGAATCAGGTGTTTGATAAGATTAACAAGAATAAATTGTTATTAATTACAAAACATGAAAAACATTCATTTTAAAATCAAGTGACGGACGCGCGGACACTCGCAGTTACTCAAATACTAATAGCAATTTTATCTACCAAAAGATGTTTTATGCCTCTAGGTATTTCTTCCAACGTACCCAGACGGAACAAGCTCTAAGCTCTCGACAGTGCAGTGCGTATAACTGTGTGTCTGAGTGAGTCTGTGTGTGTTTGTGTGTGTGTCTGTGAGAGAAGGAGTGCGTGAAAGGGGAAACGAGTGAAGGATAAGTAAAAAAATGATTTTTCGCTGCTCGTGGCCCGTTTGTTAGAATGCTTCTCCGTCATTCGTCAGCTATTCATCGGAGAAACCATGTCATATCACCGATTTGTATAGTCACGCATTAAGTTCTACCTCCAAACTAGTTGATTTCGATCCAGATAACAAGGAAATGTCGATTAATTGATTGATTTTTTCGTGTTTCCGGGCGCGTCGACAGGTTGGGTCATTGGTCTCCTAAGTGTAGTGCATGTTTTTTTCTCGGGAGATGGCGGTGATCGTCCCCCTCGGAATGGCGAGATCCCGCGCCGACCTACCGTCGATTAGTGGGGTTTCCCCCTAACCAGGACTCTCCCACCAGCGGGGCACCACCCCAGCCGGGACAAGCTCTAAGCTCCCGACCGGTCTCTCGGAATATGTGATAGTGTAGTGCATGTTAGTGTAAGTTTGTGTGTAAGGGGAGAGGATAGGACAAGGAAGAGGAAGGATAGATCGCGCGCGGTCCGTGGCCCGTTTGATAGGGTACTGCTCCGGCATTCGCCTGGTATTAATCGAAGAAACCACGGAAAACTACCGATCAGAGCAGCCCGCCACTAGAATTCTTCTCCAGACAGCGACTGAATTCGACCTATCTGAAAAGCTAGTGTCGAAAATCCTGCCGCTGTGGGGAGTGGGAACCTAGGACCTCCCGGTCAGATGTACTGCAGTGACATCAGTTGATGCACTGAGCTACTGCTCCTGGCAAAGAAATGTCGTCGCCGGCGTCTCGTTCTGTGCTGTTTACTGCTGGAGAAGAGAGTTATTGCTCCATCGGAGGGCGGAGGCGGGGTCAGGGTAGTCACCTGTCCTACTTTTATTACCGACGGCCCGGATCTCGGCGGAGGTCAATTTAGTTTTAAAGGATATACTACGACCAGCATTAATGATGCGGGTTGTGGCATACTGGAAACTAGACACTAATGCAAATGTACAGAATCTCAGAAAGCTTACGCGCAAAATTCAATATTTATTCTGACAGATCAGATGTGATAAAGGGATGGATGGCAATATTCACCTTGGCTTGCGGTGGACCTGTGCAAGATGGTCTTATAACTACTCTTAGCGCCTGAGGCTGTGAAATGAAGCAATCTTAGTTTATGTGATATGATACAAAGTATCTGTGGATAAGTGTGTCCTGTTAATGAATATTGCGGCACGATATTGTGGCCACAACATTGTAGCACGAGCCCTGGAGTTAAATATTGAAAAACGTCGGAAAATTGGTATGATTCAGATATTAATTTGTACTCTGATCAAATACTATGATCCGAAATATCCATAATAAATTACGTGATCGTGAATATATCTACTATGAATATTGTTATAAATAATTTTTGATATAAATGTAATACTAGTAGTTTATGCAATTGGTTTATAATGTTAAGCTTAAGTGCATGAGTACATTTTGAAAACGAGCAACGTTAGAAGCGAATTTTCAAATTTATATTAATGCAATAAAGGAATAGTATGAACGCGTTGCATTCAAAAAAATTTTTAAAAAAATTTAAAAATTCCGTTCTCCGCTCCTCCCCATTCGCAACCATTGGCTGAATGTGCGATGACGCAAGGATTCGTGCCGTAAAATCTAATACTTCATCATTTGTGCATAATTCCATTAGCTAATAAATATGCAATACTCTGGAAAGTACAACCAACAGAAGAACAACCACTACAAATCAAAATCCCACCCATCATTGTATCAAACGTCTTTAACTTTCATAATATCATTGCCGATTGCAACATATTGTTAAAAGTGACTTTTCTACAAAACAATCAAGAATACAGTGAAAATCACATTTAGAACAATAGAGGACTTTCGTAACTACAGGACTTTTTGTGAATCAAATAGTATCCAATTTCATTCTTATCGTGACCCAACGATTCAAACTACCTCTGTTGTAATTAAAGACATTCCTATAGGTTATACTAATGAAGAAATATTTATGGAATTACAACGACTACAAATTCCAGTTATAAAAGTTTATCGCATGTTTAATAAAAAACGAAAACCTATTGAAATCTATTCAGTAGATCTTTTAAAATATCAAGAAACATCAAAAATATTCAAATCAGAAAAACGTTTTCATACTATAGTTAAAATGCAAACAAAAATGTCTCATAAATGTAAAAGATGTCAGCAATTTGGCCATACGCAAGAAAATTGTCATTTAGCCCCGCGGTGTGTACGCTGTTTACAAGATCACTACACAAATTGTTCTCTACTTAAAACAACTCCTCAATGCGTTAATTGTGGTAGTAATCACACAACAAATGATAAAGTTTGCAAAACGTATAAAGACTTACTTCTTTGTAATAAAAAGCGTTCCTTCAATTAAACTCACTTCAAACATTGTTATTACCAATCCTAATTTAAATGCTCAAAATTTCCCTTCATTGCCGACTACCTCTCATCTATCTCAAATTATTACTAAAAATCACCCTCACTTACCCGACATCAGCTAGTAAAAATTTATACTTTAATACCAATACCCATACATCCTTCCACAAACGCCATGTAGCATTTGAGGCAATTTCTTCACATTATTATATTTTTTATTACATGTTCTTTAAATAATGTCAAATAAATTTCTGGAAAACTTAAGATTTCTATAACAATGAGCTCAAAATTCGCAATAATTGTAATCTGAAACAATAAGAAATGCAACACTTTCTCAAACATGGCTCCAAATTTTTCTTCAAATTTTTCTAATGAATAGTGCTAATTGCACTGTTTAATGCGATGTAAAGTTCATTTTGGTGTATTCGTTTGTTGTTTTTTTCAAAAACTACACAAATGTAATTTCTTGAAATACCTCTCGCGCCGTTAATATGAATATTTCCATCCATTTGAGTGCATTATTCGATTTGTGAGTAAAAGTGCTTCAAACGACTTCAAATTAAGTTTTCAAAAACTCAATAGATTCCTGTGAAAAAGAATTTCAAATTTCGCATTACAGTAATTCTTAATTGCCATTTTCTTAAGAACCGCTTGAAATTTTTCAGTGAAAATTTTTAATTAGGACGAGTTTTTACTCTTCTTTAATATTTTTGAAGTGATAATTCGTTTGTACTATTAGGAAAGCGAAAAGTTAAGAAAATATCAAAAAAGTACTTTGGGCGACGATAGATGGCACCTTGCCAGAGAATGGAGGATGACCTTAAATCCAGACCACTCCAAGGAAATCAGAAAACTTTAAAAGAGAAATTTTGTGCCATTGTAGCTCCTCTAGCTTTAATAAAATATAGTCATTTCAAAGCATTGGAAAATCAAATTTATTTCACACGTTTTATTATTTTTTTACATATCTGAGAAACCACGGGTCATATACTGTTGGTACCAATCTTTTATTGTAATACGGAGCTTTACTTTCTGGCTAAAAAGAATAACAGCACAATGTTTGAGGAAACAATATCTAAAAGTCTCGTATAGTGAATTAACAGAATCATGTATTTAAACATATACCCACTGTAACAGCACAGAGTAGCATGCGCCATTTCAAATTTAGTCGTTCAGCAGCGGAGAATATAAATGTGTATATAGGATCGCGTCTCGCTGTGCAAAAATCTGTGGATTTCGCTACTCAGGAATTGTGCAGAAACGGTGGAAATGCTCGTGTGGCCAGGTATATAGTCTGGCGAGGGGTGCAGTTCGCAATTATTCCTAGCGAAGAGAGGGTGAAGCGCCGGGACGTCAGGAGTAAGGTAAGCCGACGATTAGTGACGCCGGGCCCTAAGTCACGGAGCATTTTTTTTACATGTTTCCCCTCCACAGTAACCCTGAGGGGGCGGGAATTTATTTAGTTACTGGTGTACAAATTATGCTGCTGCCTTGCGGCTTAAGCAGCTAAGGGAGAGGTAAAGAAAACGCTAATATTAACTAAGCTAACTTAATTCTAGCTTAAATCTAACTTAATAATTATGTTGTAGCACTTTGGCATACTTAATTCACACGAAAAATGTTATTGTTATTTTTTCTCTCTTAATTCTAAATGTTTTTGTGTGGTTTCTATGTGGTTCTTTTACTAGTGTATTTTTCGTTCACGCATCATTCATTCATTATATACATAACCATTCATTCACTATATACATAACCATTCATTCCCACAGCACTGCACTGACTTCTGTTCGCCACGGCACTGACTTGGCTCAGTGTCCGTGGCGCTCAGGCCCATTGGGAGGTGTGGCAGGAGGGGCGCGTCGTCGCGTTGCCCACGCGTGCCTCGGCCGAGAGCGAGTCTTCCCCTCCGCGTTCGGCTGCCTCCGCTTGCTCGCACAAGGTAGCAAGCGAGTCATGAGGCAGCGCACGGAAGGTGAAGGCGACTTGTTTCGGTCCTTTCCGTAGATAGGACCGATGTGTGTCGCTGTTCGCCCCTCGGCCGGTGTCGCGCAGGATGCGCGGCGCCTTCGGCCCCAGCGCCTTTGCAAGCGTCGTAGCCGAGCGCCTTCGAAGCTCCGGCAAGAATTGTTTTTTACGCCCAGAACTCCAAACACGTCGGTTTTTCTAGGGTATCTGTTGGGTGGGGGTGGGGAGAGGTGCGGAAGCGCCGCGAGACGCGCTGCACGGTTTTCCGCCGAGCGAATCGGACGGAGGGTGGAGGAACACGGAGCATTTCGGAAGGGTGGCTTCAGGTGGCGCCAGCTGAGGGTGTGAGACAAGTCACGTCGAACGGAAAATAAATTAAAAAGAATTTTATATAATTTTATATAATTGTTGATAATCATCATCACTATCACCGCCACCACAACAATTTATTCCCCTTCACCTTGTTTATACTTCCACAGAGTACTCACTAAACTAGCACTAGTTTTGTCTAGTTGTCAAAATATATCACAATACCCGAATGAGCTATAATGAAATCAATGTGAATAATATATCTACAATACTAACATCTACAACATTGTGGTGTATAATAATATATATGAGGAGTGGTCGAGCAAAATAATAGAGTAGTTGATCTAAGTGTCAAAGGTTCAGATTTGCTTTCTTCATCTCAAAGTGATGCAATTTCTAAGGACAAGGCAGAGCTATTACAACTTTTCCATTTCTTTACAATCTGCTACCAAACGCGACCCTTTTGTATTCATCGTCTGTTATTCACCGACAGATTTTTCCTGTTTCCCACAATTCTTATTTTCGTTACTTAGATCAATTATATATCAACAATTTCACCAAAATCGTGATATTACGACCATATTTTACGAATTGGAGGGGGTTAGCTGTGACTTGTCCTTTTACTGTCTCATGTCTATTACTTGTATTATTTGCTTTATGTCATCTCAGTAACTCTGGTTTTGAAAGGTCGGTTTCCTATATCATATCAGAATGGAAATGATCTCTTTATTAACCTGCCACAGGAGTGAAATGGGAAGGCCGAGTTACGGGAGGTAGTTTTCGGGTTATCTGGGACGGGGACTGCGTCGTTACCGCATGCGATGACCGGGTTGGGGAAGGCCCAGCGTTTTCTGGGGGGGCCGTTGAGAACTCAGGCTTTAAAGATGAGCGTTGTGGTTTTGTTTTGGGAGTATTGCTCTTTTTTTGGGATGCCTTTCTTTGGGATGCCTGTGAGGGAGTTTTCTTGGTTGGGGGGGATTTAGTGGTGGGAATTTTGGGAGTTGTTCTTCCTTTGTCTTCGTGACGGCGGTTTGCGCGTTGCTGTGATTCTCTTTTTTCACGAAGACCACTGAGCTCCAATTCCTCCCTGGGACCTTTTCCTTCCTCTTCAAGAGCCATTTCTGCGTTGGTAACGTCATTCTCTTCTAGTCGGTAAGGTAGGGAACGACCTGTTGACGAAGTGTAAAGATACGTTATTATTAGGACTTTTCCACTCTGAAATTTGCATCAATGGTGTGCAGAACCAATATTCACTTATTCTCTTGCTTTGTTTGTTAACTCAGTTACGTTATTTGCACCTAAGGAGTACTGTGTGACCATCCGTATCGGCACAAACGTTCATAAATAAGAAGCAGAATGGCAAATTTAAATGCAAAAAAATAAAAACGCAGAATTTATTTATATGTTATACGTTAAAAACAGTTTTTATATTAGCTGGTTTATTTATTTATTTATTTATTTATTTTTATTTATTTATTTTATTTTTATTTATTTATTTATTTTACGTCAAAAAACAGTTAAAAACTGCGTATGACGTGCTATGGGGAAAAGTGAATTGTGTGCACATTTTCAAAATTCTGTGATCCCTACACTAAGTCATATACTACTTAAATTTTGAATTTTGAAAGGGAGAAAAAAAACTCCCATGTAGTAAAATCTATTTTCAAGGATAAATAAGCAATAAATTTTGAATTTTGAAAGGGAAAAAAAAAAAAACTCCCATGTAATAAAATCTATTTTCAAGGATAAATAAGCAATAAATTTTGGCTCTTATTACTTCCTGCCACGACAACATGGAAACGATAATTTGAAGAATTGTGTTTCCCACTGAATTCTAGAAGACGTGCACAGAAAATGAAGTTACATTTATCAGTGGTTCATCTTTTAACATCAAGATGACAATATTTTCAATTACAAACGTACATGTTAAGTTGTAAGTTTGTTTTAAAGTAAAGAATTTGGAATATTGAAAATTATGTATTAGCCCACTTTTATGTTTATTAATAATAAAGTATCATTAATTATTTTAAATTAATGTAATTTTTTGTTTAAAATAGTAATCGTATTATTTTGAATCTATTTGAAACAATGTGTTATCAGTGAGTAAAATTAAGCCTTTTTTGCGTAAGTTTACAATTTAAAAAAAGTTTAACAATCTGAAAGTAGAAATTTTTACTGAAGTTTGGTATCCCAGCAATCTAGCATGTGTATAATGTTCAGATTTTTATCTGGTCCCCAAACAGAGATATTACAGTGGAAAGTTTGGAAAAAAATCCAAAACTCCAATTGTTAAGGGGATATAATTTTCAAAAGGTACGTTATTTACCGATGATATTTTACAAACATTAACTATACTGTTATGTGTAAAAGCACAGAAAACTTAAGGCTGTGATTCTATTCCTTCTATGAGAAATTTCAGAAAATCGAATTTCGTTCATTCACGTTCCCTAGATTCGGTTGCAAATGTTTCCCAAATAAAAACAAAGAAGAGAGATAAATAATATTTCGATTTGTAGGCCAGAGAATACTTGATTTTTATGAGAGAACTGCTTTTTATTTTAAGAGAGATGGTTTTTATTCTATAATGGTAGTACCCAGAGCAGCGTAATTTAGAAAAAGTAAATGTCTAGAGACGCGAAAAATGGCGCACGGCGTAAAACAAAAATGGCCCCATTTGTAAACCAGGTACAATTAAAAAAATTAAAGATGGTTTTGAACAGCTAAAATATATGGAAATTTATGTACAAAGTATGATTTTGTTTTCGAGATGGTCGAGGGACCAATGTATTCAATTCTAGACCACTTAAAATGGATTGACTCAAATGAAATTTCAGATTATATCTATCTATCTATTATATCTATATCTATATATCTATATATCTGTATATCTGTATATCTATCTCTCTATTATATCTATACTATCTATCTATCTATCTATCTATCTATATATCTATATATCTATATATCTATATATCTATATATCTATATATCTATATATCTATATATCTATATATCTATATATATATATATATATATATATATATATATATATATAGAGAGAGAGAGAGAGAGAGATATTACGACTAATGTCTGAATATGACAAATCGCGAATTTACCGGTAAATGTTGAGTTTATTTAACTAGAAGTGCCACAACACGTACTTTCTCGCAACAGTAACGTTATACGATTGTTATACAACAGTTACGTAAAATTATAATATCGCAATTTCTGTCCGTATTAACACATCTCAGACGGCACTTATAAAAATAAATTTGCAGTTTTCGAAAAAACAGATGTTACGTAAGAAAATACGATGAATACGATGCTTAGACAACAAAGTAAATGTTTAACAATTCAACAAAGTAATGCGTATAAACCTCTTAGTCACACAATTTTAATAAAACAGTAAATAATTTTAGTAAAACAGTAACACCCTACTATCTAGATCAATATTGTCTCATTAGTATTAACTATCTCATCTGTAAGCTTATAAATAATTACCATTATCGGGATTTGAAGGCTTCAATTTGCTGAAACTGAAAGGCGCTGCCTGTTCCCAAGGAAAGACACTGGCAAAACGATCTTCAAGAGCTGTATTATCCAGTTCATGCTTTGCGAACGGCAAAGTAGAGCACGTACTTGCAAGAAGAAATACAGCCACCAGCAAACCACAGGCCTTCATTGCGACACCTGTTAGATCTTGTGAGAGACAGACGGTGGTTGTGTGATGCCCACCGGTCTCACACTGGCTCTTTTCGTGCAGATTCGCAGCTTTATACTAACTTCGGGACTGCAAAAATAAAGAAACAAATCACCTTTAACGATGCCCCCTCCATGATATTATTGACCTATCCGTGCCCTTATTTGAATGAGCATTAAATGTCAAGTAGACCCGAGGATTTACAAGCCGCGTTGGTTAAAAATCTCCCACCTTGAAATTGTATATATTAGCATTGTATGTATTTGCAGAGAAATTCCCCGAAATATTTAATGAATGGAAATGACCACACTCCATATTACTCAGAGGATCAATGACACAGTACATTAAACACTTGGGAATCCCTTTCTCGAATACTCTACGCTAAACCGGTTTACCGAGTCATCGCGCTTTGCGAAGTTGTCTACGTTTTGTTTTTTCTTTCCTGTTTATTTTCCGCACGTTCAAAGTATTCTGAGAAAATGCGAGTTTGCACAAGAACGTTTTCAATTTTGCAGTAAAGAGAACTTAAGACTCCTCTCCTGAAACACTGAATGTAAAAGTAAGTGCTCTGAGAGAAAAATTAAAATATGGCTTAAAAAGTATTATAGAAAGGTATCAGGTCCTTTTTGCTCATTCTCATTAGAACATTTGGAGCTGTTTTTAAGAAAATGTTCCTGGGAGATGTGGCTCAGTGCATCAACTGATGTCACTGTAGTGCCTCTGGCCGGAGGGTCCGAGGTTCGAGTCCCGACGGCAGCAGGATGTTTGACACTAGCTTGTCAGCTATGTCGAATTGAATCGCTGTCTAGATGAGAATTCTAGCGGTCAGCTGCTCTGATGTGTAGTTTTCCATGGTTTCTCCGATTAACACCAGTCGAATTCTGGAGCAGTACCCTAACAAACGGGTCATGAACTGCACGCAATCTCTTTCCTGTCCTATCATCACCACTCACACACTAACATGCACTACACCGTCACACATGCTGGAAGACCTGTCGGAGCATTAAAGCTTGCCCTCTCTGGGACGGTGCCCCGCAGGTGGGAGATACCTGGTTGGGGAAAATCACGCAAGTCGACGATAGGTCGACCCGGATCTCGCCATCAAGAGGGGAAGATCACCGCTACCTTTCGATGAAAAGGCATGCACTACACTTTCGGGACTAATAACTTCCGTAGTTGAAGCACCTGGAATCACTAACAATCAATCAATCGTTAAGAAAATGATGTTCGAGTGTTTCTGAAAATGAGAATTTTGATGCTCGTTTTCACCCAAAACCTTCAAGTTATCAAGAACCTTCAGAATAAATAATTTCAAGCACTTGTTCTCAAAATCCAGTAATGTTGCATTGATATACTATTGTATTAAAAAAGGGAAGAAAATTTAGTTTCCTGGAATATGCACTGAAGAAAATGTAAGATGAGAATGGGTGACTGCTCCTAATGACTCCTTGTAATATGGAATGCTTCAAAAGTCACCAATAAAAGAAATGTTTGCTGTCTCACTATCTTAAAATATCTGAGAGAGAATTCGTTCATGATGCTTGTGTAAATGGTCATTCAGTAAATGATTTAGTCAAACATTTACTCTGGAAAGCTGTATTTTTGTTAAGTTTTTCAAAAAAATGATAGATTATCAAACAAATTGCAGAAGATTAAATATTTTCTAGTAAATTCATCAGTTGTATTCTCAATAAATAGGTTATAATATACTGTATTGAAAACCAATGTTTATTGAAAAATGTACTTAAAAGAACTTTAATCATGAATTGATAATTTTTAATACAAAAGGAGTGAAAACGGGTTTCCTGGCGTTGAAAATGCTGTGGAAATTGTAAGCGAGGAATGACCGACGCTCTCCATGACTACTTACGGTGACGTCACGAAAGAGTGAACAGGCTTTATAACTCTAGGAGGTGGTGAGCCAGCCGTCACACCGGAGCCAGCCGTCACACCGGAGCCAGCCGTCACACCGGAGCCAGCCGTCACACTGGAGCCAGCCGTCACACGGAGCCAGCCGTCCGGAGCCAGCCGTCACACCGGAGCCAGCCGTCACACGGAGCCAGCCGTCACACCGGAGCTAGCCGTCACACCGGAGCCAGCCGTCACACTGGAGCCAGCCGTCACACTGGAGCCAGCCGTCACACCGGAGCCAGCCGTCACACTGGAGCCAGCCGTCACACCGGAGCCAGCCGTCACACTGGAGCCAGCCGTCACACCGGAGCCAGCCGTCATACCGGAGCCAGCCGTCACACCGGAGCCAGCCGTCACACCGGAGCCAGCCGTCACACTGGAGCCAGCCGTCACACCGGAGCCAGCCGTCACACTGGAGCCAGCCGTCACACCGGAGCCAGCCGTCACACCGGAGTCAGCCGTCACACCGAAGCCAGCCGTCACACCGGAGCCAGCCGTCACACCGGAGCCAGCCGTCACACTGGAGCCAGCCGTCACACCGGAGCCAGCCGTCACACTGGAGCCAGCCGTCACACCGGAGCCAGCCGTCACACCGGAGCCAGCCGTCACCCGGGGCCAGCCGTCACCCCGGAGCCAGCCGTCACACCGGAGCCAGCCGTCACACCGGAGCCAGCCGTCACACCGGAGCCAGCCGTCACACCGGGGCCAGCCGTCACACCGGAGCCAGCCGTCACACCGGAGCCAGCCGTCACACCGGAGTCAGCCGTCACACCGGAGCTAGCCGTCACACCGGAGTCAGCCGTCACACCGGAGCCAGCCGTCACACCGGAGCCAGCCGTCACACTGGAGCCAGCCGTCACACCGGAGCCAGCCGTCACACGGAGCCAGCCGTCACACCGGAGCCAGCCGTCACACTGGAGCCAGCCGTCACACCGGAGCCAGCCGTCACACCGGAGCCAGCCGTCACACCGGAGTCAGCCGTCACACCGAAGCCAGCCGTCACACTGGGGCCAGCCGTCACACCGGAGCCAGCCGTCACACGGAGCCAGACGTCACACCGGAGTCAGCCGTCACACTGGAGCTAGCCGTCACACCGGAGTCAGCCGTCACACCGGAGCCAGCCGTCACACCGGAGCCAGCCGTCACACTGGAGCCAGTCGTCACACCGGAGTCAGCCGTCACACCGGAGCCAGCCGTCACACCGGAGCCAGCCGTCACACCGGAGCCAGCCGTCACACCGGAGCCAGCCGTCACACCGGAGCCAGCCGTCACACCGGAGCCAGCCGTCACACCGGAGCCAGCCGTCACACCGGGGCAGCCGTCACACCGGAGCCAGCCGTCACACCGGAGCCAGCCGTCACACTGGAGCCAGCCGTCACACCGGAGCCAGCCGTCACACCGAGTCAGCCGTCACACGAAGCCAGCCGTCACACGGGGCCAGCCGTCACACCGGAGCCAGCCGTCACACCGGAGCCAGCCGTCACACCGGAGTCAGCCGTCACACCGGAGCTAGCCGTCACACCGGAGTCTAGCCGTCACACCGGAGCCAGCCGTCACACCGGAGCCAGCCGTCACACTGGAGCCAGCCGTCACACCGGAGCCAGCCGTCACACCGGAGCCAGCCGTCACACTGGAGCCAGCCGTCACACCGGAGCCAGCCGTCACACCGAGCCAGCCGTCACACTGGAGCCAACCGTCACACTGGAGCCAGCCGTCACACCGGAGTCAGCCGTCACACGAAGCTAGCCGTCACACTGGGGCCAGCCGTCACACCGGAGCCAGCCGTCCCACCGGAGCCAGCCGTCACACCGGAGCCAGCCGTCACACCGGAGCCAGCCGTCACACCGGAGCCAGCCGTCACACTGGAGCCAGCCGTCACACCGGAGCCAGCCGTCACACTGGAGCCAGTCGTCACACCGGAGCCAGCCGTCACACCGGAGCCAGCCGTCACACCGGAGCCAGCCGTCACACTGGAGCCAGCCGTCACACCGGAGCCAGCCGTCACACCGGAGCCAGCCGTCACACCGGAGTCAGCCGTCACACGGAGCCAGCCGTCACACCGGAGCCAGCCGTCACACCGGAGCCAGCCGTCACACCGGAGCCAGCCGTCACACCGGAGCCAGCCGTCACACCGGAGCCAGCCGTCACACTGGAGCCAGCCGTCACACCGGAGCCAGCCGTCACAGATTGAGGAGCCAGCCGCTCAACCGACAACATCACCAGCCGACGCATCAGGAGAGGGTGTGCGACCAGAGGCAGGAGTTATTCGCAGATCCGATCCCAGCTGCAGAGTCGCCTCACCACGCCCAGCTCATCGTAATCGTGGTCACCCATATGACCACAATAAAGCGGGGAGGAATGTGGTGAACCAGAAGCGGAATTGGGGTTACGCGCCGCTGGTGGAGGAGCGCCGCCCCTCCCATTCCCTTTCAGTGGGCGGAGGGGGAGGGGCTTAAAACCCCGAGCCCGGCAGCGGAGCGCGCCCACCTGACATCCACCGCACAGCAGAAGGGCCGCGGCGCCGCTCGCACCCGCGCGCGGCGCATGGTCCCACGCCCACTCAAGACAAAAACTTTACCGAAAGACCACAGCGGATGAGCGCCTAACGGCGTAGGCCGCTACATGCAGCCGAAAATAATTGACTCGCGCAGCGCGCTCTGCTCGATGGGATACGCCCCATGCTGCTTGCGACGGGCCACCGGCCTTGGCAAAACCGGCTCCGGAATAGGCGCCGCTGAGACCTTGGTGGCCTGTCCTGCAGCCAGCGACTTCGCAGCCAACTGGTGCCAAGGTATCGCCGCACCGGGCGACAGTTACCTGACCCTACCGGTCGCCGACCTGCACGGTCGGCGCCTCTGTTATCAACCGTGTTGCCGTTCGACAAGAACGCCGTTCTACCTCATTTCCTACTTGTTTATTTGTTTTTCGTTAACTTTATGGTATTTGTTAGTGAAAAATTAAAGCAACTAAAGAAACATCTGCGTACACATCTAACCCTGGATCCTGAAAATACAACAAAAAGGTTACTATTTTGTATGTTAATGTGAATACGTTTTAAGGCACATTAAAATGAAAATCGAACTTTGCATTCTTAAAAAATGTGTTTTTTCTGTTATTGTACTAATATTTCTAGTTTTCTTATGTAGTTCATATTCTTCATATTCAATGTTTCAAAGCAATTTGCAAATTTATTATGATAAGTTCCCATGAAATACATTGAATTTTACAAATTCTGCCACGCGATTTTCATTTCTTATGGCTGGTTTGTAAACAATCAGAGTGCCAACCGCATAGAAGAAAATTATGGTACCGTGGACTGAGAATAATGCAGGGTACTAGGGATTTATCAACGCCACCTACATGGATCTATAGAGGTCGCGTTGGTTTAGTGCTCGGCATGCTCAGTAAGAACGCAGCACCAAAACAAGCAAAAATACGTTTTTGGAAATTTCTTTGAATTGATTGATTGATTTTTTCGTGTTTCAGGGCGCGTCAACAGCTTTGGTCATTAGTCCCGTTAGTGTAGTGCATGTTTTTTATCGGGAGATGGCGGTGATCTTCCCCCACTGGATGGCGAGATCCGGCGCCGACCTACCGTCGGCTAGTAGGGTTTCCCCCTAACCAGGACTCTCCCACCAGCGAGGCACCGCCCCAGCCGGGACAAGCTCTAAGCTTCCGACCTGTCTCTCGGAATATGTGGTAGTGTAGTGCATGTTAGTGTAAGTGTGTGAGTGTAAGGGGAGAGGATAGGACAAGGAAGAGGAAGGACAGATTGCGTGCGGTCCGTGGCCCGTTTGGTAGGGTACTGCTCCGGCATTCGCCTGGTGTTGATCGGAGAAACCATGGAAAATTACTGATCAATTAGAGCGAGTTCGAATACATTTACATAGGTTAATTTACTTGTATAGTACCACTTGCATTCTTTGATCTTATTATGAAAATTGTTTTTAAAGTTTGTTTCTTGAATACACAAAACATCAAAATTGTTAAAACATTCCAGTTGGCGTGCCCGGAAACATCCGTCAATCCAATCCACACCCTTCGGCTCAACATGCTGCGTCGTTGCTTCTAGCCCCTTTTTTAAAATTTATTTTCTTCCTGTTGGGCAGTTTTTGCCTTTCAGGGGTTTGAACATTTTTTATTTGTAAAACAAAACTTTTTTTAAAGCATTCACGTTTCAGCATACAACCTCTCACTGCTTGTATCTTACAACTAACTAATTTTATAGGATTTAATACTTAATGTACTTAATGGTGATGATAGGGGGTGAAAGGACGAACACAAATACAACCATGTCCGAGGCGTGACCCTTCGGTCCGAGATCACTACGACACTACTGCCTTAGCGATCTCAGCCACTGGGCCGACTGCTTCAAGCCCTGCGACACCAAGACAGAACTTCATGAGTTAAGACCAATTTCCTTGTTTTCGTGTCACTGCTACTCTCTGCGTCTTTCTTGGAACTCTTAAACATTCAGTTGCACCCACCACTGCGTTCTGCCCTTCCCTGTTTCTTCCAGGAAGAATTGCAGGAGTAATTTCAGCATCCTCTATCAAGTTCATGATGGCATCGTAACGCATATTAAAAAGAACGTTTCTATTTTTCTAACTGCTTAACTTCCCGCGCTTTGTAATTTCAACGAATTCTTGTCAATATTTCTTCCAAAACATTCTATAATCATTTATTACCAGTTCTTTCCTAAATTCACTAAAGGGAATTTGGACTTCACAATATAAGTTATAAAGGCAGCAATAATTACTGATTTGCATAACAGGAAAAAAACAACATTAATTATGGGATTATTTCTCTGTTAATATTTGTAAAGGAACATTTCAGTTCAACACTCCTTACGCAAAATTATGTTTCTACCTCTTACGTCCTCATAAATGAAACATACTGCAACTTCCACCCTACTTTTTACTTTCTCGCTACGGAGTAGAGAGAAAGGTACGTAATGCTCCGCGGAAAATCGGTGAATTTTTTATAGAAAAACTCTTATTACAAAGCCCTGGTAACGAAATAGTTGACAAATCTAGTTACTAAATTTAGAAAAAACTCCTAACCCGGGGCGTAACCGGAATCCATGTTTTGTGGGTCCTTGATACCTTGAACTTTAGCGCTATGAAGAGCAAATTTAATCTTCGCCGATCTCTATGGTGGCTAGAGCGTGAGTCGAGCGTAGGTCACGGGTTCCCGTCATATCATAGACATCTTTGTTTGTCCCTTGTCTTTCATCTATGTGTGTTGTTGCGGCAGCCCTTGTGAGTCTGCTGACCACAGACCGACTAGCTCATACCTTATGTACAATGTACAATTTGTAATGAGTTTTATAATAAATTATGTCTGAGATCTGTAAATACGGAGAGAAATTGCGGTATAATCAGTATTTCTTAACCATGACTACGAGCGATAAAGTATGTGCTGTTTTAGCAACACTAGTTATAATTTTGAAAGTTTAAATGAAACTGACTTTCTGCTTTTAACTGTATTGTGATTTATTCTTACAAAATGTTTAGAGAGAGAGAAAAAATATCCAGAGTGGAATTCAGTCCAGGCGTTATGGCTGAGAATCGGGTGCAATAACTTCATTGGCATTTTGAGCATTGTAAGGATACTCTACCTTCAATATTAAAGATTTATGACATGTTCGAAAAATAGTATTACTTTGGTATGATTTAACTCAAAATTACGCAGAAACTACTAATAATTATTAAAATTAAATTTAAATATTTATCACATAGGTTTCACGACGTATGAAATCTGAAGCATCATTAATAAAGGCATAAACGGAGTTTGTAAATTAAATTTGTGCAATTTTCAGTTTCAGAGGTGTTGATGGAGAAGATCAATAATGCAATATATTCGCTATTATATAGCGTAGCTTATTGCAACAAAATTAACAGCAACAAAATTAAAGAAAACATTCAGAGCTGTTTTCAAGAAAATATTGTTAACGATTTTTTAAATGTCTGTTTTGACTCAAAAGTTCCCGTCTCAATGTTTTAATTTACATTGTGGCTTCATTAATGAGGGACCATTGTTCAAAGGCTGGCTCCTCACGTATCGGTAGTTTTCAAAATAAGAAATAAAAATTGAAAGGACCCTCTAGTTGAATAATACCTAGTTGTGTAATATTCTAGTATATTAGACAGACCCTAGTAAAAGCGGTTACATCTGAGGCATGTAAAGTGTGCAGAAATTCAAATTCCAACACTACTGCTAAAAATGAGAAAACGCCCTATGTTTAGATAGAACTGTGGATACAATAAACAAACAAAATTATTTCACCTGATCGTATCACGGTGCTTAATGTAACTGTGATTTGTATACTTGAAGTCAAATTAAATTAAGTTCAGTAATCGTACAAAATGCAGTGTAACACACGGGTTAAAATCTATTTTATTTGGTCCTAGGATTATATCACTCAACCTAGCGACGTCAGGTCGCAACCTTTCGTACTCGAAAATTCAAAATCCACTTTTACTACCCACACCATAAATAAATATGTTTTACATCCCTCTCACATCTTCCCCTCTTCATTTCTCCGCGCAAGCCGTCTGCTCTAATCATTAGTTTTCCGCTGTTTCTCCGATCAACACTGAGCGAAGTGCCCTGAGCAGTGCCCTGCTAAAAGGGCCAGGAAATGTGCCTTTACGATCTTTCCTTTCTCCTTTTTGTCCTTGTAATGTAGTGTAGTGTGTGTTTTGCTCGGGAGGTGGCGGTGGTCTTCCCCCGCTGGATGGCCAGTTCCGGCACCAATTGATTGATTGATTGATTTTTCGTGTTTCCGGGCGCGTCAACTGCTTCGGTCATTAGTCCCGTTAGTGTACTGCATGTTTTTTCGGGAGATGGCGGTGATTTTCCCCTCACTGGATGGCGAGATCCGGCGCCGACCTACCGTCGACTAGTGGGGTTTCCCCCTAACCAGAACTCTCCCACCAGCGGGGCACCACCCCAGCCGGGACAAGCTCTAAACTCCCGACCGGTCTCCCGGAATATGTGGTAGTGTAGTGCATGTTAGTGTAAGTTAGTGTGTAAGGGGAGAGGATATGACAAGGAAGGGGAAGGACAGATCGCGCGCGGACCGTGGCCCGTTTTCTAGGGTACTGCTCCGGCATTCGCCTCGTGTTGATTGGAGAAACCACGGAAAACTACCGATCAGAGCAGCCTGTCGCTAGAATTCTCCTCCAGACAGCGTTCTAATCCGACCTAGCTGAAAAGCTAGTGCAGAAAATCCTGCCGCCGTGAGGACTCAAACCTAGGACCTCCCGGTCAGAGGCGCTGCAGTGACATCAGTTGATGCACTGAGCTACCGCTCCCGGTTACGGCACCGACCTAACGGGGATTTCGCAACCGGGTATCTCCCACCAGCTGGACACCCCACTAGAATGCAATGTACGCAGCGGGAGGTGGCGATTATGAATGTGGAATAGAATGTATGTGTGAATGAAACCGGGGCAACGCAGGAGTGGAAATGAATTATGTCGTGGAGCAACGATCATGAACGTGGCGTGGAATGAATGTGTAAATGAATATATATGGCGCAGAGCGACGATTATGAACGTGGCGTGGAATGAATGTGTAAATGAATGCATATAGCGTAGAACGACGATCATGAACGAGGCGTGGAATGAATGTGTAAATGAATGCATATAGCGGAAAACGACGATTATTAACGTGGCGTGGAATGAATGTGTAAATGAATGCATATAGCGTAGAGCGACGATCATGAACGAGGCGTGGAATGAATGGGAAATGAATTCATACAGCGTAGAGCGACGATCATGAACGTGGCGTGGAATGAATGTGTAAATGAATGCATATAGCGTAGAGCGACGATCATGAACGTGGCGTGGAATGAATGTGTAAATGAATGCATATAGCGTAGAGCGACGATCATGAACGTGGCGTGGAATGAATGTGTAAATGAATGCATATAGTGTTGAGTGACGATCATGAACGTGGCGTGGAATGAATGTGTAAATGAATGTATATGGCGTGGAGCGACGATTATGAACGTGGCGTGGAATGAATGTGTAAATGAATGTATAGGCGTAGACTGGAATGAATGTGTAAATGAATGCATATGGAGTCGAGCGACGATCATGAACGTGGCGTGGAATGAATGTGTAAATGAATGTATATGGCGTGGAGCGACGATTATGAACGTGACGTGGAATGAATGTGTAAATGAATGTATAGGCGTAGAGTGGAATGAATGTGTAAATGAGTATATATGGAGTGGAGCGACGATTATGAACGTGGCGTTGAATGAATGTGTAAATGAATGCATATAGCGCAGAGCGACGATTATGAACGTGGCGTGGAATGAATGTGTAAATGAATGCATATAGCGTAGAACGACGATCATGAACGAGGCGTGAGATGTATGAATGAAAGAATGCGTGGAGCCACGTTGATGAGCGTGTCGTGGGGCGTCGGTGTGGTACGTGGCGTGAATGCCCGTGTGTGGCGAAAAGCGGAGGGATAGTGCTTGGCGTAGAAAGGAAAGCCGGGTGAACAAATAGTGAGAGCTCAGTGTTCACACATGAGGACGTCTCTACTCCTTTCAGGAGCCTCCTAGGACCGGCCCGAAGGCACCTTGGGGTCTTGCCGCGACCAGTTCGGCAAGACGGGTAGGTTCTTATCGTCTTTATGGCAGACTCTGGCCCCAATGAAAGAAGTGGAGAGTTTAATGTTCAAGTCGCAGTCAATTTATTGGAGGTTAAACATTAATGCATGCTGATTATGGCAGTATATGATACAAGTTCCTTAAGAGGATCAATAAATTAAATGTTTGAGTCAGGAATTTAAAAAGGATGGCTTAATAAACATTTTTGAAAATAAAACCTATTCTCAAAACTAACACGTCACTTTTCGTTGGAATGTACAGATTACGTTATACAATTATGGAAACCAACAAAACTGCGGAACCTTGTTCACAATACAAAACATTTTTGGTATACTTTGTTATTCGTTCTCCAGAGGAAATTATTCTTTCCACTCCTTGGTATGGAATGGCAAGTAAATGTATTCGAGTCAAATAAAAGTGAGCAGAAACTGCAAAATGGGTAATTTTTAATTGCACATAGAGAAAAAAAACAAGATAGTGATCCTGTTTCAGGGAAATGAAAATTTCATTGAAATGGTACACTACACGCGGAAGTATCATAAATTACTTCAGTTGTTGACAAACATTTACCAAGAATTGGCTAGAAGTTAAAACTCACCTGTAATTGTAATTCGGAAAAAATATTATGCACTATTGTTTTGAACAAAGACAAAGATTCATGCTCTTATTAATTTTGTACTTCATTTATGCATAAAGCAGTGAGGATAAAGCATTGAGCATAAAGCATTGCATAAAGCAATGCATAAAGCATTGAGGCATAAAGCATACGTAGATATCAAACATTAGTATTTATCAATTTTCATTAGTAGTATCAAACATTAAATAGACTTATACATGTTTGTGTTTTCAGGAACAATGTTCAAAACAAAATATTCATCATATTTCCATCGTAGCTATCTCCACAATTAGGTACCCAACACTTGTAGACAGCGGCAAAACGTTAAATGAATGATTGCACTACACGCATGAGAAACAATCATCAGTATCAAGTAACTTTTAATAGTACTTGTGGTTGCCTCGAGAGAAAATCTTGAATTAATAATTATCCAAATAAACCTCGTCAGTCTGCGCAAACTACTGGGTACAGAGAATGCGTAAATATCAGATGGAGAAACAGCACCAAGGACTGAAATATAGGTCATTGAGGGATATATTCTGTATTCCCCATGTGTAGGTGCTGTTGGTAGTATTGATCAGCTCCAAACCGGAAAATATTCAATAGAATGTCCAATTTATCCTGTACATTATCCATTTTATCCTGTATATTATATGTCCATTTTATCCTTATATTACGTGGTAATGAACATTTCTTTCAGGGCATTGGCCTCAAAATTATAGTTCGTAAGTCCGTAACACTCTTAGTTTAGGAGTTATTTAGCGTCGGAGTGCTGCGGGTTGCATTTGACATAAATATTTAGATGCGTTTTTAAAACAATATTCTTCATATTTTTGAAGTAAAAGTTCAATTCGTCACGTCTCCGTTAATTTTTTTTGTTAGAGATCTTATTTATAAGGATTTGTTGCGTGCGAGAGCCGTAAAAGATATGTATACTGATGTCGCGGCTCCTTTAATTTGACACTGATAATTCAATTTTGGGTGGTTCTTTCCATGAAATTCCTGGAGCATTTTCATAATTTTCAAAAAAAATGGCTGCCTAGTTTTTGATTAAATTTTGTTATTGGATAATGTGAAGGAGGTTTAAGAAAATAATGCAGGTCTCATTTTCGGTGAAACTTTGATTTTTCGAAACTTGCAAAAATTCAATTTTTTTAGCGTCTTCCTACAGCTACAATTATCAAGATGGATATTTTTCCTCAACGAAAGCAATTTCTTAAATATATAATTTGAAATAAGGTAATGTATAATGTTTCGAACATTTGAGTACTTTTCGCGTACTTCTGCGTGAGAATAGGCATGAGAAAATATATGCTGTTTTATATAAAATGTTTGCAAGATACAAGAAATTGATTTAAATTATACCATGAATTGTAAATAGTTTAAATTTGTAAGTATTTTTGTGATTTTTTTTCATTTGGTTTTTGGACAAAATTCATTTTTTTTGAAAAATAAAAAATAAAAATTAATGTTTAATTTTTGGAAATAAATATATTCAAAACTTATGTCCTGTAGAGATTTGATTTTTTCAAATTTGTATTCAAATATTAGTTACATTTTCCATAGGCCAATTACCTTTTCTTTTCATGTGTGAAAAATAATTACGCAGACCCAATGTCCCCTCCAGCAGACATGCATTTTCTCTTTATTTATCCAACAAATATTTTTTTTACATTTTTCTCAAGTAAGAGATGCAGTGGGAATTATATAATCGCTAAAGAATTAAAATTTGAAGCAAAAAAAGTTTTGGGTCCGAGGAGGTTTCGTGAATTTAATTTTACGTTCGCCTGGATTTTTGGAGTCTTTCTATATACTCCGATCTTTTTAAAGTGAGCTGGCAAGGTTACTCACAAAATAGGGAAAGAGAAGACAGACTCCAATACGCAGCTGCAACGTCAATAACGTTGGAAGAAAAAAATATTATCTGCACGACGTTTGTATTCGTCTTAATCACTCCGTTATATTTCAATGGTTAAGTTAAGAACTCGATTTTGAGTAAATCACAACTCCCGAATGAAGAATATTTGAGATTTACTACTACTTAATCCTGTATATAAGTTGTATATACATATTTGTCTAAACGTTTGCAGAAATATTTATGGAAAAAAGAAGTGCCTCGCATAGTATTTTTAAGTAAAGGAATGATAGGATCTTGGACTAAAGGTACAAAAAACAAAGCATCTCCAGGTGATACACTCCTAGCAGATTTCCTGTTCACTGTCATTTCTGAGCCATTTTGAATGTTCTCGAAATACTTAACGGCTTTTTTCCTCGTGCATCACGTGTATATTCCTCTTCGTACAAGGACGTCTTAACTGTTGCAACGAACAAAAAAGATGAGTTGGGACATTACACAAGAATGTAAATATAAATTTATTGGATTCATTGATATGAGAATTTCAGCACACTCAGATACGAAGAAAATGAAATATATCAATAATTGTTTCCAGGTAATAAATGTATAATACAGAAGATACGCCATATTTACAAGGAATAACAGTAAAAGAATGTTGTGATATTCATTTTACAGGTCTCTATTCGTAATTTAGAATCTAATTTCCAGTCATTGGCAGGAAGAAATGTCCTTACATAAACTGTAGGTTATTATTTCTAGAATCAGTAAAAAATAGTCACCTTTACAAATTGGCTAAAAGCTATTTTATACCTTTGTAATAACGTAAAATAACCAAAACCGCACACACACACACCACACACGCACACACACATACATATACACACACCGCATCGAAACAATACAAACTATGGAAGTATGTAAACTCTGGTTCTGCAAAGCTACTTTGCATCTGGGTTCCTTGGAATCTTGACCCTCGAAAAAGCCACTGGCCTCCACTCTGTAATAAATAACGCATATAAATGAGGCTGTAGGCTTCTCGCACGTACAACAAATGGAGCCATGAGCAACTGGCAATGACCAATGACCTCGACCCCTGAGTTCATGTGGCAAGGTAGGCCACCGCAACGCGCATTGCACAAAGACCACCTTTTTGATTCACAAGAGTTAAGACGCGTAGTGAACGTCTTTTAACTTTCATTCATATATACAAGGGCCATACGTGGAATTGAACTGTGTGGATATATTGAAAATTATACTGGGAAATGTACAAAAAAATAATAAAACGAACTAATGCTGTTGAGAATGGCATGAACCACCTTGTACTAGTTAGTTTTATAATCTCATTAGTCTGCTAGCTTTTCGGACATCGTTTTCGGATTTCGGATCATTTAAGGACTCCAGAAACTTGAGACAGAGCTACAGTTAATTCTGTTCCCTTGTTAAATCTGTTTCATTCATTCTATCAACTCCACTGTTTATTCGATAATAGTAATATTTTTTCCTCTAAAACTCCTCCTTCCTCCTTCACTTAAGGAACTTCCTCTCTTTTTTCAACTACCAAAGTCTTATAGCGACCATTGTAAGTAACATTGGAGGTGACGATAGAAGAATGTAACGATAGAAGTATATACGGACGCCCATAAACATCCATGCCCCGGGCGGGATTCGAACCCGCAACCCTTCAGACACGAGGCAGATACGGCTCTTCATCCTTGGCTACCTCGACTCTCCAGGCCGTCAGATATTCTTTGTGGGGAATTAGAAAGCAAGGACCAGAGACCATGAAGATTCCGATTTCTTGAAGAAGACCCCGAACGCCCCTGTCATACCATCATGAAATGGGGAAAGTACTGTTCCCTCATATGCCTCATTTTCCACGTATGGCTGAGTTCAGCTCAGAGACAGCATTGCCACTGACTCTGCAGCGACTCTGACCGGAAGTCATAGGTGATTGATTAATTGATTGATTACTAGTGTTTCCGGTTGCGACAATGGACCATCTAAGTTTAGCTCAGAGATGGCATTGTCGTTGCCTCTGCAACGACTCTGACCGGAAAATTCTAGGGTTCGAGTACAGATCGGGACAGATTTTAGAGACTAGGTCAAATGCAGCTCCTGGCTTAGGTGTCTTGATGTCAACGCAGTGCCCCTGATCGAGAGGATCGAAAGTTTGAGACTAGGTAGATATCTAGGTCGAATTCAGCCATTGTCTTGAGGAAAATTCTAGCGAACGGCTACTCTGATCGGTAGTTTTCCGTGGTTTCTCCGATCAACACCTGCCGAATATCGGAGCAGTACCCGAACAAACGGACTACGGACCGCGCGCGATCTTTCCTTTCTCTTCCTAGTCATATCCGCATCCTTTACACACACTTACACGCATTATACTGCCATACATGTTGAGGTGCCACTGAGTAGTCTAACAGTTGTTCCGGCTAGTGGGGTGTCTCGCTGTGGGAAATACCCGCTGGAAAAAAACCTAACGAGTTGATTGGCTTTTCCCCAATGCGGTGACTCGCCATCCAGCGCGGGAATATCACCGCTATCTCTCGCTATAAAACGTGCGATACACCTTGTCTTGGCAGGAGCGGGAGAGGGAAATACCCCCACACGCGTTTAGGTCGGCGCTGTAAATCACCGTACACAGAGGAAGAAACGCCGTGACCTCCAGCCATACAAAATCACTCACTACTTTAACGGGTCATGGTAGTTGACGCGGCCGGATACACATAATAACATAGGCACACAAAATGAAATAAAGTTGTCAGACTCAAGACTTGAAACGTGTAGCTCAGTATATGTCGACGCATAAAATCCGAAGCCAGAATTGCGCCTCACCTTCCAGTTTTATATATTCGCGGAAAGGCACCGTGAAATTTACAATTTAGACCTTCACGGTGTTTCTTTGCAATTTAAAACTAGAGGTGATACGGAATGGCACAGACTTACTCGTAGTGAAGTTTTCTAATATCCTTGGTGGTCTGGCTTTACATTCGTGCCCCATCCTCTTTCAGCTACCATCTATCGCCACCCAAAGTACAATTTTTCGACATTTTCTCAACTTTTCGGTTTCCTAATAGTATAACCAAACTATTACTTCAAAAATATTAAAGAAGAGTAAAACCTCGTCCTAAATAGAAATTTTTATTGAAAATTTTGAAGTCTTTTTAAGAAAATGGTCATTAATCATTTCTGGAAATGCGAAATTTGAAGCTGCCTTTCACCGAAATCTGAATTCTTTTCCCATCCAGGTCCACCAGTGAGAAACCGCCCCAGTCGGGAATAGCTCGAATCTCCACTGGTCTCCCGACACGATGTTGTACAGTGCATGTAAGTGTGTGTGTAACATGAGGTGTGGATAGGACAAGAAAGAAGAAGGAAAGATTGCGTGCAGTATAACCCCGTGTGGCCTACTACTCCACACTAATTTCACTTCATCGGGGGGACAAGTCCCCAGGGTGGGCACCTATGCCTTTGCGGCTTTATCCTCACTCCCCGCCGACGCGTGACGCCGACTGGTCGATGTCCGGATACAGCCGGAACCCTGTTGACCTTCACGGTAACCTCCCCATGCAAAGCCTGGGTAGGGGCCGCCCTGCCAGTTCAGAGCTTCTAGCTATCCGGGTTAGTGCCGGAGTCTCGACAATGCGCCACTCGCATGCGCAATAAATAATAATGAATCAATTCCCTCCTCTTTGCCCAGAGTATCGGGCCACTGCCACGACGCATCCGAGAGCCCAACTGGGGCTACCGCACTAAGGCCCGGGCGGTTCGGGGCCCCATCCCGTCTCCCCAATGCTTACCGCCAGCTCACGACGTGGGTACCGCCGGTACCGAAGCAACCTGGCGGGTGGTGACTGTGTCCCGCCGGACTTTTAAGTAGGATCCAAATACTCCGAAGAGGATTCTTCACCCAATCCTGCTCCAAGGGCGACGCTGCCATAGGCCCAACTGGTGGTGGCCGGTTGCCCGGCCGGAGCTTAGCTTACCCTACTTACAGCCTGCACCTTCAAGCTAACGACGTAAGTGACGCCGCGAGACTCATTGCGTGCAGTTCGTAGTCCGTTTGTTAGAGTACTGCTTCGGCATTCGCTTGGTGTTAATCAGAAAAATCACGGAAAACTAGCGATCGGTGCAGCCGGTCTCTGGAATTCTATAACAGATTGCAGCTCTATTTGACCTGGCTGACATGCTGGTGTCGATTCAAACCCTAGGATCCCTCGATCAGATGTACTCGTTTGAGATCCGTTAATACTCTGAGACATCTCAGTCGGTGAACATGAAGACATTTGTTCGAAATAATAGCCTACGAAATAATACAATAAGATGCGTTTTGGACTTTTCACTCTCTCGCCTACCACTACGTAGTAAAGAGAATTATGAAATGCTGCAGCATTATGTTACTATCTTCGACGGTAGCACGGTTAATCCGAGTATGAATATGTACTTCCTGAAAGAGGACACTCAGAAGTAGAAGGAATGGTGAAGATGCGTAATTTTCCTGGAAGAGAGTGCGTTCAATGCGTTTGAATCATATAAGGAAAGTGTTGGGTGGCAAAACCAAATAAAGAAATTTGTGTGTTGAAGTACAACCGTCAGTAAAAAACTCAGGGTGATATTGAAGGGTTCATGGTGGTGAACGGAGTTGTTTACTTGTGTTAATAAAATATACAAACAAAACAGACAAACATGTTTATCTGAAGATATTAAATATGAATTTAAAGAAAAATACACAGAAAGGATATTTGTATTTACCTTAAAATTATATCGCGATAATGATTCGAAACATACGTCCGATGTAGTAAAATATGTTTCTTGTACAGCTTCCTCAATCACCAAAACAATCACTGGGATTGTAACCCATACAAAATTTAATAAATAAATTGAATAAACAATTTCGAGTAAGCCTTCATCAAGACAAGGAGCACTTGAAACGGAAATTGATAAGAAAATGAACACAAATATCCCCTGATTCTTTACAGTGGCTAGTGTAAAGCATGCAAGATAAACTGAAGGATGTGAAGTAGACAACAGTGTAACTAGATGTTAAGTTGATTTTTTAAATAATTTTAATGCTCAAATAATTTGGTTGCAGATAAATTGCTAAATTTTACGTGTAACTGGTACCGCACGTTCTTTTTATTGATTTAACATCAAAGAAAAAAACGTTTTGTAATTATTTTTACATGTATTTATTTTGAGATTCTTTACGTTACTTATTTTCTCTATTTTCATACATATTGTTGGGAGTAAATTTATGCAATGAACACTAAATCGTCAGCACATCCGATAAGTACAATAGCTTTTTGTTGACTGAATATACAACACTCCAGTTACTTGGTTGTGATCTTAATGAGTGTGCATTTGAAGAGGTGAATTCTAAAACTTTACTACCTCAATTTTGTCAATTTTTAATTTTGTGGGGATGATGAGTGTAAAGAAAGAGATTTATTGACTTAGATAGAGATAACTGCCGAAAACTGCTTAGTCGCTAAGTTATTGCGTTGGAAAAACCGGGATTGCTTTGTAATCATGCTTAGTCATTAATTGTAATTTTCCATATTGTGCTTAGTCAAAGTCCGTTGTATTACACATCTGCTGCAGCACTTGATATGGAGCAAAACGAACCCCACCCAATATTCCGTATATCTGAAACATTTTATGCACGACAGATTTGCCGCTACGATCTCAGTTTTGTTATTCATCAGAAAGAACAAAGTTGTAACAACTGTTTCATATTTACTTGTACTGAACACCAATTTGAAGGTGGATCTCATGAAAAGCTAACTGCACAGTACAGCTTGCTAAAAATCCTGGAATAAAATAATATTCGAGGGAACTACTCCTGCTCATACTCAGCAACTCTTCTCTGAGTCTGCAAGCAGCAAGAATAAAAACTCTTTGATGTTGGGATATCTCTCGAACTATGCAAATAATAACAATCGTATTTGCAATCAAGTAAACCACTGCTTACCGATCAAGGGTCACAGTTGAAGCTTACGGGCCGAGTGTTTTGAAGAACTGCTAAAGAGTTCAGGTCATAACAGTAGATATTACACTAAGCGGACTACTATTCTATTCTAGGTAAGCACGGGAAACTAAAAGTTCTTAGCACAAATCGGAGGATCGTAAACTTTAAATATTTCTCTACAAAGCTAGGAAAGTAATGCTACCATTCCTGATAAAGAAGCAAAGATTATTCTTAAAAAGGTTACAGCAGAAATGAAGCCAAAAACACATCCCTATAGAGTATTTTAGTAACTCCCGAGTGTGCGTATATTTGGATGTGCGATTCCGTCTCTCACGGCTAGAACACTTCCCGTGCACCATCTCAGTCTCTGATTGGGAATTTGTTTTCCGATCCGGCCAGAAGATTCAAAGAAATTTTCAAAATCGAGCTTTGTGTGTTTTAGCGCTGCGATCTTAGTGGGTAGATGGAGAATTAAAGCAATACATCCTAAATAGATCTATATCTATATATCTAGGTGGCGTTGATTAAACCCCAGTACCCCATAGTTATTTTCAGTCGACGGCACCATAGTTTTCTTCCATGAGGTTAGCAATAAACTGTTTACAAACCTGCGATATGAAATGAAAATCGCGCGGCAGATTTTGTTGTGAATTTGCGATTGGAGGTATTTCATGTTTTTTTTATAATAACTCACGAAATAATAACATTTTAATGCTTTTATATATATATATATATATATATATATATATATATATATATATATAATATATATATATACACACACATATATTCGCTTTAAGAACACAAATCAGACTGAGTTTGTGGCGTTTGAGAATCTTAAAAACATAGGGGACAAAAATATGGATGTGTTAAGCAACTATGCAAGAATCCAATAAGCTTTAAGATGCTTTTGCGTCAGAATTTTTCGAACTAATTGATAATGATCTTACAATAGGACTAGATAATAATACAGAAGAACAGTTGACAGGTGATCATTTATGTTCATATTAGAAAACAAAACGTAAAAATATAGCTAGGCTAAATTCCAACTATTCGCATTATTCATACCTCAAGTACTTTTTAAGGCCATTATAATTTTGAAATCATAATACTACCAGTTCCTATCCCATATGGAGGTAATATACAAGACCATTGGTTGTTGGGTATTTTTGAACCATAGTATGACATTAGCAGTTACTACGCTTCATTGGTAAGGGCAATGCCAGATACTGTAAGAACATATCCGAACAAAGCTAGGCGTGAAAGAAATGTTCAACACATGAAAATACTGTCAGTGACGCCTCATTCAACTGGCTTATTAGATATCCAAGTACATTCAGTGTTCTGAACAAATCAGGTGGTTCCTGTGCCTTTTCTTGAAACAAAGCATTTTTTAATATATTTATTCTTCGTGTTCACCACCAATGTTTTACAGGGAGTTTCTGTCTTAGTGCCTTTTGGAATTTTCCTCTTCATTTGTTACTGTAAGAAATTTAATAAGTCCCATTACATACATTCTCAGATATAAGTCAACCCCATTTAATTCACAAAATATATAGAATATACTTTACAATTTTGCCCTAAAATGTTTGTCAGTAACTAAAATGTGTGCATGTCGCTAAGGGAAAATGATGTCACTGACCTGAGATCCTAGAGTCGAGTACCGACAATGGCAAAATTTTCGACACTAGCTTGTCATCTAGGTCAAATTCATTCGTTGTCTATAAGAGAATTCTACAAGCCGGCGGTTCTGATCGGTAGTTTTCTGTGGTTTCTCCGATTGACACCAGGCGAATGCCGGAGCAGTACCCAGACAAACGGGCCACGGATCTCTCGCGATCATTCTTACCTCTTCCTTGTCCTATCCTCTCCCCCACTTCAACACTACAACACAAGCCGGGAGGCCGATCGGGAGTTTAGAACCTTTCCTGGTTGGGTAGGAGGGTGGTGCCCCGCTGATGGGGGTACCTGGTTGTGGTAAACCCAGCTAGCTGACGGTAGATCGGCGCCGGACCTCGCCATCCAGCGGGGGAAAGGAAGCTGACAACAATCTCCCATAAAACATGTACTAAACTTACGGGACTAATAACTTTATTAGTTGACCCGAAATCACTAACAACCAACCAACCGCAAAAGGAAATTAGTTCGTGGAAGTGAGGTGGCAAATGCAGATGGCACGGGAAAAGCCAGGAGCGGAGCCGAAGGTCAGTAAGGGACGCAATCTCAGCGACTGACACGACCTCCTGCACCCGCAAGGCGGCTCCTGCAAGCAGCATATTTCTCCACCGGGCGGCGTGCCAGCCACCGCTGCCACGACCAGCTTGACGAGCTTGACCGGTCTTGGTATTTTTTCTGTTTGCAGCTCACTTCTGAAGAAGTGGGGAAAAAGCCGATGTCTCTGTGCAAAACCAGGCGAATACACGAGCAGAACATAAAAAAATGAGCTATGCCGATATTCCTTCCCTGTTAGAACATGAGAGCGACGTAAACGTCGGTTTGTTTCCTCTCTTCAGGTATATCTCCGAACGGGTCTCAATCGGGCCAAGCACCAAGCTCCCGAATGCTCTCTCACCATGCGTGGGAGGGAAAGTGTTTGTAATGATGATCCGAGGATCAGGAATATCAAGCGCAGCCCGTTTGTTCAGTTACTACTCCAGCATTTCTGCTATTGATCGAAGATAACAGCAAGAAAATTACCGATCTTAGCAGTCGGCTGCTAGAATTCTCCTTCAGACAGATGAATTTGACCCTGCTATGAAGCGCGACTCCAGAATCCGCAACCGTTTGGTCTACTACAGTCAGCTACGCTGCAAAGCCAACTCCTGCTGACAATGATTGATTAATTGATTGTTAGTGATTCTGAGTGCGTCAACTAATGAGATGGTTCCCGTAAGTGTAGTGCAATTTTTCATCGTAAGATGGCGGTGATATTCCCTCGCTAAATGGCGATCCGGCGCCGACCTAACTTCAAATAGCGGTGTTTTCCCCAACCAGGTATCTCCCAGAAGCCTTGCACTGCCCGAGCCAAGACTAGCTCTAAGCTCTCGATCGGTGTCCCGGAATATGTGGTAGTGTAGTGCAGGTTAGTGTAAGTGTGTGTGTAAGGGGAGAGGATAGGACAAGAAATAGGAGGGACAGATCGCGCGCGGTCTGTGGCCCGTTTTGGTAGGGCCCGGCATTCGCCCCGGCATTCGCCTGGTGTTGATCAGAAAAACCTCGTAATCTACCCATCAAAACAGCCGGCGCTGGAATTGCTGCCCCTGCCGCCTCCGGCCCTCTTCCGGCCGACAGCCTCGGAGCGAGTTCTGTCCGTCGATCGTCGGCCCATGCAGCGATGCGGACGTGGCGCGGCGGTGCGGTCAATTATCGAGCGAGCGCCAGCGAGTGCACTGCGATGTCAGCCGTCGATCCTGATTTCGTGGAGGACTCTGCGTAATTGAGGGCAGCCGATCCCTCCGTCAACCGCCTACTAAACCTCAGGCGCCACTCAACCCGGCCTTGGACGAAGAAAACCTAATCCGTCGTTAGTGTTGATGTTAAGAGAAAAAATATTGGTTTTTCTGTAATTTTCAAGTTGTTTAATAAATGAAAATATCGTTAAAATACTGTGTTCTTGCATGACTGAGCTGTGAGAGCACATATTATTATGATCATTTCTGGAAAATGAATCAATTCGATGAGGTGCAAATCCTAGCGGCGGAGACGCTATGAGAAAACAAGAGGCCTAGAGCAGTAAAACTACAGGAACCCCTGTTTCAAAACTGGTCTCTCTTCCTATATAAACAGAAGTTATTTTTCCGTTCAGCAAAAATAATTTAAACGGTTTAACTTGAATTAGAAGTAAATACATTTTTTTAGAATTAATATTTAGTAGCCGACCTGCTTGGCCGAGGTGGCTAATAGCGAAAAACGATTCAGCGCTTCGGGTGGCGCTCCGAAGGGTCGCGGGTTCGAGTCCCGCCTTGGGCATGGTTGTTTGTCCCTTGACTTTGTATGTAATGTCGTGGAGGGCCTCGCGTTCTGCTGACCCAAGGTCAGAGTAGCCCTCAAGTGTGTTGATATAGTGTATGGTCGAATGTGCGTCCCGTCGTAAAGGGTAACCGGCTGTTGGCTGGATAAAGGCCTTAGGAAAAAATAGTAAATTAGTATATATACTGATTTTAAAGGAAACTTTTCGAGCCTGAAGAAAAAATATCGAGCCCCTATTAAGTCTGGGTCTGGGGTAGGTTGTTCCAACAGCACCTCGCCCTTCTTGATGCTCCATCTTAGTGGCGTAGCTCACCACGGTTGTTAGGATTTTCACACGCATTTTTATATTTTACTTAATTTATTGTGATTGATTCAACTCTTTTTTGACAAATATAGTGTGCCGCGAGAAAAATTGAAATTAGGAAATGCTGGGTTATGTGCTCTTCTGTATAAATTATTTTTTCTTTTATAAATTACATTGAATTAACTTTTTGTGTGATAAATATTATGTTTATTTTAAAACCGAGACTTGAATGCGAGATGCGTACCGATGCACGTGGTTCCAGCCTTTGTGCTGTTGTGTGGCGAGCTGTGATTGAGAGCTTTCTATTTACATTCATGGCAGTTTTCTCCTACTGATTGTGAGAGTATGTTAACTGAGTATGCAAACGGGTGCCTGAAGGTCATTGGCTAAAGTCTGATACGATGCACATTAGCTCACCAATCCTTTTCCGTCATGGGTGCAATTGCTCCGACAACGGTCAACACCAAAACATTTCCAGTTCCGCCTGCGATCAGAGATACATCGCAACGCATTTCCATAAATGTTTATCCACATCTTTACATCGATTACAGTGTTCTGTTTTAAGCTCTTCGGTCCCTTGCTTATAAAAATCGACTCTACGGTAAACACAAGCAACTGAAGGACTGGAGCCAAGAAGCTGTCGAGCGCAGTATCATAAACACGAAATTATGAGCGAGCAATTAAGTGTTAACGTCTGTTGAAGCTGTAGTGATTCTATTACATACAAAATATGTAAATAATGTCTTGTAAATCTGCTTCCTATTCCAAGAATGAATGGTTTACTATTGTCGTTGAATATCCCTGCCAGTTTGGTGCTGTGAAATCAGCATAATATTCAAATAATTGAAGACGTTGTCATTACCAACAATACTGTTTAATACTTTCTTATTGATATAAACAGTATTGTTGGCAATGAAAACGCCTTAAATCATTTCAATTATGTAGAAGTAAACAACATTTCACCGCTAAACCAGTATACAGCATAATATTTCCGACATTGAGGCGTAGCAACAATGTACATGGGAGAAGATGGCCACCCCTTTATTGCAAATGCTTTGCATGTAACGATCTTGAGAGCGCAAAACGAAGCGACCCAGTCCAGTAGTGGGGGGGATGGTGGAGAGGGGGTACCATGGGCAAGTTCGTGTTGTAAGCGCCCCCGCTTTATTTATGAGCAAGCAGGCCTAATGCGTTAAGTACACGCATTAATTTAAAAGGGAGTGTTTCCCGGCAGTTCTAATCCAATTAAAGCATCGCCTTACGAACCTCGCGGCCGTTTCTTCTTCTTCGCCTTCATCACCCGGGTGGTAGGCAGGCCAGCGCCCCTGAACACAGGATCGGCTCGTTTATCTCAATTTGGTCCCCGGTAGACACCTTCCGCCCCTCCCCCCTCCGCCCCTGCCCCTGCTTACAAAATCGCTGAAGGTCCCGTCGGTGTCCTGGTCTGCTCTCACCAAAGATCTTCATATTATATTTGGATGCACGACAGTCATGCTTCAAAGTGCTGATAATAGTAGTTCTTTAGGACCGTTGGACTGAATGTCTAACACCACTAGTTAGTAATTGATATCAATGTACTAAATAATGATCACAAATATTCTGCTGCGTTAATGTTTTTACCAAATTTCAAGTATCTTCTTTGATTAACAGAGGGCATTATGTAAAAATATACAAAATAAATAATAGTAATTTCATTAAATTTAATTTCGGTTGCAAAAGTATATAGTTGTTGTAAGCAAAACACAATCAATGTTTAAAAAACTAGAATCAGACGCTCAATTTTACCTCTGATTCTTAAAATTTGTAATTTATATTGATAGAAAACATTCATCTTACAAATGTTTTCTGTCTTTAAAATAAAGGACCAAAAACATTCTAATAAATTGAAAAATTAATAATTATTTTAATTTTAATTGTTCACTTCACAATGGCAGAACAGACGTTGACATTGAGGCTGAACCACGAACATAATGGTAATGTTTCTTACCACTGTGTCTACTCTAGAGCTCACTAGCCTCAGCCTCCAAACCCAGGCCCGAACAGAAACTAGTGATTAAACAGCAGGTACTTTCTCACTCGTATTTACAAGCTAATTATGCGAAAAGAACTCAAAGATTTGAAATTTGTATATGACCTTATTTTAAAATCTATGCTTAAGAAATAGATTTCATTAAGCCTGGAGAAAATCTCTATGTTCATAATTGTAGTTGAAGGTAGACGCCGAAAAAATGTCAATTTCTTGCAATTTTCGAAAAATCAGGGTTTTCAACAAAAATGAGACCTGTACCATTCTCTTGAACATTCTATACACTATCAACAACAATATTTAATAAAAAACGATGAGGTCATTTTTTTTATTTTTTCGTATACATACGTATTACAGGACTAAGGGCCAAAACATAACTTTCAACATCAATATATGATCTGGGCTGTCCGGTGACGCCGCGTCGAAGGCTGGGGTGCCTTCGGCACCCAGCCTTCGACGCGGCGTCACGGACAGCCAGATCATAACTCTACCGCGAAGCCTACGATATCAGGACTAATATATGTAGTATAGAGAAAATTATGTAATGCTGCTAAAAATCTATTTCGAAATTCCAACGGAAATACACGTTTTGGGGTCCCCTGATACCGAAAAAAGTTTTTTTTTTAAACGTCCGTCTGTCCGTCGTATGTGAACAAACCTACCGCCTAAACTACACGTACGATCTTCTCCAAATTGAAGAAACCCCTGTCCATCTGGCTCTAGTTAAAGCTTTGAAATTTTGGAAAATGATCTTTAAAATTTGCGGGTACTTTACGTGAATCTCCCCGGACATTTTCAAAGTTTTCTCAAAATTGGCTGCAATTTTTTTCTTTAAATTTCTTGCAAGAAGAGAGTAAATACAATTATAAGAGTGATATTGGGTTCGATTTCCATGGTTAACTCTGAATTTTCGAAAATTGCAAAAGTTAGAATTTTTTCGACGTCTTCCTACAACTATAAAATTAAAAATTTTCCTACAAATGAAATTTGTTTTCCATAAATCACTCTTTCATTAAGGTCATATAAATGTTATTGAAAATTTTAGTATTTTGCGTGCAATTGTGCATGTAATATCTGCAATTTTAAAAAATAAAAAAGATTTTCTCATAAGTGGTTCCAAATGTTTTCTTTAATTTTTGGTAGGTAAAATTCTTTTTAAAATTTTGGTAGGGATAGTACCAAATGCACCCTATCCGATGGCATAAACACCATAATGCTCTATTGTTTTGTTTTTTCAAAAATTACAAAAATGTATTTTTTACTTGTATTTCACGTCGGAAATAATTACACTAGAGGCGATTTCTTCACTTTATTAAATTTATGAGTAAATATGCTTTAAATAATATCAAATAAAGTTTATCGAAAACTCAACAGTTTTGAGCAAAAATGAGCACTAAATTCCGCATTTTTAGGAACGCTCAAACGCCATTTTTTTCAAAAAATGGCTCCAAATTTTTCTTCAAACTTTTCAAATAGTGTAATTCACTTTTATATGAGTAAATTATTTTGTGTTTTTTTGTTTTTTCAAAAATTGCACAAATATAATTTTTTTAATATCTCTCACGCCATTACTATGAGCATTTCCATCGATAAGTATATATAATTGCATTTGTAAGTGTAAGTGCTTTAAATGACTTCAAGTAAAGTTTTTCGAAAACTCAATAGATACCTGTTAAAAAAAGCTTCAAATTTCGTAATTACAGTAATGTTTAATCACCATTTTCTTAAAAACTTCTTCAAATTTTTCAATGTAAATTTCTATTTAGGATGAAGTTTTAGCCTTCTTTAATATAATTAAAATATAATTCAGGTTTTGCTATTAGGAAACCGAGAAGTTGCGAAAATTCCAAAAAAAATTCTTTGGGCCGCAATAGATGAAAGCAGGTAATAAGGACTGACAAGACTGTACAGCAGCAGTCCACACCAAGGAAATTAGAAAACTTGACTACGAGAAAGTCTGTGCCATTCAGTATCACCTCTTTTTAAATTGGGAAAATCTCCCAGAGATGTCATGTAAAGTACCCTCAAAATTAAAATTTCGGTTTGAAATTAGAAGGGATCGCCACATAAGCCAAATCGATTGGAGAATATCAATTTTAGAGAAAATCGTCGGAACGGTTTAGCCACTGGCGTTGGTCATAGATGGACGGTGGATGGGTGGACTGACAGACGATTTGCCTTCATTCGATATTTCATTATCAGGGGCCCACTAAACATGGATTCTGGCTACGTCACGTGTTAGAGGATTTTTATCTAAATTTAGCAACTGGATTTACGCAATTTTTCGTTACCAGGGTCCGGCATTAGGAGTTTTTCTGACGAAAATGTGCGTATTTTTGCGCAGCATTACGTAACTTACTCTCTAATGCGTAAGCGGTAGCGAGAAAGTAGAAGACGTATGGTCTACTTTAAGTGATGCGATCCGTGATGAAACCGTTTGCCTTCCACCTCTGTGTAAACTGGTGCAAACTCCAGTCGATTGATGCGTATATTCTACTTGTTTTGAATTGTTTCCTGGAGTTCTTTTTTCATACTCTCATTCCACCATTACACTATCATCATTTATCAGTAATAATCACAATAATCTGCTCACTCCAGGAATACATGTAAGGACCAGGCAATGGTATAACAATGTAGCCTTTATGTCACGAGCCTACTTCATTTTTCTTTCGCACCAACGCTATGTATATTTAATTTAATGAATATTTCTTTTGAAATAAATTGATATTTATTCTATTTGAGCCAAAAGTACATTACTCCGAAACGTCTCTCTTCACCCGTTCCCTTTCTCCCTCCAGTCGATTGATTTGTTGATAGATTAGAGGTTTCGTGCGCGTCAATTGCTAAGGTATTTTCTCCGTACGTGTAGTGCATGTTTTTATCATGTGATTCGAGTGTTGACTTTTCCCGCTGGCGGACGAGGTCCGCCGCTGACCTATGTCGGCTTGCGAAGGTTTTCATCAACCAGGCGTCTCCCACCAGCGATACACCGATCCACCGCAATAAGCTCAAACCTCCTTGACTTGTCTCCTGGTATGTGCAGAAGTATAGTTAACGTGAATGTACGTTTGGGCATGTAAGGACTGAGAAAAGGGCGAGAAATAGGAAAGAAGCAACGCGCGAGGTCCGTGATCCGGTTGTTAGTGTACTGCTCTGGCATTCCTCTGGTATTGATTGGACGAACCACGGAAAACGATCAGAGCAACCGGCCTTTAGAATTCTCCTCCAGAAAGCGGTTTAATTCGATAAGCTAATGTCAAAAATCCTGCATCCATCGGAGATTCCAACCTTTGGACCTCCCGGTCAGAGGCACTGCAGGGACATCTGTTGAGTCCCGGTCAGAGGTCTAACTCTAGGTTAGAGACTCTTCCGGTTTAAGGCACTGCAGGGACATCTGTTGAGTCCCGGTCAGAGTCCTTGGACTCTAACGCTAGGCTCTTCCGGTCAGAGGCACTGCAGGGACATCAGTTGAGTCCCGGTCAGAGGTCCTTGGACTCTAACGCTAGGATCTTCCGGTTAGAGACACTGCAGGGTCATCCGTTGATGCCCTGAGCCACCTCTCCCGGTTTCCTCGCCGCCCCCCCCGCTGGGCTGCGCATTACTTAACAAGACTGCCGAGTAACGAGCAGCACGGTCGCAAATTACGAGCGTGCGTTGTCTGGGCCGCCTAATTACCCGTTGAGTGACGGACGCGCGGGGGACCCGCCCGGGGGAAGGGGGGACGAAGAACGAAGGGGAGCGTTGCCGTGGTGGGTGCGATGGTTCAACTGGTGGTGGAGTGAAATGAACACCACGGAGTAATTCTATTTATCAGATATCAGGCGTCAACCCAAATCCACACCGAACTCATGTACGCGTTTTTACACAAAAGTTAAGAAACTACATTCTTCCAAAAATTAAGTTAAAAGTTTTCCGCTACAATAGTACATTATAAAACGATGATGTAATGATGGGTATTAATACACGAGTGTAATATTACGATACGAGAGAGGAAGGAATGAGTATCGTAACTTCACACGATTGTATTAATACCCATGACATCGAGTTTCATACGATACTTTTTCTACGACTGATGGTTACTTTTATAAGTTAAACGTTTACATTCAGTATTTCGTTGTTTTTCAGTTCGCATGCAGGATTCAGTCAAGGCCATCTAGTGGACAACTTCCTACACTATCCACAGCAGGTGGCTTTGTTTTACCAGATAGCTTACGAGGGAGTACAGAAGTTTCCGCAATAATTCGAATGTCACCGATTTTGCTTTCTCTCTTATTTCTGGAAGTGTCAACACCATTTTTGATTCAATTCAATATTAAACTAAAGAATTGGCCGGTTTTGAAAGGAGAACCACACGACAACAGCATATAAACCAAAATGACTTGCGTTCAGATCTCCCGCCCGCGGGGGCAAAAGCCGGTCTCTAGAAATCTTCTCCAGACAGCAACTGAATTCGACCTAGCTGACAAGCTAGTCTCGAAAATCGTGCCACTGTCGAGACTCGAACCTCGGACCTCTCGGTCAGAGACATTGCAGTGACCTCTTCCTGCTCTTCCTGTGGCTGTCAAAACATGTAGCTGAGATCATCCTCGGTCAACGACGCCGCTTATGTGATGCCACGGCCCAGCCTGCCAGCAGCCTGGAAACCTGGAACTGCCAGCGGCGTTCAGAGGGCAGAGCGCGCCTCGTGGATGAAGCTACCGTCATGCGGAGGCGTGGACAGGCAGGGGAAGAGAGGCGAAGGGCCAGTTAACGGTTTCATTAGCGCAAAGGCCGCTAAGGGCGCGATGGAGTGCGACTGCCGCCTCCGCCCGCCGTATATCACGTGCTACGCGCCGGCCCGCCACGCCTCCCCTCCCCCACCCCCCACCCAACCGCAACGCTCAGCCCCGCCACGTATCCTCTTCCTGTCCAACACTAACCTTTCCACGCCACCACGTGACCGATTGCTACCACGTGCGTGATTGCCACCACGTGATCGATTGTCACCGCGTGACCGGTTGCCACCACGTGACCGATTGCCACCACGTGACCGATTGCCACCACGTGACCGATTGCCACCACGTGACCGATTGCCACCACGTGACCGATTGCCACCACGTGACCGATTGCCACCACGTGACCGATTGCCACCACGTGACCGATTGCCACCACGTGACCGATTGCCACCACGTGACCGATTGCCACCACGTGACCGATTGCCACCACGTGACCGATTGCCACCACGTGACCGATTGCCACCCGTAAGTGCCGCGAGATTTGGTGGCGCGTTAACTGCTAATATCATTAGTGCCGAAAGTGTAGTGCATAATTTTATCGCGGACGGCGGCGTCAATCTTCCCCGATGGACGGCGAGATTTGGTGCCGACATCTTGCACGGTTATCTCCATCCCAGGTATCACCCATCAGCTAGCATCGCCCCAGACGGGACAAGCTCTATGCTTCCGACTGGTTTCCCGGAATGTGTGGTAATGTAGTGCATGCAAGTTGAAGTATGTGTGTAAGGGGAGAAGATAAGACAAGGAAGAAGAAAGAAACCTCATGCGTGGTCCGTGGCCTGATTGTTAGGGTACTGCTCCGGCATTCTCCTGAATTTGATCGGATACACTACTGATCAGAGTAGCCGATCGCTGGAATTCTTCTCCAGCGATCGCCTAAATTCGATATAGTTATTTAGCTGGTGTTGAAAATACAGCCATCAACGAAAAAAAGTCGGTGAAAAGTCGAACCATAAAACCTCTCGGTTAAAAACACTACCGTGACATCACCACGCCTTGAACCACCTCATTGCTCCCACTCCCTTGTTAGTTTTCTGGTAGACGAAAAGTTTCAACGGGAAACTGATTGCACCAAACTCTCTCAAATTATACTCAGTCTTCTTTTTGTTGTCATGATAATTAGTTCTATAAAATTTTATATTTTATTCGCTCACCCAGGGAGCGGATAATAAATTAAAGTAGTTAACTATGACTGTGATCATACTTTTTTCGGTTCTACTGATGATAAACCATGTGTTTTACAGCAGAAAGGTGGTAAAATATTCTTAACAAACGTATCACGAAATGGTGATGCAGACAATAATAAGACTGAAGATAAAAATTAGCTTGAACGCATGAACTGCTTAGTTCAATTCTTCAGGCTTGGAGTTTTGTCGACTTATGCCAAAAATGATCGAGAAAAAATTTCATCTATCTAGCGTTCTCACTAAAATCCTTTATGTAGTACGTTTAGCTGAGGGAATATTTCGTAAACGCCAACGACGATGACTCTCTACCAACTTACCTGAATTTATTTCTTACTGCGAACGCGCTAGAGAACAACCGCCATCACCACAACCACCACAGCAACCCTCCTAACAAACCAATTAAATACCTAGGACTACATCTCGACTCAAAATTAAATTGACGCGATCATATTGAAACAAAGATAATGAAGGTCAAGGCAAAACTACATCAGCTAAAATCAATAATAAACAGACACAGTTCACTACAACAATATACCGCCATAGCAATGTACAAAACCATAATAAGACCTTTAATCACTTCGCCTGTCCCGTAAAGATTAACGCCGCCAAAACAAATATTCGCAACCTCCAAGTAATCCAAAACCAATTCCTGAGAACCATAACTAACGCCCCATGGTTCATTACAAATAATCAACTCCACAAGAAACTCAACATTGTATTACCTGTATTAGATCATCACATCACATACCTTGCTACACACTTCCATAATAACAAAACCAAATTCCAGCACTCACCGAATTCAGACTCGCAAAACAACCAACCCATAAAACCAGAATTCAAATAAATACCCTTTCCATATTTCTCAAATCAAATTCGCTAACACAGAACCAGATTAGAGAACCCATTGTGGGCAATCTCCTCATTGTATAGTATGTAAGCTTAGAATAAGTCAGTCAGTAGGTAATAAAAATTATATATGTAAAGTTGAAATAACTACCTATGCATTTACCTTCATAAAAAATAAATTAAAAAAATACCACAGCAACAACAACTACAACTGGGATCACAATTTTGTGGATCGTATTCAATCGAGATTTTAGATTCCACGAGCTGAAAAAGTGGCGTGGACAGCTTCCGTTCCTAGCTCCCGTTGTCTGTAGCGCATTCATCGTCCGAAGAAGTATGCATTGCATTTCTCCTACCGGTTTCTTTGTCCGCGTTCCTTAATAAGTGATCATCGCCGGGAAAAACCGGTTCACGGCAACTAGTCTCCATTCATCTTCCGTCTCGATTTGTTTCATAATTTCACATCTCATCTATCGGGAAAATGGAAAACGCTCTGATTGGTCACAATACGTTTTGTCAATGGGGCACTCAAAAGAGGAGGCATATGGGTCTTGAGCCCTCCCGCCCACAAAGCCGAAGAAACTCAGAAGTATAGTTTTTACTAATATCCTTCGCAAACAAAGAGCACATTCTTGTTCACATTACTAGTAGTTACGTAATCCTATAATACAGCAGGGTGTGACCCTAAAAACACATCTCAGTCATTTAAGAAATTTAGAAAAGTTAAGTTGCAAACCAATAATCTTTTATCATTTAAGTATTATATTTGAAGCACTCTACAATTTTTTGTAGAAAACTCATTTTTTAAAAGCTGACACATCAACTAAATTTTAAAGTTCAAAACTACGTACACAAGGGGAAATGGTCACTAAACAATGATATACATAGAATCACTTATCAAATCATCATGTCGCAGCGTTGTTATTCTCGTATTGTGGCCTGTTACGAACGCAGGTACTTCGGTAACAAGTAAAAGAAAAATTACTAATTGGCCTATTTTCAAAGTAGCTACAAAGACACATCTTTGCATTTTTGTCTCATTTGTAATGGATACGTAATTTTCGTACTGTAATATTGCAAATTGTATCCAACTAATGCTTCATCTTTTTCTGAAATTCTTTGAACTTTCTCAGGAAAGCATATTCAGAAAAAAATGTACTCAACCATTTGATAAGCGTATTTGCTTTATTTAAAAAGAATAATCCGAAAATTTCGAATCATTTTTCTAAAAAATATTTCTAAAATTTCCTGTATAATACACAAAAGTTCAGAGAAAGTTAAGGTCTGTTCAAAAAGTATCGCAAATTTACTATTTTTTCAAAAAGTATTTATTTATTCATATAAATCTATTTTGTCCCCTTCAAAGTAATTTCCCTCAGATATAATACATTTACTCCAACGTTTTTTCCTATCCTCGAAGCACTTAAATAAATCATTTTTTGTGATCTTGTTCAGCTCTTACACTAATGCCGACTTTATCTCCTCTATCGTGCCATAGCGTCGTCCTTTCATAGGCCTCTTCAGTTTGGGGATCAGGAAAAAGTCACGGGGGGTCAGGTCTGGTAAATATGGTGACTATGGCACCATTACTGCGTTGTTTTGGCCAAATATTTGTGCACAAGCAATGACGTGAAAGCAGGGGCGTTATCATAGTGCAAAAGCCAATTTACACAAATTCGAGCGTTTCGGTTCTTACACAAATTCGAGCGTTTCTGGCAGATTTCTTCGCGCAAATTGCGCATAATTTTCAGGTAATTTTCCTTATTGACCGTACTACCGTGTGGCAAGAACTCATGATGCACCACGCCCCTGCAATCGAAGAAAACTGTGAGCAAAACCATCACCTTCGACGGAACTTGGCACAGTTTTTTCGGTCTTGCTTCATGCGGCAGTTTCCATTGGGATGATTGAACTTTGGTTTTCACGTCATAACCATAAACCCATGATTCGTCACCAGTTAAGACTGCCTGGAGCACATTTGGGTCGTCGCGGACGGAATCCAACATCTCCTGAGCAATGTTAACGCGATGCTGTTTCTGGTCCATATTGAGCAATTTCGGAGCGAATTTCGCGGCGACCCGACTCATCCCCAATCATTGGATAAAATGATGTCGATAAAAAGTCGATGACTACACATCACGAAAGGAAAACATCGACATTCAATGAGGTTATTTTATAACATCATTGATGTTGTTGCTTTGAATGCATAACATAATCTTCGCATAAATGCTTCAAGTCTATGAGCGTATTACTAATGGGAAAAGGCGTGATTTGAAGCAACTGGTAAAATCATTATATCGTGTTAATATGAAATCCGTGATAAATCTTAATGTTCACAAAATAACTAAATGCTCTTCATGCCTTCGAGATACATAGGATCACAATCGAAAATTCCAGGAGATCGCCTCCGACAAAAACAAAGAGGTCAGATAAATATTACAAATGTCAATATCATGGTAAAATGACTGTTAATTGTTTTTCTACTAACGTCGATAATTTCGTTCTACTATGTTTGTAGAAAAATACAGGGAAAAAAGTCTTACAGCTTAATGTACTTCGAAAACAATGATTGACACGTTAATTCAGATTATTATTATTATTATTATTATTATTATTATTATTATTATTATTATTATTATTATTATTTACATTATATTCGCGTTATTCTGCGCTGTAATTACAAATTAAAAGTTAAAATTTCTTATTATGCGTTATATGTTTAAAATACAAGCTCATTTAATAACAAAAACATTTAATTTAATACTTCTTCACTGCACCCCCAAACCAGTGAATTATTCACACCTTTCAAGTGGAAAGTCGTAAAATCCCAGCTCTGTGTGTCCAAGGGGTAATCTAGCTTTGAAAACCATCTTTTTAAGAAAATTCATTTCCAATATTATCGTTGTAGGAAAATACCGACACAATACTGAAGATTTACAAATTTCAATGGACATATGACCTGCGCTATTTTATAAGCATACTTTTCTCTACCTGAAAAAAAATTAAAAATTGAAGCCATTTCCGAGAAAATATTTGAAAATGTTGTGAAGGCTTCACGTAAAGTACCACCAAGAATCAAAATATCTCTTTAAAATTCACTGGGCCTTGAGTTCGTGCACATGGATCGGGGAATATCAAGTTTAGGGAAAATCGTCTGAACGGTTTAGATTATACTGCTGGCCTCACGCAGACATATATAAGAGACCGATGGACGCACAGACAGACGTTTTTTCTTAAACCACAGTGGCAAGGAGGTATTCACAAACATTGCCTCCGAAACAACAGCCACGAGGGTGAAAATTAACGCTCGTCCAAATAGCTTCAGGGAGTCGTTTCGTCACTGGAAACTAGAAACATGACAGTATTTTAGATCAATTGACAGTTAATATTAGTTTGATACATCACTGAAGGAGTTACCTGGAGATAAAAAGCCCGTCACAGCAACCTCCTAGAGACAAAATCATCCTCAATGTAACAACGCGGGATCTCACGTTCCAGCAGTGTGGGAACACCGCCTCTCGCAGCTATCACATGCACTAAACTCAGGAGACTAATGATCTGAGTAGTTGATGCGCTAGGAACTACAATATTATCTTTTACTTATTTGAATTGGTGAATCTTATCGGACGCATAAGGTGCGACTAAATTCCTACACTCGAGGTCTCAGGATAAATATTAGGATACAGAATATAGTCGAATAAGGGGGTGAAAAGTGCCCCCTCCATAATTGTGATACTCGTATGAAACAGAATAAAAATGCCCTAGAATCCCCAAAAAAATTAGCATCCTATGTTATCTGTTGTAGAGATACAACGAAAAACGTGTTTTTCATGTTTTATTTTTTCTCTATTTCTATTACATTTACTATGCTGAAAACTTCATGGACCGGTAAAAATAGTTGAATTTGAAGGTATTTTTGTCAATCAACTTTGACGGCAAATTCAAATAGAAAAAAATAATAAATCTTTGAAATTGATTTTAGACGTGATAAGATTGGAGTTGTGTATCAATATTTTTCCTAGAATGTGTGCCATAACATTCTATAACATTTAGTTTTTCAGATTGTGAAGAATGTGGACTATAGTGAAAAAAATAGAACCAATTTTATCAGTTTAAAATTTTGAAATTCGCTCCAAAATGTGACGGTAATTGTTTTCATCAATGCTTATGCAATTTATATTTAAATTATTGAAATGTCTCGATTATCGAAAAGTATTGATTTTTTGGGAATCTACGGCATTTTTAATCTCGTTTATATAGTATCGCGATTATCAAGTAGGTTTGGGTTTTCCCCTTTTGGGATGTGTAGATTTTGGAGAGGCAAAAGATGGTCACTCTTTGCCTATGAACGTGGGTGGGAAATCTCCCAAAACGAACTTATCGCTCTACTCTGGCGTTGGGAGGGTACACGAAATATCTTTGCACGCGCGTATGTGTGACAGTTCGCAACCCGCTGTACAGCAGTGTAGGATGAGTTGCCTTACAAGCAGGGTAATGCCACATGTGCAATTTCGTTTTGTGAACTTTCTGCCACACGATGCTTTACAAAAAACTTGTATGACGTCCAGCTGGGTGTGGAGCATCATTGTCGTACTTCCCAGACTAAGCATAGGAAATTGTGTATGAATAAAAGAAAAGATGTAGACAACTTTATCTAGAATCTCCTCCACTCCTACTACCATAAAAACTATAGGAATCTCCCGTGGACTCAAGGAGTGCGGGATCGTTACTCGATTGCGAAATTCGAACAATGTAAATTCCTGAAAAGTAATTTGTCTTCAAAACAAAAAAATACACATTAACATAAAACATACACAAAAAAGAAACCCACACATAACTAAACTCCATCCAAAAATCACTCAGTTAAATATTTATCTCTACCTTTGTTCTCTGTAAAAACCCTTGAATCTTCCTACAAGTTATAAAAAAGAAATGAAAATTTCTTCTTTTCTACCAACAAAAGTATTTCATTAACATGAGCTTACATTAACTGTAATTTTCAAATACAAATTCTCAATTAAATAGGAATTGCCTTGAAATAAATTTAATCTTGCACTTATCCTGTTATATTAAAGACGAGAAAACCACTGCTAATTTGTCTGCCTTTGATAGCCGACCACAATCAAAATGATCGTTCAAATTACTGCTCAAACATATAATTTTACATCAATTCAATTTAACCTTTCTGTTGCATTCACTATTAAACTTTTTTTAATTTCAAGAACTAATAACTCAGCTCTTTGTAAATTGCAGATTGCAAAAGGTTCCGTGATTTACAACGAAATTAAGAGAGATTAACTCGGAATAAGTTAATGCTTAATTACTTCAATGTTCATGCAAAAAAATGATTATACCTATTCGTTCATTTGTCCAAGATATATGGCTTTCTAACCACTCACTTTTAGATTATTTCCCATATCTTAAATTTGAACAAAACATCGACCTTACTTGAGAACGGTTGCTTATACTGTGATATACCAAAATGACGAATCATTTTGTTTATAAAATGTAATTTATATAAAGTAGAATAAAGGGATGTCAATAGACGATCGGGGAGGGGTTGCTTTGTGACAAGTAAACGCGGATTGCTTTGTGATAAGATTCGCGAATATAACAAGGTTGATTTATAATTATTACAAGATAGAGAGAGATGGTCATGTTCAAAGATAATTTCATTTTCACTTAACGATGTAACAATTCATGTTACATCTCTTATTAGAATCTCTTATTACTCTTATTAGAATCATATTTCACATTATAATAAGTTCCAATTTGTTACTTTAAAAGAAAGTTGTTTATCATTATTAGTTACGTACCATCCAGTAGTAGATATTTTGATAAGATTTTCGTATTCCTCGTTCTCCGTATGTTTGGCAGATTGAGTAATTTGTTGCAGAGTAAGGAACAACAACTTTGAACTTCGAACCCAACTACCTGAGCTAGCAAATTAATAACTAAATTATTCGGAAAATAATTACGAGTACCATTCAAACGAAATGAGTCATGAATCTAACTTAATTAATAATTCGTAAAATTACGAGTTTTGCTGGTAGAGAAGAAGGGCTTGTTTCAATACCCTCCACAACTCGCCTCAGTGGTCAAGCTGACGTACAGGACTCCGGGATCTACCTACCTCGACGTTTAACGATTTTGTATTCCATTGACTTGCATCTATCGCTTGACTCCGAATAGGTTCTTTACCATTCGTAGCATACAAAAATATTCTACGTACTCTGACCATTGAACTTAAAAACCTGGAAATAATTAGCCACATGTTTTCACGGTCATTTTCTCATGCTATGTTCATGGACTTTCTCCTAGACGCTGTATTTGCGTATTAAAGATATTACTTTCATGTAGATTTAAGATTAATTACCTCTTAATAGAGGTTTTCTCGTATTTTACACGCCCTGTAGTTCTTCCCATTCAGCGTTTGCAACGTATAATGTTTGCACGTACATTCAAGAGACCTTCCTCAGGAAGCAGCGAGGAAGCAAATGAAGGTGCACATACCGTTACTTTCACTCACTTATCTTCGCCACCCACCTGCCGACTTCGCCCACAGGCGTTGCTCGGCTGCGTACGTTCGATTGATTGATTTATTTTTTCGTGTTTCCGGGCGCGTCAACTGCTTTAGTCATTATTCCCGTGAGTGTAGTGCATGCTTTTTTCGGGAGATGGCGGTGATCTTTCCCCGCTGAAAAGCGAGATATGGCGCCGACCTACCGTCGGCTAGTGGGGTTTACCCCTAACCAGGACTCTCCCACCAGCAGGGCACCGCCCCAGCCGGGAGAAGCCCTAAGCTCCCGACCGGTCTCCCGTAATATGTGGTAGTGTAGTACATGTTAGTATGTGTGTGTAAGGGGAGAGGATAGGACAAGGAAGAGGAAGGAAAGATCGCGCTCAGTCCGTTTGTTAGGAAACTGCCCCGGCATCGGAGAAACCACGGAAAACTACCGATCGGAGCAGCCGGCCTCTAGAATTCTCCTCCAGACAGCGACTGAATTTGACCTAGCTGAATAGCTTGTGTCAAATATCCAGCCTCCGTCAGGACTCGAACCTAGGGCCTCCCTATCAGAAGTGCTGCGCGTACGTTCAATGAATTGCCCTTCTTCTGCAAAGGCGCATTCGAAGTGTTCCACTTGCGTGAATGTAATTTGCACCTGCCTACCCAGGCTGGCTGTGACAATATTTTATTGCATAGTAGTCTTTAGGAATAACCTATGAAGGTAAGGAGTAAAGAAAGTTTACTTTCAGTACCACAATGCAGAAGATATTGTCAAATACATCGCGAGATCTTGCAGATCCCACTGTATACGTCAGAAAACTAGTAGAACTAAAACAGCACATACGTTCTCGCCCGTAGTTTCATGCTAAATTACACGAAAAGTACTCAAACATTACAAAACTTTTATAAGGCTTTATTTAAAAGTATATCGACTCCGAAAGTATAGGACGACTCCGAAAAAAGTTTGACCTTTCGCAATTTTCGAAAAATTAGTCTCTTTGACCAACATGATACCTGCACCGTTCTCTTAAACGTCCTTTACACTATCCAACAACAAAATTTAAATAAAATCACGATGGAGCCATTTTTTGAAAATTTAAAAATTGTCACAGGGGCTTCATGTAAAGTACACCCAAAATTAAAATACTTACTTCAAATTCAAGCGGCCGGGACACATGCAAGATCGATTGGGGAATATAAATTTTTGAGAAAATCGACTGAAGATTAGCTGGTAACCGTGTTCGCACACGGAGAGACAGACCGACGGATAGACGTTTTTCAGTCATTCAAGTTTTCGGTATCAAGGACACACAAACAAGTATTCAAGTTACACGACATGTTGGAGTGTTTTTTCTGAATTTAGCAACCGAATGTATCCACTTTTTCGGTACTAGGGCCTGCGAGAGATTTTCTGTCGAAACGTTGCCCTTTTTTTCGTGCAGCATTACAGCATTACGTAACTTTATCTCTGATCTGAAGTCAGAAAGTATAATCATTGTAACCCTTTTGTAAGATAATTTGTTGAAATAAGTAAAGCATCAAGGCGGTCTCAACATTTTTCACGACCTCATCCGGAACACCTAGTATACACAACGCAGTGCGTGTTGAGCGACTGTGGGGGCGTTGCTGGCGGCGTGGGCTCGGCCGACGGGAACAAACGAGGCTCGCAGGGCGGGCTCACGCCCGGCGCGCGCGGCTAATGCACTGCCGCCATTCTTCAACCATCCTCTATCTGAGTCGCTGCCAACAAGCTTTACCTCGCCATTACAGCGGGCGGGTGGCCGCCGCCGCGAGAACTTGTGACAGTTTTAACATTCATATATCCCCGGACGAGGCACGGCGAGCCGCATATTTCACTGCGCCGAGTTAAAGAAGTAAAAGCCAGAGATAGCGAGATGAAGAAGCGGAAGTTTTTCCTCGTCGTGTTTCTCGCCAGGGATTGCACTCCCGCTTACAGCTCGATTCCGGGGAGGTCTTAGGGAATTTGGGGCTCGGTACGTCGCTGCGTTGTTAGGAGAACGTAATATGTTTGGCTAGCTAGCATACCCAGTTTTTCTGGGTATTTATTTATACATTTACTAAAACAGCAATTGCACTCTTTATTTTTTGTTAAATAAACTGCACTGGGGTCTCGCGGACCCCCAACATTTTTTTGTTACAAAAGATTTAGATAATCATATATGATTCTCAAGTGTATTACTGTACTTTATTTTCATTTAAGAATGTATGAAAACAATAAAAAACACAAACATGCAATTTATGACGTAAAGTTTGTTACCATTTTAACACATAATCGTTCACCAGGTTTTAAAAAAATGATTACACATTCAGGTTGAAAACACGTTACACAACAATGCAGATGAAACGAAAATGTTATGAACTCCCATTGCCACATAGGATAAGCATTAAAGAAATAATACTATTTTTTTATTATTTGAGTGCAGAACAATCAGAAAGTACTCATTGGGATCCAGGAGACACTGTTTACACTACTGACAAATTTGCTTCTATTCTTTACGAAGTATTGCCACCAATTGAGACTGTTGTTCGCATACGGTAAGCCAAGCAGTTAATTTAAATTTAAAGTGCTATGAGTTTCTCATCATTAATTTTCACTCTGTGTGAATTTGAGATTTGGGGATCTAGTGAACCCCAGTATGCAATTCTAAGGTTAATAATCAACCATAACAATAATTTTTAGTTAGTTGTTTGTTGTTGTGCTTGATTACTTCTAACTCACATTATGAAGTACCACAAGATTTCTGCTACCAACACTGAATTTCTTTATCTTATATTGATTCAGCGGTGAGCTGTAGTTGACATTTACATAATTGAAATGATTGAAGCAGAAATTATTGAAGGCGACGCCTTCAATCATTTCAATTCTTTATCTTAGTCATCATTTAGACAGGAAAAGGAGTGAATTCTCTCTTTAGAGAAACCCTCCACTAGTTAGCCCTGGTTCAACCGTCCACTCTTCACTGTATTCACGCTCTTTCTCTGCCTCGCTCGCTCCGACCGCCATGCTGTTTGCTGCGATTGTCTTTGCTACCACTCACGCGTCTAAGAACATGTAGAATATCTATGTATTCTAAGAACATGAAGAATATGTAGAATGTCTATGCACATAGACATTCTAGATATTCCTGAAAAATTAACCCGTTAACTGACGTGAAGGTCGGCGTCGAATCTTACAACTTAGTCGGGAAGGTAATTGTCCACGATAAAAACATGCACTACACCTAGAAATAATGGCATTAGGTCTCGCCCGGAATCACTAACTTATCAATCAATCCGTGTTTCCGGGCGCGTCAACTGCTTTGGTCATTAGTCCCGTTAGTGTAGTGCATGTTTTTCTCGGATATGGCGGTGATCTTCCCCGCTGGATGGCGAGATACGGCGCCGACCTACCGTCGGCTAGTGGGGTTTCCCCCTAACCAGGACTCTCCGACCAGCGGGGCACCGCCCCAGCCTGGACAAGCTCTAAGCTCCCGACCGGTCTCCCGGAATATGTGTTGTGCATGTTAATGTAATTGTATGTGTAAGGGGAGAGGATAGGACGAGGAAGAAGAAGGGACAGGTCGTGTGCGGTCCGTGGCCCGTTTGGTAGGGTACTGCTCCGGTATTCGCCTAGTGTTGATCGGAGAAATCACCCGTCCGACCACCTGTCCGACCTTCTTTTCTGAGGGTTTCTTAACTGTGCTGTGCCATAGGAACATCTTCAGGTTACAACAACTGTTAATCGGACTTTGTATTTCTCTGTTTTGTACATGGTTAACTGGCATTTTTATTGGTTCGATTTGGATTTAGGATTTTGTAAATGCTTTTAAAATCCTCCTCCTTATTTGCAAGGTCAATATTTGGAGGCGCTTAGCGCAGGTCGCCGCCGTGCCGGTGCCCAGGCGGCCACGCGCCGCCCTTTCGCCGCTCGGTCTTAATTAGGCGGCGCGTGCGCGCGTGCACGAGCGTGCGAGCCGATGGCGCGCGAGGCGGCGCGCCCCCGGGCCCCGCACTCGCAGCCTGCACGCCGCGCCGTGCCGCGCGCGCACGGTCATATCCAGCCCCGGCCCCGCCTCCCCCAGGTGGGACAGCCAATTCTACTCCAGTTTCTTATCTTGCACCGGCCGAGGTGGTTCAGTGCTTTAACGGATGTCACTGCTGTGCCTGTGACCGGAAGGTCCTAGGTTTGAGTCCCGACGGTGGCAGGATATTCGACACTAGCTTTTCAGCTAGGTCGAATTCAGTCGCTGTCTGGAGGATAATTCTAGCGGCCGGCTGCTCTGATTGGTAGTTTTCCGTGGTTTCTCCGATCAACACCAGGCGAATGCCGGAACAGTACCGTACCAAACGGGCCACGGACCGCGCGCGATCTTTCCTTCCTCTTCCTTGTCATATCCTCTCTCATTACACACACATACTTACACTAACATGCACTACAGTACCACGAATTCCGGAAGATCCATTGAGCAAATGCTGAGATGGCCCCTTCTTTTGCTTCTGGACATAAATGTAACTTCATTTTCTGTGCACGTCTTCTAGAATTCAGTGGGAAATACAATTTTTCAAATTATCGTTTCCATGTTGTCGCGGCAGGAAGTATTATTCCGAAGGACAGCATGGATAAGAGCCCAAATTTATTGCTTCTTTATCCTTGAAAATAGATATTTTTTATATGGGAGCTTTTTTTTTTCAAATTTTAAGTAGTATATGACTAAGTGTAGGGATCACAGAATTTTGAAAATGTGCACACAATTCACTTTTCCCCATAGCACGTCATACGCAGTTTTAACTGTGTTTTTTTACGTAAAATAAATAAATAATAATCGGTCGGGAGTTTAGAGCTTGTCTCTGCTGGTGGGAGAGTCCTTGTTAGGGAGAAACCCCACTAGCCCACGGTAGGTCGGCGCTGGATCTCGCCATCCAGCAGGGGGAGATCGCCGCCATCTCCCGAGAATAAACATGCACTACACTCACGGGACTAATGACCAAAGCAGTTGACGTGCCCGGAAACACGAAAAAATCAATCAATCAACAAATCTTTTCCCATATGTCTAACTTCCACCCCGATGTCCTTCCCCGCCCCATCATGCAGGTGGGGTGTCGTTCAGCCAATGCCCCGGCCCGCCTCGCTCCGTTCCTGCGCCCTCCCCCTGCCCTGCTCTCACCCCCTCTCCCGCTCCGCCGCCATGGGGGTCTCTACTTCCTCTCCGCCCCTCCCGCCACCCCTCCCCCTGCCCCACCTCCGCCAGCGCGCCCTCGCCCGTCCCTACCCACCACGGCCCACTCCCACCTCCAATATCCTTCGCCATCCCCTGCCTCCCCTTCTCCTACCCGCCGAACATCACTCCCACCTCCTCTCCCGCCTCATTCCCACCTCACGCCCTCCTTTGCTCATTTTCCTATGAACTTACCTACTGCCCTGTACCCATTTTCCTCGTTTCACCCCTGCCATCGACACCTGCTCCTCCCCTATCTCCTGCCTCTAACCGGGAGGTGCTCGGTTCGAAACCCGATTGTAGCAGACATTAGCTTGCTTCCTAGGTCGAATTCTCTCGCTGTCTGGAGGAGAATTCTAGCGGCCGGTTGCCCTGATTAGTACTTTTCCGTGGTTTCTCCGATCAGCACCAGGCGAATGCTGGAGCAGTACCTTAACAAACGGGCCACGTGAAGTGCGTTCTTGAGAAGTTGGTGATTTTAAGTTATTTTGAAGGTATTAAAAACTGGAATATCTGGTGTTGTTTCACTATATAATTTAATTTCGTGTAAGGCTAGTTGAGCCGCATTTCAAACATCTCATCAATGTTACAATAAAATCATCCATATCTAAATTATAAATAAAACGCAATATATAGTCGCAATATATAAACGCAATACTGTCAAGTGTACTATAAAATGGCACAAATTAATAGAGGAAACTACAATGTAGTGCCGACGATTTTTCAGTCCCCAAAAAAAGGGAAGCGTCATCACCCTCGGAAGTGCTGAATCAACACCTGCGATCAAAGATCTTTTTTTTTCGCGATAGTCATACCCACAACCGCGAAAAAACAGGTTTTTGAGCGGTCAGCTGTGTCCCAGCGACCGCGCCATCTGCCGGAAGCGAGGGGAACATTCGCTATACTAGCTAATGACAACCGCAGTCACATGTGAAGCATTACCTGTTCTCATTTACATTGTTTATTAACAAAACTCAATACAACAAAATACAACCAACGTTGGAAAGCTAACTATTTTGCCATCTTCATACATAGGCAGTCCACGTCACATGCAGGAATATGCTCAAGATGCAATGGCATCTTGACGGAGAGAGAGAGAGAGAGAGAGAGGAGAGAGAGGGAGAGACGGAGAGAGAGGAGAGACGGAGAGAGAGGGAGAGAGGAGAGACGGAGAGAGAGGGAGAGATGGAGAGAGAGAGAGAGGAGGAGAGAGAGGGAGAGATGGAGAGAGAGGGAGAGACGAGAGATGTAGAAATCGAGAGAGAGGGTGATATGGAGAGGGATAAATGGAGAGGGAGGGAGAGACGGAGAGAGAGGGAGAGACACAGACGGAGATGTGGAGAGAGGAGAGAGAGAGAGAGAGAGGAGAGAGACAGAGAAAGGAATAGGCAAGGAGAAAGAGGGAGATGAAGGGCAGAAAAACGTGTACCGGGTTCCGCTAGTTTTTTATTAATAAGAGTATTTTACCATTTTAAACCTGTTAGTAATGCTCATTTTAGGGGTTGGATTTCTTAGATTTGTGGTTATTTCAGTGAAGATACCGCCTTGCATACGGGTATACGTATGTCATCGAAGGTCTGATAAAAAGATTGAAAAGTGCATGTCAATACAAAGAGATTGTCTAATTTAGAGTAGCGAGTATAGTTGGTTCATCATCTTTATACAAGCTACTATTTTCTGTTTGCTTTCTACCTCTGTTTACTGTAAAATAAGAAACTTGGGTATTTCAAAGAACCATTTGTTGCAGAACATTCAATATTACGTTTTGTTATTGACACAAACGATAGGATGAAATAAAAAATAAACATTTATTAATTCTGCAGTAGCAGTCAAGAAATTATTTACAATATTTTATTATTTTGGAAGATAATGGATAATAAATAAGTTCAACTATTTTTAAAGAGGCAAGCATTGGTTGAAGAAAAATACGATAACTTTTTAAACTGCTGAGTGTAGCACTGCAAGCTACTCGTCAAATGAGTTGCAAAATATACTGTGGTTACAGTTTCCAAACCGGAACCTCCTATCAGTTATTGCATAACTTCCGTCACCACAATCGCTGATTCTCGGCCACAGTCAACAACGTTCTCAGTCAGTGATATTCAGGCGACTTGAAACACAAGTTGTCAGTTGGTATTTGTGGTTGTTAAATTTGTTCTACGGTTACTGAGACAGTGTATGATGTGCAATTATAATTCCGAGTAGGATCTTCAAAAGAATATTACCTTGCTTTATTGAGAGCTATATCCATTATGTCGGCCATTAAGACCGCTGAAGCGGAGACTTCCGATTCAATTTCTGATGAAATCCACTCTGGCCTTCTTTTTGATTCGGATATTAGTGGAAAAAGACACTCCCCAGGAAATGTAATAGGCCCTTCTTTGGAAGAATATCGGCCAGAATGTTCGGATGGCAAGAAGTGTGTCAAGGCGGACCTTGCTGGCAGCAAACCGGAGGCCCCTTCTTCCTTAGAAGACACTGTAGAAGATAAGGAAGAGGATGACACAAAGTGAATACTGAATAAATTCTTAATTGCTATTATATTACGGATATATTATTATTTTTATCACACAAATAAAGCAAGAAAACACACATTCTGGATTTTTACAAATTCAACTATATAAGAAATGTAATCATCTGTCACTCTGCGCCAATTTGTTCAATCGGAAAACCAGAATATGCTCAAGAATATGTTTGTTTAGATATGCGTGTGTGAAAATATTTTGTTTAATTAAAACTCGAATGTTCATTACTTAAGATTTTGTATTAAATAGCACAAAGCGCCAGGAAAGTCTCTCCACAGTGCCATCTTGCTGGTGTGCAACAGAAATTATGTTGCGAGCGCTAGCTGCAGCTTGTGACAAAAGAAAATGTGTATTCCCTAATCACCACAATCAAAACAGATTCTGGTAGTGTCGTTTCCGAGTGATCTGGTTGCTACGAATTAATTCAATCTTTAATAGGAAATCCTGATCCGACTTGGGACTTCCTTGGCGCACTATATTATGCAATCATTTTTTTGCATTATCTAAAATGTTTCTTACTTGCACATTTATTTAATAAAACTCTGTGGTGAACATTAAAAGTTATGTAGGTATTATCATGATCATATCGGTTGTTAGTGATTGTTTTCTACAATATATAATTTTGATTTTTAGGTTTTGTTTTTATTTTTTTTTCTATATATTGATATGTTTCGATTCTCAAACGAGATTATTTTCTAGCGTAATGATAATATAATTTAGTATGTTTATTAATATCGCCACACAATTACATGTTCTATCATTTTTACGAGCATCATGTTAGTTTTAGAAAAGGAGAATAATAGCTCTTACACTCAGAGCATTAAAATATTTTTTATATAAACGTACTTTATATTTTATGAAGAATTCAACATCCACAAATCTTTGTTTGGTATAAAGCAATTTGATGTACATGATTTTAATTTTAAAACGCTCAAATAATCTTAATGACTTGAGTGAATTTGATTTTTGTTTCTTAAATATTTTTTACTTACCATACTCTCTGAATTGTACGCAAATGAGCTGTAAAAACCAATATTATTGATCAAAGTAAAATATTTAAAGATGTAGTAAATAGTAGTAGATAAACTTTTTTACTGTTTTTCATAATATAAGTTGAATCAAATACTGAATTAATTGCAGTAAGGAAGTGTGTATGATGAAATCGGTAAACACGTATGCACTACGTCTTAAATACAGACATTTTCGCACCACATTATCTTCTCTTGTTAAATTAAATTCTTTTATGTTAGTGGTTTTAAATATCTAGTGTTGCATTTAAGGAAAGTTATCGTATAAATGATTTTTGCAGGACCAGTTTCAGAATTTTTTCTACAGACTTATTTATTATCACTTTGAACAGATATCGGAAGAATATATTTAATTTATCCATAATATTGTGAGAGAAGAATTATATTTTCTATTACAATATTTTAATTATAGAGAAAAACTAATTTGTATTACACATTAGTAACCAACTGACAAATTTGACTTTCCACAGAAGTGCATAAGTTGATCAATTAGTTCACATTTAATGAATAATCTTTAATATTGTTAGTAAAATAATTTGTTCTTCATAATTACAAGGGCTCTACTCACTCGAACGTGTGTGTGTGTGTGTGTGTATATATAAAATTATCTTCAAAAACCGGAGCAGCAATATTGATGGATCATTAATACGTACCCTAGCTTTCATGCTTGAATAATATTTTTTCTCAGAATAAAAAATTATTTTATGTTAAAATAATACCGAGCAAATCGATACATTTTTTCAAATTTTATTAAAATAATTTTTCGCTTATTTAACTAAATATGCTCATTTATTTCATGAAAAATCGTTGATAGCACGTGTGTAATTAAAATTCCACTGTGAAAATAAAAACTCCACCTAGCAATCAGGATTCAGAAAAGGAGCCCAAATGTGTAATTAAGAAACTGTAACACAGACGTAGCAAAAATACTTACAGTGGGCCATGAAAAATGAATAAAAAAGTACATAACATATTAGGTACCTATAACCACATATAAACAACGAACGAATAAAACTAAATTGAGGAAGTAAATGTTAAGCTAGCTGACTTATGGAGCATCATACAATTTTTAACGTGAATATATTAATTTTTTTACATGTAAAACGTTTGATCTTACGATTACAAATGTAAAACATGTAAACGTCAGTTGTGTTTACCAGTTCTAAAATGTATGCTTTGCCAAAACTCTCTCAGAAGTGACTATTTTTTCCCCAATATTTATAGATATTGTATTATCTCTTTTTTTCATGTCTTTACTTTGCGTGGAAAGTAACGTTTTCGTGAATTGTCAGCTTCTAATATTGTATCCGCATATGTTTAGTACCTTCCAGTATTCGAAAATATTTTGTGGAAAGATAAAGAATGCAAGACCCACTAAAATAGATTATTTTCAGAAGCAATACTATGTCATGATGTGCATGCCGCGTGTGGAAAAGATCTGTTTGGATGTTTTAAAATTTGAATCATTCGTGAATGGAAACGAAAAAATATTGAACCTAACATGTGTATAAAGGGGGATAATTACATTCATGGTATATAAGAACGCTCCTAATGTAATACATTTTCGCTCCTTTCGTCGCTCGTTTTCTTGAACATACCATTCATACAATTATCTTTTGTTTGTACACTCGTTTTGTTAATTTCTACAATTATTAATTGTAATAAAACTAAAATAAATATTAATAAATATATTAAATGTACGCATAAATGTGTTATATTTACTTCGTTGTAATGTCTTTTATTTTTCATACTTAGTAATTTGCCTCTGGCGATTCTTTTTCTTTCCTAATTCAACATGATAATTTTATGTTTATTATGTTGCATGTTCGACCTAGTATTATTACAAATATTGCGAATAAAATTGGTAAAATAAGAATCTAATTCTGAGTTTTCATGTTTTCGTTTTAGACCAAAATAGATCTAAACAAAAATCCATCTGCAAGATTTCAATAATAATTCTCATCCATTAGATAAAATTCAGAATTCTTCTTGGGCATTTACATTCACAATGTATCTGTGGTCTGTAACTAGATATATCAGAATCACATTTAAGTTGTCTTGCAAACTGTGTTTCATTAAGTGTTGAATCTGCTGTTCATAAAATATCTAAAACTTTAATACCTAATGTTAATCGTTGAGAAAATATTGATTACAGAATACACTAATATTTGAAGAAAATATATAACTAAAAGATTTGCACGTGTATTAAAACTTGTGTCACTCATTAATTTTTTATTCTTTATAAAATTGTATTGTTTCCAGTTTTGTATGCACATTTATTATATCTTTATCATAGAATGTTCATTTAAATACTAAACAACTAAGATGATGAAATTAATTCCGTAAATAATTTAAAGGTACGAAAGCAATAGTAGCAGCGAAAGCACATAGTAATTAGTTTATTGATTCAATTCATTTTAATCACATTGTACGAATAAACTAATCAATTAACGCCAGCATACCTTTCAATTTCGATTATCTCAACAGTTTTGTTCGTTCATTTAGAGCTTCATTTACTCAGCTGTTGGCGTCGTATTTAGAACATTAAACTACTTCCTTATTAGTAGATACCAGCTATTTATTCTTCATGAAAGAAATATTGGAATGGTAAGTTCAATATATAATTTAATTTACTCTGTAATAATACGTATTCTGGGGAAATTTTATTTAGACTATTTGTTTCTTTCCTGTAGTAAAAGGTTTCTAATAAACATTTCACTTAATACTTGTGGTATTTTGATTCACACCTTTTTGATATTGTAAGGTGTTTTTAGATTTACATTAGTAACACAATTTTCAATTTTGTTTTAAAAAACTGAAAATCATTTTTTGTAAGGAACATACTATTTTCTATAAAACTTTGTATGTCGTTTATTCTTCTTGGATGTGTACTGTGCACACAGCAACGACCAGTGATTTATAATTTTGTAACGCCTTTTTTAAAATATTATCACTGCCTTCTGTATTCAGCTGCAATTTTGGAAATTATACAAAATAATTAAAAGTTTTCTTGATTGAGTGTAATTTTATAAAATTTCAATAATTTAAACTACTATAGGCATCATTGTATCGACAATAAGTTACGAATTATATTGGTTTGCATTTAAAAATATATAGTAGTAAAGTTGTAAAAGGTATAAATAAAATAAAATAATTCATAATAAATGAAGCCATGCAACCAGTGCAGACATTTTTTATAACTTGTTTGCATTAGGAAGCTCTTTCTATGATTATAAACACCGACTTTATTTTAGTTTTTGCTTTTACATCTAATATTTGAGAAAAAGTGTTAAATTCAATGACAATAACAAAACTCACCTTTTTAATATGAAAATCTTCCTCTAAATTTGGAAAGATTCCCCTATTGTGGGCATCACAACACGCAATATTACTTGTATACTGTGATGACTTATCACAAGGTAAAAAATAGTTAAATTTCGTATAAATTATAAGGATGAATGACGGCTACAACGGATAACATAAAGAAATCATATCGCGAGTGGTAAATAATGAAAATGTCCGGAAAAGCAGTGTGATTAATAAAGGGGAAATAATGCATTTGTGACAAATAGAATATCATATGGACACGTGAGTAATTTTCATTGGTATTTAGTTAATTTACGAAAAGAATCCTAGAACCGCTAGTCCATAAAATGTTTGGACAGTATTAGCCAATTAGAAATGAGAATGCATGCGAGGATGGAATGAAACTACCTAACAGAAATAAAGATAAACGGAAATAGATACTCTACTGCCCATCGTATGAGACTGAAAAATAGCGCTTGTTTTACAGACGAGCATAATTGATTCCGACTCGGTGACGTCCGGATAGTGATGGAACATTCTCCGAGATAGTACAACATAGCAATCGTGTATTTTTTTATGGTAGAAATTTTGTTAGTATAACAAAGGATAAACCATTGTGGAAAAGAAGATGTCACAATAGGATTGGACTAATCCAGAAATGAAAATTTGGAATGGGTGCCAGACACACGGCCAAGTATGGTGAGGACTTGAACAGGAAAGTTATTAAATGAGACTATTGTAACAGCACAGAGTAGCATGCGCTATTACAAATTACAAATAGATCAGCAGCGAAGAATATAAATGAAAATATAGAATCGCGTCTTGCTGTAGAAAACGCTAGGGATTTCGCTACTCAGGATTTGGGCAGAAACGGCGGAAATACGCGTGTTGCGGCGGCGGAAATAAGCCAGGGATATCATCCGGAGAGGGGGCAGGTAGCTATTGTTCATACCGAAGTTGGAGAGGAGCGCCGTGACGTCAGAAGTAAGATAAGCGACCGAAGATTAGTGACGCGGAAGCCTACGTCACGGAACATCTCAGAAGGATGCCTTCAGGAGGCGCCAGCTGACAGTGTGAGACAAGTCACAGGACCCTCAAACGGTTACGTGATTGACAGGGAGCCATCACGTCATCAGGGTGGGAGCTAGCTATAAATACAGAGATGGGGCGTTATCCGGTATTCTTATAAAACGTTTCGTCGAGCGATCAGCTTCTGAAACTTTTCGTCGAGCGGTCTGATTCTCAATCTTTTCGTCGTGCGGTCTTCCGTAAATGGTGTGCCGAGAGTCTGTTTCGGCTCCGTACGGCTGCCTAAATGCCGCCAAGTGTTGATCGTTGAGTAGAGTGAGACGTTCGATGCCAAGCACGCGCTTGGAGTAGCGGCCCACATGTTCGGGACGATTTGCGGGAGCGGTGTCTGCGATTGGGGTGAGACAGCGGGAGACGCATGATTTCGCACCTGAGGCATCGCTCTCGCCACGCCGCTCCATCACGGACGGACAAGTGACGCGCCTTAACGTGGGGCCCGGCTCCGACGAAGCATCACTGCGTGGGCGATCTACTGATCCCGTGCTCTCTACGCCTACCAGCGCCAGCCACGGACAATTTATTTTTTTATTTTATTTATTTAGTCCAAAACAGTCCAAAACTGTATGTGACGTATGGGGGAGAAAATCATCTGCGCACGCTTTCTTGAGTTTCAGAGTCCCTTCCCAACAATTTAACTATTAATAGTTGAAAGATTAAAAATAATAATCATAATAATAATAATAACAACAAATTTAAAAAAGCGCGGGATGAACATTTCAAAAACTAGATATTTTCGTTGCCAAATTATAGAAAACTTATTTTTAACGGTAAAGGAACAAACAGATTCGAATTTTCTGTATTGTTAACAAAATATAAACTCACACTAAGCTCTACTACCACTACAAGCGAAAGGAAAGCTCACCAAACGTGCGTATAGTGAAGCTACATTTACATCCAGAAGCAAATCAAGGGGCCATCTCAGCATTTGCTCAATGGATTAGGGAAACTGGACAAAAACCCGATCGAGATGGGGGTCATTGACCTGGAAGCTGAATTACATTATTTGTTACAGGAATATTGAGTCTTTTTTTAAAAAATTATACAATGAAAATGTGAACTAATTCATTATACTATATATTGTTTTTGTTAAAGTGAATATTATTTTTCTTTTTAACGATCAGTAAAGTCTCTAATTGTATAGAAACAGTTTTGCAGCAGAGAAGATTTTACTTTTAACTTAAATATGCGTACCAATTTTAATTGTTTAATTTCATCTGGCAATGCGTTGTAAAGAGACGTACATGTATTGTATGTGGATTTCTTGTAGTGAGCTGTTGATACTGACACTTGATGAACATGATTTCTACGTCGAGTGTTGTAACTATAAATATCAGTATTACATGAAAATAAGTTCCCACCGTTAAGTAAGTCACTTCTGACAAATACTGTAGACTCATAAATAAATAGGCAAGGCAATTCTGGGTGAGATCGCTAAATGGGTACGGAACAATAAAAGGTGAAGAGGGAAAGGGAAGAAGGTTATTATTAGATCATAAGGACTCAGTAGGCGTAATAATGTATAATATTGCTTGTATATTCTGGGTGGTTTTTAAGATTAAAATATGTGATATTTGTTCTTCAATTGGCGTATTTTAATGATTAGAGAATTTGGTAACACGTGCATGCATGCCCCCTTAATACTTCGCCAGATCATACATGTGGCGACGCAGGTGAGTTCTCACTACCAACTGGCAGTCGGGCAAGCAGCCAACATACACGTGGACGAGGGCAAACAGTTACAATATGAACCTGAGTAATATAATAAGACCAGGTTTTGGAATAGATCTGAGTAAATTTTCAATTAAAATAATAATCTGAAAATTTTAAATGAAAATGGATTTCTGCAATTCAAATTAGGGTATTGTGCTTTATTAATACGAAACGTAAACTATATTCCAGGAAAAAATCATTTAAGCATTCAAAACACATACAGCTTTCATATAAAATATCACCCTAATTAAAACTTTGTTTAAAATTCGTAGGATATTGAGTCGTTCCTGACTGATCACGGAGTATTTATTTTGGGAAAACTAATTGAATAGTTTAAAAGCTAGTGTTGTTCACAGAAGTACGGATAGATGGACATACAGGTGAATAGACAAACGTTTTCAAATATGTAACTTTTCGATACCAGGAAGACTCAAAACTACATCGATTTTTGCAGTATTACATAACTAACTTTTTATTATATTCATGAGAAAGTACAAAATCAGAATATTAAAATTGTAAAATAATTATTTTAAAATCTATTTTTAAATTTCAAAAACCAAAAAATAAGAATCTTAAATTCATGATGATTACGTTAGAAATTATATGCAACACTACTTTTTTAATCCAGTACGTATCTCCTGTACACAGGCTCGCAGTGCATTTCGGAGCAAAAGATCTACATTCTGCAGCTCGACCTCTTCTGTGGGTTCTTTATGTTCTGGGATTGAGTCACCCTCCACCAAAGCACAGCGAACAGTTTTCATCTGCTACAGTGCTGCCAGCATCCAGATGTGAATCTGTCATCCAAGATGCAGTGCTTCTCACTCTACAGCTCGCCGCTGTTTATTTGATGGTGCATGTCAACAGCGCCATATTTAATGACGTAGATTTCGGCCCTTTCGTCAAGATAACCGAGAGTGGTATGTTCATCTCTGAAGGAATAACGATATTTGTCGCCGCGTTCACAAGTAAGGACACCCGTCGAATCGTTCGAGATGCCTTGACGCGAGATGCAATGGCGATGGACAAGGTTCTACTAGATCATTTTCCGAAGCCACATCCCTACGCTGTTGGGAGTTTGTTATTCTACAGTCTACTTGTGATGTTAATTATAATTCAAGGATGTGCTATGTCGTTTGCAACATGGTGGATTGAAGCAGCTCATATAGAAAGTTTGCCGTTGTTCTGTTTTGCAGTTTTTTGTCGAAACTTTTTATACGTAGTAAGTCTCCTATATGAGTTATTATTTTTAGGGTGTGTTATGTACTTATGGCAGAAATACAAGTGGATAGACGAGGGTTTAGATTCGCTGATGAATTTCCAATCGGCCAAAACAATTCTAGTTTGTCCAAAATTAAATGAAAATCATATGAACGGGAGGAATACCTTTGTAAAAATTCACCACCTTCGTCGAGTTCACTTTGCGGTAGTGGAATTGTCGGCACTCGTGGCCAAATCTTTCGCCCCGTTGCTGTTGGCAAATGGAATAAGTTTCTTCTTGGGCCTCATGAACGATATGTATGTGAGCTTAACGTACATTCTTCGATCTCTAACCTTCCAAGATCCCAAAGCTCATCCAACACAGGTATCATTGCTCTCCATTTTCAACGGATTAAGCGTCATTATTCGTTTGTTTGCACTTTGCACTTGCTGCCATGCCAGTTCCACAAGGGCTGCCGCCATCTTGTCCACGATTCGTCGCCTTCAGTTGGCTGTGGAAATACCTCCTTACCAGTCTATTGCAGCACTTCCTAATGCCACACGAATTACGTGGGAGCTGAAGCGATTTGTGGAGCAAGTAACAGCCAATCCGCTGAGTTTTTCAGCTTGTGGATTTTTCGTTTATGACTTCAGGTTAATGGTGGCGATCGTTTCAGCTGTTGTAACGTACTTGGTTATTCTTCTGCAATCTGAGAAGTGTACATGATCTTTGTAACAGTAGATTCTGTCAAATATTAATAAAACGTATCACAATTAAGTGTATTAATTCATTGAAACTGTTTAGCTCTTAAGGGACAAAATCTCTTCAAATAATTAAAAGGGAATGTATAAACCACTATTTACAAATAAAAAATGATTTACAACGTTTAATGAATGTTATGTATATAAAAATTTTAAAATTATTTACTAAAATTCATTCATACTTCAATAAAAAAAGTTTGAAAATATTGTAAAAAATTTTTTCCCCAAAAAAATAAAATTATTGAATAATATAATAATAATAATAATAATAATAATAATAATAATACACACAACGGAATTCAAGGTGCCTTGAAGTTTTTTAATTCGTTCGTTTCTAATTCACTGCTTTGATCCCTCTAATTATTTCACCTTTCATTTAGTATGCTATATCGATTCATGATGCTTAATTTTAGACTTCCGTTTCCTTTCTATTGTGTCAATAATTTGCTACTATGTTGTTCCAGTGTAGTTTCACAAATTCAAATATTTATTGAGTCACATTTCAAGTTCTTGGTCCAAAGCATTTCTACTCAGTACTTTTTACCTCTAGAAGATAATATCAGAAGACCTACTTCCTCGGGAAATCAATTAGTTAATTGCATTTTCTCTGTCTTCAAAATTCGATATTTATATATTTCGAAGACACCACTTTAATTTCATTAAGTACAAAGGGAATATGTCTTACGTTTCCATATTCCCTTTCACGAATGAAGCATTGATCAAGGTAGATCAGAAATCTTCTTACGTAAAGTAGGGAAGAAGAAGTCATGCAAACTATGAAGTACTACATACATTTAAATACATATCGAACAAATCACTCACTATTGAAAATTTTGTATGAAATTGTATCTGGCTCTAAGGCGAGTCCTGCGGAATTCGATTAATTGATGTTCAACAAGGCAGAAACAATTTATTGAAATTACTCTCCTTTGTACTGGGAATAAATCTGAATTTATTATTTTTTCAAGAGATCAAAAAAATCTTCAATCTACGGTGCATTTAAATATTGATAATCATCAGTTGAAGTGAACCAATATTTGCAAAATTTCTTGATATTTATTTTAATGAAAAACATTCACGGATAAATCACATTATTACTTTGAAATCTGTTATGCTCGACGAAGTTATTTTACTACGACTCCCAATTCACTATTTTCATTTGAGTCACAGTTATTTATTTAATAAAAAAAATTCGTATCCATGTCCAAATTATGGAGAAATTATTTTTACATCCCATTTATGAGTTCAATGTGTTTTCACAAGTTATCTAAGGAAAAACTTAAAATTTGATACTGATATCCATTTTTTATTAAATTCGACTACGCAGTGTGACAAAATTATTAAATTTCTATATGTAACAAAATTAGAAAAATAGGTATAGTGCTACTTCCCTTGTTGTTAAAAACTTTACATGCTTGTAATATTAAATGATTTTTTTGTCAATGTTTTTAATTTTTAAAAGACAATGTCATGAAATATTGTTATATAAACAACTATGTAAATTTTATATTAATTTAAAATTGTAAAATATATTTAGATTTTTGTGGACATGTAGATGCACAGCGCAAAAATAAATTAATAATAATAGAATAATAAGAATAAGAATAAGAATTTATTGAAAAGATCTGAATAAGATCTCAAGGGCGTTAAAATACTCAATCTGTTCCAAGACTTTGACTCCCGATAAAATACGTATTATGGGTTATTTTATAGCGTTGATGTTCGTAATTTTAAAATAATCTTGCAGAAACAAAAAATTAACTTAATATTGCAATTTAGATTACCTACCACCATTTTGTTACTGAGAACCACTAAATTGAAAATTCGTAGGCTACTAACACTTTCAATCCCAAATTATTTATTATGAAGAAACAAAATGTTTAAAGCATAGAATTAATAAATGGGAACAACAGAAGACTTAAAAACAAGCTTTTAACATTTTCTGCACCATAGTTTATTTTTAAGAAATGTTGCCATATGGCTACAGTGAGCACAGAGGGAGCTAAATATATTATATTGTTCGAAAAAAATACAGTAAAAGTAACCTTTTATGCTCAGTCAATTATAAAATCAGTTCTTTGGGTTTGTAATATATATCCTTTCTCAATATTTTAAACATTTAATCCTTGAGAAACCACCTCTCAATGTTTACTTCGCCATGTTGCTAATTTTTACAGTAACAAGATGGTTGAACTGCGTCTGCCGCGCCTGGAAGACATTACTTTCTTTATCAACACACGGCATCTATTTCTTAGAGGCAACATTCCATTTCTATATTTTCGTGTTCTCTTTCGTCAAGTCGAAAATAGATGTAAAAAATTATCAATATTTGAATTTATTTATATTAGTTGTGATTTGAAACATTATGTAGCTTTCCTATTTTTTTAAATATATTTTTCATTCGATTGTGTTTGTTATTGTTCAAGATTCTCAGTATTATCATTCGGCATCTATTCAGATTTCAACAATATTTCTCTAATAATGACAGTTTTATCATCTTGACTGGACAACAGATCTTTGATGTCATACTCCCTGCTACATCAAAGAAGATACCAGGTTATTGGGTTTATTTGTCATTTATACATTTATAAATGTATTCAAGCCTCTATTATAATAAAAAACATCTTTTCTTCAAATTAGGTTTATATCAATACCTAATCGCAGTTACGATAGATATGAAGGAACCTCTTTTTGCAGGTCATGTACGCGGTATGTGCCCTTTGTATCCATATGGCAAAGAAACATTTCTCATTGAAATGTCTCCCAAGTTTTTACATAAATCCATATATTGTGATAATCTATACTGTAGACAAAACCTATTCTTCAAAACGGGGAAAATATTTACCTCAGAATTAGAAATTCACTATCACTGAGATAGTAAGTGAGAACAGGCATTGAAAGGAATGATTTTGAAATGCAATTTTATAAAAAATGTATTTCTCAATTAGTACATCTAAATAAATTTAAACAAGTCGTTGTGTATCACTTTTTTCTGTCGATTCCCATATAACATAGTCTATTTATATGGTGGTGTAAGTTACAGAGCCATTTTTTCCCTCTTGGTTGAAATGTTTACGTAAAGTATCACGTTTGGTTTCTCGGACGAAAAACTCTGATATTTGTAATACTCGTTCACAAGCGATGTGACATTTCGCGTAATCTAGGCTAAAGGGGGCTTGGCAGTGGGATCACGGTACACAGCCTCGCTGCATCAATGACGCATTGAGCGAATTCTCGCGTCGCCCAATTTGGGAACGATGCAACCCAATCCATCAGCGCACGACAGCGGCCTCGCCCTAGTCGATGGCAGGAAACTGTACAGCGGTGAAGGATCCACAGGGCTGTTACTGAACGCTTAGGTAACCGCGTTCTGTTTCGTTCTCTTATAATTCACTTATTTATTTTACGTCAAAAGAAACAGTTGAAACTGCGTATGACGTGCTATGGGGACAAGTGAATTCTGTGCACATTTTCAAAATTCTGTGATCTCTACACTAAGTCATATACTATATGAATTTTGAAAATTAAAAAAAGCTCTCATGTAATAAAATCTATTTTCAAGGATAAATAAGAAATAAATTTTGGGCTCTTTTCCATGATGTCCGTCAAGGAATTCATGTTTTCTGCCGCAACAACATGGAAACGATAATTTGAATAATTGTATTTCCCACTGAATTCTAGAAGACGTGCACAGAAAATGAAGTTACATTTATGTCCAGAAGCAAAACAAGGGGTCATCTCAGCATTTGCTCAATGGATCAGGGAAACTAGACGAAAAACCTGATTGAGATGGGGGTCATTGATCCGGTTCTGAACGGAAGACCGCGTAATGCAGGTCGCGGGGAAGATAACAACCTTACTAGAGTTTAAGGGTCCTACGTCCAGAACTGGCGCGAGATTTAAGAGAAAGAGTTGTACAAATTGTTGTAGAGAGGCTGTACGCCACTGAATATCTTACCCATGGCAGGTAATGATGCAGGTAGCCTATGCAAATCCATTTCGGCCAAAGGCCTCCTGTATCAAAACAGGGTTAGCTTTTGACACACATCAGATAAGCTACTTTGATGATTGTTGACCGTTATTTCCCTGCTTCACGGTAGAACACTTGACATCATTTAGGATGCAAACTTAACACACTATTTTGTCACCGTAAGGTTCTCACTTTTCATCTGTTAGTCCTCACCTTTACACTTGTACATTTGCTGGTACTAAGAATACAAACTTACGTAACTCACTATTTTGCCTCTATTGAATTTTCACTTTTCTTCTATTAGTTCTACCACTCACATTTCATTTATAAGTTCACTTTCCTTGCCTTGTTATTCAGGGTTTTGAATTTACGCCACCAACTTCATACATAGTGCATGATTTTACTAATTGTAAGACAGTCACTGTCAGTATTTATCAATTCATGCCCAACAACGAAATGTAAAAAGTGGACAGCTGAACATCGTGTCCTACGCTCAAATCAGAAATATTTTAGTACTCAAATATTTTATTATTTACTATAATTATTTGTATCTTTTATAATTTAATCTAAAATATTTCTCTATGTCCTAATATTGATCACTAAATCATGTCTCAAAGCTGTTTTTATATTTCTTTACCGCTTAGATATTTTGAATTGCAATTTGTTTCTTCAAGAATGTTTAGCAAATTTGCATAATTTTACCACCTACTACTTGGAAGGGATTTGTATAATCACGGCACGCGACAAGCATTTCTCAGGATATTACTGGTTGCAATGTCAAACATTTCATGTTACGCAAACATAATAAATACGGCGTTCATGAACAAAATAAATAAAAAACATAATCTTATAGAAAATGTACAATGTACATGACTGGCCAAAAGGATGATGTGTTTAAGTCCTCTGGTTCTTTCACTCTTGCGTTTATGATGAAGAAACATGTTGAATTTGATTTACAAGACAATGAAAACTGTTATCCATGACGGTACCAGAGTGCAGGACAAATCAGGATGCAACAGCCTGCACGCGAATTACGAACTGAAAGAAGTGGGGAAAATTAAAAGTCATATTTTGTGGAGAAAGAGCCAGCGCCCGATGAAAGGGTCTAAGTAGGTATCCGTGAAAAAACTCACAATGCATTTCATAAAGACTGAAAATGACTGAATATGTAAAAATGATGTAGTTCCGCGTTTTTCACACAATAGGCTTTTGGTGGTGCAAACATCTCATTTTCGGTTTTTGGACCTATTTTAAACTAAACACTGAAGTGGATCCTCCCTTAAATATTTCGAAAGGAGATCTATACTCGTCATGCCTTGTGCCATTACTTGTCACATTTGCTTTAAGGGATGTAGTAAATGTAAATAATGTTGATTCGCGTATCTTACCACTACGGGCACTCAGATTACAAAACGATAGAAAACAGCTAAATATCTACTAGTATATGACGTATTTGCCATGCAATCTGCAAAGTAATGATACCATGTTATTTGTCATAATTTCTTTCACCATGGAGATGAAAATGTTCCAAATTTACTTTAGGTAAAAGCATTTCTATCTGTTTAATTTCGAATATTTCAACATCACATGTTGCTTGTCGTGCAGCCGTCAAAAGAAAATTCTGTCTCTTGGTGAGGGCGATTAGCGAAGCAGGAGGAAGAAGAGGAAGAGAAGGGGAAGGAGAAGAGGGACAGAAGTCACGCGAGGCGTGTTCTGGTGGGTATTGTTTCTGGGGAGGCATTTTTCTTGCGCTTTCTCTCTTCGCGGACGCCTCGTTCATTACTCGCGTCCGCCATTTGTTTGCACGTGGCGTACGGGCGCTTTCGCGACTGTGCACGACCTGCTAATTGCGTCCCGCCCTCTGCCGCTCCGACTCAACTCTACCAAAGCCCTAGAATAACAGGTGTTCCCATGTGTCATCTTAGAGCCACACCTAAGCTATGCTCTATGGTGACGCTTGTTAAAATTGTTGTTTTGAATTGATTCATTGCTAATGTGGTATGAACGGTTTGACACAGAAGGCGATTATTTAAAAATTAAATAGATATCGTTCCAGTACTACAATATACATTTTTTGTGCCAAGAGAAGTGCATTTTATACAACTTTAAAATATTAGTTGAGATTGTTTTAAAACTAGCAGCTTAGGTGTGAAATAAGTGTGGTGATAATTTGGCGTTTCTTAAATCCATGAGTTATTGCAGAAAATGTACATAAAATTATAGATTACAATGAATTATGAAAATTAATTTCTTAAACAATATTATGCAATATAAACCGTATTAAAGCAACATCAATATAATATCTGACTGGTATCACAGCTACAATCAATTTGAAGTATAGGCTCAACTTCCGGAACAAAACATGTATATCTTTAAATAATAAATATAAAAATATCCTTCCATAGATAAACTTTTTAAATAAAATTCACATATAACACATTAACAGTAGAAAAACGAAATCAAAACACTGCGTTTTTACACACGTTTTAATGTGCGCTAAGCGGCACACAAAAATTGCCCATGAGAATACATTTAACAGCCTTGCCGAACCTTCTACGATATCGCCCCGATTCTCGCATGCAGTACTGATCCCCCCACGACATCCGGACTCCGTTTCCACTCGCTTCCCTTCACCTCATCCCCACCCTCACACTCACGCCCCTCCCCCGCGGTCTTCTCCTGGTTAACCTCCGCTTCACCCACACAATTCACTTCCTCTTTCCCCCGACCTCCTCCGCCCACCCTTCTCACGACTCTAACAGTAGAGTTAGAAACATTGCATCTTTACTCTATGCTCACCTTAATTACTCATCCTTACCTGATTAATCTATGCTCTAACCAGCCTTCCTCTCTCTTCACCACGCTGTCCTCCATTTCCACTCTTCACTGCCCCTTTCCCTCTTCCTCCATCATCCCCCTCCCCTTCCTGCCCCACCCACTCCACCGCCATCCACTCAACCCCCTCCCCTCCACTCGCCTTTCTCCGCCCCTCCACTCTGCACAACCTCGACATCCTTCACCTCCCTGCCTTCGCCTCCGCCCCTTTGTCCCGGAGTGCCACCGCGATAAATGCGCGGGTGGCAACTCACGTGCACACGCAGAAGACGAAACGGATGTGTCTCTCATGCTTTACGCGACGTTTTCGTGGAATAAAGTGAAGCTTCTTGATCTTCCTTTCTTTCCTTTTTTCACCTACGATTGTACGCGTTAGCGTCATTAGGCCGATAAAAAAGAAATAACTGAGGCGATTAAAGTTTGTAAATACGTGAGGTGATAGACATAGCTTGGTCAAGAAACTCTCATATGTTCCTACCGGCGATTAAGCACATCGTACTAGTGTAACGTCACCACATGGCATCCAGACTTCCGAACTTCCTTAGAGAGTGACGGAGGAACGAGCAAAGGCCGATTAGTACAAGCCTTTGGGTAGTTCTGAGCCAACTGAAAAGGGAGCTATTACCCCCTGCGACGCACGCCTGGCAGGGTAGTGGAGACTGACCCCGGGTCTGGCCGTGTGTCCCAAAACCACCCGCACCTTTCAGTGAGTGTAAGGGTGGGAGATCACATGACCGCCAAGACGTTAGCTGGCCCCGGGAGGCGAAGAGGAGTTCCGTTTTGAGATTGCCTCGCGTGCGGACGCCACTGCTGCTCCGGAAGCGGAAGTGTATTCCTTGTGACATGGCGAGTGCGTAGCACTGGGTGTCAGGGCACCGGCGCGGTGAAGCGTCTGGGTGGAGGATGCACTAGCCTGGAGCAGTGTGCGTGGGGGTCACGGAGGTAGATTGCGAACGGAACCCCAGAGCTGTAAATTGTGTATATTTGTAAACAGAGCTCGTGTCTGTGTTGTCATTTCGCTACCACGACCCCACAATAGAAAGACGTAAAGCTGGTAAGCCTGAATGGTGAGTTATGGCAGCTCCATTACAACATATGTGTTAATATTCGTGTCCGAGAAGTTATAAAAGTTCAATACAGAAAACCAGAGTGAGACTCTATTCAGCACTACCTCCATTGCTACTGTAAGTAAAGGTATTATTGCGGAAATCGGCAGAATGAAGAAATAAGTTATCTTAACTAGATGTAAGGCGGCCTTTGGATACTGCGATTGATAGAGTTTACAACGGAAACAGCAACACAATCTGAAGGCAAAAATTGAAACTAACACAAGGATTGTAAGAAATCCCCACACTGCAAAGAGCGTAATTCAACTCATTAAAAGATCATCAACCCATTCTAACAGAGAGATCTGAAAACAAAAGACTTACTGCGGTCTACGCCTAATACCAACAATCGTCACAATCCCCAAAATTATCGTAATTCGATCAGGCGCAAGTAAAACCAGATAGAGTTCTAAGTCAGGTGTGCGAAAAAAATACATAAAAAATTTTCAGTGAATATATTCAAACATTACTGCAAAAGTAAGAACTGGCCAAGAAAAAAAGACATTTGAGATAAGACGTCGTATCAGACAAGGAGACCCTTTATCACCAAAACTATTTATTTGGCTACAAGAAGATGTATTCAGACATGTAACATGGTCTACAAAATCGTGAATAACAATTGACGGACAGAGATTGACAAATTTGCGATTTGCAGATGAAGTAGTTATGTTTGCTGCATCTTCCCATGCGACATGCGAGATGTAAGAGAACTGAGTGATACAGTGAGAGAACTGAGTCTAAAGTTGGCCTTAAAATCAATTTATCAAAAACAAATTATGACGAACGACAAACAAATGCCTACATTTGTAGTCAATGAAAAAAATTGGGATAAGTAATATCTTTTGAGAAAATAAACTAAACATAAAGAAAAATAAAATATACTTAGGTTAGAAATAGTTCGTTTGACTATTATACAGAAAAGTCAACAAGACAATAAAAAAATCGTTTATAGTGAAACATGCCCACAAACTGCTCACGATTATTGAGCGTTTCGTCGTAACTCGTTTCCGAATTTATGTTAATATGGGCGCCAGGAAAAAGGTTACGATACTATTTTTAGCTATTGTTGCTTCAACGAAAACTAAATATTGTCCTGCTAGCTGGGTCGATCGGTTGCGTCTGAAATAATCGCTGTTACCTATTAATAGCCGATTACCCGATCTGCTATCCATACAGAGTGGCAAGGAATCTTAAAACAAATATTTTATCTAGCTACTTATAAGCTCGAATTGGCCAATGAAAATCGTTTGTTTTTTTCCTTTCAAAAAGAAACTTAGGATTTATTACTTATTGCAGCAGAAAGACTGTCCTTTGGTCATGCCCTTGTTCCAACCTTTATACTGCACTATACTTCGCACGCTCTTGATCAACGTCGCCACGAAGGACCATCTTCTCTTCTCCCCGGTGATGCGAATTCCACAGTCGAAGTATCGCGTTCTTCTTGTCTGTTCTTCCCTACGAACGCTGCCGAGCCACTGATCCGCAATACTTCAAATGTTCGTAGTTTTAGTTTGATTAAACTTGCAAAAATAATACTTCTAATTATACTTCTAACACACTGTAAATTATTCGGAGCCCGAAGTTCCTAAATCTCATGAAAAATTCCAAGTTCCAATTACACAAATTATTTATCCACGAGCGACCCGCACAGCGTCATCACATATGAAAGAATGTCCGTTTTCTTATTACTGCTCAGCCCTCCAAACCTCGGATTCCCCCTTTCTACTGTTTTCTTCTAAAAAAATCAGACATACTTCCGCACTATCGTTGCTCTCTCCAACCAATCCCCAAATCGTTTTTAAATCTGACTAGCCACGCCGTCAATTTCAGTGCCAGATGAATATTTATTTATCTTGACAACGACTTGGGCCCGTTCTAGGCGCCATATTATAATTACCCTAGCATTTCCACCCATTTACGACAAATGACTCACATATTGGTATGTCACAATAGATTCCTGCATCACACCAGTATTAACATACGGCTCTCAAGTGTGGCCTCTAACAAAAGCACAGGAATTCATGCTAATAAGATGCCAGAGCCGTATACAGAGGAAAATTCTTCATATAAGAGATAAATCAGATGCGAGAAAATCAGAAATAAAACAAAAATATATAACATTAGAGATGGTATATTACAAAATATTCTGCTTTAAATGTTTATATATAGTCGCATACGAAACGATTAATAGAACAATTGCAGGAGAGAAAGTAAACACAAATTAAACTGAGTTTGTGGAGTTTTAATATCTTGAAAAACATAGGGAAAAAATGGAAATTTTAAGCAAATCTCGGGAAAAATAAAATGTAGTTGTAAAAGATTTTGCTACAAAATTTTCCAAACTAATTGAGAATGATCTTATATTAGGATTATAGAATAACCCAGAAGAACAGCTTACAGGCGATATTTGTGCATTATTGTGCATATTGGCAACAATCGTGGAAGAACTGTATCTGTACTAAACTCTATTCACGTCATCAATGCCTTCCGAGTATTTTTTGCGGCAATTATAATTTTGAAATTGCAATGTTACCACTTCATATCCCGTAAAGAGGTAACATTAGATGCCATTAGATGTTGGGAAGTTTTGAATAGGAGTGTAACGTAATCAGCTACTACGATTCATTGTTATGTCCTATGGCAGATACTGTAAGAACATATTTAAACAAAGCTACGACTGAAATAAATGAATAATGAAATAAATTTTCAACACATGAAAATACTTTTAAAATATTTTTTCTACTCCCATTAGATAATTCTGTCATTTGGTGGCTCTAACACGTTGCATAATGATTCTCATTACGATATATATTTCATATGATACAGATTCTTGACCAACCACGCTTACAAACCAAGTATCTTTGAGAACCGTTCTAGTAAATGTTTTGTTCGATTGTGTACATTAAAACTGCATTTATTATGTTTATCAGTTTTAATTTATTTTATTATCAGTAATTTGTGTGTGGAATATTATATAAAATAAATTTGGATCGTAATTTCATTTTGATCCTATGGCAGTGGTAGTGGTAGAGAGAACATTTGACTGACGTTAAGATCAGAACTGAAGTTATTGTGTGTTATATGTTGCTGCCGTGTGTTTGTCCTTTCAAACCAGCGAATTCTTTAGTTTGAAATTTTTAGTGAATTAGAGGAGGAGTTGGCACCTTCATAAATAAGGGAAAAAGCGAAAATGAGACGTCGGAATTATTGTAAGAGCAACTTTTGTATTCTCTCGCACTGGCAAACCGAAGCCACCAGCGGCAGGTAGGGTAGCTGTCCGCTAGGCGGCCTTGGCTGAATCCTACGTCAACTGCCACGAAACGATTCAATGTAAAAGTTTAACTTATAAAAGTCGTAGAAAAAGTACCGTATGAAACTCGATGTCATGGGTATTAATACACTCGTGTGAAGTTGAGGATACTCGCTCCTTCCTCGCTCATATGGTAATATCACACTCGTGTATTAATACCCATCATTACATCATCGTTTTATAATGTACTATTACGCGTGAGGGCGGAGATGCCACGTTCAACTAGTATTGATATTATTTCTTTGTAAATGTATTGACGTAAATGAGGATTTGAAAGCAACAACATCGCTTAGAACTGTTTAACTGGCAAAAAGAGAGACATCTACCTATGGGGTGGTTGTGAGTGTCGGAGACGTCGTAGGCGCTTGCAAATCTCCCCCATTAATTAACGCACCGCATTTGGAGCTCCTCACACCGCCACCGCTCCCGCCCTCATCAGAACGTCCTCCCACTGTGAACCAACTCTCGCCTCCCTCGTCGTCCCCCCAAAGCTGTCTTCCCTCTTCTTCTCCATTGTCGGCTTTTTACGGGTCGCCCCCAGTGAGTTTGAGACTCTAAATAAATGTTTTTGTGGAGTTGTAATTACTTCCTGCGTGAATGGCGGACGGCATCACCGCGGCGAGATTGTCTGCGGACGACGCTTGCGCGACGGCACGGCGGGAAAGAGAACTAGCGGGCTACCTGTTCAGACTATGATATTATGCTTGTTCTCTTTGCGCTTGCCCGGTGTTGCCACATTGCGGGAAATGGGTAATAAGGCTGCCTGTGGGGAGAAAATGAGAAAAACTCCCTAGGCAAAAGTTGAGGAAAATTTCAGCAAAAAATCAAACTCTGAGCGATCCTCCTGACGGATGAAAGTCAAACATTGAGGTGATACAACTTTTTATATTAATTTTCTTTTAGATAGAAAAATACGAAGATCAATGTTAATAAACTCTAATTTTGTTATAATTGCTTATATCTATTTACAACTAATTTACAATAATCTTACAAATAGTCTTAAAATACAACTTACATTACTACTAGGGTAATAGTATAAATCTTTGTACAATATCTCTATTTTGGATCGAGATCTGAGAATTTATTTAGGAACGTGTGGAAAGGAAATGTATTTTTAATGCGGATTCTATGAGTTGGGTTTTGGCAGAGTCTTAGCGGGGTTAGTTTGGGTATATTTGGTATGTTTTGGAAGAAGTGGGTGGATAAAAAATAATGTGGTTATCGGTTCTAACTGCGATTCTTTATGTAATTATGCATTGGAGACGTACCATGGGGAATTCTTGATGGTGCAGGAACTGATTTTGGATTACTTGGAGTATTTTGGTGTTTGATTTGGCTGCGCTGATCCAAATTGGGCATTCATATAATAATAGTGATCGTATGATAATTTTGTACAGCAGTAAGGCAGTATTGTAGGGTTACTTAACTTAATTATTTATTATTGATTTTAGTTGGTGTAATTTAATTTTTGTTTGTATAACTTTATTGTCGATGTAATTTTCCCAATTGAGGCGCGTGTCTAAGAAAATGCCGAGTTGTTTTATAGGTTTGTTATGTGGATGTCATTGTATTGATTCTTGATTAAATTGTCAGGGGGTGGTGGGATGAATGATCTTACAGAAAATATTTTGGCTGCTGTTTTGACTGGTTTATTTTAATTTGGTTTTTGGCTGCCCAACTGTCGATTTGGTTTAGGTATAACTGAAGTCTGATTTTTATTGTATTTATGGCGGGACCTGATGTATATATAGCCGTGTCATCTGCAAATTGGGCGATTTTTATATTACTATTTTTCGGAAGGTCGGCTACGCATTGACTGCTTTTGGATTAGAGTGACGGTTATCGACTGTAACCGCAAATGTTCTATTGTTGAGGAAGCTGGAAATGATTTGTGTATGATAATGTGGAGTACCTATTTCTTTTATTTTATAGTTTAAAGCTTGGTGCCATGTTCTATCGAAGGCTTGTGAAATATCGAGAAAGATTGCTATTCTATGATAGTGTTTTTGAAATGCCGTATGGATGTTTTCAGTGATTGTAAGTAGTGGGTGCGTAGATACTTTTTCGGTGAATCCCATTTGTTCCATAGGTCAAACATGGGTTCCTTTGTGTTATGAAGTTGAGTTTTGAAACGTTTTAATATTGTTTTTTCTAATAGTTTGGATAACGTGACTGTTGGTTAGGGATGCATTCTTGTTTGGTTTTTGTACCGAAAGAATGATTGCATGATTCTATGCTTGTGGAAAGTAACCTAGTCTGAAGCATAAGTTGAAGATATTGGTCAAATATGCGATGGCTGTTCGGGGAAGGTTTTTTAATAGTAAGTTATTAATTTATCGTGTCCAGGGGCTTTCTTCACAGGTAGTGATTTGATGATTTTATTTATTTCTTTAGATGATGTGTAGTGTATTTGATGGTGTGGGCCATATGTCTTTTCATTTACTGGTTTACTAATTGTGAGATGACTAGGGTGTGGTTTAGTATTATTTAGGATGAATGTCGATGCAAGTAGTTTGCTAGCTCTTCGGCATTCTGAGCAGGTGTATACAGTTTTCCTGAGGGAGAATCTAGTGAGGGAATGGGATTCTTTTTTCTTAATATTTTGTTTGTAAGTTCCCAAAGGGATTTGGGATTTGTTTAGTGATTGAAGTAGTGTTTGAAATTGATGATTGGTATTGTTCTTGATTGATTTACTTACAATGTTTATTAGCGTGTTCTAATTTTATCTCTGGTGTTTTTAGTTGTGACCATATGTTCGGGATTCGTTTACCTGCGGATTCGTTTTTGATTTGAAGTGATACAATAGTTCATATTATTTAGAATATATATATATATATATATATATATATATATATATATATATATATATATATATATAATAGGATGCACTGTATAAGGAAAGATCATTTAAATACTGATTGAGAAATACATTTGGGCAATTAGTAAAATTTTACTTTTAATATTTCTTTCTTGGTGAAATTTCATATAACATTTGAGCAAATGACACTCAATGAAACACGGCGTTTGCACGAACCACAGTCGTCATGGAACCTTCATCTTCACTCTGAACACAGAAGACAGTACAGAAATTCATTGTCGGCACGTTCAGCCCGACCGGCTGCAATGTTTGAATGGCAGCATTTTGTTGCCTCTGCAGCGTCGACCTGGATGTCTTATGGTTCTAGGTCCGGCCTTCACGGATTATAGACCCTGCATAAATAGGAGGAATCCAACCCTTACTTGGAGGAGAATTCTAGAGGCCGACTGCACCGCTCAGTAATTTTTGGTGTTTTAACGGTTAAGCTTTACATTTAAAGTTAATATTAATATTAATGAAATATATGTGATGTTAAATAGTCAGCAAAATCAAATTTTTAATGACAATGTCTTTGTAAAAATTCACTGTGCTTTAGAAAATGTGTCTTTACAATGTGATGTATTACGAGAGTAAAACTACAGTAGTAGAAGAAGAATATTACAAGTTGGGGGAAATAAAGTTGATTTTTATTATGATTAATTATATTGATTGTAATTGTTAATAGTTTTTAGCTGCCCTAGATAGGAAGAAATCATTAAAAAGCCCAGAAAAAAATAAATAAAATCAAACAGTTTAGTTTCATAGTGAAACTAGGCATTTCTGCCCATTTTTACTTCAATGAACTCAACAAAAGCGTGGGACCCAGGGTAGAAAAGGTTGGTGGCAAGGAGGGGGTTACGGTACCAGTAGTCGTGACGTCATATGAGGAAGCTTGTAGGGAGAGTAGTGGGGTCGGTCGGATAAAAAATAAAAGAGAGCTCGTCTTTGTGTAAAGGGAAGGGGGAGGCAGAGGTGGGGATAGGATATTGCGAGCTGACGCAACAGACTCTCTCTCTCTCTCTCTCTCTCTCTCTCTCTCTCTCTCTCTCTCTGTCTGCTCACAGCGCGTCCCAGCGGTGCGTTGCAGAGCTAATTAGAATTTGAAGAAGGCGCAACGCACGGCGGAATGAGAAAACAAAAGAGCGAGGTGCACCCAGCCCCGGAGCTAATGCAGAACCCACAGCATTTCTCGGACTCACAATGATAAGGTTCTATTTGACTTGAAGCAAACGTTATACGAGAGAATTTTGAAAATTTTAAGGTGTGTAATAAAAAAGCGTCTCTATAATTGTTTTTATAATTGATAAGGATATTTTTCGTAAAAAGTAAAGAGGTGGGCTCAGCTATTCCATACAAGTTGAAATTAAATCTGTTAAATGTTCTTTTATGAAGGAAGATCATCGGTCAGGAAAACTATGACGAGAAGGGCAGAAGAGACAAAACTAACGTGTGAAAGCAAAAGGTTTTATCTTAGCATATTTTTGAAAATCTTGTTATTACTTCTATGTTATTATATCTACTAGAATATTTGGGTAATTTGCAATACCTTGTGACCTTTTTTTCATGTTCTTGCTATTTAGTGTAATTTTATGAAAAAAATACAATTCTTCGATTTGTTATTACTGGAGGTCCTTAACCTTAACGACTTTTTTTGGTTCTAATAATAATAATAATAATAATAATAATAATAATAATAATAATAATAATAATAATAATAATAAATATACGATTCTAAAAAAATTGGGAACAATTTTGAGTAATAGAGAATTAGCACACTAAAAATATGTTTGCCAAAATAGAACCACTTCATTTTGTGACCGATATTTTTTCTTATTCTTGTGTCTCTTCCTGTTCTTGTGAATGAGGATGTCCTATTTCATTTTTAATACGTTGGTTGCCATGTGACACCAATGGTATGGGAGAGTTAATTTATTTCTACAGAGAGAGTACATTGTCACACAACGAGATATTTTTTGCACGGAATCTTAGTATTATGCCATGACTTATCTAAAGAATGAAAATAGTGCTTCTACCTATCCGCGAACTATCAACTTCCTGGTTTACAGATCACTATACAGTGTGCATATTACATCGCGAGAAACAGCGGTGTAGAAGTCTTCTCCCTAAAATATGAGTCCTGGCGCCAACCTTCACATACGCTGGCGGGGTTTACCACCTCTAGGTATCTCCCCCAGCAGTGCAACACCCCAAGCAGGAAAAGATCTAAGATTACGACTGACATGTGTTGTAGTGTAACCATATAAGTGACGAATGTATGTGTGTGTAATGGGAAATGTAGAGACAAGAATAAGGAAATAAATATCGAAAAAGAAATGCTGTGTGCTATGTATTCGCTCTATAGTGATTGTGTACGTAAGTGAAAATGTGTGATGGAAGAGGAAGGGACAAATATGAGAAAGGAAATCTGAAGGAGAAGAAGAAGAAGAAAGAAAGCCAATAGTGCGTGCTCTGTATTTATTTTACTGTGTTAGCCTCGTATTCTGGACAATCTTTATTCTCGCTTATGAAACCTGGGTACTACATTACCCCGGCAGATATTGTTATATTGAAAGAATTGTCGGTGTAGTTTCAGGGTTAATTTTTATTTTCGGGTACAGTTCACGTAAAAGAACGACTCACGTTGAAAAAGATTCAGTCTCTTAGCTTTCGGTTCATTCTGCCGCAGTACAATTGTTTTGCATATTCTTGGTTCCCGCCACATTGTAATGCCAATTACTTTCAAATGCAATCTTTCTCACTCCACTCGCTGGAATGGAAGTATCGGCGAGTCTCCGGCCTTCGGCCCTCGCGTTCTTTACAAACAACCTTGAATCTATCTACCGCATTATTAATAATTCACTTTCATAAGAAAGCACATTAATGGTTGAGTTTACTCTCTGAAATTAATAATGTTGAAAACTCACCTCAGTCTTTCCTCTCTGTGGATTGCATTTGAATAACACGTCGGACATTCTCTAACACTTTTTTCGAAAAATATAATACTTTTGGGATCGCTTTACAACATTATCAGCCTCATCTTTTCGCGCATCACCAAAGAAACACCCGTTTAAAACCCCCTTTGTGGACACACTGGCCTCCTGTATTCAAACAGTGGATTGCATTTGAATAACACGTTGTAAAGAAATAACTATAATCTTTTAGAATTGAATCTTTTAGACTCGAATGTTTAGAATCGAATATGTGAGCACTAAGGAATAGATTTCCATGCAATTACATGTTTTACAGGAACTAGATACCCGCATTCAATTATATTTTCTAGAGTTTACAAGACATTCTGAATGAATTAGAACTATTTTTAGTTTAGATATTTTTAATTATTTTGGTATAATTACATATTTTTACATATTTTACCTACTACGACACATTTCTTACATTTTTAAATTCTTATATGTGGTGAAGTTTAGTGTACAATTACTTCAGTTGCCATAGAAACTACTTTCACCCACTCCGTTTCCTCGTTAAGAACTCATCGGCCACGTTCTACAGTCGGAAAATGCTTGTAGAGAACATATTTAAACACAATAATGAATTTTTATTTTACATTCTCTTCTTTCTTACGTGTTTTGGAAAAAATAATTACATGAATATGTATATATTTTGCATTTTTAGTACAATAAATTCCGTTCCCTAGTGATCACAGTCAACGAGAGTCGTACCCTAAAATAAGAATTATCCGTTTTCAGTTCTAAACAGTCGAACCTCTCCGCACCCAGTTTGATCCGCGACACCCACATCCTCGTCGTCTTCCTTCGCTCCCTCCTCCGCCCCCCCCCGAATCCTTGTCGCTCCACCCCCTCGCGCTGCAGCGGCCATCTGTTTTCTTTATAGACCTCCGGGACGGAGCGTCCTCTGCCAGCCGGTGGAGGCGGCGCTGGCGAATGCTCTTTTCCTTCATATCCGCACATATTGCCTCCGGTGGCGCCCCCCGTTGGGCCTCTCCCCGCCTCCTGTTCCGTCCCCGCCACGCGCGATTCCAAGCCTTCTCCAACTCCATCGCTCCTCTCCGCTTCTTCCATTGTCCCCGGCCCCGCCCCCACCCTCGACTCCATCGCCTTTGCTCCCACTCTGCTCCGGATTCCGCCTCCCACTCCGTCACTTCTGTCTCCAAACTCATACTGACTTAGGTGGTTCAGGGCATCAACTGATGTCACGGCAGTCCCTCTGACCGGGAGATCCCAGGTTCGAGTCCCGACGCTGGCAGGATTTTCGACACTACTTTGTCAGCTAGCTGCAATTCAATCGCTGGCTGGAGGAGAATTCTAGCGGTTGGCTGCCCTGATCGATTGTTTTCCGTGGTTTCTCCGATCAATACCAGGTGAATGCCGGAGCAGTACCCTAACAAACGGGCCGCGCGCAATCTTTCCTTCCGCTTCCCTGCCATGTTCCTTCCCTTACACACACACACACACACACACACACACACACACACACACTTACACTAACATGCACGACACTACCACAGATGCCGGGAGACCGGTCAGGAGCTTAGAGCTTGTCCTGGCAGGGCGGTGCCCGCTGGTGGGAAATGGTTGGGGAGAACCCGCCAGCCGACAGTAGGTCTGCGTTGAATCTCGCTATACACTATAAGACCACCGCCAGCTCCGAGCAAAAACATGCGCTTCACGTACGGGACTAATGACCTCAGAGGTTGACGCGTCCGGAATCATTTACAATCAATCTGACCTCTTCCTGTCTCTTCCCACATCACCGGCTCCGCCCCCTCATCTCCAACCCTGCTTTTGATCCTCTCACCCCTCTTCCACCAACCCCATCACTTCCGCCCCTCCTCTTCTTCAGTTGTCCGCGTACCCGCTTCCGCTCTCGGCTCCATAATTTTGTTCCCATCCTGCCCCGCATTCCACCATCGACTCCGCCACTTCCGTCTCCTCGCACATCGCCGACTCGCCCCACCCTCACCTCCGGCTCTGCTGTTGATCCTCCTCCACCAATCCCATACCTTCGCCTACTCCTCCCCTCCCCTCCCATTTTCCTGACCGCAATCCCGTCATTACATTTCTCTCCAACCTGCTCCGTCCCAGCCGCCTCCATCTCCGTCCTCGCCACAGTTTTCGCCTCCTTCTACACTCGCTCGCGCATCAGCGGGGCACTTGCGCCCGCCTTCCCCTCCAGAGGTCGCCGGACGTCGGTGGGGGGGGAAGCGGGCAATGGAGGCCACAGGGCAAGGAATGATGCGCGAGGACCGGAGGGGGTGGGAGGGTGCGTGGGTGGGATGATGTCGGTTCTGGCAAATGTAGGAGGGAGGGGAAGGGGAGTGAGGAAACGGGGTGGGCAAGGATGGTCGGAAAAGCTGACGGCGGGGCGGGGCGGCGGGAAAGGGAGTGGAGAAAGGAGCAGGGGGTTGGTCGCAGGTGGCGGCTGGGAGGGTGAGTGAGTGAACGAGCAGGATTGGCAGAGGCGGAAGGGCGGGTGGCTGGGGTGGACTGCAGGCGGAGAAGGGCAACCGAAAGGGCATGAGGCGCCGTCGCTTGGGGTGTGAGTGTGAGTGGGCGTGCAAGAGCTGTCGGCGGGGCCCGTATTTCAGATGGCTTTCTCTTGTCCTCTTCGAGCTGCCTCTGGGTGGAACAAGGCGCCGATGCGGGCAGCCTGCTCGTTACCTCTGCTGGTAGAGGCGCGGATTTTTTTGGCTGGAGCTGCGTTGGGTAGGCGATAATATCTTCCTTTTCCTTCTGCGCTACAGGCCAATTCCAGCGTTGGCATGATATACGGTGCCTTGTAGCGGAGTTACAGTATTTCTAGATCATGGGAAAGGTATCGTATGGGAATCAATCTGTAGGCCGACTCTTTACGTGAATTTGGGCAAAGGGTGGGCGTGAAGAATCACATGTCGTTCGTGACTCGTTGCAAACAATATTCCACAGCGGATTTATACAGTAAATACTTTTCTGTTGTAATGTCTCCAAAGATATTTCTTTTGTGATATGTTATCGGGGTTCAGCTAGTAATGATCAAAACACGTGTTATCAATCACAAGTGACAGGTAGGTTGAATTGCCAACAATAATAGAAACTGTAAATTGTTATATGCAACCACTGTCTTCTAGTTCATGTTAATTTCAGATAATTGACAACATTATGAAACTTAATATTAAGTAATATATAATGTAAAATTATTTTAGAAACCGTTGCACAATTCTAAAATGAAATAACGTCGCAAAATTGCCCAGGAATGAAAAAAATCATTATTTTCTTTTACATTTTTGTATGCTATTTGTCCATTCTGCCTGTAACTTCAGGTCTTTCTGAGTTGCAAAAATATTGTGTTCTCTGTATAATAAATATTTCCACATCCCTTCTCAACAGCTCTTGTAACACTACTCAAGCGACGTATCTTAACAAACCTCAGGGAAACGTGAGCAGTGGCTTTCCGTAGAAGTCGGTAGAAGTGACTTCGCTAATAAACAGCAATTGGTCATCCTTCTCAGAAACATTAAATTTTCAGTCTTAACGTTTGAAGGACGCTTCGCGTCTACTAAAGGTAATTCTTGCAAATAAATTGACGAAGATTGCTATTCTAAGAAAGAGTTATTGCGCACAAGCAAATAATTTATTAGGAGAAAAACTTGCAGAGGCAGTTATGTCTGTGGTATAAAAGCTTCTCCAAAGCAATAGAAAACATTCCGAGTCTGCACGCGTTTACAGTAGAAGCACACTTGAAGTATCGTAGAAATGAAATCGTGCATTTTCATTATGAATTTGTTGGTTGTTCTCAACATATGTTCTGCAGAGCCTTATAAATTCGAAGTCATTAATGGATCTTTCATTCTCTCTCAGCCTGACAACACCAAGAATGTTCATGACGCCAATACACCCGCAGAACCAATTTTAAATCACGGAGATACATATGAAACTGAAATCATTAAGAATGATGGTAATGTCTCAACATATTTTTTCTCTCCACCATCAAGGAATTTCACAAATTGAACGGGAAGCACATGTTATGCTAACGTATAACTGAAAGAGAAAATATTCCTCAATAAACAAAAAATCGAAAATCATCTCAAGAGCGATAGCTGTTGACGTCTTTGCCTGGGTAGAAGAAATCTTCAAAGTATCCAACAAGAAGAAAACCAAGCAAAAGAATCCAATGCTTCAGTATATATTATATTTCATGCTAGGAATGCGTATCACATTTTGGTGAATGGTTTGTCCTGTCCAGAGTTGCAGTTTTTCCTGGGGACTTTCAGTTTTTACTTCAGTTCATGTATCTCAATTAATACTCGCAATTATAATGTTTGAAACGATATGCAGCTTGTAAATATGTAATAAAATAAAATGTATTGTATCAGCAAATTATTAATTTTAATTAACCCATACTGTGTCATTGCTTTCCCTCGCAGCATTACGTAAACAAACAGCGGACCTGGGAAACCAAGATTATTGAATTGAATTGAAGTTGCCTTATTTTACGTGGCGAGACTCAGGCCATGAGGCCTGCTCTTCCGTCTGACCACGCAAATTTCGTTACACTCCTTTCACCAATCATGGGAGAAAGAAGGTATTACTTGGGCGACGAAACAGGCGATTTGAATTTAGCTCAGAGGCGTCATTTAGGCTTGAGGATCTTTTACACGCAGTAAACGTACTAACATGGGACAGCCGGCTTTACTTCCCCTCCGAAGGAAGGCGTACGAAGGATTTTTTCGCCCTTAAAAATCCACGGCTTGGATCGGGTTTGAACCCGCAAACTTGGGTATAGCAGTCCGATACGCTAACCGCTACACCATCGCCGCCGCCCACACCATCGCCGCCGCCACACCATCGCCGCCGCCGCATTATTGAGACGGAAGTGACTTACTTGTGTCAATTCGAATGGTCGCGGGTTTCATCACCACCTCGAGTATGAATATTGACTTGCGATGTGGTATAATGAGGTTCCCCCAAATCATTTTCCTCTTTCAACACTCTTCCTAGCTCTTTGGTTTAATTGGAGGTATTGACACGAACGGCGAGCCAGCCCAACAAAATAGCCCAACTAAATAGCAGCGTTCACGCTACAGAGGTGGCCAAATTATTAGTCCAGAGTTATTGAATGAGCCAAAAAAAGTGTATTTACAACCATAGATATTTGCAATAAACTGTGTTTACTGGTTTGTAATGTTTTAAAAACGTTCCCTCATTCATAATTAACATACTTGTTGAGAGACATACCGAAAATCAATTTTTAATCCGTTCTTACAATTTCAGGCATTGCTCTTGACGCAAATGAGTTGTTTTATGAGATAGTTTCGAAGACCTTCTTTCATCCAGTTTCTTTCAACTATTGATCTAACAGTTTCTAAGAGAATAATGTCAGGATTATTGGTAGCTCATTGGAGCACATATTGATAAATGTCTTGAAGATAATTCCCTACACTCTTTCTTATTGTGGCAAGGAGCGCAGTCATGCATGAATATGCATGGATATTTCCAAACCAATAATTGAGTGTGGGAAACCTCTATTGTTTCGCGCCTCTATGTATTGGGTATGCCTCATTAAACCTATAATAATGTATACATTTCCAGTACCATTAACAGGTACTTCAAACCATTTCTTCTGTCAGGTGCTTCTCAGGACACATTATAATCCGTTACGTCAAGGAACAAATACCTGAGTGATCATTATAAAAAGCAACCCTGCTGTTCAAGGCACCGAGAGAAAAATGAAAGTTGTGCAACACTTCTTCTGGGATAGCTGCTTCGAGTGCATTTCAGCAACATTCCATTCACCACCATCCCCTTCATTTCACTAACCCCTTCCTGTGGTGTGGGTCATACCTTCTCAAAACAAAACAGCCCGCGTCTTCATTCATAGCTTCCTTCTTTCTCTAACTTACAATGCGCCTCAGCGTACAGCAATGCAGTTTTGTGTTGGAGAAGTATTTTCAAACGCAATCTCTGGAAGAGTGCCGGACAGCTTTCAGAGAAAAATTTTCATCTTAGTCTATTCCGGACGAGAGTACCGTAATTCGGTTACTGAAGTGCTATCGTGACACAGGAGGTGTGTTTGATCTATTGCATTAAAAAAAGATTGGAGTATGGTGTGCCATTTATCGACGCAGATTAATTGGTCTGTTATTTTTCAAAGAAACAGTGACGGCGGATACGTATCAGAATAAATTGTGAAAGTAATTTTTATTATATTTTAATTAGTTAATTAATTAATGTTAAAGTACAATTATTCAATAATAATAATAATAATAATAATAATAATAATAATAATCATAATAATAATAATAATAACACAAATTTGTTCTGCTAATGTGAATGTATAATTTGTTAATATTTATTTAAACAGAAAAGTATAAAACATATACATTTCTGGAGCATATGTTCTCGAGCGTATGTATCTTGTTATGAAAATAAAACAAGCAAAGTTTACTATTTTTTATATGGCAAGTTTATTTTTTTTTAAAAAATACAAAAGCAGGAGTACCCTTTCTTATTATTCGTGGACACGGCGGTCACCTGCTCTCCTCATCAAGGTGGCGTTAGTGGGAGAGGGGATTAAGCGTACTTCCAGACAGTTTACCTGCTTGAAGCCACCAGCCGCTATCCGACCCGCTCAAACATGGTTGCCACTGCATTTAACTCTGCCTGCTGTGGGTTGCGTTTTATACTGATCACCTGGTATTTAGCCCGGTATAAAATAAGACATTAACTTCGGTGGTATAATAGCCGGGAACACAAGACGGGCAGGATGAGAGGCTATGGACAACGCAGAATTTAGAGCATTTGGGGGTCTCTTAATCTATACCTGCGTTTTCAAATCATCAAATGAAAGCGTTCTAAATTTATTTTCTACTGATGATACTGGCCGTGATATTTTCCGCGCCACCAAGTCAATGAACCGACTTATTACTATTCTGAGTTGTTTACGATTTGATAATAGGTGTACGAGAGAGGAAAGACTGAAAAGTGATAAAGCAGCCGCTGTTTCCAATTTCTTTTTTTCTGTTTGTAAAAAATTGCCAACTGTTACACAATCCATGGGCTTACGTTACAGTGTATGAAATGCATATACCATTCCGAGGTCGATATGAGTTTAGAGTATACAAGTATATGCCTAAAATCCAGCAAGATATGATATGAAGGTACTCTGTATGACTGATGTCAGAACAAACTATTTTTACAACGGCTATCTATACACTGGAAAAGACTCTGAGCGAAACACTTTGAGCGAAAAGGAGAAAACGTTAGCTATCCCAACACAAGCAATAATAAGACTGGCTAAACCAATTGAAAAAAAACAATAAAATATTAGAGCTAACAATTAGTTTTCTTCTATTCATCTAGTAAAGGAACACAAGTATTCCCGATCAAAGAACACGCACTAGACTTATGGAACTAATGACCTGAGTAGTTGACGTGCATGGAATCTCTAAGAACACCAACTAATACGGTGTTGGATAACCTAATCCGAAAGCTTCCTCAAGAGTTTTTGTGAATAGTACATTATTTCGGTGGGTTATTAGGCGGGCTATTAAAGAATTTTTTGCAAGCTTTGCTAGTTTTTTGCAAGCTTCTATTCTACAACACACGATTCCATTTGGAGTAATACGTAGTAATACTAAAGCGAGTGTTTTACATTTGTCGTCGTTTCTCACTGCTTAATTTACATTTCTTCTGATCTTCTCAGGCAACATCTTTTAAATCACTCGCCGCTATCATTGATCTTATGTCTTCCTCCCACTTCCTTCTTGGTCTTCCTCCATATCTTATTTCTTCAGGACGGTATTCCCACATCTTCTATGGCAGTCGTTCACTGTTCAACCTTCTTAAATGCCCATAGCATAGTAGAGGCTTTATTTGTATCAGTTCTAAGGTTGATTTTTCGGGTTTCATTATTTCCATTATTGATTGATTTTTAATTATTATCTTCCTTGTAACCTAACAACACCGCCTTCAATATTCCATTTCTCTTCCTTAGACCCTACTTCCATCTCTGGCACTCAATATCGCAACAACTGATTTACACAGTGTAAGTTTTGTGTTTCTTTTTATGCTTCAATTCCATGTCAATGCATGTAAAGATCTTATATCTTACCTACCTCTATTCGTTTTGTTTAGAGCATCCATTGATCCGCAGACTGAAACACGAGAATTAATCTGTGAACAAAGTTAGGTAACTGATTTCTTGAATCAAAAATTAGATTCCCAACCTTTCACAATTAAAACTCACTTTCCTTGATGATGCCAGTTAAAACCGTGTTATTCCAATGTGTCAATTTAGCTACTGTCGAAAGAGTTGTGGGAATTCTGATTTGATGTTGTTGATGTTCTTTTAAGAAGAAATAAAAGAGGTCATTTTCGTCAACATATCATTAAGATAGCCGGCTTTCGACGGCTTTGCCGTCATCGTCAGTCTCGCTGCTGTGGGCAAAAGTCGAGCGACTGTGGTCGCAGTCGGCAAAACTTCGGCACAGTCGCTCGACTTTTGCCGACAGCAGCGAGACTGACGATGACGGCAAAGCCGACGAAAGCCGGCTATCTTAATAAAGCTGATATGTTGACGAAGATGACCTCTTTTATTTCTTCTTACTGTCGAATGCACAACTACCGGAACATGAAACCTAGAGTCTGGGGGTCAGGCATGCTGCAGTGGCAACGGTTGCTACCCCGAGCCATCTCAGCCGGTCATCCGATGGCGAAGTTGCCGGGATGGTGCCGTTGCGAAGTCGCCTCCCCGCGCTGTCGGCCGAGGCGCCACCGCGTCGACATGTGCGTTATTGCTGTGCCGCTTTCATTTCCCCCAGCGCTCGGCCGCCATAAATAATTCCCGCGCGTGCGAATTACAGCAGGCTTAGGAGTAAATTGAAGAAAGGCCGCGCGCCTGCACATATTTTATCGCGAGCGCGGGCGCGCGCTCCGCGGGCAGCAGCGTCCGACGCTGACGTGAGGGGCGTGGCATCGGAGTGGGAGGGGCCGACTTGCGGAGAAGCGAGAATACGGGGCACGAGGTTGCCGAGGTTGGAACTACGTTGGGGAGTGGGAGGTAGGAGGGATCTTGGAGATGGGGTTGTGAGCATGCTGGGGGAACGGGTTAGGTACTGCAGGATAGTGGAGTGGAGGGTGGAGGGGGGAACGGGTTAGGTACTGGGGGATAGTGGAGTGGGAGTGTGGAGGGATCTTGAAGAGGGGGTTGTGAGGATACTGCGGGAACGGGTTAGGTACTGCCGGATAGTGGAGGAGGTTGGAGAGATCTTGGAGAGGGGTTGTGAGGATGCTGGGGAACGGGTTAGGTACTGCCGGATAGTGGAGGAGGTTGAGAGATTTTGGGGAGAGGGGTTGTGAGGATGCTGGGGGAACGGGTTAGGTACTGGGGGATAGTGGAGTGGGAGTGTGGAGGGATCTTGGGAGGGGTTGTGAGGAGCTGGGGGAACAGGTTAGGTACTGCAGGATAGTGGAGTGGGGGTTGGAGGGATCTTGGAGAGGGGTTGTGAGGATACTGGGAACGGGTTAGGTACTGCCGGATAGTGGGGTAGGAGGTTGGAGAGATCTTGGAGAGGGGGTTGTGAGGATGCTGGGGGAACGGGTTAGGTACTGCCGGATAGTGGAGTGGGAGGTTGGAGAGATCTTGGAGAGGGGGTTGTGAGGATGCTGGGGGAACGGGTTAGGTACTGCCGGATAGTGGAGTGAGGTTGGAGAGATCTTGGAGAGGGGTTGTGAGGATGCTGGGGAACGGGTTAGGTACTGCCGGATAGTGGAGGAGGTTGAGAGATCTTGGAGAGGGGTTGTGAGGATGCTGGGGAACGGGTTAGGTACTGGGGATAGTGGAGGAGTGTGGAGAGATCTTGGAGAGGGGGTTGTGAGGATGCTGGGGGAACGGGTTAGGTACTGCCGGATAGTGGAGTGGGAGGGGGTTGGTACTGGGATAGTGGAGGGAGGTTGGGAGATCTTGAGAGGGGGTTGTGAGGATCTGGGGGAACGGGTTAGGTACTGCGGATAGTGGAGTGGGAGGTTGGTGAGATCTTGAAGAGGGGGTTGTGAAGATGCGGGATGGTGAAAAGGCCAGGATACAGCATTTGGGGTTGCAAGAAAGCTCAGTTTGGATTCGTAGATTATTTCTGATTCCAAACGCGTCAGCGGATATGGCGATTAGTCCCGTAAGTGTCGTTTTTTGCAATTTCTCGAGAGGGGACGATGTTCCTTCCCCAGCGAGAATGTGAGATCCAGAGCCAACCTACACGTCTTGTTTTTGAAAAGCTTTCTCCTGCAAGAATCTCACTCTGGACACGCTAGAAACTGCTGACTGCTCTCACGACATGTGTGGTAGTGTAGTTCATGCAAGTGTGTGTGTATGAAGAGATGTGTTGAGGATAAGGAGGGAAAGGTCCGTGAAACGTTTGCTTCAGTATGCACCTGGTATTGATCGTATAAACCGCAGAAAACCATATGAGTAGCCGGTTGGTAGAACTATCCATCAAGCAGTCTAAATTCAACCTACGTGTCTAGCTAAGGTAAAAAATTAAGCACCGTTGGGGCTCGATACCGAGGCCTCCCAGTGGTAAGTTATCAGAGCTATCTCTGCCACACACAATTTGTAGTTAAACCTTTACGTGTGATTCTGGTCTGGTAGGAATGTGGTGAACCCTTCATATATATTAGGGGAATGCGGAGGGAAGAGTTACGAAAAACATCGTGCGTTTCCTTAAAGCAAAGTGCGGATTTGTAAAAAAAACACAGTGCGCTGCTTTTTCTGCTGTCTCTGTTCTGATAGAACACAAATTTTCGAAATCTCAATACCAGAGGCTCCGGAATTTATGTGTACAAAATAAATGCAAATTACTTCCTTCCTACAAAGCAGTTCATAAAGCAAAAAAGAAATGTTATCCCAGCAAAGATGATATGACCATAACAGAAAACAAAGCAGAAGTGAAATTTCAGTCATTATTAGATCATACCGCAAAACGTATTTTGTTGATTAAAAAATAAGTAATTCAGAGCTTAAATGCGGTTCATGAATTCAATCTGATTCGCAAATAGGGTTGTGATGGTACTTCTGATCAGAGCAATTACAAACAAAAATTTTCAGATTCAAGTACATCAGATTCGAATATATTTTTCACTTCGCTTGTGCCTCTACAAATCATCTCTGCTTCTGGAGGAAGAAATGAAGAGTGTATGTTATGGAAAAATCCGCGACCATCCTCTCCTCGTTATTGCAGACCTATTCGTATACAATTTCTGCCCGAAAATGTTGAGAACACTTTAAAAGAAGTCGAGTATGTAAAAGAGCAGCAGAAGCAACTCGTTCCTTTTAAAGACTTTATTGATGGAAAAACAATAATTGTTCATTACCAACTATGATTAACCATCGTAGACGGCAAAGTTTGTAATCTCTGGGACAACTTCCGCTCAACGTTGTTACGCAAAATCAAAACATTTTAATGACATTGATGTTATTTTAAAACGAGATATTAAAGAAGAAAATTTTGAATTTGGTATTTCTTCGCTGCATACATGGATAACATTTTTTGAGTGTTACTTGCATCAGCCGTCCAAACTTCACACCCAGAACTACCAAGCACGCGGCGATTGTAGTCGCTAATAAAAAAAGTTATTCAAGAAGCTTTAGGCCTTCTCGTTGATCAACCGAAGCAGGGATATAGTAGCACAAATGACGGAAACACAGCTAGGCGATTTTTTGCAGATAGTAATGTTTCTTCTTCTATTACTGGAGAAGACGAATCAATCGGTTTCATATTATTTTGCAAGTATTATCATCTGGTTACGAAGTAAATATCACCAAGTTTGAAGAATTTGCCTTGGGTACAGCTCGGAAATTTGTGGAATTATATCCCTGCTTCTACATGCCAACTACTGTGCATAAAATTTTAATTCATGGTCCGCAAATAATTTCCTCCGCCCATTGGACAGATGTCAGAAGAAGCCCCGGAATCTTGAAATAAATGAATTAAAAGATTTCGGGAAGACTTCTCAAGAAAGTGCAGTCGACATAAACAATGGAGGATTTTTTGCAGACTTTTGGTTTCATCCGATCCGTACATAACAAGTCTTCGAAAATTACCGAAAAAAAATTATTATCATTGTCCGAGAAAGCCATAGAGTTGTTAAATCCGCGAGATGTTGCAGATTCCATCCCAAATTGTAGCGATACTGGAGCTGACAGTTCAACAACTACGGAATATGATTCGTCAGATAGCGACCAAAGGTTGTATCGTTCTTGTATTCAATGTTTTTTATGTTAAAAATAAAAACCTTTATGATTTTTTCCGCCATTTTCGTCCGCCATTTTTTTTCATTTTCATTCAAGATTAGTAATCTGCATCCTTAAGAACCCGAATTAGGTTGAGCATCCTTAAGAACCCGGCTGCTCTGATCGATAGTTTTCCGTGGTTTCTCCGATCAACACCAGGCGAATGCCTTAGCAGTATCCTACCAAACGGGCCACGGACCGCGCGCGATCTGTCCTTCCCATTCCTTGTATCCTCTCTCATTACACACACACACTTACACTAACATGCACTACACTACCACATATTCCGGGAGACCGGTCGGAGCTTTGAGCTTGCCCCGGCTGGGGCGGTGCCCCCGCTGGTGGCAGAGTCCTGGTTAGGGGGAAACCCCACTAGTCGACGGTAGGTCGGCGCCGGATCTCGTCATCCAGCGGGGGAAGATCACCGCCATCTCCCGAGAAAAATAGCATGCACTACACTAACGGGACTAATGACCAGAGCAGTGGTCGCGCCCTGAAACACGAAAAAATCAATCAATCAACCTAGTGTCTACAGTCGGCACCACGCTGACACATCCAACGCACCGTGTAGCAGTCATCATTCAACGGAAATGCATTACTCGCAAACATTCCCAATTTTCGTTAGCGTGCATTTGCAATAATGCATATTGGAATGCAGATTTAATTCGTGTCCATTACGATTATCACTGATGGCCCGATGAACGAAAACGAATCGAAGTATTTAAACGACTCTCATACTTGCGTCCACTATCCAATTACATGATGGCTTTGTGTGATATTGTAGTAGCTGCGTTTGGGTTGAACATGATAATTGAATTGTGGTGCGTGCCTCGTGGTGATGTATTTCCCATTTGAAGCTCATCTGCGCCATTATGAGCACTGTTTTCATTAGTGGTACGTTGTTAAGTTCGTTAAAGACGTCCCTGCCGCAGGCAAGTCCGCTTGCGCAACGCGAAGTCTGGCTCACCAATGCCCGAGTGTGTACAGGGATTGTGCGTGAGATGAAATGCGGGAGTTCAGGACCGAATTTGAAGCATTGCGAACTGTTTCCAACAATGGTCGCGAATTCATAGTAGTAGTAACAATAATAATACAAATCACAATAATAATGTCCTACATACTATAATTTAAAAATCGAAATCAGTAGGATTTATGTCGCAAAATCACAGCCGGAATTAGTAGTTGCCTTTTCTCAAGTACCGTTACAATTTGTAACGACGTTCTATTGCTAGCACCTAATGGCGTCGAAGTTTAGAAGTAATCCTCCTTTTATCTACTCAGTCATTGTCAGTCATTGCCTTCTATCAATTCGGCTAAGAGTTCGGCACCATTAGATTCCGGGGTTTACAGACGGTCACCCAACCAGGAAGTCGCAATGCCCCGAATGGCATAACCTGCGTGATTTAACAGGGCGTAGTTAAGGAATTCGGCTAGGGTCGCCTGGCTAGCTATGGGAGCTCTGGAGTTTATTCCACAAAATCTGTGTAAGAACTTGTACAAATTTCCGGGTTATCCAAAAGACTAGAGAGTGCAAGATATTGAAATTCGCTAAGTATTGTAGAGATACCGTCACTAGAGTAGCTAGTTGAAACTACGAGTAGATTTTTTATTTTCCCACATCCAAGGATTTTAGGCAATAATTTAGAGGTTATTACTAAGATTACAATATTATTATTATTATTATTATTATTACTATTATTATTACCAGCCCTGCAACAGCTAAAATGCTCATGAACCAAACCATAGGTTTTTGGATCTCCCCCGAGGTCTTGGATGTCTAAAGAAACCACCGCAAGGTCCCAGGCTGCCTATTTTTATTTTTAATTTATGTGTGCATGGGAAATTAGTTATGTAGCTAATATTATTATTATAAATAATTAATTATAGCAATAATAATATTAAGTTGTGTAGTCCTAATAGTCCAATCTGGTCCTCTAAGTATGTCTAATGAGACAAGGTCGGAAGACAATGAAGCGTAGCGTAAACAAAGCCAAAATGTTAGAGAATGTGTGATTTCTGAAAATGTCCTAGTGGCTTTTGTGAAGTATCCCCCAAAATTTAAAGATTCGTTTCAAATTATCAGGGCTTTGAATCAGGCCTGATGATTCGGGGAACTTGCGGAAAATCCTCAATATGGTGCAGGCGCTAGTATTGTTTACAAACCAATGTCCGGAACGACACAGAGGTAGAGAGACAAGCTTTTGAAAATAACATCTTTTCGGTATCAGGTGACCCCAAAATGTATGTTTTCGTGCAATCTTGATATGACTTGAAATTTTTCTTGAGTCATCACATTTGACATTTTTCGATAGCCGACAATCTCTATAAAAGGCATTTACAACGAAAAATGACAGTAGTGAACTTGCGAATCACGTATAAAACGCTTTAAATACTCGACAGAGTAAATATAATGAGCTATATTATAGTTATTTATGAATCAATTTCGATAACTATATCACTAATTATTATATTATAATGAAATGAGTGTCGTTTTATGCACCACGAATGAGATTTTCAGTGTGATACAAAAGCCATATGAGTTTCATAATGATCTTAATTCATACGTATTATTCATTGTATTCCTAGATAAAAAGTAAGTTAAAGAAAACTTAAGAGCATGCGTTTCATTGTGAAGTTAAGAAAAACACCCAAATAAATGGGTGTTTGAATAAATGAATGAGCGAACGCTATTCAGCGGTAGTGGATAAATATTCTAAATAGATTAGTAAATATTGCTATTCCTATCTTTTAGGCTTTCTGCTCATAACTCGTATGCTGCCGAACTTGACAAGTTGTCTCACTGCCGTGAAAACAATGCGAACCAGAACACCGCCACATGCAGAATGACGTCATCTAAAGACAAAATTTTCCTATCAAATTATTTTTTCGAGAGTACGCACTTTTAATACCAACGCAATTTTAGCACCAACGCATTTTGACACCAAGTGATACGCTACTAAGCTCATTAAATGGGTTGCCTTCGATAGGGCCTTCTGGCTAGCAAAAATTAGCATAACATCGATACATCCACACAACACAACATCCACAAAACATCAATGTTTAAAATATTCATATTTTAAATATGATAAAACAAATTGGATTTTTGCATTCTGTTTCCATTTTTAATTAGAATATTTAAATGAAATACCAGCATATATTTTGTTTGGTGACGTATAAGTATCCTGTTAGTAATGTTTATCGAATGTAAAGAAGAGAATAAAAAATAGAAGACATGGGGTTTTGCTGTTATTCCATTTATTCACTTTCATTTACAAACTATCGAAGTAAAACGTTCTGTATCTAATATACACAAAACGTAAATATTTGTTTAAAGTATATCCTTAAAGCACTCTGTCACCTAAATTTTGTAATCAATATTCTGCACAAAGTTCAAAATGCATTTTAACAATAGTACCACTTAGAAAATCCTCGTAAAAGATAACAAACATGTTTTTAAACATTGATGTTTCTGGAAAAATATATCGATCTGAAAAAAACATCGAAAACAAAACACGGAAGTCAAAATATCGATGTTTCTGGTGGGAAATATCGATGTTTTAAACATATCGATGTTTATTTGCCATCCTTACTTCCGGACCTTGCTCTTGTGACTTGGTTCGTGCATCCTCTCTCACTTAGTCAATTACTATATTTAATAAACCTCCCGCATTTGTAAGAGAATTTCATTTTAAGGGAATAGTGCTATACAGACCTGAGCATCCACTACCATATTCACTACTACAAATTAACACTTCATTCCACCGGCGCACCGGCGAAGGTAGCTCAAGGCATTAACTGAAGTCAAGGTAGTGCCTCTAACCGGAAGGTCCTAGGGTTCGAGTCCCGATGGCGGCCGGATTTTCTGCACTAGCTTGTCAACTCGAATTCCGCCGCTGACTGGCAGATAATCCTACCTGACGGCTGCTCTGATCGGTAGTTTTCGGTGGTTTCTCTGATCAACACCAGGCGAATGCCAGAACAGTACCCTAATAAACGGGCCATGGACCGCGCGTGACCTTTCCTTCTTTTTCTACTTCTTCTTTATCTTTTCCTTGTTCCTAATTTACTACACTGATACTCACATAAATCACACTAACACACATGTCGGAGATTCAATGGGAGATTAGAGTTTGTCCCAGCTGTGGTGGTGTCATGCTGATGGGAGATAGTACATGGTTGGAGAAAATCCCGGTAAGCAGACGTAGGTCGGCGCAGGATCTCGCCATCCAGCGCCATCCTGCCATAAAACACTACTACACTTACTGGACTAATGATCTTAACAGATACGTGCCCGAAATCACTATTAAATCAATGAATCAGTCACAAGGTACTATGATCAATTGCAAATACAAATAAGCACCTCCATAGTAATACATTGCTGTTTTTGAATCGTTTATTTTAGAAACCCGTAAAACTGAAAATTTTATTGAAAATTGAATATGAATATATTCCGATTGGCCTACTTCAAACACCCCGTTTAATACAGAAACACCTCAACTATGAAGCATCCCAACGGATTACATTTAATTTTAAATTTTCTGTTTAATGCAGAAATGCGTCAAGAGAAATCACATGGCGGCTTTCTGCTGTAACTTTCATGTTCATCTAGTGACAACCCTGCCGAATATTGCTCTAGCAGATGCATCACCTCTGCAAAAATGCTTTGTATTGCAAGGGAGTTTTGGGGGTTAATATTAATTGTTTCGTGGTTTCACTTAGTGTATTTTTTTATTGTTTCGTTTTAAAAAAATTAACAGTGGAAGTTCTGATGATGAACCTATTGCAAAAATGAAACGAGGTGTTGTACATGAAGACAAAGATAAACGCAGTCTAAGGAAAGTAAGAGTGAAAGGTGAAGAGTACACAAGCAACAAAGAAAACCTTCTATCTGGCAAATCTACTTCTGATGAGCATGTTTGCAAGTGTCCTCGAAAATATAGTTTCTTTGTCTATTGATACCTGCAATCTGCAACTAATTGTATTCGCGAGGAACTAAAAATCAACAGGATTTACATCTGCAAACATTTATGGAAACTAGAGAAGTTAAGCGTAGAAAGAAGAAAATCTCAGATAATGACGATTGTAGTCCAAAACGTAATTCTTTTGTATACAATGTTAAAATCACTGGCGAATTTACCCCATTTTTCGAGACTGTGCGTCCCTACTTCTCAGTCAGGCGACACTCATTTTTACCCTGTGATTGTGATTTTGGGTGTATTAAAGGTCTTCTTCAAAGAGGAGATCGCGCGCGGTCCGTGGCCCGTTTGGTAGAATACTGCTCCGACATTCGCCGGGCGTTGAACGGAGAAACCACGAATATCTACGGATCAGAGCAGCCGGCCGCTAGAATTCTCCTCCAGACAGCGACTGAATTCGACCTAGCTGAAAAGCTAGTGTCGAAAATCCTGCCGCCGTGGGAGTGGGAACCTAGGACCTCCCGGACAGAAGCGCTGCAGTGGCATCAGTTGATGCACTGAGCTACCGCTACCGCTCCTCTATTTCGGGATTTGCCTGGAGTTGATCAGAGAAACCGGTCGCTAGAATTGTCCTTCAGAAAACGATTCGATGTAGTAAACGATTCTTAAATCGATGTAGCTATGTAGCTAATATCAGAAATTCTATCACCGTCGGGACTCGAACCCGAGCAGCTCCCGGTCAAAGGCACAGAAGTGACGTCAATAAATGAACTGAAACACCTAAGCCTGTCTATTGCCGCAAGCGAAGTAAGAGAATAGCCGGGGCCATACAATCCAATATTTGCATGTTTCAGTCAAACTCGAAACTGTTTCATTGTTTTTGGGTCTTCCCGAGTTCTAGGGTGTCCGTGAAAATCATAAACATCTCTCAAAAGATCGGAAGTTGCTTAATTTTCTTTTAATTTCTGAGCCCATTGGAAATTGCAAAAACAGTGTTCAGTTATAGGTATATTTGATTGGTATGATTGTTTTGTAAATAAGTATAAAATTAGTATGAGTGGGTGAATGAGGGAAGATAGATTTAAGCAGGGAGGTTGGTGGTGTAAAGGTAGGCATGATGCTTTCAAAAGTTTGAAATAAGCCCCTGTTTCAAACTTTAAACTCTTTACAGTTCCAGAAGTTAAGAAATCAGATATGATTATTTTCTATTCTATTTTAAGACTTTGTTTAAAATGTAAGCATTTTGATACAATGGAAATTTTAGCCCAAATTGATATAAATCAAACGTAATACAACACAATGATTTGAATAATGAAGTACTCCGAAATAATAGTATAATAATTAATAATAATCTCTTCAATCTCATTCTTGAAAATCATGGTAGGCAAGGGCATGAGACTCGTCAACTTCAACTCTCAATGTTCTTTTCACAATAAGACAATTCTCCTTTTTTTCTTTCTGGAGTGATTAATAATACGAATTTGTGTGACACGTATGAAATATTATTCCTTTTTTTTTCATTAGTTACTCAATTATTTTCTTCCCAATTGGTTTGTCTTTCCTATTTCTACTTGTCTGCTTTTATACATAGTGCGTAAGTAGTTCTTACACTCCACTCTTCGTTTCAGGATCCACTCCCCTAAGAAACTTGTTTTAATTTATCCTACGTTTTCATATATTTTCCTAGATTCATGTATTCCTTACAATTATTTTCCTCAAAACCTTCATTAACTATTTTCTTTTTTAGTTTATATTTTTCTTACTGCAGTGTATATTAATTTTTATCTCATCAAGTATTTGTTTATTCTCATTTTAGTGAAAGGGTATTAAAAGTTAAAGAGGAAAAAGTTTCTGCCGTCTGTCTGCGACATTCATTAATTCTTGAGCATAGTACAGTTACTTCTCTGGCCTCGTTTCGTGAATTGGCCAATCCGAGTAAGACCACTGTGATTCGCCGTCGCTGCAGAATTAGAACGGCCCCGGAGAGGGAGATGTGGTCGTTAGAGTCTCAACCTCTGCTCACTCAGCCTGCGGTTTCCGCAACACTTTCGAAAAGTCTGCAACACCAGCAAACAACGTGTTGCATAATGTATAGTAGCGTATATAGAGTATGGCAATGGCAGCTATGGCTCGTTCCCTTGTATGTTAGTTTTGAGTTTTCCCTAGAACTATTCTCGCAGCTTTTCGTGAAAGAAGGATTGAAGAAAAGCGGGCGGAGTGGGGGTATTAGTTACAGAGTCGGCCACTAGAGTACTTACAGTAATGCTAACCTCTGTAAAATCAAAGTTAACCTGCTACGTGTGCGGTCAGGTCGTCGCTCTGGGTAGGCAACAGCAGGGACACTAGATAGGAGTTTTAGATGCATCCCTTGAAGGACCTGGACCTGCCTCAGCCATTTCTTTAGATAATGGCAATAAAGCTGAACAGAAGTTCTCAACTATGAAAGCAACTAGCTTTGACTAGCTTCTGTTTCGCGCCAACGAAACTTTGAATGTTGTCATCATGCTCGCTGCGAGCTTTTCCCTTCAACTATTTATTGCACAAGGGAGGGGGAAGCAAAGTCATCGATCAAGAAAAGTTGCGCTAGTAGTATGTGTCCGACTTAACGCTAACTTCAAATTTAACTACATTCTTATTTAGACAGTAAATATATTTTCTTCAATTTAGGGTAATTGAGGACCCTCTGAAAAGGAACACATCACGTAACATTTCGGAACGAACATCTCAATTGTAATTGTGAATTGAATTAAGTGGTTTGGTGGAAGAACAAGATAGAAAAGTCTCCACGAATGAAGTAAAATCATCTGATAAAATTTAGCCACTGTTAAAGGATAATGTAACTAAAATATATAAAATACAATGTATAACTACAGATAGTATTAACATTGAAAAATTGGGAGATTTAACATCTGAATAAATAAAAATAGAATAATATCCGTATTATTACAACATATGTAGTAGGAATATTAGAAAAAGGTACCGGAGTATTACATTGAAAAGGTAATTGTTTTTTACGAAATACGTTTCGTATCTTGTTACACTGCTTATGTTCCAAAATTACGCAAAAATTACTAATACTTTCGAAAAATTGAACATAATCTTATTTGACTCTGTTTCTAATGAACACATTTCATCGAGGAAAAAATAATCTTCACAATTGTGGATGGTCAGAAAACACTCACCAAAAATATTTTGAATTTTTGCAATTTTCGAAAATTTCTGGTGTGATACGAAAATGCGACTTACGCTACTTCTTTATGCGTCTTTTTTTCTGCCAGAGAAAGTAATTTAAAGAAAAATTGGAACCTGACAGAAAAAATTAGAATAGTGAACGAGAAATGAATAGACAACCTTCGTTCGTCTCCTGGGAAAATGAGTATACGAAATATTTACATACATTTCTATAAGAGCGTTTTCTAACATCAACATTAGCAATCTGTTAGATAAATATTAACTTCTAATTCGTTACATTAAAATTTATCATCGGTAATACCACGAGTGCTTTGAAAATAATCTCTGGGAAGCGAGGAGCGGATTTTCTCACAATTTCCAAAGCACGAATGGTATTTAATAGGACTATTCCACAAATGAAAGTATGTCCAACAGATGTCCAAACTTCGCCACATATTGAAAATAAACGAAAGCGTGTTAAAATCAAGGAGTTTTATATTATAGTACATCCTAGGCTTATTGAACATTGACATAGCTATCCATGGATACGGTTGCCTAAGATAGATGAGTCACAGTTTATGATTGGGCAGTAAGAAGGAGCGGTAAGAAAAATCGGATACGAAAAGCGATAACATTTTTGAGATACACCTCCCTCAATGGGACATTTTGTATGTATTTTCTTGTATCTATGTATATTTGTTTATATGTATAGTTAAACAATATTGTTTTTAATTTCACAAGTGGAATAGTCAATGATAACATCAATAATTTATTGTGGGATGTAAATATTTTAAAACGTGAATTGCAGGACCACGCATGTCCGCAAAGCAGTCAGGAGCTGAGAGCTTTCCTCGGTGGGCCCCTTGAAGAACCCCACACGCCAACGTGTAAGTCGGCACCGGATCTTGCACTCCAGCGGAATATTAAACCCCACCACTCCTCTGATAATAACACGCACTATATTTTCGATACTAGTGACCAAAGTACTTGTCGCTACAGAACTTTCACTCATACAGTTACACTGCGTTGTCTCCCGGTTTACAAAGGTGTCTTGTATAGAGATTACTACAAGAAGGGTCCGCTTTGATAGCTACTGCTAGGCAACCGCTGGTAATATAACTTCAAGTTACGTCCTTGCACTCATTCTGTCAGAGCTTATACATATAATACGACCTTCGACATATAATACGAACATATGCTAGTCCCATTTGGGGAGGTGCTGCTCTAATACACATCCAGAAATTGCTAATTATACAAAATAAATTTCTATGCTGGTCAGTTAATGCACTATGCTTTATAAGAAATGAACAGTTCCACAAAGAACTGTCAATTCAAGACATAAAAACATTGATACTAAAAATCTCAAAAAAATTTCTACTCATCTTTACACACTGGCCCAGCTTATGGTCGTTTTAAACTAGGAAAACATCTTTAATAAATTAAAGAATTAAATTTAAATTTTCAAAAGACTTAGAATAACCTCCCTAATGTGACCATTATATATAATTAATATTGCCAATATATTATACCTTTGTTTTGTTTTACAAAAATAAAAATGTATCTAATCAATTAAAACAAGATGTTAGAAGTCCCTGTAAGGGTATCCCTCAGTATTTATGTACCTACATAAGTTAAATTGTATCCTTTAGTTAATGTATGTATCAATTGGCTATTATTTGAATTAGTTATTGAATACATTAATATGTATTCAATACCTTGAAAGATTCTGTCTGTAATCGAACAAGGATAAAATAAATTTAAACAAAAATTGTCAGAGCATTCGTTTACAGTTGGCTCATATGTAAATGACTTCATTACTATCTCTTGCAATGTCATCGTTCTGCACGACGTTAATTTGTTTCTCGACGTGTCAAAGGGACCACTTCTTAGAGTAACTCCTCTATACAAGCAGTATGGTCTTGGGGAGCGGAGACTGGTTATGCGCTGTGCGATATTTATTTGTCCATCACTGTAGTGACGTAATGCAGGGTAATGAACTTATCCATTTAAGAGCTTTCTTATAAAAGTGAATTGGTAATTATGCGGTGGATAGACCCAAGATTGTTTATAGTGAACGCGAGGGCCGAAGGCCCGAACCTCGCAGTGATCCGGGCGAGCGAAGCGAGAAAACTTGCCTATGAAAGTAATTTGGCATTACAATGTTGCGGGAACAAAGCGTATGCGAATATGGGGTTTGGGCGAGTATTTTTCCATTCCTGTTCCATATTTCTTCCTCTTAGATTGGCAGTATGATTACAACTAGTGGTGGGGATGACGTCAGCGAACGAATGCACATCGCACTCAGCTCATAACCAAGTCTGCGCTTGTATCCCCTGCTCTTGACCTTCTAACACGGCTTTGGACTCAGTCCGCTGTTGGCAGAGCTCGTGCAACGCGACCGCGCGATCGCAGTTGAGCATTGAACGCCTCCACAGCCTGGCGGTGGCGCCGCAGGAACGAATCCCGCTGTAGTCTCCACCACTCGCGAGGGGATTGGGGTGGCGACGGCGTGACTGGTCGCGGTGGTGGTGGTGATGGTGGAGGTGGCGATGGGGACCGCACTGGTGGCTCCAGGTCCTCGGCTTCGCTGCTGGCGCCGGTGGCTGCTTCCAGTTTTCTCGGCAAGCTGGAACGGTACACGTAGGGTTGGGACCACATGCGTTTGTATTACTTTATTGTACTTATACTTGAGTTTTCGTAACGTGGCCGATGACATTAGGTCATTTTTACACCTCCTGCGTCATAAAATGAATCTTTATTATAGTGATAAGCACATGTTTGAGGCCATGAGCCCCGTTGACAAGGTCGTTCGCAAATTCATTAAAAAGATTCATTTTATAAGACGGGAGGTGTAAAAATGACCTCATGCCATCGGCCACGTTACGAAAACCCAAGTATACTTCGTCAGTTGACGCGCACAGCGAGCTAACTCTGAGGACGTAAGTTCGAGTCTTTTTTCTGGTTGAAAATACGTGTGCAAGTTCATGTCGTAGTAGTATAATATTGCGTAGCAGTTACAAATAATGCGAGATAGTATGTGGTATTGTAGCATCACTAGTGTTTTTCGATAAATAAATAAATAAATAAATAAATAAATAAATAAATAAATAAATAAATAAATAAATAAATAAATAAATAAATAAATAAATAAATAAATAAATAAATAAATAAATAAATAAATAAATAAATAAATAAATAAATAAATAAATAAATAAATAAATAAATAAATAAATAAATAAATAAATAAATAAATAAATAAATAAATAAACAAAAAGAGACCTCTGGAAGGAATCGGCCTGCGTACCCGCGCCATCGTCCTGGCCGGCCAGTGGCGGCACAGGGCCGGCGGGCCCCGGGGGGAAGAAGGGCACCGGCGGCGGTGGGAAGGCGGGCCCTGTGGCGCCCGGCACGGGTCCCACGGGGCCCACAGGTCCCACCGGCACCAGCGGAGGCGGCGGGAACAAAGGTACCGCGTCCCCGTACGACAGGGACACGGCGTAGTTCACCACCTGCACAGAACAACGGAGTTCACGCTTTCTTCTTTGCTTTGCTTGGATGATTGGTGAGTCCTGGCGCGTCAACCGCAGAGGTCTTTAGCCCCGTAAATGTAGTGCATGTTTTTAACCCGGAGGTGGCGTTGATTTTCACTCGCTGAATGATGAGATCCCGCGTTCGGGATTTTCCCAACCAGGTATCTCCCTTCAGCGGGGTGTCTCTTGTGCCGGGACAAGCTCTACGCTCTCGACTGGCCTTCCGACAAGTATGATAGTGTAGTGCATGATAGTGTAAGTATGGGGTGAAGATAGGAAGATGAAAGAAAGATCTCGAGCGGTCCGTGGCTCGTTTGCTAGGGTACTACTCCGGCATTCGCCTGGTGTTGATCAGAGAAACCACGGAAACCTACCGATCAGAGCAGCAGGCTGCTAGAATTCTCCTCCAGGCAGTGGAAGAATTCGACCTCGCTTTCTAGCTAGTTTCGATAATAATATCTAGCAGTATAATAGTTGATGCTCTGAGCCACCTTTGTCTGGACTTCCTATGCAGGACAAAGGTGGACAATGGGATGGACATTTCTCTCTTTTCTTTGGAAGAAAAGAATGGACGATTCAGCTGAACTGCAACGACTGTAATTCTGCCCGAATTGTACGTAGTGACAAAAAATTATCTTGCATAATTAGAGAACATATTAGAGCATAGGTAATGAGGAAACGAATTTGAGTGTATAGAGATTGCGACAATAAACTCTACTTTCCACTTTCTAAATGTTTAAATCAAGAGAAAATCTACTTCACCCACTCCATTATTAACTGGCGAAGAATTTTAAAATTTTTGTGTTTGGCGTTTCACTGGCTGTGTTATTTGCAAATTCGGCCGATTAATGCGCTCATTCCGTTTTGAAAGCAGAAAATGTCTCAATCCGTTGATGGTACAAATCCGCTTTCATGGGTTTACATTTTAGCATCTTCGCAGGATTGAACTGTGAGTACCCAGTGAGTACTCTTGGGGGATAATTTTCTTAACGCGCACAACTGCTGGCAGTTAGAAGACCCATGTCCCGCGCAAAGCAAAATATCAACCCTACATTGTCTATATTTTGATGCAAAACGAAATATTAGAGCGTCACTGCTGGCATTTAATCATGACAGATATGAATGTGGCTTAACATACATTCTGCATATTTCAGTGAAATCCTAGAGCCTCTGGTCTGAAGCACTGCATTGACATTAGTTGATGCTCTGAACTACCTCGGGCGGTCGGTCTATCTTGTCTTCTAAGACACGAGTGATTTGGTTACGTTGCAATTAGGATACCAACGCTTATTGAAGACCCACGATTTGATATTTTGTTATTTGAGAGAAATACAATGAAAGTCAGCATTTGGACTCGAATTGTACAGAATGTGACAAGCGAACCCAAATGACATCATCAGTTCGGATAAGAAAATAAATGTTCAATAACGGAACACAATCGTTGTGTTTAGCAAAACTTAAAACGATTTAAACGTTTATTTTTGCCTAAGAATAGAAGAAATATGATAATTTTAAAAATTATTTAAAAATAGAAATATGTCAAAAAAGGAATTTACTTTAAAATTGGGGAAAGACCATAGCAATTCCACGTTCACCATACGCCTAACAACAGGAAATAATCAATCAAACTGTGTATCTAACGTAACCATTGAAACCTCTCTGCTTAGTCTTCTGTCAATTTAGTTTATTCTGAATTAGTAATAGACGCTTTCCTTTAAAAAATTATACGTACATATAAGGTCTCGTTGTGTTGCAGGGAGAAGCGGTGCTTGGGGAGATCCGTACCTTTCCGAAGAGGCGGAAGCTGTTAGTTCCGGCGAAGCTGCCGAAGCCGTCGAGGGCGGCTCCCAGTTTGCTGGCGGCCAGCAGCGCCAACCCGCGGCCCTTGGGGAACCCCGCGCCTGCGCCCCGCGATGCGGGCATATGTGCAATAATTACTTATTAAATAAATAAAAATAATTCAAACCATACTGGAAAGTTATAATTACCTAAAAAACTTTTTTTATCCCGTGAATTTAAGACAGTTATTTGTATAATACGGTAGCATTTAATAATCCATTGTCACACATAGGCCATAAAGACTTAAGGGCAAAACCGTTGTCTGTGATAATGGATTATTATATTTTAAATAAAAATCACTGTCTTTAATTCATGGGATCAAAATAGTAATGAAGTAATTCTGTACGTGTACAAAATTACTATGAATAAAATACACTTTCACTCAAGAAATGAAACAAAAATGGTTTTGAGTAATAAGTGTCAAGCCACTAAATACTTTCTCGTACACCTCACACCACCACACACACAAAACCACCACCACCACCACCACCACCACACAACCACAACAAGATTGCTTGGTGCACTTGGCTGAAAGGCTTGATGCACATAAATTCTATAATTCCTAATTTCGAGAAAACCAAACTTGAAAGTGTGTAAAGGTGCAGTTACATATGCAACGACAACGTTAACTTTCTGGATAAAACCACAATAACTCTTATTTGGCCATAGAATCAAGACACACGAGACACGAGTCAAATTCAGTACATCGAGGGAGTCACAGGCAGTTACTGCTTTTCCTAATTTCTGATACTTCGTTTAATATTTTCTGAATAAATTGTGATGGACCACGAGGACAGGTGACTGACCCTGACAATGAGAATGAGGTCCAGAGAGCGAAGGAAAGCTGACGCGGAATCCGGGGCATGAACTCTTGAGTGTTGCTCGGCCATTCGCCCGGAAGCGATCAAGGAAACCGCTGCACGGAGAAGTGACCCATCGAATTCGATTCCGACAGATGCCGCTAACTTGCCGATACGAAACACATCAGGTAAAAGTTAGCTTGTTACCGAGATGGCATCCCTCTCTCAATTGTCTCGAGCTGTAAAGAATAGCCTTCCTCCTCGTTACTAGTGTGATAATTAAATAATAAATAAACATTAAATATGTTCAAAGAATTGTCACTGCGGCAGAGGATTGAAGTCTTTTAGTTTACGATCAGTTGCTCTAACCAATGAGATGGCCAATTTCAGGAAAGACTTTATTTATAAGCCTGATGTATTCTCCGTTATAGGATACTAAATTGTCACCATCCTATCACCTATTCCTCTATCTAATTGCCACAACAAGAAGTTGCCAGGGTGGTGACTATTAAATATCAAATATTGGGCAATACATCACGCCTACAGAATCGATCAAAGAACTGACCTTGGTAGTTCAGTGCTTAGAACATCTAGGCGTTAACCAACAGGCACGGATTTGATTCGTCGTCGGGGTTACAATTCTTTTAACAAATTTAATAATTAATAATGCATTTGTTAGACAGGTCACATAATTTCCCGTGTGGAAATATTTTCACATGAATAAATAAATAAATAAATAAATAAATAAATAAATAAATAAATAAATAAATAAATAAATAAATAAATAAATAAATAAATAAATAAATAAATAAATAAATAAATAAATAAATAAATAAATAATAAATAAATAAATAAATAAATAAATAATAATAAATAAATAATAATAAATAATTAATAATAAATAAATAATAATAGAATAAATAAATAAATAAATAAATAAAATAAATAATAATTAGAATAAATAAATAAATAAATAAATAGATAAATAAATAAATAAATAAATAAATAAATAAATAAATAAATAAATAAATAAATAAATAAATAAATAAATAAATAAATAAATAAATAAATAAATAAATAAATAAATAAATAGAGCACTCTCACTGAGCATCGCGGCGTGGAGCAGCGCCAGCAGGCGCAGGCTGTTCCACACGAAGCGCATTGCGTCGACTGCGCAGCCCTGCGCTATCGCCCGTTGCGCACTTCGCTCCCACACTGGCGACCACGTTGACAGCGACAGACGACCTCCCCAGGCGGGTTATACAATTCAAAACGCGGAAGGGTGGAGGTAATCTTCCCGCGTTTGCGGTGGTATAACGATTGTCGTAACAGGCGGTTGTGCCCACGTTTTGTGTGTTCAAACGCGATCGATGCCGTGGAATTTTAAGGGGAAAAAACTCCTTCATACTCCTTTATTCGGAGGGAAAGTAAAGCCGGCTGTCCCATGTAGTAGATTTGCTGCATGTAAAGATTCTCAAAGCGTAAAGAAGCCTTTGAGCTAAATTCAAATCGCCTGTTTCGTCACCCAAGCAGATACCTCCTTTCTCCGCTAGATGGTGAAAGCGTAACGAAATTTGCGTGGTCAAACGGAAGAGCGGGTCTGATGGTCACAGTCTTGCCACGTAAAATAAGATGTTAACTAACTTACTTCTAATGCCTTCGGCCTAGACACATAGAATCATATTATTTAACTTAGATGTGTAATGATTACTTATTAAATAAATAAAAATAATTCAAACCCTACTTGAACGTTGTAACTGCCTAATAGAATTTACATTACTATTTTTTATCCCGTGAATTTAAGACAGTTATTAAATGTTAGGTGCTAGTAATTTCAGAGCTTTTTTATTGTTCTCATAATTTCGTTTCTTGCATCATTTAAATGTTATAATAAATACTCGTTCTTTGAAATTTCATGTATGGATTTTCGTTAATGAGATTGTTTTCAGAGATTTCTTGCAGTACGTCTTAAGCGTATGCTGTGAAGGTCACCAGCTCTTATACTTTGCATAAAACTGGCAAATAATATAAGTAAGTAGTCGATTCAGAAGAATACAAAGAGTTCACCGAAAATGGGATTTGTATAATTTTCTTCTTTGGTACTACATACGAATGGTAATCTTTCTTTCTTTGGTACTACATACGAAAAAAAATAAAGAAAAAAATTGGAGCCGTTTTTGAGAAAATAATTGTTAAAATTAGGCTATGTTTCACGCAAAATTTACTTAGATTTTTTTTTAAATTGTACGTGGCCTAATTTCAAGATGTCATTTTGAAGAATAGATTTCATTACGGAAAACATGTCTATCTTCATTATTGTAGTTATAGCAAAACGTCGAAAAAGTTTTGAACTTTGCAATTTTCGAAAATTCACAGAGTTTTTTTTTAAGGTCTTTTGCTCTATCAGAGGGGAAAAATTAGGAAAAAAGTTGTGGCCATTTTCGAATAAAATTTGAAAATGTTTTAGACGCTTCATGTACTACATTATTCCCAAATCAAAATATCCGTTTTAAGTTCTCAATACGTTAAGTCCCTTTAAATTTATCGGGTTATTTCTATTTTGGAGAAAATCGTATGAACGAATTACATCTCTTATTACGAAGTAAGGGGAGGAAAGTAAAATGGGTGTAAAATGTCAAAAAGAGTATTAGAATATTTATTAAACAACATAGCATAACGCAAATAACCTTGTAATTAAAATAATAAGGAAAAATATAGGACCAGGTGTTACAGAGATAATGATGTCAACATTCTGTCACACATCTTCCGCCATGTTTAATGTTGTTACGTGTCAACCCGACAACAACATTTGGTGGCGTCCTGTACTTTTATATGTGCTGGCGTGTCATAAGAATCAACAGAGAAACCTTGTCCGAAAAGCTTTCCATATTTGTACACCACTAAGATCTGCCACCAACCCGTTCTGATGCACCAAACCGTTTGATTTAAGAGCGTTATTTTTTCAATAAAAAGATTAACAATTTTCTTAGCTGCTGAGCCGAGTTCACCAACGTTTGTTAACCTCTAGCGATATTAGAAGCTGTATACCGTTCGTTAGAGAAAAGTTGTCTTTCGTCAAACTTTAACGCCCACTAAATTTCCATAAAGTTCATGGGCGATCTTAGCTTGTGAATATGGTCCTGATCAAGACCACAGAATGCTTTAGCAATCTCGACTATATCAACATTTCATTCTCAGAAATTTTTAAACTTGCTTATGTGTCGTTTAGGATATCTATTGAGAATGTAAAATTCACAAATTGTTTAATACAATACAAATGACAACTCTGTACGACTTGCAACTAGTAGTTTGCGCGAAAGTAAAATCAACATGAAATTACTAGCCGGAATAGCCACGCTAAGCTAGTATTCAAGTATTCCTACACAACTCCGCATTCCCCTCGAATAATTCTGCTAGCAACTGCCTGGGCGACTAATTGCTTAGCGTTCTTCGAAGCAAAAGGAATCCGTGCTGTCACGCTTCGAAACAGCCTCTCCGAAGGCGCAATCCCTGCCTTGTCGTCTGGACGAAGGCATCCGCCCACTACAAACGTCCCCTGAATAGTCGACCTCTGGAACTCAAACACCTGCGGCCACCGGGGTCCTTTGATGATCCCGAGTGCTAATGTATCCTTTGACTCCAACTTGGGGCTAACTCCCACTGCCTGAGGTTCCGACCGCTCGCTCTTAGGTATTGTGGTCTGCCCACCTGCGTTTAGAACCGCAAGACTGCTCGCCTAAGGATGCTTATGTCATCCTCGATTCGTGTGTATTATCTTGTGTACAGACTCCCATCCATGTTGCTTTATGTCGGTACAGAACAGGTCAGTTCCCAATGTACGATATTTGATTGGAAATCCGTACTAAAATATTGACAAGAATTAATTTACACTGTGCACTCTTCCATTGATTTTTAGTAGTCTTGTAGTTTCCCCGTTTCATGTAGTAGAACAGGTAGTGCAACAATGAAGTAGTTGCATGTAGATGTTTTTATATTTCTTCTTCTTCAATAATTTTATTTTTCAGCGTATACTATTCCATCTCTTAAAGGCTAATACACTTTTTTAAGTTTATTTACTGTTGCATCAACAGCGATGGTCATTAGCGACAATTAAATAATACATTTGGTTGTTTTAGTTACAGTAATAACAAATATGTCAACAAAAATTGACATGGTTTCTTAAATTGTTGACAATAGTTAATAAGTATTATATATCAGTAAACATTTGAATCTTTTTGCAAAAATTAAGGATTTTTCTTGGTGTTTAGGGGATTCCAAAATTAAGGTAAATGAGTCATCCTGCAGAATTTGTTGTTTAAGAGTGTTGTAATGAGGGCAGTGGTTAATTACATGGTTTAAATTAAGAAGAGTGGAGTTGTCACAGTGGTAATTTAGAGTGCTCGAGCTAATGGCAAAATTGTTAACTAACTCGTTAACAATAGCATCAGGATCAGTGATAAACAGGTTATCTGTAGACTGAAGAAAATTAATTTGATTGGATATTTTTATACCTTTAATTGCATTAATTTTTTTCCCGTGATTTTTTGATTTCATGATCTTTGGTAATTTTGGAGAGAAAGTTGACCCAGGATGAGAACTAATAACACATTGTTTTCCTATAAATTACATTTTCTTTGCAGAATATGCTTCATTATTTCGACTGTCATTTCATGAAATAAAATGCAATCCTTTCATACTTGGAGACCTGATGGAAAGCTATTGCGCAACGTATCCGACCTCAACCAATAAGCGTTAGGCACCAGTTTGCGTCACAATATTAGCGGGAATTTCAAATGCAGTCGGGCGCCAAAATTATCACCTTACTACAAGCCACTGAAACAGATATATGAAGCCCTTTGCTTAAATATTCTATTTTTAATTTTAACTTCAGCTTCATCGTATTATTTTTGGTTGCTCACCGTTGAAAATTATCTTTATGCCACTTTCAAAATGTTTCTCAATACTTCTCGCTCTCCATGTAACATGACGGCCAGGGTCAGGTATGGCTTTTCAAACGATGCTCGTGCAGTGGTCACGTAGTTTGTGACGCAAACTGGAGATTCGCAAAACGAGCAAAAATCGAAGCGCTGGAGTAGCTCACCCATCTCTTTCCATGTTTGAAGAGACTCAATTTATAAGAGATCATACAATATACAAAGGGCTTTTATCCTTTTTAATGCTCCTGAGGTAAGTGACTCACTATCGCAAAAATATAACAAATATCCTCCCATTCTACGTCTTATTTACAAACTTCCTTTTTTTAAATAACATTACCTCGTCTAAAAACTTAAATGTTAATAATTTCTACTACAGGTTCCTGTGAGTATCAAATCGTCAATTATTTAGTTGTAATATCCAAACACCTGAAAGACAAACACGTCGAATAAGAAGAAATAACCGTGAACCCGCCATCGGAATGGCTTCTTACAGACTATTCCACTCATGAAACTGAGACTAATAGTGTTTAATAATACTTACGATGTTGGTAATTCACAGAAGAATTATTAGTTTTTCTTTTCGATTTTTCTTATCATCTCATTCTCAGTGCCCAATTATTATCTGCGATTCATCTATCTCAGGAGGCGATATGTATCAATACTAGGGTTTATATACATCTAGGCGCGCTTTTCCATTGTCTTATTCAAACAGTACGGAATGGCAAAAAGATTTGTTGATGCATCCGAGCAAGAAATAAATGAAATTATTCAACATGCTACTCCAGAGAACACAGAGAAAAATAGAAAAAACGTTTGAAGACAATTGTAATTTTTTTGTAAGGAGCGAATCTACGTATTAGAAGAAGTTACAACAAGTCAAGAAAATGCGGACATTATGAAGTATGGGGCTGTCAATATGAGAAAATCGAATGGATAAAAGCACAGGGAATACACAATGAAAACAATATGGACGGATCCAAGAGAGATATGAAAAAACACCGTTTTTATCCCATTTTCCAATTATTAATCCATTCACAGATTTAAAATTTAAAGACGAAAGGGATGCAAGGAATTTGAAAAGGAAACTGCTTCAAATATTTTCAGAGAAATGAAAGATGAGCTCCACAACGTTGATGGTTGTGTATTCAACAACTGTGTACTTCATAAGTAATTCATTAAATAATTCCAGAAGTTTCGGGTTTTTGTTACGTAATGTTCTTATTTGTACTTTATTATTATTACGTCTTTTGTTCATATTTGTACTGCATTAATCCTTACTTCTGAAGTTTAATGGCTTTGATTTTAACATTCTAGACGACCTTCATAACTAAAAAAAGAATGCAGGTATCAACGTAGTAATTCAAATGATTGAACTAGTGTTGCTACAGAATGGCACAGACTTTCTCGTATTTGTTTTCTATTTTCTTTGGTCTGGGCTACCTATTCGGACATTCCGTATCTTTTGCCAGTAAACGTTCTCAATTTTTCGGTTTCCATTTTTCGGTAGAACCAAAATAATACTTTAAGAATGTTAAAGAATAATAAAACCTCGTCTTAAATGGCAATTTTCATTACAAAATTTGAAGTCGTCTTTAAGAAAATGACGTTTGGTCTCACTGTAAATGCGAAATTAGAAGCATATCTCTCGTAAGGTATGTATTACAAATATTTGGATTTGTTGTGCAGAAAATTGGATTTAAAAATATTAGAAAAGAAACTGGAGGCCCTGATTTGGGTTCTTTTCTCTAACATAGGCTCTCAAAAGCAAACTTACAACTTTAAATAAATTATAAACTGTGACATATTTACTCATTTTTTATTCCGTATCCATACATTTCTTCCATATCCCGTATTATTAATCAATTGAACAAAATAACTTTGGTAATAGATAGCAATACAATTATTGCCTGCATTATCCAAATTACTGAACTGCGCTTTGTGAAATCACGGAAGTTAAGCAATTCGCGACACCATGGATTCCTAGAAGAGTAACCGTATGGGAACCCCGGTTATTAACGAAACCGAGCCCCCCGCTGAATAAAAGGCACACACTCACCGCAACGTGTCGAGATAAAAGCATACAAATTTCAAGAAGGATTACTCCAAGTACGCTCAATGGCCAATAAAGGCTGGGAAAGGTCTTGGGAAGAAATTTTTAAAAAAGATCTCGCCGTGAATCATATAGAAGTTACTTTTTTCTAGAAGATTTTTTTCGCATTTAAAAATTTCCAAGCTTTGAATTGAATTGTTGTGGTGAAGTTGGTAGGCCTTGTAATGCGATTGGCATGCGGTGTTGCCAGATCGGAGACTCGGACCTTCCATGCTAGCGACCATGTCTCATGAATACCTTCAGAACTACACTTTTTTTAACGTGGCATCTCACGCGCGAAAGAGGGAGAGGGAAGACAGACTCCAATGGGGAGCTGCAACGTCATTACGCTCCGACTTTTACGGTTCCCTATTGGAGTTTGCCTTCCCTCTCCCTCTTTCGCGCGTGAGCTTGAGATGCCACGTTAAAAAATCCAAGTATACCAACATCGGCAAGACTGTTCAGAAGGCACCAGAGGTGGATCTGAAAGTCCAGAGTCAGGCATTGCTCCGACACGGCGATGGCTCTGGCGGCGGAAGCAATCAAATCAGCGGCTTTCCACCGCAAATAGAGACTCTAACAATATTACTCCCCGCTGGCGCCTTCCTCAGGTCAACAGACCTAACGCCACCGTTCCCTTGCCTCTCCCCCTTCTTGTTCATTGCTTCTGCCATCGCCATTGCCACCTCAAACTCTGTTTCTATTACCTGTTGTTCACCCTGGTAGTTTCTGTGCAGTTGTTTTGTAAAACGTTTCATGAAACGTAAATAGGGACATATTCCTGTTAGGACCTGATTCCCAGTCACGAGATCAGTAATCGAAAGCAAAGAACGAGTGATGAGAGCGAGGGTATTCTGTTCACATAATTGCACAATGAGATTGGCAGTAATGTCTGCAACTACGAATCTCTTCCGATATAGTACTACACTCAGAAATTTCTACATTACTTGATTGAAATGTACATTCAAGTAATTATCATAATAAAATTTATAAAAGTAAATAAAAATTTCATGTGCGTATCTAGAAGGAATTATGTTGATGCATTAGTGATTTTCAATACATGATAAGAATGGTGAAAGGCAGGGGAAACGGGAAAACGTCTACATTAAATCTATTCTGATTTCAATTTAAGCATTAAATTTAAAAGTTCAAATCCAAATTTAATGTCCAAACTCTTTCAACGTACAAGGTACATTTAAGTTTCATGTACAATACATTAATCTGCATTAGATTGAATGACATTTCTGACAGTGTATTTGTTTTGATGAGCAATCAGCATCAAATTTCTATTAAGATCACAACATTCTACAGAAAGGGAGAAAAAATGTGTCTAAATCACCATATGATTTAGATAAATGTTGGTGTTTTGGATAAGAGGAGAGTGAAGATGGATAGGATTTTGGCGCAAAAAGCGTTGGAAATGATGCGTTGCACGTGGCAAGGATATTTAGGTTAATCATGCAGGCCCAAGGCTGAAGCCTCGTCACCAACCCGTACATGCATAGCGAAGAGTTCAGGGAGAGACTAGTTAAGAAAAATCATTGGTTGCCGAGATAAGGAATCTTGCAAGGAATTATTTTGTTCGAAACATTCTGGAATCCTTAAAATATTTAATTTTAATATTGGAATTTCGACATGAATTTTACCAACGTCATATTTTTCAGTAGATAAATTAGTTGGTAATAAAATCCAGTATTGTATCTTATTTTATGAAGATCGCTATATCTAACACTTTTGTTAACCTTTCATTCCTACATATCATTCGTATTGAAAATATAAGCCTTAATTTGGTGATTGTATTTAAAATTATTTCCCTTGTATCTTGCTCTATTATTTACTCGCATTTAACTCCACGATTTTCAAAGCGCTTTACCCAGAATTGCCTGTTTAAGTAGAGAACCCTACCTGGAATTCCATGTTCCTTTATTAGCGGAAGTAAATTTCACTCGTCGGTTTATGGGCTTTCTGTTGCCAAGAAGAACGTACTAAAATTAAGTGCCGCGGTAAATACTTGGCCGATGGGTGAAAAGCGAGGTTGGTCTCAAGAAATGTTGGCGCTATCACCAATCCAATTACGCTTTTGCCTAGGGTGCAGACTTCGACTCTTCATCAATCCACACGATGAACCATTTCAGGTGGTATAAAATACATCATCGAGTTCTACTCGGTTAAATTAATAAATGTTTCTATGTCATTTTGCTGAGAAATATAGTCAATTTTTAAAATACTAATTTTCTCAAAAACGGCTCCAATTTTTTTTAAATGTCCACGTATGTAACAAAGGACAGTAAAAAATTGATGCTAATCACTTTTCTGGCAAACTCTCTAATTTTAAAAAATTCAAATAATTAAATTACAATGCAAAAGTACCATATTGGTAATAGATATTTATTTTAAATAAAAAACTGTTCTGACATATCAGATCTATAGAAGAAGACGCATAATTTTTTCAATTTAATACAATTAATTAAAGGATTCCGAAAAAAAGTTCTCGGTCATATTTTGGTTAAACTCTCTCAATTTTCGAAAATTGCAAAAGTTAGAAAGTATGTGAGAAAGTATGTGCCATTCTCGCACTACTACTTTTGTCACCAACTAGTTCCATTACCTTACATCGCCATTAATGGATTTCTGTTGAAAAATCACGATTTCCACCGTATGAGTTCAGTACATTTTCTTTACTACTTAGACAATATTGTAACCCCCACAAATTAAAAATATACCCTCTGTTAATTTTCTCTACTAACAAATGTAATTCAATAATATAACTGTTTACGTTAAAAATATTAATTATGAGTCAAAAAATTAAAATACATTTTCTCTCTTTCTATGTCGTTCTATCTCATTCTCACACACTCATACGTACATACACATACATATACACACATACACCAGAGAAAAATCCTAGCAAGACGCTGCATATTTGTATAAGGGTGTTCAAATAAATATCAGGTTTGATTTCTCGAACTCCGGAGTCAATTTTTGTACTTCTGCGGGTGAGTGTATACCCTCACTGGTCAGAGTTGATTCAAGTCGCCCTCGGCTGAGGAAATCAAAACGGTTTGCGGCTTCCTTCACATTCTCAAGTAACCTCTAAACGGCCGAATGAGACCATACACAATAAGCTTCCCTTCACAGGACACTACCGACGTTTTTGTACAGCGAAACAAAATAACCTAGACGCCTAATATCATTTTTGGTGCTTTCCTCCACAATGCAGTTCTAATCCGGAGTGCCCACGACATATTCTAAATAGACCATGTTCGCGCTCTGGCGGCAATTGAGCGCCTCAACTGGAACGACTGCATCTTTTTCCAAATCACTCTCTCTACAACGTAAGTTTCCTGTAACAGCACGTTATCCGAGGAGTCTATACAAAAATATCAAAGGAAACGTAGTCATTCAAAATTTTCTCTCCAGATCTTCCAAATGCAGTACAAATGTATCGATTTTAATACTTGCAGCTGCATGTAAATAAACTGCTTCGCTCTCTAGCGGCAATTTTGTCCCCTACAGAAAAGATCGCTCCTTAGAGAAAGTCCCCGTCTCCAAGGGTTTACCTAAGTTTGTATCACAGACATCATTTCCCGACGAAACTGTAAGCAAAACAAGCAAAGCAACAAATCAGAAGCACCTGGTCGCATAATATAATTTCTCGATCTTTCCTTTCGAATGCAGTTCAAATCTATCAATTTGTGGCTACTTCTGGATAGCCCGCCTTCGCCCTCTAGCGGAAATTTCATTCCTCTATCAAGGCAATCGATCTTTGGCAGAAATTGCTGTCTCTACTGATTTGCAAACCTCACGTATCTGAACATCTGAAGAGACCTGACGTATCTGAACATCAAATCAGGCATCGCTTAATAATATTTCTTGAGATTTTCCCTCAAATACAATTCAAATATATTGATTTGGCGCTTGCAGCTACTTATGAAAGACAGTCTTCGCCCTCTAGCGGCAATTTCGTTCCCCTATCCAGGCAATCGATCTTTGGCTGAAATTGCTGTCTCTACTGCTTTGCATACCTGACGTATCTGAACATCTGAAGAGACCTGACGTATCTGAACATCAAATCAGGCATCGCTCAATAACATTTCCCGAGATTTTCCCTCAAATACAATTCAAATATATTGATTTGGTGCTTGCAGCTACTTATGAAAAACAGTCTTCGCCCTCTAGCGGCAATTTCGTTCCCCTATCCAGGCAATCGATCCTTGGCAGAAATTGCTGTCCCTACTGCTTTGCATGAATTTTCTTCGTATGAAGGGATCTGACGTATCTGAACATCAAATCAGGCACCGCTTAATACTATTTCTTGAGATTTTCCCTCAAATACAATTCAAATATATTGATTTGGCGCTTGCAGCTACTTATGAAAGACAGTCTTCGCCCTCTAGCGGCAATTTCGTTCCCCTATCCAGGCAATCGATCTTTGGCTGAAATTGCTGTCTCTACTGCTTTGCATACCTGACGTATCTGAACATCTGAAGAGACCTGACGTATCTGAACATCAAATCAGGCATCGCTCAATAACATTTCCCGAGATTTTCCCTCAAATACAATTCAAATATATTGATTTGGTGCTTGCAGCTACTTATGAAAAACAGTCTTCGCCCTCTAGCGGCAATTTCGTTCCCCTATCCAGGCAATCGATCCTTGGCAGAAATTGCTGTCCCTACTGCTTTGCATGAATTTTCTTCGTATGAAGGGATCTGACGTATCTGAACATCAAATCAGGCACCGCTTAATACTATTTCTTGAGATTTTCCCTCAAATACAATTCAAATATATTGATTTGGTGCTTGCGGCTACTTATGAAAGACAGCCTTTGCCCTCTAGCGGCCATTTCGTTCCCCTATCCAGGCAATCGTTCTATGGCAGAAATTGCTGTCCCTACTGCTTTGCGTAAGTTTTCTTTGTATGAAGGGATCTGACGTATCTGAACATCAAATCAGGCATCGCTTAATAACATTTTCCGACGTTTTCCCTCAAATACAATTGAAATATATTGATTTGGTGCTTGCAGCTACTACTGAAAGCTTTTTTCAATGTCCGACACATTGGTGGGTAGGGCGAGCACCGAATGTTCGTTCATCACTCGGCAAATAGCAAACAACTTATCCACACTTCTCGTGATTTAGCGTGTGATCGCTTGCTGCTCATCGAAAACCGAGTGTGTGGAGCCGCATTAAGGGAACTAAATAGTATGGATAACGCTAGGGAATAAGATTTTTACCTCCAGGAAGGTAGAGTACGCCACATACTCAATTTTATTCTTACATTTCGAATATTGCAATAAAAACGCCATATCACGTCACAGTTCTTAAATAAATCGTATCTTAATACCGGATCATTCCGTATTTTGCTATTAATGCAAATACATTTAAATTGCACCTGAAAGATATGTAAAATCAATAGCATCAAATCTATTTAAAAATAAAGTATTTGTTCAGTTCGTTTTTATGATTAAAGTAATGTTTCGATGGAAAATAATCTAAAATAAACTAATTGAGATGATTAATTAGCATTACGTACTATGTTACGCAAAAATGCTTCATTACTTTTGAACAGGAACATGAATACACCAGATTATGCCACCCCGGTGCAGACGCCATTGTAACTGTCGCTGTTGTTAGTTCTCAGATGCGCATGTTTCCCTTCAGTCCTACACTTCGCTTCGTCGTGTTATACACAAAGGCGGAATTCCGGATCTTTTATTGGGTGGGAGGGCAAAGGGTCCTCCCGCATAAATAGTAATTTTTTTGCTACAATCTTATGATTAATTTCCCTCAATTTCTCCCCTTCTTTCCCTCAATACAAGTAGTTACACTATAGTTCTAAAATTAAAATAAGATTTTTGAAAGCTTTCTTGGCCCCCGGCTCATCACTCAAACCCCTCTTCACCCAGAAATGTTTTTTCATTTTAATTTTTTTCATCAACTAAACACTATTTTATCTGATTGAAAAAATATGAAAAATAAGAAAATAATTTATACTATCAGAAAAACATTTTTACTTTCTGCCTACCGCCTACGCAGTAGAGATAAATTTATGTAATGCTGTGCGATAAAACTGCGAATTTTCAGCAGAAAAACCCTTATTGTCGGGCACTGATAACAAAAAAGTTAATAAGTCCAGTTGCTAAATTTAGAAAAAAATATCATCTAACACGTGGTGTAGCCATGTTTTGTGTGTCCTTGAAACCGAAAAATCGATTGACGGCAAAACGTCCGTTCGTCTGTTCTTCCGTGTGGTGTATGTGAACAACACTAGCGCCTAAACCATGGTTTAAGGATTAGGATTTATGTTTTAGTATTTTTCCCAAATTGAAGAAACTCCTGCCAATTTGACCTGAGTCGTGAATCTGCAGCTCTGCAAAAAGTCATTAATTTTTGGAGATACTTTAGATGAAGTCCCTGCCACATTTTAAAAATTTGCTCAAAAATCTCTCCAAATTTTTGCTTTACATTTTTTGACTTCTCTCTCAAGTCAATAATATTTTCATTAGCGTTGATTTGTTCTCATCATTGCGTTTACGAATAAATCTGCTTTAATGATGTCATATAAAGTTTCTCGAAAGCTCACAAGTTTACAAAAAGCTTTCTGCAAAAACGAGCTCAAAATTCCACATTTTCAGAAACGCTCAAATGCCTTTTTCTCAAAAAGACTCCAATTTTGTTTCTTCAAATTCTTCGTACGAATAGGGCTAAATGTACTGTTCAAGGTGAAATAAAAGTAAGTTCGCTTAATTCTTTTGTTTGTTTTTTTAAATTACACAAATGTAATTTTTTAAATATCCCTCACGCTGTTAATATGCTTATTTCCAGAAATTTGTGTACGTTATTGCATTTGTGAGTGAAAGAGTTTCAAATGACTTCCAGTGAAGTTTTTCGAAAACTCAAAAGATTTCTGTGAAAAAGTTTCAAATTTCGCATTTGCTGTAACCCTTAAACAATATCTTCTTAAAAACAACTCCAAAGTTTTCAACAAAAATTTCCTTAAAGGACGAATTTTACTTTCCTGAATTATTGTTAAAGTAATATTTTGGTTCTGCCATTAGGAAACCAAAAAATTGAATTTTTTAATGTACTTAAGCGGTGATAGACTGCAGCTGGCAAGAGAATGGGACAGGATTGTAAAACTGGTCCAGAATAAAGAAATTAGAAAACTACTTGTACGAGAAAGTGTGTGTCATTCTGTAGCACCACTAGTTTCATTTGCTGAGCTGCAGTTAAAAAAAACACAAGAAAAAGTTTGACCATTTCTCGTCTTTAAATCACACTAATTTCGATTACACTTTGAAAATGACTGCAACAGTTTTGTGCATTTATTTTGGTGTTTATTATAAATTCGTAATGAATATTGTTCTGTTGTCCAAAAAAAAGTAACTTTGTCATAAACGTGGAACCGATATTATGATTAAAACAAAATGTTCGCGTTTATAATAACATAAAAGTGAAATTATTATAACAACATTGAACCTAACAGAAAATATTCAACTAAGATAACTGGTTCGCTATTTTTTCTCAGTGTACACTTCGCATCAAACAAATGTCATCCATTCGTTACATTATATCTTACATTAAAATGGAAGAACATACAATATATAATACAATAAACCGTTTTACTCAACACCATTCGTACGTTTTCACGTTTTCAAAAATTGTAAATGCGTAGTTTTTTGTCTTTAACACACTGTATGTTCACGGTAGAATTGCCGGATCACAGAAACGTTAGTCGGCGGTGCTTATTTTGAATCCGTATGTTTCGCCGAGTTGAGAAATTTCTTCTTATTTTGAAGATCTGTTAAAGAAAATCGTTTTACTACATTGACAACGTCTAATGTTTTCAGTTTGCCGACTACGCTTTCTTAGATTACATGGAATGCTGAAAAAAACAAGATTTTTTTCGCACCGGGCACCCACGAAACGTGGTTTTGTGAGAAGCACCTACTTTTCATCATTTGAAATATTGAAGAACTTAGGAAATTTGTAAATATTGAAGATCATAGGAAATTTGTAATGGAAATAATTTATTTAATCATAATATTCGAGTGTTATGACTCGTATTTTTAAGCACGAAAATGTTAACTTTCTGTGAAAATAACGTTTAAAAGCAATATAATTGAACGATGATTTATTAATACGGGACATTCACAGTAACGCTGAACGTTATCTCGCGCGTTATACAGGGTGGAACAGCTAAGTGTTAACACCCCTTGTATCTCCTCAACCGCGTAAGATACGAAGATGCCGATTGGACAGTCGATTGCTAAAACGGGCTACTTGATTACAGCATACTTCGTCTTTTCGCTATTTTTTACTATGAAGATATAAGGTCAACTTTGTTTTTTTAAATGGAACCCTACGCTAAATTTTAGCGTATCGTAATGCGCTTAAAAAGACGATTTCAAATATGTGTATATCTTTGTATTTTAGCGAATAGTTTTTTAGCAATTGATGTGCTTTTGTAACATATTTTTCCACTGAGGCGGCGATTTTCTGTTCGACCTTCCTGCTACCTAAATGGGGAACTTTGCGAGTCCGTCCTTCAGACAAAGGCGCTCATTTACTTCAGCACAGTAGGAACTACTTTCTTCGATACTAATTTTGTCGAAAGATGACTTCGTGCAAAGAAGACTCAAATACTGCATTCAAGATTCAGGAAAGTTTTAGTTTTGCCACGCAATTACTATTCTGTTGTTTTGAAAACTGTGACAACACATTCTATTATCAATTGAGAGTAAATAATACAAAAATAAATGAACAATATCATATTAATCATAATTTATTCGTAACTAACCGTCACGTACAATGAATACAAATTGATCAAAATAGAAATAAAAACATACCAATTACATTGTTACATAACAATGCTTTACTTAAGCATGTGCTCGAAGTGTTGTCCATCTACTGTCGCCGTTCGAAGGACAGATGAACAGATGTGAGGGTGTCACTTGATATACTCGAAAGAGCTTCAGTGATACGTCGCTTCATATCCTCTGGCGTTGTTGGAACTACCATTTAACATGCCTGGGATGAAGTAAGGTCCCACAATGAAATTTACCACGATGCCACACCACACGTTAACACTCCAAGGTTTCTGGTGTTGTACTTGCCGAATCCAGTGAGGATTCCCTAATGACCAGTAATGCATATTTCGTAAATTCACATCACCGTGGTTAGTGAAAGTCTCTTCATCCGTAAATAGCACTTGTTTAAAAAAATGGATCATATTTCAGTTGTTGCAAGGCAAATCGACAAAATTCCATGCGCCGTTCGAAATCCCGACCTCCGAGTGCTTGATGCAATGAAAGTGATACGGATGGAATTTGTTTCTACGCAATATGCGAAGAACACTCATGTGACTCACACCACATTCCTGGGCTACATGTCGCGAACTAGCATGTGGATTGCACTACGTCAATGCCAGAATCTGACGATCAGGATACAGCTCTCCATATCGTTGCACTGCTCTAACAGCATTTCTTCTGCATTCACCATACACTAGTAGCATATCTAACTTCTCTTCATTGGTGTACATGGTGTGACTGCTCTAAAAAACAGGTAGAAGTGCGCTATCATAACCCCAGCGGCGCATTTTATACTTTTGGCCTCCGCCCTCTTATCTACGTAGTACATGGCCTTCGATCGTTTTCGGAAAGTAGGCAAAACCATTCACGAGACATTTTCCTTTAGTTTCTCAGCGGAGAGCACGGAAGGTCGAGTGGAAAAGTGCCATTTCAGTACAAATATATGTTACAAAAGCACATCCATTGCTAAAAAACTATTCGCTAAAGTACAAAGATATACACATATTTGAAATCGTCTTTTTAAGCGCATTACGATACGCTAAAATTTAGCATAGGGTTCCATTTAAAAAACCAATGTTGGCATTATATCTTCATAGTACAAAATAGCGCAAAGACGAAGTATGCTGTAATCAAGTAGCCCCTGTTCCAGCAATCGACTGTCCAATCGGCATCTTTGTATCTTGCGCGGTTGAGGAGATACAAGGGGTGTTAACACTTAGCTGTTCCACCCTGTATAATACCGGGCTAAAGTTCACCAATTTATTAATCTTTTTTATTAGCTCCGCTTAATAAAATTATTATTTGCTTAATTGTTATTAAATTTCATCTTAAAATACAGAAAAAAGTAAATCGTTTATGATATAAATTTGAAGATCCGCGAAATGAAATGTTATCCCAATCCCAAAAATTAACCCAAAATTGGGGGGGGGACGATTGCCCTCCCTTGCCCCTATGAATCCCGCCTCTGGTTATATAATAAAATTCAAAAACTTGCGGTCGTATGGCAATAACCGATCCGGGAAGCAACGTGTATTTAGTTTCTCAATTCGTTCTCCTTAAATATTGTGATTTTGTTTTTAAATGATTGGTTTGTGGTCGTAAAACATAGGGAAATAGGATTTATATTGCGCGCGGACCGTGCCCACCCAGCCTTATCCTACGCCAAACAGAATACCAGAATTCTGTTTCTCCAGGGGGCGCTGCTTTGACCGCAAGAAACATGACTCCAAAGATGGAGGCGCTTCAGCCACTTTATGTCGTACTAGCAAAATACCCGGCGTTGCCCGGGCTTTCTTCATATTTAATTCTTGCAAATGAGGGAAAAGATCGATTTTATATAAACCACGGTGTTTAATATTATTATTTTAACGTAATTGATTCAAAGTTTAATAAAGTACTATAGTTTTATTTTATTTTTTTTAACAACACATTGCTATTAGATATTTTATCATATGCACCGGCACTGACCTCTAGCGAATAAATTAGATACCAGTTTTGCTGCAGCACTACTGGGCTCTAGCCGAATATATAAGGAACCACATGCTCTAAACGAGATTCGAAAAATGGTCGCAGTGCATCTACAAACATATTATATAAATCATTTATTTTCCGCATTTGGGTTGTGTTAATCTTTACCAAATTTTGTGAGGACACTGCGACAATCCTGTCAAAGAGTCTATAAAAATTTCATATCTACTCATACGCTACTTTTTGTGATATCGATGCCGGTTACACGTCGTTGAATTCACTTATAGCAGATGTTCTAGCTCTTTGGTTCCAAGGCGGCCTTGCTCAGCTGCCTCCATTTTGGTTTCCTCCTCCGCCGCCGCCGCCGCTGCGAGGCGCGGAAGCATGTGGTCGCCTTGTCCCGTTCTCCCAGCGAGGCGAGGCGGCCGGGAGGAGTCGGACCAATAGCGAACGGGTCCCGCGCGGGCTGCGCTCTCGCCTCCGCCAGTTGGCCGGCGAGTACCTGCTCTGACCTTGACGACACGTGCTGCTGCGAAGCTTTGCGCTCCTTTCGTTCGGAGCGCTGCCGTTGATAAACATGGTAACCAACGACTGAGTAACCTCTGCGACCGCATAGCAGGGAAACACATGCTGGTATTCCATGCGCTGGAATAAACTTTTTGTCATATGTGTACAAAGTAGACCCTTTGAAACCAAATGTATTATCCGTATTTGCCAAATCTTCTGGTATAACTCGTTCAATATATATTTCCAGACGGTGGAAGTAGGAACTAGTGTTTTAGTGTACCAGGCCTGTATCCCGTTCACCACGATTATAATATAGAATATATGATATAGGTCTCATCATCTATGGGACACTCTCATGACATCTAAACGGCTCACAATTTTGAAATACAGCTTTCGCTCATCAATGCAGAATTATGGGACAAGTAATATGCTGTTCAGATATAGTTTGTAATATTTAGAGTTTTCGAGAAATTTAATTTTCTTCCTTTTTTCAATTGCAACTGTACATTTTTCTCGTTAGCAACGGATAGATAATAAAAATAGGAATCCAATTATGCATCATATGTTAATATTTTAATAAAAATTTGAATATATAAATATACTTTTTGGTATGTGATTTTAAATGAAACAAACATTTCCTCTAGTAACCCGTGCAACTGTCTCCTTTGACGAAGCCGGTGTTCGCGGCGCCGAGGCTGTTAGAATACGGGCGGCGACGCTGCGAAGTGAAGGTCACCTTCCCCAAAGTCACCAGTTGCTAGGGCTGCAAAAGGAAATTTGGTCCGTTTAGTTTAAAATCACACGCCGGATAGTATTATTTTATAGTCAAACTACTGTCAAAACATTAACAAATGATACATCATTGCATTCCTCTTTTTATGATCTATCTATTGTTATTAAGAAAAATATACAGTTCCATTTAAAAAGATAATTAAATTAAATTTCATAAAAATTGAATTTCTCGGAAACTAAAAGTATTACGAACAATATCTGTACAGTAAATTACTTGACCCATGATTTCGCATTGTGGGGTGAAAACTGCATTTCGATATCATGAGTCGTTTAGAAGTTATAGTTGGTGGGACACCCAGTATTATAATCGATGTGTGATTCTTATTCAGTCGGCGGTGACCTCATTTTACAGATCGCAACGCTCCGTCTGGAAATCTAAAAAATAAACGAGTAATATTTGTCTGGTTGTCGAATTTTCACATATTTTAGGATAAATAACATATCTTCGAATGTATCTAAACTTTATTTGCATTATGTTCCGTAGTACAACCTTTAACATATTATTGGAAGAATATACTGTGGCATCGTGGTAGTGAAATGACAACACAGACACGAGATCTATTTACAAATCAATTTATTTACAAATTTACACAATTTACAGTTCTGCGTTTACGTTCGCAATCTACCTCCGTGACTCCTACGCACACTGCTCCAGGCTAGTGCATCCTCCACCCAGACACTTCACCGCGCCTGTGTCCTGACACCCAGTGCTTCGCACTCGCCGTGTCACAAGGAATACACTTCCGCCTCCGAGGCAGCAGTGACGTCCGCACGCGAGGTAATCTCAAAACGAACTCCTCTTTGCCTCCCGAGCCAGCTAACGTCTTGGCGGTCATGTGATCTCCCACCCCCTACACTCACTGAAAGGTGCGGGTGTTTTTTGGGACACACGGCCAGACCCCGGGGGGTCAGTCTCCACTACCCTGCCAGGCGTGCGTCGCAGGGGGGGGTAATAGCTCCCTTTTCAGATGGCTCACAAGTACTCAAAGTCTTTGTGCTAACCGATTTTGCTCGTTCCCACATAGCGTACAGCCTCCAACACCCTAAAAGGAAGTTCGGAAGTCTGGCAACCATGTGGTGACGTTACAATACAATAAACCCTCATTAACATAATTTCCAAGGGACCGAAATAATCGGAGTTCTTGCTATAAAAATTCCTGTTATCCGAGTGTTATAAATGTCCATATTACCGTAATCCCTTGCCGGAACTGTAGTTTTGTTCGTGTTACGACGAAATTCGTGCTAAGCGAGTTCCTGCTAACGATGGTTTACTGTATTTAACTTTTAATGCAATTTAAAGTGATACATCAGATTCACACGTAAATCTGGATTTAAAGGTTCAAGATGGACTCTATAACTGCTGTTGACGTTCAGCGGAATATTAGCCAGTTCAAAGCAATATTAAGAGATAAAACGGGCTATTTAACATTTAAACAAGTAAAGTAGTGCATTGTAACCTACTACTTTGTAAATGATCTATTATGAAAAGAAAATTAAGGGACTACTTTCAGTAAGTTAATAATGTTCAATATTTTAGAATGTAGAATATTTTAGATTCTTGTTCTACTTTTGCATTCATGTTACTTAAACATATGATTAATCCTTTTTTACATATTTAAGGTCACATTTCAACTATACAGGTCATGTAACGTCCACTGAAGCATTGGTGGCAACGATATATGAACACACACAAACATTCACACCCGAGGTGAGATTCGAACCCGTGACCATTCAGGCACAAGGCAGCTACGACTCTTCAACCTTAGCGACTTTGACTATCCTGGCCTCCGATTTACACTTTATTTTCACTAGTTTAATCTTTGTTTTCAACTGTTTGCCCATATTTTGAACATTTTCAATCCATATACACGTGCATATTTGGGTACAAGTAAATATAAATCCTAGCCCTGATGATGACACTGTTTTCATGGTGTAAGTGCATTCGCATTTCGCGCGGGAAACGGAAGGTAGCGCGACGGTGCCCGTGCCTGTCGTGGCGCTGGCGCCGCTGCTGTTAGTTCGCGGAGCGCTCACAGAGTGGCGTTGGTGGCACCTCACGCGGTACACGAAGACTGCCCGTTTGCCAGGATGTTGCGCTACGTTCATTGTATAGCAGTGAAAGCGCAAATGAGTCGAAAGCAGAGAATGATACAAGGAAGAGGATGAACCATTGTGTATCTCCCAATGCTGAGACTAATAAGTACTCTTGGATCACTTGATGTAATGAATTTTGAGGAAGAGGAAATTTTAAGGGAGTTAATATTGTAATTTTAATACGAAATGTTTTATTTGAGATATATTGCAAAAATTGGGTTCAATTGGCACTTCTTTTTCAGAGACCCTAGTTTTACATATATTTGACTTACAAAATTGTTATTCGCCGTTTCTGCGTAATCGTTTAAGACGTGACTTTTTTATCACCGAGAAAGGTAATGGTTGTCGCTACACCAAAGAGATTTCAAGAAGTGAACCAATGGCAATGAAAATTCTCTTGAACGTTATATATGCAGTTCATTTAATTTAGAATATACCACAATCATGACGTTGCATTTTCATATGAAACGAAAATGTCAGCTAACATTATTTACACCTATTATTATTATTATTATTATTATTATTATTATTATTATTATTTACGTTCCATAGTTAATGCACTGTAAAACCTAAACTTTTCTCGTTGTTAATAGAACCAGCAAAGAGGTAAGGAAGGTGACGTCCTCTCGAGTCCACATCGAACTTAAATTACAAATCCCTCAAAATTTTGTGGATTGTGAAAATGTAATAAGGCCATTATCTGAAAATGTGGCAAATATTAACAATAAGCTGATATAAATGTTTAGTAAATTATTTTAGTTCTAATCCAATTATCGAGAAAAACATTGAAACAATTTTCATAACTAGTACGTTGACATGAAGATTTCGATTTCCAAACTCTTGTATTCAAGACGTTTCTCTGTCTCCTGGATTACGATGTTCCAAGCGCACTACACAGCAACATCTACAAACACAATTTTGGACTTGAGCTACAATACTACTCCTTCCGACCTCGAAACTTAAGCAACTACTCTGTGACAGGATTCCAATGTAAAGCTGAAAAGCTGAATAGCGACAAAGCGTAGAATTAAATAACTTGATTTCATAGGCGAGATTATGGTTTCTTGAGTACGGGATTTTCATTATATCGCATTCCAAGTTTCATACAATATCATATTTTCTTCTTTTTAATTCAAATATTGCAGCTTGCTTTCACGATAATTAAGTGTAAGACAGCAAAGAAAATAAAGACGGAAGGTATGGAAGGAAGGGATTCGAAGAATAGAAAAATATAAAACAGAAGTAGAAAATGCAAAGGAAGGAAAATACAAGGAGAGAGGAGAAATATAAAAAGGAGAGAAAAAGAAAATAATGAATGAGGATGTGGAGAAGAAAAAGAAGAGAAAGAAGAAGCAGGAGAAGAAGAAGGTAGAAAGGAAGAAAATGAAGCGGAAGAAGAATGAGAATCGAAGCGTGATATTTCAGAAATTCCAAGCATCCACACTGGGAGCATTGAAGAAGAAGAAAAGAAGAGAAAGAAATAGAAGAGGAGGAAAAAGAAGAAGAAGGAGAAAGGAGAAGAAGGTAGAAAAGAAGAAAATGAAGCGAGAAGAAGAATGAGAATCGAAGCGTGATATTTCAGAGATTCCAAGCGTGATAATTCAGAGATTCCAAGCATCCACACTGGGAGCATTGAAGAAGAAAAGAAAAGAAAGAAGAAGAAAAAGAAGAGGAGGAAAAAGAAGAAGAAGAAGAAGAAAGGAGAAGAAGGTAGAAAGGAAGAAAATGAATTGAGAAGAAGAATGAGAATCGAATCGAGGGATATTTCAGAGACGTGCTCTTTGGCAGCATTGCAGTGGTCTTTCTTCTTTCTACGCTTGGATCGCGCTCGACTCGCCGTTCCGCTTTCACGTGCACGCGGCCACGCACTCTGCGCGTCTGCGCAACACTCTCCGGAGACGAGGCGCCACCTTCGCTTTCCACCACGCCACATCCACTTCCACACGCACACCTTCACCTACAATAGTACATTACTAAACGATCATGTAACGATGGGTATTAATACACGAGTGTGATATTACGGTACGAGCGAGTATCGTAAACTTCACGCGAGTGTATTAATACCCGTTACTTCGAGTTTCATACGGTACTTTTTCTACGACTTTTATAAGTTTAACTTTTACATTGAATCGTTTCGTGGCAGTCGACAGGCAGGATTCAGCCAAGGCCACCTAGCGGACAGCTACCCTACCTGTCGAAGGGGGCTTTGGTTTACCAGTCCGCCTGCGAGAGAATACAAAAGTTGCGGCAATAATTCCGAGGTCACCGTTTTCACCCTTTTCTCTTACTTCGGGAGGTGCCAACTCCTCCTCGCATTCACTAGACGTTTCAAGCTAAAGTATTGGCCGGTTTGAAAGGACAAACACACGGCAGCAACATATAACACACAATAACTTCAGTTCTGATTTTAACGTCAGTCAAATGTTCTCTCTACCACTACGACTGCCCTAGTCAAATAGGATCAAAGTGAAATTACGATCCAATTTATTTTAAATAATATTCCGCATAAAAATTACTGATAATAAAAGAAATTAAAACAGATGAACATAATATAACATTAAATGCAATTTTAATGTACACAATCGAACAAAACATGTACTAGAACGGTTCTCAATTATTTATGAAGTGTCAATACTTGGTTTGTAAACTTCTCTGTGATTGATCAAGAACCTGTATCATAATGAAATCTGTATGGTAATGAGTATCATTATGCAACGGGTTGCAGCCATCAAATGACAGAATTATACATGTGTACGTTGAGTAGCACGTGTTTTCGAGTTGTAGTTATGTAGATGTGGTCTTTTGTGGCATTAATGAGGATTATGGTGAATAACAGGAATGGAGAATAAGGGGTCCCCAGGTGAGAGAATTATGATAAAAAGTGAGATGTGTAAGTTGCTATTTTCTGTGATTACTTTCAGCTTTGTGAATTGCATTTGTGAAAGTGGCAAATTGAGAAGAATTCAGTGTTCTGTTGTGATAATAGACTAAAAATCAGTCTTCCTTTAAAACATACACGACAGTCTCGTGAAGTTATATCGTTTTTGTTGCCTAATTGTCCTGCTTACTTGAATCATCGAAGTAGTGCCTACAGAAAAAGTCCTCAGGAAAAGAAATTGCGTTTAAAAAACGAGTATCAGCTTGCTGCTATTGAAGAAAAAGCAAAAGAAAACATCGCACATTAAATATAATATCTTTCAGTATCTTTGTTGAACTAAAAAGCAAGCTGGAGTTGCTTATTTTGGACGATTACTGATCGAATAAGGAATACAGTATGCTTTTCCAATATATTGATTGTAATTCTGCCCCTAAAATTATCAATTCAGTTGTGATCGATGAGGAATTAGAAATCAGTGTTTATTATTGTAAAAAAGTATTAAAACTTGGAGACACTACAATAACAGAGAGTGTTTTGTAATATATTCCCTTTTATAAAAGTTAGGTTAGTTATGTTTTAATACAAGCAGTAGTAACAGTTTTTTTATGATATGTTTGAGTTAATTTTAGACCTCTTACTTCAAATCGATACCACAAATTCAGAATTTGACAAACCCGTGGCTTTTATACTAGAACAAATAAAACTATTTACTAAGAAAATTAGTGCATTTCCGTACAGTTCATGGCTTTTTATATTGTCGTATATGCTATTTTCCATACAGCCATATTGTTATAAAAATTTCAAACGTTTAGGGTTCATAATATTTCCTCATCCTAGTGCAATTAGAAGATTGTGTTATTCATTTGGTTTAGCACCTTAAATGGAACATAGTGAAAACAAATTTTTAAAGTATACAAGAAACAAACACTTAAATTAACTGATAGTGTAAATCAGTGACTCTCATGTTGAAAATATTTTGAAAAAATGTATATTAGGATTAGATAGATAGAATTTCATGTACTGTGCGTTGTAAGTGATAATTACAGAATTAATAGAAAGAATATGCAACATGTTTCGCCTGAAAAATAACATTTATGTGCTATTTTTCAGCTGGAGAAAGTTTACCTCTTTTCTTCCTATTTGATCGTGGAATTAAATATATAGTTTTGTGTGGTGACCACAATTTTACATCACATTTCAGTTTGTATAGCCTTCTTAGGTGGCCATATTGAATGACTGCTCAGTCCTTGCATGTCTGGATGGTGTTGCACATACCCACATTCAGAAATCGCTCGCATCCACAACCACGTCCACACACATACCCACAAACATTCGCACTCTGCCTCATGCCCACAGCCATTCAGATACCCACAACTACCCACGTACATGTTTTCGAGTTTAGTTCTCTCCATTTTGCAAAACAGAATCAGTAATATCGAGTTCATTTTTGTGTTAATTTGTTTTCGAAACAGTCTTATATAATATATTTATTTTTAATTATACATTGATCTAAAATATAATGAGGTACTGTACACAATATAAATGATATATAATGAATCATAATTCTCCCCGGTTCATCATGGCCGGGTTTGATTCCCGGATGGGGTAAAAAATAAATTGTAACTTTTCACTGGCATACTTGTATACCAGTTCATTCAGCTGGATGATAATGTGAAAGCTTCTGTCGCGTAGAAAATGATTAATTGGTGATTCGGGCGCACTAACTCCTAAGGTCATTAGTTCCCTAAGTGTAGCGCATGTTTTTATGGCGGGAAGTGGCGGTATCTCCCAATGAATAGAGAAAAATCAAATCTGTAATTTCGTTTACCGTTACAAATAAGTTTTCTATAATTCGGCAACGAAAATATCTAGTTTTTGAAATGTTAATCTCTCGCTTTTTTAAATTTATTATTATTATTATTATTATTATTATTATTATTATTATTATTATTATTATTATTAATAATAATAATAATTTTATTATTATTTTTTATTTTTTCATCTTTCAACTATTAATAGTTAATTTGTTGGGAAGGAATTCTGAAACTCAAGAAAGCGTGCGCAAATTATTTTCTCTCCCATACGTCACATACAGTTTTTGACTGTTTTTGACTAAATAAATAAAGAAATAAAATATATATACGTATTATTCACAGACGTTATAATTACAATTTCGAACTTCTAATTATCTTATTGATATTAATTTTCCATTAAACATTATCGAGCATATCTATGTAGTTTCCTTTCACCCCTTGGTTCATTTCGCTAACCTATCAAATTTTTGCTACATGCAAACTCTCAGTTCATGGCGACTTCTGGTGCGACTACTGTACGATGAAATCAGTTTTCTCTGCTGAAGTATTGCCTTGTTCTCGTCAGAGTTGCTGTGCCACTTGAATAGCGACGAGATAAATGATTGGACGCTATTTCTCTAAGTAACAAAGTGAGCAAACCAAAACTTTCTTAATAGCTATTAATACCTAATATGTATGGTATATGAAGATGAATATTTATGTTGCATCGTCTCCTATATTAATTCAGTAGTATACATACCTTTCGTGGCTCTAACAGGCAACCAGTTTTTAAAAATGAGGACTCGAAAGAAAGAATTTCATGGAGACGTGACGAATTGCACTTCGACTTTAAAACTATGAAGGTTTTTTTTTACAAAAACGCATCTAAATATTCATGTCAAATGCAAACTGCAACACGGCTGCATTCTTAAATCGATGTAGTTATATAACTCGTAAACGAAGTGTTTTACGGCCTTAAAAACTACCATTTTCTCTAATAAACATCAAATACGCATACGCAAAGGAGCATTTTGCGGGTTGCAGATCGTAAAGAAAATAAATATTGGGTAAAAGTAAAGAAAACACTGGGAAGTCATGAATCAACTTGGTGGTCACGTAACATTATGAATGCTCACAAGAGGATCACATTTTTAAGTCCCTGCGAATTCGTAGTGAAAAATAACTCGTACAAATGGGCCTTTGTTCCTCTGGTCGCATTGTCTGCCAACATTTTGTTCTACCATCAAAAAATCACTTTGAATTCTAGTCACGTTAATAACTATTGCAAACCCACTATTGTATTTTAAACATCCCTAAATGTTTCCTTGCGTAAAATATATAAAATTCACTTAGATTTTTTGTTTATGTTTTCAACTTATCGCTTAAAAAATGCATTAAGTCTACAAAATCTCTACATATCAATTTTTATTCAATCTTCAATCACGTATCGTCAACAATGTTTTCAAAATAAATGGGTAAGTTTTTATTTAATGATATATTAAACAACATAACATTTTATACAACTCGTAAGGGTGCACTGTACATTGAATTAGAACTCCAGAAAGGACGAAGACTTCCAAGGTTTTTATTTTCCACTGAAAACACAAATAAAATATCTTAAACTTTTCGATCATTCCTTTATTTTCAGAAGTTTTCATTTTTCCGTCCCAGAAAAGTACTTCGATATCTAAAGGAATAATTTTAATATTGCAAATTTCCTTCTTTAAAAATATCTGAAAGAACTCGTACTCGTTCCTCAGAATCTACATAGGCGATATTTTAATTATAGCCCTGGTGTCGGTTCTTCTTGGCAATCAGCCAGCGGCAGGGGCCTGGCTGGAAGCGCTAAGAGAAATTTCTGTGACTTCAGCGAAGGTATGAGAAATTCAAAAGTCCAATCGCATCTGTTTCTCCATGTAGACCCCAACGAATGCTTTCTCATTGCTCCCTTCTGACTTTCAACGCGGCCTCTCATGTCTCCTCTCATCGGTTGCTCCGATCATAGAATATTTTTCTTTAGCAAAAATTTAGAGAATAATAAACTATCTGGGGTTCATCATGGATCATCTATCATGGAGTACCACAAAATCTCCGCTGCCACCACAGAATTTAGAGAATCATGTTTATTAGACGTGATTTAACTAAAATAACTTTTAACCATACTTTATTAGAGAGTTCCTTCCTTTATCTTACACTTACGTTCTAAACTTTCTCTTTCATGAAAAAGTTCATATCAAATCCTTTGTAGACATATTTACTTATCTTTAACGGTTAATAATATCAACTCGGCATAGCGAATCGCTGCTGCCTACTAATTGTTATAATACACAACTTACACGACATTTATGCGTAAAACGCGTTCATGATTCAGAGATTTTTGGAATTGTCAAGCCAAATTTACTGGGAAACTGAATAGAAGAAAAAAGAGGAGTTTGTAAAGAAGAAAATGAAAAAAAAAAAACGAAGAAAGGAGAGAAAAAGAAGGGTAGAAGATGAAAGTGGAGAAAGGAAAAGAGGAAAAGGAGAAGACACAGCTTTTCAATGAGTCAGTAGTGTCAGTCATCCTTTCCCACCAGCTTGTGATCTTGAAAGGAGTTCCTGTTTCAATCAGAGTATAATGTAACCATTTCGGTTTGTGTGAGTAGAATAAGCCTAATATTTTTATCTGAGAAAAAATTGATAAATTTTTGTGGTACCAGTTATTAATAATGTAAGTATTCTTCCTTAACACACACTCAACTTCATTCCGATCGTCAACACGTCAAAAATGTATTTTGGCTGCTGAAGTTACATAATAAACGCCATTACTTTCCGAACCAGTTACCCTCTTTCCAGGACTGAACCTCTCCTACTGCTCTTTTGTTTCAAGGCCGGGCGCTTGGCGCTTTGGTTTCAACGATATTATTTTCGAACTAGTCACCCTCTCTCCAGAGCGAACCTCTCCCACTGCGCTTTTGTTTCAAGGCCGGACCTCAGACAGAATAGTCGAATCTTAGTAAAAAGAAGGTTTTATAAAAAATATTCAGACATCAGATATGTGTATGTAGATATCGATGTTATTGACGTGTTTAGATAAGAAGTACCCTTCGATGGTCGCCTGTTCAAAACGGTTCTCAAACCGCTTTTCCGAATTCGTGGTTCAGATTTTGACATAAAAAATGCGACCCGTGAGTGACTTTTAATTTTCAATATACAGGATGAGTCACATAGCTCTAGCTACTCCTGTAATTTTTCAGCGATTGAAGTTATTGCAATATAGTTTTCATCGAAGAGCGTGGCAGAATGGGGCTAATTGATGTAGGTATACGTTTCCACTTTATCATTTATATTTTACGAGATATTGAGGTAACTCTGTTTTTTTTTTTCAAATGAAACTATACTCATAAGTTTTTAGTCTATCATGACGAGTGTAAAAAGACGAATCCAATGATATACACTTTGTCACATGTTAAATAAACATTTTATTCAGTAATTTTGATCTTTTTGTAACTAGTATTTAACGAATATTCCGAATGTAACAGTCCACCTGCCACGGCCATGCATCGATCTTCCTTCTATCTCGCTCGCGGCGTTACAATGGCCACTAAACTCGACTTGCAAAGAATCAAAATTACTCAAAAAAATATTTTTATGACAATATGTATATCATTGGATTCGTCTTTTTACGTTCGTCATGTTAGGCTAAAAAATAAGAATAGTTTCATTGAAAAAACTAAATAACTTCAATATTTCATAAAATACAAGAGATACAATAGAAATGAATATATGTAAAAACTAGCCCCATTCTCTCATGCACTTCCGTGAAGACTGCATTGCAATAACTCAATTGTTCAAAAACTGCAAGAGGCGCTTACGTGACTCATCCTGTATATTAACTTGCAAATTTGAAAAAGAGAAGGTCCGATAAAAATTGAATGAATCCACTTACTTATTATATTGATAGTATTAAAATTATTTTTAAAAAATTGGGACACGTTGGGCTTCATTGGCCCCTTTGAGCTCTGTGAGCCCCTTTCAGGTCAATGGGCCCCTTTGAGCTCCATGGCTCCAGATCGATGTATCCCTCTGACTTCGGACCCGGTTCTCACATTCGGCAAGAAAAGTGAGAAAGAAAACAAAGCAACTGGAACCAAGGGCGCCATAAGGAGGGAGGAAGGGAGTGCAGATGTATCCATGATGGAATAACATCACGACCAACCACTTTCGTCATGGTTGCGCCTTCTGAGCTACGAAATATTTCAATAAATCGTCAATGTTATTCATAAATTAATGATCAGCTTTGACGTAACTTTAATTCCTTTTATTTTATTCCAGTCCAGTAGGTATCTTAGTCGAATACTATTTTATCAGAAATAAATTATTTTGAGGCTTAGCTTTTGGCTCATTCCAAGTGAACACAATTAACAGCATTGATAAGTGAAACGCATATGAAATTGAAGATGAATTTATTAAATTATGTGAATTCTTGCTGGACTCGCACAGAACCATGTGAATTGTTGGAAACTACATGACTAAAATGATGGTTTGAAAGCAGCAAAACTTTTGAAGAGTTTGATGAGTGAAGAAGTTCTTTGATAAAATAATATCTCACTTAAAAACATGACACTTTATAGGAAACCCTGAATGCTAAATTGCTGGGATGTTTGAAAAATTATTACATACACACAAATGATTGAATATTTGTGAATATAAATCACTAAAATATCGGTTGAATTACTGAAAACATTTTACATGAATTTTATTTCTAGGAGTGGCAGTGAAAAAGATTTTCTGATAGTAGCAAAACACACTTAATTGCCACATAATTGTTTACACGTTTTCCCGTATACTCGTTGAGATAATTCTTGTCTCGTATTTCTTTCTTGACGTGTCGTTCATTTCGCGCGATTGTATGCCGCTGATTGCTTTAGAAATATTGCGTAGAATGTCTGCATATGACTAGCTGGACATGAAAAATGACTATCTGGAAAGAACAAACGAACACGTACTACGGAACTAGGTATTCACTTTAAACGTTATGTAACTGTATCACGAAGTTTCAACTGTCGACTGATTTGTCTTAGCACCTTTCCAGAGGGCGTTGCAGAAACATTCACGATATACGATTTTAAGCGTATTACAGATGTAGAATATGCAAGGGGAGGCAGTGCTTACTTGATACGGTAATAGCATAACTCAAATTTTGCAGGAAATTAATTATCAGTTAGAAGAAACGGTATTTGAGCTGTTCCCAGTGGTAAAATGACACTCTAGTGCTTGGTAAATTCATCACCAGAGAGTAGTTTTATCGGTATTTCACTGCAGTAAATCATTAGAGAATGTGTATATTCAATCTTTAATTGAAAAATAAAAGCAATTCTTTTTCTGAGTTAGCACATCCCTGATGCAGCACATGAGCATTATACCGAAATAAGAAAAAGCCATTACTATAGAATACTGTTTTTGAAAGTTTTGATTTTTACGAAGGTGAGCTACAGCTACAATGTTTTACAATGAATCTTCTAAATTTAAAATACATTTTCGTGCACATCTGTTTGTATTTTATACTGTTGACCGATAAAGAATTTTATTATTTTACCTCCACGTTATCTGTACTAAAGGATTTTTAATTGAAACATTACAGGTTTTTAACACATTTTTTTTCCAAACTGACAAGGCAATTTATACTTTTTTTTATAATGTTATGCTTTATTTGTATAAGTACACTTTTTGAAAACGAGCGATGTTAAGAGCGAGTTTAATTAAAAAATTAATTTTGAAAACAAATTTCAAAAGCAGTTTTGCAATTAGCATCGATTTCTTGCAACGGACACAGGCATTTATAATACTGGTATACCAACAATATGTTGTCGTATGTTACTCATCATGACTTACCCTATACTGTCACAAACTGTTTCGTTTAACGAATTCCTGTTCATTGAAACAATTTCGTTGATTTCAATTCATTTTAATTGCGATAGCCATGACTTTTAATTCTACGTACAACCAAACGCTGTTGAGCACCCCTCTATTAGGAACATGAGAGAACATAACCCCGACTTTCTATCTTCGAAATGGCAAATTTCGTTTCATTATCGTCTACGGAATTTTGTTCACTTCGCAAACCCAAAACTATGTAGTTAACAGATTGAAATATGCAGCAGTAAGTAAATGGTGTGAGAATTAGAGGATGTGATTGCTTGATAATGAGAGTACCTCGTAACAAGTACAGTGAAACATAACAGTCCTTTCATACATTTGCGTAGTGCGTACTCCGGGAATAACACTTTGTGCAGATGGACATCGCACGCAGTACTAGCAAATTGTCTGAAGTCGACAGCAGCACGAAAGGGTTAAATCGCACGCACAAAAAAAAAAGCGAAGAAAAAAAAAGGAACAACCTTTCAGCAAAAATACCGCTTCCAACTTCCTGAATAAAAATTTCTGTAGCATAGCGCATTCGATCTCTCGTCCCCCTAACAGTTGAGCACCACTGGCCGAGTCCCCGGAGGCGCAGCAGGGGCAGGCCCTCCCCACCCCCACCCCTAGCTCTGTCGCCTCCCCTCCGCGGCGGCGCAGCTTCGCCGGTCGACCGCGGCGGGGCGCTAGCGCGGCGGTCGCCACCACCACCGCCGCAGGCGCCGCCGCCGCGGGCACCGCCTCCGCCTCCACCGCCGCCGCCGTGCCGCGCCGTCTCGCCAGTGTGGCTCAGTGCGACGGCCGTGGCGCACGGGTCGGCAGCAGGCGGGAGTCGCCATCGGACGACGGACGCGCGCGCGATCTCGCGGGAGGAGCTGTCGTTGCGTCGTTTGACGGTTTGCGCGCGCGCGGGCGCTGTTGAGGGGATGAGTGGAGTAGAGTGACCTTGAGGAACGGGGCTGTCTGTCTGGCTGCGTCGACGGAAGTCACCGGTGGTGTTGATGTTGCTTTCGGACATGGAACCGGCTGCGCTTCTGCTGTTCGCCGCTTCTCTCTTAGGTGAGTGTCAACGCCGCCTGATGTTGTGGAGAAGTTTACCGCAACTTTCCGTGAATGACAAAACCGTTTTTGATACATCATAGTCCTGCATTTCTTGTCATATTTATAACGTTTACGCAACATGTATTCGCATTGTGCTGAAACCTACAACTACTCCTTTATCAATCTTCAACGCAAAGTTTGTTGCTCTACAACATAAGCAAACTTTCTCATAACACTTGTAAAATTTGTGGAATATTATGATTGTATTTAAAACCAAATATTAATATATCAACTACAGTGTACGAAACTTTCGTCGTTAAACTGCGTGGTTCTTTCCAGTTTCTAACATGTTCTCATATTCACTTCCCAAATAAAATTCAGATTTTGCTGCACATGTTCCTAATGAATGCTAAACAGACGCTAAATATATGAATTTGTTTAGGGGTTGTCATGCGGGTTTTCATTCCATTCACATGAATGATAATATCAAAACATAAAAATTGTTTATTTACCCACTCCAGCGCCACTTCGACAAAAAATGTTAAGTAAAGCCTAAACTTTTGAAAAAACGTTGTTTTTGCCAATTTCACAATATTCGCATGTTTCGGGATCGAGTTTTGCTCGGTTTTGATGTACAGAAAGGAAATTGTTTCGGTAAACATTGATTTTTGTGAAGATGAAGACAGATATGCCATTACAATAATTTTAATGACGTCTGTCTCGTTGTCACATGCAACGTGGCGCGTTTGAACTGAGATTTCAGTGATGGACTTCCGATAAACGGATGACAATTCAAGTTAACAAATCATTCGTTCTGATCAAACTTGAAAATAATTGTAATAATAATGATCAAATATTTATCGTGAAATGCGACATCTGACAAAGCTTAAAAAAGTTTTTCATATATTTCATTTGTAACGTAAATTGTAATTTTTACTCTATTCATGGTATTGTTTTAATAATAATGATTCCTAAAAGCCTTGGTTATAAGTTTGTGTACATATGTTTTTGTGCGCGTGCGTGCAAATATACTCATATCGCGAGAGGCGTAAAATATTTGTGGTGACAGGTGACATTCAGATAGAGTTGTCTTTTGTCATTTGCAACTCTCACATGACGCTTTTCCTTGCCGCTAACTCCATATCACTGTGATTGTTGTGGTCCCGTCACAATTCGCTGAGTGCAAAGTTGTGTCGACGCAGGACCCTTTCGTCGTACATTTAACGTCGGCAACTTTTCCTGACGAAATTTCACGTCTTGGTTTATTACTCACGGTGTCAGAGAATCATGGAAACGCTGGAGTTTCAATGAACTTTCGAGATTCAAAGTCAATCATTTACCTATTATGATGGTTTCTAACTTGCTGATTGTGTATATTAATACCATTGATATTGTGAATTTATTTTTAATCTTTTTCCTCGTGTTCTTCGAGCATTGAGTGCCTATGCGCAGAGCTGGCAGGGAAAAACTTTTGTCCAATTTGAAATGCTGACACACATTTGATATTTTCAGAAATAGTTCTACGTAAATTTTGCAATCATCTTCAGACTTTGCACAATACGTTTTTGCAATGAACAGAGATACCAGCATAAGTAATTTCAAGATGTGTAGTAACCTCAAATAATGCATTATTTGACTTGAGGAAATTTTATTTCGATAATATTTTTATTAATTATTAATTGAACTTTCAGTGATGAAATTTATGTCCATATTTGTTGGGATGATTCGAAGGAAATCGTTTATATTGTTTCTTTCGCGTTCGGATACTACGTATTTCGTAACGTTTCGGTGTTCATACTTCATAGTTTCGTTTACGATAATGTTTATAATTCAAATACTTGTTTCTATCGCCATCAATCCCTCCATTTTTTTAAAACCATGTGTGAAAACACGAAATCGCTCCTGTTGCATTATTCAGCTTTTGGAGTGTTCTAGCGTTTGGACGTTTCGATTTTCAAAGGTTGCGATACGATGGCGTCTTGTTTGCAAATGACGCTCTCTTCGCTAATGTAAATTACTGTTCAGTGGCTTGGATTACAATAGTAGAATCTCCTGTCACATTGGTCCGCGGTTTTCCGAGTTTAGTGTTGAATTACGAAACCGTTTCGGTGATGTTGAGTTCAGGTTCGATAATGACTGTCACACGACTAGAAGTCTGCGTACATGTGGTATTTGTGCGGGATGAAACGCGGTAACATGTTCTGATGTCGCGAGCTAATTTGTCCTCCTGTGGTTTAGGTTTGGAATTCGTGACGGCGGGTCGTTTAGTTGAAGTTTGGGTAATGAAAGTCAAATTGTTGTCTTTATGTGCATTCTGGAATATTGTGTGCATTGGTGTAGGCAAGCCATTTACATGATTTTGAAAACTGTTTTTGCACTGAATTTTGTGCTGCCTTTATATTTGTCCAGGCGTGGCGCTTGCATTTCAAAATTTTACGCAGTTCCAATGTTATACTGAAGCGCAAACACATTTTGTCATCCTTTATAAACTATTCATTTGTTTAAAGATCTCGCCAATAATTTAGATATCTCATGATTGTTTCACGATGCATGTGTTTGAAATTGTAATGTGAAGTAATTAAGAAAATTGCCCGACATAACTCCAATCATAATCGTCATGAAGCAGAATACGTAAACATCGATTTTCGCCTCTAAGTTTATTTAATTCACGATTTCATTCAAAAGAGTAATATATGATCTAAATAAGAATTATGCGATTGTAACATTCATGAAGGTAATGAATGTTACAATCGCGTAGTATCTATCCATATACCAATATTAATGTTATACATGTAGATTACGATTGGTGAATATTAAAACAATTGTGCATATTTTCATCTGTGTAATAGAGACAAAATGCAACAGGGACAAAATGTTGAATATACAACGCCTCTATTCTTAAATTCATTCTAAATATTTACTATTACTTAAGAATATGCTACTAGTATCTGTAATAAGGCGCACATAGAGGATGCATTATTGAGTATGATCATTTATATACACGCATTTGGAAGCTCAATGTCTCAATGAGCAGAGGAACGTTTATGAAATAGAATATTTGCAAAAGATTTCGATCGCTTATTGTAAGAGTACGATTTCACTAGATTGCGTTTAATGTCATGTTTGTAGTATGTGAGAGACAATATTCCTGTGAACTGTGATTCTACAAAATATGTAAACATTTTATTGTTTTCATATTGGAATGCTTGTTTTTAGAAAGAAACTGTCCACGTGATAACATTTTTTATTTGATCGTTGAGACCCATTTGAGGTGCAACTGAACTCAATTAATTATTTGTCATTTTTTTCTCTATCTTAGTTATGTGTACGAGATAAATGGAAAATAAGTTTTGAATCATCTTATCTAAGCATTTTGTTCATTTATCATGCGAGTTGTAAATTTGTAACATAATGTACCCATATTACTTCAATATTAACATTTCTCAGGATATTCTGAAATTAAGTTATACATGCCAAACAAATTAAAATATGAAATTCTACTTCAGTGAGTGTTCAACTTGAAAGTCTGACTACGAATGTATATCTAGAAAGAAGACAATTTTAGAAGGATGAAATTATGACAATTATCAGAAAAGTTAATTACATTTTACACCATGCTTTGTTTAATAATTGAATGTCTCATTTCATTCTTTTAAAGTTGCAAACCGATGAAGTATACTGTAAATGCAACTACCAAAGAGTTTTTCTTTTCGACAGAAATGTAAGATCCCGAAGCGAATGAGAAGTTGCAAGACACAAAACATAAATACTAACGATTTCCTTACCATAAGAAGTGCATCTTGTTTTAAAAATAATACCCAAACATTATCGATCTCTTTTCCTCTGGATAATCCTTATCATTCGTCCGCTCTTTGAAAAATTGAATTTTTCTCAGTGATGACTTACAAGATATTTTCGTGAGAAGTTTTTATTCCAGCATTAAAAGTTCATTACAAGAAATCGTTCATACAAGGACATCGTACGGCACAATTTAAAACGAATTGCTGTTTATGATACGAATAATGACGTCATCGCACATTCAGTCCATCGCAGCGAGAGAATCGTAAGGGGATAGCGGTGAACGGAACACCGTTTTTTGGCACGTATGTCAAATACCCATGACGACAAACCATGTGGTTCCCAAAATTAACTTTGATTCTCTTTTAAATTTATACTGCTGTTATACGAAAATAAAGCGTATGCAACTCGTTTACAATGTTGATTTATTTCATTCGTACACATTTGAAAACTCGCTCCTAAAGTCGGCCGAAGGGATAAAAGGCACTGACTGACTCCGACGGGACGAGACTCGACAAACACAGTAATTACACAACAGTAAAGTAATGATAGTAATTACTTAGTAACGGAGGATTACTCCAACAAAAGCGCTCAACGCCCAACAAGGGTTTAGAGACGCGTTGCGTCAACAACGCAACGAATTAAAAAAAAAAGTCTCTCTTTTTCAAAACATCTACTCGTACAATGAAACTTAACACAGCTAGTTGCAGAAACTACTGTTATGCCGGACCTGTCTTCGAGATGACGTTGAGTTGGGGAGACGAGCAACTGTTCTTACGTACGACACAGAGACAGTTTGTAAATACCGATATGTTAATATTTAAACAATTCATATGTACAATGGATGGGCAGTATTTATTACAAAAAATACACAGGTGTTTCGTTTTTTTTCTTGGTTTTGTCACAATATATAAAGGCAAATGTTAATGGGTCAATTATTCACAAGTTCATTTGGAGAAGTTAAATATGAATGGAATTACCCTACTTGGTTTGGCCGTTAATACATTGCCAAGTTTGTTTTTGTTAAGAGTACAGTTTCTTGGAATTTCTGCCACTGAAAATCACTGGGGATTTAGAACGAGGGAATTTCGGCGAGTGCAAAGCTGACACGGGATTACGAGCTATGGAATCTATAATGTGAATATATTTTGAAGAATGGCAGTGTAAGAAACAAATAGTTTACGTGCTTGAAGACATTTTATAGATTGTGATTGTGACAAATATATTTCATCAATGCATTTGCTTGTCATATTTTTTGGATGAGCATGACATATCGTTTCGTCAGAATTTGTCTAGTATACTTCGACATAGACACTTAAGCTATGAATAATTAATTATATCATCACTTCAGTGGTTCATAAAGAAGGGTGCGCGGGCTTTCATATGTAAAGCGAATATGACTTTATTGGCACTCTTAGGTACTCTTGGTAGGTAAAGCCAACGAATCTCCAAATTGAAAACATTGACGTAACTAGGATTTTTCTACTGTATGCCGGGCGGACTATAAAAGTAGTGTTCAGCCGATTCGATGTTTTCTTATAAAAACATCTTCATTTATAATGAATTAAAACTTTATTTCTTGTTGATTTATAATTATTGTATCGCATTTAATTGACATATTGAATGACTTTCCCTACTATAGCAAATTAGTAAAAACTGTATTTGTGAATGTGCCATCAGCTTGGAAGCACTATGGATGCATAACGAAGTAAAAATATATTGTTACAAGCTAGTATTTCAGTGCTCACAATTTTCTTCTTGAGTAAATTTATATTCAGTGAATTCGCTCAGGAAACGAATAATTTCAAAATGAAACCTCGTCATTTCATCTGCATGAAATGTCTTTCCGAAGTAAATGAATTTCGAAGATGTTTAAACGCAGATCTGTAACAATTTCATAATATTTTATGAAATTGTTTGAGCTTTTATGAAATACTCTTCTACGAACAAAATTATGAAATACGAAATGTAATATATAAAGATATGTAAAAATGTGAAATATTCTAGATAACACATTTAAAGTCAAATGATCCAAAAAAATAACTTTTAAATGGAATATGTCTGTATATCTTATTCCATGTCAACTGCCGCTAGATAGCAGATATATCAAATGTAATGCCCAAAAATCGACACTTCGTTTTATGAATTAATGTTTACAACTACAAAGTCATCAGCAAACCGTGAATGAGATCAGTCGCGTTTTTTCTATAGTGATGTATTTTTATTTTTTTAGCGATCAATGTGTGAGTAATGTTTTATGGAACTCTATCTATTTGAGTTCCCCATACGACTACCACTGTTGCACCGAAATTACTAGGATGGTATGTAGAATAGTGTTGCTTCTCTAAAGGTTTTAACAATTTCCAAAATGATTTAAAAAACCAGACATTAAAAAATATATGTTTTATTAAATTAAAAACCAAGTCCAAACAAATATTTTTAAAATACAATTTGCGAGGCGATATTACTGATACTCGATAATGGCAAGTAAATAAGTTGTGGGAAAATTGAATTATGCCCTTTTCAGGCAAAGAATTTTTTTGTGTTGCAATGTTGCAGCTCAGTATTCCGGAAAAGCGGCGAATTGTTGACCTAGCCCTATCAACCCCACGCACGCTTCAAGCTCCGAGTTTTTCCGCTCGGCCACCGAGCCAGTGTAGCCGAGCGCTCGCTACTGCCGGCGATGTCCACTTGAAATACACGGAGCGAATTGAATAAAACTGCTGCAACACGTTCCACAACACGTGCACTCGGCAGGTGGTAATAACTCTTCCGCTGCGGAGAGGGAGGATTTGGCGTACGCGCATTTTGTTCAAGCGGAAAACCGGGAGCGGTAGCTCAGTGCGTCAACTGATGTCACTGCAGCGCCTCTGACCGGGAGGTCCTAGGTTCCAGTCCCGACGGCGGCAGGATTTTCGTGCTCTAGCTTCTCAGCTAGGTCGAATTCAGCTGCTGTCTGGAGGAGAATTCCTGCGGCCAGCTGCTCTGATCGGTAGTTTTCCGTGATTTCTCCGATCAATACTAAGCGAATGCCGGAGCAGTACCCTAACAAACGGGCTACGGACCGCGCGCGATCTGTCCTTCCTCTTCCTTGTCCTATCCTCTCCCTTACACACTCACTTACACTAACATGCAGTACACTACCACATAATTCGGGAGACCGGTCGGGGCTTAGAGCTTGTCCTGACTGGGGCGGTGTGTCGCTGGTGGGAGAGTCCTGGTTAGGGGGAAACCCCACTAGCCGACGGTAGGTCGGCGCCGGATCTCGCCATCCAGCGGGGGAAAATCACTGTCATCTCCCGAGAAAAACATGACCTACTACACTACACTAACTACACTAACGGGACTAATGACCAAAGCAGTTGACGCGCCCGGAAACACGAAAAGATCAATCAATAAATCTCTTACTCCCCAATCGTGGGAGTTAAACTACGCCCAAGCATGAGGGTATTCTCTTCACCGTAACTACGTAGGCGAATCAAAAAGTAAGTTGTTCTAGCTCGTTGCGAGAGCACGTTGTGTTATGACCGCATCAAATACGGGGAAATCTAGAGTAACTACTGGCACATCCGATAGGAAGGTTGGTGTGGTATCCAGTCGTGTTGTGTATTCAGAGCGGGCTAGGCTCGCTCCCCCGTCAACGGATGTTCACTCCAAATTGGAGGTCCATTCGTATTGTCAAACGTTGAACCGGTTGCGTAAACCTTTTTAGAAAAACAACAGGAAAATTGAACGTCGATGTGATTTGTTACACGACAACGCACCACCTCACACGGCCCGCCAAACGTCCGAAATGCTGTAGCGATTCAAGTGTGTGTGTGTATGTGTGTGTGTGTGCTGTGTGTGTGTGTGTTTGTGTGTGTGTGTGTGTGTGTGTGTGTGTGTGTGGCAGGGAGAGGGTACAGCAACATCCTCCATACAGTCCAGTCTTAGCCACGTTATTATTTTGTGTTCCGTAAATTGAAAAAGAATATCGATGAACGACGATCCCGAAACGATGAGGTGAAAGCAGCTGTCTCCACGTGAATACATGGCGCTGGTGGTGATTTCTACGCATTCGGAATCGAAATATTGGTTGACCATTCCAGGAAACTTTTACAGTCTCTTGGGGAGTCTGTGGAAAAGTGTACTTTTTTGTGCGTTGTCATAGCCGTGTTGCCTATGTTTGTTGGTTTCATAAATGGCTCTAAATTTCTAGTGTAACTTACTTTTTGATTCGCCCTCGTAGTTAAGTTCGCTTGCCTGAGTCTCACAGTTGTAGAAACTGAGGCGATTTGAAAGGAAATCTACAACTCTATTTTTACCTCGACCGGAACTCGAACCACGCCATGGTACGCTGCCCTTAAGTCATCCTAGAATCCGTGGTTGAAGAATTCCCGGAATAAGTATAGAGAATTCGTCAGTCGCAAGTAATTGGAAATCCAGGAATTATGCTTTCTGCCGGGTGTCGATTGGGTTCCACTCTCGTCAGAGTCGGGTTCTAGGTCGATTGTGGTATTTTTGAAGTCTGGTTCCGGTTGGGTTCCCAAATAGTATGGAGTCCTGTCCAAATAGTACGGGATCCTGTCCAATTCTGTTGCAGTCTGGCTCCTGTCACATTTCATTCTGGTTGTGATCGTGTTGCAGTCTGGCATTTCGCCGCCTGGACATGACGATATTCTTCACGAGCTACGAGCTCGTATTTTCAAAAATTCCCATTTGTAAACCGTCAGGGCGCTTCCAAATACAAATGTTCTATTAGCTTTATAAGTTAAATTCCGGTCCGTGAATCTTCAGAAAGGATTTGGCTCAAGTATCTATTTATATAGGTCACTAATAGTGTGCCACCGGATGTGTCAGCAACTGACTTAAGTAGTCCTCTAAGTGTGGTGAATGTTCCATCCCGAGAGGTAGTGGTGTTTCTTTCCCGATGGACTTAATTGTTTGATTATTATGCGATCAACGTTGCTGCTACGAAAGCGATTTTGTCGCTGATGTTTGGCAACCGGCAATTGCACTCAGCCACTTATTTAAAATATTATATCTTCCTTTATTATTAATGTAGATAACCCAATAAAATGTGTCATAAGATAGTGTAATAGGAATTTGTCTAATTTTTCTTCTTGAAAACCAATACATCTTATTTTAATTGCAGTTATGCCTAACCTCACGATACGTTTATTTCTTCACAAATATTTCGTCTTGCCCGTTTTATTCTCAAGCGTTTCCGAATATGAATGTCTTGCTCTGTGCGCCTTTGGTTGAAGTGGAAGTAGAAACTTGAAAAGTGGAAAATAGCTTATGGCCTTCCTGGGCAGGTGGGGACACAGATTTGTCATTTATTTCCACTGAATGAACGTACGGGTAGAGATGAAGGGGTGAATGGCGATCAAATATGAATGAAAATGGATAGGACGATGGTGCAGGTGCGCTAGAGTTGTTGTTGAGGTGAGATTTGTACGGAAGTGACCACGCTATGAACACGTGGTGAAAATACACTCGCCTTATGCGGCGTCGAGCTCGCATACGTGAAAGCCGTTCGAAACCCATGCGCCGCGTAGAGTATCTCTACTCATACAGTGTTGTCTAAATATATTGCAAATTTAATTACATGAAGTGTTTGAAAGACAGAACATTCGAGAGATTGAAGGGATTTGATAAGGTTTTAGAATTTGGATTCCGGAAAATAGGTTTTACCCCACCTATAATTGTAACACAGCATTAGTAACAGATCCAACTATTATTCTCGCACATCAGCCTATTTTCAACAGCGGATTCTGCAATCAGTGCGAATTATTGCTTTCAATGCGTTTACATTCATTGCAAGTTTCGAGCTTCGATTTCAGCTATGAAAATTAAACGCATGCACGCGAATTCGTTAATATTTCATCAATCAGGGACGATTCGATGTAAGCGTATTCACATATCCACATGTAATAGGTTTATTACGCGTTCTACGAAAAACACAACACAACGCATTTATAACAATTGCAACAGCAAGTGCAGTTTTCAAATAAGGTGTAACACTGAATGAGATAATTCATCGCTGGAATAGTTTTTCGTTTGCCGTCAGGTTGTAGGCTGTTTATTCATCAAACATCTCTTTAACGTACTGGGTACATTTTGACGAGAAATATACCGAATCATGCCTTGCGTTTTATGTGCTTGCTCGTGACGTGCTCATTTTGTTATTACGTCAGTATTCAATTACTATAATCATGAAGTGATTGATGTTAGTACTAAAACTTTACGAATTTTTGAAAGTAAGCCTCAGGAAGTCTGAAAGTTAAGTCTGTTGAATTTTTAGTCTAGGATGTCTCAACTCTCCCCATTGAGAGCAATGCAGTTTAATGGAAATACTGTACTGATTGATTGAGTTTTTTCGTGTTTCCGGGTGCGTCAATTTCTGTGGTCATTAGTCCCGTTAGTGTAGTGCATGTTTCTTCTCGAGCGATGGCGGTGATATTCTTCAATTTCACGTATGTTGTTTATGTTTCTTCTCGCGCGCTGTTGTTTATCTTCTTCAATTTCACGTAAAAAGTACGCCCGGACTTCAGCTATTCATCTTATATTGGTAACAAATGAATGCTTACAATATTACGATACTTAGTGTTAAGTGAGATCTGAAATAGATGATACATCATTTTATCAATTAAATTTTAAACTACAAATTTTGCTTATATCTTGGGATATTCGTAATTTTTAGATGCACCAGTAAGAAAAGTAAATCACTCTTCTGGTATATCAAATTGGAACTGAAATTTTGTGTCGACTCTTTGTTGAGCTCACTAATTTGTTTCTGTATTTCAATGAGAGGCGGCAGAAAAAGGAAGTTGTATGTGATTACAATTCCTACCGAAAACGATTGCAGTCGTATTCGAATACGTCCATAATTTCTTTTAATTTCATTTCAGTCAATGTAATTTCATTTTCTTTGTAGTATAAAACAGAAAATTAGGGATCTGGTGCTTTAATTTGTTCATTACTTCCGTGAAAAAATGTTCTCGATATTTTCGAATTACAAACTTTGATCATTACGCTGGAAATATTATTTGTTTGAGGCATAATATAGTGATCGACATATCTTCAGATATCTCCTGAATTATATCAGAAAACTTTAAAATTATGAATTTCTCTATAAAAGTATATATCAAATAAGTTTGTTGATTGCTATTATTGAATGCAAGAGAAGAAAATTCTCAGCCTTATTTTGACCAAAATACGGTAAAAAATGTCAATAAATCTTCAATTCTCAATTTTATAATTAGCAGTTTTGAATTTATTTTTTTGTAAAGTATGCACAGAGATGGTCATAGGTAATTTAAAATTAGAGGAAATAATGTAAAATGATGAATATGAACAAAGTATATGCGTGTACTTCTTATTAAAAAAGCTATAACGAGAAGTGAATTAATGAACTTATATTTTTTAAGAACTCAAGGTTCGTTTCAGCCTGTGACTGATCGCATGTCGATTTCAGGTCTGCTTGTAGTTTGTCATACTTACTTTACTTCTGTCCCGCGTGAATAATTTATTAAATTAATAATCCAACTTTCTGGGCTGGAACATTCAAGTCTGACTCTCAATTATACATAAAACGTTCCATAGGAGTTTCTAAAACCACGAAGGTTAACTATTAAAATTCTTTGTGGCGGCTTAACCGGTTATTCACGAAAAAATCTATTTTTGAAGAAAAATCACGCAATAAACATACTTCATTTTACTTACGTGCCTTCATGTTTAAGATATTACAATAAATTTATAAATTTAAATTAGTAATGATTTGGTCTCTTATGTGCTGCAAGTTGAGATCAATGGATAATTACGTAGAAAACTACGTAACGCCAGATGTTGATATTTCCGGAATATCTTACAAATTCTTCATTCAGTTTTATTTCTTCATAAACGTCTATCTTAAAGTGCAAATGAAGTTGATCAATCATGAACACGATAACATAATCACTATTATATTTTTAATCATACACTCTGAATTCAGACCTGTGATTAGACAAATTACTGGTAATTTTTTATGTTTCATGTAGAGAAAACTACACATGTAGAAAATTACCTTCCTTAAAATGTGATCAGCTACTCTATCTTTTTTCCTAGAATTATCCATATCTTAGTCATATTTTCTTCTTCGTCCGAATCCCCTCACTCTTTTCGTAATATACGGTGTACGCCCAAATGTTCGTGAAACTCTTGCAGCATGAATTCTGGATCTTTTTGGGTATACTGAATGCCCCCTTACATTTAGGATGTTCACATGGGTAGAGGCGCTCTGGCAATTCATTTTTTAATTGCTTTCATGGTTTGTTCCACCTTTTGGAAATTAGGATACAATTCTTTCCTTGTCTTGTCTCAATGTAAACGGACGGGAAATAATTGTAACTATTACTACAATAGGGGAAAAGGCAATAATCAAGATTGTTTCTGTGACAAAGGCAAGTTCTTCTTTATGGGATTACGAAAGAAGGGAGAGAGAGAGAGGGGGCGAAGAGAGGAGAGTGCAAAGGAGAGGAAGGAAGAGGAATGAAGAGGAAGGAGGAGACGAGCGAGAGAGAAACATTACAATTTGTGGATTGTTTATTAATGTACACTTTCCGAAGGCATTCAAAGTGTAATAAGGTCAGCATTTTATTTCTGTACGAATATATATATTTTAGCATTTTATTTCTGTACCGATTTACTTCCTGTTTTCTTAGGACTTAAATACGTCAGCCACTACTGACATTCTCGTCTCCACAGCTGTCCTCGCCTGACGCGATCGTTTTTCTACTCCCACTTTTGAAACGTCCTTACAGTCACCACTGCTGACATCGTCACCATTCTCATCATCGCGTTGACCACTGATATCATTATGTGACGTCGTGATCGTAGAGTTGCCATTGACGTTGTCGCTGTCGTATCTGTAGTCGTTGTCTATTCGAGTTATCATTATCATACTCGTCGCTGCATCTGCAGGCACCGACGGTTACAATCTTATCATCGTTGTCACCCTCATGCGTCGTCACCGCCCCGCATCAGCAGTCATCGTCATCATAGCAGCATCAGCAGCCATCGTCTTCACCGCCCATCTGCAGTCATGATTATCGTCGTCGTGGCATCCACATTCATTCATTCTACATCAGCTAGGTCGAATTCAGTCGCTGTCTGGAGGAGAATTCTAGCGGCCGGCTGCTCTGATCGATAGTTTTCCGTCGTTTCTCCGATCAACATCAGGCGAATGCCGGAGCAGTACCCCACCAAACGAGCCAGGGACCGCGCGCGATCCTTCCTTCCTCTTCCTTGTCCTATACTCTCCCCTTACACACACACACACACACACACACACTTACACTAACATGCACTGCACTACTATACATTCCGGGAGACCTGTCGGGAGCTTAGAGCTTGTCCCGGCTGGGGCGGTGCCCCGTTGGTGGGAGACTCCTGGTTAGGGGGAAACCCTGCTAGCCGACGGTAGGTCGGCACCGGATCTCGCCATTCAGCGGGGGGAGATCACTGTCATCTTCTTAGAAATAAACATGTACTACACTTACGGGACAAACGACCTAAGCTGTTAACGTGCCCGCAATCACTAACCAACCAAAATCATTCTACATGCATTGCCCTCAGACTCATCTTCACTACCGTTGTCGGGAGCGCTGACGCAAAGACTTCCCGCAAAAGCTGCAACTTGGCCATTGTCTTGGCGCCGCCGCAGGCGTGCCACAAGGCGGTCGATAGGCCGTGACCGCGCGGTGGCGGCGGAGGCGGCGGAGCCCCGCGACGCGTGCCTGAGGCATACGTCGGCGTGGAATAGCCATCCGCCCTCGAAATTCGCCATTGACGCGGTCGCCAGCTCTCACACCGGCAGAGGAGCGATGCCAGGATCTTTGTACGTCGTCTTTTTATTTTCATTTCTTTAAGGTTGCTTTTTAACTGCTAGGTCAAGTAGCGACCACTTCGATTATTTACATTGTAGGGGTACTGTAGGGGTACACGACACGTAAGGACAAAACAAGCACACCCATACGTTAATGCCCGAGGCGGGATTCGCAACCCCATCCCTTCGAATCGAAACAACTACGGCCCTAGAGACTTGGCAACATCTGCTAGGTGGTTCACTTGTATTTTCTTCTTATACTCCTCGATAATTTGGTACGCCGTATACTGTTTTGTAAATATTTGTACATTTTCTGTCTTGTAAATATGCAGAAGTGAAAAACGGGAAGAAGTCTCTATATTGAGAAGTAAATAGAGGTTCTTTTATAAGTCGAGTACAAATGTCGTTTTTGCGTTGTTAAAGGAGTATTGTTCTTCATTGTGTCAATTTTAACTTTGATGTACGCTACAGAAAAGGTGTAAATTTCACTGTGACTGTTCAACATAAGTGTCTTTGTTCCTTTTAATTGGTTTTATTTCTGAAGACTGATCGGATTCCAAATTACTTCGTAGGTTGTAATGTATTGGACAGAAATGTGAACTTCAAAAAATGCAAATAAAATTGAACGAAGATCAAACAATAACCTTGTAAGGGACAATAATAACATTAAAGTTTTGTAAGGGACAATAATAACATTAAAGTTATAATATGAAATAAATATTCATCTTCAAAACACTGTGCTTACCTTATTCCGTAATATAAAATATAATATAATGTAATTAAATATAATATAATAAAGCCTTTGGGATGGCTCATACGCAGCGAACTAGCTTCCCGTGATGTTGTCCCGAGTTCGATTCCTGGGCCAGGAAAAAATAGAGTTGTAGCTTTCCTTTAAATTCGTCCCAGTTTGTACAGCTGTGTGATGAAGAAAAGCTCAAGCAGGCAGACATTGCTAGTTAGGGTGAAGAGAATACGTCATGTTCGCCTCATGTCGCTCATATCCCCAAGCATGGGAATTTAACTAGGCCCAGGCAAGGGGGAGCCCGGTAGCTGGTCGGCGAAGTCGGACTACCGACCCAATAACGCCAAATACGCACATAATATAATATAAAATTAAATAATTTTGTAAAGATGTTAAAGACAATATCCGAACACATGTTCCAAACGTAGCCATCCAAACATCGATTCAATTTGATGTCTCACTCGAATGGACTTCTTCTACCGCCACAAAATGAGCTACACAAACACGAGTCCAACAACCGTAACAGCACAGCACTACAACTCTTTGAAGAAGTTTACCAAGTGTCTGTTGGGCCTCCGTGCAGCGCGCCACGGCATTCGCCCTCGAAATCTCTGCCGGCCGCAAATGCGCGGGGCGGGGCAGGGGGCGGGCGTCGCGTGACAGCCCAAATGAAGCCGTGACATCCTAAACTGGGTGACAAGTTAAGTGGGTGGTGACGTGAGGGGAGCGTGCACAGTACGTGCAGCGGCTCGGCCGGCCCGCCCACCGCGCTGCCAATGCCACTGCCACTACCACTACCACCTCTTCGACCACTAGAACTATCACAACAACTGTCACTACTACTAGCACCGCCACTGCTACCTCCGCCACTTCTACCTCCACCACCACCATTACCACCACCATTACCACCACCACCACTACCACCATCACTACCACCACTACCACCACTACCACCACCATCACTACCACCACTACCACCACCACACTACCACCACCACCACTACCACCACCACCACCACCACCACACCACCACACCACCACCACCACTACCACGTATCATACGTACGTACGCGAATATTTTTATACATCCACTCTGGCACCACAACCTCGTGAGCCTAGGGCCCTGCCTTGGCGCCTGTCTTGACCGTCATGGGCTCGGGAGACCTGTGGCAAGTAGGGCGCAATCCCTTAAACTATCTGGCATTCTCTACCTGCGAGAAGTCTTTACATTTTTAACCAGCTATACGAACCGGTACACGAGTGAAAAGCGAGTGTAATTATTGTCTCCCTCCGGGAATCGAACCCGAGGACGCGGCATGTAAAACTAGCTCGCTAGCCGTGAGTCACCAGGACAGACAATATATGCGCTTCAATAAATACCGTGTCGTTCCATTTCATACCGAATTAACAATTTTTGCCCTTCAATTGATGGAATCCGAATAGGCACATAACTCCCTACTGTATATGGATAACTGTCCATCCTACGCCCCAATAACATATCCACTCTTCCACTTTGAATTCCTCCCTCCCTTCTGGGGCCTATTCACTGCTGCAGTCAACGCTCTGCAGACATTCGTGTCGAAGGTCAATTGAAGCATTCGACAAGATCCGCTCCTCCAGATTTCGCGCATTCCGGCAGCCGCGCTATCGACCTTTGCGCTCTCCCGCGACAGGAATCCCCCTCATTTCGTTCACCTATCATCTTCATATCATCGTCATGAGAGATGGGAACTTTAAGTATGCTTTTGTTATTGGCCATATCTGTCGTAAACTTAAAATTTCGATTTCATATCGAAATATCTAATGTAGGATTGATAAATTTACGAATATAATGCAAATTCTGCCTATTTAGAATACTTAATGCAAAGCATAAAATATATTCATGATTCAAGTTGGTGAATGCTAAAACCTCTAGATAATTGACGGTCAGGACCCAAGAAGTAAAATTTGTTGAGGTATCGACTAAATATTGATTGGGAAAATGACAAATTTGACAAATTTGTAAGATGCTTCTCAAATGAAAAAATCAATTCACTGAATGGCAGGTATTCATGAAATGTATTGTCTCAAATACAAATATGTGCCCAAATTATTGAGTGATGTGGAAAGGTATTTTCAAAATAAAGAGATCAAATAGAATGCGTTTACTACATCAGAAATACTTAACGTATTCGTGTGTGATATTCTGTGTTTTTAATGCAAATAAAATGTACATAAGTAAATTTATTGATCAGTTGCTCTTACTGTTTCTCTAGGAGGAAAACAGATGTGAATGCCAATGCAATATTTACTACAGTTTTTGGGTTACCAAATGCCGCATACTTTAAACATGTTTGTACTTATTTCAACATGTTTGTGGTATATTGCATATTTTAGAGCTAAAAATTTGCATGAACGATTCAGCCCTAATCATTTTCTCATACGTCTCTGACAGTCTGTGGACGAAAGAAATGTTTGAAAAGATACTATAGGTTCATTCTTGTTTCCTTTCGAATAAAATCGAACTAAATATTTTCTCACCCAAAATTCCTTGCCTTTTAGAATACTTTCTATCAAGCTCCTCTGACAAGTTGTAACTTGTACCAATGTGAGTAGAAACATTTAGAAATATTCTCTCCAGATTTAACGAATTACCGAGGATTTCGCGATCGACCTTAAAAATCTTGCTTTAACTATTTTAATAGCATTCATCCCATCAACACCCCATGAAAATCACTGAGAATCGTTGGCGATGAACAGTCATTTGGGATCCTAAAATGATAAGACAAGATTTATTAACAAGAAAATTAATTATAATTTTCTCGTTTTAAAACAATTTTGATGTTTTCTCTCGAACGTAGGTTACTCCGACGCCTTTGCATTAAAATATTCGACATATTTCTCTTTAGATTAGAGGTAATGTGGTCCCACTGCATTTATGATCGTGCGCGGAGTCAATCGAAGCGTACGGCAGGATTCGTTGGTCCGGATTTCGCACATTACCGGCAGGCGCGCTATCGACCTTGGCAGTGCCGCTCGCGCGGGGATCCCTTGCCTCCGCGGTTTTCTCCCGCGGTCCGCGCACGTGTCGTGCATTACTGCGCCGTCGATAAGGTCTGCGTGCGGCGTCTACCAACGAGCGTTTCTCCCCCACGGGGTCGACTCGCCGTCATCCCGAGCCCCATCGCGAAAGAGGGAGGGAATCCGTTTAGGTGACGACGGTTAGCGGACGACGCGTTGTGAAACGGACTAATTTTTTTGGCGTGTTAAATTTAATTTGGCTTTTAGCCTGATGAGTGGATCTTCCTTAATATTCCTCACTTTGAGAATCGCTGTTTCACGAGTGAAAATATATTCGTAAGGTTTTGTGAAAGTATTCTGGCCTTTGAAAACAAACACTTCAATAATAAGTTTTTCAAATAATTTTTTAACATTTTGATTTTTCGATGGCGCCCTTGGGATCTATTTAAAAATATCTAAAAATAATCAAAGATGATACAGTGGAGTCATGAACATTGCATCGTCTTTTATTGCTTTTAGATTTTTTAGAAAGGTCCAAATTAGTGTCGAAATATAAAACTATTAATAAATTATTTCAAAACATAATATTGAAGTGCCTGAATAAAAAATCTAATGATTGTTATCTCACGGATAACAAACATTAACATTTTCCTATTCATATTATAACATAACTCAGTACTGTCATGCCTTGAGTCATAGATTACATTGTAAAGGGTAGATACTGTACGTGACTAAATATTTTTATATCTTTCAGCCTATATTTAAAACAGAGAAAACTTAGACATGAGCGATTAAATTACACATAACATCAAATACTTTGAATACTTAGAATTCTTTACCGACCATCCTTGCTACGAAATTCGGAAACCCAGAGTACCAAAATAAATTAGAAAATTCAGAAAGATCTGTAGATTTTGTATATTACGAAGAAGAAACATATTTTGGCCTTGTGGATCTCTAAAATTAGGATTCATGTACGAGCAGAGTGCGAAAGATTGATCAATTTATTTTAGACGCGAATTGAGCATCTTTGTTAGGACCATCTTGACGATGGTTAGCGAACGTGCAACTGTGTGCATCGATGCCCAGTCATATTTTCCTGGGGGTGAGTGCATGTGACGTTTTTTGAAGGGGGGATCAGCATGTCTATGCTGGATTCATTTTTACACCCCAAGGTTACTAGGTCTGGGGGAATGAGGTATGAAATGATGATGATGATGATGATGATGATGATGACGATGACGATGACGATGGATGAATGGGCAATTACAAACATACTATGCTCGCACTTTTTCTTGATCCTCGAGCTCCCTAGTCCTTGCTCAGCCCGGCATAGCACGGCCCGGTAGAAAATATGAGCTCCACTCGGAACGTCACGGCTCAGTTTGTAGTGCTGTCCACCTCCTTCCTTTCCAATGCGAACTTCTTAGTTTTCGGTCTCTCTTTCTATCGACCTGTGCGTACCATGTTCCTTCTTATTACTCAATTATTTCTATAACTATTTATTATTTCTTCAGAATTTAAAAAAATCTTCCGTTGTTTCTCATAGCTATCTACTCCAAGACGAGTTATTACGCCGAGTTTTCTGTCAATAAAGTTGACAGCCCTGCACTGCCGTGACGTAGACAGAACACGCCTATCCCCGCACCCCCCGCTGTGGAGTATCGAGAAAAAGTGCGCGATTAGTACAGACACACACAAACATCCATGTCCCGGGCGGGATTCGAACTCACGATTCTTCAGGCACGACATTGCTACGGCTCTTCAGTCTTAGCGACCTCGACTATCCGGACTGGCCGATTGATCAATTAATTTATTGATTTTTTCCTGTTTTATTATAATTTCGAATAGTACATGTTATATCTCAGTTTGTGACGATAAAATTCCTTCGTCAGAACGTGAGATCCGTCGCCGACCTTCAGAACGGCTTGCCGTGGTTTCCCCTTCGAAGTATCTCTTTCCACGGTATTTCCAAGTATTTCGTCCTGGTCAGGACAAGTTGTAAACTCCCTAGTGGTCTCCAGAGATACGTGGCAGTGTAAAACGTGTGGGTTGGTAAAAGGGAGAAAAGAAAACAAGACTGAGAAAGGAAAGATCGCGTGAGATCCATGGACCGTTTCTTAGGATATTGCTAGTATAACATTCTTTTAGTATTAATGAGATCAATGAAGTAAAACTTTCGATCAGAGCTGGTGGGTACTAGAATTCCCCTTCAGACTACGCCTGAATTCGATCTAGTTGATCTAGTATCTCCGATCTGCTTATCTAGTGCCTTTTATTTACGCCAGGAATTGAATAACGATCGAAATCGGGGGCTTGCGTGTGCTGTTTTAATGAAACTACGCAACATTTCAAGAAAATATGAGTGTACTCTGTCCAAAATGTTTACTTGGGTATCTCATTCATTTCGTTTGTTTTTTTATTACTTAGGTAAATTAGTATTGTAATCTGGAATAATAGTATTGTAATCTGGAATAATGTTGGCACTAAATTTATTTGTTTATCTGTTACTTTATTAGCGACGTAGGGAATATTTTTTCGTTTAAGGAGTGTATTGCAGTAACTCTACATGAATTAATACCATTATTTTTTGTACAACATAATATACGAACTTTCCTTCTTATTGATGGAGTTGCCGCAATACTAAAACTCGTGAAAAGAGTGTCAGGTCGATGAGTTGTTACGGCAGTGAAAGCAAACATTGTAATGTGTTAGAAAAGTTGATAGAATATGACATTGAATATGTTCAGATGGTGTGAAATAACTGGTTAAGAGGATTCCGGAGGCATCTTTTTTGTAGAAAACGCAACTTTCGAAAAGTGTGTTCTGAACACGTGTTTTTGTTGCGTGGTCTGACGGCCCTGGCTAATTCTGATTAATGTTAAAAAGGGTACAGAAGGTTCAACGTACCTGTTCGTAAGAACTGTCGTTTTGATAAATGACTTCAGTAGACGATCGTTATTGACTCTACTAGGGGCAACAAATTCTGTTGGCTCAAGGTTATTTTCGATGTTTCTCTACTACCCACTCTTGCATTGCCTGTTCTCTTCCCTTTCGGACAAACTAGTACTTTCAAACATTCAACTTCCACTTCTGCGTATTTGGGGAAAAATATGATGTCGTTGCCACGGAATATGGACCACAGAAGAGAAAGGACCCGCCTAAATAAATGACATTTTCTGTAGTTTGCCACTCCAACAAAACTAAAATACTAGAAAATTGTCGACAGCTTTCTAGTCTCATGCCTTTAGTAAAGCGAGATTGCTGCCGTTTTCAGAATGCCCTATTGTATTGCCCCACTGTATACTAGTTGTGTAAAGAATCTTAAATGTTGTATAAACCTCGTTTAACACCAATTTCCCGGGACCGAAATAATCGTAGCTCGTGTTATAAAAATCCGAGTTGTCCCAGTATTTTAAATGCCCGTATTACCGTAATTCTTTGCTGGGATCGAAGTTTTGTTTATGTTACGACGAAATTCGTGTTAAGAGAGTTCGAGATAACGAGACTTTACTGTAATTTAATACAAAAATAAATGTAGCATAAATTTGCTAGTATTCGTGTGCTATAAAGTTACAATGTGACACAACCGTACTGGGGACAATAAATTTTGGGGTCTCGACTCGTTCGTCTTCATGGTTTCTCCGATCAAACCAGGCGAATGCCGGAGCATTACCATAACAAACGGGCCACGGACCGCGCGCGATTTTTCCTTCCTCTTCCTTGTCCTATCCTCTCCCCTTACACACACACACTTACACTAACATGCACTACACTACTACATATTCCGGGAGACCGGTCGGGAGCTTAGAACTTGTCCTGGCTGGGGCGGTGCCCCGCTGGTGGGAGAGTCCTGGTTAGGGGGAAACCCCGCTAGCCGACTGTAGGTCGGCGCCAGATCTCGCCATCCAGCGGGGGAAGATCACCGCCATCTCCCGAGAACAAACATGCACTACACTAACGGGACTAATGATCAAAGAAGTTGACGCGCCCGGAAACACTAAATACTTACATTTACACTTACGTGTATTACACTGCCAAGCACATCGGGAGCCCAATCCAGAGGTTAAAGCTTGCCCCGGCTGGGACGGTGCCCCGCTGTGGAAGTTCCTGGAGGAGAAACCTCCGCACGTCGACGTGTAGATCGGTGACGGATTTCACTATTCAAGAGGGCAGCAATTCACCGCCGCCTCTCGGGACAAAAACATTCGTTTTCACTAAAATCACTAATGACAATAGTAGTTCACCAGCCACGAATCATCATTTAATCATAATTAATCAGTTAATCAATCATTCACGTCAAGGAAGTATTCGAAGGACTGTAGAGAGCGGAAGCAACTCGTGTAAATAAATTGATTCACTGCAGTTACTACATGTATTTCAATATTAAATTATACAATTCAAGAGTTTTTTCAGCTGATTGACTCGCTATCCTCCATATCCTATCGCTAAGTGAAGAATTCGGCTTCCGGTTGTGAGTGTTCATGGACGATGATTGTTCATCGCGATGCAGCCCATGTGTTAAGAAAGTGACTGGATTTTCCGTTTGAATAAACCTCGTGAAAAAAATTGTACTATGTGGAAAATGTTATAGCACGAGTAAATGGCTCATCAATCTAAGTGTACGATATTAATCATTTTACATTAAACAAATTAACATCACTCGCTTGTGATACCGTGCTTTTGCAATGAAGTAACATAAACGAAGATTACAAAGTTGGTAGGTAATTTCATTTTGAGGTTCAGTTTGAAGCCGGGCTTTTGTGCTGCAGATGTTGCGTTAAATTTGTCATTGATATGATAGTTTGCATCAACTGAACTGGAAGTGATTTGTGGTCTATTAATAGCTACCAGTGAACATAAATTGCAGAAAATTCTGAACTGAAGTAAATTTTATCACATTTGAGAGAAACCGCATGATACCAACGGTTGGTTTCAAAATAATAATTGGAAACGGTCCATGCAATTGTTTCCTAATCATACGTAGTATGAATTATTTGCGGAGAAAGTCTGCCATACATAATATTTAAGAAGCGTTTTAGAATTGTCCAGTTCATTAGCTTTTATAAATTATCTCCCCTGAAGATTAATTAATTTTAGTGAAATTGGCGTAACAGTTCTTTGTAAATGTTCTTCCCAGTTTAAGATGCTTGCAGATGAATAAAGGTTTGGAGCTCATATCGAAGAAACGAAGGAATTCATGTGTTCCTTGAATTCCTTTAAACTTGTCCCTTGTTCAAGGAACTCCAGAATCATCTGCAAGCCATTACATAACAACTGCATTGGCCTCTTAAATATGTCTCCCCTAAAACCGTTTTAGGCCAACTTCATGAAACTCTTCGAATCGTTTCATTTTTAAAGCACTTATATTTCAACAAATATATGTATTTGAGGATGCTTCTTCGTAATTTAACTTTAATACAACTATATTTTATAACATCAGTACAAGTATAAATGCAAAATTCGTGAAATTATTAATAATAATAATAGTAATAAAAATAATGATAATAATAATAATTGTAATAATGATAGTAATAATAATAATAATATTGGAATAGTTGTATTTCTTCTTGTTGATCCCAATTTAATGTTGCAGATAGATGGCTCGTTTCTAGCAGTTTTGGCCCATATAGGGTTAATCTTACGAGGACACCAGGAATTAAGACAAAAGCTGAAAATAAATAAATTAATTAATAATTAAGTAATAGTAATAGTAATAATAGTAATAATAATAATAGTAATAATAATAGTAATAATAGTAATAATAATGGTGAGAGATAATTACCACTATTTAGAGGAGCAACCTTCGCGCTCACTGCATGAAAAGAGCATTTTGGAGATGGCAGAGCTCGGGCCTCGAGCCATGCATTGCCTCGAATCGCCAGATGAGCGTCGGGAGGGCGCTTGTCGCGCAATCGTCCTTATGCTTTCCCCTCCACCCCCACCCCACCCTCTTTCGCGCCCGCCCTCCGCCCTTTTATCTGCCCGCGCCGCCACCCCTGCCGCCCCCGCCTCTTTCCCCCGCGCCAGATAACCCCTCCGCGGCGGCAGCAACGTCTTATCCCAGCGGGGCCCCTCGAGATCTGCACTGCCGCCGCCGCCGCCGCCGCCGCCGCTGCAGGCTTGCCAGTGCCGCAGTGCCCGATTCTAACCAGAGACGAACCTTAGGGAGATGTGCGAAGCACGACTGTTTCGTTTTGGGGAAGGGGACAAGGCGAGGATTGTAGTGTATGTGCAAACATTTGCTAATTTAGGTGCTGAAAACAATAAGAATGGGTGTATGGTTAGGTGGAAATAAAATTAGTGCATATTTAGGTACAAATATATTACATGGTTTTATATACCATAACATTACAAATCTACATGAACTGTTGAGGGAAATGGGTAAGATACACGTGAACTATACATTTCAAACAGTCACAACATCAATGTTCTTTGTCATGAGGTTCACATCATCACCGTTATGTGTTATTACAATTTCCGAAGAACAAATCCTTCTAAACTCTGTGAAAATTCGCCTCTGTTCAGCGGCCGGCAGATGCCCCTCCTAGTACTTTAGTAGAGGCTCCAGGGGCTATACTTGGGTTTTCGTAACGTGGCGGATGGCATTAGGTCATTTTTACACTTCCCGCATTATAAAATGAATATTTGTAATTAATTCGCAAACGTCCTTCTCGATGATGCCCATGGCCTCAAACACGTGCTTATCACTGTTTCAAATATTCATTTTGTAATGCAGGAGGTGTAAAAATTTCTTAATGCCATCCGCCACGTTACAAAAACCCGAGTAAGTATGAGAAAGTAATAGAAACCGAAGTACACGTGTTCTACTTCTGATACTCAATGCAGCACAATTGAACAATTCTGTGCAGTGTGATGGGCTACAGGATTTGCTTGAAAGAAGTCCTTGAGTTAACGATGATGTGAATGCGATCGAGCTCGTAGTTAACGCATCGGATGTGAAAACATTAGATTTGCAGTCAGAAGTGCAAAAATCTTAGATGCGAAATAGCAATGTACTAAATACAACAGAACTTAACGGTGTTTGTTTTAAAGCACCTTTGGCATTGATAAGATTTTCTATCAAAAACATAGCCCTTTCGCGATAACTGGTAATGAACGACGATGGGTCTCCTTCGCTTTTCTTCTCCTGATGTAACAAATAGGGGCAGGATATTTTTGAGCAAAGTGTGGAAAAAGTTTTGAGCAAAGTGTTGTTTGATTTAACTGCAAACATTATATTTCGTGTAATGTGTACATTCAAAATACTTTTTTGTGTGTAAAGATTGGAAAATATGGGGAGAAATTGGGGCAGAAGGTCTATTTAGGTGCAGTGGGGTGATTTCGGTGCAAATCAGGAGATCTGTAGCAGCAAAACCGTACAAAATGTTTTTCCAAATGTTATGACACATACTGATTAAGAACATCATTTAACGAACTTTCGTAAAACACTGCAATAATTGTAACAAAAGTAATCGTTGATTGATTGATTGTTAATGATTCTGGGTGCTTCAACTACTCAGGTCATCAGTCCCATAAGAGTAGTGCATGTTTTTCATCGGGAGTTGGCTGTGATCTTCCCCCACTGGATGGCGAGATCCGGCACCGACCTACAGTCGACAAGCGGGTTTTCCTCATCCAGATATCTCCCACCAGCGGGGCACCGCCTCTGCCAGGACAAGTTCTAAAGTCCCCGACTGGTGTCCCGGCATGTGTGGTAGTGTAGTGATCAGAGCATCCGGCCGCTAGAATTCTCCTCCAGACAACGACTGAATTCGACCTAGCTGAAAAAGTAGTGTCGAAAATTCTTGTCGACGTCGGGACTCGAATCTAGGATCTCCTGGTCAGAGGCATTGTATTGACATCGGTTGCTTCACTGAGCGACCGCTACCGGTCGGTTTTGGGCCATTTCCCGAGTTCCTGGGTATACATCCCTCACATGGCTGATGGCTGCACATTTTTCTTTCAATTTCTGCGCTGATTGGAAATTAGTAACACGGGCAACAAATATCTGTTTTTGCTATATTTGTAATAAAACTTACCGTGTTTACTTATTTATGAAGATGTAATGAAAGCTTATCGTTTTCAGTCGCTGTCTGGAGGAGAATTCTAGCGGCCTGCTGCTTTGACCGGTAGTTTTCCGTGGTTTCTCAGATCAACACCACGCGAATGCCGGATCAGTACCTTACCAAACGGGCCACGGACCGCGTGCGATCTGTCCTTCCTCTCCTTTGTCCTATTCTCACCGTTTACACACACACACATACACACATACACACACACACACACACTTACATTAAAATATATTACACTACCATTAATGCCGTGAGACCGGTCGGGAGCTTAGAGCTGGTCCCGGCTTGGGCGATGCCCCGCTAGAGGGAGATACCTGATTGAGGGGAAACCCCGCTAGCAGACGGCAGGTCGGCGTCGAATCTTACCGTCCAGAGGGGTAGATCACCGCCACCTCCCGTTGAAAAAGCATGCACTACACTTACGGGACTAATGACCTCCGTAGTTGACGTGCCCGGAATCAGTAACAACTAACCAAGCAACTTACCGTTTTCACCCATTTAATTATGAGGATGTTTCCTCTTTCTTCCTCAGTATTACATGGCGGTGGAGGTGACGAGACAAGTTATACATAAAACTGATACGAGGAGGAGAAATTCTTAACGAGTGTGTGTTGATGCCAAACGCAACATTTTTTCCCCTTCAAGTTGACTCAACGACCAACGCAACCTTTCACAGGTGGAGTTAAAAGACCATTGTATGCTTTTTCTCTTCAACTTTGAAGCAGGAGGTAATGGTTTTGGAGGTCTTCCCGTCTGTGTTGCATATTTGAAGATCCCAAGTGGCAACTTAATGCAGGTTTGACGACGTCTTCGCAATATGATAGAGCCCTAAAAGAGGCATAATAACCTTAACGACGTCAATATTCAATTATTGTTCCGTAACGCGTTCACAACTTAGCCCCGCATCTAAAGCTACAAATTACTGAATTCATTTTTTTTGCGACATGAAATATCAAGGGTGGCGTGTATTTGGTAATTGCCAAATGACAACAGCTCTAACTTTTATGGTTTGATGGTGCATTATGGTTGCGTATACGATGACATTCGGCCAATAAATTCGAGGCACTGACTGCAGCACGCGTAGCAGAACCGTATGTTGCAGATTGCAGTATGTAGTCGGTAGTTTCCTAGAAGATTGAACAAATGTGTGGGTTATGCGTATTTCATTAAGATATCGCACCGTAGAGGCCGTTTACGTGCTTGTTGGTTGATGTATATGAACACATTCTGCAGCTGTAAAAGGAACCGCCCCCTCCCGTATAGTAACGCTGTTCCCTAACTACCCTGTTTTATCGTTCGCACTTTAACTCGATTTTGATCTCCATATATTATTAATTAAACCGCATATTACAGCGTTGCGAGAGTATAGTTGATCGTAAATGAAAATAAAAGTTGAATTGTGTTTAGTAATAATTATTTTGTGAATGGAAACAAAAAAATTACCTTGATGTGAAAACAATTTGGCAATCCGCAACATTAAAGTCATTGAACCGGAATATCAAAGACATTGGAGAAAGAATCGATTGAGTTTTCCATGTAGAGTTCTATTACAGCCACATCAGCGAGAGTTACAGTGTTAGAACACAGTATTAAAAATTCGTTAACGATCTCTTAACTGAATTATTAAATGAGAAAATTAATTTTGATGTTTTCCGCATTTTCGTTTTTATTGCTGTCATGGAATTGTCAAAAGTCTAAAGAAGACAACTTGAAGAGAGCAGCACATGAAGTTTCTCAAAACCCTATTGTGAGAATGTTGAAATTGCCATGGCCATTTTTAGTAATGAATATGACGGTAAGTCTTTGCAATGATTCTAAAATTGACAAAATATTCGTATATTAGCGTATCTCAGTAGAACAGGTTCATGGTTTCTCCCATGTCAGCTCCCACTTCACTGAGTGTAGAGTGAAGTTTGATGAAAGAATTTACATACTCACAACGAGTGAAAAAAACATTTCTGAGCGTACAAATCGATTAGGCTACTGAGTAATTCAGTAAAGAACATTTATTGCATGTCGTAAATATTATTTGAAGCAAGTACCATAACAATGACATTAAAATCGATGAAATCAGCAAAAAATGCATTAAAATGACGAAAAAGGTAGAAAAAGACTTATTAGAATCAATGACTTATTCGAAATCAACAGAAAAAGGAAAATAATGACTTATAAAAATGGGTCATTTTCTTTTGTTATAATCTGCAATGGATTTCTAAACTAAATGGCACTGTTCTAAGGTGAAAAGAAAAAAATACATTTCATTAAAATCTTGCCTCTACTCATCAGTATTTCATTGCTTGTTTTTTCTTCGTCGGATTTATCCTTTCCCCCTTACAGATCACCAACATTTTTCCGGGGTTCTCGCCCTGATGGTATACGTTTGATCCCCTGGCCTCATAATTCGTCGCAGGTTGCTTGTGCATTGCCTTTCATCACCTTCATAATAGCTACTCTTTTTAAAATAACATTTAGATCCATTTCCTCACCGTCAGTATGAGCTTTCTGGAATTTATTGTGATCTTATTTATTCACAGAGCAGCGAGTAAGAATTTCATAAAACTAGTACAAACATCATCTTCATCAACTTACAGATGGATTAATGCATCGCCAAACTAAGATCCTGATCAGTTAATTGTTTGCGTAAATATTTTTTATTAATTCATAAATAGTAACAAATGATATTGATATTGAATGTTTAAATTTCAAACTTTTGTAGTTTGTTTTCGTATATTTTTTTATTATTTATTTTCCATTTATGGAAAATGATTGGGGGAATCCATAGTTTAACCGTGCTTAGGGCACCATAAGATGTTAATCCGGACATGTTCCCAGTGATTAAGCAGTAAGATTATTCCGAGAAGATATTTCTTTCTTCACGTTTTATTTTGTTAATTAAAGATATAAAAAAGAATGTTTTTAAAGTCAGTTTTCTTTTTCATCATAGTAAGTGATGAAAAGTAATTAAAAGTGTTTCGTAAAGACGCGTCGCATCCTTGTGGATGTATTATCTTGATTTGAAAATGGTGAGCTCAATTTAAGAAAACCGGCCGTAGTGTGGAAAATCTAACGTCAATTGTTCGTAGTGTATCTCACAATGAGTTTGCGAGCCAAGAAGCGTATTTAGTTAGTGGAGTATCAGTAGTTTTATGAATATTCAAATTCAATTGCATTGTTTTAAAATACCGGCAGTGTTAATGTGCTTGTTGCATGTTGTTTTGCTAGTCTGACCTAAGGACACTCCTGCACGTTGTGGAAATTTATTTTCAAACTTATATCATTCGTTAATATTTATGTAAATTACAAGTGAGAAAAATGAATTAAAAATGAGCAATTTTTGCATTAAACATTACACGAGAAAATTAACTTTGGCTTAATATAATAGATATGTCCCATATATTCTTGGAATTTTTTACATTCTGAAGAAAGCAAATCAATGTAGCAGTCATGCCTCTATTTTAAATATTTATTGCACTGGTGTGTCAATGAAATTAAATTGTCATCGTGAAAATTAACAATATTATAATTTTGTGATATTAACGCCTTTATGGAACTTATTTTATTAATTTCCTTCCATCTCCAAGATATCCTGTTTTATTTAATATGTTCCCAACAATTTTAGTCATATTACTATGTTATTCAAGAATAAAGATGCACAATTCATGTATATAAACCCCATCACACATTTCTGCAGTTTTTGTCCTCTATATAAATAAAATTGATATGTCTGTCTGTGATTTCAAAATAACAGCCTTATCGTAATCTTATTTGCTTATTTAGATCATAAAAATCAATTGATTTTTTACGATTTTTGTCTAATTGTGCAGGGTAATTTTTAAAACAGCTATACTGATTTCGACGCGGTATTCTCTGGAAATTGTGTTTTGTGCGGTTAAACATAGACTCCTTTTTTTAGTTATTGTTTTCCCTTGTATAAAGAACGGCGTTTCTTATTTTTGTTGGCAAATCTATAATTGTATTACGAACATAATGAAATTTTGCATACATGACCTTCAAGACAAGAGAAACATTACTGTTTACATGGGCAGCATCTATCGTTAGCAAAAAGGGAGGGGCGGGGTGAGGTAGAGGTTGTGGTGGGGGCATAATATAATAATAATATTTATTATTATTATTATTATTATTATTATTATTATTATTATTATTATTATTATTAGATTATGTGCCATTTCTGACTACGCTTCACATTCTTTTTCGATGCCGTCATATTCTATCCCCAAGAAACATTAACGTGTGTCATTATAGGGATCACATTTCGGCTGTATCCTTCAGTAAGACAAGGAAAGCCTTGAAATATGAATTATGAGGCGAAAGGATGATGATGATGATGATGATGATGATGATAAGAGGTGATGGTGACCTTTTTGAACAATCCCAGCATTCGCCTGTATGACCGAGGGAAATCAGGAAAACGACGGTCAGGATGGCCGCTCCGGGGTTCGAACCCGGGACTTGCGGAGAAGGGTACATTATTATCCAATCGTGAGCTCCAATACCAAAAGTCGAACGAAGTAACGAAGCTTCCGATTAAAAAGTAGTGTCTATCCTTCCGGCAAGCTCGTGACTTTCAAGCGCCACACTCTTCAAATCGGAGTATATCGCCAGATTGCGTTTCGATGTAGCAAATAAATATCACGTTGCCATCTCAATCTTGCCACCGGTCTTGAATCGACCTATCGAGTTCATCCGCTTTAAGCGACGTCCCGCTCCCCATCACCGCCCCACCGCCGCCACCGCCGCCACCGCCGCCACCGCCGCCACCGCCGCCACCGCCGCCACCGCCGCCACCGCCGCCACCGCCGCCACCGCCGCCACCGCCGCCACCGCCGCCACCGCCGCCACCGCCGCCACCGCCGCCCCGACCGCCGCCACCGCCGCCACCGCCGCCACCGCCGCCACCGCCGCCACCGCCGCCACCGCCGCCACCGCCGCCACCGCCGCCACCGCCGCCACCGCCGCCACCGCCGCCACCGCCGCCACCGCCGCCACCGCCGCCACCGCCGCCACCGCCGCCACCGCCGCCACCGCCACCGCCACCGCCTTCGCCGCCGCCGCCGCCGCCGCCGCCACCGCCACCGCCGCCACCGCCGCCACCGCCACCGCCTTCGCCGCCGCCACCGCCACCACCGCCGCCACCGCCACCGCCACCCCACCGCCGCCCCCGCCACCGCCTTCGCCGCCGCCACCGCCGCCGCCACCGCTGCCGCCTCCGCCACCGCCACCGCCACCGCCACCGCCACCGCCACCGCCACCGCCACCGCCACCGCCACCGCCACCGCCACCGCCACCGCCACCGCCACCGCCGCCGCCGCCGCCGCCTCCGCCACCGCCGCCACCGCCCACCGCCGCCACCCCCGCCACCGCCGCCACCACCGCCACCGCCACCGCCGCCGCCGCCGCCGCCGCCACCGCCACGACCGCCATCGCCACCGCCACCGCTACCGCCACCGCCACCGCTACCGCCACCGCCACCGCCGCCGCCGCCACCACCGCCACCACCGCCACCGCCGCCCCGGGGGGCCGATGCATCAACCGCGGCGGCGAGTTGCTTATGTTAAGTGCCTCTCGAATTTGTTGATAACTTTATCGTGTTCCGAAGAGCGATCGCGGGGCCGCGGCGGGAGTCGGCGAGCGCTGTGAGAGGCTGGCAGGACGCGCTGGGGGGGTGAGGCATTTGAATGTTCGTGCTTTCGGAACTCGCAAAAAGATAAGAGGCCTGGAAGCAAACGCCTGTGTTGTCGTACTGGCGTGATGTGAACTATCTTAATGCACACAGACCAACATAAATAACCAAATTAAACATTTTTAAATAACTATTTAGCAATATATAATCGTTTGACATAATTTAACGATCATTATTTTTATTTTTTTCAACTACTCCCTGGAATTCAGCGTGTTAGAAGTTAATGTTTAAAACAAGTTTATAAATGTATCATAATTTTTAGTAATACACGAAGGCGACAAGAAAGGGATGTAGGGCAATTTTCTCCAGGTTCTGAATGAAATAGGCTTCCAAATGTACGGTATTTCAATAAAGAAACGTATTTCCTTATAATTCAAATTAATCCCTGTAAGTTATTTTTGTTGCTTGGGAAGATGAATTTTGCTTATATATTGGGGAGAAGGGGCTTTTATTTCAAATATGGGCCCCCAATGGATTTATTGCCCCTTGTTTTCCTTGAGCTTCTCTGATTATATATACTAGATACAATGCAATATAATACGAGAGTATGCTTGTTTTAAACGTTTCTTCTTTTATACTATAACTTTGGCTTTATATGTAATATTTCTCATTTATTTATGTTTGTCTTCAGCTTCGGATCCAACACTCCCAAAACTTGTGAAGCACGGAGTTTTGACTGCTTTTTTGGTAGAAGACGTAGTGGCTGATGCGGCAACGTAGGTATGACGAGAGTCATGAGAGAAGTAGGCGTCATCCAGTGGCGGATCCATAGGGGGAGGGGCATGGGGTCATGTCCCCCGAAAGGTCTACAGTTTTATTACAATCCTTTAGTTAGCAAAATTGATTTAAATATTTATTAACGTTATAATTATGTAATTATTTGGAAAATAATATTGCGTAATATCCCGCCGCGGATCTTCCGCGCCGCTCCCGCTGCGAAGTCGCGCTCGTGGCACATAGCGAAGTCGCTAGCCTTTCACCACTGAGGTCCGGGTTCGATTCCCGTCGAATCTCATGTGAAATTCGTTCCAACAAAACGAGTTTGGCTGCTTCACAAGGGCTAGACCAACCCTGTGAAATGTCCTAAACCCTACCCATCCCTTATTCCTTCCCAATTCTGGCCGCTGGCTAGTGACGCAGGAGAGCGTAGTAAGAGGTGCGTACGCGGAGATGCTACCTGGCGGTCCTCTTGACATCTGACTGCAACGTGACGTGACATGACTTAAAGGTAATGAAGGATTACTCCCGCGCAATTTAATGGAGGCCCAGCGCAAAACGCTCAACGCCCCTTAAGGGGTTTGGAGACACGTTGCGTCAATTTATAAGACGCAATAAATTCAAAAAAATCTTCCGCGCCGCACCCGCTTCGGATCTTCCGCCCCGCACCCGCTTCGGATCTTCCGCCCCGCACCCACTGCGGATCTTTCGCGCCGCATCCGCTGCGGATCTTCCACGCCGCACTCGCTGCGGATCTTCCGCGCCGCACCCGCTGCGAATCTTCCGCGCCGTACCCGCTGCGGATCTTCCGCGCCGCACCCGCTGCGGATCTTCCGCGCCGCACCCGCTGCGGATCTTCCGCGCCCAACCCGATGTGGATCTTCCGCGCCACACCGCTCCGGATCTACCGCGCCGCATCCGCTGCGGATCTTCCGCGCCCCACCCGCTCCGGATCTTCCGTGCCCCACCCGCTGCGGATCTTCCGCGCCGCACCCGCTGCGGATCTTCCGCGCCCCACCCGATGTGGATCTTCCGCGCCGCACCCGCTGCGGATCTTCCGCGCCGCACCCGCTGCGAATCTTCCGCGCCGCACCCGCTGCGGATCTTCCGCGCCGGTCTGTGGAGCCTTAACAGGAGCGCATGCCGAGGGTCTGGTGGGAGCGCGCCCACCTGTTCTTCTTGAGCTACGCGGCGTCGCCACTGTCCGGCCGCTCGGGGGAGAGGCCCCTTAGCATTCATTAGCTGCCCCGGCGATCGCCGCAGGGGACACGAGGGCTGTCAGCGAGGGCGAGGGGACAGTTGGTGCTCAGGCGTTGGAGCGGTGGTGGTTGGCTGAAATGGTGTCGGCGGAATACGATGTGAGAGGGGAACTGACAGCCGAAGGACCAGAGAAAGACGCTCGTAGATTTTATATTCTGGCACACACGCATGTTCACAGACATGAATGCTTGCTGACGTTGACGCACGTACATAGGCATCTACCGGTGCATATGTATACGCAGATCTCACATAAGCATACGCATAAGCACACACATGCAAACACGACAAATTGAGCACATGGACCAACTCTGCAGTTATGATGGCAACATTATCTAAGGAGTAGTTTTCAAATAGGTTCCTTCTAAGAGTAATCTCACTTTTCTCGTTGGGCTGGTAGTTGCATTAGCACTCTCTAACTGGTAAAACTATCACATCCGGTTGCATAGTACATCTTATTAATGGTATTGTTTAGTAGTAGATTGAGGTTCCTTCAGCCTTCTTTCTGATGTGTATATACTATATGACGACTAAACCTCTGACTACTGTCACCACTCATGCCATTTAAAACAATCGGATAAATTGTATATTAGTACGAAATTCCCAACTCAGCTAAATGTCGTTTTTGCGCTGAGCCAATTGATTTTTTTGATTGTGAATTTAAAATTAAGCGGTTGTAATGAAGTGTACACCCATTCAGAGTCTCGATACCTAATTTAAGTTAATTTTATGGAAAATTGAATTTCCTGGCTGTATTGACGACTGTGTCGTCACGGACTCTCCTCTCAGCCTCCATGGTTCGAAGAAGCAGCAAAGCAAAAGCAGCTATAAAAAGAAAAGGGGGAGGCCACTATTTTTTCCGTTCGCTCCCTAGCCGAAGTTGCTCTCTTCGGAAGTTGGGAAACTTGTTTACTTTCGGAAAAACACTCGGGCGACAAGGAGTTTTGCCAACTTACTTGATGGTAATGGCGATGGCGATGGTGACATTTTGATGTCGGTGACGGTGACAGTTTTCATTCTTTCCCTCCTATTTAATTCTATCAGTGCGTCTGGTTCTGATGGATGCCGCAAAATTGATTCTGTCGTCTGTAGCAGACTTCATATACCATTCAAAATTCGTTTTTTTGGCTTTCTAACTTATTTTACATATTCCCCGATTTGTTATTTTTCCTCTTTTGAGCCTCTTCTTTCAATAATTCATTATTCTAATTAATATACTTCTCTAATATACTCTCTCTCTTTTTAATTATATTTTATTACCACTTCATCTTACCCCTTTTTCTGATGTCTTCTTCCTTTAGAATCTTGCCGTTTTTAATGTTAAATCCTCTTATATTAGGGAACCCAAAAAATCTGCACAATGTTTTTGTGATGGTCTGGCTTTCAGGTAAAAATGTGCTTTAGAATTTAGTCAGGAAATACAAATAGGCACAGTAATTCGAAAGACGTTGACATTATATACACGAGTAAATAATTCTCATATAAATATCCTTGAATGTTTTCTCTCGAACTTCATTTAAGTCCTACTACTTACAACAATGGTAACATTAAAGAGTTATTTATGTATTTAATTTCATTTGGTTCTCGCTTTTAATACGTCCCACCTTTGATTCAATAAAGTGAAACAAAAATATCTCTCAGTACTTGGAAAACTCAATTTCTCCTACGTAGTTTGCGCGTTGTAAAGGTCGTGATATTCGCGGGCGGTTCCTCTCCCCTTCAGCGATACAGCGCATCTTATATTACTTCGTCTGTCGTCATCGGGAGATGCCAACGGCAGGCGCCACCATCGCTCCTCCCGCAGCGGCCTGCCTGCAGGCTGCGCGCGGCGCGCTGCCTGGCGGGCGTTCGCAGAATTAGTGTCCCCCGCGGGCGCTGCTGCCGTTTCCCCCGTGCTTGCCTCCTGACTCGTCTCCCCCCCGCTGCCGCCAGAGCCAACTCGGCACAGCTACCCCTTCCCCGCCCCCCCTTTCACCCTACCCCTCACCCCCTCCACCGCTCTCGTCCCATCCTGCGCCTCAGCCCCGTCACAGCCAACGCTAATGTCACCGGCGCCACTCCCACCTCGACTCCCCCCCCCACCCTCCTTCACACCCTCACCAAGACCCCCAAATCTACCGCCACCCGCAAAGTCACGACTACACCCTCGCCACCACAGCCCAGCCCATTCCATTCCATCATCACACATCGCTCCGCCCCCAGCGCCACCTTTATTTCCAGTCCCAACTCCACTGCTACGTCATCGCTTGAATTCAGCTCAGAGCATTGCTGCTGCCTCTGCAGGGACTCTGACCAGGAGGTTCTTTGGTTCGTGTCCTAACTTGGGTTATTGGATTAGAGTCCCGGCGGCGACAAAATTTTCGAATTTGCCTAAGCGTGGTGGAGAAGTTTAGAGATTCGTAATTTTCATGGTTTCTCCGATCACTGCCCGACAAATGCCGGAGACGTACTCCACCAAACGGGCCCCGTAACTCGTGCGATCTTTCCTTTTCCTTCTTTCCATCTTCTCCCCGTACAAGCACCGTTACTTACATGCATTATACTTCCACGTTTTTCCGAAGACCAGTCGGGAGATTCGAGCCTGTTCCGGCTGTAGTGCTGCCTCACTGGGGGAGATAACTGGAGGAGAATACCCACAAATCGACGATGAGTCGGCGCAGAATCTATATACAGCAGGGGTGGTGGTACATGCCACCTACCGAGAAAAATCATTCGTTACCCTAACGGAACTGATGGCCTTAGCAGTTGACGGCCCTGGAAACATCACTCAATCAATCCACTGTCACCTCCACTGCCTGGGGGGAACCCCACTAGCCGACGGTAGTTCGGCGCCGGATCTCGCCATCCAGCGGGGGAAGATCACCGCCATCTCCCGAGAAAAAAAACATGCACGACACTAACGGGACTAATGACCAAAGTAGTTGACGCACCCGGAAACACGAAAAATCAATCAATCAAACAAAACTCCACTGCCACTACCGCCACCCGCACGGTCCCTCACCTTCCCCCTCCGCCGCCGCCTCAGTCCCCGCCCTGGCAGCGCCCACCGCCACCTCCTTCATCTCCGCGACTGCCGTCGCCGCCGCCGCCGGCCCCGCAGCCTCTTCCAAGTTGCGCGAATATTAAAAGGGCGGGGGCGGGGGCGGAGGGCTGACTTGCGCGCGGTCGCTCGGAGCGACGCGCTGCAGCTGACACTTCCGCTCGCGCTCGCGCCGGTTCGGCTCCGCCGCGCGCACCGCTCTCCCCGCCTCTCCCGCCACGCCCCGCCCCACGCCTCCCGGCACGGGGCGAACGCGTCATTACTTTAGACGGAATATAAGTATTAATGATTGCTATACAAAGGGCGAGCGGGCGGGGACCAGGGGAGCGGGGACGAGAGCGGGACAGGAGCGGTCGAGGAGCGAGCGGGTCGAGGGAGCGGGTCGAGGACGGGTCGAGGGACGGGCGAGGGAGCGAGGTCGAGGGAGCGGGACGAGGGAGCGGGACGAGGGAGCGGGACGAGGGAGCGGGACGAGGGGAGCGGGACGAGGGAGCGGGACGAGGGAGCGGGGACGAGGGAGCGGGGACGAGGGAGCGGGGACGAGGGAGCGGGACGAGAGCGGGACGAGGGGAGCGGGTCGAGGGCGGGTCGAGGGAGGGTCGAGGGAGCGGGGTCGAGGGCGGGTCGAGGGAGCGGGGTCGAGGGAGCGGGACGAGGAGCGGGGACGAGGAGCGGGACGAGGGGAGCGGGGACGAGGGGAGCGGGTACGAGGGGAGCGGGTGCGAGGGGAGCGGGGTCGAGGGGAGCGGGGTCGAGGGGAGCGTGGTCGAGGGGAGCGGGGACGAGGGAGCGGGACGGGGGAGCGGGGACGAGGGGGGTGGGGAGCGGGGTAGAGGGAGCGGGGTAGGGGCGGGGTAGAGGGAGCGGGGTAGAGGGAGCGGGTAGAGGGCGGGTAGAGGGAGCGGGGTCGAGGGAGCGGGGTCGAGGAGCGGGTCGAGGGGAGCGGGTCGAGGAGCGGGGTCGAGGGAGCAGGGGTCGAGGGAGCGGGTCGAGGGCGGGTCGAGGGAGCGGGACGAGGGAGCGGGGACGAGGGACGGGGGTCGAGGGGAGCGGGGTCGAGGGGAGCGGGGTCGAGGGGAGCGGGGTCGAGGGGAGCGGGGTCGAGGGGAGCGGGGTCGAGGGGAGCGGGGTCGAGGGGAGCGGGGTCGAGGGGAGCGGGGACGAGGGGAGCGGGGACGAGGGGAGCGGGGACGAGGGGAGCGGGACGAGCCTGTAATTCTCTTCATTATTTTAGACAGAATCGAATGTCACAATGCAGTGGACATGTGGGGCGGGACTGAAATATCAAATTTATTTTTATTTGTTGACACATAGATAAGTTTATAACGTAAAATTCATACGTAATTCATTTCAATCTTTTAGACGGAATCATACTTCTATCACTCGCAACACAGTAGACGAGTTTTCTTGAAGGTTCTACACCGGGGAAAATACTTCATCGCTACTTCGGAATGTTGTTTAAACAAATTCTAGTTTTGAAGAGGAGAGCGCGATTTAATTTTCCCGCAAGTTCATTTGCTTCCCATTAATCGACGATGTTCAAGGTCCACCAAAACAATGTTTATGTCTCGTGGTTTTTCAATCGACAAAAATGAGTTTTATTAAAATTAATTTTTGAACATTATTCCTTGAATGCAAATAGGTTTGATGGATTGATTAGTGAATTCCGGCGCCTCAACTGCTAAGGTTATTAGTACCGTAAGTGTAGTGCATGTTTTATCGCGGGAGGAGTCTGTCTCCCGCTGGATGGCGAGATCCGACACTCACACACACCTTGGCTTGCTGCTACCCGTCAGTTATCAGGAATCATTTTAATCTAATATTTGTTTTTTCATTCAAAGATGAGCATTCCAGCTAAGGTAACTTTGTTAGAAATTATAGATTTTTTTCTCCCCGGAAAAATGTTTGAGGAATTTCGAATTACCACTCCTGGTGCTTGGTTGCAATAAGCCACCTCAAATCAAGTAGCGTCCCGCACGGCCTTTCTCGCCTCGCCCTGTTCAGCTTGGCTCTGCCACAACCCCTCGCTGTTCCACATCAAACCCACACACTCCATCACTCTAAATGAACATCGGCCCCACGCTCGACCTGCACGTTCCAGAACACGCACTGCTCCAACGTCGCGCTTCCTGCCACGTCACGGCCTGCCGACGGTAGCCCTCGGTGCGCCACACTGGGTGCACAGCCTTCCGGCACACCGCGCCATACCCCCCTTCGCCGGAAGCCTCTCCGCCCCAGCCGTCCCGCCCCTCCACACCGTGATCCTACGGCACGTCTCTGCTCGACAGCGGCGTGTGTCGTATTTTCACTGGCGTGCACACAGAGGGGGTTTAATGGGGGCTTTTGCTCCCCTCTAGAATACAATGAGACGTACAAAGTACAGCATTTACAAATTTTCTAAACTAATGAAAACCGTTTAATATATCAAATTAGTCAATAAATCAAATGATTGTTTCCGTCCGGCTCCGCTCCATTACACCTCGCTCCGTCCCACTCCGCTCCGTCCCATACCGCTCCGTCTCATCCCGCCCCGTCCCCTACTGCTCCGTCCCATTGCACTCCGTTCCACCCCGCACCGTACCACCCCCTCCATCCCCCCCGCTCCGCTATCCGCTCCGTCCCCTCTCGCTCCGCCCTCCCGCTCCGTCCCATCCGCTCCGTCTCATCCCGCCCCGTCCCCTACTGCTCCGTCCTCCATTCCTCCGTCCCCCCCCCCCCTCCGTCCCACCCGCTCCGTCCACCCCGCTCCCTCCCACCCCACTCCACCCCACCCCGCTCCGTTCCACCCCACTCCGTCCCATCCCGCTCTGCGCCCTCCACCCCGCCCCCTCGTGCCTTGTTCCGCCAACCCCCACGCGCCGCGCTGCCTGACGCTACGCCACCGCGGCGCCGGCTCGCTCTGCTCTGCCGAAGTTCGCAGTTGAGGCCTCGCGGGAACTTCACTTTTCCGATATCCAGCGAAGCGACGGCGGCGGCGGCGTCGTCGACTGGGAGGCCTCTCGTGATAAGCGGCGGCAGGAAAGAGATGCAGCGCTGCGCACGGGGCTGGCGCCGCAGGTGAAGCCGCCCACTCGGCAGAGCGGAGATACGCGCGGAGATGAAGTGAGGATGGAGCGAAACGCTCTTCTCGCAACTTCGATGAACATTGTGTAGCGTCGCGTTGGCTGCCCTGCGTGGGAGGAGGACGCGGAAAGCTCGCGTACCTGAGAGGTGAATAGCTTAGGCACCGCGGCGGTGCAGATGTTTTTAGACCAGTGGACGCCGCCGTTGCTTGAACTGTCATGTGGTATGAAAATCACCCTCCCACGCTCAACGGTGGTCACGTGGGGGTGAGCCGGCGAATATAGATTGAGCCGACTCGCTCACGCCGGGGGTTTAGTTCTTGGGAACCTCGCGCTTTGCGCAGAATTTACGACCAGGCCGGAGCGTATTCGTGCGTTACACGGGTTACGAAAGTCACAAGAGTGGTGCGGTAGGAACCTGCATTATGATTGATTGATTGATTGATTGATTCTTTGAGTTTTTCGTTTTTCCGGGCGCGTCAACGGTTTTGGTCATTAGTCCCGTTATGATTGATTGATTGATTAACCAGGACTCTCCCACCAGCGGCGCACCGCCCCAGCTGGGACAAGCTCTAAGCTCCCGTCCGGCCTCCCGGAATATGTGGTAGTGTAGTGCGCGTTAGTGTAAGTATGTGTGTGTGTAAAGGAAGAGGAAGGAAAGATCACGCGCGGTTCGTGGCACGTTTGTTAGGGTACTGCTTCGGCTTTCGCCTGGTGCTGATCGGAGCTCGGAAAACTACCGATTAGAGCAGCCGGCCGCTAGAATTCTTCTCCAGGCAGCGATTGAATTCGACCTAGCTGAAAAGCTAGTGTCGAAAATCCTGCCGCCGTGGGGAGTGGGAACCTAGGACTTCCCGGTCAGAGGGGCTGCAGTAACATCAGCTGATGCACTGAGCCACCGCTCCCGGTAGGAACGTGCACCTGAGGCGCTGTCTCTCCAGTATGTGGTGTATGCACAAATCTGTATGATGGCGCCTGGTCTTCGGGAAATACCGAAAAGTGTGTATGGAGAAGTTTCATTATATTATTGTACATTATGTAAATAAAATGTGTATATGCTTTTTTATGTCTGTGTGCTTACTTCCACGACGCCACAATTGTGATGTAAATTATACGTATAACACGCGTGCGTCTTAAAACACTTCGCGGAGGTATCTACTTCTTGAGGATGCAAATTGAAACGTGCAAATTGTAAGTTGGCAGTCGCCTCGTGCAAGAAATTAGCATACAAATAATTGGGCGAGAAAAATTCTCAAGTTATCGTAAATGTAGTGGGAGGCTGTAAGATTAGAGTGAACTCGTTAATAACGGGAAAATACAAGATTTTTACTATATTAGAGTAGACAACTAGACGTATGGTATTCCATACGAAAGAAAGCAATAAATCATTCGTGCAGGTTTTCCTTTCCATCTCCTGGAGCCGACGTCATCGCTCGCAAATCATTACGTCACTGGCAGTGTCCACGTGACCGTCGATAGTGTTCTCCTCGAGAGCTTCACCTAAAAGTTGGCATTACAGAAAATTCTCAGAAATGAAGATATGAGAGTTAATGCAAGTCTCTAGTAGTAATAGAGAAACGGTAAATTTTCCAAAAGAGTTTGAGATTTTTGTCGGAAAATATTTCGTATTCTGTTCCTTCTCGTCGTTTGTGGCCACCCTCGTCTTCTCTGCCCGCCTTTCGCACTCTTTCCGCCTCCTCGGACTCACACCACCTCAACCACCCCACAATACCCACGCCCACCACACTATCACCCCACCATCAACACCACCTACTCCACGCGTCACACACCATCCAAACCACCCACAATACCCTGCTCTTCTGGGGGTCGCCCCATCATCACACCGCCCGCTCGGCCGGTCTGCCTTATCCTCGATGCTCCCGTCAGCCTGCTACCCCAACCATCCCATTGCTACCGTTAACTCACCGTCTTTAGTTGTCCGCCGCCTTACAAATTCGCCGTTCCCACCAACCTACCCCACCCCGCATCCAATTCCCCTGGGTTCCAGCTCTACAGCAAGCGCCTGAATCGTACCGCACTTGTTGTCCACTGACATACGTAGTAAGTTGTTAGGACGACTCCAGTCACTGTCTGTATAATTCTAGAGGCCGACTGCTCTGATCGATAGTTTTCCGCGGTTTTGCCGATCAATACAAGGCGAATGCCGGAATGGTGCCCTATCGAACTGGCTAAGAACCTCTCTCAATCTTCTCTTCTTCTCCTTTTTCTATCTTCGCCCCTTCCTTACACACACACACACACACACACACACACACACACACACACACACTTACGTGCAATACACTAGTATATGCCGGGATCGGGCTTAGAGCTTGTCTCGGCCAGGGCGGTGCCCCACTGATAGCGAGATGTCACTACTAACTCCCATGATAAAAAACAAACAAACATGAGTTACTCTTACTTGACTAATACTAATAGCTATTATTGCTCCCGGGAACACTAAAGAATCAGTCAATTGTAGTTCATATTGTTATTGCTCCTGCCATCCGCTTCTTCTCCATTTTATCATTTTCCACCTTATCACCTTACAATCTCCACCTCAACAATCTCCCCCTTAACAATCTCCCCTTAACAATCTCCACCTTAACAATCTCCACCTTAACAATCTCCACCTTAACAATCTCCACCTTAACAATCTCCCCCTTAACAATCTCCCCCTTAACAATCTCCCCCTTAACAATCTCCACTTTAACAATCTCCTCCCCTGTTCCGCCACCTGCACCGCCCCCGCCACCGTCTCGTGTCCCGTCGCCGCGCGTCATCTTTAATTTCCCGCCTCACGTCGCCGATCTGTGGAATTCCGCCCGGGGAGGGGGCGGAGGCGGCTCCGCCAAACGCCGCGCCAACTTGCTCCCGCCGAGTTCGTTAATTACCGGAGCCGGCGCGGGAGCGCGCGCGCGAGCGAGCGGGTGGGCGGGGGCGGGGACGCACGTGGACTGCATCTGCGAGCGGGCTCCGGAGCCTCGACGACGGCGCTCGAGATCGGCTCGAGATTGGCTTCGTTGGCGTCCTCAGCGAGTAATATCGGGTCGTGGCACCGTGTTTCTTCCTTGATGTCACTGTTCCTGTTCGCGTGTTTTTTGATTTTTTTTTTTTTTTTGCTTGTTTGTTAGTGATGTTGTTTTTTGTTTGAGCAAGTACATGCATTCTCTTGTTTAGTTATCTCGCATTCTCTTGTGTCTTCTTGTTTAGTTATCACTGTCTCTTTCGTCTAATCGCCTCGAAATTGGCTTCGTTGGTGTCTCCGGTCGTGGCATCTGTGTTTCATCCTTTGTGTCACTGTTCCTGTTCTAGTAGGTTTTTTTTTTTTTTTTTTTTTTTTTTCCTTCGTGAGCGGATCCGTGCATTCTCTATTTTCTGTATAACTTTATTTATTGATTTATCCGTTCATTTTGTTTAGTTATTGGTCTATTTCCACTCATCGACTCAAAATTGGCTTCGTTGGCGTCTCCGGTGAATAATATTAGGTCATGGCACCTGTGTTTCGTGTTTAGGGCCACTGTTTCTGTTCTTATCTGGTTTTGCTCCTTGAGCAATATCCATGCGCTCTCTAAATAGCGTATAACTTTGTTTATTGCTTTATTTTTCTTTTTGTTTAGTTATCTCTGTTTCTTCTCTCTCATCGACTGAAGAATAGTTTTGGTGAAGTGCTTTGCGAATGACACCACTGTAAGTGTACACATGCTTTCGTCCCTGAGCTGCCCTACGTATTCTCTATATTTAAAAGCATTTTTCATTTCTCTTATTTTTATTGTAAAGTTGTTTTAGCCACGGTGTGAATAATATTGGTTCAACATATGGCAGATTGCCTTTTTCGATGTTTTCGAAGTAATTCATGTCGTATGAATAAAATTACAATATAACATACGAATGATGTGCGTTTTAGGCGCAATTTGTCTCTTCTGTGGTCATACGTAGACATGGATTTATATTTGGACTAGTTAGGATGGCGATGATAGGTAAAAGCACCAAAAAGTGTGGGGAGCGCAAATTGCTTCAAAATATGAATAAAGGACTTGAAGTAAACGAAATTATTCCTTTCTGTTCCTTAAGATTACCACTAGATCCGACCGGCCGAGGTTGTTTAGGGCTTCAATCGATGTCACTGTAGTGCTCTGACTGGAAGGTCCTAGAACTCGTGTCCCGTCGATGGCAGGATTTTGGACACTAGCTACATATCTAGGTCGAATTCAGCCGCTGTCTAGAGGAGAATTCTGGCAGACAGCTTCTGTAATCGGTAGTTTTCCGTGGTCTATCACCAGGCTGATGCCGGAAGAACCCAATCAAACAGGCTACTGACCACGTGGGATCTTTCCTCCCCTTTCCATATCCTATCTTCACCCCTTACACACACATTTACATGCCGTAAACTAATACACCTGCCGGGAGAGCAATCGGCAGCTTAGAGCTTGAACCGGCTAGGGCCGTGCCCCGCTAGTGAGAGATACCTGCTTGAGGAAAACCCGCAAACCCACGTGACGTTTGGCGCCGCATCTCGCCATCCAGCGGGGGAAGATCACCGCCACCTTTACAACACTTACGGGACTAATGACCTCAGCAGTTGACGTGTCCGGTATCACTAATCAATCGATCGCAATTAGACCCCCAAATATTTTTTCTCTCAATTTTTGTCACGGTCCGGCCTTTGTCACTGTGGTCTATATCTATCATGTATATATTGTTGGGTATTTTTTAATTTGACACGAATGGTCCCAGTTCTATCTACTACTATTTGTCTCCCGTAAGCGCCGACACGGACCGACTCAACAATTCTGGGCATTTCATAGGTTACTTGTTTCCGTCCTTATCGGAGTTAATTTGGAAATTAAGACAAGAATTGTTGGGGGATGTCGTTTTGCCGTGCAGTTGCGTTATTTTAGATGTTACATTCGTGACATGGCCCATTGAGGATGTTATACCTTGCAAAAATTTACCGCTCTCATGGTCTGAACCCGCGAACTTAAGGTTTTTTTTTCGAGACGACAAAACTCTGGAATGGTCCTTTTTGCAGTGGCAGAAGATTGTGAACGAGTAATGTACACCCGTAGTATACCCGAGACTGACAACACAAAAGTTTGAGTGTGTTGATCCAAATTCGACTATTGGTGTAGAACAGAAAAAGACCCAAATTTGACGGGTTCTAGATAGCAGATAATTCTACTTCCTGGCCTTAAAATTCGGCACTATAAATTTTATCTGTATGTTTGTGTGTGTTGTGTTGCTGAATCTGTTATTAAGCTTTGCTTTAGAATTAATATGCAACGTGTACGAGATAATTTCGTATTCATATACGCTGGTTTCTCACAGAAAGACCATAGAGGTTTTGGACGGCTTTCCCTTTTAATACCAGTGAATTCCATTTATATTTACACGCGGGAGCATTTAAAATGCGTGCTGTATTCCTTTTTTATTCACATTTGTTTATATAGCATTCACGAATTGGTATAACCTAAACATAGTACATGAATATTAAAAGTCCCAGGGAAAACAAATTAAAAATATTTGTGGACCGAGAGAAAATGCTACTTATCTTTGCATTGAAATATTGTGAGGACTGAGTAATCATTGGTTGGTTGTGTGCTGTATCAAATATTCGCTTATATTATAATGCATTTCATTCAAACGCAGAATTTACTTAAACGTTTCATGCTGTTGAACTATATTAATTCCAATAATGCCGCATACTCTTTTCATATAAATGTGTAAATTATGAACAAATCATAATCGTTTAAAATGTAGTCCAATTGTTCCATTCTAACAGTTTTTCAATAACATTTTTTCTATTTTATTTTCGTTTTATAACATGACATGGAATATTTTTTAACACAAGCCTTGAATATTTGAAATTTCACTCATACAGCCGTTGAATTTATAAGAAAAATATAAAACATTGTGTTATATTTTTGTTGCAGGTAAGCATTCTGATGCTCATCAATTGGAGAAGCTGATGTCGCATTTAATTTCTACCTGCAAGACAGCCGAATGGTAAGATAAGGAAAATAAACTAGTGTTCTCAGACTGCGCTACTTTATGACATCGATGTTGCAGTATGAATTATCATTTTACGCAGTGAAGCCAAGGTTCTTTGAAATTAAACCGGTATGAACTTTACGAATATTTCTTTTTACAATGCGTTTTGTTGTTATCCTAAATACATATTAAAATGACAAGCAGGTTTCGTGAGCGTTTCTGGTCTAGCAGAAATTAACAACTCCAAAGTACTACTTCCCCTTTTAAAATGGGTGAAACGTCTTGTATGTACTATAGCGAGTATAAACAAAGTAATATTCACGGACGTCTTAAGACTATTCTTTCTCACGACCATGATTATGAGGAATGGCATAAGTTAAGAATAAGCACTCTAATATTTAATGATATTAAAACAAAGAAAGAACACTTGAATGGTATTTATTGTTGAATCATCTTTCCCTTAAGCTGTCTGACAGCTTTAATGAGGAGTGCTGACATGTGGTCGCATGGAACGTGTAATGAGCAATAAAATAAGTCGTGAATTATGGAATTATTAATGGCAAAGTGTAATGTAAAGGAAGATACAAATAGTAATGAAAAAGCGGATCCAGGAGGGGGTATGAAAGCCACGCCCCCAAAAAAAAGGCGTAGAGCTCTCGTTTACCTTCCTTTATTTGGTAAAATTGATTAATATATTTATTTATGTTCGAACTATGTAATTATTTAAACTATACTATTGGATAGTATATCTACAGTACATAAATAATATACAATATAATAAAAAATATGTTTATTATTTTTAAAAAAATCTACTATACCCCCCAAATAATATCGGCTGGAACTACCTCTGGGTAAAGCGAGAAGCATAGGTAACGTAAAGGGAGCAAGAATGAATAATGTAAAGAGAGAAGCAAAGAGTAACGTAAAGTGTGAAGCAAAGAATAATGTAAAAACAAAACAAAAAAAGTAAAGTGGAAAGTAAAGATAGATGTAAAATAGAGTAACGCAACGAATAATAAAACAAAAATATTCCTAAAATTGTGTATCCCAACACACGCGTGTGGCGCAGCGGCATGCTCGTCAACAAGTAGTGTGGCAGCGACGGGTCTGGCACCGGGCGCCCATTGAGCCCGCGGGCACCGAGGCACGGCGCGACGGCGCGGGCCGCCTGTCTCCCTGTCTGTCTGTCTGTCGGGTGGGTGGGGCGCGGGGCGCTGGCGCGTGGCCGCAGGTGGCGGGGGCAGCGGGCTGCTTCCGGTTCCGGCGGCGCGCCCGAGCTCGGACCCCTGCGGCACTCCGGCATTCCCGCGTTTCGCGCGCGGCCACTATGTGGTGCTGCTTCCGCCCCCGTGGGTCGGTTTCTGCGTCGACGAGTCCGAAAGGCATTGCCATTGTCGCTCTTATTGTTATTGTCCTACCCTTCCGTCCGGGTAACTCCTGCGTCATGCGGCAAATCAAGGTGGACAGGCCTAAATGCTGTGGTCCGTTTCCGTTCGATCTAGAAGTTGTTCAATGTGTATTAGCTGTTATTAGAATGGTATTATTATTATTATTATTATTATTATTATTATTATTATTATTATTATTATCTATTATTGCAGGCCTCTAAGATGACTCGTGGGCTATGTACTAGCTCCCCGTGGTGTAGCCCGGGATTCGATTCCCTTTCGAGTAAAAAATTAGGGTTAAACCGTCCCAGTTTCTCTGGCTGCGTGACGAAGAAAAAGCTCAGACAAGCGGTTCATGCTAGTTAGTGACCCTCGGGAAATAACAAGCTCAGGAATTTAACAGTAATATAATAACTGTAATAAAAGATATATGAAATTAACATTACAATATTATTTTACCGTCATACAATGTTATCATAGCATCATTTTATTGTAATGCCTTCCTTCCGAAGAGTAAGGAACTGACATAAACTAATGTACAATACAAATAATTGTAATAAAATAACGCTTTCGAATATTTGAAGACTTAATTTGTTAAAGAAAATGAATATTTTCAAGAAAAGAAAGAACTACTTTAGACCTTCCGCCTTAGGCACTTCTTGGAGTTACTCGTGGTGGGTCGGCTTGAATATGCTGATGCGCCTCGGTAGAGTGATCTGCTATTCGTTGCGCAACGAACCAACCCGTTAGCAAGTCAGACAGTTAGTTGTCCTTGTGTTTGTAGGTAAGCGGGTACAAATACGCGAGGTAAAGAACCTTTTTTATTCCTACACTGTTTCTTTATTTTTATTAAATGACTGGTTTATTGTAGAATTTGCGGAAACTAAAATAAAACGAGATTTTTCGTAGCCTGACAGTAGAAGACACCTTAGAATTCGAGTATTACACTATTTCATTGTATTCACTTGTGCACTGTTGCTATATTGCATTTTTTTAATGCCTACACGTACATATCTCATTGAGCTCCCAAATAAATGTTATTCCGGAAGTGCCATGTCCAGCGATCGAGGCGAATTGTAAACATGTGGTCAATGGCAGATGTGCTGCACAAGGTCGCAGGTGATGCGGGTGACATAAGACTTCGCATATCGCTCAAGATCTCTATTACACGTGTAATAAAAACAGCAAGTCGACGGCCGTATCGCTATACTTTTAGTAATGAAAGCCGTGGTACTGAACCGGTAACACATACAGATGCAATTTCTGTATGGTATTCAATGAATTACTGTTTTGCGTGGCTGCAAGTCCTATGCGTTCTTGTTCGAAGTGTTATCTTCAGTAATTAAAAAAAAATTATAAATAGAAATTCATGGACGTTTTGAGGTTGCGTGTGGTGTATTCTAATTTTAAAATATTACCACTAAATTATTTCGAAGTACAAGAGATCAATTCATTTCTTGTACACAGTAGTCAACCCATTAATAGTACACACTAATTACCAGGAAATAAAAATATGTGTCCTATATTAGTTCAGTAGTATATATATATATATATATATATATATATATATATATATATATATATATACCTTTTGCGGCTCTCACACACAACCTCTCAGACCTTGGAGGTCCTAGGTTCAAGTCCTGACGGCGGCAGGATTTTCGACACTAGCATTTCAGTTAGGTCGAATTCAGTCGCTGTCTGGAGGAGAATTCTAGCGGCCGGCTGCTCTGATCGATAGTTTGGTTTCTCCGATTAACACCAGGCGAATGTCGGAGCAGTACCCTACCAAACGGGCCACGGACCGCGCGCGATCGTTCCTTCCTCTTCCTTGTCCTATCCTCTGCCCCTTACACACGCATACACTTACACTAACATGCACTACACTACCACATATTCCGGTCGAGAGCTTAAGAGCTTGTCCCGGCTGGGGCGGTGTCCCGCTGGTGGGAGAATCCTGGTTAGGGGGAAACCCCACTAGCCGACGGTAGGTCGGCGCCGGATCTCGCCAACCAGCGGGGGAAGATCACCGCCATCTCCCGAAAAAATGCATGCACTACACTAACGGGACTAATGACCAGATCAGTTGACGCGCCCGGAAACACGAAAAAATCAATCAATTAATCAATCTCTCACACAACCATGGAGTCCCCTCAAATACACACCATTCAGGTACACCATATACACACCATATATATAAAAAACTATTGGGAAGAATATATCACCCTATCCACCCTGAGGTGACACGCATGTTGTGGGGACACGCAAAAGGTGTGCGGGGACACCATAACCGCCATGAAGATCTGGTTAGTACGCCTCGTTGGGGGAAGTGAATGCTGAAAGTGCAGGCGCGGAAATGAAATTTTTGCGTCCCGTCAGAGACGTGATGGATCCGTGGGTGCTGTTGCTACATTACCCGTAATTGCAGGGTGCGCGTACGCCCTATGCTCCTTCCCCTTCCCAAACAGAACCGGTAGCACGCACGCGGCTGGCGGCGGAGACGGCAGTTCCATCGGGGGTGCCAACTTGACACCTCGGAAATTGAGGCGTACGCGCGCTTCGGAGGGGGAGTGGAGCTGCTAGTGGGTTCATGTTGTGTATTTAACACGAAAAGGGAAGCAGAACTTACAGCTGTTCGGCGGTTGAGGTTAGGGGCAACCCGTGGACGAGTGGCCAGGGCCATAAATTTGCACCTGTGGGTCGAGGTATTCAACTCCCAAGCGAGCGATGTGAAACTCACGATGGGCTAATCAGGTTCGCATCGAGTGTTTTGGAGGGTCTCGCTTTTGTCTAGGACTAATTTCAGCATAATGTTACGAAGACGTCCGTTCCAATCTTCATATACTCTATATTGTTACTTACGCTATTGTTGTTGTTATTGTTGTATTGTTGTTGTTACGCTATTGTTATTCTATATTGTTACTTACTTTCAAAATTCAAAATTTAAGTAGTATATGACTTATTGTAGGGAACGCAGAATTTTGAAAATGTGCACACAATTCACTTTTCCCCATAGCACGTCATACGCAGTTTTTAACTGTTTTTTTGACGTAAAATAAATAAATAAATAAAATAAATAATATACGCATGAGTTTCGTTGACCTTTTAAGGTTACGTCATGCAGAATTAGTTCTGGAATAATATTTGTTTGGACAGCGATAAATCGGTGGGTGTAATCGTAGCTGCTAACGATAATTGTGATCCTTGTCACAAACGCATTTGCATGTAACCTTTCACTTTACTATCCATTAGCGCATTGTATCAATACTCATAACTACTGTAATTATAGTAATAAACATTAACATTGTATATTTCTCAGTGAAGTACTAAGTAACTGGTACCTTGTGTATCAACCAGAAGACGGATGAATCGGTTGGGGCCAAAAATTAAATTGAATCTGAATTTTTCTTTTTGTAATTCAGTAAAAAATCAAGAAAAATAATTACAAAATTCTGCAACCCTTCGTTTAATATAAAATGACACTACTGCTATAAAACATCGCTCCATACTTTCTTTACTTTAAAATTATTTATTGCAAACTCGACGGTCAAAAATAAAATTGGTGACTGTTATGATAATCATTGTGTTATGACCTTTGAAATATGCGTAAGATGATTTTTTTCCTATATTCGTGGTACTGGCCAAATAATTCAAAATGTTTATTATTTTTTAGCTATTTAATTCAATCGCAACGTCGGAAAAGTTTAAACATATTTTTTTCTGAATTCTACAAAAGCGAAGGTACGCAAAAGACCCTCTCCTTGATACAGTGTGTCAGTTGAATGAAGTAGTGATATATTTTTTACAGTAGATAATTGTTTTCTCCTTTATTCTAATTACTTAATTCAAACAAACGCAAACTATAAATATTTCATGTAAACAATGTTTAAAATAATAGACAGATTTTGTTGTGACAGTTTTGGCTTTCATTGAATAAGCATCCGCAGATATTTGGGATGAATCATTTACCACAAAAAATTGTGTAAAGATTCAAGACCAACCTTTTGAAAAATCACATAATCTTCGCTTTAAAAAATCTTTAATAAGCAAGGTTCGTATTTTTTTTATTTTAATATAAAATCTAATTGTATTTTTCGTTTCAGTATTTTTGTTTGTGTATGTTCCAATCAGCATTAATAGTTTTGTTTTTCTTAGTCGTGGTTAGGAAAAAGAACTCGCAACAAAATTGTAATTAATCATCATTTATTTAATTAAAACAAGCTTGGAACGAATGATTTTGAGTTTTTAACGTTTCGCCGAGGGCCGTGAGCCCGCAAGCATTGGTAAGAGCGCCCGCGATGAGGTGTGGCGAGTCACGAACCGGCTGTCTGCATGTTAGCGTGTGCCCTCGTGCGCCGGTCCCTCCCAGCCTGCCCGCCTATCTTTCGGCGTGCCACTCACCAGCTGCTTTAGTAATCTCTCAAGTTTGACATGAAGCCTGCCGGTGTATGTGTAACCAGTTTTATTTCTGCCTTTTTAGCCGTACTCTGTCCTGTCTGCTTGTCTGTTTCTGTTCCCTCTCGCCCAACCCTCTCCCTTCCCCCCTCTCTCTCTCTCGTTTACAGACGTCAAGTTCATGTCGGGTATCACTAGCACCTGTGAGAATTCCCTTGCCGATCGTTAGTGCTCGGCTTGGTGCTTTCATTTTCGGAGTTGACGTTGCAAATTATCGAAATTTAATTAAGTCCTATTCTTTAATTTTTGCATGTATTAATCTTCTTTTCATTCATTTGATGTTTTTTTTTAATTCTCTCTAAGAGTTTTAAACTGAAACTGCAATAAATCCTAGGTCGCAAAATAGTGTTAATAATTAAGATTTTTAATTCAACAAAATCAATTTTATTTTGTTCAATATACAATAAGATAAGATACACAAGCTGGCCGTGAATTCATAGTAAAAATCTACACCCCAGAATTACTTGTAATAAGAAGTAGAAAATATTTGGTACATAATTGAACTTGTCATTAGATAAGAATTAGATTTTCTCTCTTCTCGCACTTGTGGAATTTAAAAAGGCTTAATTATATTTCAACATTGATTATTAAAAACAATGATCAGAAACAATATATAATTACACAGATTACATTACATTATCGAAGCATTACATTAGCAGCAATGACATATTAATCATGATTAAACTCGACGGTTGCATTTGAAGACTTGAAACACAACAGTCGCTTAATGGACATAGCAAGGTTAGGAATATTTCTACTGAAGAGCATCCAGTCGTTGTGGAAAAAAGAGCATCAGGGAACACAACGAGAGCACAGTAAAGCAACAATAACAAGAAGCTGGTGAAACAATGCTTGAATTGCTTGCTTGTTTTCCACATCTAATTTCCTGGTGGAAATCTCAAATTCTGAGATTTTTCCCCATCTCAGATTCCACCAACTACTCATCATTCGCATGTGTTTAGCACCATTTTATTTTATTCATCAAATTATTTGTCTGTCCAAGGTGTTGCCATATACTCAGACATTGGATGTTTAAAAACTATGATTGTATTGGAAAATTACCCTCCCCCCATGCGTATATTAAGTTTTAATGGGTCCAATGCACACTGTCACACTGATCTCCTGGTTAGCCCTGGAATTAATGGAAGATCTGGAAACATACCGCAACCTTCAACAACTTCAACAATCTTCATTTCCATCCCCCGCAGCTGCTCTTTTTTTTACAAGGGTGTTTCGTTCGCCCGTGCAGTCCACGTGGTATTCGCTGGGGAGCAGGCGAAGGGGGGGGGAGGGGAGGGGCGGATGAGTCACGGGCCCTCGCGTGCGCGTGCTTTGCGTGTTCCCCCTCCTCCCTTTCCTCCTTCCCCGTCTCGTCCTCTTCGTCCGCCTCCTGCCTCACATCCGTCCACCACGCCCTCCGCCGCTGCGTCTCGCCGAACCGAACTTCGGGACGGGCAGTGCGGAATGTGATTTCTCTGGCACTCGCACCTTGCAGCTACGACACGAATCGCCTGTGGATTGATTGATTGATTGTGAATGTGATTTCTCTGGCCCTGTCGGTGCCGACCTACCGTCGGCTTGTGGGATTTCCCTAACCAGGACTCTCCACCAGCGGGGCCTGCCCCAGCCGGGACAAGCTCTAAGATCCCAACCGGTCTCCCGGACTATGTGGTAGTGTAAGTGCATGTAAGTGTAAGGAGGAGAGGATAGGACAAGGAAGGGGAAGGACAGATTGAGCGTGGTCCGTGGCCCGTTTGGTAGGGTACTGCTCCGTCATTTGCCTGGTGTTAATCAGACAAACCACGGAAAACTACCGATCAGAGCAGCCGGCCGCTAGAATTCTCCTCCAGACAGCGACTGAATTCGACCTAACTGAAAAGCTAGTGTCAAAAATCCTGCCGCCAGGACTCAAACCTAAGACATCCGGTCAGAGGCCCTGCAGTGACATCTGTCTGATTGTTAGTGATTCTGGAAGCGTCAACTACTGAGGTCAATAGTCCCGTCAGTGTTGTGCATGTTTTTTCTCGGAAGGTGGCAGTGTTCTTCCCCCGCTGGATGGTGAGATCCGGCGCCGACCTACGAGGTTTTCCTATATCAGGTATCTCCCATCAGTGGAGCACCGCCCCAGCCAGGACAAGTTGTAAATCCCCGACCGGTCTCCCGGCATGTGAAGTAGTGCAGTGCAGGACGAGGAAGAGGAAGGAAAGATAAATCGTGCGCGATCCGTATCCCGTTTGTTAGGGTAGTTTCCCGGCATTCACCTGGTGTTGATCGGAGAAACCAAAAAAAAAGTACCGATCGGAGCAGCCAGCCGTTAGAATTCTCCTCCATATAGCGACTTAATTCGACCTAGCTGAAAAGCTATTGTCGAAAATCCTGCCGCCGTCAGAACTCGAACCTAGGATCTCCAGGTCAGGAGCACTGCAGTGACATCAGTTAATACACTGAGCCCCGTCGCCTATGGAGACTGCCAGTTCTGGGTTGACGCATTAGGGTGTCTCGTCACCAGGAGGTTAAGCATACATCCTTAAACTATATTGATCATGTGACTAATGACGTTCTACGGGTGTATGAGACTACGTTTACATGAGGTTTAGCAATTGTCACATTGTGATAGGCATTATGAAGAAAAGATGCATTTTTAGCGATGAAATATAAGTAACATCAAATATCAAAGAATATAGGCAAGTGGCGGGACATTTGAACTACGTTTAGAGTCAAGAGTAAAAAAATATTCTTAATGTCATAAGTTTAAGATATTCTGGTCCTGTGCGATGAGAAAGCAGTTCGGAAATTTGCATAAGCTTTTATTGAAATTGTCATAATATTGTTTGTTATGGGCAAAACCTAGCATGATATGATTGTAATTGATTTGTGCATTAAATGTAATATTTCAGAAGGAATCGACAATTGATGGTTTTAGAGAATGAATTAATTTGTTTCAAAGAAAGACGGATTTGAATCCATAAAAGCAATAAACATCTTACTAGCTATTATAGAAGTGACGAGATAAAGGGTGATAAATGCAGTTACTAGTGATTATTATTATTATTATTATTATTATTATTGGTTGTTGTTGTTGTTATTATTATTGTTATTATTACAGTAAACAGTCGTTAGCTCGATCACAGGTAACACGAATTTTGCCGTAACACGAACAAATCTTCGGGCCCGGCAAGGGTTTGTATTATAATAATCGGATGACACGAATTTTTATAACACAAACTCGGATTACTTCGGTTCGTCGGAATTCGTGTTAAGGAGGGTTTTCGATATTATTATTATTATTATTATTATTATTATTATTATTATTATTATTATTATTAACACACGCACACCAATATATACACAAGCAGAAATTCTTGGGTTATAAAGTAAAAAAAAAATTAAAAGAAACATTTGCGGGATTCTCAGATAGGAGGTTGCTAGCACGTGATACCATCCACAACGCAAGCACATGAAAGAAAAGAACAAACACACATGCTCAGGACAGAATTACAACGTGCTACTATTGTTATCGAGACATTCTTTTTTTATTTCCTGTCTAAGACGTAAACAAGTAACGTTAATCCCACCTCGCCCTGTCTTGCCGAACGGTGTTCAGAAAGTTCCGCATCTCACTGACCGCATGCCCTTCCCCCCACCCATCGCGGAATGCACCGCTGCTGGTGTCCGGCGGACGCGTGACGGCGGTGGCCGCTGCGGGCAATCAGCCGCTTCCGGTGCGCCGCCCCGCCGCGCCGCTTCCGGTGGCCAGGTGGCCGACTCCCACCTCTCGCCCCCCCCCCCGCCCGCATGTCTCTTCAAAAGCTCCGAGCGCCGCTGGACGCGAGCCAGGCTCCGGCCCTGCGCCCGGAGCGCTCCTCGCGGGACGCGGCGGGACCAGTCACTAGAGCGCTGGGATGTGTATGTGAATGAATTGGATAGTTCGACGATTTGTGTGCACATTTTCTCTTAAATCCACCGGGAGCGGTGGTTCAGTGCATCAACTGATGTCACCGCAGCGCCTCTGACCGGGAGGTCCTAGGTTCCCACTCCCCACGGCGGCTGGATTTTCAACACTAGCTTTTCAACTAGGTTGAATTCAGTCGATGTCTGGACGAGAATTCTAGCGGCCGGCTGCTCTGATCGGTAGTTTTGTGTGATTTCTCCGATCAACACCAGGCGAATGCCGGAGCAGTACCCTACGAAACGGGCCAAGGACCGCGCGCGATCTGTCCTTCCTCTTCCCTGTTCCCTTACCCCGGGCCGGAGCTTGTCCCGGCCGGGGCGGTGGTCCGCTGGTGGGAGAGTCCTGGTTAGGGGGAAGCTCCGCTAGCCGACGGTTAGTCGACACCAGATCTCGCCATCCAGCAGGGGAATATCTTCGCCATCTTCCGAGGGAAAAAATGCACTACAGTTACAGGACTAATGACCTAAGCTGTTGATGCGCCCGCAATCGCTAACTAACCAACCAGCTCTGAAATGTTGTTAAAGAAAAGTTAAGTACTAACTCGAATGAAATAATGTAATATTAGTTGGAAGTATATACTTTATTATGGTTTATGTAGTTGCTGGTAGCAAAAATGATGCGGAACAAAACTACACAAATTGGTTTTATTCCGCAGTTGTGTGACTTCACATAGTTACCGAATCCGGCTAGTTTCGCGCCAGTTTCGCGGTCGTGGCCTTTCAGTAGAGCCGTCCCAGCATTCACCTGGATGACCAAGGGAAACCACGAAAACCGCGGTCAGGATGGCCGGCACGAGGATTGAACCCGGACCTCTCGAATGTAAAATGAGCGTGCTAAGTCCTGGCCACTTCGCGTGATCTCATATAAAAATGCATTTAATGAAATATTTTACAAAAATACAGTTCTCACGAATGCTAAATTATCAATATAGAAAATTATATTGTTTACAGTACAACAGTTTTTGTACATACCAAGACTATAAAGATATTGTTCCATTACTCGACCCGTTAATAGCAAATGGGCGTCCTGTTTCTTATATCTTTTCTGTCGCGTGATGCAAACTGTCTTGCAAGAAGTGACGCATTAAGTACGACAATTCAGTCGCTAAGTGCAATACAGTAATAGGCGGAGTAATACTTTCAAATATGCTGTTTATTTCTTTTCAGTCCGTCTTACCTACAGTTTATCAACAACGCTAGCGTGAAAATCGTACACAGGATTTACCTCGAAATGCACAGCCCGAAATTCAGAACTTGATAATTCACTTTTTTTTTCAAAATAATTGCGAGTATACACAGATAATGGGAGTAGTTTTAAAAATTTCCTCAAATGCCTCGGAATTAATTTTGTGCTCGCGTAAAGAAAAGTATAAATAATACTTGCTGTGTATATCCGTTTGTTATAAAACACCCTTTGAAGTTTTGAAAAATGCAAAAGTTCACCATGAAAACCAACGGAATCAAATTCAATTCCGAGCCCTGTCAAATATTTTTGTGAGTAGGCATCGTTTAGACAGCACGTGCTACGCGATCAAGTAAAGCAACCGTCGTTGGCCGCGATAACATTCAGTCCAGTTAAAATGTGCAAAACATTCACACGGATTCAATTAATTTTATATTAATTCACCTTTACAAATAAAACAAAATATTATGTGATGTGTATTACTAATTCTTAGTTTTATAAAAATTTTCTGGAAGAAATAAATGTTATCGACATCTGTTGTTACGATTATTATACTGCACTACGAAGAAGAGGAATGAGCTCAGTTTTAAGACCCATTCATAATGCAAACGTAAACATAATCATGGCGTTAACATAAACGTTGGGACTACGTTCATAAGCGGACTCATTCACAATGCGCATTCGCATAAGTACAACACGTAAGACGTTAAGTTAATAGCATGCAAGCTTCAAGCGTCCGCTTATGTTTATGTCAAAAATAAGAAATCAACGCATCACAGTACATTAATTTAAAATCGGGTATCGAAATGGGTCGATAGACGAACGAACGCTTTCCAGGGCAAGAGCCCCCACCCCCGTCATGGACACAGACGATATCTCGAAATCGATTCTCACATTCAAACAACAGTAAACTAGAATGTCTCACAGCCAATAGAAACTCTTATTTTCCTTACGTTTATGTTCGACATTGTGAATATTTCAGTCTATCACTTATGTTAATGTTTACATTTATGTGTTATGCGTATGTTTGTGTTGGCATTGTGAACGGGCCTTTAAGAACGAACAGCAAATGGCAGAGATAACTTGTTCGTTGTACGTAATGGCTAGTCTCTCGTTCCGTTAACAATCCCGGTTTCGCTTTACGTTTCCTTAAGAAACGTGATACATCTCTGACCATTTTTGCTGTTGAGCGCTTGAATTGTAAAAGAAACACGCGCTTGAAGTCCCCCCCCCTGCCCGTCCCCCAGTGCTTCGTTTTAGCCCGAGTCCCATTGCCCGAGCGCTGCCTTCCCACCGCGGGCGGCCCGGACCCGCCCGCGCCGGAAGGCCGGACGGCGAGTCATTTCCCTGGCCGGGCGTCGACGCGGCGACCCGCGGCGCAATGGGACGGAAAGGCGTCCGCGATACCGCGGGGCCTTTATGGGGAGGCGGGACGAGGCCGTGCGAGTCCGGTTGGCCTCTCGCCAGCACGCAGTGACCGGAGGGTGATGGGCGGAGCGAAGTACGTGGTCCATCCGAGGGGACCGAACAAGAAGGCATTGTTGGGGCGCTTCATTCGCTCGTCTTGGGCCCGCGAATACTGTTTTATATAGTGGATTCGCCCTTGACCTCGATCTTGGTCTCGCTCTTGCTCTTGCCCTCACCCTCGCCCTTCCCCTCACCAATGCCCTGGCCTTGCTCTTGTTCTCACCCTTCCCCTCTTACTTCCCCTCTACCTTCTCTATTAAAATAATTGGTCCAAAATTAAATATTTTTAAATATTAGTCGGTAACTAACATTAAACTGGCATTTCGAAGCTTACTCTTAATTCAAAGGTATATTAAAAGTAAGAGAATTAGTCTCGCTAGCTTAACTTGTGGCACAATCTGTTCATATTGGCAAAATGCATTTCATGGTGCCTCGCGCAAATTATTCCCTTGGTGGAATTTTCGGGCCGTTCAGCGCTTGACACGGACGCAGAATACGAATGACGTGTTCTATCTCAATGCGTATCATGTCGCAACATAGATCACGTTCCACTCTAGTGAACGCAGTAGTCCATGCAGGGCGATGGGCGATAGAAAGATCAGCGGAAAGTCAATCGTTCCGAGGCTTCCACAGCCATACGCCTACCTGCCCCTCTCGTCTCGCACGTTCACCCATTGCCACTTATTCCCTCGCCCTTGCCGTGGCCTGGTCTTCGTCTTTGCCACTCACTGGCCGTTGCACTCGCCTTCAACCAAGCCCTCACCCTCGTCCACGCACTTTCCCTGCCCTCGCCCTCTTTCCCCGCACTTGACCCACCTCCACGCCCTCACCCCTCGTCCTCACCTCCACGCCCTCACCCCCCGTCCTCACCCCCACGCTCTCACCCCCACGCTCTCACCCCACGGAATGGCCCTACGTGATCGCACCACGCCTTCGTCCACGCCCACCCCCTTGCCTACACCCTCGCCCACGTTTTCGCCCTTCGCCCTCGCTCGCGTCTGCGCCCGCTCTCGCGCCCTTGCGGAACACCGGCTCCCACCGCCAGTAAACACGTCACATCGCGCACGTGAAATACGACGTGCGGCCCGGGGGAGGGAGGGGAGCCCGGCGTGCGTTTGGCGTTTTATTGGCAGCGCGCAACATTTGCAATCGAGACCGCACCGAGTCCGTCACTCTCCCCACCGCGCCGCTTTGGGGTCGGTCCGGGACCGCACGCGAATCACAGCGTTTGAACGGCGGGCCGCGCGCCGGCGGAGCGGCGCCTGGGGGCAAAATACTGCAATACGAATAGACAAATTTAATATTTAACATTTAAATTTAATACTTTATTAATCTATCTCTACAGATATGGATGTTGGTTTGTCCGAGGTCGATAAACGCAGTCACCGTTTGACCGACCTCTATGAAACTTGGCATATCCTAATGTTTTTTTCGTGGAGAAGGGTTTTATGCTCTTTACTTTGTTGTAACGCTCCACGAGATGGTAGTTAAAATAAATGCAATTTCCAATCCACCGTCACATTCACTGTTGCTGGGCGTTGCCGTGTGTCGCGGGGCGGGGTGAGCAGGAGAGGACGAGCGGGCGGCGCGGGACGTAGACGGGACGAAACGAATGCTGAGCTGGGAGACGACAGCGAGGGGGGATGGCGGCACGGAAAGAACCAAGTTGCAGCAGCGCTGAAAGAGCGGGGAACCGCGGCGGGGCGGTGATCTGCTAGTTTGTGATATTTAAGGAAGGTCCTAACAGCACTAATTGACACGGAGCCAAAATTACGATTAAAACGATTTAGGCACGAACGGAATGTTTTAAAAATGAAATCAGCAATGCACCTAGATTGCGGAACGAGCAGACATGTTTGAGAGGAAACCGGCTGAGATGGGTCGGGGCAGAACAGGGACGGGTTAATGATTGATTAATTGTTTGTGACTCCGGGCGCACGCGGCTAAGATCATTGGCCCCATAAGTGTAGTGCATTTTTCCCTCGGGATGTGGAGGTGGTCTTCCTCCGTCGGATGGCGAGATCCGGCGCCGACCTACCGTCCGTTAGCGTTGGTTTCCCTCAACTAGGTATCTCCCACCAGCTGGGTACCGCCCCTGAAAGGACAAGCTCTAAGCTCCCCACCGGTCCTCCGGTATGTGTGGTAGTGTAGAGCATATCAGTGTAAGTGTCAGTAAGGGGTGAGGATAGGACAAAGAAAATTAAAGAAAAATCGCACGCGATCCGTGAACCGTTTGTTACGGTGCTGGATCGGTATTCGCATGGTATCGATCGGATAAACCACGGAAAACTACCGATCAGAACTGCCGACCGTGAGAATTTTCCTCCAGGCCGCTACAAGCTAATGTCGAAAATCTGGCCACCGTCGGGACTCAACCTAGGAACTCCCGGTCAGAGGCACTGCAGTCACATCAGTTGATGAAGATTCGTCAGTTGCCGTTGAACGCAGTTGACCAACTCCCCTTTGCAAATAAACACGTAAGTGAACAGAATCACTAGTTGTGGATTTCGGGATCATTTCAGGAAACTGATTTGACACGGTTTTCGGATGGGAGGAAATAAAGTCGACGAACGCGGCTAGGAAATGTGGTTTTCTTCGCTCTCCGGATCTTTTGCGTCGCGCTTCCGTCTTCGTTTAGCGGTGATAGCGCCCCCAATTTACCTTGTTCATGTAGAATATTCTTATCTGTGCATTATGGGGGCATAACGTTTGAAAGTTACAAAGTTGAAATATAGCGAAATGGATTTTGGGTTATCGGTAATACTTAAAAAAAATATATTTATTACTTGCTTACAACCTTCTTTTTTTTTCTTCTCTTCTCGTCTTTCTTTCCTCCTCTTCCTTCCTTCTTGCTTTCCTTCCTCCTTTTTCTCTCTTTCCTTCTTTTTCTTTCTTTCCTTCTTTCTTTCCTTCTTTCTTTTTTTCCTTTTTTTCCTTTTTACTTCGAAATCTTTCATGCTTTCTGTTGTTTTTAATTTTTTCATTTTATCTTCCCCTGTTTCACGTTGAATGTTAATTTCCATGACTCTCCTTGTGGAAACCCTTTCAAATCACTTTCCTGTAATGATCCCGGAATCCAAATCTCGTGTTCCTGTTTACTTACGTGTTTATTTGCAAAGAGGCCGTAGTACCACGTTTCAAAGTGGGTAAAATCAGCTGCATTTCCCGCATGTGCGTTGCTCATGCGTGTGTGTGTGTGTGTGTGTGTGTGTGTGTCTCGGGGGATGGGTAGGTGTGTGTGTGTGTGTGCGCGCGTGTGTGTGTGTGTGTGTGTGTGTGCCTTTGCGGCGTTGGCCTCTGCCGCCCAATGAGGCCGGGCGGGTGGGGGCGGGGCGCGTTTTATGGGCGCGTGGGCTTCGGGGTAAGCCGCAGGTCGCGCCCACCGCCCCGTCCGCGGCCTTTGCCGCTCGCCCCGTGGTGGTAAAGAGGCCGGGGAATCCGAATAGCCGCGCCCAGCGCACGGAGACTAGAGGGCGATTACGTCGTTCTCTTAACATCAGAGACGGTGGTCATTCGTTCAGGTATTGGAACGACTTCATTCGAAACTCAATCTTTGAAACCGGGAGCGGTAGCTCAGTGCATCAACGGATGTCACTGCAGTGCCTCTCACCGGGAGGTCCTAGATTCCCACTCCCCACGGCGGCAGGATTTTCGATATTGGCTTCCCAGCTAGGTCGAATTCAATTGCTGGCTGGAGGAGAATTCTAGCGGCCGGCTGCTGTGATCGGTAGTTTTCCGTGGTTTCTCCGATCAACACCAGGCGAATGCCGGAGTAGTCCCTAACAAGGCCACGGACCGCGCGCGATCTGTCCTTCCCTGCCTTGTCCTATCCTCTCCCTTTACACACACACTTGCACTAACATGCACTACATTACCAGATATTCTGAGAGATCGGTCGGGAGTTTAGAGCTTGTCCTGGCTGGGCGGTGCCCCGCTGGTGGGAGAGTCCTGGTTAGGGGGAAACCCCACTAGCCGACGGTAGGTCGGCGCCGGATCTCGCCATCCAGTGGGGGAAGATCACCGCCATCTCCCGAGAAAAAACACGCACTACACTAACGGGACTAATGACCAAAGCAGTTGACGTGCCCGGAAACAAAAAAATCAATCAATCAATCGACCGATCGATCTTTGAAAAGTGGAATACATTAGATTTCTCGTGAATATTGTGTCTTCGTTTTAGATCAAAAGATTTACGGTGTCTGCAGACAAAATACCACCAATTCCTTGCGAATTTGTCAGTGTAAATGTGACCGGAAAATGAGTTTCTGTACTAAATAGCCATTTTGGAACATACAAATAGGTCATGCAATGCCTGCGGCGTATTAATATTTTACTTCATACATCTTTCATACAAGCAATTTCAACATTTCTGTGTAGTAATTAAAAATGTAGAAATTGTGTCAGTTGCTTATATGTGATTGACTTTGTTTACGGTCGTGCAACGAATAAAATTCGCACATCATTCCTTCCACTGTCTTCGTTTCTTTTACGACATGAACAATGAATTTTAATACACGCACTTAAATAATATGTAGCGTGGACGTTATGTGGACAAACATTAGTACTGAAGATATAGAATTTCAACTTCTCCGCTTAAAAACACAACGGCCAATTGTTTAGTTTCATGGCTAAGAAAATTATTATTTGGTCAAAACAGGATAAGCCCATCTAGTCAGTTTCATTACCGGCTATGCACAAATTACTTTCTTTACTCTTTTGTCTGAAAAATAATACCAAAATATCTACATTTCGAATATCGAATGTTGTTTTTATGATCAAATAACAGGAGATATCAGTAGCTTTAAAGTAATATTAAGAATGAAACGTTTTCAGTATTTTTTGTCGTGATCTCAAAAAGTGGACTTTACTGGTTTTGAAATTCAGTCCTTCAATTAGATGAGGATTTTTGAGTGGTTGACGTCTTTTCGGGTCTAAATATTTACCTTTCATTAACTGCGCGGGGGAAAGCTACCAATGAAACGCCGGTGAGGCTTTCGCTTTGAAAGGCTTCTCCCGGAAAATTTCAGACCGTTGGGTCCTCTAAGTAATCTAGAAATGTATTTGCTGATACGATTGTAAACACATCACATTTTGCGTCTCTGAGAAGCAGTTCATTTGAAGGCTGACATTTAAGTTACTACATGCAGAAGTACGCAGGGAAGTTTGCGTTTTGCTTCAGTAAACGTAACTCGTAATTCAACCTTTTCTCACAGTTTCCAATTGCTCTTGCCATCGTCATAAATTGAATTCTTCACGTGAAAAAGACATTTCTATAAATATAAATGTTCCCAGGCGTGAAAAGGAACCAGACCTCGGTGATGGTGGAAGTGCAGGAGAGCTTAACAAAATGTTCAGGATGTAAAACTTTCACATCTAGGTTTTGACTTGTACTCTACCAATGGCTCTATTCAGGGCTTGCTTTCTGGCGGAATGCGACGGAACGGCGTTTCGGTATCTCGGGATAATTATTAAATTATATTATTAATATATAACTATTTCTATTAAATTAATATTAGTTCTTTTGGGGCGCGTTCCAGGACCTGAAAGTTTAGAAATCAAGTACTGGTTCTATTTAAACAAATGAAGTTGTCAAATAGTTATAATACTTCGTACTAATCCTATGATAAATGGTAAAAACTAATTTAATCGGTTATTTTGAAAAAAAAATCCTATATCCGGTATTGTAAAGAGGTTGGTAAACAAGGAAAACTGAATAATTATGTAAATAGTGAACTTTTCTCGTTCTTTTATTTATGGTGCGTGACTCTTGATTGCGAATTCCATGGAAACATGTAATTTACTTGTATCAATTATACAATAGTCGCTGAACTTATTTAAAAATTCATGACATACGGGATTTTAGAAACTAATAAGGATTATTTTTACCTAAATATTGTAATTACACATTGTAGGTTTAGTTTGAAATTTGACACATTTATTACAATATTAAACTGAAATGACAGTGTTATTTGCATAAAAAATTATATGACAGAAACAGTTGCTTGAATTTTGTGTTTCTGAAATAATAAGATTGAACATCCCTTTTAACCACACTCTGTCAGTGATATCCCAGTCATACAGACTGGGGTATCACTGACAGACGGATAGATACATACATACATACATAGTTATATATACCCCGCGAATCAATGACATAGAGTTTCAAAACCAAACCAAGACTTTGCCGTATACTTAGGGTCATTCTATTCATTTGATTTACGGGATTTATGCATGAAACGATGCGTCTATCCTACAGCTTCTATTTTCTCACAAAAAGTTAAAATACAAAAGAGTGACTTACGGGGAAAACCCCGTAATAATAACCAATTCAATTGTGAGTAACTCTAAAACATTTCTTAATGTTTAGCCTAGTACGCTGTCATCACGATATCGCACGTGTGCGATCAGTGGCAGTCTGTGCTTTTAAATCAGGCACGGCATGTGTGTCTGAACCACTGCATACATTTTGTCTCTTGACAATATTCCCTGAACGACGATAACTGTTAGTTATACTGAATTACAGATGATTTTAAGCAACAGCATTTTAATCCTTGTCTACATTAGTAACTGATGATACAAACATGTTCATGGGAATAAGTGATTTTTTAATAGAACGTTTGTAGCAAAGATAAGAGAAATTTCCGAAATGAGACGAAAGGGTCAATATTCTTAACTCGGTTAATACCGCGAACTCCCGAAAGAAACCCTAATAGAAACATGCTGCGCCCCCACCCCAGTACCTCCTCCCTGTTTCCTCATGCTTCCATTGCCTACCGTGCTCTAGCTATGAGCGACGACTATAGTCCGCGATATGGCCCATTCTCAAAACATTGATAATTCACTTAATTTCATCTTCAAAACTTGCGCTGGTGGTATGCACAAATTAAATGAGTCACTTTATGATTATATGTTAATATAATCATAAAGATTAATATAGATTAATCATATAGATTAATATGTTCTGCAACTTTCTGAGATGGATTTTCTGGAGAGGACGTCACCCTAGAGATTTGAAGGAGCAGCCGCCATTGCAAGTGATATACAATAATTACTCTGAAGAGATCCCGATCTGACAGTTCGGAAAACAAATGAAACTAATGTTGGTAGGCCTTTGCAGGAAGATGTGTCGAATGTTGGTGTTCTGTTGGTAATATTGGTAGAAACTAGTGTTGGTAGGTCCGAAAAAAGGTTATCCAATGTTACATGTGTTGACAACTGAAATGGTGTATATGATCTAATATATTGCGTATATGTGCGTGAACATTTTTTTATGCAAATCAATTTCTTGTACCCCATTTAAAACAAATATCTCAAAATTGAAAATAGGATTTCAGGTTCCTTTGAGATCAACAAGCTACAAACGTAATTACTTCGCAGGTACTAAGGTAATAAGGAATACAAAAGTACTAGCATTAGAGCGAAATGAAACGGTCAGCTTTTTCATATTTTTAATAAAATTTTGCGAATTGGACTTTTGAGTGCAAACAAAACAAAATGATTGACAATTCAAAGTAAAACAAATGTACTATTCAATGTAATCTACCTGAAAGGCCGATTGCATCAACATGCAAGTGTTGGACCTTCAATTATGGTTGTCATGATTTAAAATGCATTTATGTTCTTGCATAATTGCAGTTAGTAGTATCCAAACTTAATGTTAGTTAAACTTACTGTTAATACGTTTACATTTGTATATGCAAATCAACACCCTGACCGAGTTACTGCGGAAACATAACCACAGAGTCCACCCTGGCGTTAATCCACTTAAGGGAGTTCCGAGTAACCGCTTTGATTCCAGGAAGCTTTGGCATCTCGCCACGAGAGGCGCCAGTGAGGCGCATCTTCGTATCATTGTGCCTTTGCGCCACAGATTTCTGTGAAACAGTATTCAACTCTTAATCTACACTTTATCTAAACAATGTTATTTCTACCACATACATTTTATTGCGATCTATTCTCTACTGAGATGTTTTATTACTGTTGTTCTTGTTGTTTATTTTATTGCTTATAATAATATAAATGGTTTATTACTTTTTTTATCAATTTTTATCGCGCATTATCCTTGGGTATTATATATTCTGTTTCAATTTTATAATGGTCTTTAGTTTTAGTGTTGTTCAAATCTACTTCTTTATAAAATATTAATTAGTTTGTACGAGGTTAGGTATATATTTTGTAAACTGATTTTGTTTCTTCTTCCACATGTGTATTTATATAATATGGCACAGTACAGTCTAAAAAAATTGAGATGCAAATTTCAGGCTGCGTATTCTGCATCAAACGTCAACATTGCGTGTTTTCATGCTTATTTCAACTGCATGAGTAATAGTTTCACATGTAAATCAAGATATTAGTTATACTTTTGATTTGGATGGACTTTCAAAAACATTTTCACAACGCTCAACACAGAATTCTGTTTCTGGTTTTACTTACATAGAACATGGACCGTATGTAAAATAAATGAGGTGGACCACACGGTTATAATGTTTGTGTAATTAATTTTAATCATATATACATCGATGCATGCTACAAATGTTGGGCAGTATCCAAATTTTCTCTGTCTAAAACATGATTTTATCTAAAGCAGCAGATACTTCACTAATGACATACCAACCCCGATGAGCAACTAGCATGCAAATGATGGATGCGGGCATCGAAGTTATAACAATATTAATAGCGAAACTAAGACAGTCTAGTGCCGACGGCTCTCTCTCTCTCTCTCTTCATATTCCAAGTGATTAGCATACCTCGGCTCAAGCGATTTCACCGAAACAATTCCCAAGTGGCCACACTCTCCCTGGCTCCGGTTCGGGTCCACCCGGGAGTGGTGTTTTTTCGGCACGAGACTTCGTAGCGCAACTACGCGCTAACTAATTACGAGCCTCCAGGAGCGCCGGCGCCTTGGTCTCTAGGGCGAGCTGCGAAAGGCGTCTGCGGATTACGCTGAGTGGTTTTACGGACAATTAGAAATTATGTCGGCGATTATGGCCTACTTAGCGCAAGTTAGCGCGGATCGCAGGATGTTGTCGCCGATTACGGTGCTGCCCTCACAAGGGGCTCTGAATGCGTGACCCACTAAGCAACGCGGCTGCGGCGCTTAAGATCTTTCACAATCGCGCGCACGTGTGTGTGTGTGTGTGTGTATGTGTGTGTGTGTGTGTGTGTGTGTGTGAGGACGCCGCGATCAGAAGCGTTCTGCTGCAAAACCCTCGTAATCGCCCCATCGTCGAGCTATTGGCTGCTGCTTACCGCCGCCTCGTATGCTCATACTGCGTCGCTTTACTTGAACCCTCGGCGTCATCTCACCTGCACAATCGGCGCCTGCCACCGAATGCGATGGTTCGGCAGCATTGTCATGGCACTGTAGCGTTTCTGATCGATAGGCCCTAGGACTGGAGTTCCGTTGCTTCCGATGGTCCCGGACACCAGCTACTTAGCTGGGTCTAATTCAATAACTCTTGGAGAATTCTAGAGTCCGCCTGCATTGTTCGGTGGTTTTCTGTGTTTTCTCCGAACAGTACTCGAGCAGTTGCTTAACAAATGGGTCATGGACACCGCGCGATCATTTCTTTCTCATCCTTGTCCCGTTCTCTCCCCTTCCACGCAGATATCTATACACACAGTCTGGCATGCATCACACTACTACATATTTTAGAAAGATAGCCTCGAGCTTAGAGATTGATGCAGCTGCGGTGTTGCCTGGCTGGAGAAAAAGCCTAGAGAGGGAAATCACGCAAACCGTCGTTTAGGTCGGCATCGGATTTCACATTTCACCTCAAGAATCCCGCTACCTCCAGGGATATAACTAGCATTAAATTTTCGAGAGTGATGATTATTGGAGTTGTCGGGTCCAGAAACACTTAATTAACTAATTAATCATCGCCTCTCTCACAACTAGTCCATTTCACTGGTCACTTCAACCTCCGTTTCTCTCTCTACATCGTTCAAACCTAACTCCACCTCTAGCGTTATTTCAGCCTCATCATGGACTGATTTTATACCACCATCGTTGCTGCAACCTCATTCATCTCCATCGTCAAAGGTGCTACATTTCCCTCTCCATTGTGGAATCTGTCTACGTTCTATTTTCCCTCATCTGCACCTCCATGGACGACCGGCACTATATCGTCGTCGCCGCAGAAAGGCGCCTCTATTGGTGTGATCAAAGCCGGCTAATGGAGCTAGAGTTGTTCAGAAGAGCATCGTGTATAAAAAAAATAGTTCTAAAATGTTGACGCGCAAACTTGTAGGAATTCGAAGAACTTCAGTTTAATACTTGAAACTTCAAAATGACTACGTAAAATGGTGAGATTAATATTCATGCCACGTCCCGCTCCAGGCCGACCTGCCTCGACAACGTCCGATCAACGCCACACTGTCCCACCCCGCGTCCTCAAATCAGTACCACGCTCCTCGACTGATGCCAACCCGTTTCGTCCGTTTCGTCCCGTTCCGTCCGTTCCGTCCGTTCCGTCCGTTCCTTTCCTTTCCGTTCCGTCCCGTCTATTCCCGTCCGGTTCCGGCCGGTCCCGTCCGGTCCCCATCCGGTCTCATCCCGTCCCATCCGCTTCCCGTCCGGTCCCGTCTCGCCTCTTCACTCGCCACGCTTCTCCCCACTTATTTCGCTCCCTCCCGCCCCCGGCTGCCTCGCCCGGCGTCACTACCCAGGAAAAAACCCCGACAACCCCCCTGCGCCATCACGCCCCGCGCCGCCTCGCCCCGCTCCACCCCACCTCGCCATCGCTCCTCACGCTCCGAGCGTCTCTCTCTCTCTCGACACCGCACTCGCTCCGCGTCGCCTCGCTCCGCGCCGAACCGCGAGTGGCGAAGCGCGCGTTCCTTCATGGAGCGTGACGCACGGGCGCCGTTCGCCCTCCTCCTCCTCCTCCGCTGTATTTCTGTCCTCACCCGGATGAAGGCAGCCCTTTGTAAGTCCCTGCCGCGGAGCACCCACGTGGAGCGGCCGGGTGAAAGATCACAAATGGGATTTTCCAGCTCGGGTGATGGCTTTTGGAGATGCAGCGCCCGCAGCATTCTCCTCGTCTTCGCGGGTTTGTTGGTTCGTGTCGTGTGGTTTTCCCTTTCTCATCCGTGGTGGCGGTAGACGCTGTGGTACGTAGGTCTAAGTGGGTTAGGGACTCGATCTCTATGTGGATTAACCCTTTTTACTTTCTCGTATGCATACGTATACCCATACGGGAGTAATATACGTAGTGGAGAAAGTTATGTAATGCTGTGGAAAATGGATTTCGAGATTTCAACGGAAATACACGTTTTGGGGTACCCTGATACCGAAAAAGTGGTTCTTTCTAAATGCCCGTCCGTCCGTGAACACTACTAGCACCTAAACCACACGTACGGTATTTTCCAAATTGAAGAAATCCCTGTCCATGTGACATATAGTTAATGATTTGTTGAAGCCAATCCCGTGATTTTAAATTTCAAACGTTCTGCTTCTGAATGAAAAAAGTACGCTAACAAACACACTGTATTGTTTTCTTTCGAAAAAAAGTGACCTTGGTGAAAGTCTGAAAAGTATTTGTTAGTGTTGGTGACTCAGTTTTTCTCGTAACTGGTCACTAAGTAATTGAAATAAGAAGGCGCATGGGATACCGAAACTTTCAATTTTGGACTTACAATATTCTTGACAGCTTTTTTTTAGCTTAAAAGTGTTCTTTCTAGCATACAATAAAAACAAATTTCGCCAAATTAAATAATCCTTCAGAAAATGTTATAGTATATAGTTTTTTAGATCTGGTTTCAACACGATAGTTTAGGTTCTTTCCTGTAATATTTGCAGTTAATATAGATTTTTAAATCAAAAATCCCGTTCTAAAGGTCTGTTTGTGCTGTTTTCAAGAACCGAAGATTGATGCCGGTGGTGAGGAATTACACGGAGTTTTATAACAAAATAATTTGTAAACCCCGTATGGAACGCTCTGTTATCCTAAATCATGGAAACTGTGATAATATAATAAGGCTTGATATCGAAATTTCAGATTTGATAATAGTTTGAGGAACTTTATGAACAGAAATTATTTAAAAACCTTTCGCTTTAAAAATTGTTTATTTTTTCAATTCCTTATATTGGTTGAAGTTGATTTTAGCAACTGCTTGTTATTTTGTGACGATCGTAAACGATTTTTACTCTTAATTTTGGTTCATAAAATTGTGTTTTCGTAAAAGATTAGTAACAAACAGTTGTTCTGAGCCGCATGTAATATTCTTTTCGATTTATTAAATCTGGAGAGTGCCCTTGAAATATAAACCATAACATTAATATTCAATTAAACACCAGTTTCGTAAAAACACACTCTTCAGAATACGGATCAGTACATTTTTAATTGTGCGAAACATCAGGTGTAGTACCAAAGCGCTTGGAGCGCTCAAGTGTTCGGGTCACGGCATACGATGTTTATTTTATTAATTTTTCTGCAAACGCATGTTTGTAGAGCTGGTTTTATTACGCGACATAGCTCGAAAATTACATTAATTTTCTTGTTTATTTAGTGATCCGGTAGCACGCGGTTTTAAAACTGTTTTAATAGCATGCTCCTCTGCTTTCTATCAGTGTATGCTTTACGAGGCTTTATTTCCCGCATCGAACAGAATGTAATTTTGTGATTGGGTTAGAGTATAATTTGTTATAATACAAACAGTAAAAGAACGTTGTTTATGTATTGTATTTTGTAATGTGTAATGTTTTGTCGTCATGTGAAAGTATGAATATTTATCCAATTCTTTTAAAATATTTAAATGGCTAAATAAAAATTGAATTGTCATAAATAAGTTTAAACGTTATTTAATAGCCGCTGACTTACGATTTTGAGAGGCAATGGAGGGTAAAGGTATATAATTCAAAGTAAACAGAAATATCACGGTTGGAATCTATTTCTATTTTTTTAATTATGAGAAACATTTCAGTTGTTGTTTATCAAAAAAGATATTTTTGTTGAATTGCGGTACATTTTTACAGTAGATTCTTGTAATCTATCCGTCACTAATTTAGAATATTTTTCGTAGTATGAAAGAATAAATCTATATATTTTGAAGCTATTTTTTTCGTCATCTTTACTTTCAAGTTTAGGCTCATTGGACAATTCGGCGTCTTTTTACTGATTATCCTGTGTGAGTACTTTACTTTAGAAACAAGGTTATTTTTTTATAGCTAGATATTTGATTTTTCTTTCTTCTTGGTTGTGGAATAAATTAAAATATATTTGAATCGTCGTAAACATCACCTCCAGTTTATATTTTTCATTTCGTTGAACTGTCATCAGAAATATATGATCTCATTAAATGCGTTGAGTGTTATTTCCTTACAATAGGTAATGGTTTTTAATACAATAAAATAATATTTTTCTCGCTGCGTGAAGGTTTATTCCTAAATTATGATTTTGCTGTCGCGTATACGGTTATGAAATCGCAATGCAAGGAAAAAAAACAACAAAATTTCTCGTTATTAAAAAGTGAGACAAATTGAAAAGAAACGGATACAATTTTAATGTTATTTGAAATATAAAGAACTTTTATGAACCTGCGTCACAATTTTTCTGCAAAGAACAGGCTCCTCAACTCTTTTTTACGATTGCCAACCCAATAAGTTGTGTTCGAATGGGCCGTCAAGTCGAATGAAGTCGTCGCCTGCCGTGCTGAGCGCGACGGGTGGCACCCCTGCGGGCAAACTGCCGCTGCGCGACGCGCCCAGTATTAACACTTGTCTTTTACGGCGGCGGCGGCGGCGGTGGAGGTGGCGGAGGCGGTTTTAGTGAGGTTGCCGACGGTGGTGGCGGTAGTGACACAGTTGGTAAGGTTGGAAGGGTGATGGTGTGATGGAGGAGGTGGTGATGGTATATATCGACGTTGCCGCGACCGGTAGGCAGTGGTGATGCTGTTACTTGGGTAGTGGTGATGGTGGTGGGTATGGATTCGTAAACGTGGGTATTAGGGAGGAAACAGACGAGGAGGACGGATTAGGAGCAGAGGATGTGGTGGTGGATTTTAGGCGGTAGCAGGGTTGTTGGCGGCGGCGGCGGCGGCGTGGAGGTGGCAGAGGCGGGTTTAGTGAGGTTGCTGAATTTGTTGACGGTGGTGACAAAGTTGGTTAGGTTGGAAGGGTGATATTGTGATGGCGATGGCTATATGGACGTCGCCAAGATTGGAAGGTCGTGGTGGTGCTGTGATGGTGGTCGTGTTAGTGGTGACAGTGGAGGGCATGAGGTCGTTGACCAGGGTGTTAGCGGAGGAAACTGACGGGAGCAATGGATGTGGTGATAGAAGGGTTGTTGACAAGTTTGTTAGGCGGTGGCAGGGTTGTAGGCAGCGGCTGCGATGGTGAAGGTGGTGGAGGCGGTTTTAGTTAGGTTGCCGACGGTGGTGGCGGTAGTGACAAAGTTGGTGAGGTTGGAAGGGTGATGGTGTGATGGCGGAGGTGGCGAAGACTTGTATCAAAACAGCGGTGAACGTCGTTGTGGTGGTGGTGTGACCTGGTTCGTGGTGACAGTGTTGGGTATGAGGTTGTTCACGTGGGTACTATCGGAGGAAACTAACGGGAGCAATGGAGGTGGTGATGGAGGCGTTGTTGACCAGCTTGTTAGGTTAGGACATCGCCACCACCGCAATGTCGTGGTGGTGCTGTTACATGGTTAGTGGTGACTGTTGAATATGGAAGCGTTGACGTGGGTGTTAACGGAGGAAACTGATCTGGACGATGGGATAGTAGCAGAGGAGGTAATGGTAGCAGGGTTGTCAGTTGGTCTGTAGTAGTTGGGAGGTAGCGATGGCTGTAGTACCGTCGGCGGGTGAGAGAGCGATGGAGTAAGAGAAGGGAATTGTGGTGGTGATAGCGCCCGCGGGGACGGCTGTGTTGTGCGGGTGTGGAAGGCGGATTGGGTGGTAGCACCGGTGCTGGGAACGGTGATGACAAGGGTTGCAAACTGCGTTGACCGTGGGAGTATCTGGCGAGGGCGGCAGAGCAAGACGGCGGGAATGGCGATTGAGGGAGCGACGAGTAGCGACTTGTTGAGTGGTTTCTCGTTCAATAACGGGCAAATACCGGAGCGGTACCCTGACAAACTGGCCAAGAACCGCGCGGGATTTTTTCCTTCCTTTCCTTAGTTCTCTCCTATCCTCTAAAACACACACACACACACACACACACAAACTACACTAGTCACATGCCGAGATACCTACAGAAGGAATCTTCCGACAGTCGACGTACAGTTCGGCGCCGGATTTCACCATATATTTCAGGAAGAACATTGCCACTTCCTGGGATAAAATATTCACTACACCAGTGTATCTAATGTCCACAGCAGTCCAAATCAATAAGCCATAGAGAAATTTGTGTCAATAGTGAACGCTTGCGATGAGCCAGTGGTGTATTTAACGGCAGAGGCGGTGGTGACGGCTGGAGCGGAGGCGCTCTAAAGGCTGCGACTGCGGGAAAGGGGTTAGGTGTGAGTCCTGGGGGAGAGGAGGGAGGAGCAATGGTGAGCAGTGTGGGCGGGGGCAAGAGCGGGTAGACTGCACGCGGCGCCGTGGGCGGCGGTGGCGGCTGCTTATTGTATCCTCCGAGGGGGCGTTACTGCGCCTCGAACTCATAACCCCACGCGACCTGCCCAATATCTGCGCCCTCCGCGCCCACCTAACGCCTTTGCCCGCCGCAGTGGGTCGTGTTGGCGCTCTGCGTGGTAAGAAAAGGGCAAAAGGTGGATCTTTTCACCTGCTACTCTCTTCGTAAAATCATTAAGCCAAACGAAACGACAGGAATGACTGCTGTGGAGCCCCGTGAAAGTAAGTTGAGGTTTGGAATTTTGCGTAATAAATTATAATTTACTCTTTGCTATTACTTATAACCTCGTCCGTCGATTCATAATTGCTGGAAAAATTCTGACAATTAGGTCAATATTAATAGTTATCATCTGAGCAGAAATACGACCTTCGTAAATGCGCCGTAGTTCTGACGGAATGTACGCGTAAATGATACAGCATAAAAGATCATGTTCTTGTCTCTTCTGTGTAGTTATAGTAAATTACTGGGTGGTATATTGTGTATAGTGTTGTGGTTGATATATTGCTGGTGTTATATTGTGTAGTAAATATGTGGTTGTTTACCTTTGCCTGGATTGACACAATCGCAAAACAGTTTATTTTACTTATGTGAAATTTAAACCTTCATTATTTAGTATTGCACTAAATCCTTACTTTTCCAAGCGTATGGGCGCATGGACCGTAAAATAACAGTATATACGTAGGATACAAAGAATGTCTCGGCTCGATCTGCGTCATCAAAGTAGAGGTGGAGAGGCTGTGTAAAAGTTTATTTTGCTGTAAATCTGGAAATATCAAAGTAATCCTTTTCTTTTCCAATGAAAAAATATGTTATTATTTCTACGCAGACTTGGTATTATTATGATTTGTGCATACGGTGTGTTATTTGCGAAATGTGTTTGCTCAAATGGCTGTATGTGGTAAGGGCAGGCGACATGTAGTTTGTTTATTGTTGCAATGCACGTTTTTTCTTTATTCCCTCGGTTCCATGCAGAATTCTCGAAGACAGTTTGTGAATGAAAGAACGAAACTTAAAACGAACTCTCATGCCAAGTGTGCTTCGTGATGTTATGAACAGCATACCATCAATAGCGCTAAAGAATAATTAATCGACAATAACTATTGTAAAATATTATGTTATGTATGGTAATTTTAATATTATTATGATTGGTAATTTTTATAATACAAATACTGGTCAAGTAGAGAAGCAAAGCTACGTTTTGTAACGTAAGTCTACCTTTACTATTTTTAATTGTTACAAATAGAATAGCTCTTTAATTATTGAGTCTACTCGCATGTGACTACTTGTTGCTACTGGCATTGCGTTAACGATGCACATTTTAAGGAGCTACACAAGATATCGTCTAAAGAAGATAATATTTTAATATAATCTGATTTTTCTCACTAGCTAGAGAACCAAGCTAAAATAATTTCTGTGTGTTTTTCTAAGAACGTTTGTGAAAGCTAAGATGTTTCACTTCTATTAAATCTGCTGTAAATTTTCAAGCGAAAGATATCAAAACAAGTTCTGCACTGCTTTCCATTACTTAGCTTACATTTTAAGCTAGGATATGTAACATTTATAACGGTTCAATTACTCTTAGAAGAGAAGAGAAACTTAATCTTTAGATCTGTTGAAGATCGCGTGCATCTGTTAATGAAAAGAGCCGTATAAAGATGCAGTCTATTCCTATACTCTCCATTTAGCCTATTTTAGTTGGTTTATATTTCTTATTGATATGGAACTTTGCAAATACAATGTTTAAAGATCCGATGCCAGAAATCTCAATTACTGACGTTATTTTTTTCGGAAATGTTTTATGATAATGATGAAGATAAGCATACTAATGAACATGGAGATCAAAATGGTGGATAGAGAGGCTTAGGAGAGAAGACGAAAGAACCCCGATAAAATCTCCCTCATCAACTATAAATTCCACCTAGGTCGGTCAGGCATCGAATCCTCTACACAGTGGTGAAAAGATATTTGCCGGATCTCTACTTCGAGAGTCGAAGCTTTTAATTAGTTCTCTGTTATTTTAATTTTTATTTCTCTGTTTGTAATTCATAATCTACATTCAATTTACAAGTTGATCGATTTATTCCTACTTATTCTTTCCAAAAGAACATCGTTTATGACGGTATAAAGGAAAATTTCTCCAATTCACACTCTGCAGCTCATATGTAGTCACAAGTACTTCCAATATTCCCGAAAATTTTAAAAAATCGAAAAAATAAATATCATTGTGTATATAATTATTTAAAAACGGGTAAGTGAAAATTCCTTTTAAATACCCCCTCTTTTCACATATGCGATGGTTTTTCAGTTATTATCAGTTACTCGTGAGGTGTCTAAGCGGATTAGGTCGGTTGCAATTTTTGTTTATCATACTGACAAAAGGGTAGGATACGATATGCGCACTCTCTTATGATATTATTTGATTTCGGAACCTCTGATAACACCTAATTAAAATTGTTCCATAATTTTTACTTAGGGAGACGAGTACACTGCATTTCACATGGGAGTCTCTACATGAAATTCACGTGGAATACCATGAAAGCTAACCCTTGAAATATTCAATATTTGCAACGTTGTTTCACATTCCTTGCAGTCTGTCTGTAACTTTTTGGCCACTGGTGTGCTATCTCGAAACATTTGCGTGTTCATGATGCTGATCATAAAGATTCATTCATAATGAAAAAGTTATCGTAGTACTCGAAGATAAAGAAGTGTTTTTTAATGTAATTAACGTCGTACGTGAAGACTGTCATGATGGAGCTGAATGAATGATATAAAAATGGAGAAGAAAGATAATTTTATGTTTTATCGGCAATGAAGATGAAGAGCGATTTGGGCGCTCATGAAGGGCATGGCTTTTCACGAAAATACTCCCCTCTTGTTACACATTTCTACGCTGAATGGCAATGTTTTGATCTCATTTCGTAATAACATGAACGGGTTTGGGAGCATTCTCGTTTTCGTCTTATTTTAAGTGAATGTTTGTGTTTACAAGCATCTTTATGCGTCGTTGCATCCCCATCGGAGCAAGCTTTTGCGTTCACAACATTTGCTGACAAAGAAAACAACCGTTTTATATAAAAGAGTCCTCCCGCCCATATGAACCCATGGCATACACCTTCAGGGCTCAGCCAGCGTTACCAACATGGAAATACCTCAGCGATTCCAGTGCGAATATCTTCGATTAATTTCAATCGCCCCCTGGTGTGTCTTCAATGAAGTGCGCCACAATGATCTTCAACTCAAGACCGCAAAAGAAGAAATAACTGCTGCGAGTCAGAAACACCACAAAAGACTGGGAGATGTCAAAAATTATTTCCCTTTTAATCTGTTATACAAATTAAGAAACAATAAGACTACAACGATGTAAACACCTAGATATAATGTATCGATTTGAGCAAAATAAGTAGTAAGTGCAATTGTTGAGTAACATGTCCACTAAAGGAAATTTTATTAAAGAAGTTACTTAATATTTCTGTAGAAATAAATTGAAAATAATTTGTTAGTTTCGTTTTGAACGGAACTTTATTCCTGTGAGTAAGCGATTATAACACACCGATTTGTGCGAAATAAGTAAGAATGCTACTCTTGAGTAGCATTTCCACTCACGGAAATTTTCTTACAGAAATTGCCTTATATTTAGGTTTTTCGAACTTGGCGGATGACATTTCATCAGCAGTTAAGATGTCATCCAATGGAGAGGTAAAACGTCTTCACGGTGAGTAAGTTCCCGGTTGGACGAAACCGTAACAGCTGGTGAACTGTCAACCGCCTGGTTAGAGAAATCCACGTATACAGTTATGTACAAATTAATTTAACATAAATAAATATAACATAATTAAACATATATAATAACAGAAATAAATATTACATAATTAAACATATATAATAACATAAATAAATATAACATAATTAAACATATATAATAACAGAAATAAATTGAAGATATAAAAAGAAGCCGGCCTGGATGGCCGAGGTGGCTAAGAGCGAGTACCGACTCAGCGCTTCGGTCCGAAGGGTCGCGAGTTTGAGTCCCGCCTTGGTTGTTTGTCCCTTGACTTTGTGTACGTGTTGTCGAGGAGGGTCTCGCGTTCTGCTGACCCCAGATCAGAGGAGCCCGCAAGTGTGTTGGTCTAGTGCATGGTCGAATATGCGGGACGTAAAGGTTCTTGTCTTTGCAAATGGAACTTTGGCCCTTCATCTCAGCCGCCAAGGCCCACTGCGCGGCGCCTGGCGGAGCTCACGGCCCCCTATTGCGCGCCGCGGGTGCCGGCCGATTTGTTTCAGCACGGCGGTGGCACATCGCGGCGGCGCTGGCTAGGCGGGAGGGTCGTCTGCCTATAAACCGAGCGTGGCGAAGGTATGCGGATCACGGGGCGCCGTCGCTTACGCTGAGACTAGGGGCGACGGAAACGTTCGGAGGAAGAAGCCATTTTGCGGGAAATGAGGACGTATTGTTGGAACGCTCGCTGCAATATGTAACGCTCTCCCGAAGGGAAACGCGGTGCGGTTGATGTATAAAAATGTCCCAGATTCTGAGTGCTGCCGGTCAGGTGAATTGTGGTACTTACCCTAAATGTATTAACGATGAAATTCCTCTGAAAACGAGAATAATTAGTTTCCAAGAGATTATTCAACAATTATATTGTCAAATAGTAGCAGCAAGGCTATCTTTAATGTTATGAACTGTAATATTACGCACAGGAAAGGTAGTTACAATCTCCCTCCAAAAGAAACACCTCCCAATCGCATATATGGTACTAAATCACACGAGCGCACAAACCCACCGCCCAATCGCGGCGTGATACTAAAGCACACGAGCGCACGATGGATAAATCAGGCTCTACAAATTGATTGAATGATTTTTTCATGTTTCCGGGCGCGTCAACTGCTCTGGTCATTAGTCCCGTTAGTGTTGTGCATGTTTTTTCTCGGGAGATGGCGGTGATCTTCCCGCTGGATGGCGAGATCCGGCGCCGACCTACCGTCAGCTAGTGGGGTTTCCCCTAACCAGGACTCTCCCACCAGCGGGGCACCGCCGCAGTCGGGACAAGCTCTAAACTCCCGACCGGTCTCCCGGGATATGTGGTAGTGTAGTGCATGTTAGTGTAAGTGTGTGTGTAAGGGGATAGGATAGGACAAGGAAGGGAACGACAGATCGCGCGCGTTCCGTGGCCCGTTTGGTAGTGTACTGCTCCGGCATTCGCCTGGTGTTGATGGGAGAAACCACAGATAACTACCGATTAGAGCAGCCGGCCGCTAGAATTCTCCTCCAGACAGCGACTGAATTCGACCTATCTGAAAAGCTAGTGTCGAAGATCCTGCCGCCGTGGGGAGTGGGAACCTAGGACCTCCCGGTCAGAGGCGCTGCAGCGACATCAGTTGATGCACAGAGCTACCGCTGCCGGTCGCTCTAAAGACAAAAAGCGCAAGCGCAAGTGCACTCGCTGGATGGCGTGCGCATTGCGCCGGAGGGGCGGTTGCCGGATCCATCATCGCCCCGGCGGCGAGGCGAGCGCAGGTCAGCACGGGCGCTCAGCAGCCTGCCTCGGCGGCGCTCCCGCGGGCGGATTGGGGGCTTAGGAGTGCGAGGGCTATCGCTCCGGTGTGCGGTGCACCATCGTTCTATTGAATGTCGGCCGTGTGACGGATAGGCCTGGAGAAAACGAACGCCATTATCTGATATCACGTGGTTGTTGTGGATCAGTCATCTCTAATACGTTTTGGTGAAGTGTTTCTTGGTCAAAATGTTTTTGCAGTCAACCCCTGTGAATGTCTCGCTTTTCTCACATATCAGTTGTTGATTATTATTTATCATCCGTCCCACTCTCTCTATCCTCTTCTCATCCGCATTGCTTCGCGTGTCTCATACTCAGCCTTCTCTCTTTCGCTCTCTTTCTTTCCCTTTCTTTCTCTCTCTTTCTTTCTTTCTTTCTCTCTCTCTCTCTCTCTCTCTCTCTCTCTCTCTCTCTCTTTCCCTTGCTTGCTGTCTCTATACTTCTCCTTCCCCTTCAATCTCGTGCTCCCCCTCTCTCTTCCTATATGACACTCCTCCCTCACTCTCCATCGCCTCACTACTTCCTTCTACCCTCCACCATTCGTATTCTTGCACATCGGAGAGAACAAAGCAGGTGGAGTGGAGAACGCGAAGAGGTTCCTTTTCATATCGACGGGTCAATTGTAACAGCACGTACCTCAAAATTATGCAGTTTTGAGATTTCACTCGAAGGATGAGAACTTCTACTAAATTTTAGCAAAACTAATCATAGAAATAAACTGTAAATTTATTAAATATCGGAATTTGGTTACGTTTTTATTGGCTCGGAACGGAAAATTTAAAAGACTTTTTTTGTCTCTCCTGAAAAGTCGCAATTTTGAGTTACGTATATTAAAAATTTAGATCCTTACCTTCATTCTCCCTCCTCCACCGCCCCTGTTCTCAACCGCCACTGTCTTCCAGACTCTTTTCTAACCCACCCTCTCTCCAGATCGCCGCCCTATTTCTTCCCCATTCTACGTCTCCTTTCCCAATTCCGCTCTTGCCCGCCTTGGTTTTCCGCCCCGCGCTGGCCATCCGGCAGTTCGGTCGCGCATCAAAGGCGCATCAGGGCGGGCGAGGGGGCGGCGGCCGGTGTCTGCCATTATTCGTCGCTCCATCAAACCGCAGCCCCAACACGGCGCGAGGCGGCGCGGCGTGCCTCAGGTGGCTCAGGGAATGCGGGCCGGCCGCCGCGCCGCGCCGGCGTTTCAATAGCTCTCCCTCGCCCCGGTCCGCCCGCCCGCCCGCCCGCCCCGGGTTCTCGTTCCCCGGGCGTTCGTCGGACCATGGTCTTCTTCCTGGGTGCTGCTCCCTGGCCGGCGCCGCTTGGGTGCTTTCCCCTGCTTCGGTTGCTGGCTTCTCTCCGGTCTGCTGTGCTTCATACGGCTGGTATTTATTCGGTCTCGAGATCCTCCGGGATGATTCGAGGATTTATTTATTTATTTATTCATTTATTTTACGTCAAAAAAAACAGTTGAAACTGCGTATGACGTGCTATGGGAAAAAGTGAATTCTGTGCACATTTTCAAAATTCTGTGATCCCTACACTAAGTCATATACTACACGAATTTTGAAAAAGGAGCTCCCATATCCCTCTATTTTCAAGGATAAAAAGGCAATAAATTGGGGCTCTTATCCATGTTGTCGTTCGGAATAATACTTCCTGCCGCAACAACATGGAAACGATAATTTGAATAGTTGTATATCCACTGAATTCTAGAGGACGTGCACAGAAAACGAAGTTACATTTATGTCCAGAAGCAAAACAAGGGGTCATCTCAGCATTTGCTCAATGGATCAGGGAAACTGGACGAAAAACCTGATCGAGATGCCTTTCTGGTGGCTTCCAGTCGGCCATTGGCTTCTCCTCCCTGCTTCTTCCGCTCTTTATCGTGCACCGTCTGCTCTGCTCCTGTGTACTGTGACCACCCATTTTACATAACATGAGAATGAGAACTAATTACATTTCTTAGCTGCGACGAGAGCGTCAAAGTAGATTGAAATGCGCACTCCCTGATCATCAGCTTCTTCTTCGTCTGTCCCTTTTTGCTCTTTTTCTTGAACCGTCAGCTCTGATCCTGAAAATATATACTCTCCACCTTCTCTCAGTCGCGCTTTCCTAGATCCTCTCTTCGTGTGGCAGTTTGAGGCAGCTACTGATCATTCTTTCGTTATCTTGCTCAGTCCACTTTCTTCCATCGAGCTCCTCCCCGCTGTAAAATTGGATCTTGTTCAGGAACTTATCTGAAGTCTTGCAGAGATTTTTCCTGCGTATGGTTCCCCTTGTCGGTTATGCGATGTATATCGTAACCAGCTCGTCCTGCTCCATTCAGTTTCGTCACCTGCTCGCAACCACTTGCACCTCTCCCCTGCTTGGTCACTGGCTTTCTTAACACTCCGGTCCGCACTGCTCCACACAGCTGTCATTTATTCTGTCTCGATCTCCTCCGGATTGTTCCAAGGATGTCTTTGCCGTGGATTCCAGTCGGTCATCGGCTTCTCCTCCCTGCTTCTTCTACTCTTTATCGTGCACAGTCTGCTCTGTTCCTGTACACATATATCCCTCTGCTTTCTCGCAAACTCGCGATTCTAGATCTCTTCTCGGTCTGGCTATTTGCATTAGCTACTCATCCTTCTTTCGCTATCTTTGTCGGTACTATTTGTTGCATCCAGCTCCAATTCTCTTAAGTTGACCTCTCGTTTATAGATTCCCTAAATCTGATTTTTCAACACTATTTTGGCAGGGTCTTGCATCAGGCACTTGCGTGTCTGAAATCCAGCTTTCTAGCGAGTCCGAAATCTAGAAATCTAGCAATCTAGCGTGTGTTTTGCTTATCTGTTACGCGCTGCATTTCTTACAGCCGGCCCTGCTCTATCCAGTTTGGGGTTTCCCCTTCTCGCAGGCGCTTGCGACACTTCCCATGTTTCGGCCGCTGACCTCCTTATTCACCCCGGTTCGCTCCGCTTTTGCAGTCATTTACTCTCTTTCGATTTCATCCTGGATAATCCAAGGAACCCCTCATCGTGGCTTCCAGTCGGCCTTGACGTCGGCGTCACCTCTGCTTCTTCCTTCTCCAGACCACTCTTCTTACTTCTAGGGATGCCTCTCCACTCTATCCAATTCATGCTTCTATGTTCTCTTCTCGTTGCCCGTTTGCGTTTGCTTCCCGTTCGACTTTCGTTCTCTCTCTTGTCCAGTATGCCTGGGTCAATAGAGCACATTAAAGTGATGATAAATTATATTAGGTTCAACTGAATGTAAATAAACTGCTTATTAAGGAAAAAATTGGTCTCCAGATTCCATCCCTTATTTTTTCCAATGTCTATTACATGACGCACACCTTACATCTCAGATCATTCTGTTTCCCAATTCGTGCAGCCAACCATTGTAAACTCAGCCAGCTAGTGATTCATCCAGCCAGTAATGTATTCATTTGATAACTTCGCCATTTACTTTGGGTGTTAGCTATTTGTTCAGTTGGCCAACTAGCTCTTTATGTGTCAACTTGGTCATTTACCCAGCCTGCTGGAATGAGAGTCATTGTGCCTTTCACTTAGCAAATCTGCTGGTCAGCTAGCTATTCTTTCACATGACGCCCATATCACATCTCAGATTACTGTTTTTAAAATCGAGCAGCCAACCGTTTTGCACCAGGCCAGCTAGTCATTCGTCCAGCCAGTACGATATTCATTCGGCAAATTGGCAGTTTACTTTGGAAGTTAGCTATTTGTACAGTCACCCATCCAGCCATTTATCAAGGCTGTTTGCTATTCATTATGACGGCATGATAAGCTGATCCGCCGGTCACCTAGTCAATCTGCAGGCCAGCCATTCTTTCACATGACATTCACATCCCATCTCAGATCACGGTTTCTCAAATAGTGCAGCTAACCGTTTTGCACTCAGCCAGCTAGTCGTTCATGCAACCAGTACGTTATTGATCCGCTAACTTAGCAATTGACTTCGCAGGTTAGCTATTCCTTCACTCCTTCAGCTGGCCAGTTATCCAGCCTGTTCGCCATACATTATGACAGCGTACCGTCATAAAGCATGTCATGCATAATGCATATCATGGCATCCATTCTGCCAGTCACCTAGCCAAGCCGCAGGCCGGCTTTCCATTTTGCCCTCTAGGTGGCCAATTCACCGACCACGATACTGACAATATATCAATCTTTCAAGCACTGAACCAGACAGCCCGACAGCCATTCCTCCATGCCAAAGGGCTACCCATATCATGACAGACATTCTGCCAGTCACCTAGCCAATCCGCAGGTCAGCTGTCCATTCTGCCTCTAGGTGGCCAATTCGCCGGCCACGCTGCTAACAATTTATCCAGCTTTCAAGCACTAACCAGACAGCCCGACAGCCATTCCTCCATGCCAAAGGGCTACCCATATCATGACAGCCATTCTACCAGTCACCTAGCCAATCCGCAGGTCAGCTGTCCATTCTGCCTCTAGGTGGCAATTGCCTTTCCAGGGCGCGCGCCCTCGCGTGCTCTCGCGTGCGCCGCCCGCCGTGCGTGTGGGGAGGGGGCGGGGCCGTGCGTTGCGCGCGGTCGCTTTGTGGCTGCTGGCTTTTGAGGATTCGCCGTAATCTCTTTCCGCGTTACCGCTACGAGATCCGCGCCGCGCCTATGGTTTTTGCGTTTTCCCCTCGTGCCTTTGGAGCCCTCTGCAAAGAATGGTTTTAAAGGCATTGCGTCTCCCACCTTCCCCTTTGCGTAGTGGCTGGAATTAAAACGACCGGTTTTGGAGATGTTATGGTATTATAATAATAATAATGTATTTGGTATTTGAAGGTCAGGTTAATCCGACTTTTGCAGGTTAGTGTTCCCAGGCCTGGAATCTGTTTTAATTTATTATCCTCGCCTATGGATTTGAGGGAGGTATGTGGGGAATATGACGTACCCCCTTCACCGTGTCTAGCAGACTGGCTGGCCTGAGATTTTCTTTCGGTATACAGATATAGAAAATGACACGATGTAATGGAAAGCTACAGCTCTAGTTTTGCCCCGACAGCGAATAGAACCCTGGGTCGCCAAGGGAGTTCGCTGTCCCTGAGCACCGGAGGGGTTATGTAATCATCATAGTAATAATAATATTGATAATGATAATGGTGATGATGATGTTGGTAATTGTAACAATGATGATGATAATCTTGATAATAATAACAACCTGCCGAAGTAGCTCAGAGCCAACATTGCCACAGTCTGCGCTTCGACTCTAAGCGAGAGCTCCAAGAGTTCCAGTCACGACACTGGCGAAATTTCAAGACAATGTGGTTAGCTAGATCGAATTCAACCTCTGGAGGGAAATTTAACTATCTACTCTGATCTGTTAGTTTTCCATGGTTTCTCCAATCGATGCCGGCGAGTGTCGGAACAGTATTCTAAAGAACGAACCACGGACACAGCACTATTTCCTACCCGCTTCTTGTCCTAACCCATCCACTCACTGTCAGTGTTACCACTAACAGCATAAGTACAGAAGCAATTTAATATAACATAATTAATTACATTCCGTCCATAATAGTATCAGAAAATCAATACAAAATAAACATGCTATAATTACTAATTATATAAATTGCACTTACTCGGTAAACACAAAATATTTTCTCCTGTCATCAGCTTGATACTCACCACGCAAGTCATTATTTCACAATCCCCAATCTGCAATTGAAGGAAAACATTTAGAACAAGCTATAGTGTTATTAACATCTTTCTCTGAGAATCTTAATTGTTCCTCCCGTCTTGCTATTTTCACTTGCATGTGGGTCCCATTACGAACCCTGTTTGTTCTACTCGCAAGGTCACCAACACTTATGTCGGAAAGGCGGTAATTACTGCAGAAATATCTGATTCATGTCACTGGTTTGGAGTTGTGTGCATTCCGTCTTCCTTCGGAGATGCTGTGCAGCGCAGAGCAGCGCCGTCCGCGCTCGCCGCGAGGGCCTCTGACCGCTTGGGCTGCGGGGGCGTAGATCATCATCAGGCGCGAAGGCAGCTTCCGGGCGGCGCGAGCACAGGCGCGAGCACAGGCAGGGGCCTCTGGCGAGGGGCCAGCGCGGCCTGTGATTCACTCAACGGCAGCCTGGCCCCGCGCGCTGCTCCCCGCTCGCCCACTTCACACTCTCCGCTAGCCCGCCCACCCACTCTTTCGCCCACCCGACAGCTACCCACTATTTCGCCCGCGCACTATCCCGAATGCCGTCAGACTGCCCGCCCTCCCGTCCGCCCTCCCGTCCGTCCGCCCGTCCGTCCGCCCGTCCGTCCGCCCGTCCGTCCGCCCGTCCGTCCGCCCGTCCGTCCGCCCGTCCGTCCGCCCGTCCGTCCGCCCGTCCGTCCGCCCGTCCGTCCGCCCGTCCCGCCCGTCCGTCCGCCCGTCCGCCGTCCGCCCGTCCGCCCGTCCGTCCGCCCGTCCGTCCGCCCCGTCCGTCCGCCGCCCTACCTCGTGGTAGCTTGTGTGTTCTCCCGCTCGCCCCAGTTTTCCCTACTTTTTAACTTATCGCTTCTCCTCGCTTAAGTATCTTCTTGCTTTGCGGTATTTTCATGATATTACCATACTGCCACTCCTCTTGTTGCCTTTCTTCGCTTTCCGTTTCGATGCCGTTGCATTTAGTCCCGTATTGTTCCACTTATTCCTTCAGTCATTCATAAACCTAGCGACTGAAATGTTTAACTTATCGCTTCTCCTCGCTTAAGTATCTTCTTGCTTTGCGTTCCCTCCCCCTGCTCTCTTTCTCTCTCTCTCTCTCTCTCTCTCTCTCCCTCTTCGTTTCACACTCATTCGCTTTTTCTTGCGATTTTGGCTCTTCCATCCACCTCTCATTATTATCTCATGGAATTTCGTGCTAGTATACATTTCTTAAATTTTGTGGAACCTTTTATTTTGCGCTTGTGTCGAGCCTTTCACAATAGTATGAGTTTCATAAAGTAACAGTAGGAATAATTTTTCAATTCATGAAAGCGTTTAAGCATGGTAAATGACAATAAATGTTCGTGTAGCGAGTGTTAACTTACGTTATCGTCTGCATTGTTTCAGGTAAGCAGATTTCTTTTTACACCAGCGTGTGAAGGATAGAATATGACGTAAGTAATATTCTTTAAGTTAATAGTATTAATAAACTGAAAATATTTCACATTCTTTTATACTTAGAGAAGTGTAATAGATTCCTCAATGTTTCTCCCTTGGGAACGTATCCGATTTAAGAAACATCTACATGAGTTTTAAACAAATACTATAAAGTAATAAGTTGGCAAATCTATGAAGGTTTACTTTCTAATAGAAAGGGAAAATATAAAACATGAAAATTAGAATTGTTTCTCTTGTAAAAGAACTTGAGGTATTAAAATCCATTTAATTCAGAGAACAGTAAATAATAATAAACTTTAATGAAATTAAAGGCAATTAATTGATATTACGGATAAAAAGAGATTGTTCGTTAAACACTTACCCCATAAAATACCGTTCTTCAGTTGTACAGTATTTTATCATATTATTAAAATTTAAAGATACCAAGTGAGTGTGAACCTAAAAAAACAAATATCAATAAAATCGCCTGTTCATTTCGCGATTGTATCTTTTTGGCAACAGTGTCGAAAGAATAACATATTCATCTTTTACAACCCGACGGAAAAATAGAAGTTTAGCGCAGAAAATACAAATCGTCTGCAGAGAGAGAAAAAAAATCCGAAAAAGCGTCACAGGTGTTCCTTTTGCTTGCCAAGTTCCCGGAAGATATTTCATGGATGAAAGAGTTTTCACCAAAATCGAAAGTTCGAGAGCCCTGCATTAAGGAAGAAGCTGCAATTTAGCGAGAAAATGTGAAGAGATGGGGAGTAAGAGCAGCGTGGGGGAGCCGGTGTATGCACGAGATGAAGAGGTAGAGTGTTAACTGATTTTAGTATTAAGATATTTTTCGGAAAATGAAGGCCTTGAAAATGTACGTCTCGTAAACACTGTTTATATCCTACAAAAGAATACACCGTTATTAATTTCCTTGTTTCTGGCAACATAAAGAACGATTTTATTCTCAAAATAAAAAGTGTTTTAAATATGATTAAAGACACTTGATGTCTTAAATAACACTTTTCTTATGTTAATAATTGTTCATGCGAGGGGTAAATCTCTTTTAGTAACAAAGTAAGACACTCGAGTTAAAATGGCTTCCAAGTTGATTGCAATTTATAGGGATTGTAAAGTACAATTAGTGAATTTTGGGGTTTCTGCGTCAACTTACTGAATTCCGAAAGATTTAATATTAAAGTTGGAGTCCGACATGGCAAATATAGACTTAAATTTTGTAGTCAAGGTGCTATTATTTAATTTTTAAAGCTCGTTTCTGTAGGATTGATGCATTCATTTCCTCCTCTGAAAAAAAGTCACTTTATCTTGGTGAACTCTAGTGGTAAACAGTGCACTTGAATTGATTGAAAAAAATAAATTAAATACATCCCCGCTAGGATTAAAGTAAACCCTTTTTTTACGATAAATCAGGAGTGGCGAGGACTCGAATCCTCGGTGTAGATGTGGCAGGAAATGAGTGTGAGCCGCTACATCACAGGTAGAGCGACAATTCATGTTAGTACTGCACGACGTTTTCGTAGAATAGAATGCAACTCAGGTGTCCCGATGCGGGACCAGTTTAGCAGCCGCGCTGTTGATCGAGGTTCTTATTTTGTATCCATCTACTGGTGTCATTGGACGAAGTGATTGGCTTCCAGAAGCACAGTCCTACATTCCGACGTTGAGAAGCCTTTGAGCCGAAAGCTGCTCCCTTTTCTCGTCGAGAGTTCTCGATTAAAATGTAAAACGCGCTTCCCGAGGCATCTGCGAGGAATTTTAAAATCAGAATTTCCTTTTGCTGATTTATCACACGCCTTTCTAATAATTAAATGTAAGTAATTAATAATTATTTACGGAACTTCAGGAACGTCTCAATTTCTTATTCTTCCGCCTCCCGTCTCTTCGTTGCTCGTCTGCCTCACGCGCTCGTCAGTAATTAAAAGACCTTCCGCTGCCGCCCCCGCCACCCCCACGCGCTCGCTCTCTCACTTTTCTTGCCATCCCTGCCCGTCACCACTGCTCCACTGCAACCTCTCCCACTTCTGACCTTCCCCCCCAGCCCCTACCCAGCCCCTACCCAGCCCCTACCCAGCCCCTACAGCCCCTACCCAGCCCCTACCCAGCCCTACCCAGCCCCTACCCAGCCCCTACCCTAGCCCAGCCATCCCCGTCACAGTGCCACTCTTACTACACAGCCATCCCCGTCACAGTGCTACCCCGTCACAGTTTCACCCCCTCTACCCGGCCATCCCCGTCACAGTGCCACTCCTACTAGCCATCCATCCCCGTCACCGTGCTACCCCGTCACAATGACACCCTGTCTCCGTTACATCCGCTTCCCTCACCCCCTCCGCCTCCCCCGCCATCCGAGCTACCCCGCTACCTCCCCCTCGCCAGTGGCCATCACCCGCTCTCCCCGCCATCCACATTTCCGCTTCTCAACCCATTCACACAGCAACGTCGTCCCCACATCTTTTCTGCCACTTTCTGCGCCTTCTGCAATTCCGGGAAGACCTCTCCCGGCGCCACCCCCCGCCAACGCCTCAACTTCGAGGGCGCGTAAGGGAGGTAATCCATTACCTGCCGCCCCAGCCCTGCGCCCCGCATTAGCCCTTGCCTTTCGTCCTGGCTTGATGGCCCTAGCGACACGTGACACATTCTGAGGCTAGTGCTCCTTCGAATGTTTCTCCGTGTAGCAGGGAAAATAAAAATGAGAGTGAAACTGTAAGCTATCCACTCTTCTGTGGCTTATGTAGTTATACGAGTGGTCTCTCAGTGGTCGAAATTCGTCCGTAATTCATTATTTTGTTTTTATTTTTAACTTTGTTGTGGTTTTGTCAAATGGTATACGTGTATTATTGCATATCCTTTTTTGTTCTATTATCTCATCTGCGAGTGTGTACGAATACTCATTATCGTGATATCTGTGCCTTCATTCCCTGCACTCGAACCTACGAAATTTGAAAACCTATGATTACCTGCCTACACGGGGATACTGGGCCCCTAGCCTCTCCCGCATGGCTGAGAAATATAACAGAAACTGGTCTTGGTACCTCAAGCGCCATCAAACGAAAGTCCTACGGAAATCAAATATTCTGTCTCCAGTACCTGTTTATGTGTAATGTTAAGTTCAGTAAAAAATGCCATCACTACGAACTTTTTTAAAAACTAATATCGTTCACGTGCAACAAATGTTATTTCTATAATTATTCCTATAGTTAACTACATGCTTTTTAGTACAAAAATGCAAAAAGGGAGTGAAGTATTATTCTCTTAAATGTTAAGTTGGGAATACAACATCTAAGAAAGTCTCAATTTGTTGATTAGATCAAAGAAAACAGAACTCATGTTTCTATTGAACATGAAAATGAGATTTTAAAAGCTAAAACGTTATGTAGAATGTACGATGTTGTGTTTTCAACATCGTACGAGTTGCATCTGCACACTATTGAGAAATACCCCGCGTCTCTTGCCCCGCGTTTGGCTAGCCATTTGCGAAATACCCTTCCTTTTTTATTTATTAATTTTTATTTATTTTACGTCAAAACAGTTTAAAACTGCGTATGACGTGCTATGGGAAAAGTGAATTGTGTGCACATTTTCAAATTCTGTGATCCTACACTAAGTCATATACTACTTAAATTTTGAATTTTGAAAGGGAGAAAAAACAAAAACTCCATGCAATAAAATCTATTTTCAAGGATAAATAAGCAATAAATTTTGGATCTTATTACTTCCTGCCGCGACAACATGGAAACGAAAATTTAAATAATTGTATTTCCCACTGAATTCTAGAAGACGTGACAGAAAATGAAGTTACATTTATGTCAGAAGCAAAACAAGGACCCATTTTATAAATATTAATAGCTCTCAATGTTATCCACAAATATTTAGACCAATCTTATGAAGGGGAATATTCCAGTGCTGTTATTAGTATTGGTATTTTTACCGTTGCCCTGATAATTTCATACATTCTCACAAAGTTAACACTTATTTATTAATTTTACTTTCAATTTAATTATGGATTTCGACATATCACATTTTATTTCTTGTTATATGTAGACGTGTAATTCTATACAGAATTACGAATCCTGGAAGTTCTATTAGGTAAAACCAATTATTGCGACCCACCCTCCGCCGGCTAGCTCAGAATGGGTTTTCAAGGTGGGCGCAAAATAAAAAATACAATTAGAATAGCGGGATCAGGGTCATGTGGCCGTTGTGGATTGAATGCATTTACACAGAAACTCAAGTCGAATCACTTTCCACTTCTTAAGTATATTCTAATTAAATTGCTGTTACAGTCAATGAACATAAAACACTTTACATATACAAGAATTTTGTCTTGCTGAAAAAAAGAAACAACTTACACTTTCAATAATTAACTACACTATTTCCTTTCTCTCATTTAAATCAATTTCACAGAATACTTAAAACTTTGCCTAATCATTCCAGTCGTAAATTCCCTAGTTGCAACTTTACAATTAGCTAAGTTTTTCTTGAAAGAAAAGATTGATTCTATTTTTTCCAGAATATCGGTATAAAGAACCTGTACTAATACTTTCTTTCGTAACAAATTATTCCTTCTAATATCTACAAATTGTTCAAGTTGGCACGACCTTACTGTGTCTTTTCAGGCGTAGAAATCTACGGCGTCGACTCTTCCAGTCGCTCGGTGTCCTTGTCCTTGCAGCTCGGTCGGAGCAAAGCCGCCCTCTGCAGAACCGTTGTTCAACTCACGATGTGGCCTCCGTCTCGTTTTCCGTTGATACTCTTTTCGTATTCTTTTATAGAATGTAACTAGCTTTTAATTCCATATTTAAAAGAATCTACAATACGACAACTGAGTCTATCGTATAAGAAGAGTAAATATAAAATAAGAAAAACTGCAAAGAAAAGAAATGAATGGCCTCGTTAGTTTCATGCTATTCACACTCCTCTCTCTTACAAAGATTTTAAATGCATCACTTATACTTTCATCCTTTTCCTGATGAATTGTTTTAATGCCTTGTAATATGATAATTACCTCCTCGAATGTCTTGAAGAGTTTTTATCGTAGATGCAGTCCTGAAGTCCGTAGTAGTACGAAGGTGCCGCCTTCTCGTGATCGGTAGGTCCTCACTCTCCAGCTGTTACTTCAGAAAAGAAAGCTTTCTTTCTCCCGACTCTCGGTGTCGCATACTCTACCGAGACGCTCCCTTACGGATATAGTTCGTAGTTTTCATTTTCGGATTGTATTCATGCGCGTTGGCGCGCGTTCAAACAACTCATCTTATTCTTGAATATTGATGTGCTCCGTTTTCCGAGACCTCGGCAAACGGATGGTCACATAACCCTTCTTTCGAAAAAAAGATTTTGTGGAATTTGATTTCATATGCCGAAAAATCTTTTAACCAAACTTGATGCTCTTCCTTTCTTCTGTCTTGATTCTGGAATGTCGAGCTATCTTGTTTCTTCCTTCTCCTTCTTCTTCTTTCTTCTTCTCCTTCTTCTTTCTCCTTCTTTCCCTCTTGTTTTCTATTTTCTTTTTCCATGATTCTTGTCGGTTACTTTATCTGTTTGTTTGTTTCATCATTTTGCCACTTATTTCAATCTTTAAATGGTCGCAAACTGTGGAAATTGTACTTTCCGATTGTATTCCCACTTTCATCTAGTGTGCTTTCGCAGCACGGAAGAAATATTTCAATGTGCATGGCGAAATTAGGAATAAATCTGGCGTAATAATTGACGCAACCTAACAAACTTTTAAGTTGTTTCGTGTTTTTTGGCGGTGCAATTTTATCTATCTCTCGCATCTTTTCCATATTCATTTTGACTCCGTTAACTGTCACATCATAACCCAGGAACTTAACTTGTTTAGTGCAAAATTACTTTTCTCCAAATTCAGTTGTAAATTATTTTCAATTAGACGTTTCAACAAAATATCTAGCTTGTTCATGTGTTCTTCAAATGTCTTCGAATACACGAGCACGTCATCAATATAGATAAAAGCATCGCTAGACATCTCTCTGTCAATGATATTGTCTAAACATTGCACCCCAGGAACTTTTCTTGAGTTCAAATGGCATTCTTTTGAAAACATACGAAATTCCCGCATGAATAAATCCTGTATATTGTTTACACTTCCGGTGCTATCGCTATCTGCCAATACGATGCAGTGAAGTCGTTGAACTCAACCACTTGATGCCGGATAATTGATTAGTTAAATCCTCTACACGCCACGGTCTGTCTCTGTACGGTCGGGTAACTTGATTCAATCGTCTTGCATCTAAACACAACCTTATCTTCCCATTACTCTTTTCTACGAGCACTATCAGTTTAGATAAGAGGTTTTGGACTTCATGATGATATCATCTTTGACCATGGTAGCAATGAGCTTATCCACCTCTTCCTTATGTTTTCTGGAATGACATATTGGTAACCCGTGAATGGTGTTTTATCTGTTAATTCTATTTCGAATTGAAAATCTTTTACTGGATTCTTGTTTTGCAAAACACCTTTTGATTCTAAGTAATACTTCAGTTAACTGTTTTTCTGATATGCATTGAGATTAGAATTTCTCTGCACCTCGAACAATTTGTAGGTTCACATCTTCTTCCTCCAAACAATTAGCCTCCCAATAATTCCATGTGAACGAATCAAATTCGAGATCCTGCTGATTATTCGGTTTCAAAGTTAAAGTATTGTTCTCTAAGTTGATAACAACTCCGTGTTGTTTCATGAAATCGACTCCCAGTATGAGTGGATATAAAAGTTCTGGCGCTACTAGGCACACAACTTGATACTTATTCTTGCCTATCTCTATTTCCAAATAAACTTGTCTTGTTATTGGTTTTGATTTTTTCCGATTTGCACCTATCAGAAAAGACTTTACGAGCGGCAATGTAGGTACCTCCACTCCTTTGTTCTTTAATTCATGCAACAAACTTTCAGCTATGACGGAAGTTGCACAACCTGTGTCTACTAATACCGAAGTATCAACACCTCACATTTAACTTTAATTCTCGGACACTGCCTCCTGGATCCGATCTGCATTTGTTCTTCTTCGTTCCACGGTTCATCATCAAATGAGATTAATTCAATTGATAATATCCAACCTCTTCTTCACTAGGTTGTTCTATTTGGTTTGCGGCGGATGGCGTGTCGAAACAAACCTTTCTAATTTTCCGACTCATGTCCAGAGATGTACTTGGTCCTGTATTTCTGGGTTGGAAAACTCCTCTATCAATAGAATTTTTTCTATTTCTATCCCTAGACGAGGTCCTGTCTTGTCTAGCATAAGTTTGTTTTTCTTGGTAATGTTTCGGTTTGTAAGTTTCTCCTGTTTCTGGTTTGCTTACATTATGTTGTTGCTGCCTGCTATCTTGACCATTTACCGGACCATTAGCATTTGCCCTTGCTTTCTGTAACCTTTCATTATACACGAAAGTGGCATCATACATTCCTAGCTGCGTTATTAATTTTCAGTGGACATTGGTAAGAGATTTTTAAGCAAATTTTGCGTCGAGGAAGGAAAATGACGTATTAATAAACAGACAATTTCTTCATCCGGTATCGTCGAGTACATAATTTGAAACAAGCTAATTTTTCCGTTGCATATTCCTGCATGGACATCGTACCCTTCTTCCACGTACCATACATTACGTTAACTTTAAAATTGATTTGAGTTTCGTTATTCCAATATCTCGAATAAAATTTTCTTTGAGTTCGCCATAGTTTTGGAAACTCTCCTAAACTATCTGCCCAGATTCGTGCATTACCCTGCAACATCTGATAAACGATTCGAGTTTTCTTACTGTCCGGAACACAATTTAAAGAAAAGAAATTATCTACCTCTTTCATAAATCACATGGATTTTCATCTCCGCTGCACTGAAATTAGGAGTACACGGTAATGAAACATACGTGGGCTGAACACTTCCTCCACTCGATGGTAAATTTTCTAATTGATTTTTCAATTCTACTACTTCATTCTTATATGCATTAATTTGATGTTGTAGAACGCCATCCTGTTCAGAAAGAGCCTTTATTCCACTATCTAATTTATTAGCTGAACCTGAACTTGTTCAGTAACTAATTTCTGGAACTTTTCTACTCCTTGTTCTACCTCTATCTGCCTGTCGGATACGGCGGTTATAAGATCCGATTGTGTTTCGATCCTAGTTTCAAATTCTTTCGTTACTTGATCAACCTTTTCTTCTAATTCAAGTCCCAGCTCCGTGAATTTTTTCTCTAAGTTCTCATGTTCCTGTGCTAATTCTTGTTGAACCTCGCTCTTAAATTCGACCTTCCACTGCTCCGCTAATTCAGTAAACTGTGCTTTTAAATTTTCTTCTAACTTCCTATTATTTTCTTCTAATTTCGTGTCGAATTCCGTGAATTTTGTTTCCAATGTATTTATTGCCGAGTTATTTTCCTCTAATTTAGTTTCCAAAGTAACTTTGTTCTCCTCTAGTTTAGTTTCCAAAGTAACCCCTAATTTTTTTATGGTTTCCTCGTTTTCCATCCTGCATGACTAACCTCACATCTAATTGTTGCATAAATTGACCTATTAACCGTTGCATCATTGAATTAGCCCTCTCGAGGTTTCGTTCTTCCTCATCCTGATCTCGTGTTGGCGTTGGCTGTGATTCTGTCGGCGACGTCTCGCTAGTTTCTCCTGCCGTTCCTATTCTACTCCTGTCGTTTCCTCCCCGATCTCTCCTGCCGTTCCTAGTTCTACTATCTGATTCCTCAGAAGTTCCTTCCACGGTAGGTAAATTCCTAGCCACGTTATACTTATCTGCCATTTTGAATCTATTAACTGCCTAGAATCAATCAATTCTTTTCCCAGACACCATACACCTTTCACAAAATATTTCACACAGAAATACCAAACACTATCTCGAACAGATAACACTTTCATATAATACCCTTTTTGAAAAACACTCCAGAAAAAACACACTTTTACACAACACTTTTTTTTTCTCTGTAACCTGTTCAGCAATCTTAGTGAATTGTGATTCAATTGTACTAGAAATTTTGGTTCCACCAAATTTTGGTCTCAGTTTTTTCAAATCGAGTTTTGGTAAATGCATCCAATAATCGAGCCCGCTTATGGGCGCCAGTTGCGACCCACCCCTCCGCGCTAGCTCAGAATGGGTTTTCAAGGTGGCGCAAAATAAAAATACAATTAGAATAGCGGGGATCAGGGTCATGTGGGCCGTTGTGGATTGAATGCATTTACACAGAAACTCAAGTCGAATCACTTTCCACTTACTTAAGTATATTCTAATTAAATTGCTGTTACAGTCAATGAACATAAAACACTTTACATATACAAAATTTTGTCTTGCTGAAAAAAGAAACAACACACTCTCAATAATTAACTACACTATTTCCTTTCTCTCATTTAAATCAATTTCACAGAATACTTAAACTTTGCCTAATCATTCCAGTCGTAAATTCCTAGTTGCAACTTTACAATTAGCTAAGTTTTTCTTGAAAGAAAGATTGATTCTATTTTTCCAGAATATCGGTATAAAGAACCTGTACTAATACTTTCTTTCCGTAACAAATTATTCCTTCTAATATCTACAAATTGTTCAAGTTGGCACGACCTTACTGTGTCTTTTCACGGCGTAGAAATCTACGGCGTCGACTCTTCCAGTCGCTCGGTGTCCTTGTCCTTGCAGCTCGGTCGGGAGCAAAGCCGCCCCTCTGCAGAACCGTTGTTCAACTCACGATGTGGCCTCCGTCTCGTTTTCCGTTGATACTCTTTTCGTATTCTTTTATAGAATGTAACTAGCTTTTAATTCCATATTTAAAAGAATCTACAATACGACAACTGAGTCTATCGTATAAGAAGAGTAAATATAAAATAAGAAAAACTGCAAAGAAAAGAAATGAATGGCCTCGTTAGTTTCATGCTATTCACACTCCTCTCTCTTACAAAGATTTTAAATGCATCACTTATACTTTCATCCTTTTCCTGATGAATTGTTTTAATGCCTTGTAATATGATAATTACCTCCTCGAATGTCTTGAAGAGTTTTTATCGTAGATGCAGTCCTGAAGTCCGTAGTAGTACAAGGTGCCGCCTTCTCGTGATCGGTAGGTCCTCACTCTCCAGCTGTTACTTCAGAAAAGAAAGCTTTCTTTCTCCCGACTCTCGGTGTCGCATACTCTACCGAGACGCTCCCTTACGGATATAGTTCGTAGTTTTCATTTTCGGATTGTATTCATGCGCGTTGGCGCGCGTTCAAACAGCTCATCTTATTCTTGAATATTGATGTGCTCCGTTTGCAATTAATATAAATTATCCGCCTTTCTCAACAATGAAAATTTAGCATTTATTCTTATATAGTACAACTTTTTTTGAGCTCATGGATAATTAATTTCCTATGTACAAACATTAAAATACCGTACGGTTTTAAATATAGTTGGTAAACTTACTACAATGTCTTCTCAGATGACTTCTCAGTTGAAACAGAAGAATGTTGTCCGTGGAATTTTCTTTATACCTCTATTATCGCGTTCTTGCTTATCATTCGAATAAATTAAAAATTTTCCGGAAAGTCCTCAACGATTTGGTATTAATAGAATTTAATACTCCCATAAAATCAACGACCTACCCTAGCTGTGCTTCTTATGAAATACCTACGCGCGACTGTGTATCTTCCGATACTTATCGAAAATTCCTTCCGTGTATCTTCCGAGCTATCCTAATATACATTCCCTCGAAACACGGGGTCTATTTAAACTTAAATTTTCATCTGCATTAATAAAATTTACAATTTCAATCAAATACTAATGTTTGCTTGATACCAATCTATCTGACTAATAATTAGTTCCCGTCTCCCTGTCATTTAAATAATACCTCAGACTATTCTGAAAAATTATTCGCACCTCACTAATGGCTTACGTGTGTACGCTTCAATATATCTCAAGAGAGTGATTCTTTGCTCCTCCATACATGATCACGGCTTTCAATTCCCTCTCCGCACCTTTTGCGTGTAGTGTGTTCAGGGACGTGTCTCCCCATCTGAACAGGGCTATGACAAAGCATGGGCTATGACACAAAGCAAATGCTACACTTTGTTTATTTGTTGCCTCAACAACGTGTATTCTTTGATTTCCGAGCTTGCGTACAATTCCATTATCAGTAACGCTGGATGCCGTTTTCATCATTCAAATGAAACCCGGGATTCTAGGCTTATCATACTATATTCTTTAATGTGTTTGTAACACACATTATAAATATATAGCAAAGTTTTCTATTAGCGTTTTAATAATAGAGGTAATATATGAATTCTTTTCTAAACGTTATTTTCCACTTACAGTCGCCAACAAATTTAGTGCATCATGTTGATGGGATGAGTTTAGTAAATGCTGATGGTCTGTTAATTACGTAAAGCTTAGAAAACTAATGAGCTCTAGAAAAGTCACTGCGAATTCGCAGTATTTGGAACTTCTAGCAATATTTGGTCCTTTATTTCATCGCAACCCCCATATCTTTGTTAACTTTTTTCACAAAAAATGGAAATATTTTTGGCAATGATTTGTAACTTGTAGTTTAGAATATTTTTTCTCGGGTTTATAAAGAACAAATACAACGAAATAAAAACCCCGCTAGTCGGCGGTAGGTCGGCTCCGGATTCCGCCATCCAGCAGGGGAAGATCACGGCCATCTCCCGAGGAGCTAAGTACACTTACGGGACTATTGATCCCAGTAGTCGACGGACCCGGAATCACTAACAATCAATGCGGCGAATAGTTGGCACCGGATCTCACCATCCAGCGTGGGCAGAACACCGCCACTTCCCGTGATAAAACATGCACTACACACACGGAATCACTAACAATCAGTAACAATAATCGCGATAGTTGGCACCGGATCTCACCATCCAACGTGGGCAGAACACCGCCACCTCCCGTGATAAAACATGCACTACACACACGGAATCACTAACAATCAGTAACAATCAATCCGGCGTATAGGTTGGCGCCGGATCTCACTATCCCGCTGGGGGCAGAACACCGCCACTTCCCTCGATAATGCATGCACTACATACACGGAATCACTAACAATCAGTAACAATCAATCCGGCGTATAGGTTGGCGCCGGATCTCACCATCCCGCTGGGGGCAGAACACCGCCACCTCGCGCGATAAAACACGCACTAAACACACAGAAACATGACAGTTGACGCGCCTGGAAACGCTAGACAGTCAATCCATCAGGCGAAGTGGTGCAACGCCAGGGGATGTGGAAGCTGGGGCGGTGGTCGCTTTGGCAGCGCGGGGCGGGCAGTGTCGGCGGCTGGCGTGCGCTGTTTGGACGCGGCCGCCGCTGATTGCCGCTCGCTGATTGGGCGCTGCGTAGTAATCAGCGCGGTCGGCTGTGTGTTTGTCGGCGGCGGCGAGCGACGCCCTGCGCGGGGCGGGCAGCATGAAGGAAGCCGCTCTGATCGAAGGAGCACCGCTAGATCGCACATTTAGGCACGGACCGTTGTATTACGTTGCGGAGCATCTGAATACGTTCGAACGGCTTCAGTACAGATCGGAGCCGGTCTTGCTGTGTCTACAGCGATGCTGACTCGGAGGTTCTAGGGTTCGAGTTCCGACAGTGGCGTATTTTCGACATCGGCTAGTTTGGATTCAGTAGCATTGTAAAGGAGAATTCTAGCGGACGGTTGCTGTGATCAGACATTTTCCGTTGATTGATTGATTTTTTCGTGTTTCCGGTCGCGTCAACTGCAGTGGCGTATTTTCGACATCGGCTAGTTTGGTTCAGTAGCATTGTAAAGGAGAATTCTAGCCCGAGATCCGGCGCCGACCTACCGTCGGTTAGTGCGTTTCCCCTAACCAGGACTCTCCACCAGCGGGGCTACGCCCCAGTCGGGACAAGCTCTAAGCTCCCGACCTGTCGTGGTCGTGTAGTGCATGTTAATGTGTGTGTGTGTGTGTGAAGCGGCGAGGATAGGACTAGGAAGAGGAAGGAAAGATCGCGCGTGGTCCGTGTCCCGTTTGTTAGGATACTGCTCCGGCATTCGCCTGGTGTTGATCGGAGAAACCACACAAAACTACCGATCAGAGCAGCCGGTCTCTAGAATTCACCTCCAGACAGCGACTGAATTTGGCCTAGTTGAAAAGCTAGTGTCGGAAATCCTTCCGCCGTCAAGACTCGAACCTACGACCTCCCAGTCAGGCATTCTCCATAGTTTCTCCGATCAATTCTAGGCGAATGCCACAGTAGTACCGTAACAAACGGGCTACGGACCGATCACGTTCTTTCCTTCTTTCTTGTTTTATTCTCGTCCCTTATGTACACGTACATGCAATACGTAACCACACATGGCGGTGTCGATTCTGGAGCTTAAATCTCGCTCTGGCTATGGGCAGGGCCCCACTAGGTATAGTCCTGAATGGAAATTTACCTGCAAGCAGATGTATAGGTTGTAGCTGCTTGGCTGTCCGGAAGACGGCGCGTTCTAGGAACCAAGCAGCTACTGACTCCAAAATTGATGAATTCGAAAAAATATTTTAGTTATTTTCGAAAAGTTATGGGATTTTCCGATGTTATTCTTCAAAATGGCATACCTGATTTTCAGGTAATGTGTATATTATGATACTAATTTTTGTCAGGATATTAATCAATTTGTTACAATAAGAAAAAATATAAAGTTGTTACAGATTAGCTTTTCGTATTGTTTAACCCGATCCGGAAGTGTATGAAATATGACCAATGATGATTTTCTTTCAACTGGAATTTACTGGTCAATTAATTATGCACATACTACTTATAAAAAGTCTGATCCATGTAATGCCCTCATAAGAACCACCTAAAGCCTCTTGACATCCAATTTCGTGTTCAGAGAAACTCCTATAAATGTTTTATATCTAATATAGTATTTTTATCAATATTTCTTCATTTATAATTTGATCAAATTTTGAATTATCAGTCAGAATTATCTCATTTTGTAAAGAAATATATCTGTGCATATTATATGCTTCAATATACTTTATCTAGTTCACATTAAATATGCGTCTGTTAAATCATAAATACCGTTACTTCGCGTTAATGATAATTCTTCACAAGCGATTTGAATTATTTATTATTTTGAATTATTTATTATATTAATGCAGCCTTTGCATTGTATCGTGATATATTTAGAGTTATGTATAAAATGTCGTTCTAAAAAGTCGATGTTTTCGAATTACGTATTTTTAAAATGCAATAAAGTTTACGAAGAATCAAATTTCAAACTGGATGATCGATTGGGCAAACATCTAAATGACAGATCTGTCGTATTCACTTCGGTCAATACGCTATGATTTCCCTGTGCGTGGCGGCTGTCAATTTAGAACAAATGAAAACTTTGATTGAAGTCGGAAAATTTTGCAACTTCCCCTCGTCGATGTAAATACCTCCCTAGATAGTATGCTTCTGAGTAATGACCACAAACATGATCCATGCTTAGGCACAGCTGGTGATGTTTTCATCTGTGGAGGTTGCCCCCATGAGATTGCTTCCCATTTTCATCATTTATCCTGCTCAACGTCATCAATCATTAATCATAAAGGGTTGTCTAATCTGCTCCAAGTTACGTCGTGAGCTGATAACTAAATAATGATGATAAATTGTGGAGCTTTGAGCTTAGCTGAATCATGCGCAAATATGGCACATGGTATCAGTGGCTTGCCCTTCATACACGCAAGGTACGCACTGCGTATCTTGTAACTTAAAAAGGTGTACCTTTTTTGTGATAGAAAATAAGTCTTGCTTTATTTGTAACATTAATCTTCCAATTGCCTCTGGAATGGCTCATGGGCAGCGTACTAGCTTTCCAGCTGTGGTCCCGGGTTCGATTCCCGGTCGGGGCTAAAATAGAATTGTAGCTTTCCTTTAAAATCGTCCCAGTTTCTATAGCTGTGTGACGAAGAAAAGCTCAAGCAGGAGGATCTTGCTAGTTAGGGTGAAGAGATTACGTCATGGTCGCCTCGTGTCACTCTTACTCCCCAAGCACGGGAATTTAACTAGGGCCAGGCATGGGGGACACCGGTAGCTGGACGACGAAGTCGGACTACCGACCCAATAACGCCAAATACATGCATACAATCTTATAATTTATTGAAAGTGTTGTATCTTTTTAAACTAGCAGATATGAAATGCATCGTGTGTGCGAGGCGCGCGGGGCGTCAGGAAGCTCGGGCGCGATCGGTTGTGCTCGGTGAGTTTCGTGGGGCCTGCAATCGGCTGGGTTGCGGGACCTCGCTTGAATGGAAGCAGTTTTTCAAACGAAAATCTGGGCCTTTAATGATAAATGCATATTGGTGTATGTACACTGAAGTACGTAATTCTAAGAGTACTATATGTTTATGTTTGTACGTCCTAATTCGCTTATAACGATTAACTAAAATCTAAAACTACTACGGGAGTTATACCCTAGAGTAAGCAATTTGTAACATTGCGTTCGTTAGTGTTTCGGAAGGAAGAGAACAATCATGGATTTTTCTTTGAAGATGAGAAAAACATTAAGGCAGGAAGGCCGATGCCGGACATTACTTTAATTATTACTTCGAAAACCTGTGTAAGGAAATTTAATAGCCAACTTTTTGAAACCAATGAATGACTTACCGACCATATATATTTTATTGCTTGCCCAAACTATACTGCGGTTTTTACAATGGTGCCTCACAATGTCACTCAAGGCCCGTCACCACGGTGGCATGTAGGCACTGTTTTTCGCTTCTTTCTCGGGCGTGCCTATGTTGTCTTTCTCGGACTATCCTTACAAACGGGCTTCGGATCTCGTGGCATCTTTCCTTCTTTTTCCTTGTTATATCCTCACCCTTTACTTACACATACATACACTCACATGCACTGCCTCACTTGGGAGGCCAATCGGGATCTTAGAGCTTGTCCCGACTGGAACGGTGCCCCGCTGTTGAGAGGTATCTGGTTGGGGAAAAATCCGACTTAGTTCGGCGCCGAATTTCGCAACACAGAGGGAGAAGACCACCACCATCTCCCGCGTTAAAAATTATACACTACACTTACGTGACCATGACCTTACGCGCCAGGAATCAGTAGTCAATCATAAGATATGTTTGCTGTTATGTGTTCCTCGGCCAGAGCAGCATTTTTCTCATTGGAGTCTGTTGTCGAGCGACTAGTGTGCAGAAGGTAACTGATGTTAGTTTTCCCTACCTCAAAATGCATTTCCTGACGCTTCTGGCTGTGACACACAGTTCACCGCACATTTTCTGCAACCGGAGGTGAATGCAACAGGAACACTCTTTCACGAGGAATTCAATTACTGCACGCTAGCGAAACGTCATTTCCACACAAGCCATTTTCTTTTACTGGGTGTTGGGCGCAAACCCGACGCAATCACACCACCTTCATATCCCGGACTTGCAAATGTGGAGCTCTACCTGCTATATGTTGTACGCCCCTAATCGTACGTGTAGATGGTATTTTGGGTCCATGGTCCGTGTTTGCCTGCCAGGTAACGGTATTCCACATTTCTGGGCATAGATTAATTCCCATAGAGGAGGTAAGACTTGTGGCGAACGTGACGCAATCGTTTCACCGTAACTAGCTAATTCCGCCTGCCTCCGCTTTTTTTGTCATAAACTTCAAAATTTGAGGCGATTTTAAAGGAAGGTTACAACGCTATTTTTATCCCGGTCGGGATTCGAACCCGTGATCGCTCCACGGAAAGTTATTTCGCTGCCTTTGAGCCATCACAGTGTTTCCCGTATCTTACATACCAGGGAAAATATTGATTATGAATTACCTTATTTTCCACTGACACAACAGTCTCTGTCATGGCCATCTGCTATATCATTTCCTGCGTGAGATAATATGGGTGCTAAAAGTTCTACGAATTGTTTCTGGAATTGAATGATTGTGGTTCGGGACTCATTTGCTAAGATCATTATTCCCGTAAGTGTAGTTCGCCTTGGGAGGCGACGATCTTTCACCGCTGCATGCGAGATCCGGCTCCGACCTACCCCTCGGTTTCTCTATCCAGGTATCTCCCATCTCCCATTAGTAAGCCCTGAAGAAGGAATTGTATAGTCCGAAATGTTGGCAAACTAATATGTTTTATTAATTGACCAATCCCGTTATCCATATCCCACAATCTTTCTGAAAGTGTAATGCGACCTATTTTACCACATATGGACGCATGACATGCTGCTTTCTAGTATATTCAAAGAATAATTGATAGTATATAAATGTTTTCGGTGAATTCAATTCCTCCGTAGGCGTAAGTAGTTAACTAAAAAGCGAGGCCGTAGAAAGTGATTCGCATGGTCCCGTCGCGCCGGGGGCGCCGCCGCGCGCCGACACAGCAAAGCACTCAGGCGCAGGCGGAGCGCGCGTGCCGGCCGCCCGCGCCCACTGCAGGCGGCGCACGGCGCCAAGCGGGCCGGCGGCACAGGGCCCCCGCACGCGCCGCGCTCTTCCTCGTTCCTTCTGCGCCGCTCTGGCACCTTTCCTGCTGCAAGTTTTCACCGTCGTCTTTTGTAATCTTCGTCTTTTATCGTCTTCGTCTTTTGATCGTCTTCGTCTTTTATCGTCTTCGTCTTTTATCGTCTTCGTCTTTTATCGTCTTCGTCTTTTATCGTCTTCGTCTTTTATCGTCTTCGTCTTTTATCGTCTTCGTCTTTTATCGTCTTCGTCTTGTATCGTCTTCGTCTTGTATCGTCTTCGTCTTGTATCGCCTTCGTCTTGTATCGCCTTCGTCTTGTATCGCCTTCGTCTTTAATCGTCTTCTATATCGTCTTCGTCTTTTATCGTCTTCGTCTTTTATCGTCTTCGTCTTGTATCGTCTTCGTCTTTTAATCGTCTTCTATCTTTTATAATCGTCTTCTATCTTTTATTCATCTTCTATCTTTTATCTTCATCTTCTATCTATTTATCTTCATTTTTGATCATATTTATCTTCATTTTTGATCATATTTATCTTCATTTTGATCATATTTTTTCATTTTTATCATATTTATCTTCATCTTTGATCATATTTATCTTTATCTTTTATCTTCTTCTCCTTCCAATTCTTCTTCTTATCTATTTTCTTCAACTTCGATTCTGAAGACGATTTCTACACGTGAACGCCTGCTTGGCTTTGTACGTTTTTAACAATCAGAAACTAGGGAATAATTTACTTGCTGAATATGATAAGTGAGTTGATTCATCCTATTGAAAATGTTCCTGACAAAATGGGTGAAGTCAATTGTGTGTATTCTCCTCCAGCCCTGAGCATTTTCTTTAACCATCGTGTGTTACGATATAAATGAAAAATAGTGTGATGATGTTGCTTTTACCCATGATATTGGTTATTCAGTAAACACTTAGAATATAGAGATATAGGATGGTTAAACATGTGCAGGTCTTTGAGAAAGAATGGCGGGATCGAATAGCCCATCGTGAGGGTGGCCTTACTTGCGTCTCGGAGTAGCTGCTTCCTGCCCCGCGGTCCTTGTGGGCGCCCGGGGAGTGGGGGAATGTGGGCGGGAGGGGGGGGGTGAATACCGCGGTCGCGCGCCACGTGTGTCGCCCCGGGCGATGGCGGCGGCTGGGGGGGGTGATCGCCCGATAAGCCCCTCGCGTGCCCCCTCCCGACGCCCAGCCCCGCCCCCTCGCCGCTTCCCATTTCACCGCGGGTCACCCCACCCCGGCCGAGGTCCCCTGGCCCGCCCTGCGGTCAGCCGCACGAGGCGAGAGATTGGGGCGGTCAAGTGACGTCATTAGAGGCAATCAATCGGTCATCGCATTAGATGCAATTGATGTGTTTGGACGAGTTCGTCAATCATTCACAACAGGCTTAACTGAAATAAGATAAATCTACTCACCTGCAGCATCAAAAATGATATCCAAACCACATAAAATGTTTCTTCGGAAAGTAGCGCGCACTGTGGTCAACAGCAACAAATTAAGACTCTCTTATAACACTGTAATTAAATATATATTATAGCAGAAACATTCGGCACAAATACTGCATTAACATTTCATTTGTGTTCGGAATATACCAAGAATATCAAAAGCGTTGCTATTCCAAAACCCAATACGTTGAGTCGCAAATAGTTAATGGTTGGCAGCTACTTCCTTGGAGCCTTGCTGCCACATGACGTTAGCTCTGTTGTAGGCAGTGACGCACAGAGGGTGAGAATTCAATGGTCATGCGTATTGTGAGAATAAATGGGATATCACGCTCAAATGTTTGTAATTTTCATCCAAAATAGTAATTTACGTCATATGGACGGAAAATGTTACATTACGAGTGAAATATTCATAACCGATTTTTGGAACGGAGGCTGGAATTTCTAAAGTAATCAAAAATATCCCCTCGCGTAACGAAATTGGTTTTATTTCGTGCTGTGTTACGTTTCCTTATTTTTATTTTTATTTCTCATTACAATATTTCATGATCTAGGAGTGCCAATAAAGAATTGTCAGCGGCGCCAAATCCCCCTAGAATCTTTATATCTGTGTAACCATTGTATTGCTCCGAACATTTCAAAATGGAATTCGAAGATAAAGAGATTTTGGAAATCAACAATAATTAAAGCCTCAGAAATTGGAAGAAACAAAAGAATATGAGAAATTTTGTTCCTGAAAAAATACAAATAACTTAACATGGTTAATGAGGATGTAATTCTAGCATACTAATCAGACTTTATTTTTGTTATCATAAGGTACTGTTATCTATATTTTTCGTGAATGAAAGTTTCTTTCTCAATATTGTCATCGACAGCACAGGTACTGGCTAAGTATATAAAATATAAATAGAAAGTTGGTACAAACTTTCCAAGTTCATAACTTGGAGATTTCATTACGGAACACTCTACCGTGAAGTCCAATTTTCCGGCCTACTTTGAGGTAAGGAAACAACCGAAATGCGACATAGTATAAAATAAAATATTTCTTTGGATTTTTCCTGAGTTCCTGGGTATCAAATGCAACAGTGGCTAATCTCTTTAACCAATACTTTTCGAGAATTGCTGCCGATCTCACTAAGGGTCTTCAGGCACAAAATTCAAAAACAGACAGTTAACCCAAAATTTTAGACACAATGTTCGTTTCCGAAACTTCTTCCTATGAAATTCTCAAAATAATCGGTAAACTAAAAAATAAATATTCGTCCGGTTTAGATGAATTCCCGGATTCTTTGTTAAAGACTTGTACGTATGCCATTATACACCCGTTAACTCACATATTTAATGCATCTTTATGCACTGTAACGTGTCAGATATTTTCAAAACAGCTAAAATTAAGCCGCTTTTCAAAAGAGGCAACAAAAATGAAATTCAAAATTATCGGCCCATTTCTCTTCTATCAGTTTTTTCAAAAATATTAGAGAGACTTTTTACGTACGAATGGAAACCTTTCTCACTAAACACGACGCGCTTTCAGATTGCCAACATGGATTTAGAAAATCAAAATCAACGGAAACAGCTATATTTTCTTTTCTTAAAGATGTCGCCTCATCATTGGATCAAAATGAGGAACCTATTGGATTATTTTTAGATCTCTCAAAAGCTTTTGACGTCATTGATCATGACATTTTACTTTCCAAATTACCTTCATATGGAATTCGTGGTATTGCTCTAGATTGGTTATGTTCGTACCTTAAACAACGATCTCAGAGAGTTGAAATACCTTACTGGAATGATGGAACATTACGTACGCACCTTTCCGACTCTTTGCCCGTTGCATGTGGAGTTCCTCAAGGATCGATTTTAGGCCCTACTCTGTTCCTACTTTACGTAAACGATATGCCCTCGACGATTCGAAACGGAAGAACGGTTCTCTTTGCGAACATCCTTTGCAATAAAGAACCGTAAATAGTACAATATCAGATTTTCAAATTGGTTCCGAAGTAACAAATTAATAGTAAACGAAAAGAAAACGGTTTTAATGCAGTTTTCCATTTCAAATAAACAATTCTGTGCTCCATTGAAAATGAACAGTGTACCATTGACTGATGTTAAGGCAACAAAATTTTTAGGTCTCTCAATTCAGTCAAACCTTAAATGGAACGTCCATTTAAATGAATTGAACACAAAATTAAGTTCATTATGCTACGCGTTCAGAATTCTTGCAAATTCAGTCAGCCTTCATACTGCCTTTCTGTGCTCCATTGAAAATGAACAGTGTACCATTGACTGATGTTAAGGCAACAAAATTTTTAGGTCTCTACTTCGCGAATGTTCATTCCGCCTGAGATATGGCATAATATTCTGGGGAATACATCTTATAGCTCCCAGACTTTTAGATTACAAAACGAATTTTACGAATAATAACCAAATCCCCCCCACGTGATTCATGTAAGCCTCCTTCATTAATCTAGGAATTCTACCATTACCGTGTCTTTTTATTTACGAATCAGTGGGTTTTTTAAAAAATGACTTGCTCAAGGGGGGGAATATATTTTTAGAAAATGGCCAAAGTCTATTTCTATAACACTCGACGTAGAAATCATATTCATCAGGTAACAGTATCAACAGCTCATTACAAAAATTCACATACAATACATGTACATTATTTTACAACACATTGCCAGATGACACTAAACGATTAAATTCAATAGAAAAGTTTAAATCCCAGGTGAAATCGTTTCTGCTGCAAAACTGTTTCTATACAATTAGAGACTATACTGAGCATCACAAGAAAAGGAACATTAATTTTAACAATGATACATAATGCATTATTTACCATTTGGACTGTATAAATAAGTATAATCAACTTGTAACAACTATTGTACTACAGCTTCCGGGTCAATGACCCCCATCTCGATCAGGTTTTTCGTCCAGTTTCCCTGATCCATTGAGCAAATGCTGAGATGGCCCCTTGTTTTGCTTCTGGACATAAATGTAACTTCATTTTCTGTGCACGTCTTCTAGAATTCAGTGGAAATACAATTATTTAAATTATCGTTTCCATGTTGTCGCGGCAGGAAGTAATAAGAGCCAAAATTTATTGCTTGTTTATCCTTGAAAATAGATTTTATTACATGGGAGTTTTTTTGTTTTTTCTCCCTTTCAAAAATTCAAAATTTAGTAGTATTAGACTTAGTGTAGGGATCACAGAATTTTGAAAATGTGCACACAATTCACTTTTCCCCATAGCACGTCATACGCAGTTTTTAACTGTTTTTTTGACGTAAAATAAAATAAATAAATAAAATCATCGACATGTCTCACGTGGCCCTAATCTGCTTAGATTTCTTTCAATTTCTTCGTACATTGGAAATTAGTAATGCAGAATAACAGTACACTCAGTGACAATTCACGACACACTGAAAAGTTTCCTGGAAGGAAATACATCAATTTCTGCATTGTAAGTGATGATACTCATATTTAAATACAAATTCTGAGATAACTATAACAAGAAAAATAATAAAACCTTGAAATCACATGATTATTTGATAATGGAAAATAATATTTTATTAAGCCAAAGTATTGCAAGTTGATAACAAAAAAATTATATATGGTACTTTTGTGTCAATAATATTCTTGACTTCTGAAACTTACTAGTTGCTATTACAACGTAGCTACAATGTGCAGTGTTCTCTTTGAAATGTTTTAGATGCGAACACATTAGTTAACTGAAAAGATGTTGAAATTAAGAGAAAATATATAAATAAATGGTATATTTGTGTTTATTGACTTTTTTTATTTACGTTTTCAGGGTTTTAAAACCTGCTTTCATTCCATCTACGTCCTTCATTATTTCCCTATTACTTTTTAACCAGTAAGAGCGAATGAAAGCTTCTTTGTTAATTAGCCTGTTATTCCTCTCCCACTTTGTTGTTCATTTCTCATTTCAGAGGTTCGTAGATGTAGTTTCCTCTTATTTTAATTCTCTTCTTCTGCTCATTGATTAATTTTGTCGATCGAGATTCCTTTTATTTCTCCGATCAGAAAATAATTTCTAAATTATCAATATCACCATATCGTCCTCGCTGACGGCGTCGACATCGTCGTCATTGTGGTGCTCAGCGTCATATTCTATTCAGGCATCATCGTCATCTTCAACATCATCATCATCTGAAATATATGCCAATATATGTAAACATGACATTACATTATCTTCAAATAAATATTAGAACGTTTAAAAGTCGAAATTTTATAAAGAATTTATTGTTTACCCAATTTACTGTAAAAATACGAGAATGAAAAGTAAAATAACTTTCCCTCTTATTTGTGGGTAAATATCAAAAGATTTTTCCCCATACAATTTTTACCAATAGCCAAATATATGCTTGCTTTGAGTTTCTATTTGCTTTATTATCAACGTCATCACATGTTTCTGTTTGATGTCTAAGGCCATGATGTTTGAGGTCATCGTCCTTGCTCCCTTCACTATTGTTGCCATCATCATCAAAATCCTCCCTATCTATCCAGCCTTTATCTTCATCATCATCATCTGGAATATTTCCAAAACAGGTACTTGTATGTATTTGCGGGCTACCATCACACTCTTTTAGAGTAAATATTAGAATGCTTAACATTCGAATTCTTATGAAGGAACAATAGTAATCACCCTGACGTTAAAAACACTAGAATGAAAAAGAGAAAATGTCTCCTAATTGTAGATAGAAATCAAAAGTATACTTTTTCTTAACACAATTTATACTAACAGTCAGATTTACTCTTACTATGTGTTTCTATGAGGAAATTGAAGTATTGCAGTGAAGGATAAATTTGATCTAGGGTCTCGAAATGAACTGCGTCTAGTCATTCGATTACTTGCCCTGCTTACCTGCGCGAATTTCATTTTATTTTTATAGGCGTCGCAATTACAGAGATCATTACTGTAGTACGTTTGTATGTGTTTTTTTGGCCGCTTAAATTAACCTTTAAAACTATCTAAATTCTAAAACTAACTAAACTTACTAAAGTAAGGGAGCTTATTAAGCGCCCTTCTTATTCTCCAACACGGTCTGCATGTTCAAGAAAGCTTGAATTGGGAACCTGTTTTCAATTCTTGTACGGGAATCTGTATTGATTCATTGATTGATTTTTTCGTGTTTCCGGGCACGTCAACTGCTTAGGTCATTAGTCCCGTTAGTGTAGTGCATGTTTTTTGCTCGGGAGATGGCGGCGATCTTCCCCCGCTAGATGGCGAGATCCGGCACCGACCTACCGTCGGCTAGTGGGGACAGCCGGGACAAGCTCCAAACCGGGACAAGCTCTAAGCTCCCGACCGGTCTCCCGGAATATGTGGTAGTGTAGTGCATGTTAGTGTAAGTTGTGTGTGTCAAGGGGAGAGGATAGGACAAGGAAGAGGAAGACAGATCGCGCGCGGTCCGTGGCCCATTTGGTAGGTTTCTGCTCCGGCATTCGCCTGGTGTTGATCGGAGAAACCACGGGAAACTACCGGGGAATCTGGGATTTGAGCGGATGGAAATAGGGTAGGTGGTCGTTTTGATTGATGCATAAGAAGAATTTGCAGTACATCTCGGTATTGAGCGGGATTATTAAAGGAATATTTAATTTTTTGTGCAAATGTTGATTTGAAACGAATTATGGGGCTTGAGTAATTGTTCTGAGATATATATTTTGAACGATTTGAATTTACCTCCGCGAATGTTGGCGAGGTGCAAGGCAGCCATCGTGAGACCAAGGACCCTGTATACAAACCCTTGATTGAGCCCTGTCTCTGAGGTTACCACTCTTGCAAAACAATGACGCGCCGCGACAATTTAAGGAATTTCCTACGTTTTTTCATCCCTCCTAACCAGATGACTTTGGTTCTCAGTAATTTTTGTAATCTTATATAACATTTTCATCTTTATGTCTTGCTTTTCCCATAACCTATTTTTTTGTTTTCGAATTCTATTTTTGTGCGGAAATTTTTAAAATATATCTTCCGTTATCAATCGTTTAGAACATTTAATTTTTCTGATACTGTAACACCTTGATCTAACTAGTTCTTATTAGACATTAAGCTACGTATTTTGTTTTTATGGAAATATATTACAATACTAGAATTTTAAATGATGCGTTGTGCAGTTTTTTGATAGTGCCGGTAGTTTTATTGTGGCTACAACAAACTCGAGAGGAGGAGTGCAGCAGTGTAGTTTGTTCATATTTTCCAATATTTGTAGGGTTAGAAAATACAATGTGAACTTCTTGTTTATTATTATTGCATAAATATTTATTTTGACCAAATAAAGTATGGTAGTTAATACATTTATTTCTTTATTAATGGTATTACTTTGAAGAACATACGTAACAATGTAAGAAATGGGACACGGGGAAGTACATATATGTAATAGAATGAATGTCATGACAGTTCCTTCGTAGACATCAGGATGAGATAAAACACGACCTGCCTCAAAGCCAGTGTGGGAAATAGGACCATATCGAATGTAAACACACGTAGCGCGAGATGAAGTAGAAGTTTGGCGAATCTGGGTCAGATTCGCGAGGAATAGAACCGATGCAGTGATGCGAACTCAGCGAGAAGTGCATATATATTCTCCTACGGAAGTCGCAATGCTGGGCGGGGATGGGTGGATTGAGTTTCTGAGGAGGGTCGCAGCAGCGAGTAGGAACAGTTGGCGGTCTTAGTGGTGGGTGAAGGGGATTGTCGGAATAGACGATGAGATCAATAATGATGGTTATCCTTATAAATTTGCAAACATTTCTGAATTTTTCATATCATTATCCGGATTAATAATACAGAAAAAGTAATGTTAAATATGCACTTCCACATGAAATAATTGAATAAAACAACTTTAATAATTTCGTCTAGGTTACATTCAGATGAGAACATTTTTAAGAAGCAAATAAAAACTAAGTAAAAATACATCTTTAAAAAACTGAAGAAGAGGTTGGTGAGGAAAATAGAGAAAAATTACCTCTAGAACTAAAATAGTTTCTTCCTAAGGTAATGTGTTACGTTTGCACCACATTCTAACATTTGAACTGTCACATCTCAACGTCTGGGAACTGATTAATTTTAGAGTTATAAGTGACTTAAAAAACTTTCAAAATAGGTTTGAGCAGGTTTCTGAGGGACAGAAGTACATTTAGAAATAAGGGTAAAATACAACGGATAGAGGATAGATCCTCTGGGAAAACCTTTGCGCTATATCTTTATCAGTGAGAAATTTTCTCGACCAATAACGTTGATGTCGATTCCTCAGAAACATCTAATGACAGCCTCAGGGATACGCGCGCGACCAGGGGGTCAGAGGGGGTAATGGAGTCCCTAAAACGTTTGGCTTTGTAGCTTTACATAGTAATACCTTTAATTCCGAAGATATGTCAATCTTTGATTTACTTCCTTTATATCTGACGATTTTGGGAATTGTTTTACAACATTGGAGAAAGGGACTTCCAGCCCATCAAGAAACTCAGTAAATGGTTCAGCTTAAAACATTTAAATTTTTGAAGTGTGTTATTAAACTTTTATTATTTATTATCATTTTATTCTCATCGTACGTTTTATGTATTTATTCATTCATTAAAAAATGTATCAGGTAAGTAAAAAAGTGAAATGGAAAAGGCAGCCCAGTTCCCCCATGTTTTAGTCTACGCGCGTCTGTAATAATGAAAAACCTAAATGACTGCAGTTGATGAGTAAGAGGTAATCCAAATAGATACACCGGAGTAAAAATGTTTGTGGGAGGGAGAACATAATAGTCGGGAGAGTTGGTAGGTTGATGGGAGTGTGAGACTGAGGGTTTATAGAAGAATTGGAGAGTGCTGGTAGGTGAGGGGAGGCGTGGGCGGTATGCAAAGGAATCGGAGAGTGTAGTAGGTGAGGGGAGGCGGGGTGGTAGGGAGGCGTGGGGGTATGCAAAGGAATCGGAGAGTGCTAGTAGGTGAGGGGAGGCGTGGGTGGTATACAGAGAAATTGGAGGGTGCTAGTAGGTGAGAGGAGGCGTGGGTGGTATACAGAGAAATTGGAGGGTGCTAGTAAGTGAGAGGAGGCGTGGGTGGTATACAGAGAAAGTGGAGGGTGCTAGTAGGTGAGGGGAGGCGTGGGTGGTATGCAGAGAAATTGGAGGGTGCTAGTAGGTGAGGGGAGGCGTGGGTGGTATACAGAGAAATTGGAGGGTGCTAGTAGGTGAGGGGAGGCGTGGGTGGTATACAGAGGAAATTGGAGGGTGCTAGTAGGTGAGGGGAGGCGTGGGTGGTATCAGAGGAATCGGAGGGTGCTAGTAGGTGAGGGGAGGCGTGGGTGGTATACAGAGAATCGGAGAGTGCTAGTAGGTGAGGGGAGGCGTGGGTGGTATACAGAGGAATGGAGGGTGCTAGTAGGGGGGGGGGAGTGGGGTCAACTTGATGAACCCGGCGCCGGAGTTGCGGCCGACTCCCTTACCTGGCGCGTGCGCCTCCGCGCGGTGCGACCGCCGTCCGCCCGCGGGGCTCCCTGGGGGGGGGAGCTGGTTGGGGAAAAACCCCTAGCCGACGTTTGTGTCGTTGCCGGATCTCGTTATCCATCAGAGAAATATCACAGCTACTGCTCGCCATACAAACCTGTACTGCCCTTACGGGACTACTGACATTAGTAGTTGTCACATTCTGAATCAGGAATGAATGAATTCATGAATCAATCAACGAATCAAAAACTCAACTACCGCAATCAACGCCCATACGTTCGTTGCTTTCCGCGGCACAACTGCCCGCGACCTGGCTTCCAGCTTCCATCGTAATCCCCGTTGCCTCGTTCCTCAGTCATACACGTTCAGTCGTATACTGGTGTAGCTGTTCCTACATTTCCGTCTTTGCCACCTCTGGGTTTTCATTCTTCTTCGCAGCTCTAGTCTTTCTAATATTCTTCTGCCCTTTTTTTATCCTTCTGTTGTCGTCCTTTTCATGTATGTCCTCTTCGATTTGTTCTCTCTTGTTCTCTTCGGTGTCCTCCTTTATACCCTTTTCATCTTACGCTTTTCGTTGCACCTTTTTCGTCACGAGGTCCTTCATTTTTACTCCTCTACCATTCAGTGTACATTTTCATCTCAGCAACATCCTCTTTTGCATCCGTTTTTGCAGTTTTTTCCGGTTTTTTTTTTTGTTTTTTTTTTTTTTCCTTCTTTACCCTCTGTACCTTCTGCTTTCCTTCGCCCTCCCCTTCTCGTCCGCATCTCTGATTCTCCGTAGTTTCGTTCCCTATCCTCTTTTCCATCTTCAAAAACGTATCCACCCTTAGCATAGTTTTTTCTTTCTACTTACAACCCTCATACGTCCTTTCATGACCGACAACCATACCAGCTCTGCTGTCGACACTTCCATCAGCACGCACCATCGTCTTGTGTACCTTAACGATACCTCCGCCCCATCTTCGCCGCTGCGGCCGTCACCTCCATTTCTACCGTTGCCGTCACCGCCATTGCCTCCGCCCTCCCTTCCTTCCTTAAAACCCCCCCCCCCCCTTCTCCGCCTCTGCCTCCTTCACCGCTCCGGTCGCCCTCGCCGCCGCCATCTCCGCCCCTGATGCGGCCGGAAGAGCGCCAGACGCCGCGGCGGCGGCGGCGGTGCCGTCGCGCGCGCACGGAATATGAAGTCGGGACACCTGCCACGCGAGGTGCGCCGCGTCGCCTCTGCGCTGATAGAATCTCGGAAGCGTCCGCCTCGCCCTACCCTCCAGGCCCAACCCCCCGAGCCCAACCCTCCGAGCCCAACCTCCGAGCCCAACCCTCCGAGCCCAACCCTCCGAGCCCAACCCTCCGAGCCCAACCCTCCGAGCCCAACCCTCCGAGCCCAACCCTCCGAGCCCAACCCTCCGAGCCCCCCCCTCCGAGCCCCACCCTCCGATCCCCACCCTTCGATCCCCACCCTTCGATCCCCACCCTCCGATCCCCACCCTCCGAGCCCCACCCTCCGAGCCCACCCTTCGATCCCCACCCTTCGATCCCCACCTCCGATCCCCACCCTCCGAGCCCCACCCTCCGAGCTCCACCCTCCGAGCCCCACCCTCCGATCCCCACCCTCCGAGCCCCACCCTCCGAGCCCCACCCTCCGAGCCCCACCCTTCGATCCCCACCCTTCGATCCCCACCCTCCGATCCCCACCCTCCGAGCCCCACCCTCCGGCTCCACCCTCCGAGCCCCACCCTCCGATCCCCCCTCCGAGCCCCACCCTCCGAGCCCCACCCTCCGATCCCCACCCTTCGATCCCCACCCTCCGAGCCCCACCCTCCGATCCCCACCCTCCGAGCCCCACCCTCCGAGCCCACCCTCAGCCCCACCTCCCGATCCCCACCCTCCGAGCCCCACCTCCAGCCCCACCTCCAGCCCCACCTCCGAGCCACCCTCCAGCCCCTCGCTCCACCTCGCTCCCACCTCCACCCCACCTCCAGCCCACCTCCAGCCCACCTCCACCGCCCACCCCTCCACCCCACCTCCAGCCCACTCCAGCCCACTCCAGCCCCACCCGACTCCACCCTCGCCCCCCACCCTCCACCCCTCCAGCCCAGCCGCTCCACCCCACTCCACCCACCTGCCCACCCCGCTCCACCCACTCCACCCTCCACCGCTCCACCCCTCCACCCGCTCCACCCCTCCACCCCCACCTCACCACCTCCTCCACCCACTCCACCCCGCTCCACCCTGCTCCACCCCTCCACCCTCCACCCCTCCACCCGCTCCACCCGCTCCACCCCTCCACGCTCCACCTCACCCCAGCCCACTCCCACCCGCTCCACCCCACTCCACCCTGCCTCCACCCCTCACTCCACCCCGCTCCACCACCGCTCCACCCGCTCCACCCTCCACCCCACTCCACCCGCTCCACCCCTCCACCCCGCTCCACCCTCCACCCCGCTCCACCCGCTCCACCCGCTCCACCCCGCTCCACCCGCTCCACCACCCCACTCCCGCACTGCCCACCCCGCTCCACCCGCTCCACCCCGCTCCACCCCGCTCCACCCCTCCACCCTCCACCTCCACCCCGCTCCACCCCGCTCCACCCCTCCACCTCTCCACCCGCTCCACCCGCTCCACACCGCTCCGCTCTGCCGCAGGCCACGCCACGCGACGCTGCGTCGCGGCATGTCCGCCCCGCCCCGCCGCGACCCCACTGCGCCCGCAGCGCGTGCGACCCGCCCTGCCTCCACCCCACCCACCCCACCCCACCCCACCCCGCCCCGCCCTCTGCTAGGCCTTCCCTGTCGCCCAGTGCCTTCTTCATACCCGCACGATCCGCCGGGTTTCACACTCAATTCATCAGTCAAACTTTATCTCTAACCCAGAACTTTTATGCAATATTTACAGTGACATTCTCTTTACGTATCAACTAAATTAAAATTTAAAAAAATAGTAATTTATGTATTTATTACTTTAATTTTTATTATTTTAATTTTTTAACTGATTCATCTATTTCTAATTTTTTTTTTTTTTTTTTTACTTTTACTTTCAGGTTTTTTAATTTTTCTTTAATTTTTTTTATTATTTGTTGGCCTCATATTGAAACAAAGGCCATTTCAAGTTGAGACTGATTTTCGTTGACCGCTCGGGACGCCGTAGGGGCGAGGTTACTCTTATTCCTCAATCAGGTCTAGCCCCGCTCACTTCTTTACGCTTCCGTGGGTCTGTTTAGACCCGTTCACCTTTGCTCAAACCCTCCTCAATTGTCTTTTACAGTTATTCTGTTCTGTCCACCGCTATTCTGAATTTGTAAAGTAGTCATTACCCTTTTTAGAGCAGTTCTCCTACCGTTTCTATCCATTTCTCCCATGGTTCCTAGCTGGAATCTCACCCTATCCACCCCCCATGTACATTCAACTCGCTCCCGACTCTGCCCGGCCTCGCGGTAGCAGCTCTGGCGGTTTGTAGATTCGTTTTTTCTATTGCTCATTCACTCAATTTTCTCGGGTTTTCAAGCTCTTTAATTTAATTTTTTGGAGTCTTCTTATTTGTCACGTTCTTCATTTCTTAATTAGATATTTTCTACCTTCTTTGCATGTCTTTGCTTTTCTTCCGTCGGTTCTCTTCACTTGCGTTTCCGCCTCACCTCCCCGAAAGCAAAACCCGCCTCCTTCACCGCTGCCGTCTCCGACCCGACCCCGCCGCTCCTCCGTATTTACCGCTCCCGCCCCTCCCGCTGCCACCCCCAAAGCCTCTGCCATCGCCGTCCCCACCCCCGTTGCCGCCGCCATTGCCGCCGCCGCCGCCGCCATCGCCGCCGCCGTCACCGCCGCTGCCACCGCTTTTACCGCCCCGCCGCTGCTGGCGCGTGCGTGGCGAACGCCGCCTGAATAGCTGAAGCGGCTGCTGGTGCACTTTGCGGCGCCGCGCCGCAATTAGCAGCAGCCGGGAGCGGGTGGGCGGGGCGGGGCAGGCGCCCGCACTGGCGCTTGTCGCCAAACAGCGTCAGTGTGCTGCGCCGCCCGCCGCGCCGCTCGCCGCCCTTTGCCATCCAACGCCACCCTCCACTGCCCACGCCGCGCCACGCCCACCTGCGCCCCCTGCCCTCCACACCAGCGTCTTCTCTCGCTTTCTGTCCCACACCATCTACCCTATAACATTCACTTCCTACACCCTAATACTCACTCTCTACCACCTATTCTTCGCAATTTACCCTCTATCCTTCGCAATACACGCTCTGCCCTTCGCAATATACCCTCTGCCCTTCGCAAAATACCTCTGCCCTTCGCAACATACCCTCTGCCCTTCGCAATTTACCCTCTGCCCTTCGCAATATACCCTCTGCCCTTCGCAATATACCCTCTGCCCTTCGCAATATACCTTCTGCCCTTCGCAATATACCCTCTGCCCTTCGCAATATACCCTCTGCCCTTCGCAATATACCCTCTAATCTTCGCAATATATCCTCTAACCTTCTCAATATATCCTATAACCTTCTCCTTGTACCCTTTAACCTTCTCCATGGACCCTCCAACCGTTGTCATGTACCCATGAGCTTCTGGCATTTCTCTCCCCTTAACCCTCTATCCCCTGCTCTTTAGACTTTGTCTTATGCGCTCTACCGCCACCCTCCGCAAGCGACTCTCCACTCGTCTACTCTCTAACCTTTGCCCCCTACTCGCTTACCTTCACCTTCTACCATTCGCTTTTTCCTCTTCCACCCTGCATCTTCTACTTTCCAGGCTCTACCCTCTGCTTTATACCCTCTACCCTCCTCTCTCTACCTTCTAAATTCTGCATTGTACCCCTGGCCGTCCACCCTCGGCTCACCGCCTCGGCATAGGCCAGGTCACGCTTCAGGACGGTCGTCAAAAGGAGGCGAGGCGGTGTAATTCACTTTGCAACGGGGAAATAAAGAACGCGTCCGGAATGAATAAGTTGTGTCTGTTGTTGCAATCCTGGCCAGAGATGTTACAGAGAATGGTTTCACAAGACATTCCCAAGGAAGCCATCTGGCTAGTCGAGACAGTGGTGGACTTGCTGCAATATCTGTATAGCTGAGCCAGGTAACGCTAGGCCATGCCTGAGCATTCTAGAGTTTGGATGCTGTGATTGCTTGCTTTCGTTACTTCATTCTAAGGACAAGCAGTTCCTTAAACAACGAATTATGGATCGCATGCAAAACTGCTACCATGATTCTGTTTTGTCTACCATTCTTACAGTCGGTCTGTGGTCGTATCCCCGTCCCAATTATCTAAATCACACTCCAGGACTGTTTAATCCGGTTGACAAATAGAAAGATAATAACAGTGAAGAGTCAGAAAAAAAGAAATTATAAATAGGTCACACAACCCATAGTTTGCATAAACGAGATTGTCTGCTGTCCTCAGCTTTTATGCTTGTGGCGTACCTGGATTTTGATTCTATTGAGTCTTATGCCGTGCAGTTACCTATTAAGGATGAATTCTATCAATTTTTTTAAATATCACAGGTACCTAATACTACAACATTTTTCTTTTATATTTTTATACCTCCGTCTGGATGTAAGGTGTTTAATCAGTTTTCTGGCAATGTATTCAGTGGAAATTGTCAGCAATGGCTATATATTTCTACTAAAACACTTGTGACTGTTACTGAATGATCTGGTGCTCTCATTGAATCTAGAGATGAATAAATGTTATTTTCTGATTTCTTTCTGCGACACTAATATATGACATAATAGTCACTACCCACATATGTTTCTTTTCCAAGACGAGGAAAGACGTAATTATAGAACTGATGAGCCGTCCAGCTTCATTTGTTGAATTGCTCGTAGATGAATTCTTTCTTTATTCGATACTGCTAATTAAAAAGGCACACAAAATTGTACACAAATATGAATTCAGTTTTTGAGAAATTTGATTATGAAATTTGTGACAATTATACAGCGATAAAAAAATATTAATATTGGAGGATTTGTGGTTGATTTAGATAGTTGTGGAACCAATATCATTCTGCACCGTATGTTTAGTTAATGTGTTAAACTGTGTTGGATATTGCCATGGATCTGTGTCATTTTCATCAACAACATAGCGAGTTCCAATTTCATTCAGTTGAAGATCATTCACTGACAAAGGAACTTCATTTGTTCCACATTTACAGCTCATCTCTCAATTTCAACGTGTCGATTTTAGCGCGGATACTACGATTTCCTTCTGCCCCCCCCCCCTGATTGTCCCCCGTCCCATGTCTCCCGCCATTCTGCTCCCTCCACGGCCTCTCCGCAGTGTGAATCTTGTAGACGCTGTCCCTTCTCGGCAATCTCCCACCACGCCCACGCAGTCCTCTCAGTTGTGGGATCGAGATGGCGCAAACGAAAAGGAGAAGTCGGTGAGAGAGACGACGTAAGTGGTTACGTCGAGTGCGGGAAAAGACAGTGAGATGACGGTAACAGCAGTGTGGAAGTTGGGGTAGATGGGAGTGACAGAGACTGTTGTGGTATATATAGCGAGGTTGAAGGGGGTTGAACCGAGAACGGTCAACACATGCGGTAAATACAGTGGAGATGGCACTGATTGGAGTCGCAGAGACGGTTACGCCGGCGAATTGGCGGGGACGGCAGCAACAGCCGCAGACGGTGGGAATGTTGGAGGTGGAGGAAGCACAGGTAGTTTTAGCATCGGGAATTTGCCAGCGCAGCAGTGGGGAACGATGTCAACTGTGGAGCGCTGTCGCTTGTGGAGCGCTGTCGCTTGTGGAGCGCTGTCGCTTGTGGAGCGCTGTCGCTTGTGGGAGCGCTGTCGCTTGTGGGAGCGCTGTCGCTTGTGGGAGCGCTGTCGCTTGTGGGAGCGCTGTCGCTTGTGGGAGCGCTGTCGCTTGTGGGAGCGCTGTCGCTTGTGGGAGCGCTGTCGCTTGTGGAGCGCTGTCGCTTGTGGAGCGCTGTCGCTTGTGGAGCGCTGTCGCTTGTGGGAGCGCTGTCGCTTGTGGAGCGCTGTCGCTTGTGGAGCGCTGTCGCTTGGGAGCGCTGTCGCTTGTGGAGCGCTGTCGCTTGTGGAGCGCTGTCGCTTGTGGGAGCGCTGTCGCTTGTGGAGCGCTGTCGCTTGTGGGAGCGCTGTCGCCTTGTGGGGCGCTGTCGCTGTGTGGAGCGCTGTCGCTTGTGGGGCGCTGTCGCTTGTGGAGCGCGCTGTCGCTTGTGGAGCGCTGTCGCTTGTGGGCGCGCTGTCGCTGTGGAGCGCTGTCGCCGTGGGAGCGTAGTCGCCGTCGCTGTGGTCACCGGTGGAACAGCGTAGTCGCCGGTGGGAACAGCGTAGTCGCCGGTGGGAACAGCGTTGTCGCCGGTGGGAGCGTTGTCGCCGGTGGGAGCGTTGTCGCCGGTGGGAGCGTTGTCGCCGGTGGGAGCGTTGTCGCCGGTGGGAGCAATTAAGGGGGGAGCGAGGGCGGTGGGGCGTTGGCGAGGACGGCGGCCACCGCATCTGCCGGCTGGCTCGCCCAACCGCCCGAAAGAACAACTCAGATTCGGTCGGGGGGGCCGCCAGAAGCGGGGATAATGAAATGTCGGCGAGATTAAATTCCGGGCCGGCGAGCGGGCGGGCGAGCGCGCGGGCGAGCGGGCGGGCGGCGGTCAGCGTCGTCGCCGCCGGAAGGGAGCGGCGGAACGGGTCTCTGGAGACGGCCATCTCCGCCCCCGCCCCCGCCCCCGCCCGCGCACTGACCCTCCGGAAGCGAACGCAGCGGGGCGCGGGGAGCGATGGCGGCGTGTGTCGTGTGCGTTTGGGCGCGGCTCCCTGCGACTTCATTACTTGACGTCTCTGCTCACAGGGTATTCTGTGCATCGGTCGAAATCCTGCTATCCGGTGAAAATCTTTCAGGCATTTACGTGTTTACCTTTTAATGCAATTATTTACTTGAATACTACAGTTTTGCTGCATGAATTGTAATTGTTACAGGAATTAATGAATCATAGTGTTGCTTTTTTTTCATTTTTCACTTCATTGATGGCGGAACATTTGATTCCCTCTGGGTGACTCTGAGAAATCCATTGAGAGTAAATGTGTTATGTATAGTAGGTTTATAGTAAGTGTGTGTGGAGCGTAATGACTGTGATGTAGGCGGTGTGAATCGTGTGTGTTTCGGTGTAGCTTCCTGCAACCTAATTATTTAACGTCTCCTGTTCAGGGAGTATTCTGTTCTCTGGTCGTAATATTGCTGTTATCTGGTGCAAATCTCTCAGAAATGTATCTAACTTTCAATGCAATATATATGCTTGATTACTGCAATTTGATTTCTACAGTCCTTCTTTGTGCAATATTAATATATTAAAACTAACTAAATTAAATGAATGAATGAATGAATTGCCAACCCAAAGCGCCGAGATCACTGTGTACCGGCGTCAGTGGTTCGGTCCGAAAGATCGCGGGTTCGAGTCCCGTCTTAGGGATGGTTGTTTGTCCCTTGTCTCGCATATAAGTGTTGTTGCGGAAGAGCTCGTGTTGGTGTCCAGTGTGTGGTCGAACATGCGTCCCATCGGGTCGTAAGGGATTCTCGGCTGTCGGCTGGAAAAAAGCCCTAGAAGAAAACGGGCCTTTAGAAGATTGTGACATATGCTCTTTTGTACTACGTGGAATTAATGTGACAATGTTCTTTTGTACTTGGTGGAAATAATAACATTATTTGTGTTTTATGCTGTTTCAGGTGAGTTCCTGTACCACATATGAGTTTTGAACGCAATTCCTGTTTCCAACATTGTAATCATGCAACATGCGTACTGGTAAGTTTTATAGATAGAAAATGTATGTGATGAACTAAGTCAATATTTTCAATACATGCTACTAATTAGGAAAATTACTGACGCCTTATTTTGAATAATCTGATGTAATAGTTTAAATCAAATACGCTGCATATACGAGCATTAAATACCTGCAACTTACATTAATAAATACGTGACTAAAGGAACACGCTGCCTCTGGGAATAGATACTGAGAATCTTTTTCGTCTCATGCTCCACCCAACGGCACTTCTTCGCATTTTTGAAGCTGATTTTCCATAGTACAAAAAGTCTTGTGTTGAGCCGTCCCCAGGTATTCCCATTCTCATCATCTCACACCGGCTGAATTTGATCAGGATATCAAAGGATCACAGTACAAGTACTTGTATTCATCCGCGTCTTTGTATTCCATTGGCCTCTCGCTCCAGGCTGCTCCTTCAACGAATGTGTTCAATGAAAAAAAAATGCCGGAAACGACTGCGGCAATAGCAGCCCAACCTGCCATAAGAGTACAGCTCCGATTTCCAGCAGGGGCACAAGCATTCCATTTTACAATCGTTATTCCTAGAACGAAATGATGCACCTCCGATTGATTGAAATATTACTAGTCATTCTGCCTACGTCAACTGCAGAGTTCATTAGTTCCGTAAGTGTAGTGCATGTTCAATTGCTTGGGAGGTGTAGGTGATCTTGCCCTGCTGGATGGCGAGATCCGGCGCCGACCTACCGTTGGTTAGTGGGTTTCCCAACTAGAACTCTCCCACCAGCGGGCACCGTCTCAGCCGGGACAAGCTCTAAGCTCCCGACCGGTCCCACAGGCATCTGTGGTAGTGTCGTGCATGTTAGTGTAAGTGCGTGTGAAGTGTAGGATAGGACAAGGAATGGGAAGGAAATAACGCGCGCGATCCGTGGCCCGTTCATTAGGGTTTTCTCTCCGGCATTCGGCTGGAATTGATTGGAAGAACCACGGCAAACTATCAGAGCAGCCGACCGGTAAAATCTTTCAGACTTCGATCTAGCTATGTGACTTGAGTTAAAAATGCACAGTCCGGACTCGAACCCTAGCACTTCCCCTTTCGAGTACCTACAGAGACAGTAGTAAAGCTGGGGCTGAGCTAAACCCCATCGGTCAAGGCTACGCGAACGAAGCCCTCTGGCGCTGAGCGTCGGGCGTCGACGGCCGAGCCTTCCGTACATAGGCTCGCTGCGAGCCCGGCCCTTGAGGGCGGGGTGCGTGGGCGTGTCGCGCACGCCGCGCGTCCGGACGGCACGTGCACGCGGCCGCCGTAATTGGCGCGGCGCACGTCCCGGCCGGCCCCGCCTTCGCCCCGCCCGCGTCCTCGCCCGCGTCCCGCCCGCGTCTCCGCCTCCGTCGTCCCTGCCTCCGTCCCCGCCTCCGTCCCCGCCTCCGTCCCCGCCTCCGTCCCCGCCTCCGTCCCCGCCTCCGTCCCCGCCTCCGTCCCCGCCTCCGTCCCCGCCTCCGTCCCCGCCTCCGTTCCGCCGCCCGCTTCCCCCCAACGCCCCCGCCTCCCCCCCCCCCCCCCTTCCTCCCCTCCCCCCGCCCGCCTCCCCCCCCTCCGCCCCGCCTCGTCCCCCCCTCCCTACATCACCGCCTCTACCACCTACTGCCCCCTGCCCCCGCCTCCATCCCCACCCCTGTATCCGCGGTCCTGCGCCACCGCTGTCTGTCGGTGGGCGCCCACGCCGCCTTGCCGTGTCTGCCGCCGCCACCCTCGTGGCTCGATTTCCGCGCTTCCTTCTTTTGTCTGCGCTGTCTACTCCGATGCCAACGAGGCACTCCGCCTCAGTTTGGGCCGACATCTCTGAGTTTAACTAGAGCCCCCCTCCCCTTTGAGCAGCAGTTCTGACAGGGGAGTGCTAGGGTGCGAGTCCTGACGGTGCGGATAGTTGAAACTAGCTATACAGCTAGGCCGAATTCAGCCGTTATCTAGAGGTGTCTTAAAAATTTAATATACCACACTCCTGATATGAGAATGGATTTTAACGAAGATGTGTCTATGGTTTTGTACTAGTTCTGTACTGTATGGTTTTGTACTAGTTCTGTACTGAAGGTAGTTTGCTTTTGGGGATAAAGAAATAGCATGGAAGCTCGCGCCCATTGTTGTTGATACAGCAACCAATGATCTATAATTATCACTTGTGTGCCTGCTCATTTCACTTTTGCTTACATTTTTTGTTATTGCCAAAATTCTTCCATGTGTGCTTCTTGTAATCATATGCTAGCCGATTTTCCCTCTTTAGTATCTTGTAATTAATGAACTTCTTCCAAATTATCTGCAGTTACAACTCGAAAGTATTATGTAATATCGATTCAAATGTGAGGTACACATGTTAACATATTTCTAACTTGTAAATTTATGTATTTATTAACATTTGATTGAAAGTACGATTAAGTTTGAGGAACATCTAATTGGAAAACCTGGTAGCAGAAAGGGGCTGTACGAATGTGTTGTACTGTTATCTTCCCCCACCAGTAACAAGTCAGGATGAAGACCTGTTGGAGCTTGTTGTCTGATTATTTTCTATTAAATGCTCATATATTTTGTACTGAAATAATGAATTGAAATTACTACGCCTTACAATTATACCAATTCGTAATGACAGCAACAAACGAGGTTGCAGGTCTGATGTTATTTGATTTATTACAGCAATAATCCAAAGATCTTATGTGAGAGAGCAAATTTCCTGTACTTTCCATCATGTGCTCTAACAAACTGCACAAAGGAGGAGAGAATGACGTCTTCTATATGAGGATAGCCAGAATACCGAGTATGTGCACTTCTCTGTAGAATAGCCGTCTTAATTGCTGGAGAGTGTATTAATTGAAGTCCGTGCTCGGGGGCGTTTATTGGTCTGGGCTCGTGGCGTCAGATTGACTTAATGTCGCCTCGCACGTCGCCCGTCTTTGTCAACGCCCCCGCCTTCTCCCCTGCCTCCCCTGTCACCCCTCCGGACCCTCTGCCGCCCTTCGGCATCCCCTGTTCTACGCCCCTCCAACCCCCATCGCAGTGGCTGGCTTGTCCACCGCGTGTTGCTACATCCGGCCGCCTTTATAGCTATCGATTATCGATCTGCAGGCGCGGGAGTCGACCGCGGCGGCGGAAGCGGAGGGAGAGGGCGGGGGAGGGGGGGCAGGACCGGCGGTAGCCCGGAGCGGACCGGAACGTTCATTAACTTCTTAAAGATTTATGGTATGATTTGTACCGCTTACTGCGAAACGTTAGTCATTACATTTTTTTCCCACCGAAGAGATCTTTCTCTTTTTCGCACGCCGCGGCTCTGTAATGTGTTTTCTCCGTTGGTTGCACTTTTTACCGGCATCCCCGGTTTTATTTTTTTCCGGTTGGGCGATGCGGAGTATTTAATATCACGGGATTGATTCGGTGGAACTTTGATTCTCCCCCTTGGTTTTGCCCCACTTCCATCTCATACTTTTTTTTTTTCATCATCGTCTTCTTCTTCTTCTGCTTTTCTCGCAGCAAATAGAGGCGGTTGCGGGGGCCTCGAGAGGGTGAGTTTGGGGGCTCCCCGGTTCAGTGACCTGCACTGCGCGCGCTCCTTAGATCAGAGGCAGTATGAAGGAGGTCTCTTCCTTTGAGGACGCTCTCCGGCTTAGGGGCGTGGTGAGGGCGGCGGGATCAAATGTGACGCGGGGCGGTGATGGATGCGAGCCGCTGCTCGCCTGCCTCTCTCCTGAGTGTCACAGCACACTGTGGATGACGCACGACGGGCCAAAATCCGCTGCTTTCTGTGCGGGTCGAACGGGCTGAGGTGATATCGACTAGCCAAATGTTGCTGCAGATGCTGGGTTTTCATAATTACTGTTGAGAATGGATGATTGTACACTTTTTTCCGAAAATGATGTTGACGTTCTTATTGTTCCATGCAATACTGAATATGTGAGACTAAGATAATAGTTATTGAAGACAATTTTGACTGCTACTGTAATTCATAATACTTTCATAAGATTTGATCTACGAATCTGACTGATCCAATCAACTGATCCAATCCTACCAATCTGACTGACAAAAAATTCTTGAACATCAATTTGTTATCATAATGCAATTTAGCGACTATCATTTTCCAAGAAATTTACGAGCATTATTATTTTGAAAATAAATTCCTCCAGATCATTATTACATCATTCTTAAAACTTACTTTAGTTTATTGTTAAAAACTTTGGTTTGGAGCTAATATTTTATTTCCATTGGAATTTCGAACTCGAATATTTTGATTCTGGAAGCTAATCTTACGTAAAATGGCGTATTATTAAGCAAAAGCCGATTAATGTCACCTGCCTGGATAAAATGAAATTCTCTTTTGATGCTTGTGATTATCATGGCCCTCTATTACCTCTAGAAAGAAGACAATGTGCCCATGATCTCGAAAGATCACAATGTGAAGTATTAATGAGTCGGTTGCTCTCTCCTCTGTACAGTAAATTTCAAATCGCAATACAAATTTTAGATGTTGTTTTCTTAGTAATTTTCCTATTTAGTTTTTGTTTTACTGTGAATGCCATTCAAAGTGTAACGGAAGTGCTGCATATCATAAATTGTTCACAACATTAAACATTAATTTAGTCTCAGTTTTCTATTTGTGTGGATACGTTCGCATTACCTTTAAAAATATGGTTGAAATAAAAAAAAAATTTACGGCAGAAAAATCCCAGGCTTTCAAAAACAGCGTAACGCAAACAGAGATCTAATTAAGCGAACTCAAATGTTTAGAAAATAATGAATTAGAGGTATTGTGTCCGTCGAAAATTATTAGAAAATAATGAATTAGAGGTATTGTGTCCGTCGAAAATTATTTTTATAGTCTAAAATAACTAACATTATTCATAGAAAGTAAACTACTGCATATCAAAACTTACAATCTTTTGTAACGTTATATTCTAACCTTTTCCTCAACGAGTTTTCAGTAGATAGTGACGCTCTTCTCGGCTTCCGATGGCAACATTTGTACACAAAAGTTGTCTCGTTTCCATCCGCCTATACCCCACTGTAGACGGGGGACGGAGGTCCTTACGTCACCAGCTGCAGTAATACCGTCTTCACTCGCCCCTTGGACAAATACAGGGTCCGCCTTTCTTGTGAGTGGTGGCTGGGGGCACGGGGGGAGGGGCCGAACACCCGCAGTCATCATTGCACCCAAGGACCCCCTGTGTGTCCCTCCCTCGCAGTCTTGTCTCCGCCTCCCGCGCGCCTCCCCTTGCCCGCTGCCGGTATCACTAAGGCTTCCTCGGCAGCCCTCAATCGACTGTCGTCGCCACCGCCGCAGGCAAATATCGCTCCCTCACGCACCCTCACGCGTCCTCGTGCGTGCTCGCACCACATGCACCCCCGCGCTCGCCATTCCTCAGCCCTGTCCCTTCGGGAGAACTTCAAGGGAGTTCTTGTACCCGACCAGCCGCTCCCTCATATCCCTCCCCCCTCTTTCTTGGCCCCCTCTGCTGCCCCCTCTCTCTCTCTTTCTCTCGCGTCGGTTGCCGTAATTTAAACAAGGAATCTTTTCATCTGTCTCTGAAATGCACACGCAGTCTTGAGATTTCCCCGCTTTTTTTTTCACTTCCTCGGGTTTCCACTTGTCACTGTGAACGCTTTACTTCGAAGAACCGCGCTCGTTAACTAGCCCTCTGACTCCTGCGGGTCTGCCTTGGTTATACATTCTTTCGTGACGTCCACTTCAGAAAACGTTCCTCTTGATGGCTCCACTTACAGTTGAGTTATTAAGGTCCTCTTAAGTAGAAGGGCCTCTCTTACAATGAGATGTCACGATTATGTGATTTGCTTTGCAGCGCAAAGAGGTTTCAATGAGTTCTCCGATTACCGATCTCGAACCATCAAAGTGAATCGATTGCCATCGTCGAGGTTGAGGCTACTTGATCGTTACGAAATCAGGCCGCTGTGATCTGTATGATTTTGAGGAAGATGTTTGTCAAACACGGAGAGGTGGAAAATCGTTGACGGCTCTCTTGTGAACTGTAAAATTGTTTGCGACTTCCCTTAGAATTCAGAAGTAATTGGCAGTTTTGAAAAGAACCAACAAAATGTTCGTTCGTAAGTTAGTTGTTAACTCACCGCCTATAAATAAGCTCGTGAAAAACATTTTGCTACAAATAATGAAGTGGTTGTCGTACAATGATTAATAAGCAGTAAACATTTTCAAAGAGAAGAGACTGGTCAAACGCTGTGGTAATTTGTACATTGCGCGTGTTAATGTATTTTATTGTATTGAATTAACCTTTTATTGTATTGTCGTTATATAGTTTCAAAATGTCATTTCTTTTTGAAATTTAATGTAGAGCTTTTTAAATCATGTTGGTACGTCTTCGTGATTACAGATGCATTGTTACAGTTATTGTATTTAAATACTTGATATAAACTTGCCATCGTTTTCTACAAATATATTCTTTAACAGTACATATTTAAGCTTCAAACCTTTCAATTGTTTAAATAGCAATTATTTCGTCAACCCCTGAGGATTAAAGGGAAGACTTAGCAATAAAACGATGAGAAAGAAGAAATATTTGTTGTAAGTTAATTAACAACTAAATAGATCCCAGCATACCTTTTTTGCGAATATTGTTTCTACTTATGTAATAAAATATATGAATAATACCACATATTAAGGCAAATATATTCATATTACTTATTCTTGTTTCAAAACAGTATTCTGAGAAGATAGTAATGTATTAGGATATTTTATTGTATGAACATACATGAATTCGTATGTAGAAATCGAGTAAACTACCGAGAGATAGCTCTGGGCACCATCTTCTGTCATTGAAATGCCTCTAATCGGGAGGTCCTGGGGTTCGAGTCCCGAAAGTGCCAGGATTTTCGACACTATCCATTTAACTAGATGGAGTTCTGTCGCTGTCCGGAGGAGAATTTCAGCGGTCGGCGACTCTGATTAGTAGTTTCCCGTGGTTTCTTTGATCAGTTCCAGACGAATGCCGGAGCAGTACCCTAACTGGTCGGCGCTGGATCTCGACATCCTGCGAGGCAAGATCAAAGCCACCTCCCGAGCAAAACACATGCACTACACTTATGACCTTCGCCGTTGAGGCCCGGAATCACTATCAATCAATCCACCAAACGAGACCCATTAGGTGTCATTCGACGCGTTTCGGTCTCCTGGGGGGGGGGACTGGTAGTACTTTGCGGATACATCCAGAAATGTCTCTAAAATACGTTGTTGTTGTTGTTGTTTCATGCTTTTATAAGCAACTTAAAAGAGTTTTTGGTGACAGGGTTCCTAGCGTAAATCAATACGATTTATATATATTATATATTTATATATTTAATATATTTATATATATATATTATCGTATATCAATAGCGTCTTCGATTTCTGGCGACAAAATTGGAGGTTCGCCCTACCCACCGCGTGTCGGTCGTTTGGACACATCAAAGGGAGCAACTATTCGCCGAACACGTAAGCTGCTCGGGACTGGGCGAGCACTAGCTCGCTGCTCGGAGAATGCCGAATGTGTGAAGCCCTCTTTACTCTGTGCCTTTGGCCTCGCGTGTACCTTCACCGCCATCACCACTCGCTGCCACTCCTGCGGCATCCGCCCCGAGGACACCATTACGGCTCCACCTCCATCCCTTTATCCCATCTTTCACCTTGTTCACTTCCTCTCGCCTCACCCGTGCCGTCCTATCTCCTCTGCCTCTCACTTCATTCCCGTGAGTAGACTCTCACCTCACTGCCGCCGCCCCCTCACCCGACGCCACTACCTGCCTCCGTCCGCTCATTTAGAAAGGCTCCACCACCGACAAAGGTGGCTCAGGGCATCGTCTGATGTCACCGCAGTGCCCGAGAGGTACTAGAGTTTGAGTCCCGATGGTAGCAGAAATTTCGATCCTGGCTTGTCGGATAGATCGCATTCAGCCGCTGGCTGGAGGGAAATTCTAGCGGTCGCCTGCTCTAATCTGTAGTTTTCACTTGTTTCTCCATTCAAAGGAAGGCGTATACCCTAACAAACAGCCCACGGACCGCGCGCGATCGTACCTTACTTTTACTATCTTTCGCTCACTCCTTCTACACACTTACTGACTTACATCCCCTACGCTACCACACTTCGGGGACTTAAGAGCAGTCGGGAACATAAGAGTTCGTTCCAACGGTGTCCCGTTGGTGAAAGATACCTGGTTGGGGAAACTCCCTGCAAATCGATGTAGGTCGGTGCCGGACCTCGCCATCCAGCGAGAGGAGATCTATGCCACCTCCCGCGATCAAACATGCACTACACATACGGGTATAATGACCGTAGCAGCTGACGCGCCCGGAATAATCAATCACTCATTCAACCCCTTCATCCCCGAAACACCCTCTCCGTCTCCACGTTCATTGCTTACATCTCCACTCCTGCCTCCGCATGGTGCCCGCCGCCGCCTGCACCCGCACTCGACCGCCTCCCCCCCGGGCTCGTTCAACGCCACTCGAGGACCTGCGTCCGAACTTGTTGACCCGACGCGCGCGCCGCCCCCGCCGCCCCCACCCCTCCGCCCCCGCGGCCAGCGCTCTCACTCGGCGCGGATCCTAATCGCGAACCCTGCGGAACGCCTGAGCGCGAGTAAAGCAATGATAATAATTCTTCCCGGCCGCGGGTCGCGGGGAGGCGGGGGTGCGGAAGGGGCCGTCGAGGGCGGGGCGAGGGTGGGTTGTGTGTTCCGAAAACAGGCCCGGCGGAACCGGAGCGTTCGCGGTGCCGCGACTAATTTAATTGGCCGGAGGGGGTTGCCGGAGCGTTCGGCGGGGCGGGCGGCCGCGTAGTGGACTGTGGGGTTGGGCGCGAGGGCAGTCGTGCAGGCAGGTGAGTATGTTACGCGAGGTGGGAGTGGAGTCCAGGCGATGGTAGATAGGATGTCAACTGGAATGGATTGGTATGGAGGGGGAACGACGTGTTGTGTAGTAGTGTGGTATATAGGCGTGCGTACCATCACCGTTTGCTATATGGAGCTAAGTAATGCGTGGTTCGGAGGAAACCAACTGGCCCAGTTGGAATGGACGTGTGGCGTGATAAGGTATGCGTTGTTCTACGGTAATGGGAAGAAAGAATCAGCCAGTTGGTTGAGATTGAAGAGAAACTAATGAATTTATAGGAATTGATAACTGCTCAGGGCATCATGAATTAATATTTAGTGTGGATAAATATAGAAAGTATGGGAGGTGAGCGGGTAGTGTGTATTTGTGTGGGTGTGGTGGAGAGTAGGCAAAATGGTCGGCAGTTCTACGAGTTCGAGAGATCCACTTGCAATAGCAAGCGAGGCGACTGGGACACCGAACGGGTGTGAAGAACCGCGCACGGTCGAGATGTGTGTGTGTGGGGGGGGGGGGCACGCTGGTCCCGCACGGGGCAAGCGGCCTCGCAAACGAACGGCCCCGACGCCGTCCGGGATTCGATCCCCGCACCCTCAAAGGCGAAGTTGCGCGCGCATACGAGAGTTGAGAAGTAATAAAATACCGCCCCGCCCCTCTCCCCTTCACGTTGCGTCTCGTCGGGTCGGTAACTCGCTGGGCGCGCTCGCGCTAGCGGGGGGGCGTGGTATGGCATGGCGGGGAGGGGAAGGGAGGGGAGAAGGGCGCGCGAGTTAATTAAAAGGGCGTGCGAACGGGGGGCGACGCGTGTGGAGGAAGGAGGAACGGAGGAGGGGATGCGGTCGGATCGGAACGAACAAGGAACCGGAGGAGATGTGGCGGCCCAAAAAGCAGATGGGGAGGGGGAGGCGGCGGAGAAATTGATAACACTCGGAACAGATATGATTTATGACACAGTCAGACGGAACGCGAAAATCGGTGCGGGATAATGGAATTACGGGAGATGAAGAACTGGGTAACGAGCTAGTGGACGGAAGAAGGCAATGTGGGAATAAAGGAAAAAATAATGAAAACTGTTATGCAGTATGAAATATGAATCGTAGATGGAAACGAAAGGATTGGAAAGAAAGAGGAAGAGAGACTAAGAGGAAGAGAGACTAAGAGTAAGAGAGACTAAGAGTAAGAGAGACTAAGAGTAAGAGAGACTAAGAGTAAGAGAGACTAAGAGTAAGAGAGACTAAGAGGAAGAGAGACTAAGAGGAAGAGAGACTAAGAGGAAGAGAGACTAAGAGGAAGAGAGACTAAGAGGAAGAGAGACTAAGAGGAAGAGAGACTAAGAGGAAGAGAGACTAAGAGGAAGAGAGACTAAGAGGAAGCGAGACTAAGAGGAAGAGAGACTAAGAGGAAGAGAAGAGAAGTCGAAGAGGGAGAGAGACATCAAACCATTAGGCAGGTAAAGAAACCCCAAAGAGCTAAAACAAAAGGGCGGGGCGGGGCGGGGGCGGTAGTTGCGGGGAGAGTTGTGATACGCGCGCGGGGGCGCGGCCGAGGAGTTGGTCCCCGGCGGAGAGTCTCCGGGGGAGGAAGTGAATTTAGGCGAGTTCCTCTGCCTTGCGGAAGCGCGCGTTAACGAAGACGTCGGAGAAGTCGGGCGGGCGGGCGGGGCGCGGCAGGAGGGGAGGGGCGGGGGTCGGCCGCCGCGGGAGAGGGGAGGAGGGGGCCGAGATGGGGCAGGAATGCGGCGCGGGAGATGCCGTTAGGGGTTCAAGAGAGCGGTTGTGGAGGCGACGTGTTAAGAGGCCTAATTCATCGAATGTGGAAGTTACGTCCCCCAAAATATTTTAAATAAATTATTGGAAAGTTAGTAAAACACGTTAGACTCTTTCTCAGGGGCGAGGTAAATGTCTAAAAGTTCCTTGCGAGTTAAATGGAATGCGGTATTGATCCAGTCACATGTGTTCTTTGTAAAGTCTCCGATAAATGCTTCAAACCTAGAGTCGAAACGTCGACAATTTAAAAAATACGCTGAGTTGATATCTTTTGTCATTGTTTCTGTGAATACATTAAAAATGAAATAATTTAATTATTTTAAATTTTGTGATAATATGTGGCAGTATTGGTAGTCATTGACAATTGGTCAAACACAATCAGCATTCTATTATAATGTGCTATTATACGCAAGTTTTCTTGAGCTCAGAAACACCTACCCCTACTCCTTTGCCAATATTAGTTCAATTAAGACTAAATGATAACAATGAGTGTTGTAAAAAAATTTATAAACGGAAAACTTCGCTCCCGTGTAATAGAAAATATTTTGCCCCAAAATATAAGCTAAAGATATGATATACGTAATATAACTGTTGTAAAAATAACCAAATCCCCACTCCTCTGACATCTAGCGCAACGAGGGCTCAAGAAAACGTGCGCGGATGCAGTGGGAACTTAGCAATTGCCAGGGGAGCGTAAAAAAAGGCTGCCATGTAATGGGCGGCAGGAAGAGAATGTAGCTTCGCGAGTAGGGCCGTGCGGCTTTCGATAGCAGGAGCGCGGGCGACGGTTGTGCAGAAGCGAGGGCACGGTGGGTGAGGGCTTCGGGGCGAGACTGACTGGAAGTGAAAAGTCTATGTAAGACGTAAGGTTGCGCCGAGGGAGACGTGGAAGATGAGAACTGCACAAGGGTAGGCCGGAAGCTGCGGCGAGGTCAGCGGAAAAGGTGACGACAGCAGTAGCCGCCGTGGTGACGGTGATGTCGGTGGCGGTGGTGGTAATGGTCATGCTGACGATGACTATGGCGGTAACAATGATGACGATAGTGATGGCGCCAATGATTGTGATGGTGACGGTGATGGGGATGGCGACTGTTGATGGTGGTGGTGACGGACGGTGATGGTGACGAATATGATGTTAGTTGTGACAATGATGGTGACATGTCGGTGACGATGCTTTTGACAGTGATGATGACTATGATGCCTTAAACTATGGTGTGGGAGGATGGAGCGGTGTTCATGTTGACAAGGGGTACAGATGGTGACGAGAAGAGGGCGGTCGCGATGACGATAGAGGTGACGATGGCTCTGAAGGAGACGATGGCGGGGACGATAACCGAAACTTAAGTCAGAGACGACGACGACGACATGGTCGATGGCGATGTCCAGCAATGTCTGTGGCGGAGGCGGTGGCGCCGATGAATATGATGGCAGCGGCAGTAGCACTGGTGACGGGGCGGTCGCAATGGCGGGTGTGACAGCGATGACTACAAAGGTGATGGAGACGTTGGAGGGAACGATCATCGAATATATCTGTTGCGATGGCGATGGACTGTTTGCGGCGGCAGCGGTGATGGCGGCGATGGAGGCGGTGGCGATGGCGAAGGGGGTGGAGGTGACGGCGGCTCAGGGCGCCGCTGTGCCGGCGTTGACGATGGGTTGATCCCACTGCCTGCCGCTGCGCTGGCGCAGGTGAGCTGGAGGCCTCTGCTGATTTAATTACTGTTCCGTTATTTAGGCGCTCCGCCTCGCCCCGTCCCGCCTCGCCTCACCCCATCTCCGCCACGCCCTCCCCTTGCCGCCTCGCCTCATCTCCGATATGCCCTCCCCCTCCCGCTCCGCCCCGCTACAGTTCACCCCGCCCCCTTCGCCCCGCTCCGCCATCCTTCGCCACCCTCCGCCCCCTCCGCCCCTCTCCACCCTCTACCGCCCCTCTCCGCCCCTCGCCGCCTCTCTCCACTCCCTCTCCGACCCTCTCCGACCCTCTCCGACCCTCTCCGACCCTCTCCGACCCTCTCCGACCCTCTCCGACCCTCTCCGACCCTCTCCGACCCTCTCCGACCCTCTCCGACCCTCTCCGACCCTCTCCCGACCCTCTTCTACCCGCTCCGCCTCGCCACGGCCCTCTACGCCTCGCTCCGCTCGGGCCACGTTCGCTGCTAGGCGCGGGGAAAGTTGGCAACGAAGGAAGCGCGGCGATGGGGCGCGCAGTGGAGGCGGCCTTAGAGCACCGGCGCCTCGCTGGAGGTCTTCACTCCGCGGGAGAACGCAGAGGAGTCGCCCTGTGCGGGAGTTAGTGAAGCGCCTATGTTTTGGAATTTCCGAACTGGTTTTTGGGGGATCAGAACGCAGACGATGGATCTGGAATGTTGAAGAATGCAGCATAATCATAAATTAGTCTCAACCAAAATATTAGCAATATAATTTTTCTGTCAACCTCAACGTGTTACTTTGAATTAAGGTGGATATTTGTTGTTCACCTTTTTACTCATTGGGGAGCGGGAGGGTGGATGCGAAGTATAATCTTGAAGATATGATGACATGACACAATCTAAGTTTTGAGTGTGTGTTTTCTAATATTCTTTAATGTGATAGCAGAGATCGTAGAGCATTCATTTTCCGTTAATAGTATAATATTATGTTCGTGTGATTTCAGTTTGGTAATGATTATGTAGCTGAATAAATCATTTGACAAATCTATAACGGGAATAAATATTATGTGAAACAGAAGAATACAAAGGAATGACGACGAGTAAATTAAGGGAAGATAATAAATATGCATAAGCATTGTTGTTCAACTGGGGTGGAGAACTGTGGTGCAGGAGCGTGTGTGATGTAACCCATTAGGCTTTTCTAAAAGTCAAGTGCCAATGTAGGTTATACTGAGCATAGATCTATTAAAAGTAGACATTCCATTAAGATCATGCATCTCGTCACAATATTTTTAATTCCTTGTTATTAATTGTAAGAAAATATTGTGAACGCAATATTTACAAAAGATGTAAAGATCTTTGTCTAAAAAAGTTTTAACCAGTTACCATTTCGGCTACCATCATTTCTGCTCGTCTTCTCTATTTTTCTGTGCAAGCTAACGCAGATTAATATCTACCCCATTTTCTTTGCTGGCCATTACACTTGATCATATCTTCTTTCGTTTAGCAGGAACACAGTCCCTGAAATTAATTACAACTGTTATAAAAGTGTTCCCTAAAACGGGCTAATAGACACACACCGTCCAATTAATGAACCTGTAGCTCCGTACTAAAAAGGTAATAACATTGTTCTTTACTACACGTAACGATGCGTGTTGATAATGGCACAGCTGCTAAAATGTACCGTTTGCTGTAATAAGAGATCATTTCATTACAACACGATACATTCGTTGTAAAATCGAAACTACGTCGAGGTTACCTAAGAGAGGATAATGCCAAGGGAATTTCGTAACGAGTTATAAACTTGTGTGTGTTTTATTTACGACATAGGGTACTCCAGTGTTTTCGTCGAATCACCGACACATTTAGAACGCTAGGCTGTTCACACTGAGGGAAGGCTTTACGAACATTTCCGAGAACGAATTAGCTTAACAAATGAGAATCGGTTCTAGTATTACACCCGACTGTTGTGTTTACATGATGTCATCACAAGCATCGCATTTGAAAAAAATTATAATCCAGCTTCGTGTGGGAAGGAAAGTTATTGGAACCGGCCTGGATAGCCGAGGTCGCTAATGCTGATGGGCCGTAGCTGCCTCGGCTCAAACGGTCGCGGGTTCGAATCCCGCCTCAGGCATAGATGTTTGTGTGTTCGTATTGTCCCTACGTGTTATTCCTACAATTCTTCCTACACTTCGAAGAATAACAGTGATCGCTGTATGATCAAGTTAAAAAACCACGTAAAAATTATCTAAGATAATGTAATTGACATTTAATTGGCGTAGCTTTTTGTCATCCTTAAGAGATTACATACGTCTTTTGGCCCGAGTGAAAAAAAAAATTTGGGCGTGCTAGAGACAATAAAATTGGTGGTTGAACGACAAAGGTTTTCGTATTTGTGATGTTATAAGTCATATTATTATCTTTATAAAGAAACTTACGTTACCATTATATCAGCCTTCTCTGGCGAAACTCTCAACAAACTGGTGCATTGACAGAGTATTATGTCCATTTACTAATATATAAAGGTATCAGGAGGTGTTCCGCCTTCAGGACATGTGTATGAGGCCGATTGGTATTTCATTGTCTTCATACTTGCATACGACGCTGTTTACAATCGCGATGTGTATCTACTTCCTTCAGTGGCATCTTAGTCTTGGTGTCCAAATTCAGAATATAAAGAGTTATCTATTTTCTACTTATTTAATATCAAAAAGAGTATAACACATGGTTGGGGCAGAAGTACTTGAAGTGTAGGGAAGACGTATGTACGTACACAGTTCATTTGCACTGCATCAACACTACTGGCTGATGTTTTCTCATTTTCTCCCAATTTGGACTACAACACCGTGTCATAGGGTAGTAGCTATGGTGTAGTGGTTGCGGCGTCAGCCATCAGGTGCAGGGTATGTGATTTGAAATCCTGCATTGGGCATGGATGTTTGCTTCAATGTTGAGGCATGGTGAGATATATCAACCACCATGTAACATCCTAATAACTCTCTTTCTTCTTAATCCTTTCCCTACCCGAAAATGTGTGTGTATGTAATGAGAATGGATGTCTGTGTGCTAGCGGTATGAGGTAATCTCCGTCGAAAAGCACGTAAAAATAATGTTTATTCTTTTTGGTAGTAGTTTTCATTTCTCGTCTTTGAACCTTCGGCTTCAGTAGCAAAGGTAATACTAGTACGTTTATAAAAAAGGCTCTTACTCTTAGATTATTTATTTTATAATTTTTCGTTAGTTTTCATACAAAATATGAGTCGCTCATCAAGTCATAATATATTCGTTGTTTCGATCTTAAATATCTGTTTAATGTGCCATCATTCACTGCTAACTCAAAAAAATGTACCATAACCAAAAATTCACCTTCTGTTATTCGCTGAACCATTTTCGGCATGCAATCACCCACATCTCTCTTTCACCGACAAAACATTGAAGCACACACTCACGACGTTGCCACATCAATAAGCACTCGTTTCTCTATCCACACGAACCACGTTCCATGGCTTGCTTTTCCCTATGGAATCTTTCGAAGAGAATCGGGAAACACACACACACACTCACACACGTTTTACGAACAATGTATCTTCCGTTCCGCAGAACTTCGCCGCGAAATGATTTCCTGGAAAACCGCAAAGGGGAGTAAAGGAGAAGGAGAATGGAAAAAAATGAAAAAAGAAAAAAAAAAGAAAACTTGCCTCTCCATTTCGCTGTTTCCCGCGGGATCCGCGGGCGCATACATCATTGGAAGCGCGACACGGCTCCGGCTACGCTTCGTGGCCGGTTGCCTTCGGGCCGGGCCGGCCCGAACCGGTAACGTGCGTCTGGGGACAGATATCACTCTCCGGCTTCCGTCAACTTGCGCGCGCCAAGCGACGGACGTCTGTTTCAGCAATGCATACTGATTTCCGCAGTCGGTAATGGGGTGCCTTGTTAAGCACGCGAAGTTGGATTTATTGCACGCGCCATTCATCTCTTCGCGGGCGCTCGCCCGGGAGCGGGGCGCGAGTGAATGGGAGAGTGAATGCGAGGGAGGGGATGAGAGGGTGGATGTGTCGTAGGGAATTTTAATGGCTTGTGATGGGATAGGAAAGCGCTGGAGTGGGTGATAAAAGTGCTAAGAATGTGCTAAAAAAGTAATTAACGCAGGCGATCGAAGAGGAGATGAAGGCAGAAGGAGATTGTGTGAACCGAATTTGTAAAGAAGAAATGAGGTGTCTTTGTGAATTGGTACAGGAATGGTAAGAAAAAATATTGCGATAAATAAATCAGTTGTACAGTCCTGAAGAACGAAATTACAGAAATTATGATTTATTTCGGTGTGCACAAATGTTTTTTGTTTTGAATTTGAAGCATTATCTTCTTAGGTTGGGGGGTAGAATGGGGAATAGAATGAAGGTGTATGAATGGGTAACTTATGGGAGGAAAGGAGAGGTTATAGGTATCACGAGACAAGTTAATTATTTGGGATGGAATAGATACGTAGTGGGAAATGTATAGTGTGGAAAAAGTAGGTCTTTGTTTGGAGAATGAATGAATGAATGAATGCCTTATTTTACGTGGCGAGACTCAGGCCATGAGGCCTGCTCTTCCGTCTGACCTCGCAAATTTCGTTACGCTCCTTTCACCAACTAGGGGAGAAAGAAGGTATGACTTGGGTGACGAACAGGCAATTTTCATTTAGCTCAGAGGCTTCATTTAGACTTGAGGATCTTTTACATGCAGTAAATCTACTAACATGGGACAGCCGGCTTTACTTCCTCCCGAAGGAAGGTGTACGAAGGATTTTTTTCTCCCTTAAAAATCCTGGAGGTTGACAGAATGCTGCATTAAAGCGTGAGCAAATGTTTGAAAAATGTAGTTATTTTAAATGATATGGAGAATTCAAATAAAACTGGGGATGAGGGAAGTATGGTAAACGATAGCGTTGTTGTCATGAAATTACATTCTACATTAAGAAATTGGAATGACATAACTTGTCGTTACAATCCAGTTGTGCGCAAATGCATGTAGTTTATTTAAAAGCATACATCTTTTCGAGAGTGTTCTAAGATCATTGTTAAATCAGTGGCTGATTAAGTGAGCGAAGTGATACTGGATATAGGGCCTAAGGTATAAAGAATTTCAGAGACCGAAGAAAAAAATATCAATGTTCGATTGAAAAATAAAGCTTTGATCTTGAAATTGATTTCACGGAACTGGGAATAGAAATTTAAAAATTTATTGTTACACATCTATCGCTTACTATGATAAAATTATTTTTATACTACAACATTCGGTACAGGAATTTTGTACTTAAAATTGTTAAAAAATTCAAAAGTTTTATTAAAGAAGTGTGGTAGTTCTGTAAGTTTTATGTATCAAACAAAATATCAAATTATGTTCATATAACGACGACCTAAAATATAAGGAGCCTGCAAGATTTTGAATGTAGGAAGACAAGTAAATGGATTTGGGGACTAGCGACGAATGCCATTGATGCATTTATGACTTCTTTACGTATGACGCCTTCTAAAATAACTTTCAATTGGCAAAGATACTTTAATAATACTTTCTTTTCGTAACCACGAACGGTAATTTTGAATGATTTGGTGGTGTTATTTTCATAGTTTCTCACAATATGACTTGGTTGGTGACATGCGAAAAATGTGTCTCTGTGACTTGACATATACTTAATGGGACAAAATAGTCTATGATAAACATACATTTATGGTGCTTTTAAATAATTTAAATATGCAAAACATTAATGAAGTTGTGTCGAAGTTAATACTGGGTGTCAAGATTAGCTACAGAATTTGCAATCTTTTCCTAAGAAATAGGCTCGTTTTAAATTTGGCCCCAGGTGTCAGATTTGTGAAAATACGATAGTGATATATCTTTTAATCCTATCGATATTTTTTGTTGAAAATACAGGCAGTTGACGCACATAGAAGTACACTTGATATTATACGACTTTTGTAAGAGCAATTCAAAGTTTTCATTTGCCTATTCAATTAGCAGATAACTCGCTAACACTTCAATGTTTTATTGTTCTTCTTTTAAAATACTTTGTTATTTTTGAGGGTATTATCCCTATCTCACATCCATGTCCATGCCTCTGTTTTGCAATTGTAAACTCTTTCTTGCTTGCAGTGAAAACAAACGTAAAGCCAGAGGGTTGTGCTAACAATCACAGTTCAACAATGGTGATTGTCCACGAATGTTGAAAGGTCAGGAAAAAACCGCAAAGCAAACTGCTTTTCTCTCCTTGATGAAAGAGAAAACCACTTGTCGTTAACATTTCCACATTTACTCACAATGACGCAAGGGAGCATTAGTTCGTGTCGGAAAAGTTGTTTATCATACGTCGATGTACTGGCAACTCCTATTTCTTTCTCTTTAGGAGGGAACAGAATAAAAACGTTTCCCCACGAAACCCACATTTATCATCCGACGAGAAGTAAAATTTTATTTCTCGTTTCGAGAACAACGTTTTTTTTATTTCGCGAGAGGCTGGTTCCGAATTTTTACAGAGAGATTTGGAAGTTAATGTGCAGCACTGACACGAAGACCCTTAGTCGCCTTAGTCGTCTTCTCAAGACTTCATCCGACATCTTCGCCATCCCGTCGCCACGACCTCATCTCATTGTCTGCGCAGGCGAGGTCGTCTGCTTAGCACAGGGTTGGGAAACATTGGGCGAATAGGTCGTGCGTGGCCAGCCGAATATCTGTGATTACCGAATACCTGTGATTACCGAATATTTGTGATTACCGAATATCTGTGATTACCGAATATCTGTGATTACCGAATATCTGTGATTACCGAATGCCTGTGATTACCGAATACCTGTGATTACCGAATGCCTGTGATTACCGAATGCCTGTGATTACCGAATGCCTGTGATTACCGAATGCCTGTGATTACCGAATGCCTGTGATTACCGAATACCTGTGATTACCGAATAAATATTCCAAGAATAATAAATTCTTTGTCTTTTAATTTATGTTTCGATAACAAAATATATTTGTATGCAAATTTTTATTTTTAAGATGTATGTTGTGAGTGGTTGATTTTCGTGAATCAGTATATAAGTGGTAGTGTTTTCGTTATTTTATGTGTTCGTTTAAATATTGGTTAAACCTGTAATTGCAGCTACGGTAAAACAGTCCTTTGCTTGCTTCGGGATAGTGAACTACGTTTTACTCTGGAACGTCATGTGTAGAGTAAATGTGGGTATTGACCGGACAAATCATGTTATTATTACCAGTTTATTAGTTCGTTTTGACAATATACCGATGTATAGATGTAATGAACATGGAAAAATTAAATATTTGTTCACCATTTTCTGGTAGATTAAAAAGTTAGGTATTTTTAAAATTGGTATATTGTCAACTAAATCAAAGAGAGTAAATTTATTTTATAATGGAATTTAATTTTACTTTGTCTGCAAATTCTTCCGCGTAATAACAAACTAACTGTAATGTGATTTTATTGTATGACAGGTTCCGTATTAAAATAAAGTGGTTCATGCTGCATTATTACCTCGTGGCGTGCAATGAACATATATTTCTTCTTTTTACAATGAATTATTGAAAACGTATAATTCGTGCAAAGGTACTACGATAATTTGTAGTGTGAGAAATAATACATTAAAACAGATGCATCAAGAGATTTTCCCGGAAATATTTAAAGATATTCCCTTTTATTCTTTCTTATTCTTTGCTTCATGGAAATACTTGAATTTTCCGAGTCCTCACAGACAATTTTTCCTATCTACTGATAAGTTCGGCATGTCTCATCGTCTTGAGTTGAACTTTGATATCACATTTGAGATCTCTCCCTTCTACTATGTTGATGCGTTTCTTTCGTGTTATCCTTGATTTATTTATCTTGACACCATTTGAAAATAAAGTGCTAGTTCCGCAAAATTACCTCGCAAATTTGTCAGATATATCGCGGAATACCAAGGCTGTATTCTCCTGAGAGAACATACAGATGGTAGCAGTCTTGCTTGTACACTCCATAATTTGCTTGAAAAATATTAATTTTCTGTGGAAAATTTATACTAACGCAAAATATGTTCAAAGATAACTGAATAATTCCAGTTAAATAAAATGTAACTTTGTACATCTGGCTGAAATGGCCTTGAATTTGTACACCAGCACATTTAGTCGCTCGGGAACTACGAATGTTCCACAGCAACTAAATGTGCTGGTGAATTTCAAATTGAAGGCCATTTCAGGCAGATGTACAAAGTTACACTTTATTTAACTGGAATTATTCAGTTATCTTGTAACATAAATGCATTAGTATCAATTTCCCACTTAAAATGAATGTTTTTCGAGCGGATTATGGTCTGTACAAAGAAGACCGTTAGCGGCTGTAGGTCGCATTCGGGTGGAGGCTCCGAGCGCGGGCGACACGGCAACCCTTGCTCGTCCGCCGCGAGTTGCCGACCCCTGGCTGTGGAGTGCGGGGGAGGGGAAGCCGGGAGCTGAAAGAATTCAAGAAAGAGCCCCGCAGTCGGCAGCTGCCCCTCGACCCGCCCCCGCCAACTCTCCGCCGCCGCCGCCGCGCCGGGGGCAGTACAGATAAATTATCCTGGTGACGTCACCCCGAGGACGACATGCTACCGCCGAGGTCTGACGGGACGGAACCGAGCGGGGCGGGGCGGAATGGGGGCGGGACGGAATGGGGGCGGGGCGGAATGGGGCGGGGCGGAATGGGGCGGAGCGGAATGGGGCGGTGCGGAATGGCGGCGGGGCGGAATGGGGCGGAGCGGGCGGGGCCGAGCGGGCGGGCCGAGCGGGCGGGGCGGGCTGTGCGGGCGGGCTGTGCGGGGCGGCTGTGCGGGCGTGTCTGTGCGGGGCGGGGCTGTGCGGGGTGGGGCTGTGCGGGGCGGGGCTGTGCGGGGCGGGGCTGTGCGGGGCGGGGCGTGCGGGGCGGGGCTGGGCGGGGCCTGGCGGGAGGGTGCGAATGGGGATGGTTGAGAAAGCGACGCGAGAAGGAAGACTGAAGAAACGTCGACGATCAGGAAAGGGTAGCTTGTGGTAAGAAAAACAAAGCGAGTGGGATGCATAATTTAGTGTGTTAACATAATTCTTTAATTATATGTGTTTGTGTAATTTGTGCAGTTGGTGTAAGTGAGAGGTCAAGGAGTGAAACAGTTTTCTGCAATCTGTGTGTATTCCGTGTGAGCATTATCGTCCCTTTTCCGTGCTTGTAAATGTCCGTATTGAATCTTATGCATATTTTATGTGGAGATGGTGTCGATCAACGTGCATGTGTTAAGTCTCCTAACAGAAAACAAAATTGTTCATATTTCGTTATCACTATTATTATTATAATTATTATTATTATATTTCCTTATTAATACTTGAAACTACAAAACATGTTGGATATTTGCTGCCGAAGACACAATTTGCATGTGCAAATGTGTTATTAAAGTGTAGAAATGTTTATAGAGATGTCTTTGCGGCGAGGTCGAAGGGTGACTCATCGCCAGAGAACATCAATAAAATTCATTGCGACGTGGATGCGACAGCAATGAAAACCATTTGACGCGCCTTATTTCCATATCCCACCCAGCCCTGCGCCCCCAGTGTCCTTGGCGCTGCTGGGGCGGGAGGGGGTCGGGAGGAGCCGCGGGCAGCTGCGTGGAGCGAAGGGCGAAGGGCGATGGGCGAGAGTGATAGCGCGCGCCCTTAGGAGGCGGCGAAGAAAGCGTCCGGGGCGCCCCAGGCGGCAGCGGCGGCGGCTGCAAACTCCGGATTAGGGAAGTCGCCCGCTCGCTCGCCGGGGGGCGGGGTTCAAAGGATAAAATTAAACAGCGAAGGCGTCGCGGACCGCGCCGCAGAGACTGGGATGGAGAAGGGAGAGCAAGGCAGGCTGGAGCGACGCTCGCGGAAAGGGTACAACCGGCGGTGGGCTTCAAGGGCGAGTCGAGCCGGGGGCGAGTCGAGCCGGGGGCGAGTCGAGCCGGGGGCGAGTCGAGCCGGGGGCGAGTCGAGCCGGGGGCGAGTCGAGCCGGGGGCGGGTCGAGCCGGGGCGAGTCGAGTCGGGGGCGAGTCGAGTCGGGGGCGAGTCGAGTCGGGGGCGAGTCGAGTCGGGGGCGAGTCGAGTCGGGGGCGAGTCGAGTCGGGGGGAGTCGAGCCGGGGGCGAGTCGAGCCGGGGGCGAGTCGAGCCGGGGGCGAGTCGAGCCGGGGGCGTGTCGAGCCGGGGACGAGTCGAGCCGGGAGCGTGACGAGCGCGGGGGCGTGTCGAGCCGGGCACTGTGTCAATACCTTAATGAATGATGTTTGAAAGTTCGCAATATCACTTTCGACCCCTATAAGGGGGCATGTAAAATTAGAGTTAAGATTTGGAAGTGATTTAAGTTTAGCAATGATATTGGACTGGCGTTATTTTTCCGAGAAACAAAATGTCGAAAAGATTGGGGTGAGTCATTGGAAGGAGAATCAGGGATAAATGGTGACGAGATTTTGCTGTAAAAGGTGGATTGGGACCAAGGCATGGATTGGGAACAGGGTGAGGTGAGGACTGGGGACGAGGTGAGGTGAGAATTGAGGTCTAGACGAGACGAGGATTGGGGATGAGGCGAGGATGTGAAGGTCAGGAGCAGGGATAGGAACGGGATGAGGCGAGGACTGGGGACCAAGTGAGGTGAGAATTCGGGACGAGGCGATGATCTGAAGATGAGGAGCAGGGTGTGGAGCACTGCCTAGCCGGTGAACGGGTATCCGGATGAGAGGCGAGGCCGGGAAGGCGTGGCGGCCGCTCCGCTGGGGTGGGCGGGGCGACCCGCGGGGGCGACAAGGGCGCGGCGGGCGGCGAGAGCGAGGGTCAGGGCGGGCGTCACGCTGCTGACAAATGAAAGCTCGTTAGCGCGCTCCTAGACCCTGAGCCGCCGTGCCCCTCCCGCCCCGCCCTGTCCTGTCGGCCGCTCTCGTCCTCTCGTCGCTCGTGCCGAACCCGTCCCCGGAGACGGCCCTCGATCGTCCAGCCGTCCATGGCGATCGCTCCCGTCTTTTGTTCCCTCGCCGCGACAAAAAAGGAAAGAAAAAAAAAAGAATACAGAAAAAGCGGCGTTCCCATTTCCGGGGGCATGTGCCCGCAGCTTGTTTCCCGTTCATTTCCTTGGCTTTTCGACTTATTCAATATTTATAAAGCCGGTAAAAGGTTACGTCGAACAGTCATCGGAGCCGAATTGGGCTCCTGCTTTTTCTTTCTTCCAGAATGTTTCTGGAAATGTTTTCAAGAATCTTTTATGCGGAGTAAAGCACTTTCTCTAAGCATGGAATGGATTCGTTGGTGAACCAATGTTTCATTATTTTATAATTCACGTAGTTACTAGTGTAGAATTTGTTAGTAATAGTCGCTGAAAGAATAAAAACAGGAAGTCTGAAAGGTGTCTAATTTATTGTTTCCAATTCGAGAAGTATTCAGTAATAAAAATGTTCCCACCAATATCTTCCGAATTTCACAAATTTTGAATCTGATCTGATATTCTGGGTAAATAGAAATTAAAAGTTTTTCTGACTAGAATATCACGTGTGGAGTAAAACACATGGCATCGATCTCGTCGCTTCCATTCTATATCAATATTTAAATTTTGAAATCTTGGTGTGGATTTCGACTAGAGTGAGAGGGATTGAGAAGGTTTGCGTGACGTAAGGTATGACAATGGATTCTAAGGTATAAAATGAAGTTAATTATAACAAGTTTTATAGGATTGAAAATAATACTTACACACATTACGAACACATACGTACAACGCGATCGGAGAATCCTAAGGAAACAGAAAACCCGATCTTCTATCAAGGCAGATTCATCATCCGACCAAATATTTAGTTTGTACCCATCGTCCCTCTTTGGAGGGATTCGAACCGAGCACCTTTCCATTTACGAAGCCTGAGTTCCAGTCTCGCAACCACAGTCACCGCCCCACCCGGTGCGATATTAATTTGGAATTAATAAATCTACTCTCGTGGGAAATCACGGCCCGGCATTTTCGCGCTTGACAAAATTCACTGCTTGCTCCATTGAGCGTGTCCCCCAAACATATGCACTACTCGCCGCCGCGGTGGGCAATAACTGCCATAAACCAACGAGGATTTACCTCGCGCCTTTGGGACCGAAATTGTAAAGGCTTATGCGACTACAGAGAGCTGCAAGCGATACTGCCAACAATGTAGTGATTGTAGGTGCGGGTAAAGATAAGAATGAAGTGACGCAGAAATTATGTTTGTTTATAGCGCCGTATTCGTATGAGAGTAGGGTGAGTGAAGTCAAGTCCTCCCCTCCCTGGACAGTTTATCAATGCGATAGGAATGCCGTTGCCTTCAATTGTTTGGACCTGGAGCGGCAGCTCAGTGCATCAACTGATGCCACTGCAGTACCTCTCACCGGGAGGTCCTAGGTTCGAGACCTGCCGGCGGCAGGATTTTCGACACTAGCTTTTGAGCTAGGTCGAATTCAGTCGCTGTCTGGAGGAGAATTCTAGCGGCCGGCTGCTCTGATCGGCAGTTTTCCGTGGTTTTTCTGATCAACACCAGGCGAATGCCGGAGCAGTACCCTACCAAACGGGCTACGCACCGCGCGTGATCTTTCCTTCCTCTTCCTTGTCCTGTCCTCTCCCCATACATACATACACCTAAACTAATGCACTACACTACTACATATGCCGGGAGACCGGTCGGGAGTTTAGAGCTTGTCCCGGCTGGGGTGGTTCCCCGCTGGTGGGAGAGTCCTGGTTAGGGGGAAACCCCACTAGCTGACGGTAGGTAGGTGCTGGATCTCGCCATCCAGGGGGGAAGATCACCGCCATCTCCCGAGAGAAAAAAACATGCACTTCACTAACGGGACTAATGACCGAAGCAGTTGACGCGCCCGGAAACACGAAAAAATCAATCAATCAATTCAATTGTTTGGATATAGAATGATGGTGAGAGGCAAATAGTAATAACAGAAAAATGTTTATGAGTCGAATTCTTATACCTTGAAAATAATGGATATAATATAAGCATATTATGCCAGAAAGGCCGTACAGCATATCACAGCGTTTCTACAATGCGGATGTCTTCAACACGACTGAAATAATTTTTCTTCAAAATTCTTCTAATTTTTCTAAAATTCTGTAGCCCGTTTTACACCGTCATTTTTTCATCACTTTTCTGTGCAGAAAACGAATGGAAAAGGGACGTTCATTTCTACGCGCTACTGTTCCGGTATCGGAACTGGATGCACGAGATCCACCGTTTTGCACGGCCAATAGTTTTCTGCACGCGGTCGTGATGAAAATATTTCCGCTGTAGAAGATCAAACTGTTGAACAGAGCAGCATCTATAGTAACAAATTAAGTTAGGGTGTATTAGAACGGAGCATGGAACAAGACGCTATTAGAACCCAGAACATGTTTTATTTCACACCTCATGAACACTTAACATCACAATTGAACACGTTAAAACGCTCTCAAAAGCATACAACAGGAACAAATCGCACCTCGCACACACACAAAAAAAAAAAAAAACCTTAGAAGTTCCGAAATGTGACACCAGAAGCGTAGTAGTCAAACTGAATGAAATCTGTATCGAAAAATGGAGCATGCGTCATTTTTCATAGAAATTACACCCAGTTTTTGGATCGACGAAAAATGATGAAAAACCCCCAAAACCCATTTTTTAAACTATTCTTACAATATTCTGAAACATCCTGTCAAATAAAGTGTGGTCAAACAGGACACCGAGACCGTCGAATCTCGAATGGCAGTTAACGTATTCCCAATGAGCAAAGAGATCTAACCGTGAGTAACAATCGGATACACGGACGAATAAAGGTTACTCGATTACTGTATGCAGGGCATTTGAAAGATCATTAGATACACATTTGTAAACAATAGAGCTGAACTGTCGCACATAGTAATTCCACTCTTTTCTTAAACGGCGAAATACTAGTTCATAGAATAGTGAAAGGAATCTTGTACTTTAATTTTTGATAATTAATTTTGACATTTCCTTTTGCAACAGTGACATACACTACTGTTTTAACCAATATCTTTGTTAAATGCCGTTTTCGCTACATTTTGGAAAGCACGTTATTTAGTGAATTGAACCTCGCAGCCCTCGTCCTGCGATGCACTACTGTCATTGAGTGCCACGTGCCGCGACAGTCGCTAGGAGGGCGGAAACGAAATACGCAGTTAATGGGAGGCGTTGTGGGGTGGAGAGCAGAGTAATGAAGAATCATCACAATCAGTTCACAATAAATAAAGAGGGGTTCTAATTTTTACTTTCTCGCACTTACTGACGTAAGAAGAGAAAGTATGGTAATCGTGAGTCGGAAAACGTCGAAATTTCGACACAAAAAGTATTATTGTCGTGCCCTGGTAACGAATAATTTGATAAATCAAGTTGCTAAATATAGAAAGAACTTAAAACGTGGTATAGCCAGAATCCATATTTGTGCGCCTTTCGTACCGAAAAATCGATTGACGGCAAAACTTCTCCCGTCTGCCCCATTGCCTGTCCATGCATAACACTTGCCTATAAACCGTTCTGCGGATTTTCTCCCAAACTGATATTCCCCATTCGTTTTTTCTAATGTCATGGCCTCTGGAATTCGAAATTGATATTTTAATTTTGGGGGCTATTTTACATGAAGGCATACGGACATTTGCCAAATTTTCAAAAAAATGGTTGAATAGTGCAAAAGTGGTTTAAGAAAATGATAGACGTCTCATTTTCGTAAAAAATCCTTCATTTTTGGCAAATTACAAAAATTCGAAATTTTTTCGGAGTCTTATTACAACTATAATATTGAAGATAGTCTTTTTTCTACATGAAATGTGTTCCTTAAAGACAAATCTTAATTTTCGTGTCATTTTGGGCGAAATACAGGTGATTTTTTTTATTTTCTTCTCAAAAACCGCTTCAGATTTTCTTTAAATTTTCTCCACATATGTAATATGGGACAGTAATAGATATGGTGCTAGTTCATTTTCGAACATTGTTCGTTTTTTCGTAAATTGCAAAAAAAAAATCAAAACTTTAATATTGATTTTTTTTTTTTTTGCATCACAAAGTCTGTTGTAAAAAATAAGCTCTTTAAATACGGTCATGTTCAACGTTTTGTAAAAGTTAGTCGTTTTCGCGTAATTTTGTGTTTGAAATTAATAAAACATATTTAGGCATCCAGCCAACAATGGACCACAAGAAAAAAAAATCTTAAGACAGGAATGGGTCAAAAGAATATGGAAAATTTCTATTATATATTTTTTGAACTATTTGCATTTGCTTGAAAAAGCTATCAGTGTTACTGCGTTTTAGATTGTATATCTCAAACAAACTGGCAACAACGCGCTGTATTATCGTTATCAACTGTTCATTATTTTATTCTCTCGGATAATGCTTAGGCAGAATATTTGCTATTTAAAAGCTAAGATATGCATCGGATATGTTCGGGAATACCTGAGTACCCTATACACTAAATACCTCACACACTGAATTCAATGTCAAAAATATAGTTTCATTTAAATTTTGAATAAAAAATCAATTTTTCATAATTCCTTTATTTACGGGTTATATGGAGGGTTATATATAAAAAAGGGCAGAAATTAAGACATAACATTACATAACGATAACAAAATATTGCGAGAAAGTATGTGCTGCTGTAGCGCCAGTAGTTTAAAAGAACAGTTGAATGGTGTGGAATGATGAAAAGAATAGTGATTATTTAACACTTTTTTTACAATTGAATTTTGCTATTCCATGCTATCGTAGTTTAGCACACAAGCAAGTCATGTGAATTCATGGAACTCCCCACGACACGTCCTTCAGTGCTCTCTCGTGTAGAGTGCGTGTGCTGTGGGAGGATGCCAGCGGGGCGGAAACGAAATGTGCATGAAATGGGCAGCTCGAGCGACATGGGGACGTGGACAAGCGTGGGCGCAGTGATGGGGCGGCGGGTAGGCGGGGTGAGGGGTGATATCGGTGGCGAAGGCGACGAAAGCCGGCCAGCAGCAGGGTGGAGGGAATAGCGTTGGTAGTGGGGCGAGGACGCGGAGGCTGGTGGGGAGGCAGCGAGGCGGGCGGACGGTGGAGAACGGGCTGGGAAGGCCACGGGTGCGAAGACGACCGATGGAAGGCCGAGAAGGGGCATGGGAACTGGGTAGGGACGGGAACTAATTTAGGGGGCGGAAGGAATGGTGGCGGGAGCGGTTGGCGTTGGTGGCAAGTGCGACGGCAAGGACTCTGATGAGGGCGGTCTTCGGAAGGGGATGGTATGAGGATAGCAACTGAGTAGAGACGGTTAATCACCCGCGAGGCTAGCAGCAAGAACTCTGGGCTTCGATTGTGAGAAGGGGGGGGCGGGGGGGGGGTGGGGCGGCGTCGGTTGGTCAGCAAGGAGGCGAGGAGGCCGGGCCGGTAGTGGGGGTGTGGTGGCCGTTCGCGTGCGCAACCTGCATTAAGCGGACGGCTCGCGGAAGAGAAACGCGGCAGCGCTCTCGCATTTGCGTGCGCCAGTGCGTGGGAGTGTGCGTACGCGATGGGTGCACGCGCGAGAGCGTGTGTGGTGTGTGTGTAATAAGTGCGTCTGCAGCTGATCGCTGGGCGCCGATGGCTGGTCCCTGCTGCGCAGTGGTCCGTGTGATTGATGCTGGTGCTCGCATTGCTTAGATATGATAATGGGAAATATCTTGTTATTCCACGACGCAATTGAACTTCTTTCATGTATACGACGCCAGAATACAAACATTTTATGACAAGAGAATGAAACCAAGTACAGTGACTCTGAAAGTCGGTAAAAAGTTGTTGCGTCATTCCTCTTTTGAATCATATCTATTGGCAGAGATTGTGTGGACATTAAAGACACGATCTAGGATTTCTCAACATTCACGAATGTCCAACCACATTACTGATAATTTGTCTTATATCTACTTACATGATATCGAAGTCTATTAAGTTTGTTTTTCACTTGATTCATCCTTGGTGGTCGCCTTTCAATAATGTGTTCTGAAGACGAATTTTCACGGAGGTTCTCTTATTTAAGTATTATTTCCTCCGGTCGCTTGATGTATGATCTGTAACGCCTTAACGTAGAATAGTACTTAAAAAATTTACATTTTATGGAACGCTGAAGTTTGCAGTAAAACTTTAACTGGATTGTAGACGATGCAGCATAAAGTATAACTCGCAGTCCTTATATGCGATTCCTAAGATAGTGAATTTATTGATAAAGTCTCAGTACAACTGCCTAAGAGGGCGTTATGTGACGCGGGCATAGGATTTTGAAGATCCTCCTTTCAATACATACAATTTGCTTTGTGATCCAAGTATTGTATTTTCGGTTTTCAGAGATGAAAAAAATACCACGCTGGATGATACTCTACGAAATTGCCCCATCTCATTTCATTTTCTTTATATTCCAGGTTTCAATTGCATTGTAAAGCAAAATTGTTATTCTAATGAAGACATAACGATGATGAATTTTGTCGCCTAAAATGACTCGTCTGTATAGGATATCCAGCGAGGAAATGTCGAATCTTCGAAAATAAGCCAATGTTTCGACTGGTTGAGCCCAACAATCCAACTTACACAATTCGTCTGTTTTTCAATTTCTGTATTAATTTTTCTTTCTGAACAAATATATTGATTTCTTTTTTAAATAAGAAACAATTTACGTGTTTCTGAAGTATTTATGTTTCTGAAATGCAAAATTTTGCATAGAAAGTATTTTTTTAAAAACAATTTTTGAGTGTTTATTGCTACTCAGGCATTCACAATATCCAAGAAGTTATTTGACAAAATATACTTATAATTGTCTACAGAGCTTAATTCTGAAGTTTCGACGTTTCCTCCCTGGACATTCTGTGTATTCTCAAACATCGTTTGTGGTGATTCTTGGCGCCCACAATCGTGTTTGGCCCCACCGATGCCAGCCGCCGCCACAGTCCCCGACGCCCCGCACTCGTAATTGCAGCCTGTTGTTTCCAGCGGCCGCGCTTTGCACTCTCCGCGTCACCCTCCCCCCCCTCCTCCCCCTTCCCTCCCCCTCCTAGCGAGCGCCGATTGCTCTCCGCGAGCATAAATCGCTGTTAATATCGCGGCGGTGACGAAGTGTTTCGACGCCCCGAGACGCGGGGAGGGGGGAGGCCGAGGGGTAACTAACACCCACTGCCCCCCCTCTTTCACCCCGCGGGGGCGAAACTATCCATAACCCACTGTGTTATCGCCCGGAACGGTAGTTTGCTTAATGGATGGCGCCCCGATGAGCGGATACAATTCGCCCGCGAGAAGCTGGGAATACAAGACGGTGCTCAGAGCAGTGATAATTTACGAATCGCCGGTTGAAATGGGCTTGCTTTGTTTCTTCGTTACGCCTATTGTTGGGGTAAAGAAGGTGCTGGGATTATGTGTAAAAAAAATTCACTGTATAAACGCAACTTCGGTTAGAACAAGAGCTTTCCTTTGTTTCCTCGCTATTGTTTTGGTGGTATTTTTGGCGTAATAATCGTTGTATTAATAAATATCGTTGTCGTAATTATTAGAACATAGAAGAAAATGTACTTGATTTGTTCGGAGTATGTTACAGAAATATGTCTACAATATTACTTTTTGTTCGTTTTTTTTGGTGATTTCATTGGAACAAAAACTTTAACTTTTAAAATTAAATTCTGCAAATATTTTATATGCTCTTTAAAAGTATCTCTAATTTGAATTACTATTTGCATTATTGTTCTGCTCGTATTTAACTTTCAGTGGTTTGCAACTTATTCTTTCATTATTTTAATGTCGTTCAACTTTTTTTTATTGGTTCTGTAGCGGTGGATATCAATGAAAACCATATATTTGTATTCAAACGAAAAAAAGAGAAAACAAAACTCTTTCAATAAACAAAACATATCAGAGGCACAATAAAAATAACATTAATGTTATAATGCATTTTCACAGGATATTTTTTCTTGAAAAAATACGATGCTGAAAGCTTGTTGGACATTTCAATATTTAATTTAATGTTTCTCCAGTATTTGACCACAAAATATTTATTTGCACTCTTTTTTATTTTAAAACATCAGTTTATATTTTTCTCATCGCATTTATTTATATTTTTCTAAATTTTGTTATATTTACGAGAGAAAAGGCATCGAATAGATAGAATAACTTCGATATCAACATCCATTTTAAACACCGTTTTTCATATAATAATTAAATATTTCATATTACACTACCATTAGGTGCAACGTATTTCTTAAAAGCATTCGAATGGATGTGATTCAAAATGTTAATACAAGCCTATTTTGTTATCGTAAAATATATTATTTTTCTACTATAATTAATTTTCTGTGATGGAACTAATGGAAGTGAATCCTTGCTTTCAAAATCCGTTATTTTATTTCACTCAGTTCTGGTTTATAGATAATTAATCTGTACGATAGGAAGTAATTTAGAGCTTTATGTGGAAATTCATTTTTTTAAGACAGACGTCGGCTTCCCAGAACAGTTTTATTAGAGCCACAAATCACGTGGTATCTGGAGCTTCGCTTAGCACAGGCCTTCGGAGCATGCGACATCTAAGCGCTTGCGTGGAAAGAAAGCCTGCAGCCCGGCAGTTTTAAGAGCAAGACATCTCTCTTCTTCTTCCCCATCTTGCTCTGGTCTCCTTTTCCATCTCCTTTCTTTGCTTTCTCCCTCTTTTCTCTCCCTCTCCTGATGGCGCAGCAACGTAGATCTCGCTATGGCCAGACAATGTTCGGAGGCCGTTGAGATCATGTGGAATAGATCTTGTGGCGAAGAGCATCATATCCCCGCACCATTATATCCCTATTTCTGATTGAGGACATTCATGAATGGGTACCTCTATGACAAATGGGGTTAGTGAAGACTAGGAGGCGGATTTTAATGAAATGTCTTTTTTTTCACTTTAGAAAAATGTCGTGTTGTTTTTGTTGATTTCGACTAATAAATAATTTTTTACTTTTTTTCGGTCATTTTTAATGCATTTTTTGCTTATTTCATCTATTTTAATGTCATTTTCAATTTTACTTGCTTCAAATTATATTTACGATATGCAACACATGTTCTTTACAGAATTACTCAGTTGCCTATTCGATGTGTTCGCTCAGAAATAGTTTTGACAGCCGTAGTGAGTATGTAATTCCTGTGGCGTATGTCAACGCCATTGTCGGTTCGTCCGATTTCGGGGTAACTAAAAATCGAGATTTCCTGGTAGAGAACAGTCCAAACCAAAAGTTTGCAAGCTGAGTTCATTCGAACGAATGTAAGAAGCCTCCTTTACATTAGTAACGTATCCAGCAGCTTGAGTTGTTCATCCAAACTGGTTGTGATAAGATTTTTGACGTCATTTTTCTTTTGTTTTAGGGTATTTTTAAAGCATTTTAAGAACATTTTATTGATCATTTTTGGCGATGTTTTAGGACATCGAAATCCGCCGATGGCCGAATATGCAATGGATTGATATCAAAATTTTAATGAATTTTTAAAATGTTTTTTGTATAAATGTTCAAAAGATTTAATAATACTTGCTTATATTTCTAAATATTGAAAATATTAATAGTGCAAAAATAAAAAAAATTAATAAGCCATCCTTTTCAAAACGTTTGTTTATGTTCTTTTCCTAACTGCTATCAAGTTATTTATGTGCAATTATTTGTGTTATGATTATTTTGTATGCTGTATATTATTGAAGGGGTGAGTGAAGCAAATCATTTTTAAAAAGGATCGAAGCACGAAAAAGTTTTGGAATACCAGGTTTGGATGAATACGCCTTAGCTATTTCGGTTAGAATGGTCACGGTTTCGAATCCCACCCTGAGCATGGATATTTTCATGTGTGTTGTGGCATGGTGGGACTCTGCCAAACACGATTTCCAGGAATAACATGGTCGTTTTTTTTAGAGGTGTGGGGTGCATTTCTAGCACACCTTGTTTACACCTTTGAACCTAAATCTTCCCCCGTTCATTTTTCTTTTCTCGGTACGTTGTGTAACACTTTCCTTCCCCGGCAAGTTCACTTGTTCAGCTGAATGTTAAATGAGCGATATATGGTCTTAAGAGCAACATTGCCGCGATAACAGAGACTGATATAGACCATGGTGGACACATCTGCAGGAAACCGTCACAGCCGGAGGCGACCGTAGGCACCAAAAGGTGCAAAAAAATAGGAATACAATGCACAAGATAAATAGCTGACAGGGAACTGAAGGCGGTAGACATATACAAGAAGATAAATGGACAGTAAAGAGAATAGGTGTTATTAGATAATTTACTTTTCAGCTATATTATGTGATGCATTGAGATGGTCGAAGGTATTGTATTGAGATTATAGATACGTAATGTGGTGCAGTGTATTGAGATGGGTATTGTTTGTGATGTTCATATTGTATTGTAACATATTTAATGGTATACAACTTATTCCCGAGAGGGAATTTGTGGTTGAAAGAATAAAACTGAACCGCTAAATACTTGGAATGTGGACGACTACTTCCACATTCCTGAGCTTCCATATGTTATTCAATGGCTTCCTCAAACATTTACTGAGTACTAACTAACCGAGTACGTCCTTGTATAACAAAATACATGGACCGTGCACGATTCTCCCTTCCCCGTTCTGTTCCCACGTTCATCTCCAGGTTCGTGCGATGCCTTGCCGCCAGGGTGTTGATACTGACTGATCCAGTTGAGAAACACTGGTCTGAGCGATGTCGGTTACGTAGGAATTCCGTCGGGATTGAAACGTGGCGCCTACAAGTTTACGAAGCTTGTTTTGGGGTCTTGAAACTACATAGGCTGACGGGCACGGTAAATCCTTTCTTACCCTGGCGTTATCTCCGCGACTGCGCTTCACGTCTCCTTTTTACTTTGCGCGCCCTGGTGACGTCACTGGGTCCCAACTCTTTTTTTTTTTTTCTTCTTTCTTGCTTCATTGCTTTCTTTCGCGATACCGCCGTAAACCATTATCCATTGTCATGATAGGCAGCACGTGACAAACAGTTCTACAACCAGGATGAAGACTTACTTTTCATGGACCATATTTTCGTTTTATGGACAGTTACGTCCGGCGAGGCAGGCACGCCCCCGGGACAGTAGAGCCGGATGGGCGGGGACGAGGGCGGGGGTGGTGGTGGGGGACGGCGGCGGCGGCGGCGGCTGCTGTGGCGATTCCTACGCGTTCAGTACACGCACCTTGCTCGGCCGTACGCATAAATCGTGCCTAATACGTCCGCGTTCGCCGCCTGGTCATTGGGCGGAGGGGTCTGCACTCTGGTAATCGACGGCCCAAAACAAGGGCCCCGAAACGAGGGCGGGGGCAGTTTTGTGTCCCTCCCTTTTATAGCTAATGAGCTGCACGGGCGATTATAATCTAGTTATCTTTTTATTATCGAAAGGGAATTGAGTAGTAAACTGGAAGTGAACAGCGTTTTACTTTTAAAAGTAGATGGGATCTTGGTCGTAAATTGTTTGGAAATTGTGAGTTTGCGAAAATATCGTAATGTTACGTAATGGAAACGATATTTTACTTGTGAAAGTGAAACAGGGTCTATGTTCAAGTGTGCTATTCTAAGATGGACGATAAAAGTGTTTTGGTTTATACTTGTCTTTTGATAAAAATGAGAATTACATCCATTATTCAAAAAATAAGTCAGCCACCGTAACTTTGTCCAGAAAATGTTGGGAGTTCATCTATACGAAACAAAGTTCAAGTTCAGATTTCGTGTAAAACATTATAAAATGTATCTGTGAAGGAATACATTTCCAAAGTAAAGTACTTCTTCTGAAGTTAAATTCTGTAATCATTATCAATTTTCCATTACATTAATTGTCATTTAAATATTATTTTATATTAATTATATTATATTATTCAATTATATTTTAATATGCATTATATTCAAATAAGTCTTATGGATGTTTTTCAAGTCATTCTTTCAGTTCACTGACCAGTTGTAAGGCAGAGCACAAAATAATAATCTCTACTACAGTAATATGTGAATGTAATTATTTTCGGGAAGTTTGCCCGGAGACAGATTTTGCTAGACTACATGCTGTCTATCCGCGATGTTCTTTTTTCTTTTTGTATACTTAATTTTTTTGTGTGTTCTCTAATTTTTATTTTTATTCACGTTAAGTTCAGTTTGGAATCACAAGAGTTTTCAATTCTTTTTCAGCATTTTACTCTCTACTTTTCTCATGAGATCTTGAACAGAGTTCTAGGTTCTATTCTGATTTGGAGTTTGTTCATTTTTAGGATCTTGCATCTAGATATCTCATTTCATAATTTCTGCGTCTCATATTATTCTCACTAATATGAGCTGAAGAATTCTCACTGATAGGCGGTATTTATTGGAGCATAAATCTGTTTCACTTGCATTACGATGAATCCTCAGCATGCAGCTGTTAAGGGTTCTTTATGACATGTTCTAACAGACAAGATAGCTTTTATCGATATGAAATACTGGGAGAGCGTCGCAATTTCTTTTGCGTTGCTGGTGATGACCACGGATGCATAGTAAAGAGGGGTTTTTAAGGTTTGCTTGCTACAAACGGGGGGTCATGGATTGCTACAAAGCAAGATGCTCCAATGATATTGGTCAGAATCTTTTCCTACGCCGGAAGTTTCTCGACTTTTGTTGTCTTCGAAGTAGATGAGAGACTAATTCGTTCAATCACGCAATGTTCACCGTCCATCCATTTCTTCAGGGCTGTTCTGGTGCCGATCTATTGTCAGCACCAGCGTCGGGTGGTTTCTCCGCGCACGTGGCGCGGAGGCATAAATCTTGGCTAATACTCGCACGTTCTCAGCCTCCTAGGCCGCCGCCGCCGTCTGTTTCTCGGAGTGGGTGTAATCGACGCCGTGCGGCTAATGCACCTCCATGGATTCGCATCGATTGACACCGCTGTCTGGCGCCGCCGGCCCTGGTCGCAGCCTATGGCGCCCGGTACGCGGCTTGTAATGCGCTCGGGCCGGTCCACTCCCCCACCCCCGCCCTCGGGCTGTCCCAGCCTTATCGCGATATGCACAGCCGTGCGCTAATAGTACCGCACAGTACCACGCCCGCGTCCGCGCCCGTGTTCGCCGCCTGGCTCCCCTCCATGCGCTCCCTCACCCCGCCGGCACGCCCCCTCAAACACACCTCGGCCTGGAGGTAAATCATGAGCCGGCCACCCTCCCCTCCCCTCACCCCCTGCGCTCCCCGTGTGTTGTTGCTGCTGCAACCCCTTCCCGCCCTCCACAGGTCGGGACACGCCCCGTCCCGCCTTGATAACACTCCCTCTCCCCTGCCCCCGTTGGACCCCGGCCGGTGCCTGGCTCCGGCGTCGGCTTGCCGACAGAGATTTACTAACCGACGAGGTAGCTTTTTATCGATATAAAATACTGGGAGGGCGTCGCCGTTTTTCTTGCGTTGCTGGTGATGACCGCAGATGCCTCGTAAAGAGGCGATGTTTAAGGTTTGTTTGCTGCAACCGGGGTTACGCGTAGCTAGGGGGTAAGGCAGTTGGACAGGTTTTGTTTTTACGTTGGGACGTGTTTCGAAATTGTTGAGTGTTACCTGTAAATCATAGTCACATTCGTTTGTGTACACGATATTTCTCTTTTCTTTTTTTCACAGTGCGTGGTTGAAAAACGCCGTATCACATACCTTATATAAACATCTAATTCATATTCATCATTTCATAATTGTCTGAGGACGCAAAATATCAGTTGTGTGCACTTGGTCGTTGAACTTGCGTTAGATATGACACGTGGCGATGGTTTAACAGTAATGGGTTGTTCACTCACGCTGTAGCTAGAGAAATTCAACTTAGGTCCACTCTTTTTTGTAATACTTGGAAAATTGAAGACAAAAGAATAGAACATTGGACAACATTGATTAGTTTTACACATTGTGTTATTCAATATCTTTGACGCAAATTGAGAATGAATTCAAAAACTCATCATTTCTTTTTACTAAAAGGTCCACTTTCAAAAGTTATCTCGTCAACACACTCTCTAATCACTCTCCGATTCTTAGTTAATGATATCATATTATATATTAATTTACGTAAGTTATACCATATTTCGTTTCAATCGACTCTTTCCATTGTTATAAAGGACTTCGCTACGTAACAATGCAGTAAATATTATTAGATATTCAATTTCTTACAGTTCGCGGAATTCAACTTTATTCAGGATAAACTTGTACCATGATTATTGTAAGTATTGTATGTATGCATTTGCAGATTTCAACTCATACTTTTTTGGTGTTTTGACGGACAAGGAAAAAAGTACTTTGAAGTGTCAAGTGCAATGTTGGGATCAGATATGTCTCCCATTGTGCTCACCTAACATATACTTGTTATAGGCAAAGTTTCGCGTTGAGTGAGGCCATGCTCCTGTAAATTCTGAAGACCCGTAGACGTACCAAAATATATTTTACCAACACAGCCGAAAGTATTAAATTTCTTTCCTTCGCTTTACCATATTTGTGATATAGGGGGATCAAAACATAAATATGAGGTCTGTCAAAGAAATATAAAAAAATAATTGACGACCGAGTTGATGTCATCTATGTATCAATTTCATTTACAGATCAGTGCCTTCCTGTCATTTACAACATAGGATTTTATATTTAGTACTTTCATTGTAAACATTAATAACGGATTTTGCGTCAATCAGTTTTATATATTTCAAGAATTATTCGAAATTTTGATGTATATACTACTATTTCGTAATATACGGGAATGCACTCTCATCAATGTACTATTTTCACCTGTTACAGAATTTCAAATAACATTTTCATTAAACCGAATTCAACGAATCCGTCGACAATCTATCGCGAGCGAAAATAACCGTGCCACATTATAAAATATATATAAAAAATACCTCTTTTCCTTTCAAGGGGAAACACGACACTTTTTTGTTCACAATATTTTAATTCCGATATTCTCGCATCGAGTCCATTGTAGTTTATTAACTCGCATTTTTAAAGCCTGACAGAACTCGATACTTGTTTCCCCTTGTTCCTGGTTTCAATTACGGGTAATATTTTTTTTTCTCTTTCCCACTCACCGCGAACCGTGTGTGTGTGTGTGTGTGTGAGCTTGGTGCGAATGGTGGCGAGCGACCGGCGTTGGAGCGAAATTTGTGTGTGTGTGTGTGTGTGTGTGTGTGTACTGTGAGGGAACCGGCCCGGCGTGCAGCGTCAAGTGTCATGTTGGGGAGCAATTTCCCGTGTGTCGTCCCCACCCCCTTCCCCCCGTCGTGCAAGCGTGTGCTCGGTGTTTTTGTTGACAAATTTGTTAATTGCGTCATAAACCGAGGCGGCACATCGGAGCTTGTTCCCCTCACCCGTCCCGTCCTCACCGCTTCCCCCCCGCAGCCACTAGGCAGGCCTGCCAACCCGCTGAATTCGCTCGGTCGTTCACTCGTTCGCTCCCTCACCGCGCGCCCGACCGCCAGAAGTGGGCGTTAAGTTGGACCGTCGACAGCCACTCCCCATCCAGCAGCATCGGCACACTGTGACAGCTCAGCCGCGTCATTGTATCCTCTGCAGCATTGTTGATCGGAAGGTCCTAGGGTTCGAGTCCGGACGGCAATGGATTTTCGACACTTACTACTGGTCTGTGTGGAGGAGGCTGTTACCCTACCGCTGTCAGGAGGACAATTCTAGCAGCCGGCACTGATCGGTTGAATTCCATGGTTTCCATGACCACTACCTCGCGAATGCTGGGGCGGAACGAAACAAACGGGCCGTGGACCGCGCGTGATCTTTTCTTCGGCATCTTGGTCGCAACATCTCTTACATCCTTACAGTTTATTTATTTATTTATTTATTTTATTTTACGTCAAAAAAACAGTTAAAAACTGCGTATGACGTGCTATGGGGAAAAGTGAATTGTGTGCACATTTTCAAAATTCTGTGATCCCTACACTAAGTCATATACTACTTAAATTTTGAATTTTTGAAAGGGAAAAAAACAAAAACTCCCATGTAGTAAAATCTATTTTCAAAAATTAATAAGCAAAAAAACTCCCATGTATTAAAATCTATTTTCAAGGATAAATAAGCAATGAAATTTTGAATTTTGAAAGGGAGAAAAAAACAAAAAAAAAACTCCCATGTAATAAATCTATTTTCAAGGATAAATAAGCAATAAATTTTGGCTCTTATTACTTCCTGCCGCGACAACATGGAAACGTTTAAAATTAAAATGAAGAAAAATTAATTTAACCAATAAAATAAGCAATTCAGCATGGTAATTTGAATAATTGTATTTCCCACTGAATTCTAGAAGACGTGCACAGCAAATGAAGTTACATTTATGTCCAGAAGCAAAACAAGGGCCATCTCAGCATTTGCTCAATGGATCAGGGAAACTGGACGAAAAACCTGATCGAGATGGGGTGTTCTGTGCACACTGCGCTGACACACAGGTCGGGAACTAGGAACTTGTCGCGGATGGAGCGATCCCCCACTGGGGGAAATACTTGGAAGTGCCTAGCCAACCTAAAGGTTGACACGTGACTTCACTCTTTGGGGGGAGGGGGCGCAAAACCGCAACCCCTCCGGATTTTAAATCCACTGCACGTACCGATCTAACCCTTCAGGCGTGGCTTTCGTCGCGCGCCGTCAGCTGCTGCAGCCTTTTAAATTTGCCTCAGTTACAATTCCATTTTCATCTAGATTAAAATTATATACCTTCTAAACCATTGAAGGGAAATGTCTGAAACAAATTTGGATATATAGAGGAATGTATGTTCTTCATTTAATTCATTGAATATGATAAATTATACGCACATTAAATTAAAAAATAAACAAAGCGTATCTTTCCGAGAGCGATGTACTTCAAACAGAATAATACAAAAAGGAAGGTTTTAATGGTAAATTTGTAACAATATGTTTCTTTTTTGTTATTGTTGTTATAGCACACTACTCGCTTTCTCAGAAAAATTTCTGATTTTAGTACCTGAATTTACGTTTGGGTAATTTATTTTGTCAATCCCGCCATTGTATTACCACAGAATATTTTTCATAAAAAAATCAACAGCTGATGTGAAAAACGTGAAAATCTGAATACAAGAATCTACATTGAACTGCTAGCTAGCGATCACTTTGCGAAATTTATCGAGTAACCCTGGCGTTACATTCAAAAGCACGAACGGCGTATATAGTCGTACACGCTAGAGTGACACCACGAAGGACGACATATGCCGTCGTACATGCCTGAGGGGCTAATGACCACGCCTGAGGGGATAATGACCTCAGTGGTTGGGTCTCCTGGAAGCAATACTCAATCACTCGCTCACTCCAGTTTCACGCAGTGTGTTATATCCGCTAGTTTGGGGGTGAGACTGCAGTCATGCACCTATCTAGTACAACACAAAACAATGTTTTGTTCTACGAAGCCCTTACTCCGGAAACTTGTCAACTGACTCGCCCCCTACATGGACTGACCTGTTGGGAATTCACGAATGTAGCCTCGTTGAAGTGCATAACGCTGTAGCTACATTTGATTATCGTACTATTTGCCGTCAAGGGAGGGGTCATTGTTTCCACATTACATCGGTGTTACTTATTTGGTACATTTCTTGCGTCGCTCTGTGGTTGAGCGAATTCATGCCCTGATTTGAACTGAAATGTTCCGTTGGTTAAATTTGCTGAGCATTAGTGTTAGATAGAGCATTTAGCCAGTGTTTTTTTTTTTACATACGAGACATAACATACATACGAGACTAACTAATTTTTACCCTTCGAAAATTTACCACTTCCAGCTAGGATCAAATTGGGTTTAATAAGACAGTGTGATAACCTCCATATCGCTCAGACCAGCTAAACATAAAAAATGTTTGACTTATTCATCTAAATGAAGCTATCAAATATGATACGATAAAGAACATTTCGAGATTTTTCCACATTGTCACGAAATAACGTAATGGTTTTTTAAAACGAGAAATGAAGTTAATGATTTCCAAAGAGCGATAGAAAACCACGAACGGGGCTTTCGAAATTTCACTGTTCGTTTACGATTTCTTGAGCAGTGGAATTTCGTTTGTCATGTGAATGTTGAAAATGTGGAATGGCTACACGAAGAATACGTTTATTGGACATTCTACTCGGCAAAAAAAAAGCTCAGCTATTGCACACCAAGAGGACTTCGTACATCTCACTCGACTTTCCCAATGTGTTGCCTATTTGCCATTCAGTTTCCTGAATCAGTTCTCTGATTCGGTGCATGCTCTAAGCCACCTCAGTCATCAAGGTCGGCCCTTTTAATAGTTATATGCAATAAATATACGTGATAATTATAATACATTAGAAAAAATATAAACTAAATTAAATAAAAAGATGCTGTTTTAGCTAAAAGTATAGGAACATTGACGTTCGAATGTACGAATTAATTATTTGACATGTATTAACAGAAAGTGTTTACATAGAATACTTCCATTTCAAAAGATCTTATAATTAGCATATTTGTTTTGCTTTACAGAAGTAATAATATACTATATTATTATGGTACATAACGAATAAAAGGAAGAACAAACGTAAATAAAAGGGGATGCTGAGAGTAACCGTACAGAAAGGACGTTTTACAACTTCCAAAATCTGTGTACGAATTTCCTGTTGTCCAGTGGAAAACAAGGGTTTGTACCTACCGACCCCTCATTTCTCTCTCTCCCAGTCCAACTTGGCAGCCGACGAGAGGGGTATATACTGGCAACCCGGGGTTTTTGAACCATACACTATACACCATACACTAGACACTAGACACACAATCGCGCGCGTGTGCGTGAAAGATGAGACACTAACATCCACGTCCAGGACTAAATTCGAACCCGCCAACCTTCGGACCGAATCTCTTTGAGATTGATTGATTGACCGATTCCAGGAGCGTCAAATACCGAGGCCATTATTCCCGTAAGTGTACTGTGTGTTTTTCATCGCGAGGTGGCGGAGATCTTCCCCCACTGAATGGCGAGATCCGGCGTAGACCTACCCTCGATTAGAAGGGTTTTCTCCCAACAAACTATCTCCCACAAGCGGGGACATGTCTCCCGACCGGCCTCCCGGAATATGTGGTAGTGTAGTGCATGTTAGTGTAAGTGTGTGAGTGTAAGGGAAGAGGATAGGACAAGGAAGAGGAAGGAAAGAGCGCGCGCGGTCTGTGGCCCGTTTTTTAGGGTACTGCTCCGGCATTCACCTGGTGTTGATCGGGGAAACAACGGTAAACTACCGATCAGAGCAGTCGGCCGCTAGAATTCTTCCAGACATCGACTGAATTCGACCTAGTTCGCAAGCTAGTGTCGAATATCCTGCAGCCGTTGAGACTCGAACCTAGGACCTCCTAGTCAGAGGCACTGCTGTGAGATCAGTTGATGCAGTGGGTCACCGCCACCGGTGAAACTCTTTGAGCTTGTTATTTCTCTCTACAATCTCGCCCATCCAAGTTAAGGTTTTTAATTTGTTTGTTTGTATGTATGTATTTGGCGTTATTGGGTCGGTAATCCGGCTTCGCCGGCCAGCTACCGTCCCCCATGTCTGGGCCTAGTGAAATTCCCGTGCTTGGTGGTAAGAGCGACATGCGGCCAACATGACGTATTCTCTTCACTGTAACTAGCAAGATCCGCCTGCTTGAGCTTTTCTTCGTCACACAGCTACTGAAACTGGGAGCATTTAAAGGAAAGCTACAACTCTATTTTTGCCTCGACCGGGAATTGAACCCGAGATCATAGCACGTGCAGCTAATAAGCTGTTCATGAACCATAATTCTATAATAAAAATAAATGTGATAATTACAAGGCCTTAGAAAAGGGCAGTAAACTGTGAAATTGATGTACATTAATGAGTGGTATTTTCTTTTAAAACATGTAAGTCGTCGGCGTACAAATGTTACAAATAAATTAAATAAAGAAGAGGGCGGGGCTCAATTTTTCGACTAGAACGATCTGTCCTCGATTTTGCTGCTACCCTTCGGAAAACACGAGGTGGCACCCACGCGTCCCTCTGCCCCGTCCAACACGGTGGCGTCAAGCGGCCGACAAGGGGTGTGCTCTCCTCACGCGCCTGCAATTAGGCCCGGACTGCCCCCCCTCCCTCCCCCGGCGCCCGGCTCAAGTGGCCACCGCGCTGCGGAAATTAGAGGGCCACGCGCCCAGCTGGTCGCACGCGGCAACGGGTGGGGGGAGGTTGTTTGGGGAGGGCGGGCGCAGTGTACAGGGCAACATCCGAGGGCCCGGAAGGGCCTTCTCGCCCGGTGAGTTGTGATGATGTGTATCGATTTCGAATAATGGTTTTTTGGGGCGGGTGTGCGTTGAGAGTGGATGGTGGGATGTGTTTTACGACGGTGGGGCGGCGGGTTGAAGCTGTGTTCGCGGAGGTGAAGATGGCGGGTTTGAGTCTCACGCAGGGTATGTGTGTTTTCGTCATGTAGTTGTTGCGTGGTCTCTCCATCGGATATATAAATCATCACGTCGTCCATAAGCAGTGATATCCCCTTCCATTATTCATCTGATGGAAGAAATGGAAAATCAGCATTGTATTAAGTCAGCTGCACAACAGAAAGGTACACATAAATACAGTCTTGACCCTGGTATACACTCGAGGTGTACTTTTCTTCTTCTTTGTCTTCTTCTTCTTTCTCTTACTCTTCTATCTGATCTCTCCTAACCTCAATTGAAAACACCGTGATGCCTGAAAGAGTTCCATGATACAGGCAACGGGATCGGTATATCTGCAAAATTAATGTATTAATTAATTTTTAATTTTTGGTTCACAATCTCACCAACAAACTTAAAAGAAATATCACTGAATGCTTATCTCAATTTTAGTTGTAATAATTATAATAAATAATTATTAATTTTGTTATTATTATAGTGCGTTTGTATCAACAGCGTTTGTATTGTAGATGCCAAGCATTTTTTGGTGAAAGTTGACGCAAAACCTGAATTTATAATACGTTTCGTGACAGTAAAAGCTGTATTTCTAGTAATCGTTTTTATGTGTGTGCGTGATTCCTGATACACTCCTGCACGTCAACGAAAAAATCTCGAACCTTTGTGGGAGCTGCAGCTTCTGCGGGTTATTTATCCCGCGCACTCCATCTCCATGTCTCCAGCGTCCTCTCTCTATTAATCTTGCTCCAATCTCTTTCGGATATTCTCCGGAGGCAAAGCGGCTCGCCACTCGACGGGCATTTGGAGTCGGTCGCTTACCGTTAGAGGAACGTTTTATAAATCTTGCACCCTGAAGCTCGGCCCGCGGTTTTCAATACTCCTCTCCGGCCTCAAACCACTTTCTCTCTCCTTCTCTCTCTCTCTCTCTCTCTACTCTCTCTCTCTTTCTCCCTCTTTCATTCCCTCGAGTCACTTACGCGAGCGTGTTGGGAAAAGAAGGATTCGCGCGCGAGTGAGAAAGTGAGGTTAAGGGAGACCGGTTCGACTCGGTGCACTGCTGCAGCGTCTCTGAGTGGAAGGTACTAGGGTTCGAGTCCCCGTCATGGGCACATTGTCAAACACTATTTATGCAGCTGGGTCTAATTCACTGTTTTGGGGGAGGAGGATCTCTAATCGATAGTTTTACGAGGATTTTCAGAACAATATCAAGTGAATGCCGGAGCAGTTCCCTAACAAACGGGCCACGAACCGCGCACGATCTTTCCTTTCTCTTCCTTGTCCTATCCTCTCCCCTTACACACACGCTTATCTGCACTACATTTACACTCATGACGGGAGACCGGTCGGGAGCTTAGAGATTTCAGAGTCGTGTTCTACTTGTGAGAGATACCTGGTAGAGGAAAGCCCCTCAAGCCAAAGGATAGGCCAATTCCAGGCGGAGTCACAGCAGTGTGGACCGTGGTTTTTCTCTGACCACACGAATGCCGGAGCCGTAGCGTCTTCGAATCATGTTGTTGTCACTAGATGAGGCGAGCGTTACCTTTTTATGGATCTGCTTCACTTCTTAATTAAGATACTTCTTTCTTGAGAACAATGACTTAATGTACCAGGATTAATAAGAATTGAATATATATTGTATCACTTGAACTACACACAAGAGATTGACAGAACATTTTTAGGAGAAGTTTCTATGTCTGTAACCACCCAGCTTATTATTCCGCTTGTTATTTTTTAATTTATTTCCCGGATAACACGTCGTTATACATTGATCATTTTGGATGGGTCTCCACCGCACACCGTCAATGTTAGGATGGACGTGCCGTCGCACTAACAAATGGGCCCCGCTTCGCGTGCGATCTTTCCTGACTTATTCTTTGCATATTATCACACCTTCCTTACGCACACTCTAACATGCTCTACTCTATCATACATATCGGCAGAAGAGTCGGGAGCTTAGAGAATAACGCCAGCTAGGGCGGTACCCTGTCAAAGGAGATATCTGGAGGAGGAACACAGTAAGCTGACATGTAGATCATCTCCGCATTCAAGGGTAGGGAGAACACCACCGCACTTCGGGAATTCATTCACTACTCCCACAGGACCCATCCAAGTAGTTGACGCGCCTGGAAAAGTGGTCACTGACTCTCCCGCTACGCGGCGCCACTGCCCCACCGTCGCGCCGCGTCGTTGCGTTGGCACACGCCAGCATCTACTCGGGAACGTCCCGCGCAGGTCCGCCTCGCCATTAATTCCTGCCCGAAACGCATAAAAGCAAATTGAAATCTATGCCTCTGGACGTGAAATTGGAAGTTTATTATTAATTATTCGCGTTTCAATATATATGCTCCGGTCGCGCGCCGAACGGTCGGATTCCGAAATGAAGAGCTACAGGGAGAAGCGGGCAGCGGCTCGGGCGCCGAACGGTGTGCATAATTAACAAAAGCTGTCCTGGACGCGCAGTCGGCGACCGGTCTCTGCGAAAATGGATCGCTGGGAACAAAAGCTGTCGTCGGGCGGGGGACGGTGTGCAGCGTAAGGGTATGGGCGGGGCGGGGAGGGCGGGGCGGGGCGGGGCGGGATGGGCGGGCGGGCGGGCGGGCGGGCTGGGCTGGGCTGGGCTGGGCGGGCACGCTGGGTGGGTTGGGTTGGGTTGGGGTGGGGCGGGCGGGCGGGGCGGTGCTGGGCGGGGATGGGTGGGGCGGGGCGAGGGCGGGGCGAGGGCGGGGCGAGGGCGGGGCGGACGGGCGGGGCGGGGCGGGTGGGGCGGGGATGGGGCGGGACGGTACGGGCGGGCGGGTCACGAGGAGGTGGTATGGGGCGGGGCGGGGCGGGGCGGTGAATGCAGGACGAGGTGCTGAGCAGAGCACAGGCAGAACGCATTTTACAGGTTGGAGAGTTGATGCGGGTGGGGTGGGATGGCATGGAGAGGGACGTGGCGGAGGAGGTCGGGATGAGACGAAGTGCAGTTAAATAAGGGGTTGGAGTGGTGCAAGGTCGAGGTGGGTAGTATTTGTTGATGGTTCGACTTGGTACTGTGGGGGTATGTGGTCGATGGGTACTGTGGATCGATGGGTACTGTGGGTCGATGGGTACTGTGGGTCGATGGGTACTGTGGGTCGATGGGTACTGTGGGTCGGTGGGTATTGTGGGTCGGTGGGTATTGCGAGTCGATGGGTATTGTGGCTTCTATGGATCGTTAGGTTTTATGGATCGGTGGGTTTTTATGGATCGGTGGGTTCTATGGATCGCTGGGTTCTATGGTATCGCGGGTATTCTGGGTCGGTGGGTAGTATGGATTGGTGAGAACAGGCCGGTCTGTATCTCGAGGTACAGCTGAGCAGGGCAGAGCACAAGGTTAGCGCGTTTGCGAAAGAGTTGCTGTTGCGGTGCCGGTAGTAACGTGGCGGGGTGGGGGAAGAGAGGAGCGGCGCGACGCAAGTTGCGTGGAGGTGCTGGACGGGAGCCTAGAGCAGCTTATGATAATAAGGGCATCCCCAATCCTGTAAACGGGGTACGAAGTATTAGTTTTAATCTACTCTATGTACTATTGTTCGAATTTGAATGAAAATTGTTGTAAGATATACATTGCGCGGGGTGGGGAAGAGATTTTACTTAAATATTCCTTATTATGTATGTAACTGCAAAGGTAATGGATTAATTATAGTTCCAAACATGGCCAACTTTAATCATTCGTAAATTTACATAACAAAACATTTTCATTAAAATTTCTGTTTAAAAATGTAGTACACTAGCACCAGCACACCAGTTGTAGTGCGTTGTGTAGATTGAGGCCAGTGGCTGCGTCGAGCAGGTTGGCACAGTGTAAAGTGCCATTGGACACAGAAGGAAAGAAGTTAAGCGAAATATGAGGGGGATCTGCTTCAGAGAAGGTGAGGAATTTGGGTATGAGACTTACGATTTGAGGTCAAGGCGTGACACATGTTTCAGCCTCTAGATTCGCATCATGACCTGACGGGTCATCATGTGGTGTCATCATGTGGCGTGAGAGGATGAACGGGTCGGAATAGAACGGCACGGAGTGGGATGGAACGGGATAACGTGGGGACGAAAGGACACATGAGGAGCCAGCACGGGACGGGTGGAATGTGGACAGAAAGGCACAAGTGGAGAGAGGATGTGGCCGGCAGAGCGAACCGAGAGGTAATGGGAGGAGAGGGTAGAATATGCTGGCATTTAAGAGGACAAGGGCTGGGAAGGTGTGCGTGGCGGGACGAAATGGGACATTGACTTGGGACTGGGGCACTTTGTAGGGACGCGGAGGGCCTCGACAGGCCAAGTGGCGAGATAGGACTAGCGGTGCGGTGCGGGGCGTTGGCCAGCAGGGTCTCGGGGCCGGAGTGCTAGCCCGGCCCCCCCCTCAACTCACTCCAGCTGCCGCGCTCCGGGTCCTGCCCCTCGTCCCGTTCCGCGTCCCTCCGCGTCCCGCCCGCGTCCCGCCCCGCGTCCCGCCACGCGTCCCGCCACGCGTCCCGCCACGCGTCCCGCCACGCGTCCCGCCACGCGTCCCGCCACGCGTCCCGCCACGCGTCCCGCCACGCGTCCCGCCACGCGTCCCGCCACGCGTCCGCCACGCGTCCCGCCACGCGTCCCGCCCGAATACGTGTCCGCGACAATACGTGTTCCTCCCGAGTCTTTGTCCCTCTCGCGAATCCGTACCCTCGCGATACCGTGCATCTCCGAGTCCGTCCCTCCCGGATACGTGTTCCGCCGCAATACGTGTCCCACCACACGTCCCACCCCTTCCTCTTCCACCTCACGCCACCTTCCATCGCGCCCCGCCCATTACCTCGCCCCGATCCGCGCGATCACTGATTGATTCACTTTCAGTGCTGTCTCGATTAGACAACTCGGACGCGGCGGTGCCACTGTACACGTATCGTATCGTTTTTGCTTCTGCCGTGGCGAGTTCAGAGATATCTCGGCACCAGCTTTTCTGATTTGGTTCTGGGGTTCTAATTCCTGTTGAACCATGGAATTTGGATTCATAAATCTGGTTTGCAGAAGATTGCTCGGGGTGTTCCTAACTCACGTGTCTCTCGTTTCTTGATTGGTTCATCATTTTATTTCATTATAACTCAGGCTTCAAGACATGTTGGATTTAAGGCATTGTGGAATAAAAAAACTCGAGGCGTCGTCAGTGCCAGTTTCTCCCTATCCATCTCTCCCTCTCATATCCTCTTCTTAGCAGGTGACACGAAAATCCTAATGGCGTCACTTCTGTTACGATTTGAAGAGCGATTCCGAACACAAGTTAGAGACACTATAAATGCGGAAAGTTTTGTAAAAAGAACCTGCAGAAAAATGAGATGGTATTTGATGATTATAAACATTAAACTTCAGCTGTAAATTATCCGTCAATAAAAGATAATAGATAATGAATAACTAAAGAATATCCGTCAATAAATAAATAAATGAGATAGAAGTATTGGTGGATAGAAAGCTAGGATAGTGTGAGACAATCGGGATTAAACGAACGGTGTCAACGCTTCCCTCTAAGAAATTAGTATTCCCAGAAGAGAGCTTGAAATATTGGGCTTTGCCCCGGTGGCAATCCGAATGTCCCAATCTAACCTGAGGTGTGTCTCAAGGGCCACTGACTTGACAGGACTGATATACTTCGATAATTAGCGATCATCCAAGTAAGAACACAAGTCGTAGGTTCCGAAATCATGATTGTTACTACTATCGCAGTCTTCATCGTTACTACACCCGACGTTACCGCCACTGAACAGAGATCTGGTTCACGATCACTAACACTCTCTCGCTGTTGTTTTTAACATCGCTTTTTCTAAGAATAACCTCTACTCTCTTTTCACCACCTGTATTATTGAATTCTCTCTTCCTTTCTGTGATCTTTATATCGTTATTCTTTCCCTCTCCTGTCTGGTGATCTCTCTCCCTTTACTTCCCTCTAACCCTCACTTTTTTTCTGTCCTCAATCCCTTTATCTTCGTCTTTTGTTCTGTCCATCATTTCCCACCCGCTTTCTCTCCACTCCTTCCCTGCTCTGCACCGCCTCTCCCCAATCTTCCTCATTGTTTCTTCTTTCCTCTTTCTTCTCTTGGATTGTCCGTATTTCTAGCTACCCCTTTCCTCTCCCCCCCCCCCCGCCGTGCTGCAGGCGCCGGCCACGGTGCCGCCTAGGTGGAGGAGGGATCAGGTGGTCTCTGCCAAGAGGGGGAATTAAAAAGTCGCGCGGACTCTGCGGCGGCGGGGGCGGGGCGGGGCGGGGGCGCGGGGGGGGCCGGCCCTGGGGACGTGCTCCAGTTCCAGCAGCGACGGTGCCGCAGGAGTTTCGGGAGAGGCCCGTGCCGACCCGGAGGCGGCGGCTCCGAGCCCCCGGTGTCGCTGTGTTTAATGAATACAGAAGAGCGCCTCCGAATTGTGACGTGGGGAGCGGGCCCCGGGAGCGGCGTGGAAGACAGGTGCGCCTATCTGAGCCCTTGTACGGTTTAATGGTCCTCCCGGGGAAAGCCGGCTCCTTGTGCCAATTAAAATTCACCGCCTACTCTCGGGTTTTGCGCGTTACAGAGGACGGAATAATTGCGGGGGGTTTTTTTTCTTCTTCGTTGTGTGTGAATGTTTTAGAAGGGAATCTGTTTCTTCGTGACGGTCTCGGTTCTCCGGAAGGGATTTAATCAGTGATGTTGACATATTAAACGAGTTGAAGATGAGTGAAACGTTAGCGTTCTTGGTGAAGTTGGAAACGAGTGTGTCGGTGTGTTGGCTTGAGAGCTGTGATGTGGATGGTCTGTCTATGATCCGTCCGAAATTAAATATGCTGTATAGAGTGGAAAAATCCCATTTTTTCGAATTAATGTATTTAATTTATATGACATTTCACAACAATAATTATTTTTGTATTATTAGAAAACAAAATGCATTATTTACATCATAATATTTCAATTTTAAAAGTTTATTTTGCAAGGTATGGCCAGGACTGGAATTACTGAAACACGCACATATTTGTTGCACTTTTGCCGCTCTCAAGTATCAGATGTGAGTGGAAAGTAGTGCACATTTTGATTGTTTTCTTGATTCATTGAACTTAAGTGTTTCTTTGATGTCTTGTGTTGTTGTTTCCTTATTTTTTTGTTGCCCTTAACTTTAACAACTTCAAACACTCCCTGTGAAGAAGTAGAGTATCACATTTAGCAGCACAGATTCCTTAATATATCATGCTACAAGCTAAACTTTGAACACGTGTATTTGGGTTGCGATAAATGATGATACGATACCCTGCTGACGATTTTCTGTATCAGGAGATATTACGAGTTGTTAGAGTTATTGAGAACGTACGATTTATACACTCCCTTTAGGCGTTCCGAAGTGTCCTTCTAATGGGGTTTACTAGACAATTAGAAGAAGTGAGTTATTTTCTGTTTATACCCCACTCAGTCAGAGAGAGCCAAAGTATCCAACTACTCTACTAGTAACAAATTTCACAGCACGTATGCCATTAGTCTGCTCTCTACATAGCATCAATAATCTCTCTATTGTTACATACAGCAATGAGTTACTATATTGCAGAAGCCACGAATTTCTCTTGCCCTTCAAGAATTAAACCCAGGTGCACACGGTCCTACACTACGTTCTTTTATTTTAAACTCATTGTGGATCGAAGAAATTTTCATCGTTTTGAAAATCTCTGAACGCGTATAGAATTGAATCCGCAAAATTAGTTAATTAAATTGTACTAATCATGCATGTTTCCTTCATAAGAATTACAATTCTGAACTTCAATATTTGACAATTACATCCGCATGCCTGTGACAACCCGACCGAGGTCAGCCTCTCTCGGCCATCCATGATCTACGTAATTTTTATTACATTCCACTGTTTCTTTCATAAAGCTCTCTCTACTCTGTAAGAAGGAAGTGCTGGCTTTAATGTTATAGATTGTAGGTCGGACGAGGGCTTAGAAGTAATAGAAATATTACCCAAGAGGGTTTCTGAAAGTTATAAATAGATATTGACAGATACATATGAAATTATTTAAATTATGATGGGTGGATTTTCTTCTTAAGTTTTAGTCCAATAGCTCAAAGTATTTTTGTCGTCCAACGTTTAGTTAATGAAATTACTCGTACATTAAATTCACCTAATTACATAGTCTTGACTGACGACAAGTAATCTCAATTACGGATGTAAGTGAATGAATTCAAAGTGATTCTGACCGTGTCAACTACGAAGCTCACCCCGTAAGTATAGTGCATGTTATATCCCGTGAAGAGACGGGGTACTTCCTTCACCTGAAAGTGATGTCCGATGCTGAACTAAACGACGCGTTGGCTTGCGGGATTTTCCCCTTCAGTTATCTCCTCTACTGACGAACCAGAGTCGTCTCCCTCAAATTAGCGATTCAAATTTTTCGTGAGGAAACCAACTTTTAGATCCTTTTAAGACACCGGATACGCAAACCAGGTCCGCTAGATTCGTGGAACATGTACCAGCCACCAACCTCGATTCCGACAAAGTTTCTCTCGCGGCCGGAGCGGAAAATTCCGGAAAACGCCCTCGCTTCCCGCCGGTCGAAGCGCCTGGCGAACGCTTTTCCGGGCAACGCGAAGGGATCCTCGTCTGCGGGCGGGCGGGCGGGGGCAGGCAGGCACGGAAGGAAGAAGCCTCCGCCAAAGGAGAAAAAAGAAAGCAAGAAGACACAACTGTCCTTCAAGCTAATGCGCAGCTAGCACGAAACTTTCCAAGTTGGCCCGCCTGTCTATCATGGCCTCGGCGTGGAGATGAACGCTGCCCCAGGGCAGCGAGGAAAGAAGGCGGGTGAATCCCCGTCGTAGAAAGCGCAAGGAAGGTGATGTGGGAGAGGGAACTGGGTTGATCTGTTCCGTTTCGCTTCTGGGAACTCTCAAAATGGCGGTCAAATGGTTGCAAATAGGAATAAATAGATGAAGTAACTTGGCGTTGAGGGTATGTGAATTTCTCATAATCGTTCGTAGACAAATAAATTATTGAAATATGTTAATAGTAGAAGAGTAGTGGCCTGCAGCAGCAAAAATACTTCTGAATTAAACCACATACAATTTCATACAAAGAAAAATGTGCATTGCTCAGTAATAACCAAAAAAATACATTGTTGAAATACTTCAAGAAATTAAATACTTTAGTAAAAAATTGTTATCAGTTGGACTTTCTTGAGTTTCAGCGTAACTAACGAAACCTAGCTAAACGATGCATGGTTTTGTGTCAAGTCTACATGCATTGGAAATTAGTAATGCAGACTCAATTTTACTTCTCCGCCATCATCGCCTCGTCCCCCTTCCTCCCCTTTCTCCCCATTCCTCCCCTTTCTTCCCCCTTCCTCCCCTTTGCGGATTCGGTGGTATAACGGTCAGCGTACCGGACTGTTGTACCCGAGTTTGCGCGTTCAAACCCGATCGAAGCCGTGGATTTTGAAGAGTGAAAAAAACCTCGTACGCCTTCCTTCGGAGGAAGTAAAGCCGGATGTCCCATGTAGTAGATTTACTGCATGTAAAAGTTCATCAAGCCTGAAAGAAGCCTCTGAGCAAAATTGAGATCCGCCAGTTTCGTCGCCCAAGACAATACCTCCTTTCTCCGCTAGGTGGTGAAAGGAGTGTATGGAAATTTGCGTGGTTAGACGGAAGAGCGGGTTTGATGGCCGGAATCTCGCCACGTAAAATAAGGCATTAACTAAACTAAACTAATTTTCGGAACGACCCTCCGACTAAGTTCAGCGTAGAACGAGAATTACTGTTTTCTCAGTCAGTCGAGGCACCAAGTGTCTCGATTGACAACGGTGGCGGGTTTTCCATATTAGCTAGATACCTCCTAGATGGAATTCAGCCTTTTTCTGGAGGAGAATTCTACTTCCGGTTGCTATGACCTTGGTTCTATGATCTATGATCTATTGGATCTATGATCCGGTTGCTATGGCTTACCTTGGTTTCGCCGATCAACACCCGGTGAATGCAGTATCCAAAGAAAAGCGCAATCCTTCCTTCCTCGTCTTCGGCCTGACCTCACCTTTTTCACACACTATTATACTTGCAAGCACTACAGTACTACGAAACAACGAAAATATCTAGTTTTGAAATGTTAATCCATCGCTTTTTCAATTTGTTGTTATTATTATTATTATTATTATTCATCTTTCAACTATTAATAGTTAAATTGTTGGGAAGGGACTCTGAAACTCAAGAAAGCGTGCGCAGATGATTTTCTCCCCCATACGTCACATACAGTTTTTACTAAATAAATAAATAATACTACACATTTGTGGAAACCAGGCGGGAGCTGATAGCGTGGCTCCGATGGATCCCTGTCCCGTTGAGGGAGATACCTGAAGAGGGAAATTGAAGCAAGATGACGTGTAGGTTGCCATCGGATCTCTCCATTTTCGGGGTGGAACACCTCCACGTACCGGGATAAAACTTTCACCAATCTTACCGGATTCTTCGTAACAGTTGGCATGCTTGGGTATATCATTCAATAAAGTTTCAAAAGGCAACCTAGGGTAAAGTCCCTTACCATTCATCCTCCACCTCTGGGTGTAGGGACTGAAATCGCAGTTGATTCTTGTGGAATTCGAGGTGAACAAACCGACTTCGTAATAACTGTTCTCGTATTGCCTACCTCTCATTTTATATCGTCACTCAATCATAAAAATCCCAAATATCATAAATAATGCATTGAATATCGTCAATAATTGACTGAATTTGTGTACTTTCAATAACAAGCGAAAATCATAAACCTACGTCTCAGTGTGGCAGGCGAAGGCAGAATATGGGTTTTCCTCTGAGATTCCCTCCGTCGCCACGTAGTGTTAGAAAGCGCCACTAGCTGGTTACCCAACGAAAAGGCCATATGTTCCCCGTGTTGAATCAAAGAGCCAAGGAGTAAATGCTGTACACTCATTAAAACAGGCAGGAGTGTGGTGCAATTCGTGGCAAGGCATCACGCACCGGAGAAAGCGCCAATTAAACGCTCTTTGGTTTCAAAATGATTTCATATACATCGATGTTGCTGTAATATCTTGAATATCGAATGATTTAAAAGGAACATGTATAGTCAGGAACATGTATATTAAAAGGAACATGTATATTATGAGGTATTTTCATTTTGTGGGGGATTGTGCAACCGTGCAACCTAAGCACGAGCTGCCACTGATCAGTATTAACCTAACCACCACCACCATGATCACAATCAGCGATCTAGGTGTGTTTGAAAACGCTACGAACCGAGGGTCATATTAAAGAGTACCTCCTGTTACACCGGGATAACTCGACGCTGTGGGCCATTCCGGCCCAATTGATCAACTGAACGGCACGGCACATCCGCGTGCCCGTTTTCGCGTCCCGTCGTCTGCGCGCGCTGCCCGCGTGCCCGTGAGCGCGCCGGGGCGTGGGCAGAGGAGAGGGGGCTGGGCGAGGTAGCGTGCCGCCCGCACGACGTTCGTGCCTGGCTTTGTTGGTATTGCGAGCTGCGGCGTCGCGTGTGCTCCCTCGCCGGCCGCGATCGCCTGCACTTCTGCGGCGGCGGCAGCGGCGGCGGCGGCGACCGCGCGCAATGCCTCCGAATGGCCACGGCGCAAGGGCGAAACACTGGCTGCGGTACAAGGCAGAGGCACCGCAGGGTTCAAACTAGAGCTTGGTTTGTTCAATTTTAGACTCCGACACGCCTATCAAATAAATTATGAAATTAATAGAAATAGTCGTATTTTGATTTGATTGATTAGTGATTCCGGGCGCGTAAACTGCTAAGGTCATTAGTCTCGTGTTTTTTTGCTCGAAAGGAAGAGCTCCTCCGCTCGATGGTGAGATGCGGCTCTGACCTACCATTGGCTGGCGGGATTTTCCCCAACCAGGTATCTCCCACCAGTGGAGAATCGCCCCAGGCGACAATCTCTAAGCTCCCGACCGGTCTCCCGACATCTATGGTAGTGTAGAATATATAAGTGTGTGTGTGTAAGTATGGGGTGAGGATAGGACAAGGAAGAGGAAGGAAAGATCGCGCACGGTCCGTGGCCCGTTTCTTAGGCTCCGGCATTCGCCTGGTGTTGATCGGATAAACCGCGGAAAACTACCGATCAGAGCAGCCGGAAACAAAAATTCTCCCCCAGACATCAACTGAATTCGACCTAGCTGAAAAAATTGTGACGAAAATCCTACCGCCGCCGCGGCGGTGGCGCACCGGCGCGCATCCCGCACCGGCGCGCTGTCGGGAACATGATAATACAATTTAATAATTATTAGTCATACGTAATAGCAATTTGTGACAAAGGGAGCACTGGTTCTTTGTGAGTATAATAATAATAATAATAGTAATAATAGTAATAAGAATAGTAATATTAATAATAATAATAATAATAATAATAATAATAATAATAATAATAATAATAATAATAATAATAATAATAATAATAATAATAATTACCAACGCGGGAGATGCGGAGTACTAATAATTCGCACAAATAGTTCTATTAGTTGAGTGACATACCGCACTTGTTTTATTACCTTCCTGCGATTTTATTATCTTGTTGCTAGTGTTTGACATACATACAATAATCGGTTAACATGTATGTCCGTCGGTTTCGGTTAAACCTCTTCACGTTCTCGATTCGTGGAACGTTAGATATCATTCGATGCATCTCTTATCTACTGCTGGCGAAGTGCCCATTTTTTCATTCCATATGGAACGATAATATTTTTAAAATATGGAGATTGCAAGCATCAAGTTTTTTTAATAACTAGACTTCATATAAGATAACTAGATTTCAAGCAAGAGTTTTTAAATAACCGACAGAAGTAAATTCTTCGTCTATATATACCGTCGAGGTATATATAGACCAAACCATACCATAGCCGATACCAAACGAGTAATATACCGTCGAGGTATATTACTCGTTTGGCACTTGGATATCCGGGTTGATCTATGTAAGAATTCTAAGAAGAAACTGTAGTGTCAAGGCATTTACAGTGGTGAAACGTTGTGAATTGACTGCATCTCGTGCATAGCATGAATCGTTACGACTGATTCATTAGGACGATAATTAAACGTAATATGGAATGAACCCTACCCTGCATTTCTGTGGATTTTTATTTCATGTATTGCGTGCCCAAGGGAGGACAAACCACTATTATATTTAAAATTTATTTTTACGATGAATTTGTGTACCATAAACCAAAATGTTTAACATGAAAACACTCGCTGGCGGCGTCCCACAGTACTGGTTGTTGTTAATATTATTGTTTGTATTATTGTTATTGTTATTAGTGTATTAGGACCGATTATTCTTGAATATATTTTGTTCGAAATCAGGGATCAATTTTTTCTCTACCTATATATCTACATAATATTTTATGGTAACTGATTACAAGGATCACAAGTAATATGAACCAGATTTGGCGGATCCAATACGGCGACGAAAAGTATAAACATTTCTTGATATTGGGAAGTAGAATGAATATCGTTTGTTAGGCATTATGGAAAGTCTTATAGATGAAATCCACTTTCACTATGTTATTTTAATTCGAATTAAAATTCTTAATTAAAATCTTAACTCATTTTAAGAGGAATTTCAAGTATTTTTATTTTTTAAATATACGCCTCCTATTCCGTGTCAAGAACTACAAATATTGCATATTAATGTGAAATTTATTATACAAACCAAAGGAGGGACATTTATGTATCGAAAAATCAGGTACATGAATCATTCAATTGGTACCTTATATTACAACCCACTTTCTCTCAGGCTCTAAAAGTGTACATACGCAACATTTGAAGTTGCGTCATCAACGGTACGTACTAACGTTCTTACTACCACAATAGACATATCATATGAAGCTTCCTGAACGCACGCTAGTAAACAAAATTTCCCAGATTAAACTTTTTTTTGGTTGGCCACGAAATCATTTCGACACACTGTGCGAGGTTACGGCAGTGTGGGGAAGCCCTTTTTTTATTATTTTTTGTTCTCTCCCGTGCGATACCTAGAAGTGTACGTGAAAGCAACACATGTGAGTAATACCTCACATGTGCGCGTGAGCGTGCTCTGCTGTAGGGAATACGTACTTGGGTTGTTGATACGTGATGTTGTGTAATTTAATTTAGTGCGGATGTGTCGCACGCAACATTGTCGTAAAAGGATGCTTCGCATAGGCGACACGGGATATAAAAGCTTTTTGTGGGTTTCTACGAAAGCTGTGCTATGTTGTGCTGCATTACAAGTTAATTTAAATAGAGTGGCTTCATTAAACTTTCTGTCGTTCGATATTTTAATCGAAGTATGACACTATTAGAGCGGCGAAAAAATAAATGTGTAGTATAATAAAGAAAGTGTTCGACATTGTTGTTTTGATTCCAAGAACTAAATTAACAATATTATGTAACAATGACATCTTTTCAACTTCAGTTTATATGTTTTAACAACCCATTATCTTCTTCCCACAGTTGAAAGTATTCATTTATTAATCAGGCTCATAATACTACTTACAAAATCTTTGGCCGTTATTTTTCGAGCTGGTTCAAGATTCAGTTACTACATATTTAAGAGGTAATATTTATTTATTTATTTTAAAAATTCTCACTATGCAATATTTCTAGGACATAAGGATGAAGGTGTTCTCGAAACGTTGCATAATGTGAATTTGTGAACTAAATGATTGACTACCAAAAAAGCAATAAGTAAATACTGAACCTGTTCGTCAAGAAATGTCCAAGACATTTTATAATAAATTAGAGTGTTGGACAATGTAGTTTAGTCATTTTTTTTCTTGGAGAAGACAATTAATAATTTTTAATTTAGATTTTATGTACTTCTTGGAGTACAATGTGAACACAAGTTTTTCGAATTTCAAATATCAGAGATGTCAAAACTCCTTTGGTCGCTTCATCTACGTTTTTAATGAACTTATTAAAACACAGCTAGTTAATGCCAATATCCAGCGATTATAAAATAGAAATTGCACATAGATATTTTCACTATAGATATTTCATGGCTTCGGACCCCCAAAACCATATATCGATATAAAATTTGTAAGAAACAAAACGTCTTAGCCCATTTCATTCAACTTCGAATGTCATAATGGAGCGTGTAGTTTTGAGCGATAGTGCCCTTTTCCTCACCCGTACATTCTTGGCACTAGTGTGTCTCAAAGTAATTATGCAAATTTCCCCATTATTTACGTTTTTCTAGTTCTAGCTTTCTTTTAACCCACTTTATTTAATTGCTCTGTTAAAAATTTTTCTTCAGTAACTACATTTTGTTATAGTATCTATATCTCACATTAAGAAAGGAATATTATATCAATCAATAATATAAATTTTGATTGTCGATTAAATGTTTGTGGAAATGAAAATACTTGTATTTTTTTTTTTCAATAAGTAAATTACTATTATATCCTATTTTTAAATTGTGTGTTGTTAAGACGGGGTTGCCGTAAATTATAGCACGCAGCACCTATTTCATTTTATGATTGTAGAAGTTATTGGATAATTTAGTAGTGAGACATTTTATTTCATGAATGCCTAATTCTTTGTGAAATTTGTCATTTATGATACGCCGCAGGGCGGTCACAGCAATACATAATATTTTATTTTGGAATATTTAGGAGTATATTGACGTTTCACCAGTTCCTTTCCATGGAGGGTATATACATGAAGCAAGGTATCCCCATAATTCACTCTTCCTACATGTTTGCTTTAGTTTATGCGTAACAAAAGAAATCGACTATCAGTCACATATCTCCGCACTGGGACAGAAAAAAGCCACGGAATGACTGCAACCAAGAAGCAGGGAACTTACAGGAGAAGTCAAACTCGCCTAAACGAATTTTTGGGATAGTGAATGTGCGAAAATTTCGTTGACACCTACGTACTCTACTGATTGTGGTTTCGAAGTATGCGTTTCTTGCACTAATGTACCTTCAACACGATCCATCATTAGTAACCACTCGCTGGAAGAGATCAGTTCCGTGTTGGGCCCGTTAGGATGCTCAGTTAGCAGTGTTCACACTCGCGACGGTGGCGCCACGCGGCGGTAATTTATCAGCCGTTGATTGACCGCCGGAGGCTGCTACAACCACGTGCCCTCACTCCCACCTCTCATGCTTGCGAATTCCCATTGACAACACTACACTGCGGTATATACTTTGCTGCACATTTCATCAGCTGTTACGATGTCGTCCAATCGGACCGGGAGCGGTAGCTCAGTGCGTCAACTGATGTCGCTGCAGCGCCTCTAACCGGGAGGTCCTAGATTCGAGTCCTGATGGCGGCATTTTCACTGGCTTTTAGCTAGTCAATTCAGTCGCGTCGGGGAGAATTCTAGCGGCCGGCGCTCTGATCGGTAGTTTTCCGTGGTTTCTTCGATCAACACCAGGCGAATGCCGGAGAAGTACCATACCAAACGGGCCACGGACCGCGCGCGATCTTTCCTTCCTCTTCCTTGTCCTATCCTCTACCCTTACGCACACACACTTACATTAACATGCACTACACTACCACATAGTCTGGGAGGGTGGTCGGGAGCTTAGAGCCTGTCCTGGCTGGGACGGTGCACCGCTGGTGGGAGAGTCCTGGTTAGGAAGAAACCCCACTAGCCGACGATGGGTCGGCGCCGGATCTCGCCATCCAGCGGTGAAAGATCACCACGCCTATCCCGAGTAAAAACATGCACTACACTAACGGGACTAATGACCAAAGCAGTTGACGTGTCCCGAAAAAATCAAATAAAATAAAATCGTGCAATCGGGACCTTACACGTCACTACAGTGACGTCATAATGGTGGCATTCAGCCTTTAGATTGGATGACACCGTAACTGCTGATTTACGTGAATTACTGAGCACAGCTCTGTGAAAACAGCAGTAGAAGTGATGTGTTAGACCTGATTTTCACGCTGCGTTCTGCCGAATCTTTTTGGTTCGATTGATTATTGTCTGCACGAGTGTCAACTGTTAACGCCATTAGTCTCGTAAGTGCAGTGCATGATTTAATGTGGGAGGCGCTGAACCCCCCACTGCTGGATGAGTTTTCTCACCGACGAACACTCGGCAGGCGAGGTTTTCCCCAAACAGGTTTCTCCCACCACCGGAGCACCGCTCCAGTTGGTACAAAGCTCCGATTTGGTCTTCCGACATGTACGAAAGTGTAGTGCATGCAAGTGTTTAAGTATAGAGTAAAGATAGGGCAAAGAAGAGAGCACGTGTGGTCCGTGACGCTTTTGTTTCGGTATTCGTCGTACCGAAACTACCGATCAGAGGGCCGCTAGAATTTTCCTCCAAACAGCGACTGAACTCGCAATGTGTAATTTGGAAAAGCATGACCATTGAGCGTAACGCTGGTTCGTGTAAATTCCGAAACAGTTCGCACCTGCTTCGGTGGCTCAGGGCATTAATTCATGCCACTGCAGTGCCTCTGACGGGAACGTCCTAGGGTTTGACTCCCAATTGTGGCAAGAAAGCGTGTTAATCTCGTCTTAGAAATTGGTACAGACAACACGTTCAAGGAATGCGAGTCTAAACAATTGAACAGTGTGGCGCTATTACCGCGAGGCCATGTGCATCATCAAATCAATTTTAGGAGCAGATCACGCGCTCGGTTCCCCCTCCGTCGTAACAAGCGTTTCCGAAGAATCGTGGGCGATGATCGGCCCTATCGGTTGCGTCATCGTCGCTCGGCGAGGGGCGAGGCCACGCCGCGGCTGCTTGCCTCGGCCCCTTTGTCAACCGGCGCGCGCCCAGCGGCACCTCCCGTAATTAACGGCCTCTGAATGAGCCAGATGCCCCGCCGCCCACCCGCCCCCTCGCTCGTCCGCCGTCCGAGTCGCCCCGATGCTCTGCCCGCCCTCGTGCATCCATGCACACTTCCCCCACGCCCCGCCCCCCGCTCGCCCACGCCCGCTCGCCCACGCCCACTCGCCAACGACCACTCGCCCACCATACCCCACCCACCCTACTACACGTTCGCCCAACCTTTCATCAGCCCACCCTACCCTCTATGCATTCTCCCACCCAACCCCCCTGCCCGCCCAACCACCCGCTTGCCCATCCTCAATTGTCTCTACCCTCATCCGTCATTCCCCATCTCCCCGCCCACTCTCCCACCCATCCACGCCCCCCGCTCACACCCACTCGCCCAACCGCCCACCCATTCACCCCCATCCCTCCACGTCCATCCGCCTACCCATCCACGCCCAGCCGCCCACCCTACCATCTGCCCACACATCCTACTACCTGACCGAACCCGAGTTCATCCGCACACCTCCGCCTGCATCTAGATCGCCTACTCCCGCCAGCCGCCAACTCTCCTTCATTCCCTGCTCATAAGTCCACCACTCCTACCAACCCGCATTCCCCGACTTTGTAGGTTTTATTTGAACTTCCAAACCTCATCCACTCACGTCGGCCAGTATGTCACGTCCAATATTCATGTCCCATCAGCTTCTCACACTCTCGCCCGCTCACGTATCCATCCATCCTCCTGCATTGGCGTATAGCCTGCCCGACCTTCCAGTCTGTGCCTTCTCGTTCACCTGCCTGCTGCATTCACCATCCACATCACCATACTTTACGTCTACGAGCACCGTCCGCTCAACAGCCCCTCAACCACCGAGACCCCTAAGGGTACAAGCCCTCACTAACCTTCATTCGCATTTAACAGCGTCCTCAGAGCGTTTGCATCCGTTGGGAGTCGCCACCATACATTCCCATTCGCCTCTGATTTTCCCTACCTCCTTTTCTTTTGCCATCTCTCCCGCTTACACTCCTGCCCGTCCCCCAACTCGATTCCCCAAGATCCCTGCTTGCTGCTTGCATAAGCCCGTGAACCCTGCTCAACAGAGCAGCACAACCCGGACATCTTACTCGCTCCACCGTCCCTCGGATCACCTGCTGCTACTAGCCTGGCACTGGCCAGCCTTCTGAATTACGATTTCACTCGCCATGAATGACCCAAATCGCGTGTTCACTCAGGTCTAACTGTTATCCGCCCTAACATGCGCTCTTTTGCGTGTCCAAATTCCAATGAGTGCTAATGGCGCTAGCATATGCTCATGAGCCTCCTACATCCAATCGCCCGTCACGCTCACTATCTCTGCTAGTCTTACCAGCGCTTACCTTGATTTACCAGGCTATCTTTACGTCTGCACATGCTATGGGTCTCCGCCACCGTACCTCACCCTTACCTCTCCCCTCACTCTCCTCCTCTCGCCTTCACATACGCCCTTTCGCCTTCCCAACTTCCCATGAGCCCTACAAGTCCATGCACAAGCCAATGAGCCTTGAATGTTCGACAGCCCTTCTGACCTGCTATCCCTCCTTGGGCTACCGGCCTTTATCTGAGTTTACCACTCTCCACCCCCAACCTCCCTGTCCAATATCTCCATGCCTTTTAACTTTCCTTCGCTCACGCCCTCTCTCCCGCTGTCATACGCGGCCTTTCGTTCGCCCAATGGCCTGCCCGTCCACCCCCGCCCAACCCGCCCGCCCGCCCGCCCGCCCGCCCGCCCGCCCGCCCGCCCGCGCGCCCGCCCGGTCGCCCGCGCGAGCGCCCGCCCGAGCGCCGGCCCGAGCGCCCGCCCGAGCGCCCGCCCGCCCGCCCGCCCGCCCGCCCGCCCGCCCGCCCGCCCGCCCGCCCGCCCGCCCGCCCGCCCGCCCGCCCGCCCGCCCGCCCGCCCGCCCGCCCGCCCGCCCGCCCGCCCGCCCGCCCGCCCGCCCGCCCGCCCGCCCGCGCCCGCCCGACGCCGCCCGCCCGAGCGCCCGCCCGAGCGCCCGCCCGAGCGCCCGCCCGAGCGCCCGCCCGAGCCCGCCCGCCCGCCCGCCCGCCCGCCCGCCCGCGCCGCCCGCCCGCCCGCCCGCCCGCCCGCCCGCCCGCCCGCCCGCCCGCCCGCGCCGCCCGCCCGCCCGCCCCGCCCGCCCGCCCGCCCGCCCGCCCGCCCGCCGCGCCCGCCCGCCCGCCCGCCCGCCCGCCCGCCCGCCCGCCCGCCCGCCCGCCCGCCCGCCGCCGCCCGCCCGCCCGCCCGAGCGCCCGCCCGCCCGAGCGCCCGCCCGCCCGAGCGCCCGCCCGCCCGAGCGCCGCCGCCCGAGCGCCCGCCCGAGCGCCGCCCGAGCGCCCGCCCGAGCGCCCGCCCGAGCGCCCGCCCGCCCGCCCGCCCGCCCGCCCGCCCGCCCGCCCGCCCGCCCGCCCGCCCGCCCGCCCGCCCGCCCGCCCGCCCGCCCGCCCGCCCGCCCGCCCGCCCGCCCGCCCGCCCGCCCGCCCGAGCGCCCGCCCGCCCGAGCGCCCGCCCGCCCGAGCGCCCGCCCGAGCGCCCGCCCGAGCGCCCGCCCGAGCGCCCGCCCGAGCGCCCGCCCGCCCGCCCGCCCGCCCGCCCGCCCGCCCGCCCGCCCGCCCGCCCGCCCGCCCGCCCGCCCGCCCGCCCGCCCGCCCGCCCGCCCGCCCGCCCGCCCGCCCGCCCACTGCCCGCCGCCCGCCGCCCGCCCGCCCGCCCGCCCGCCCACTGCCCGCCCCCGCACGCCTGCCGCCCGCACGCCTGCCGCCCACCCGTCGCCCACTGCCCGCCGCCCGCACGCCCGCGCGCGCCTATGCGTGTGTGTGTGTGTGTGTGTGTGGTCCCGCGAGGGCGAGTGCGAGGGCGGCGGCGGCGGCGAGGGACGCCTCCGGGCGTAATGACCGCAATATCGAGTGATGAGTCGCCTTCCACGCGCGCTCCGCTCCACGCCACGCCGCGGCGGCCGCGCCCTTTATGCGCCGTCCCGGAGGACCTTCCGCGCGCCTCCCAGGAGGAGTGGAGGAGCAGGCGACGAGGGGAATTATTGTGACGCTGCCCGCTGCGCGTCGGACAATGAACTCCCGGCGCTGGGCGCTGAGCGATGGCCGTGAGGCTGAAAAGCTTCCACGTAGTGTGTGAAAGCGAGAAGCTCGCATGGCTGGGAGTGGAGAGCGGGTTGTTGGAGTAGAGAGTGGGTTGTTGGAGTGAGAGCGAGCGGGTTGTTGGAGGAGAGTTAGTGAGTGGGTTGTTGGAGTGGAGAGTTAGTGAGTGGGTTGTTGGAGGAGAGTTAGTGAGTGGGTTGTTGGAGTGGAGAGAGCGGGTTGTTGGAGTGGAGAGTTAGTGAGTGGGTTGTTGGAGTGGAGAGTTAGTGAGTGGGTTGTTGGAGTGGAGAGTTAGTGAGTGAGTGGGTTGGAGTGGAGAGTTAGTGAGTGAGTTGTTGGAGTGGAGAGTTAGTGAGTGGGTTGTTGAAATGCTGAGAATGCAAATAAATGGCTGATCAGTCTTTGCATATTTAGTAATAAAACTTTTAGAATTGTACTTTATATAAATATTGGAATATAGAAAATCATGTCTCCGAAACTTCTTAAAAATCACAACTTACAATACTAAAGGTTAACTAAAACCGTAGAAAATAGAGAATTAATATTAAATACCGAATTATTTTACTGAGAAGAACATGCAGTTCGTACGTACCTAATATAATTCACTCTTAACAATTTTTCTTACATATTTTTCAAAAATCGCTCGTGAATCATATTTTATAAATTAACCAGTGCACTAAACCAGTTGTTTGTTGCATTTAGAGTTTTCCCGAAACTCTAAAAATAGCCAAATAACTGACTAAAGCCGTTGAAATGTGGCAATGGCGGCACAAAATGAGACTGCAGTTTGCGGCGTGAGCTGCACATAATTCAGACTTCTCTCTAATCCATCATCGCGCCAACAGAGACAGCAATATCGGGTGATGTGTTGCCATGCACGTGTCACTCACGACCCGTGCGTCCGCCCTTAATGTTGCCTCCCTAAGGGCTCGCCTGACCCTGCTCGGTCCGGCGCTTTGATGCACGTGTTGTCTTTGGGGACGCGGGACGAAAGGAATGGGGAGGGGGTTCATCAAGGTTGGAAAGAGGCGGCCAGTCGCCCAGACACATCGCTTCTCCGTTCACTGGGCGCTTTTCCTACTTACGGCCTATGTCTAATGCTTTGATCAACAAATGTATGCAGAAGACGTTAATGAGGAGTTTGTGTGGGAGAAACGATTCATCCTCTCGGACAGTATTGGTATTCTTATGCGAGAAGATAAAAAATAATTTGGCTGTCGAAATCGCATGTAAACCAGATCCCGAAAAACAAGAGTAATTGCAAAATTCTACATTACTAATGATGGTCTTTTTTTTTGTTTTAGATATCCCTGCCTTAGAGTTTCAATTTTTTTTTTGACCAAATTACCTATACTTTATACTATACACTATTTTGCTCTACTTCGAGGCAACTGAATAATAATAATAATAACAATAACAATTATAATAATAATAATAATAACAATAACAATTATAATAGCAATAGTGGTAAGGAAGCCACGGGGAATTCGGAAATTTCTGGATATCTTAATTCGACGTACTTTTACAAGGCAAGTCGATTACTGATAAATTTTTACATTTACTCGTGTTTTAAAAACTGGCAAAATTGTTTACCAAATTATGTTTCTAGTTTTATGAAGTTTTGTAAAAGATGGAAGATTACGACTACCGAAATTTACATTTTCCACAGTAGACTTCACATTTGGAAACTGTAAATGGATTTTTATAATTACGATTTTCAAGTTTGGTCGTTTCGAAAAGTATTTACCCACTTCTCACAGTTGAAATTATGCTAAACTTCTCTGGTACTAGCTTATTTAGTTGATTTACTTTTGAGGTCATAGGAAAGAAGCTAAGGAAGCAAGAATGCAAAATCTAATGGCCCACATGTCAGGAACCTTATTGATGACATTGATGTGAAAATTATTTCAGAATCTTTCTCGACTCATCTAGAAGGCGACAGAATTTTTCCAGTGTTTTGCGATAAATCGCAACATTGGAATTTGCAAGTGGAGCGAGGAAATGAAATACTTCATGGAAGCCGTGTTTTCTGGACTGCGGTATATTCTATCGCGATTTTCTATGGAAAGATTCATGGTCAAAACGTTTGTTTCCTATCGCGCGTCTATTCGTAATATCAAGAGTTTGCAATCATTCCGAACACTTAAGACGTTGTATTTTCTGATGATGTGCCATTTAAAAAGCGTTGTTAAAAACGTATCTGAAAATATGGAACGAATATTCTCATTTATCGTGCACAACTTGTTCCAACACATCGTAACTCAGGAGACGCTTGAAATACTTTTCGCCTACTTCACACACTTATTGCTTGAGCAAAATATGAACTATGACGCATTTATAAAAATGTTCTTGTCCATGATACATATGATGAATACTGTTGGGGCCTAAGCTGCCATTCTGATTCAGGTTTTCTGAATTTACTCAATTGCTTGAGGCGTATACCGGGATGGTCTCTAGTTTAGCACTCCCAGACGTAAATGTACAGCTTACCCTCTCCCTTTTAAATGTTACTACTCTGTATGAATATAGATTCAACGGTTAAGCTTTATGGTCTGAGCTTCACCCTTAATAAATATTATTAATAATAATTATTAATAATAATTAATAGTTAATATTAATTAGTATTACTATTATTAATAATTATTATTATAATGAAATTATATAAATTTCCCTCCATGCGTTTCTTAAATGACGTTATTCAGAGCAGTTGTTACATAAATTGTTTTGGAATGTTTGTACTTTGTCCTTAAACATTAGACATCAACCAGACTTTGTCCGTTCACAATCGGCCGAAGAAGAAGTCCAAGCACACCCTGCATCTGCCCGGGCCCTAACCCCATAAAATCATAGGTACTTAAGCAGATACCGGGGGTTAGAGACCAAAACAAAATATCACGTGACAGCCCATCGTGATGATCCAAGTGATGTGGGAAACTACGCAGCCACTGGTCGGAACAGTCAGCCTATGAATTGGGTTCGGGCCGACTGCCGCCGCAAACCTCCCTAACCAGTAGCTTGTGGGTGCGAGGTCGGACTGCACGCCTTCCGTGGCTAGTGCCCGAGGTCGATCCCTGGCTGTTCCAAGTGGAATTTGTGGTGGAGCAAGCAGGTTCGTGACAGGCGTTTTTTTCTCGGCCACTCGTTTTTCCGCTGGCAATACTCAGTTCGCCGGTACTATTCTTCAATAATCATACCCGTATGCTATCATTCACCATCATTGCGCTAAGGATCCAAGAATCACGGGGCGGTAACTGAGGAACTACCTGAGAAGGGCTGTTGCTGCCTCAGCGGGTTATCAATACATAGGGTCCCGGCGTGACGAACTAGGGACGGGAATGGTCAGGAAATAGGGAGGTCCTCTTCTAAGACCTTAATTTCCAATGATAAGGGGCGCGTGGATTGCCAGGCAGGGTGAATTGATTGATTGATTTTTTCGTGTTTCCGGGCGCGTCAACTGCTTTCGTCATTAGTCCCGTTAGTGTAGTGCATGTTTTTTTCTCGAGAGATGGCGGTGATCATCCCCCGCTGTATGGCGAGATCCAGCGCCGACCTACCGTCGGCTAGTAGGGTTTCCCCCTAACCAGGACTCTCCCACCAGCGGGGCACCGCCCCAGCCGGGACAAGCTCTAAGCTCCGGGCAGAGAGAAGGGTGCTGGCCAGTGAAGGGGAAAAACAGAGTTTAGTTTCACATCAAAACATTTCCTGCACCCTGCCGAGATCGAACCCGCGACTACCCGACGACTAGCGCACACGAATAGTAAGGTGTTGATTTATACGCTCGCTGCTGTCGGTGTCGTTTATTCAACACAGTATTTTTGAATTCCCGGAATGGGCACCGATCGCGCCACCACGCCAGTATCGAACAAGTCTTTTCAGCTAGGTCGAATTCAGTCGCTGTCTGAGCAGAATTCTAGCGGTCGGCTGCCTTGATTGGTAGTTTTTCGTGGTTTCTCCGATCAACACCAGGCGAATGCCGGAGCAGTATCGTTACAATCGGGCGACGGACCGCGCGTGATCTTTCCTTCCTCTTCCTTGTCCTATCCTCTCCCTTTACACACACACACACACACACTTACACTAACATGCACTACACTACTATATATTCCGGGAGACCGGTCGGGGATTTAAACCTTGGTCCGGCTGGCGCGGTGCCCCGCAGGTGGGAGATACCTGGTTGAGGGAAAACCCGCTAGTCGACGTTAGGTCGGCGCCGGATCTCGCCATCCAATGGGGGGGGAGAGATCACCTCCCGATCAAAAACGCACTACACTTACGGGTTTAATGACCTCAGTAGTTGACGCACCCGGAATCACTAACAACCAACCAATCAGTCAATCAATCGGACAAGCCGAAAAATCGGTGTAGGCTGGCGGTGCATCGCGGTCGTGCATCGCCCGCGAGGGCCTGGCGAGTCGCCCACCGCCCACGCCCACCGCCCGGCGGGCCATTGATCCTGGGGCGCCACGGCTAACGAGTGTCGCCCGCCCCCCTCGGCCCCGCCCCCGCCCCCGCCGCACGCGCCGCCGCCCGCCCATGCTACCGTTGTCCACGTAATTATGATCCGGTCGGCGATAGAGGCGGGCAGAGGCGGTTAACTATGTATGGCAATTAGTACCGCATCGATGGGCCGGCGTTTTTCGGCGTGGGACGGAGCGTCGGGGACCGTGGTGCAGCCGTTGTAAAGGTGACGGCGGTTGTGGTGGCGATGATGTCGATGATGGTTGGCAGTGGTGATCGCAATAGTAATGACATTGATTATGAGAGTGTTTTCGAAAGTGGTTATGATGGAAGTAACAGCGATATTTATTCATTTAATTGCTTATTTATTCATTTCTTTATTAATGGCTCAAAACGGTAAAAATTAAGATGATTGGAAAGTAAAAGAACTACATTAATGTTGTTACGAGGTAAAAGAGATTCGAGGTAAAGGGCTATCTCAGCGTTTCTCACTGGATCACAGCAGACCTTAACGATAACACGATTGAGATGAAGGTCATTAATTCAGAATCCCTTTAAAACATTTGCCAAAGATACATTCAGTCTTATAATTTAAACAATTAAAAATTCTCAGATTTTGTAGATACGCACTGGTGATGTGTCGGTGATGATAATGGTAGATATATAGGGATGATCTACAAGTTGTATCTTTTTGTTGGGGGATGGATACTATTACTCGTACATCCGTAACTGATATTATATAGACACGACAGGACGATTGAGTTGGCAATGGTGTTTAGACTGCTGGTGATTCATGAACACGAAGTATGCACTTAATGCTCCAATTCCAGGCTAAGCACATTCCATCCAAATAGCTTTAGAATATGAAAGCGTGTCCTGAAGATGTCCTGAATCATTCAATTCACATTTCGGGTGGCCCAAATTTTCATTTCCGTACTCTCCGCAATATATAAACACATAGAGGAAAATCTCATTGATTCAATGGAATTACATCTAAGATTACAGATTAATTCATAAGAATGGGCCAAAAAATAGCTAGTCCAGAAAACGTACGCTTTTCTGAAACAACAAATCCTTGGTTATTCTACACACGTATATTACGTGGTGTAATTGTTGATTGTACATTTGAATCATCATGAAAAGAAGTGTTTTTAAGGAATATTTACTGACAAACGTTAGATACTAAATGAAAAATATATTTTATTACCCACTTTTAATATTTAAAGAATTCGACTTGAGCAGTTCATTAAAATAATCAACGACCTTAGATCCGATAAAATCTCTTGTTGTAAACGTGAATAGAACAATAGAGTCGAGGATAATTTATAGAAAATGTTATATGAATATTTTTAATGAATGTGAATGAATATTTTTATTTCTTTCAGTGATTCTTACATACATGATAACTTGAGAAAGCTGGTCACAGCTATCAGTGAAGTATTATTCTGGCTTAGGGTAAATTTACGCAATACCATAAAAAGGAACATTGATGATGAAAATAAAAAATCAAGAAACAAAGTATATGTAGATAATGATAATGACGATGACGAAGAAAATCAATAGCGTATGTGCTAATGAAGAAAATTGTAAACCTTCCATTTCATCTCATGTCACACCATCCGACAATACTTCACTACTTGCAGCACTAACCCTCAGTGAAAACCACTCCATCACTTCGCCTCTGCAACCACCCGCGTCGACGGAGGCAGCACGAGGCTACCAAGATGCATCCCTCAGCTCCCTCGCTCCTCCATCTCCCCCCTTCCCCGCTCCCGCCGTCACTCGGCGCGCGTCACCTCCTCGGGGCTATTAGCGGCGGCCGCGTTGTTTATTAATTGTTGTTTGCTAATTGGATTACGGCAAAGTGCTGCCGAGATTCGCCGCCGCCGATCGAGTTTGCGACGGTAAATCGCAGCCGCCGGAGGCGGGCCCCTCCGCGCCGCCACGGCGCACCCACGGGACCACGACGATGACGACGACGATGGCGACGACGACGATGACGATGACGATGACAAAGACGACGATGACGACGACGATGACGACGACAAAGACGACGATGATGACGAAGATGACGAAGACGAAGATGACGAAGACGGAGATGATGAAGACGAAGATGACGAAGACGAAGATGACGAAGACGAAGATGACGAAGACGAAGATGACGAAGACGAAGATGACGAAGACGAAGATGACGAAGACGATGACGAAGACGAAGATGACGAAGACAGATGACGAAGACGATGACGAAGACGATGACGAAGACGATGACGAAGACGATGACGAAGACGATGACGAAGACGATGACGAAGACGATGACGACGACGACGAAGACGATGATGTCGTAAGCGCCTGCGCCAATGAAACAGGCCGCCCGGACGCAAAGGACCAAGTTACTTTCCTCCTTCAACCGGCAAGGGTGCACCAACTGATGTCCCTGCGGTGCCTCTGACCGCGGGGAACTAGGTTTCCACACCCGACGATGGAAGCATTTTTGCCACTAGCTACACAGCGAGGTGTACCCCAGAGACACCACACAAAACCACACCCATTTTTTAAACGAAGTTCCAAAAAGTGGCATCCACAGCAGAAAAACCACAAATAAAATACTGCCGTATAACTATATCAAATAAATAAAAAGGGATAATCATCTACTACAACAACAACAACAACAACAACAACAACAACAACAACAACAGTATACAGTATTTATTTCATGCCAAAAGTTAATTTTTGGGTTTCCCATCTTCGATGGGTCTCTAATAATTCCAGTGCGCCGGAAGTAGTCGTTTGAAACACATGAAAAGCATTTTAGCCAAACTGTAAAAATGAATTATAAAAAATTCCCAGAGAACCCTAGACAGATTTCCCGAATTTTTGTTTGCATGGTGCCCGTGGAAAGATTTCGACGAAATAATAATGAATTCATCCTCGTGCATTGTTTACATGACGATTTGAACCAGGAAGGAGTTTTCGCAGAAAACAATTGCAATGACATGATCAATATACTACATTGCGTCGCAGATTTGTTCCGTCATTCAGTATCAAATGTTACTGACGGATTTCAGTTAATACGATGATTTATTTGCTTTAGTAGAGAAATTGAAAATATTCCTGAAGAAGGCAAAAAGTGTCAAACGACTTGTCCAAAAAGCTGTAATTTGCCAAAATCAAATGATGTATCGCCACCTTAGAGAAATTTGCACATCACTTACTTTTAAAATTGAAATGTAATATACGTATTTGAACAGATACAATCTCCCGCCTAGAAAGTACTTATTCAGGTCGCGACCTAGAGATGGCTAGTTTCAAACAAGTGGTCATAGCTAAGTTCAAACATGAGGTTCTTTAAGTAATAGGAAACGTGACATTGTTCAATTACACAAGCTGTTTCGTGGCTAAATGGCAATGGAGTGTGCAACTCCATGTTTTTTGTTCCAAGAGTGTCTACTTACACTTGTGCGCTGCAGAGTTAGCTAGTAATTGCTCATCTTCAACGGATCGTCCATGTTTCTAATACCCGTTTTCATAGTATAAATGGTGTGTTGCGCATGGAATCCAAATTACTCTGCGAAATCATTTTCCATTGTTCAAAAGAGCACCGCGTGAAATCATAATTTAAACCTGTAAATCGGAGACTGATAGTTTGAAAATATTGATAGATTAGTGATTCCGGACACTACTGAGTAATTAGTCCCGTAAGTGTAATGCATGCTTTTTGTCGCGGTAGGTGGCTGTGATCTTCCCCTCGCTAGATTGCGAGATCTTGCGTCGACCTATGCCGGCTTGGAGCAATTTTCCCCAACTAGGTATCTCCTACTAGCAAGGCACTGCCCAAGCTGGTACCAGCTTTAACCTCCCGCTGGTCTCCCGAGATGTGTGGTTGTTGAACATTTAATGGAGCGGGTGCTTTTGCAAACGTCGTGTCCACATGCTTAATAAAAAGGGATGTTTGTAAATAAGAATCAATCCCTTAAACTAGTGGTGATACAGAATGGCACAGACTTTCTCGTAGTAAAGGTTTCTAATTTCCTTGGTGTGGACTGGCTTTACGGTTTGCTCCATCCTCTTGCCAGCTTCCAGCTATCGCCGACCAAAGTACTTTTTTTTTTTAATTCTCAACTTTTCGGCTCCCTAATCGTATAACCGAAATATTACTTTAAGAATATTAAAGAAGGGCAAATCCTCCTTCTATATGAAAATTTTTGTCTTCAAGAATATGGCTTTTAAGCGTTACTGTAAATGCGAAATATGAAGCTCTTTTTCAAACAAATTTTTTGAATATTCAAAACCTTCCATTTTAAGTCGTTTGAAGGATTGGGAATTGTCGACACTCAGTTTATTACTTCGTATATACGTCCGTATACAAGAAAGTAAAAACACTCATTTGAAGTGTCTCTTGTGATTCGGACCACTACATTCTCGAGATCATCACAGGTCCCCGGAGGTAGCAGGTGGCCGAAGTGCGCCGGAGGGATGACGAGGGAGGGGGAGGGGGAGAGAGGTTGCGGAGTGGGAGGCCGAACAGAAGTTGAGTCCAGTGGAGAACTCTCCCTGGATTAAGAGGGGTTGGACCGCGGCGGGATCTCCCGGTGTGTTAGCGAAGCATTAGGTGGCTTTGTTGGCCTGTCCGAAGGAGGTCCCGAGATGACCAAGTACCTGCAGATGCGTCGCTTGACATGTGTTTTAGAGTTAGTGCTCTGCAATTTTAAATGGAAAAAGAGTTTCATTATCCAAGCAATTGGATGATGATGTCCTATGGAGTAGCCAATAGAATATTGGTTAAACACGTGGCAATATTAGGTAATGAAGTTATTTAAACTCATTACAACATTAAACAGGGACGCCACGTTAATAAGTCTGGAATGGTGGTGGGTGGATCCAAGAAAATTACTTAGCTGGTGTTCAAATCCCCCCTCTCATGGATGGTATGAGGATAAAATCTCAACGCCAATAAATTTCAGAGTTTGTTTAAAAAGGAAGTGAAACGACTAATTTCGTTTTTTACAGATGACATTTCTGTTAAAGACAATTATGCAATTCGCAAATGCTTCGTGTCTCACTCCTTCGCCCTCTTTGGGCAAGTGATATCTAAAACCCCTATATTGAAGTTCATCTTCGTGATCGATTTAAGAATACAACAAAAATAATCATAATAAGAACTATAAATTGTCTCTATCGATTTCTTCCGTGTTTTCCTACTGGTTCGTTCGATCTAAGTGTCATTGAGAATCGCTGCTCTGCATCTCTAGGTTTACATTTTTCTTTGAAACTGCCAACAACGTGCCACCTACACTCCTACCTCCCTGCCATCTCTACTTCTGCATCCCCGCAATCTCTTCTTCTGCCTCTTCTTTTGCCCCTCCTGTCCAACTCCGCATTACCGCCGTGTACAAGTCTGCCTCCCCAGCATGTCCAAGTTTGCCTCTTCGCCATGTCCAAGTCTGCCTCCCCGCCATGTTCCCCCGGATTCCAAGTGTCTTCCCGCCATGTCAAGTCTGCCTCCCCGCCATGTCCAAGTCTGCCTCCCCGCCATGTCCAAGTCTGCCTCCCCGCCATGTCCAAGTCTGCCTCCCGCCATGCCCAATTCTGCCTCCCCGCCATGTCTTAGTTTGCTTCCCCGCCATATCCAAATCTGTCTCCCCAACCCCCTGCCATGTTCAGTTACGTGTCCTTGCCATCCCCACTCCTACCACCGTGCCGCCAATCCCGCCGTCCACCTTCCGCCACCCATCTCCATCCCCGCCGCTCGAGCTCGCCGCGCCCGCTGCACGCCGCAAGTCGATCAGCCCTCCCGGAGCAGCTGCTGCGGTTGCCGCCCCAATCGCCCCTTCGCCCCTTCGCCCCCTTGCGGGCGCGCAACGGCCCAACTTGGGCTTCCGTTGGGGTCGACCTGCGGCGCCGCCTACCGTTCGCCCGTTGCTGCTGTGCTTTCTCGCATGTTGTCGTACTGATACCTATAATGCAAGTAAAAATGTAAAGTTTGACCTATTGAAAAGATATTCCTTGGCTTATGTGCTAAAATTTTGATTGGCAGTTGTGATCCCCTGCGTAATAATGGGATGTTGCGGGGAGTTTTGTCTCTGTTACTCAACGTGATGTTGCCACACTTCTGGAATAGGTGACAGTTGTCGCTATTCGAGTGGCTGAGATAGGTGCCACTTCGCGGGACATCCGTTGACAGTTCTTTCAAGAAGCCAACACTAGAAATTCCGACTATAAGGGAGACCACAGAGAGATATAGTTCCTTCACGTCTTTGGAGACTAGACCCGACCGGGAAGGCAAATTATTTATTTATTTACTTATTTGTTTCTTTGTTTATTTTGCTTGTTTATTTATTTACTTACTTATTTGTTTGTTTATTTTGTTTATTTATTTATTTATTTAATGTCACGTGAAAAGCAGTACAGAGTCTGTTTCTGACTTACTATAAGTAGAAGGGCAATATATGTTCGGTTTATTGAGCTCTGGTGTCTCTGTTCTTACTCATATACATATTAAGGTGAATTATGAAAATAGATAGCAACGAGGGTTTTTGGTAAAAATGGGTATGATTTTATTACTTCCCGGTAATACAATGAATCTGCAAAAGCGAATCGGCTACAGATTTTGACTGTTATCTCTTATTGTGTCCTTTGTGACGGAAACGACTTCTGTCGCTAGAACACGGAGAACTATTATTTGAATAACTATATTCTCAACTGAGCTAAGAAAAACGTGCACAGATAGTGAAGCTACATTTCTGTACGGTAAGTTACTTTTCTATGCCGAACATTTTTAATCGACGTGTGCCGTGACGCGTTATGGAAACGAATGATCATGGTCACTGGCGGCAGCGGATTTTCAGCTGAGATGTGTCTGGATGTAGTGATGTTGACAACAATCGTTGGTCATCATCATCATCAAAATTATGTGCTTAGTTATTAACTTATTAGTATACTGCTCCTTCGTCAACCTTAGAGTCACCAAATCAGCAGTTTCTGGAAAGTGCAGCAATTATGCGTTGAAGGATGCATCTAGAACTAGAAGGTGTTTTGTTGAATGTAGTAACAAATAAGATGTTTATTTTAAAAACTGTGTGTTCATAAAATATTAAGTTCAAATAGATATTGAAACAAACTGTCTGACTTAATTTTTAAATTAAACATATCCTCTGCCCTTCTGATATTAATTCAACGTAACCCGTTCCAAATTTATAAAATAATATGGGCGCCAGGAAAAGACGTTAATTCAATTATTAAAATTTATCTTCAACTGCCATTTTCAATAAATTAATATCCGGATAACTGGGTCGATGGGTCTTATAAGAAATAATCGCTATTGACTGCTAATAGCCGATTATTCGATCTGTCGTCTGTACAGAATGGCCGAGAAATCTGAAAAGCAAATATACATTTCTAGCTACTCATTTGCTGGAATTGTCTAAATGAAAATCATCTTTTCTATTCACTGAAACTTATAAGTTTATTTAATTTTCATTGGTAACAATACGAAACTTTCGGTCGTGACCAGTCTCAAACCTTGTAATGCAATACCCATCTTCGCATGCTCTTGACCGATGTCGCCGCGTAGAACCATTTTCAATCTTTCCCGGTGTCGATGGCTCCAGGTCCAAATACCATCTTCTTTTCTTTCGTTCTGGCACAAGTGTATTCAAGTCACTGATCCTCAGCGCCTCATAAGTTGATAAGACTTAATTAATTTTCCTTTTAAAAGTTCCCAGTTCTTTCTACGAGAATACTTAAAATATTAAAGTTCAGCAAACTATTATTTGCATCAAATACTCCCAGTCCTGTTGCTGACAAATTCACCTAAGTTCACAATTCTAGCTGCTGCACTCGAAATATTTCCAAGTTCCAATTTCCGCACCTTCCATCAATATTCTAAGTCCGACAATCATACGCTCCAAAGTAAATGTTCACAATTCCCAAACTCCCAACATCAATTGTCTACACACGATACGCACAGCACCACGGCATAAGTCGGAATGCCTCCATATTCCCCTCTTCCAGCCCTTCAAAACTCGGTCCGTCTTTCTACTGTTTCTTGTCAGAAAAAATTCCATGCCTAGCCAATCCCTAAATTACTTACAAATTCAACTAGCCGCGCCCCAGACTGTCATTGCTTTCTCGGCCAATCCCCAAACAGTTTACTTTATCAACTAGCCGCGCCCCGTGGTTCAAAGCAATGAAGTTTGTTGACCTTGACGACAACTCGTCTACCATTGCTATGCCGCCATATTTGCATATGTCTATCCTTACCATTCAACCTGTTAACAATAAATGTTAAGGCATACAGTGTCCCACCTATTGGTATGTCACAATATGTTTTGGAGTACTTTCAAGAAGGAAAATTGCTCACACACCAAACCTACCGAAAGCTAAATTAGTTAAATGAATATCCCATGAATATGAGTGAAACCATATGGTCTTGTGTTGAATATCAAGCGTGCATCAAAATTAATTTTCAAAACTCTGTCAATATGTTATATTTGAGCTTGGAATCTCTTGGAATCTTGGGATCTTGGAATCCCTTCTATTCTAGTCGTTTTCATTACTTTTCCGAATTCATCGCTACTATCTTCGTGTTTTACTTACGTCAAAAACCACTCAAACCACGGTGTTTTTTCATATGCCAATAGCGCTTACACATAACCTTTTATTTACTGAATCGAAACCGAAGAAAACAAGTTTAATTTCCCGAAATCACGGTCTCCAATAATGTCTTCCTCTCATAATATTTCCATCTATCTCATGGAGTGACCGAAATTTGAATTCCTGTACCAAGGATCGTAGAGTGAGCAAACGTGCTGGGACTGCCGAGCGGGGGGGGGGGAATTGATTAAAACAGAATGTGTCGCGGTTTAATATAGTCTCCGAGAAGGAGGGCATATTAGTTGGCCCAGACTTCTGCCTCTGCTTACTTATTAAGCGCTCTGTGGCTTTATGCAGAGCTGGAAGTCTTCCGCCCCAGAACTTAGGCCCGCGGGCGAGGAGGCAGGGCGTCTTCTAGGAACGGCGTGAAATGCACTTGCCAGCGGGGCGGTGGGGAGGGGAGGAACGGTGAAGGAGAATAGGGAGGGGGAGGGAGGACGGAACCTCCCGGGGCCCTCGCTTTAATCATAATCACCTCCGCTACCGAGGTGCCGCCACCGCCACCGCCGCCTCCGGCAGATTCCCCGACCTTCCGTTCCCTCTGACGTCGCGTCGCGGGCGCTGACGTCACCTGCAATTGACAATGGTGCGGGCCACGCACGTAGACTGGATGACGGCTGAGACACGAACTCTAAATAGTCACGTTGGAATTCTGAGCATTCTTTTTTAACTGCCACATTATAGCAATTAATGGCGCAAGAAGAGATACATATTAATTTTCAACACGCCGTGCGCGAAACGTGGTTTCTCATGCTTGTTTTCCGTGAGCGAAACAGCTACGTTTTTCACAGTGTGCGAAACATCTGTAACGATTCGCAATTGTCTTTCGTCTTGACGACGTCTTCTTGTTTATTATTTATGACTGGGTGTTACTCCTGCATTCGACAACCGTGTGGGCCACGCACGACAATTGGCTGACGGCTGAGACACTAATCCTAAATAGTCACGTTGGAATTCTAAGCATCCTTTTTAACTGCCACATTATAGCAATTAATGGCGCAAGAAGAGATAATATTAATTTTAACACGCCGTGCGCGAAACGTGGTTTTTCATGCTTGTTTTACGTGAGCGAAACAGCTAAGTTTTTCACAGTGTGCGAAACATCTGTAACGATTCGCAATTGTCTTTCGTCTTGGCGACGTCTTAGTTTATTATTTATGAACAATAGTGTTACGACACTGACTGGAATCCATTTACTTTTGCACAAGTAAGGTATTTGTAGTTACTTGATATTTAATTTATAATTCTTTTCTCGAGGGACTGAGTTTCACTCACGGCCTGTTAAAAAGTAGTATCCTGTGTACTCGCTACGTGACGACGACAAACTCGACTACTGCGTGAATTACGTGTTTCGCTGTACGTTGTTACGTAAATTACTATATTTTATCCGACCTAGGCCAATGTTTATGCCTCCTTTCTGACGAGATTGAAGTAGGTTATATGGTTCATTGCTATATTACAATAAGCTTAACCAAACTTTCTGCGGTATATAAAATTGTTCATAATAAATTTGATGCAATAAGAGGTACTACTGAAGTCATTTAAATAAATAATAAGTAAAGAACCATTAATTGACTAAATTGTCATTATGTGGTCATTAGTTAATTATGTTCTTCACGACCATATAGCTAACAAACTCTTATAACATTGACTTATACATCTGCAATTGATAAAATATAATTGTTTTACTTTCTTTGCAATTCTCAGGACCTTTCAAAAGACGTTTACTTCCAAGAGAGGAAACTACACTGAAATCTTGCAGAGATTGAATATTAAAGAATTTTTTATCCGAAAATTTAAAATGTGCCGTAAAATAATGCCAAATTGTATTATTTCTTTTAGTGTAAGGGTAAAGAAAATTAAAATGTTCAACTACAAGAGGCCATTGAAATAGAATTTTCTTCTATTCATTCTGCTTTTTTGATATAAAATATAATAAAAAAAAATACCAGTTTACAGAACACTATACGAACAGAACGTATTTAATATGAAACTTCCACAAAGAAGTTTTCAAATTTTATATTCTTTGATGCATCCACTTACTTTGTGCCAGACTAATTGCACAGTAATGTTCTGTTCGTGGAAACTACTATTTTTTATTTTATTTTATATTAGAAAACAGAAAGAATAAAACGTCACTTGATTTAAACATACGTCTCGTAGTTCATCATTTTCCTTTTCTTTACCCTTACACTAAAATAAATCAACCAATTTGGCATTATTTTACGGTTACGTGGCCAACTGCGTTTTCGGATAAAAAGCATGCTGGAAAATTCAATCTCCGCACCAGATACAGTGAATTCTTTTGACATCGAAGAGACGTCAACGTCTGTTGCAAGGTGCTGAGAACAGCAAAGAAAGTAAAACCAGTATATTTTATCAAAGAACTTTTATTTTATGATTACATACAATTAAAATTGTTTTATTTTTGAAATACCTTCGTTGCGAAAGTACTTGTTGGTCTTTCCGTGATTGTGATACGTCATTTCTAATGACGTTCCCTTTCCGCTATTTTAATTGACATTTCATCGCGGCCTTTATTTTATTTGATAACATGTTTTACTGTGGCTATCAATCTCTCGTCTAGCTTTGTTACTACCATACGATATTTCATTTTTTCGCACAAGAATTTTTTTTATTTCATATTTATCACCTTACCTCATTAACTTCCTTGAATTCTTTATTGTTGTTGATCTTACTCTTATTTCGGGTCTGGTTCTATCTGCAAGTTTCCGCCGTTGTCCATCTTCTCTATTATGTGCAATATCTGCACTTGACCTAGAAACCTACAACTCTGACTCATTTCCTTCCTCGCCTCATTCCGCTGTGCGATTTGCTCTGCAAGTCCTTCTCAGGAATCGAACTGCGCCAACTCTTAGATCTTTCCCTCTCTTCCCTGCTCCGCCCCGCTCCGAAATTGGTTCACTGTATGAACGAGTGGAGGTCTCTGTCACCATCGTCACGTACTCATCAATCACCTTACATTGTCATCGCTAGGGGCGAATTGTGATGACCTAAAACATCGCCAGAAACGATCAATAAACGATCCCTTTTAAAAATGGTATGCTTCACTCGCCCCTTCTATAAAATACAGCATACAAAATAATCATAACACAAATAATTGCTCATAAATAACTTGATAGCAGTTGATAGCTTGAAAACGATGGTTTATTAATATTGTTTTTTTTGCAATATTATTATTTTCAATTTTTAGAAATATACGCAAGTATTATTAAATCTTTTGAACATGTATACAACAAAACAATTTTAAAAATTCATTAAAATTTTGATATCAATCAGTTGCATATTCCATCATCGACCTCTTAGTCACACTAGGAGGCGGATTTTGATGACCTAAAACATCGCCAGAAATGATCAATAAAATACTCTGAAGTACTTTAAAATACTTTAAAAATGCCCTAAAACAAAAGAAAATGACGTAAAAATTGTATCAAAACCAGTTCGGATGAACAACTCAAGCTGTTGGATACGTTACTAATGTAATCGAGGCTTCTTCCATTTGTTCGAGTGAACTCTGCTTGGTAGAAGAACTATTTGGTTTGTATAGTTCTTTGCCAAGTAATCTGTCTTTAGAATTATCCCGAAATCGGCCGAACCGGCAATGGTGCTAAAATACGTCACAAGAATTACATTACAACAGTTGCCAAAACAATTTCTGAGCAAACAAATCGAATAGGCTACTGAGTAATTCTGTAAAGAATCCTCTTATTCATATTCCATTCCTTTTAGTTCTGCTGCTTCTTTTGGTTCTTCACCTATTGCTGGCTCCTCCATATCTGTGTTATCTTCATCCTCATTTCTCTCCTCTCGTCCTCATCATCCGCGTTCATTTCCTAACAATTTTCATTCCCTTAATCTCTCTCTCTCTCTCTCTCTCTCTCTCTCTCTCTCTCTCTCTCTCTCTCTCTCTCTCTCTCCCTCTCTCCTGTCATTTCTCTTTCTCCTTTCCTCTTCTTTTTTCTCTTCCTCTTCCCGTCTCTGATATCCTCCTCCAGTGCTTCATTTTCTCTTCACCCTCGCCCATTTCCTCCCCTATCACTGCCGCCGCCGTTCCGTCTGGCCCCGCCCCCTTGGTGCAGTGCGCGCCGGCAGGGGGCGGGGCGGGGCGGGCGAGGCCTGGGGCGCGGGATCAGGTGGCGTCACGCCCCGCGGCGAGGGGCTTTATTAGCGCCCTTTGTCACCCGCGCCCGCGCCCGCTCCGCCGCTGCACCGGCCCCACCCCGCCCAGCACGTACGCCGCGCTTCAAACGCCTGCGCTTCTTCTACGGTGGGCATAAAAGTTTAAGAATAATGTTAAAAACAAGATATTCATCTATGCTACTAATTTCGAATCCGCGCAGAATGTGAAAGGAAAACCGGGTGCGGTGGCTCAGTGTATCAACCGATGTCGCTGCAGCGCCTCTGACCGGGAGGTCCTAGATTCGAGTCCTGACGGCGACAGGATTTTCGACACAGCTAGGTCGAATTCAGTAGCTGGCTGGGGGAGAATTCTAGCGATTGGCTGCTCTGATCGATAGTTTTCCGTGGTTTCTCCGATCAACACCTGGCGAATGCCGCAGCAATACCCTAACAAACGGGCCGCGGACCGCGCGGATCTATCCTATCTCTTCCTTGTCCTTTATAGCAGTTGTACCCTAGTTTTTCTGTTCGTGTTGTAATTGATCTAACAAAAACAATCGTCGAGCAGGCATGTGAGTGTTAGAAAATCGAAAGAGGCGAGTATTTAATGTGCGAAGGTCAGCGTGTTTCAATTCTGTGATTTTCTTCTCGGTTATCCGTAAATTTTAATGCGAATCCCTTCCACTAGTGTAGAATTTATGCATTATCGTAACAACACCACCCAGGAATGACGCCTCAGAATGTATGAACTGCAACAGTACAACTATCTTTGACCTTGAAACCACGGTTTTAAAACTCTAGCGAGTAGACTGCGTATCTGTCCGAGCTCTATTGTTCATTCTTTGAAAGAGTAATCTAATTTTGTGGACACGTCTGACACAACGGTGGAAGGGTTTCTGTACTACAGTGCAAGGATATTTTCTCCCATGCAGAGAACCTCCCTGACGTACCGAAAACCTTCCTGTGGCCCCATTATTCAGCGCGGTATGGCTGAAACGGTGCCGGCTCGACACTGCGTTCCGGCACCTCATAGCGCGTGTATGGCGACACATATTTCTGGAAGAGTAGTGGAACCGGGCGTTTATGGACTCGGCACTAAAATAAACTGCTCGGAAAGCGACAGGACGGTAACTATTGTAGGGCGCCAGACGTTTTATGTTGAGTGTTAGGAAAACGGGTGCAATATGTTATTAAGTGTGACGTGAGTATCGTAGCGTTACTACTTTGTCATATACGTTCTTCTTAGGGAATCGGGTTTCGCATTGCTGAACCCCCATCGATCTTCTCTTCCCTTAACCGGCTTCCTTTTGGCTCAGAGCATCAACTGTTGTCACTGTAGTGCCTCTGACCGGGAGGTTCTAAGGTTCAAAGTTTTGTCAGTCAAAGCCAAATGTAAGTTACTAAAAATGAAAAGTAGTGGTATTCTAAAATGGGCATGCATTCTACTGCTGGTCTCCTGTAATAATTGAACTGCATAAAGTTTTGAACAATACACGTAGTGGTGGTGTACTGAGTGTAAAATGTAAAAGTTTGTGCCTGATAATTAAATTGTCATACTTATTTGGAATGTGCCAATGACTTTGAAATCCTTTGCAATTTGAATTCATTGTACGCTTCTAAAAAATAATGTTAAAGCAAATTGGCAATTGAAATTCTAAAACACTTTACAAACTCGTGTTGATATTACTCTTCTGTTTTACATTTTGTAAAAAAACTATATTTTTCCTTTGATATATACTGTTTTATTATGAATATAACTGTTCTATGTACCGAGAACAAATGAACCATTTACCTGATTACACACCAATGTCATTTTTCTCTGAATGTTTCTGAAGCCAAAGAGGTATTTTTCATTTAGCCATATTATCAATTCGGAGAAGAAGAAAAAAATGCATTTCAAATATTTCCGAGGATTTCTCTCCAACACCGCTTTTTCAAACAGTTTTAACTCTATTTTCAACAATACCACTACAATCATATCGTCCGGTGGCACATACAATTTTGTTTGCTCCAGTTTGTTTCTATTTACGTTGTTGCAATCGTTACATCAAAAGCCTCACTCGCGGGCTAATGTCTTCATATAAATGAGTGCACAAATATGAAAGTTGCCAATTGGTTAGGGAGAGTTATTCGTCAATTAAAAACTTTTCTACGCTCATGTGTTGTTTGTTTCCTCCGGAGTTTCTTACATTTGGTACTAAGCACTTAGTTGTCTATTAATTGAAGTTATTATGACGTATATCAGTTATTTGATTCAGGAATATAATCATTATATTATTATTATTATTATTATTGGGATGCAAATAATGCAAAAATTAGTATATTTTATATATCGACTTAACTAGAATGCAATGATTTTACGGTCAAGCAAGCTCCATAAAAGTAATTAAATATTGAAAGTTCCTTTCCAGTTTGAAACATACTTTCGGATATATAAAAGCCAATGTCGGTTGTATACATTGGAAAACAATGAAAATAATATTATCAGAATTTATTTATTTTTATTTATTTAACATTAAAAAGAGTTCAAAACTGTGTGTGGCGTGCAGTGGGAATAAATGTAACCAGTGTTCTCTTAAGATGAATTCTGAATGGAGAATGAAGTAACTTGTGAGACTTTTCGGTATATCTACATTTAACACAGTAACGTGAAATGTCTTCTTCCTAAATCTGTATGAAATCTCCTATAACTCAAACTTTAAAGATGATTCTTATAGTATTTTATAAAGCTGTATGTAATCATCTTATTCACTCGGGTTATGTTGACAAGATTACAAATTTATAACGACGAAGATACATTTCAGAGTAGAATTAACTAGAAGAATATTATCTTGATTTTCTTTATGATGGGAATATGAGTAAGTCCTAAATTAAAAACTTTAATCAGTTTAAAATGTTTAAATGCAATAATTTTAAGAGAGTTCAGGTTCCTGTAAGCGGAACTACTAAATATTCTACTTTAACAAATATATTGGTTTCCAATACTGTTATCTCTTCACTTTTCAGCTCATATGCAAATATTTTGAGACCTTGTCTAGGCAGAATCGTTTCATACAAATAACTAAAAATTAGTTAAAAAAATTATTGATGACGTAGAGCTTAGTGTGTGGAGTGACTTCGAAGGCAATTTTGCGAAACTCTTGACCTCAAATTGTTAACGGTGTTCGAAAAAACAGACTAAATTTCCCTCGAATTACGTTATTTTACATTCACATTTTAGTTAATACAGAAAATAGTGCGTTAAAAGCTTCTGCATATTTTGCAATAAATTTAAAGAAAAAACATTTTTTTTATTTCGACCCGTGAAATAAAGCAATATTTGTTCCTTCAAATTTTAGATAAAATTTAAATTAAATTTGTGAAATGAGGCACGCCAACCAAAGCATATATGTGTGGTTTCAGGATAAAATCTTAAGTGGTAAAGACCGCTCGCAAGCTGCGATTTAATTGTTTCATTTCTTCTGCGAAGGCAATCTGGATTTTGACGCACTCCCAAGTATCACGGGAGCTGTTTCGAGGTTTACATTGCGTCGGGGGAAAGAGCCACCAAGCTGCTCCGGGAGGCTCTTACGGCCTCTCAAGACAGCCTCGTCCCATCTGGGGCGCGCTCTGCGAGCATACGGCATTGCCGGGGCGGAAGGGACGGCGCGAGGCACGGAGGGAGGGGTAGGGCGGGGAGGGGTAGGACCGGAAGTGGAAGGGCTGGGAGAAGTGGGCGGAGTGTGGTTGGACGGGGAGTGGTTGGACGGGGAGTGGTTGGACGGGGAGTGGTTGGACGGGGAGTGGTTGGACGGGGAGTGGTTGGACGGGGAGTGGTTGGACGGGGAGTGGTTGGACGGGGAGTGGTTGGACGGGGAGTGGTTGGACGGGAGTGGTTGGACGGGAAGTGGTTGGACGGGAAGTGGTTGGACGGGAAGTGGTTGGACGGGAGTGGTTGGACGGGAGTGGTTGGGCGGGAGTGGTTGGGCGGGAGTGGTTGGACGGGGAGTGGTTGGACGGGGAGTGGTTGGACGGGGAGTGGTTGGACGGGGAGTGGTTGGACGGGGAGTGGTTGGACGGGGAGTGGTTGGACGGACAAGGGGTTGGACGGGGAGTAATAGTGTTGAGTAGCGGGATGGATAGGGGCATGTGGGAAAGTGATAGTAGATGGAGGAAAGAACAGGAAGAATGTACAGAAGAAAAGAGAGAGAGACGCAATGTGGCTAGCGAGTGCAGAAGAAACAATGGTGTGGAACGGGCGTGGAAGTTCGTGACAGAGAGAGGAAAGGGAAGGGGCGCCAAAGGGGAAGGGGGGGGAGAGGGCCGGAGATGCTGGGCCGTACGTGACAACTCTCCTTAAAAGGGACGCGGCGCTCTGCGTCTTTTCGTTGTTAATTGCGTTCTGCGCGGGTCGCTCCGCCTGGTGGGCGGCCTGAGAGGCCCTAACTTGCGTTCGAGTGGGCGGAAGAGTTCCGGCGGAGAGCGTTGTTCGTCTGTTCCGTGCGGTGTAAGCGGAAGAACGGTCTGTTTTCTGGTCAAATCGAAAAAAACACCAGATTCGTTGTAGTCGTTTTTTCTTGAGAAGGTTATAATGCTCACTCAAGCTTGCACGTAGCACATCGTTTTTGTAGTGCATAAGATTTGCTTTGTGTTTTAAAATGGTCTTCTCATTTTATAGCTACATATGTATTTCTCGCATCGTGATTTCCCTGAGACGGTGAGCACACGTAATGGAAATTGATTGACAAAGTCATATATTACGTAGATGGATTAACGTGTGTACTGTAAACTCATTCTTATTTTTCTTTTCGTCTCACCAAACCTCTTGTCAGAATTCGATTATTAATCATTTTCTTTAATTTTTAGAGTATTTTAGATAATTTTATGTGAGTGATTTGATTTGGACAATAATAATGTTTCCGATTCTCACAATGTCGCTGAGTCCCAGATATAATCTCTATAACAAAAAATACGAGAACTAGTGGATGTTCGAGAAAAAAGCTTTCGACACGACCTACCTAGGTTGAATTCAGCGACTATCGGGAGAATTCTAGCGACCTGTTACTCTGATCGGACGTTTTCCGTGATTTCTTAAAACAGTACGAAGCAAATGCCGGGACAGTAGCCTAAAAAATGGGTCATCGACCGTGTTTAGCTTTCCTTTCTCATCTTTGTCTCCTCCTTTCGCCTTTCACACTCTCTTAAATTCACTACACTACACAACATTTCACGTCTGCACTGCGTCTACATTCGCCCTGCACACTTTCGTTCATTAAATGGTGATATCCGTTTTCCTCTCGTGAATCTCCTTAAATTTCTCTGACGAGATCCACGATTAAAATGGCGGCCAATCGTTCCAAAAAGTCAGATAAAAAGCTACGAAAATATGTAATAATATTTATCTATTGTTGAACTTCGATTTCTTTCCTTTTGACAAGGCACGTGGTCTTCTTTAAACCTACGTGCTACACTCCTATCAAAGACTTTATGAAGTTCATCTGCGTTCTCAAGAAACTCCACCACGCCAGTTTCCCCTTCCGCGTTTTTTTCTTCATCGTGCGTTTCTCTGTAAATTGACCTTAGAAAGTCCAGAGTTAAATGCTTAACCTAGTTTTTCTTGAAAACGTTTGTAGAAGAAGTGTATCAAAATGTATCTGTTGTTTATCGGTACTTTGATATCTCGACAGTTGACAAAGCACCGAATATATTTTGAACAATGCAATCTCTGTTCGTATCCGAGGCTCCATAAAGTTGATTCATGTCCTCCACTCGCATCTACCACTTCTCTGCATTACTTTTCTCTCCGTCCTTCCTTGCATAATCCGTCGTCTCTTGAAATTGCCCTGACGAAGTCCACAGTTAAAAGCGTAACCCTGTTTTTTTTCGAACAACTCTTTTGGACGAAGCACTATTAGATGCGTCTGTTGTTGATGTTTACTTCTAAATATCGTCAGTTGACAAAGCACCAAATCTATTTTGAACAATCGCATTCTCTGTTCGTATCCGAGACTCCATAAAGTCCATTAAGCGTTCTCTACATGCTTCCAACACTTAAATACATTCACTTCCGCTCCATGGTTGCTTTTATAGTTCGCCGTCTCTTGAAATTGTCCTGACAACGTCCGCAGTTAAAAACGTAACCCTGCGTTTTTTAAACAACTCTTTTGGAGGAAGCACTGTTGGATACATCTGTTGTTGATTCTTACTTGGATTTCTCGACAATTGGCAAAGCGCGTGATCTATTGTGAACCCCGGAGCCCTCGACTCGTAACAGAGTGTCCGTCCTGCGCCCGCCACACGGCATCCACATCCGCGCGCCCTTTCGTCCACCGCCCGTCGTCTCTTTTAATTGCCCGTTTTTTACAGAGATAAAACTTTGGGGGAGATTGCCGACCTTTTGTTTTATTGCGGCACTTTGGGTCGCCACCGCCCACGCCCTCCGCCCTTCTTTTAATGGCGGCTGCCGCGGGCGGACTTCACTCCCGGGACGTCCCGGCAACTTGGCCTGTTTAATTATTGCATGAGACAATCAGTGCCCTGTGGGCGGGCGAGGGACGCCGATGGGGGTCCTTGGTTTAATACCCCGCTGCATTGACGCGGGTCGAGCTCTTAAAAAGATGCGAGTGTCGTTTTAAGTTGCGTTTGTAATGGTTGGTCGAGACGCTAGTCGGTTGATAGTAATGGGAACATTAGGCAATGCGGTACTTGTTAGAAAGCGTTCGTTTTGGTATTGCAGTAAATGCATAGGAGCTGTGTGGTTGAGTTTCTTGTCGGGGAATGTATATCTTCTTAAACCTTCCTTAATAAAAATGTTTAGTTCCTAGCAGGATTACGAAACAGATTTTATGGACTATTTCATGCGACCATGAACACCATTAATTTTTTTTCTCGTGCTATTCTCGCGCGTTTGAAGTGGGGAAGTTGCCAAACACTCATTAGTTATAGGTAGGATTGAATTATCATGAATGAAATGAATGGGGAATGACATGGATTTTATTATAGAATTACCAGCACAAATAATATTCTTTCATAGGTAAGAAAATGTCCGGAATATGTACAATAATATTCTTTCGGGCAATTATTAATTGATACAAACAGAAACAAGTTAAGTCACAGTATTTTATAATTGAATTATTATAATAGTATGCATATGTTTTTAAATAGAATAAAATTGTGAAATACGTAGTACAAATGTCCTTTAATCTATGTGAAGAGAATAAATGACATTTCCTTTCTGTGCGACGCTACGCAGTGTTATGAGAGTGATATTGGTTTCAGATAGAATAGAATGCTATTCCAGCCCAGTAATGACGACTTTTTTATGATTTTAACTTTATTCATAAGACAACTTGAGAAACGTAGACTGAAAAGCCCAATATCAAACTATAGTTGCATGCATTTGGTGCGTATGGGATTTGCATTAGTACAAATCTCCTTCATGAAGCCACGAGCCGCTTCTGATCGCTACAAAGGAGTGTCGTCAAGTGCGGAGTCTTCCCCAAACAGACGAGCCGCTACAACGCACGTCTATGCCGCCCCCGCCGCCGGTGGCATCGCAGGAAAGCACACAATTACTCAACGAACCGCAGCGCAGCGCAGGAGGCCTAACGGCGCCACACCGCCCGCTCCTCCTTCAAGACGTTGCCTTCGAGACAGCCGCCGCCGGTTGCCTTCGAGACAGCCGCCGCCACCACCACCACTACCACCGTCACCGCCGCCGCCACCACCACTAGCACCGTCACCGCCACCGCCACCGTCACTACCACCGCAGCTTTGCCGCCGCCCCGCCACCACCACCACCACCACCACCACCACCACCACCACCACCACCACCACCGCCACTATCACCACCGCCACCATCACCGCCACCGCCACCGCCACCATCACCGCCACCGCCACCGTCGCCGTCGCAGCCGCCGCCGCCACTACCTCCGTCGCCGCCGCCGTCTTGCCTCCACTGTCACCACCACTGTCACCGCCACCGCCACCGTCATCCCCACCGCTGCCTTGCCCCCACCACCGCCACCGCCACCACCACCCTGCCACCGCCACTGCCACCTTGCTGCCACCGCCACCACCGCCGCCTTACCACCGCCACCACTGCCACCGCCGCCTTGCCACCGCCACTGCCACCTTGCTGCCATCGCCGCCTTTCCATCACCGCCGCCTTGCCACCGCCGCCTTGCCACGCCGCCTTGCCACCACCGCCTTGCCACCGCCGCCTTGCCACCACCGCCGCCGCAACCGCCACCTTGCCGCCACCGCCGTCTTGCGCCGCCAGCGCCGCCTCCGCCGGGCTGCGGGGTGCGCCGCAGAGCAGCGTCAATATTCAGCGCCGAGGCGAGGCACGTTCCATCACGATCACTCAACGGCGCTGCGCGGCGCGGCGCGGCGCGGCGCGGGCGCTTTCGACGAAGGTGGTGAAGTGGTGGGCACGCTGAAATTCCCTCTCTCCCACTTGGCGAAATTCAATTACCCGATTCAGACCGCAATGAAGTTTGGAGCGCGGGCGCCGCCGCCGCCGCACGCGAACCGACGAGAGCGCCGGGCAGTGCGGCACGGCCGCGTCACGGGACGCGGAGGGGGCGGGGCGGCGCGGCGTGGTGCGGGCTGAGGTGAAACGAGGTGGGGGGTGAGGTGTTGCGGCGTGGTGTCGAGTGGAGTGGTTGAGATGGCGTGACGTCGTAGAGTTTGGGATTGTGCGGGCTAACGGGCGTTGCGTTGCGTGGCTTGGTGATTTGCGGAGGAGTAGAGATGGTGTGGCGCATCGCGACGTGGGGGTGGGTTTGCGGTGCGGCCTGGCGTGGGGTTGGTTGTGGCGTGGAGCAGCGGCGTGATGGGATTCTGTGACAAGGTGTGGTTGTCATGGCGTACCACACCGGGGGTTGGTTTGGTGTTGCGGCGTGGGCGTCGTACTGCGTCATGGCGCGGCGTGGATTGGCGTAGGGCCGTGGCGGCCTTGCTGGCCTAAGCTGTGGATGGGTTACTGTCTATTTACCGAGCGAAGAACATTCTGTGGACCACATCTCAATCTTTTGGACAAATCAAAGGAAACGAACATTCGCCGAGTACATCTATTTCTTAAGATATAGATAATTTATTTAATTTGCTTTGGGCATTAAGTCCGGTGGCAAATTCTTTACACTTACTTTACATCTAAAACTATAATATAATAATGAATACTAAAAATACATACAATTCAATACACAGAACAAAATTACTCCATTTAAGGCTTGCCTACTAAATGCAGGGCGCTTCACAGATTACTGATCCTATCGCTTACACTATTATTAGAATTTAATCTTAACCTAAAAGTGTTCATGTTTCTAGGAAAGTCCCATTAGTGCTACAGGCAAGCTATTCCATGACTCAAAAGTCCTATTTACAAAAATGTATTTTCCAACATCAGTTAGACGTATTTATCTAATGTGGTCGTGACATGCTAAGTAGACGGGTTCGTGCATTCTCTCCTGAATTTCCCTCCATGCCGAATTTTTCCCTAACGCTTTGTAAAATATACACAACCTTCCTTAGAGCGATCAGTCCGTAATCTCGTTACTACGTGAATGCCGAATGTGTAATTTCGACTTTAAATTTATGTAAAAGGCGTGAAAATGGTAGGTTATCAAATGCATTGTTTAGCTAAAAGCGCTCGTCCAATTTTTCTGATAGTTTTTTTTCCGAAATAGTAAGATGTTACTGATGTAATAAATTTCTGAGAAATACGTCCCGAGCTACGCAGATGATTAACTTTCTAAAATAACTAGTACCAATTTATTTAGAAGTTATAAATATTATCAAAATTATAAAACTACATGTATTAACCTTCGGAAACGACTCCACAAAACATACAATTCTAAATTGCTCATTTCTTAAAGTATCATTTTTAATCCTCACATCAGTTGAGCCTTTGCAGACCCAAGAACCCGTAAATGGATTGAAAATAGCCTATTCCAAAACCTGACTCCAAACACTGTCTCCTGCATAATTCTCTTTTTTATTTCTCTTAAAAAAACGCGAAAAGTAATGACGCGAATAAATGTCGACTAAAAACATGCCATTCTTTTTAGGTTCTTCTTTTCAAACATCCCTAGGACACCCTGCGAGCGCGCAGTCAACATGGCACGTCGTGATAAAACTCTTGCTCCCTCGCATTTACGTCAAGAGGGGCGGTACAGCATAGCGTTCAACAAACGAGCGAATCTCCTCTTGATGTGCAATTTCGCCAGCTATTTTTGCTTCGGAATTACCCATCGAGACAAATGCGCCAATGAAAAGTCCGCGTCGGTCGACGACCAAGAGCGTCACAGGCGGCAGTCACAGAGTGAAGTCAACGCGAATTTTTTTTTTTATGTTTTCGCGTAAAATCTGGGCAGCAACTTGGTATATTACACAATATGTTTTAGAGCGGTACACTTCGTTTGGTAGCCTATGGAGTAAAGGAAACAATTCTCTTGTATGCCGAGCCGGTGTTAATGGCTCCTGACGCTGGGCTCTTGTGTGTTATGTTGAAAGAAAATGTCGTTGAGAATTATACAGCTAGAGTGGCTTTACCAACGACATAGACATGTCTGTTCATATGGAGCAAGTAGTTGTTTTAGATTCATATTTCAGCTGTGCGTGAAAAAAATTATGGACAAGGGTGCTTGTGGACACATTACGTGAGTTCTACAGTAATTGAAATGACCCGTATTTTGTCAATCTCGTAATTGAAATAAACCCTATTTTGAGAGAGATCATACAAATATAAATCGCCAACTGTTAAAAATAAATAGTCAATAAAACAACTATTATGCTGTTCAATTTTTTTCTGATCTCGTGTATTAACTATTAGAATTAAATTCCGCGTACATGAAATTAGCTCTATTACACATTTTGTAATGTGTTTTTCTGTTGTTTCAGGTATGTCTTTCAAATCTGAACTTAACAAACAGCGTGATCAGCAAAAGGTGAGTAACATGACGTATGAATATATAATAATCAATTTCCCAGAGTCCAAGCACTTTGAGCTGTCACATTCCAAAACGAAATTATTATTATTATTATTATTATTATTATTATTATTATTATTATTATTATTATTATAAAAGGAGATCATAAATACGTGAGCGTGAATAGCGCGCAGAAATGAATATTGCATTCGTCCACATTATTTCACCGGAACCTCGAAAACCAGCGTAATATTCTGCAATATCTCAGGATTGGTCAGTTCCTGGAGCATTGCATCCCCGGTTCTCTCGAGTTACGTTTGCAAACCAGCAGTCAGGGTAGAGACTGACGATCTGCTAGGTATCGAGTTCGATACCACAGGTTGACCAGTGAAGTAAAAGTCACAAGAAGATATTACATTTAATTTGGATAGCTCTATACAAGATGTTTAACTCAGTGACTTGTGAGCGAATACGCTGCTTTGGCCGTCGTGCTCCTCAGTATATATATATATATATATATATATATATATATATATATATATATATATATATATGATTTTCCTTGTTTACAAGCAATTACTCGAACAAAGTTTCACAGATTTCACAGAGGCAGTTTCAGAACGTTTCAGGATGTAGCATGTTAATCACTGAGTCGTCAAAACGTATTATTGTCCATTTAGAAACGTGAAGCAAGTAGCAGATGGGGCGCTTGGCTGGGCAGCGCCGTCTGGAGATCGCGGGGTGCGGATCTTCCTTGTTGATGTTTCCAATGGAATACATAAGTCTCGTTTCCCTCCAAGCGCGTCCATTGCTCTTGCGGAGACGGGGTCCGGCGGGCGGGAAATCGAACGCCGCGTTGCGGCCTCCGCGACTACCCCAACAGCGGCGACATTCGGCCGGCCTCCCCTCCGGCGCCAGGTGTCTCTGTCCCTCGCCCTTTGGCGCCCCCGCCCCCGCCCTTGCCGAGGCATCGCTCGCGCTCGCACTCTCGCCCACGCTCTCGCCCTCGCTCACGCTCTCCACCTCTTACGCGCTCTAGCCGTCATACGCACTTTCGCTCTCACACACTCTCTTGTCCTCATGTATGCTCTCGCCCACGCTCACGCTCTCCACCTCATACGCGCTCTAGCCGTCATACGCACTTTCGCTCTCGCACACTCTCTTGCCCTCATACATGCTGTCGCCCACGCACACGCTCTCCACCTCTTACGCGCTCTAGCCGTCATACGCACTTTCGCTCTCGCAGGCATTTTCGCTCTCGCACGCTCTCTTGCCCTCACATATGCCCTCACGCACGCACACGCTCTCCACCACTTAAGCGCTGTAGCCGTCATACGCACTTTCCCTCTCGCACACTCTCTTGATCTCACACATGATCTCACCCTCGCCCGCGCTATTGGCCTCACACGTACTCTCGCACACGCTCTCGGTCTCTCACAAGCTCTCGCCCTCGCACGAACTCTCACTCTCGCACACGCTCTTCTTTGCATACGCTCTCGCCCTCAACTGCTCTTTTGCTGACGAAGAATCTCTCGTCTACTAGAATCGCTTGCGAACACGCGTGAAGCCAGAGCTGCGTTCAATTCAGCCAATATCATAAGTCCTTTCATGTCTCGAACCAAGGATCACTGGATCAGTGAAGTTGCTGAGGCAACAACAAATATGCCAATGAGCCATCGCAGCCAATGAAAGTGTTTGAAATCCGAGGTCAAAATGGCGGGCGCAGCAGCTGAGCCTCAACGCACTGCAGCCTAAGTAACTTAATTTCTATATCTTTGTGTCTATCAAGTTCAATCTGACTCTACCTTCAAAACCTTTGAAGATAAGTTGCTTCCATTCTGTTACTTTTTGTTGTTTTTGTTGTTGTTTTTGCTATTTGTTTACCACACACGTAAAGCATGTATTTGTACCTGCATCTACGAGAAATGCAAGTAGTTCACGCTCTGACAATTTTCCTTCCACTATTCGCATTTTGGCAGGTAACTCTTGTCGATTGAAAACTCGTCCTTCCGGTGAGCGGCGCGTATGCAGACCTTTTCTTACCTCTCTCCTTCCTGTATTAAAAGTACTGACTGAAGTGACCGTAGGCATCAGCTGATGTCACTTCAGTGCTTCTGAGGTCTTCAGGTTTGAGTCCGACGGTGGTAACATTTTCGACAGTAGCTAGACAGCTAGATTGGATTCAACCGCTGTCTGGGGGAGACTTCTAGCGGCTGGCTGCTACGATTTGTAGTTTTCTGTGGTTTCTCTTCCTCGCTTTTCGTTCTCGCACTCTTCAACACTTGCTGCACATTTACACTTACGTGCTCTACACATCATTGATGTCGGGTGACCAGTTGCGGGCTTGGGGATTGACCCGCCCTGTTGGTGCGAGATACTAGGTTGGAGAAAACCGACGTGTAGATTGGCGCATAAACTGGCCATCCTCTGGGAGTAGAACAATGATTTTATCACCCCCGGTGATAAGCACGTGCACTATACTTACGGGACTTCAGCAATTAACGCGCCCGGATACCGAAATAATCAATGAATCAAACTATCTGTAGTATACGTCGCCGTTCTTGCTTTTCAGGCGCTCTGGCCACAGTTAAGTGGTCTTTGTTCTCAGGCGGCCTTCTAATGGGCCCTGCCTCAAGCAATGGCTGGGAGTCCTACTCCGTGCTACGACTGCCCGTCTCGCGATGCACGCATGCCCTGCCTCGCACCCTCTCGCGTGCCAACAGCTCCTCCCCTCCGAGCCTCCGTCCCCCTCCCTCCGCCTTCTGCAGCCCCCCTCCCCGTCCCATGCGTGCATTGTGCATCTTCCCCGCTCTGTTGCGCACGGCGGTGGAGCTCGCCGCCGCCGTATATCACTAGGCTTATATTGGCTATCTATTTTAACACGAATGCCGTGCAATATTGAGCCGTATTGCGTCGTACACGTGTTATTGCCTATTCCGTGTTTTGAGTGCGGTATCGTTGCAATCGCGCCCCCCCCCCAACGAAGAAGGGTGGGAGGGGATGGAGCAGGGGGTGCGGGTGTGGTGGTCTGCTCGTGTTATTTAATGTGTGAATTTTGTCGCGCGATGGATGTGTGCACGGGGACTGCTTAGTCCGTCGCCGGTGGCGACCCCGCCTCGTTCCGAGTGCTGTACTGATAAAACGCATCAGTTGCGTCCTGGGACTTTAGGAGCTGGGGAGGTTCCCGGAATTTTGTTCCCCCGATCGCGGTTCGGATCGGTCGAACAGTGCATATCCGGATTTTTTATCGTGTACGAATTCTATTCACTTTCAATAGTTCGGTTATGTAATACAGCTTCGTTGTAGAGCGGACTGTAATGAAATATTTGTGAGTTGCATCACTCTGAATCATTGGTTCTATTCAAGCTGCGCGTTCCAATTTGATTTCCAACAAGGGTTGTCAGGGACGATGACGACATGAAAAAAAGGTTTATTGATCCGGTTCCACTGGAAATGGAATGCATGGCAGTTATAAATGTGTAAAAGCAAGATTAAAAACCATCCGATACTTGAGTGGATACGCTAAATAAATTAGGTTTCTCATGAGTAATTTTCTTCCAAATGTTTGTATTTACAAAAATACTCAAGTTTTTGCTCAAAGCTATCAGCTCGAGAAACTTGTGAAATGAATAGTGTGGTTAAGAGACTAAAAGATGTCGGCTGAAAAATCCATGTGTATCTTTTCGACCACACTATTATGTAAAATTCTTTTTAAATTACGTAAAATAAAGAAAGGTTTTTCATTGATTCTGTCAGCTTTGTATTACACTTCCTCTGTAGTAATTCGAATTAAGTAATTTTTCTTTGGTAGAGCCACAACTATCGGTGTTTTGGAATGACGAAGTACTGGGAAATCATATTTGGCTTCCACGAGCAATGTTGAAATTATAAATCATCTGGTCATTTTTTTTATGTTCGCTGTGATTTTTCTCTACCTGCCATGCAGTAATCAGACGGTAAAAACTCGTATATGTCTTTACCCAAGTTCAAGTCCAGTACACTAGCTAAAAAGTGATTGCAGCTGCAACTCACATACTGTTTACGAAGACTACAAATTATCTAGAATGAGAGTTCTGTCATATTATGTAATGTTCTTATACTACATTATGTATTATACCAGTTGTGTATCGTCAGACTTTTTATAAAAAGAGTTCAATGAAACACCCACAAAATCTTTGTATACAACGTTTCATAAAACTAGTGTAATGTATACAATCACTTTTTTATTCTTTTTTTCACTTTATTAGCGTTTCGAAATTGAGACGTACCTACACTTTGGTTTGTAAATAACACTGAAATTATTAACACGAAGTTATTCAAGGTTAAATTTTAGGAAAACACAAACTGATTTTCCGAACTTCGCGAGTCACAAAAATTATGTTAAGACATTTCTTGCAAAACATAATAAATTCCATCGTTCAAAGTATCCCTGCGTGACAGAAGATCAATTGCCTTCACAATTTCACCACGAATTTAAATCAGCATGGAAAACTTCCGTACCTAACTTCACAATGGCCTGGTGCACTAGACTGCACTGACGCGATCGTCAGTGCAGTTTAAGGCGCCTCGAGTGCGCCCTGGTTCCGTGCGATTGTGCGAATGGAACATGGGCTTCTTTGCACTGATGCGCTCTAGCGATCGAATGAAACACGAAAGCTGCCCTGAGTGCGCACTGGGTGCGCACCAGTGCGACGAGTAGAAATCGCTATAAAATATTGGTTAATTTTCATAATTTTTCTGTTCGTACCAAAGAGGAGAGCACAGTGGATTAGAATTGTGTGAAATGACAATTAGCAGCCTAGTACATACAGAAAGTTATGCTTCGTTCATTTTAAAGAAGAGGATATTGATCGAACTTCTTTATGATACGTACATTTGTTTAAACTAGCACTTTCAACAATTTTAGCAGCTTTTCTACCTCACCTAAGAGAAGAAAATTGTGCAGGAAATTATTCGCTGAAGATGACTTCAAAAATATAACTAACATAATTTTACAAAGAAACCCGAAAGTTTTGCACAATGTTGACATCAGTTGTATTACTGCTCCATCTTTAAACCCCAAGCTTTAGGATCCTACTCTTTTGATTTCAGATGTGAGTACTTAGTGTTTGTATAAGAAAATGGTGAAATAAAAAGTAACAGGACAGAAAGACAATGTGCTTTTTTAAATTATTTAGTTAGTATGGTAGCCAGACTGCGAATATTGTGAGAAACACTTATTCCAAAAACATTTCACAAAACGTTTTGCATCACATGCTCCTTCAGAATGTCAGCAGAATTATTTTTTTTATTTATGTGCATATTTTTAGTGAGAAGTCATATGAGAAATCCCAAAAGTATAAGAAGCACATTTAGAAATGTAGTAGTCTTGCCGTTTTAAGTTTGAGGTTATTTTGGTTTTCACGCACTGAATACACTTTATCGTGAATACCTAACAATTTTTAAGAAAGTTCGGTTTTAATTATTGTACTATTTAATATTCCGAAGATTATTAAACTCCATTAAAACATGGCTACTGTCCATTTATTATCGTGTTTGACAGGTGTGTTATGGGCAAACCAATATGCGGCTTCACTTGCGAAACAAAGAAGAGATTGTTATTAATCGCACAACTTTTCTTGACTGATGGCTTGGAGAAATGCGAGAGAGTGGAGGTATTAGTTACGACATCGGTCAGATTTTATAAAGCAATGCCAATTTCTAAAATATCAGTCACACCTTCGGAACTTTCTCAATTATTTGAATTCTAACTTTCTCAGGAGTTCGAGGTATGTTCTGTGATGGATCTGAATCTGCTTTGGCCATTTCTTTAGATTTTGTTCAAAATACTACGACCAGGAGTACTCGCTTTCAACAGTAAATAGATTTTATTATGCGCCAATGAAGATGTGTTGGGAATGTTGTCATCAGAGCTCGCTGCGACCTTTTGCCTTCAACTGTTTTTGCTCAAGGGAGGGTGAAGCAAGGTTATCGAGCCAAGAACAGTTACGCGGGTAATAATGCCACCTCCAAGCATTCATGGCTACATGCGCGGTTCGTTGTCGTTTTAGCTTCGCGTCTCTCTCGTTGCGTTGCTCTCGCCGGCATTGGTGAATGCTAATTGGTTATTGCGTAAAATTATTTGATGCAAATAAAACATGTTCTATTTTATAAAACCTGTGTGGGAGCTAGATATAATAAAATTCACTCTTCATAAATCGTTTGATAAAACAAATTTATAGGAAATATCACCGTTTACAAAGGCATTATATTACTTATAAAAACAATTATTTGGCCTTTCAAAATGTAAAATTTAATGTCACAAAATCTCGGCCGAATATTAAGCGCCTCAGCTTTCATTTCTGTGCAAATGGAGATCTCTAATACTCCAGATACCGAAATGAAGTTCGGCTATCGAATTCATGAAGGTGAGCTCATTCATTACATTCACTGCAACCCAGACTCGCAACCGTGACGCAGCGGCGCGCTATTTCGGCGGTCTGCTTTGTTTCCAGACACACATTTTGTCCTTCGAACGTGTGGGTTTTACCCCAATATCCCCGAGTGTCAAACACGGGCGCACCACCGACCGGCTCAAAGCAGCTGGAACCGCGGAAAAAGGGGCGTGGCATTGCGACTCGGCTAGTCCTGGCCTGCGCCCGCCGCGCCGCCGCGGACTGTTGGGCGGACAACGCCGTTGTGTGGCGTAAACCCGGCCGCCAGCGAGCGGGCGGGCGAACGAACGAACGGGACGCGTTGTCGCAAAAACCGGGGGGGGCCGGGGGGGGGGGGGCGGCGCCACAACAAAAGCGGCGGCGGCCGCGACACTGACCCTTGCGACTCCCACGCGCTTTGTGTCGAGTGGTCGCGGCGCTGCTTCGCACCAGGTCGCCTGCCCCCACTCTCGCTCACCGCTTCCCACTCGCCTGCTCGCTTCCACTCGCCTGCCCGCTTCCACTCCCTCCTCACTTCCCACTCGCCTGCCCGCTTCCCTCCCTCCTCACTTCCCACTCGCCTGTCCACTTCCTTCGCCTCCCCGCTTCCCACTCGCCCGCCCGCTTCCCACTCGCCCGCCCGCTTCCCACTCGCCCGTCCGCTTCCCACTCGCCTGCCGTTTCCCACTCACCTGCCCACTTTCCATTCGCCTGCCCACTTGCCACTCCCTTGCCGCCCCTCGTCAGCTCCCAGCTTGCCACGCCCTTGGCCTCCCACCCTCCAGTTCGCCCGCCCACAATCGCGCACTCCCACCCGCCGTTCCCCTGTTGTTGGTCTTCGTCTGTATGTCGCTGACTTGCTCGCTTGCTCTCGAGGCCATTCGCCGTGCAGCTCGCCTACCACCGCGCTCCCCCGTCACCACCTCCTGCCCACACCTGCCCCAATCCCACCCCGGTCTCCGACAGATCCACTGTACTGTGTCGACAAGCAGCAATGGCTCCAGCGGCAGCACTGTTACTTTGTTACTCATCGTCAACGCAGCATCGTTGACAGGAGGCCTGAGACTTCAAAATACGATGGTGACGGATTTTCGACAAGAGCTACATTGCTGAGACAAATTGAACTACGGACCGCAGAAGAATTCAAGCGTGATGCTTTTCAATAGCTAGTTTTGAAATGCTTATCGTAAAACTGCCATATAAATACCGGAAGTGTATCAAGACAAACTGACCACGAACCATGAGGGATATTTACTTCATTTCTGTCTCCTCTTTCTTTTTACACACTTTTACATGCACTACTTTAACGCATTTTTTACATGCTCCTCCTTTTACGCACCTTCACTACTCTACCACACATGTTGGGAGATCAGGCGAGAGTTGCACAGAACTTATCCCTACTGGACGATCCCCTGCTGGAGCCTCGAGCTGACATGTCTGGTTGCAACGTGCCAAATTCCAGTCAGATTCCAGTAATATTCCACTTTCACTTTCAAACAGGTAAAGAACACCACTACCTTAACGGTATCATATAACATTCTCTGTCGTATAACATCACTACCTTTACGTTACTAACGACCTAAGAAAGTAGAAACCGCCCAGAATCAATATTCACTCGCCCCCGTTGCTTCGCCGACAGTCGGGTTATTTCTCCTTCCGCTCTCCACGACCATTACCTTCAAACACTGTCCATTACTCTCCCTAACAAGATTCTAATCGCCTCCTTTGCAAACACTAAACGTTCGCCCTTTCCTGTCTTTCACACTGTACGTGCACATTCATCCACCTCTTCCTACGCATTTGTCGTTTTCCTTGTGCCACCACCACTCTGGGACCAGCGCTGTCCACCCACACAATTACTTCTCCATTTGAATGTACTCCATATTCATCCACGTAAGCAGTTCACCCGGACTTGTCCTCGCGCCTTTGCTTATGACCCGACGCCCAGCCATTGATATATTTTTCCCTCAAGCCCTGCTGTTGGCCGCACATTCCAAACCACCATGGTTTTGAGCGGTCTCAAACATTTCTTGCCTCCTCTGAACTCCTTTCTTCTTATTTTTTTTAAATTGACCTTCTTTTCTAGTATATAAATAAAACTTACGAAAAGTTGAATGAAATTATAAGTTTAATAATATAATTTACACATACAATTCATTATTTTTTGAACCAATTACAGAGTTGCCAGATCGTTAGGAGAGCCTCGTCCCCAAATGTCATGTTTCAGTTTACCAAATTTTCAACTTCAAAGTAGGAAAATCATAAATGTATCATTTTGATTGAAATGAAATGTTTTACCTAGGGTCCTTTTTAAATTTTGAAGGAGACATGCCCCCCTGCCACCCCGCTCCTTTGTACATGCCTGTGCAAACCACCAAACTCCAAAGACGCCATCAATGCTGTTCGCCGCTGGCGCTATCCATGCTTGTCACCTAGCTACTCAATTATCACTTTTCTCCTGTAAACATTTATATATATATGGTTTAATGGACTAAGCACTTCGAGAAAGTCTCCACCTAATAGGACCATTCATTTAATAAAAAGTTTATTCGGTGGTAAATAACAAAATAGTAAATCATATATCCAAATCGTAAAGGTTGTAGTTTATTTTATAACAATGATATAAGCAGTGTTCAATATTATTAGAGACGTCAATAATCTGGTCACGCGTACGACTTTGTATAGTGCTATGCCGTTTCTGCAACCTATTCATATACCTACAATACTTTGTTCGTCTCCTAACTTTGTAATTTACACCGTCCTTACCGACGCAGAATCCCAGTCCCAGTGTCTGCAGCATTCCCAACCCCAACGATCGCCCGTCCTTGCCATTTACAGAACAGACCATACACCAGAAAACCTTGACTTATTTCGCGCTTCTGTGCTACCTAGCTGCTTGTCAGGCTACTTACGACGTTTTCCTAGCACTGTAACACGTGCTGTCCGTCCCTCCTCTCAGCAATAACGTTGTTCCTGAAACCTAGCAATCTCACCACTCATCCCGTTCCGCCCCTTTCCGGCACATGTTGAGTTCGCGCCTCCTCTCCGCCAATCTGTTCTCACTTCTCCTCCAGCGCCACTGTCGTTTATTTGGCACTACCACCCCCTCAGACCACTTCGTAAAGTCCTGTCGAATTACACGCCACCAATGCTTTAACATGCTCACGAACAGTGTTACTCTTGTCATTCTTGGTGTTTCGCGGCGTTTGACTTGGCAGATCTCCCCCTTTTCCTCAATCTGTCTCTCTCTCTCTCTCCCCCTGCTCTGGTGTGTTGCCCTCATGTTCATCATAATCATCTCCCCGTCAATCTGTCGTAAACCTCGAAACTCTGCGAACGTGTTTTCAACGCTATCGCCGTTCCCAGCATCCCCCTTGTAGCATTTCAACGCCTTCAAGATCCGCGCCCACCCCGCTGCTTCCCCCAGCGTCTCAACATTTTCTTCACCCCTCTCCACCCCATCCCCCTATCGCCTTCCCCCTCAGCTGTATCCTCTTAGCGTGTGCCTCTTGTCATCTTCAATCCGTCCTTTCGCAACACCGATTATTTGTACACTTTAAGTTTGAGGATGGAAGAATATAAAACTGCTCATTACATGAAGTCATTGCCTTATAGATTCTGGCATGCATAAATGACGTATGTAAAGTAAAAATCAACTGTAAAAGAAACAAACATCGTACTAGTGCGTTTTGAAACCACTCCTCAAAATGTAATCTAAAACTTCTCAAGTTTGCCTATTAGTATTGTGATTAATACATTGTTATCTGCGCTATACTTTTTTAACGTTCTTTGTTGCTTTCGTACTTTACAATAAGCCACTGCTTTGTAATCTACATTCAAGCGTAGATGTTCGTAAGATTTGAAGATCTAGAAGGCGGTACTTGATGTAAGCAGACAGTAGCTCTCCGATTAGCATTGGTAACTTCAAGTGAATCAGTAATCCTTTTGAAAATTCACCGGATATGTTATAGTATTATTTTTCAGTTTGTAACAAAGTCTCATTTGACCGGAAGGACCTGCTTTACACCTTATCTTTTGACGAACGATTCCGGAGTGGCCTTTCAGTAAATGCGCAATGTGGCTTATGGGATACCAAAAGTGGCATTGCGCATGCACGCATTCGCCTAAATCCCGTAATGTTTCAAGAGAAAACAGGTAAATTGGGCAATAGTAATTGTAGTAGCAGGTAGGGAAGTAGCTTAGTGCAAACATCGCACCAGTTTTTCCTACTCAATTGCTTTCCTGTACATTATATTTGGTTGCCATCAAGACAAATATAAAACCGTCTTTTCCCACACACAAATGCAGCGGTCATTAATCCCGTTAGCATAGTGACTTTTATCGTGGAGGTGGCGGTGTACTTTCTCCGGGTCAAGAGACATATTCATCTGAAAACTAGCGTCCGAATTCGAAATTTAATGGCTACTACAATGGTGAAGAGCATTTTTCCATCTGACGCTTCGTTTTCCTGAAATTCGCGTAAACAACCATAAAACACGCCATTTTCGACAAAAATGAAATCCATATAGTCGCCGTTCTTTTCATGTTGCCTGTGCACGAAATGACAGCCGGATGGTGAGAAACCACGCCAACATTCACGTACATTGATTGATCGATTTTTTCGTGTTTCCGGGCGCGTCAACTGCTCTGGTCATTAGTCCCGTTAGTGTAGAGGATGTTTTCTTTTTCGGGATATGGCGGTGATCTTCCCCCGCTGGATGGCGAGATCCCCTCGAATAGAAAATCTTTATATCATATAAACAATTACCAATGTAATATTTTGTTGACAGAGTACAGTCCTTATTCATTTATAAAGTAAGCCATGTGCATACCAGGAAGAAGTGTCACGAATTCTCTGCACGTGGAAGGTTTTTCACAAGGTAGGCGTTACAAGTGGAAGATTAATGGAACGAAAAGTCATTAGATAAGTAAGACGTTGAACAGGGGCGGCACAATCGATTTTTTGCCCTTTAAGAGACCGTAATGAAGGTCAATCGGTAGTAAACAAAGTATACAATGGGATGGGGAGAAAATGTTTACAGTAAATTTTTCACAATTTCGAGCGTCTTGTCAATAACATTGATTGATTTATTGATTTTTTTCCTGTTTCCGGGCGCGTCAACTGCTTTGGTCATTAGTCTCGTTAGTGTAGTGTATGTTTTTCTCGGGAGTTGGCGGATATCTTCCACCGCTGGATGACGAGATCCGGCACCGACCTACCGTCGGCTAGTGGGGTTTCCCCCTCACCAGGACTCTCCCACCACCCGGACAAGCTCTAAGCTCCCGACCGGTCTCCCGGAATATGTGGTAGTGTAGTGCATGTTAGTGTGTGGGTGTAAGGGAAGAGGATAGACACAAGGAATGAGAAGGACAGATCGCGCGCGGTCCGTGTCCCGTTTGATAGGGTACTGCTGCGGCATTCGCCTGGTGTTGATCGGATAAACCACGGAAAACTACCGATCAGAGCAGCCGGCCGCTAGAATTCTCTTCCAGACAGCGACTGAATTCGACCTAGCTGAAAAGCTAGTGTGAAAATCTAGTGACAGCCGAACAGTGTCCCAGCGGAGATGAGCTCTAAGCTCCTTCCTTCAAGTGTGGTAGTGTAGTGTATGTAAGGAGGCAAGAATAGTATATGGAAGGAAAAGAAAAGACTGACTCGCGATATTCGTCTGGTTTTCATCGGAGAAACTACAGAAAACTATCAATGAGAGCAGGCTTCCGCTAGGGTTATTCTCCGAATAGCGGATGAATTGATGGTAGCCATGTAGCTTGTGTCAAAAATCCACCATCGCCAGGACTCGAATTTTAGCAACTTCCGGTCAGAATCGTTAATAATCAGTGCAATTCTAAACTCTCCTCTATAATGTAAGATATTAATGTAATATTGTGTTATAAAATCCTGAAAATTTACAAAACTAACAATCATTGAAAGTAAGGGGAAAGCAGGGAAAGAGTGGGTGCAGATGGAGTGTAAGTGCAATAAGCTCGTGAAACAATGGGGCAGCGAAAACTCCAGGAATAGGCCGAAAATACTGGGAATTGGAGAGACGTAGCTGTCGGAGAAGAAAACATTTGCCATCTCTCTCATCCCCATGGCCATCGTCGCACCTTTGCTCAACGCTTGTCGCGCCGACAGGGAAATATTTTATCACGGGCGCTGTTTTTATTCCCCCCTCCCGTTTTCCGTCCGCCCGCATCACTCGCCCACAGCCGCCGACCCCTCCCCCCTCCGCCCCCTCCCCCCCTCCGCGCGGCGCGCCGGACGCGCGGTCGGCGAAAACATTGAGCCCGGAGCCGCTATTTCCGGACGCCGCTGATCGAATCGCTGGGCCGCCCCACCCGCCACCCTCCACCCCGCCAGGTGCTCGCGGCGGCTGATTATTCCTGCTCCCGATGTCGCCCCTGCCCCGCCCCACCCGCCCCCACCACGCCCCCACCCGTCCTTGTCCTTGACTACTGACGTCGCCACGTATTTGCGCTGCTGGGAGAATCGGCCTCGATCGCATAGTCCCACCTCCACAACCCCCGATTCCGACAAAGGTGGCTCAGAGCATCAGTTGATGTCACTGCAGCGCCTCTGACCGGGAGGTCTTAGGGTTCAAGTCTGGACGTGAGAGGATTTTCGACACTAGCTTTTCAGCTAGGTCGAATTCAGTCGCTGTCTGGAGGAGAATTCTAGCGGACGGCTGCTCGGATCGGTAGTTTTCCATGCTTTCTACAATCTACATTAGGCGAATGCCGCAGCAGTACTCTAAACAACTAGCCACGGACCGCGCGCGATCTTTCCGTCCTCTTCCTTGTCCTGTCCTTACACTTTTCTTACACAGACTTAAACTTTCATGTACCACATTATCACACTTGTGGGGATACCAGTCGGGAGCGTAGAACTTGACTCGGCTGTCGCGGGGCCACGCTGGTGAGTGATACTCAATGGGTTAAATTCAATGTACGTTTGCCATTAAATCTAATGTAGAAAAGTAAGTTCAGTCAACAGTCGTACATTAAATCTACATTGATTTTAATTTACGAATTAAATTTAACGTACATGTACATTAATATCCCTTTATTGTACAACGTACATTAAAATTCATGTAGAGTCGTACAATAAATCTACATTAAGTGTAATGTAATTTCTGGCAGGTACACTACTATGTGACGGAAGACCAATCTAGAGCTTAGAGCTTGTTCCAGCTGGGACGTTCCCCCAGTGGGGGAGATAACTTGAGGTGAAATCACGGAAGCCAGCGAATAGAACGGCAACCGACCATGCGTTTCAGAACATGCACTACATTCATGGGACTTAGGACGATAGTAGTTGTCGCGCTCGAAATCAGTAATATTAAGTAGTCGTCATTCACACGCCCGATCTGTCTCACCTCCGTTCCTTAGCCTCCCAGCTCTCCCCTTCCTCTCAGGACACTAGGTGCTTCTTCTTACACCTGTCCGCGGACTTTCCCCTTCTCAGCTCGACACAACCCTGTCCTTTATTGGACTCTTCTCACATCACTCCGTCCCTAATGCGCTCTTTTTTATTCTATTCTTTTCTCGCTATTACTCGGCCCCTATACTTCAATTTTTAAGGTGGTCGATGACATTGGGTCATTGTTACACCTCCTGTCTTATAAAATGAACCTTATAATTAATTCGCGAACGACCTTCTCAACTGAGCTCGTCTTTTCGGAAATGTGATTACCATTGTTAAAAATATACATTTTATAAGGCGAGAGGTGTACTAATGACCTAATGTCATCGGCCACTTTAAAAAAAATGAAATACACTCTCACTTGTTCTTTCTTAGATTATAATTAATTCGCGAAGGTATATACAACCTGGTGGCAGAACTCTACAATTAACATATTACTAATATTAACTTTAAATTACTTAACAACCTTCTTAGACCCTCTTTATTTCCATTCTTTATTCTTTCACTTTCCTTCTCCGCTCTAACTCGTGTCTTTGATTCGCTCCGTCCCCATTTCACATAACGCAAGGGAGCTGCAAATTTTCGTTAAATTTTGCTGTATGTTAACATTTTTACCTGAATGGTACACTCTAACAATGAATGCCAGCTTTTTACTTCACTTTGTATCCCGTAGAAAACGTTTGCATAGTTGTTTTGGGTGATAAAATTAATTTATGACTTGATATTAACAGTACAAGAATATGTCGGTCTAGTTGCCAGGAACGTGCAGTGGCTGATCCTGTGGGGAGGCCATGGGGACCATACCCGTCTCCCAAAAGGCATAGAGAAAAGAAGATGAAAATGTGAAAAGTGTAGGAAAAATAAAACTAAGACATACAAGAAAAAAATTGTAGAAACTTCTAAAATGTACGTCTGAAATGTAAAGAGCACGCGGCACAAGGAGCCGGCAGTTGTTGTCGTGACTACTGAGACACGTAGTCGGTCTCAGGGCAGGCGGTACTACGCACGTCGAAACATTAGGTAGTATGTTGCGGTGTGGTAGCCGTTGTAAATATCTCTCCTAGCAGTGGGGCCTATGTAGTTAGTTAATTGTATACAGTGCATTGGTTATTTGTGACTACGGTCTAAATTGTGAATAAACCTGCAGTTATTACAATCCACTCTCGTCTGTGTACTGATTACATCCGTATGACGCCACAATACAATAACACGTATGTTTATGATTGAAGAAAAATGTGTGATTGAACGCTTTCCCCTGGGCACGAGGCACGTGTGAAGGGGTGAACGAGTCCCCGCGACGCCGAGCGCTGGAAGTCGGGGCGAGGGCGTGAGGCCGGGGCCGGGCGGGTCACGAGCAGGCAGGGAGGGCCTCCCTCGGGGCCGTGATCGATTTTCGAAATTTCGGAGGCGCTGCCTCGCCGGAGCGTTCCTGCAGACAGCCGCCGGTCAGCGCGCGTCTCCCGTTGCACTGCGCCCCTCCGCACATTCCCTCTCTGCTCGGTCTCGCAGGTTTCCGCCATGGGGGAAATACGTGGGTGGGTTCCTACGGTGCTCCCATGTTAGCTGGTTCTGCGCGTCACCAGTTTGCGTCACGAAGCACATGACTACAGTACTTCGTTTGAAAAGCTAGACCAGACGCTGGCCACCATGTTGCATGGAGAGCGTGAAGTGTTGAGAAACATTTTAAAACGGGTACAAAGTAAAATTTTCAACAGTAACCAACCAGAATTAATACTGAAGGCGTACAATATGCAATATTTAAAAGAAATGCTTCATAAATCTGTTTCAATGTCTTGTAACGAGATGATACTTTTGGTATCTGGCTAGATTTAAAATTCCTACTAATATTGTACTGCAAACTGGTGTCTGAAGCCCATTGGCTGCAGTCTGATACGATGCGCAATAGCCACCCACCCACCCACCTGGTTTCCCGCTGCAATGCGCCGCATGTCGTTCATAGAATAGGAAAGGGATATCGATAGAACATTTGGATATTCAAAGGTTAGTTTTTACTTTTTGGTACGAAGTAGAGAGAAAGTTATGTAGTGCTGGACGAAAAACACGGCGAGTTTCCGGCAGAAATTACAGGAATACATGAAATAAAATTGAAGTTTAAATTCTACAAATTAATTACAAAATGATACATACAAAATGTTAACATGGTATGCCAGATGCATAAGCAAACCGGATCGTATATACCTTGCAGCGTCTGGATGCAAAACGGAGTTCTGCTGTTTATTGAAAGTGTGACTCGTTTAAGAGGACAGAGCATCGCCGGTCGGAAGTGTGTGGGGACGGAGTGGGGCGGGGTAGGGACGGCGAGGCTGCTGATACAGGCGTGAGGAGGAGGGGCGGTCGGGCGAGGGCGGGTAGAGTTAGGAGGTACACATTCGGCTAACTTTAGCAGAGGTGACCAGAGTTCGGGATTTGCTGGTCACATGTCATGAATGCCGGAGCAGTACCCTACCAAACGGGCCACGGACCACGCGAGATCTTTCCTTCCTCTTCCCTTGTCTTATCCTCTCCTTTACACACACACACTAACATACACTACCACATATTCCGTGAGACCGGTCGGGAGCTTAGAGCTTGTCCCGGCTGGGGCGGTGCCCCGCTGGTGGAGAGACCTGGTTAGGGGGAAACCTCACTAGCCGACGGTAGGTCGGCGCTGGATCTCGCCATCCAGCCGGATCTCGCCATCTCCCGAGAAAAACATGCCTTACACTAACGGGACTAATGACCAAAGCAGTTGACGTGCCCGGAAACACGAAAAAATCAATCAATCAATCTAGGCACACCTTTTATATCCGGTTGGCAATCGGTCGCAACGTGCTTTGCAGGACCTCTAAGAAACCTCGCTCGCGGACGACAGCGCGTCACTTCATGCTAACGAAAATTGGGAGACGCGCGCACGGAAAAATAAGTGGAAATTCGATCACAAGTCAAGTTGTCCTGATAACAACAAATCTCACTGTCAAGAAGGAAACAAGTCAGAAGTTTATACACATTCCTGTTCAAAGAATAAAAATGTTAATGAGTAAATGGTAATTTGCAACCTATTTGGAATGTAACGTGAATCTGAGAATTAACTAAAAGGGATAAAAGTGATGGTTGCACAAACCTAGTACCTTAATAAAAGTGATGGTTGCAACGATCCATGAAACAGTCTATGGTGAGAATATCGTTCTTTCATTATCGAATACGATATTATTTTGTTTGTATTAACGATATTCGATAATATCCAGTCGCAAGTTGAAGCGTTGTTATCTTTATAATCGCGGAGCAAATTATAAACCACGCTAATAGGATAGAATATGTAAGTTCTACACACGTATGCAATTTTGTAGCAACATTATTGAATAAAAAATACAAAATTTATAATAATAATACTCTTCACAACACTTCATGCTTTAGCCACTCTGCTTTAGGTTTTCCATTGAAATGCTGACAGACGTTCTTTGATCAGCTGAAACGCAAAGACCGAAGTCTTCCGCCGTGAAGAGGCCGCGGCAAACCCTCGCGAAGGGAAGGACGTGCTCTCGACGAGTGCATGTGACGTGAGCGACTCGTCGCATTTTCTTGTCGCGGGCAGAAAGAATGAGGCAGCGAGTGGGAAGAAAGGAACGGGGAAACGCAAGCTACAAACTAGGAGTGAGAAAGGGAGCTCGCAAAGGGGAAGGGATGCGATAGTGGGGGAAGCAGAAGCGGGGAAACTGATTGATTGATTGATTGATTGGTGCTTCCGGGCGCATCAACTGCTGAGGTCATTAGTTCCGAAAGTGTAGCGAATGTTTTATCGCCGGAGATGGCAGTGATCTTTTTCTAGATAGATGGCGAGCGAAATTCTGCGTCGGCTTACGGGTTTTTTCGCCAACTCGGTATCTCCCATCTGCGCGGCTCCGCCCCAACCAGCACAAGCGACTTACGTTCTATTGTAGTGCGTGTGTGTGAATCTGTGTACGTAAGGGGAGATCTTTTTGGACAAGGAAGAAGGAAAGATCGCGCGCGGTACGTGGCCCGTTTGTAAGGGTACTGCTCCGGTATTCGTCTGATGTTGATCGGAGAAACTGCCGAAAACTACCGATCGGTACGGGGAAGCTGGTGTGTGTAATGGGGAAGTAGGAGTCGCAGGTACGAGACTAACACTCCGTCACTCCCGCTGTTGGATAGAGTCAAAAGAAGATTCTTTTCTTGTTAAGAAAGGAATGTTAGCCTCCCACGCACAAAAACAATGTTTCTATTCCACTAATGGTATCTGGGAAGGATGTCGATAAACTTCTTATCTCTATTATGCGTAGTGTCGCCATACCCTGAAGTAAAATCTTAGTGCCTGTTTGATAGAATCCAACATGCGGGTACTGGCGTATAGAACGGTGTTTTTGTATAATTGATAAAAATGATATTTTTCTGTAATATGAGAATGTTTAATATTTTAAATGTGTTTATGCATTTGTATTCGTTAGTGTGCAAAACCATAAATGTTATAACTAAATATTGCGGGCGTTGGACGTAGTCCAACGCGCGAGTGCTCGTGCTACGAATGGCCGCACGAATGACGGAAATCTAATAAAATCTTCAAAATGGTTTGCAACTTATTATTTACGTATCTTTCCATGGTATATTCAATTATAATATACGCACAGATATATAAGAAAAATGTTAAAATGATGTTAATGAGAAAAATAAACTCCTTAATAGTTTGTGTTGGACGGAGTCCAACGCGCGAGTACTGGTGTTAGGAATGGGCGCACGAGTGACGGAACGCTAAAGAAGCGGGTTGAGAAGGTGGGAGCGGAGAAATAGTTCGGGTATAGGGATGACAAAAAAATCGATTTTTTAAAACATGGATGTTTTCTATTAGAAACATACGTGTATTAACATCGATATTTTGCCTTCGATGTTTTCTTCACATCCCTATTTTGTTGTAACGACATCGTTTTTTTCATTTTTAATTTTTATATATTTTTTAAATATAGGGGTTTATGCACGTTAAAGAATAGCGGTGGTCCACAGGAATATCGTTGTTTTCCATCATCTTTATCACGCTGCACATTTCTCCTGTGCAATCTGAGAGAATTTTAGGTGGTTTAACTTCGATGGTGTATGAATGGGAGTGACTAAAGGTTAATGTAGCGAAACACGTTGTTCTTTACTGTTAATTTTATTCTTTACATTCGATAAAGATATTTATGTTAATATACTACTAACATGCTGGAAACTAAACAATAAAATTTATCACTTTTGCGCACTGTAGTTTAAATGGATAGGAAAATAGCATGTTTATAGTCTATAATTAAAACATCGATGTTTTTTCGTCGATGTTTTCATCGACATCGAAAACACTTTAGGGATGTATCGAAACATTGATGTATCGATTGTTTTGGTAGAATTTGCCATTACTGTTCGGGGAAGCGGGTGCAGAGAAAGAGAGTGGAAAAACGGGGGCTTTGAAGTAAGTTGGCGAGAGCTGGAGAGTAGAAATGGGAGCGCGAAAGAGGGAATGTGATGGGGAAAGTGGACGCGGGGAAGCGGACGGAAGCGGGCCGAGGCCAGCGCGCGGTCTGTCGACGCGTGGCGAATGGCGCGGGGGGGGGGGGGGGGGCCGCTAAACGTGTTTGCCATCGCGCCCTGTCGATCAGCGCGAGCGCACGGCTGCGAGTGCGGGCGCAGGAGGTCGCTGATCGATTCCGCATCGACGCCCCTGCCGCCGCCGCGCCGCCGCCGCCGTCACTGCCGCCAATACTGCTGCCGTCTCTACCGCCGTCACCGCCACCGTCACCTCCGCCGTCACCTCCGCCATCACCTCCGCCTCACCTCCGCCTCACCGCCACCGTCACCGCCCCGTCACCCCGCCGTCACCCCGCCGTCACCCCCTCACCCCGTCACCTCCGCCGTCACCTCCGCCGTCACCTCGGCCGTCACCTCCGCTCACCTCCCGTCACCTCCGCGTCACCTCGCCGTCACCTCCGCCGTCAGCTCCGCCGTCACCTCCGCCGTCAGCTCCGCCGTCAGCTCCGCCGTCAGCTCCGCGGTCAGCTCCGCCGTCACCTTCGCCGTCACCGCCTCCGTCGCCGCCTCCGTCACCGCCTCCGTCACCGCCTCCGTCACCGCCTCCGTCACCGCCTCCATCACCCCCCGTCACCGCCTCCGTCACCGCCTCCGTCACCGCCTCCGTCACCGCCTCCGTCACCGCCTCCGTCACCGCCTCCGTCACCGCCTCCGTCACCGTCACCGCCACCGCCACCGCCACCGCCACCGCCACCGCCGCTGCCGTTGTCGCTGTCACCTCCGTTGCCGCCGCCGCCGCCGCCAATGCCCCTGCGACCTTCGCGCGTGGGCGACGAGACGGGTTTGGTTCGACAACGCGGCGTCGCTCCAAGGACAAGAAGTACGGGCTGCGTACGCCCCGCAGGGTGAACACTTTCTTGAAAAAAGGGGAAAGTTAAGAAATGTCATTGCTCTGGAAAAGTCTGGAGAAAACCTGGTAATTTATTGAAGAATTATTAAACATCTGGGAACATTTTGAGATGGTTACAAAAACTAGATATTATTCCTTAAAAACATTAGTACAGCATTTTTGTGCTCCATTTTTATTTGGTGAGAACATTGTCAATTTGTACTATTGTCTGTGCGAAATAGGAGCTTTAATATATTCTTTAAATAGTGTGAAATTAAAAGTCTCATGGAAAAAAGTGAAAATACACTAGAAAATCTGGAAAAATTAGTGAAATTTATTCCAGGATATGACTAGTCACATGTAAATGTACGACAGAAACTCTTAAGAACAATAGAAGAGATAACTACGACAACAGTCTTCGCATCAGAACTTAATTTGAAACCAAAAACGTAGGATAAAGGGCAAAAAAGAGGCCGAAAAGGAGAGCATTGATTTCACATTACTTACTATCTAAAGGTGTGCACTTCCGCGTATTTACTCGCATAATATACGTATCGATTTATAATATCTGATATTTTGAGTTTTGTCTCTCTTGTGAATGTTTTAAAGAATCCATTTTGAATTATAAATTAACTTAAGAAAATGGAATGTATTTGGGCGAGTGAAGCGGGGTGGGAGGCGGGAAGGCCGGGGGAGGGGGGTGGCGCGGAGGCGGTGGGGGCTCAGCTGGCGTGGGCGGTTGCGGCGAGGGAGGGGGGAGGCGGGGGCGCTGTGAAAGGGGGCGGGGCCGGGGCATCCGATGTGTCACTGCACGCCCCGCGGGGTGGCTAGCTGTCAAACGGCGGCGCGGCGCGGCGCGTAAACTCTGTTAGGGGGCGACCCCGCCCCCTCGCCTCGAATCGCTGTGCCGGGAGCGGCGGCTCACTGCATCAGCTGAGCTCACTGCAGCGCCTCTGATCGGGAGGTTCTAGGTTCCCACTCTTCACGGCGGCAGGATTTTCGACACTAGCTTTTCAGCTAGGTCGAATTCAGTCGCTGTCTGGAGGAGAATTCTAGCGGCCGGCTGCTCTGATCGGTAGTTTTCCGTGGTTTCTCCGATCAACACCGGGCGAATGCCGGAGCAGTACCCCCACAAACGGACCACGGATCGCGCACGATCTGTCCTCTCTCTTCCTTGCCCTATCCTCACCCTTTCTTACACACACTTAAAAGTTACTTGTACTATATTATCACACATGCCTGGAGACCTGTCGGGGACTTAGAACTTCTCCCGATAGGGGCGGTGTCCCGCTGGTGGAGAAACCTCGTTGGAGAAAAAATCGTTAGCCGACGGTAGTTCGGCGCTGGATCTGGCCATCCACTGGGGGGGGGGGCACCGTCTCTTCCTGACCAAAAAATACTACACTTAATGGGACTAATGACCATAGTAGTTGACGCACTTGGAATCACTAACAATCAATCCAACAATCGAATCGCTACCCCCTCTCCCCTCCTTAGGTCCACCCCTCCCGGTTGCAGGCGGAGGATCAACTGCAGAGTTAACGCCTCCTCGCGAAGGATTTTTACCGTTGTAAAATTGCACGCCAGGGTCTCTCCACTGTGGTATCTTACTGGTGAGAGAGCTTGGAACAGAAATTATGTTGGTAGCATGAACTGGAGCTTGAAAACGTAAATTGCGTACTCGCCACAATCATAATAGGTGTTGAAAGTGTTCACTTGTTCTTCACTTGTTTCCCAGAGATGTGTTTGCTACCAACATAATCGCAATTTTTAATATGAAGCTCTGATTCGGCTCACTGCTAAGACTTTCCTGGCTCATGTTAACATATGACAGAGGATCGGTTACTGAGACTCAGTGATATCATCTCTATCATAAACAACATCTCGGTGTCAATCGTTGATTCTGTATTTTTGTTGATTGAGAAGGGCTTCGACGGTGGCAGATTTTCGACTCTAGCTACCAACTGAATCCAATTCAAGCTCAAGAAGAAAATTCTACCGGCTGGCTGCTCTAATTGATGATTTTCCGTGGTTGCTCCGACCAAGGTCGGGTGAATACTCTAGCCAACTCTCGCGCAATACTCTAGCAAACGCGCCTTGGCCCGCACGCGATCTTCCCGCGGGCTTGAAGCTGGTCCCGGCCGGGGCGGCCCCCACTGGAGAAGATATCTGGAGGGGGCAGCCAACAAACGTGTAGAACACTTCGTAGATATATCATGCACAAAAGTTTGGGGACAAATGTTTTTAGTACATGACGCAAGCAGAAACAATAAATACATACTTACTAATAGCAACTGACTCACATGAGTAAATATGACTCCAACCGACTTTTCCTCCATGTTTTCGAGGATATGTGGAGATCATCACATTTTGATAGCAGTGTGTTGTTCTCAGATAACCATGCGTTTATCTCACATAATCATATAACAAAAGAAATTATTTACTGCTAACATTTCGTAAACCAAACGATCAGTTCTCTTTAGAAGATCGCTAATATTTCTTGGCAAATGTAGCGTACTTCATTCGTCTGCAAAGAAACTCACTGAAACCCCTTTTTCGCTACAGCAACACATTTGTAACAATAATGACTTCAAAAAGCATGTTGATGATAGAAACTTGTAAAGGAAAGAAATAATTTTTTGTCCCTGAAAATGAAGGAAACGGGACTCGCCATGCATTTTGTTATTCCACATCTTTACCCTCACAGAGATTTATTAGGCTATCATAAAAAATAAAACCTAAGTTAATAGCAGTCTTAATTCACTTTGCTTAGTCGTTGGAGCATTTCTTGTGCACCCTCGTTGCACTGAGCTTTGCTCTCGCATTTCGCCGCGCCCCGGGTCGCACTCCACTGCACAAGGCCGCTCTTCCCCGACCCTTCCCGGCCTTTCCCTGACCCTTCCCTGGCGTTTCCTTGGCCCTTCCCTGTCCCTTTCTCGGCTCTTCCCCGGCTCTTCCCTGGCCTTTTCCCGGCCCTTCCCTTGCCCTTCCCTGGCCCTTTCCCTTTCCCTTCCCTGCCTCTTCCCCGGCCCTTCCCTGGCTCTTCCCTGCCCTTCCCTGCCTTTCCGGCCCTTCCCCGGCCCTTCCCCGGCCCTTCCCCGCCCTTCCCTGCCCTTCCCCGGCCTTTCCCTGGCCCTTCCCTGTATCTTGCCCGGCTCTTCCCTGGACCTTCGCTCCCTGCGTTGAAGGGGAAGCTACGCTGCTGGTATCGCAGGCAGTGCCAAGGCCTCTGGCTCCGCTTCCGCCTTCACTTTCCACTCTGCCTACGACGCCGGCACAGCCTCCACTCCTGCCGTCTTCGGGTCATCCAATGCTCTCTTCCCCCGCCACCATCATCGCCGCCACCATTGCCATTACCACTACCACCACAGCCCCGTTTACCTACCCAGCAAAATCGCCACCGCCACGGTTACCTCCACCGCATCGTCCCATCTCTAAAGCAACGTTACTGCCACCCTGCCTCCACCATCGCTTCCGCCACTTCCACTGCATCTGTTACTGGCGCTGCCGCCTCTACCAGCAGCAATAGTAACAGTGGCAGTGGTAGTAGTAGCAGCAGCAGCAGCAGCAGCAGCACCACCACCACCACCACCACCACCACCACCACCACCACCCCACCACCACCACCACCACCACCACCACCACCACCACCACCACCACCACCACCACCACCACCACCACCACCACCACCACCACCACCACCACCACCACCACCACCACCACCACCACCACCACCACCACTACCACTACCACTACCACCACCGCAACCGCCACAGCCACTGACAATTCCCTCGTATTCGTACAACGTCTTCGCCACAGTCGCCTCCACGTTCTTCACTATTCTCAACTTCTGTCTTGGGTATTATCCCGACTACCTCCCCCGCTTCCACCGCCACAATCCTTGCCGTCACCGTCGCCCTCGCCGCCGCCGTCTCCTCCTGCTTGCATCGCCCCCGTCCCCGTCGCGCCCGTCGCCCTCGCTGCGCTCCCGCTGGGCGACAGGCGGGCCCCTGATGTAATTATTTAGATTTGCTACTTGTCGGCTACAAGAGCCTGGGGAGGCTGGCTAGAGCGCCGCGCTATCACGCCGGGCATCTGAAGCCGCGTGCTCCCCCTCCTCTGTCATTCCCCTGCCCCTCCGCCCGGCCTGGGTCTCTCCCCTGCACATCCTATCCCGCCTTTGCACTCCTGTCTCTCACACTCGTCTTTCCTTAGACACTCCACTCCTCTTTCCTTAGACACTCCACTCCTCTTTCCTTAGACACTCCACTCCTCTTTCCTTAGACACTCCACTCCTCTTTCCTTAGACACTCCACTCCTCTTTCCTTAGACACTCCACTCCTCTTTCCTTAGACACTCCACTCCTCTTTCCATAGACACTCCACTCCTCTTTCCATAAATACTCCACTCCTCTTTCCAAAACCCATTCTCTTTCCTTATTCCCTCCTCTCTTTTTCTCCCTGTCTTTGAGCACCGGCTCTTCCTGCCCTTGGGATCCTCGGCCTTGGGCCTTCCGCTTTTGTAGTGTCACTTCCTCCGCTTACGACGATGCGACCAATTGCCTGTTCACTTTTTCCTCTTCTCGATTTCCAAACATGAGAAGTGCCCTTCAAAAATTGTATTATAAACAACCCGTTTTATTAGCATCTGGCTATTTCTTAATGATTCTGTTGTAGATGAGTCATGGAATTCGACAACATAGTACTATTTGATCCAGTTGTTATGTATATGAGTTAAATTATGGAACTGATGACAATCAATGGCGATATAAAGTTTTTATTTGCTATTATGCTTCAACAAATCAAAAAATAATTATTCAACTTTGTTGAAACTTAAATTTATAAGTTTTTTTATGGACATTAGGTGACAACGTATGCTGCTATTATAACCAACCTGAGATATCTTATCAAAGCAAAAGATGTGCACATTTATACATAAAGGAACGTACATTAAAGAATTTACAAATCGTATTCACAAGCGTTGCTAAAATCAAAATGTGTCAATTGCTGGAAGTCTCTCGATAATTAATCATGAATTACAAATTTTCAAGAATTTTTCCATTGGTTTTATTTTAGAAACTGTATGATTACCTCCCCTTCTACAAAATTTTCTGATGCTTGTTTTATATCATATTATAAATTGGTAGTTGTCTGTGACTTGCAGAGGTATTTATCATAATGGATAACTGGAAAACATTCGTTCCTGGCTAATAACAAGATGAACATGAATTAAAATTAATGGTCACGTATTCGATTTCGATTGTCTATTTAATATCCAGTACAAGGACATTTACTCGACAATTGCTACTTGTAATTTCATATTCTGGACATGAAATGAGAATTCATGTACAGGTTGTTATTGGCTTTTCGTTGTCAATGCACAAAATTATTACATCGTAGGAATTGTTGTAAAACATAGATGTATAGGGACATGATAACATGAACTCGCTTCCCTTGTTTTACTCTAATATTCCCTCCCTCTCTCACACACGCGCTGTTCCTTGTCATTCTCTCTTGGGCTTTCACTACATTTTGCTCCCCTGCCATTCGCCCGAACAGCGAGGGGAGTGTCGAAGCCCTTTTCCAATTTACTTGCATCATTTACTGGCCAGTGTTCTCACATTTTCAGATATGTTTTTTGCCATTTTATAGATTTTCTCGGCTTCTAACAAAATCTCCCGGTTTCTCAAATATTCACTAGCTTTCTCCGCTGTAATCTACCATCTTTTTGCTTTTCCAAACAAGATATTGCATTTAAACTATGGCATCGTTTTCTCGACCACATTCTCACCTTCTCGGTCTTGTTCTTGTCTTCTCGACCTCGTTCTTACTTTATCGACCTCGTTCTTGTCTTCCCGACCACGGTCTTGCCTTCTCGACTTTGTTCTCACATTCCCTGTGTATGTATGTCTTGGGTATGTATATATAAATAACATACATACCCAAGTAAAAAACATTGCAGTTCGCAATGACGCATAAGCGCTGCAGATCCTGTCCGCGGGAACAACGTACCACACAAAATTACATTAAGTTAACAAATGCTGCATAACATTCGTATTCTTGTCTTCCCGACCATTCGTAATTACATGTAATCAGTTGCATAGTTGCATCTGCCCTATTGCATAGAAAATTATAGTTGAAATTTGTTATTTTCATATGTAACAACACATCACGTAAAAGTGAACTACCTGTATATTTTTCTCGTATTAATGTATATTTATAGCTCTGAAGCAGGCTAAATAAATGGCCAAAACGTTGGCATTGTAAAAAACAACTTGTCTTTTTTTGACCTACCCTCAAGAGATTCTACATTATATTCTCTCCTTCTCTTCCCCAGTCACGTCGTCCACGGTCTTGCCTTGTCGACCTTGTTCTTACCTTCTAGACCTGTACTCGATTCCTCGACCACACTCTCTCGTATTAGAACACGATTTAGCCTATTCGATAATGCTCTTCCCTATTGGGCCAACCCATTGCCACGTCTCGGATCTTCTAGCCGCCCATGCTCCTGCATTCGCACACAAACGGACCCGTGCCTCCGCATCCGGACAGCATGATCCCGCGCCCTCATTCCCTTATTTTCTCTTGGACGTCCACGCCCTCGTCACCCTCATCACGCCTGTATCACCCGTAGTCACCGCATCGCCCCGCCCCCCTCCCCCATTCCCCTTTGCGGGGAGAACCAAAGGCAGTGGCGATGGCGGCGTTCATTTGAATACAGCGTCGAGGGGAGCCCTCTAATAACTACCTTATTGTTTATGTGATAAGGGACGTGTGGTTAAACTGTAATTACGATGACGCAGGCGGCCGTGGGGAGTGGGAGGCGTGGGGGGGGGGGAGATTCACGCCTGCGGGCGAAATCGGAGCGGGCTCCCTGCTGGAGAGTTAGTTCTTCGCGCGAGTTTGTGCATTCACCGGGCGCGACCGCCGAGTAGCAGTGGCTCAGGGCACAGCCGGTGAGTGGGCGGGTCGCTTTCGTGAGAGATTCCGGAAGCGGTTGGGTGCGGCCTCGCTTCGGAGGGCTGCGGGACGTTTCGAATGGACCCTTGGCTCTCTGCGGTTTGGGGGAGTTCGGTACCTGGGTGGGGGGGGGGAGGACAATGTTGTGGACGACGGAGGAAGCCTTGGTGTAGGATTACTAAACAGGACGAATGTTAGGGATGTGGATGATGCATCAAGGCCGCAGTTGGTATGCGTGTTGTGGGGAGTGCAAATGAATTTGTTACTTGTTACATTTGTCAAGTTTTATTCTATATTGAAAATTTGCTAAATAAAAAGCTTATTCGAGGCGAGTCATCGTCAGAATTTGACTGAATGACATGGCCCCATAATCTTAGTTCCCTCATTCTCATATCGATAGATTCATTGGCACTATTTATTGCAGGCAAAGAAAATACTAAAGGCATTTAACGTACACTTTGAAATTGATTAGAAACCACAGCCCATCCTGACATCGATGTAACCACAGCGTATTGCTTCAGCGAGACTAGGTTAAATAAACATTGAACGCTAGTATACTCTAGAAATTGAATAATCTATAAACGGATGGAGACCTTAAGTAACATTTTGTGAAATCCCTTTGCTAAATTTCAACGCCTTTCTAACTCGACGAGTCGTGAAGAACCACTGCCTACGACCTTTCTAGGTGTTCACTTACGTACTCACTCACAGCTGCACTTACCTACGACATATTTAAAGCTGTGAATATTAACTTAAAATTTACATAACGATTTCAACTGTCAAAATACATAAACATATCGACCATCCAAATTAAACCAAAATGTGTTTTACTTCGGAGAGGCTTTAACCCTCTAGTCACCATCCTAGCTGTGTTTCTATCGTGGAATGTGTCGCCCCAACGTACATGAACACCAGCTGGGGCGACGGATCCACGTGGCGGCTGCTGGTGCTGTAGGCTTCGCGCCCTCATAACAGATTCCGGATGTTCCCAGGGAGTGGTTTCCGCGGGTTAGCACCATTAGCAGCCTGCGGTTGGGGGAACCTCCGATCTCAGCGTCCGAAGGGAGAGGAAACGGCAAAGTCGCCATTGACGGTGCGGCGAGAGGCGACGAATTTCGGAGCAAGGAGATGGAGGGTGAAATCTTCTCCCAAATTTCTGGTTGATTATTTCGTGATTTCGGGCGCGTCAACTGATAAGGTCGTTGGTTCTGTAATTGTAGTGAATGATTTCCTCTCGGGATGTGACGGAGTCTTCTCCCGTTGGATGGCGAGATCCGGCGCCGACCTACCGTCGGCTAGTGGGGTTTCCCCATAACCAGGACTCTCCCATCAGCGGGGCACCGCCCCAGCCGGGACAAGCTCTAAGCTCCTGACCGGTCTCCCGGAAAATGTGGTAGTGTAGTGCATGTTAGTGTAAGTGTGTGTGTATAAGGAGAGACGATAGGACAAGGAAGACGAAGGACAGATCGCGCGCGGTCCGTGACCCGTTTGGTAGGGTACTGCTCCGGCATTGGTGCTGATCGGAGAAACCACGGAAAACTACCGATCTCAAGAAATTAGAAATATAGTATAAATGAATACGGCCTGCATCAACAATTATATTTATCGTTATATTGCGTCAGACACTGTGCTTGATTCAACGTTTGCATGTAAATAATAAGGCCAAATGTACAAACTTGTATTGGTTTAATTTCCAGTAGTATCAATCCTGTCTGTTTGAAATCAAAAGGGACTGATCTTACCCAATAATATAATGAGTGAGGGGCATAATTGTTTTATTTTACAGTAAATGAGGTTGTTACTTTACATTGGATATCTTACTCGCTGGCTTCCTCCAAATTGTGAAAAGAGAAACACGATTCTATTATTGTAATAATAAGAATAACCACATGTTTGCTTTTCGTGGCATTTACCCCTATGTCTAGTCAACAATCGAAATGTCTAGTCCCAAATTCGATTCTATTATAATTATGAAGGAATCTATTGCCATCTTAGCATTGGTACGTGGTGAACTCTGCCTGGAGGCCAAAATTTGAGTAGCTTTTTACAGTAGCGACGTAACTGACATTTAAAATGACGCTAGAGTCAGAGGACTTCCCATGTCGATAGTCCATGACCTTCGAGTTGGTGCGTCAGGGGTGACGATGTGGTACAAATACAAATATGAAACAAAGAGAGAATCTATTCGTGTAATATAAATTTAGAGGGGTTATATTCATCTGTTCCATATTTATTTAAATTTAAAAGTAAAAACGCAATGTATTCCGCAATGTTTCAATACTTTCAAATGAAGAGGAAATTCTACAAAATGTTTTAAACATAAGCTGATTTATTCGTATACCTGAAAACTCTTTTATTTCATAGTAATTAAAGTTCAACTTTCACTTTTTAAGCAACACGTCGTACTAAACTTTCATGAATCAAGTTGCCATATCATTACTGCCAAATTTGTGGTGACGTGTGTTAAAAAAGGGGCTGGGGTGAATCATGAAACTAATAATAAAACTAAATTCTAACAAGGCTCAATTAGTTGATTATAGCTACGGTCTTGGTAGGCACCGCGAACCTCTAATTTCTGGAACTGTTGTGCAGTCTTCAAAGAGCAATTCATGCCGAGCGCCGCTTAAATAATAATATTTTCCATGAATGGCCTCAGAAACGAGAAGGCTCTGACATAAGATGAATAGATATGGAAATATAACGAGAATCAAGGATGTTCGCATAATGAAATGTGCTAATGAATAGCGGGAGACGTATGTGATAAACGTGTAGGGGAGATCTAAAGGACTGAGATAACTAGATTCATGAGAAGAGGGGGAGATTGAAGAATATGCGTAAGGCTACAAATGGCGACGGGAGTCTCCGAAGGGTGTGGTGTGGTGCGGGGTGGGGGGAGCTCGGCCAAAGGAAGGAGGGCGGCAAAGGCTGGAGGTGACTCAGTAAGCGGCGGCGAATGAATTGGATTTGACGTGTAGCGATTACGGCTCAGGCGGGGAGTTGGCAGGCGCGAGAGAAATGAAGGCAGTCAGCGCCGCAGAAGGAACGGAGAGGTTGGGGTTCAGTACGAGATTTCCGGCTGAGATCGCACGGAACTCGTGTGTGGCTCCAGCGTGTGATTAGTTTGCTAGACAGGATCGCTGACTACTTTCAAAAACAAGCATAATGACTAATAATTGCATTATTACCATTAATATAAAGTAATAATTTATTATTATTATTATTATTATTATTATTATTATTATTATTATAATTCTCAGTAGTAAGAAGTACTCTCAATTGTAAGAAGTTTTCCATTGTAAATGATACCTGGAGAGGCCAGAGTAGAGAAGTGGCACTTTTCCAATTCTTAGAAAATGAAGTTAAAGTTTACATATTTTTAATTATGTATTAATTCTCCATTGTTTAGTTTTATAACTCACTCACAATCTTCGGTCATAGCATTTCTCATTCTTTTTCTATGTTTCTGCCCTGACTCAATTTGCATTAATTTCTTTTGATTCTCAGCGCTCTAATTAAAATAAAATGCATTTGGGTAACACTGACGCCATTTGACATGAATCTCGGTAAAACAAAAAATATGAGACAATTATAAATAAGGTTACTAATAATAAAATTAAATAACGTTAAAATGAGAAATAAGGAAAGGAAAAATTCTGATCCATAATGTAAAAAATTACAATGTATTTTTAACGGGCAAAACGACTTTTATTAAGGTTTCGATGATTATATCTGCATCTTGAGTGTTTATGCAGCTGAATAATCTTGAACTCACTTTATTGAACAAAATGCTCGTATTGCTAGAACGCAGCATATCTCTGTCGCCCGAGACTTAATTTGCTCCAGTCGAGGACTCTTTGTCTAGACTTACACAAAGGTTTGTTCCAAGCAGAGAGGTAGGATATAGACTTCTTTGTTTACACGATTTCAGCTGAAATGTTTAATCTTCGTTCTGAAAGCTGTGCCATGTCGAGTACGAATTTCGAAAGCATGTAAATCTTGGGTCAATACTTCTATGTATGCCATTTGCATGTAAGTTATTTGTCATAATACCGTCTTCAAAGATAATTGAATGTATTGTCCTTTTTTTAATTTTAAAAAGTAATTAATAGGATGTTTTGTGATCAGAGTATGAGTAGTTCAGTTGCAAACACATCTGTAGATCCTGCAAGTGTGCATCAGTCCCTGGGAATCGTGGGAGGGATTTTCGTTCCGAAACGTAGCCAATCTTAAGAGAGTGAAATATGTCAGAAAATTTAAGTGAAAAGTCTATCTTCTGGGAGGTTTTTGCTATAAAAATTAACAATAAACTTTCAGTGAACTTTTCTGTGTATTTCAAATGTCAACAGTTCATTGTCACAAACTTCGATATCACAGATCTGTGCAACATTTCTTCTACTTTTTTAGTAATTGTAAAATGAGTTAAAAGAATCAGCTAGAATTGTTGAAAATGCTGTTTAAGAACGCTAAAAAGCGTGCTGAACAGTGCCACAAGTCGAGAGAAGCCCTTCTCTAACTGGATCTGAATGATAGGGGCTGCATTAACATCCTGACAGTGTTTCCATGGCTTGATGACGTGGATGGGGAATGCAGCAACGCTCGTTCAGATGCATGCACCGCAGGGCGTGCAACGCTCTCTGGGGAGCGTGCGGGCGTGGACGCTCGTGCAAGCCACAACGTCGCCGCAGTGTGTGGCTGTGGTCGTGATATCAGCACGTATGCGTGAGGGGGTGCGTTAGATGGGAGATCCCGTTCTCTTTGCACTCTTTATGAGCCCTACGCAGGGCCTCGGTGCATTTCGATCCGTACGACGCAGGGACGTGTAATAAAGTACTTTGCCCAGCCTATTGCAGGCTAAGCCTTTACAGATTGCCATCGTTGGACTGACATTCGTTCGTTGACGAGACAACCTACGCAGTTAATCCTGCTTTAGTTTTGTGTTCGTTTTATTAACGATGAGATGTTGCTAAGGAAACTTTTTAAAACTAGTTCATTTCTTACGTATGTATTATTTCTTATGTGTGTGTGTAAGTGTGTAAATGTATTTCAATAATTATCGTCAAATAAGTTGATATCGAGTTTGTCCAAACCGCTAGTCACTTTATCCAGCATTTGAGATTTAAATTAATTTACTAATAAACACATGATGATACAAAAAATTGTAGGCTTATTGTTAGTATATTCTCTGACTTTTCTAATTGAAATTTAACATTATATCTAGAAATGCAGGAAAATATCAGAAAGTGAATGACTTAAATAACTGAAGATCCGTATCTCCTTTATAATATCAAGTCTTATAGTTAACCCTACGCTACTTTTTTCTTTCAGAACCTAGCCCTACGTTCACTGAAGCAAAAAAAATGCTATTACTGTGTGACATGTCCCGTCTAAAACGGAGCGGTAATGTTTGTAAACCTGAAGGTAAATATTGCAGAATTATAAGGATCAATCACTAGGAAACCCGTTTCCTCCCTTGTTAAGTGATTGCTAAAATGTGCGTTGTACTTTTATTTTCGATTGTACTCTAATCCAATAGGTATTAAATTGCGGGAAAAAAGCAAAAATGTTTAATTTATAATTGATTTTATTTCAAAATGTAAGACAAAAATATAAAAACTAGAGTAATTCAAAAATATATTAAAAATTGTTTCAATATACAGAGATTACAAATATAATTTTCAATAATAGAAAGAGATAGCTTGAATTACCTCACCTCAGGAGACTTACACCAATGCAACGACGTTGTAACGACCAATCGTTTGTTGCACCTTCTACAATCAGTGTCATACATCTCCATGGACATATTCTAAAACACTGTCGTTATCAGCCTGATTTCTTATTCAGTTTCAACGTTTCTGACACATTTCATTCTCATTATCTCTAACCGACGGGTCCTCAAAACTCTTATTCGAAGTTAAGCCATCGACGTGAAAAAGTCATTTCGAAGCAACGGAATATTTCGGAGCTGGTGTGAAAGAAAGGAAAATTACGAAGCATGTTTGAAGGTCTCTATGCAGGGCGGCGAGTAGTTGTTTGTCACGCGACAGTTCGCGCGTTGTTATGACTTCATGAGAAAGTACTGACCGCAAACCCGCATTGAAGTAGCAAGTAATTGCAAACGCAAATGCAGTGAGAAACGGGCCTCGTCACACTTTCATTACCGATGTTGAAAAAACCTAAGAAAAGGGAATGGGAGTATGTTTTGTGAAATTTTGACAGCGAAATCCCATTAAACTCTGATACAATATGAATTTTGTAGTTCATGTTGAAATGTCATTTTTGAGTTTATTTGTTATAGAGAAAGCTGTGCGTCTAGGCAATGCGTACGAAAGGTTTGATTGATTGATTTTTTCGTGTTTCCAGGCGCGTCAACTGCTTTGGTCATTAGTCTCGTGAGTGTAGTGCATGTTTTTTCTCTGGAGATGGCGGTGATCTGGGCATCCCCGGCTGGATGGCGAGATCCGGCGTCGACCTACCGTCGGCTAGTGGGGTTTCCCCCTAACTAGAACTCTCTCACCAGCGGGGCACCGCTCTAGCCGGGACAAGCTCTATACTCCCGACCGGTCTCCCGGAATATGTGATAGTGTGGTGCATGTTAGTGTAAGTGTGTGTGTGTGTATGTGTGTGTGTGTGTGTGTGTGTGTGTGTAAGGGGAGAGGATAGGACAAGGAAGAGGAAGGACAGATCGCGCGTCCGTGACCCGTTTGGTAGGGTACTGCTCCGGCATTCGCCAGGTGTTGATCGGAGAAACCACGGAAAACTACCGATCAGAGCAGCTGGCCGCTAGAATTCTCCTCCAGACAGCGACTGAATTCGACGTAGCTGAAAAGCTAGCGTGGAAAATCTTGCCGCCGTCAGGACGCGAACCTGACCTCCCGGTCAGACGCGCTGCAGTGACATCAGTTGATGCACTGAGCTACCGCTACCGGTCGTACGCAAGGTAAATGGTACCCACGTCTTCACGGATTGTAAGTTCAAGTACATATCGTGAGAAATTTTACTTTTCAGATTACCTTGTGAGTTGCACGGTTAAATCACCATTCGAGCATTTCCCTGACAAATGGGTACTGCAACAACGGCCAGTTTTTTGTTTGTTTTTTTAGAAATGAGAAACGACCTAGATATGTAATCCTATCGTCCGCCTTTAATAATGAGGGAGAGGTAAACATTTCTATTTTCGGATTTTCGTTGGTGTTCACACACACTTATTGTGTATAATTCTTCTCTTCTTATTCTTTGTGTTATAATGTTTAGGCCCAATTCCAGCATTATCCCGACACATCGTCGATGCACAAGAGAATTGAGGGAGACAGACGAGAGGGAGACAGACGGAGAGGGAGACAGACGGAGAGGGAGACAGACGGAGAGGGAGACAGACGAGAGAGAGGAAGCGAGACAGACGGCGAGGGAGGGGAACGGAGAGGGAGGGAGAAACGGGGAGAGGGAGAGACGGAAAGAAGTTAGTAAGAACGGATACACCAGCAGGCGAGAAAGAGGCAAGGTAGCCAAGAAAGCAGCAAAATCCAAAAGCAGAGTGAGCAGTGCGGGTGGAACAGTGCGAAATGGACACGGGGCGCCCCCTCGCGTGCAAACCGGCTCCGCGCCGCGCCGCCCCTTGTGCGCATGCGCGGGCGGCGTCTGGATTTACGGCGCCCGGCGACGCGACGGCCGCTTCCTGACCGCGGCGCGCCCCGCGGCCGCCGCCCGGAAACGCTAAACGGCCCAAGGGAAGCGCCAGGGAAGCCCGCCGCTTAAACGCCCTGTGTACTTACGCCTGCGTGCGAGTGTGAGTGATGAGGAGAGACCGGACAAATATGTAGTAGGAAGCGTCAAAATATGTTCGTAAATACGGAATGAAAACAGAAATAATATGTAATAAATATGTAAAATCGGATGTAATTTGTAATATTAAAATTTCACTAATTATTAAACCATTTGCGTAAAATTTTAAATTTTTTAAAAAATTTTTAAAAATTTAATCTGAAACGCATTTGGAGAGCGCAATTTGATGCACACCATACAAGTTTTCCGTGAGTAGTAGAAGCTTTATCTATTGCTATCCAGGTCCGTCGTTTTGCAGCCAGACTAGACGCAATAAATATATTCATATCTTTAATCGTCCAAAATAGCGTTGTCTACGATCAGAAAACAATCACTGCAGAATGAAGTCCTTTCATTGAACACGTCCGCGATCGCCAATGTTTCTCCGAAATTAAGGTTAAAGGTCACAATCTGCTACGTCACTAATACTTTTCACATAGCAAAGTTGAAAATGATCTCAGTCGCTGGCGAGCACTTCCCGCCATTGAGATAACTGCTACAGGCACGCCGGACTGTGGGAACATCCCCGCGTCTTAATCCTAGGAAAAATTCTGATTTCTTTGAAAATTCTTCTTTTGTACAAAATATGTAATACAATTGACGAAAATTGATAAATTAAAAAAATAGTGTGAAAATGCCGAAATATGTAATATGGTACTAAATATGTAAAAATATGTAACGAAATATGGATATTCTATTACGACGGCGACGATTCACCAAGATTACAAATTTCAGATCGGCTAGTAGAAAGGCAAAATATATGCCATTACATGAAAATCCGGCCTCTAATTATGATTGTCTGTGTGATGCTTGAATGTGAGCAAAGGTACAGGCTTATGCTTTTGCTTTTCAGAACAGTTAAAGTTACACAGCAGCAGCCATGATAAGTTTTAAGCTCTCAACTGGTGTCCCCGCTTGTGTGATAGTGAACTGTAGTAAGTGTATGTTAAGTGATGGGCGAAGAGCGGAAGGAAGATGAAACAAATTTCCGCGATTTGTGGCCTGTCTTTTCGGGGTACTGTTCTGGCATTCGCCTGGTATTGAACGGAGAAACCACGGAAACCTGCAAATCAGAGCAGCCGGCCGCTAGAATTCTCCTCCACGTAGCGGCTAAATTCTATCTCGTTAAGTGTCGAAAATCCTTCAATCCCGGGGCTCTAACCTTGTGGTATGTGACCGGTCGTCCTCTCTAGAAAAATTAGCAGAATCAATTCCTCTTGAGGTATCAGAGCCTCCGCAAGCATACCCTTCCATGTCTGTCTGAAGACTCTGATGCATCGCAGGCTTCGTACCCGCTCTATACTTTAAATGATTGGTCGGCACCTCGATGGCAAGAGTTTGCCACTGCGGTGCATCGTTGGGATTCGAACCCTTGGACCTCACGGTCAGAGGCACTGCAGTGACAGCAGTTGACGCCCTGCCTAAGCCGGTGTGTGTACAGTAAAGCATACCCCCTTCCACTTCCCCGCATCCGGAGCTCGGGTCAACTGCCTGGGCTCTCGGCCGCAGGCGTCAGATGACGCCCCTCGCCTGTCATTTATTTAATTTTACGAGACTCCGCCCCCCCCGCCCGCTGAGGCCGGCCCTGCTTCACGGAGCAGCCGCGTGGCCGTTACGGCCGCGTGCTAAGGGGCGTCTTCATTACCGCCCGCGGCCTTAAAACTCTCCGGCGGTGCGCGGCGCCGCGCCCGCCGTAACCCGGAGGTTGGCCAGCCTGTAAAGCGTTCTTCGCGTGTCCGAAATGGCGGCCCCGGACGCAGGCCCTCTGCTTGATTCGCGAGACGAAGGCTGCGTTGGGAAAACGCTTCACTCGCGAGGCAGGTGCGGTTGAATGGAATATAATAAGGTGAAAATGGCCGCATTGAGTAGAGCCGGCGGTGAAAGAAGTAGCGGAGAGTTCTCACCCGTCCAAGTCGTGGGTGAATTCATTATGATTGTGGATTGGTTATCTCTTCACTGTTCAGTGTCACATTGTTCTGACTGTATTATCATGCGTTGAACCTGAATTACCAACCATTCAGTAGTGGTACTACGAAAAAGTTGTGTGTGACACACGTGGTACATGTGATTTTATTTGGCGTATCGGCTTCTCGTCGCAGCTGTTCCTACTCGCAAAATAAAATGCTACTCGTAACATAAATAATTATTTTCTTACATTAGAACATTGTTATCCTAATATAATATATGGAGCTACAACATGTATCAGATCAATTGGGTATTAACAATTTTGGTGAAAATCCTGTGTGCGTTGTAGGCGCTTTTGTTATTCACAAAGACCTACGAAATGACAGATTGAGAAAAAACACTTTTCCCATCAAAGAGCCTTAAAACAAGGATTTGACTACACTACGTATTCGAGAAAGTAATTCACTACATGGACAAGAAAAATCCACATTTATAGTATCTGAGACTTTTAAAACGGATTATCCTGTCGAAAAATCAGCACTTTTCCCTGCAGCGATACGTAAATCCTCTGTACTGCGTGTAGTATACGACAAAGTAATAGCGATAGTACTATCTCGTTGCATGTTGGAAATAGTATGGTATTTTTCAAATAATTTATCTGTTTATAGCACGCATCTTTTTTAATCGTAGGGAAGCGAGTGAGTAAATGTGTCAATAAATTAATTTTTAACGTGTAATGTGGATTTCACGTAAAGTTCCAACACTTTGGAGATTATTTCTCATGATTTGTATTGTTCGCGTCACGACGGAAAATTACAGTCGTAAATTTTGTTATCATCATTCTAATATACTATCTCAGAACGAAAAAAATAGTGAGATCACATAGTTTTCTCGCGTGTTTGTAGTCGCTCATCAACACGATGAAGATAATGAACTTATGAATATCCCAGTAAACGGTGACTAAAACATGAAATGGGTGGAAAGGAATGCAAATATATCAATACAGCACATATTCAACGATTGACGATTCAACGATTGACGCAGAGTTAATATTGTAGTTCGATGTGAAGTTTTTTTCCGCGCGTATTGTTAGGCAGGTATTAGGTAAAAAGTGACAACTATTTTTCGAAATATTTTTGTTTTTCTTTGTATATTATTGTTATTACTATTATTATTATTATTATTATTATTATTATTATTATTATTATTTTAGAATGTATTAGTACTTTTGATTTCTTTTAATAAATGAAAAATAAATTAATCAAAATAAGATAATTGGCCATTGACTGGTTTGCATAGAGTAGACCGAGGCACATTTACGTACGGGGTAAGTTAATGCTTTGTACTTTGCTCGAAACCAATTATTCAGGAAAGTAATTATACTGTTTGTCACAGGTAAGAGACGGTTGCCATTTCTTGCGACTGACAACACTTGTTTGGAAACTAATACAGTCCATTCCTCTTTGACTTTTGTTGTGGAGTTATTTTACGTGACGTACAAGTATAATTCAAGTATGAAACTCTTCGGCGTTGTAATGTCATTCAAAAAAATTAGAACTGTGAATTCGAACGGAATTTTATAGCTGGAACATAAACTCGCCTTTCTGTCGGCTTACCTCTTAACGAAAAATAAAAGGAGCTCGCGGAAGAGACACGTTGTATAATCATCTTGTTTCTTTTACTTACGATTTGCCTTTCTGTTTTGGGATTGTCATTTGAATGGTACAGAGTACACATCCGATGGAGATTTTCATGTTCAATCTTTGTCGTTCTGGTTTGGGATTGTCATTTTTCATGATACAGAGTACTCATCCGAAGGAGATTTACATGTTTATCTCCTTCGTCATTTCACCCTAAAACAATTGAAATGGAAGGAAGACTTTTATTGTTTTTTATTAACACGTTTTTAACCCAATTGTAACAATTCTTTTATTGTGACTGTCTTCTGATCACTATATAATTATTCCATGTGCGCATTTGGATTCTGGAATTTCAAAGGTCTTGCATTTTTACGAATCTGCTAAACTCGCCCACTAGATTTTGCTTTTTCGACTTCATTTACCTATAATTTATTACATTGTTCCTTTCATGAGCCAGCAACACCAGTGAAATACGGAGACAGCAGCTAATCTCTGGGCGTGAAAAAAAAGAGGCCGTGATCGATGAGCGAATGCAAACTTCGTAACCGCTGTGTAAATGTTTTACAATAGAAGACCTAAACCAAATGAACAGAATTTGATTGATTGATTGATATTTCGAGTTAGTACCCTGCCACAGTCATTATTCCCGTATGTGTAGTGTTTTTTCGGGATGTAACTATGACCTTACGCCGTTGCATACTGACTGCACCAACCTACTCGCCAGCGTGCTAGAAATTTCCACCTGCAGATATCCCCTCCTAGTGGATCCCCACACCCTTCGGGACAAGCTTTAGGCGCCCGACTGGTCTCGACGTGTTCGATAGTACAATGCAAGTAAGAGTGATTTTGTGTAAGGGGAGAGTAAAGAGAACTACGGAAAACTACCTATCAGAGCAGCCTGCCAATTAAAATCTCGGCGATACAGCGTCTAAATTTAAAGCTTCAGACGACTCCGGTTATAGTGAAATCGGATATAGTGAAATCGGTTATAGTGAAATCGGATATAGTGAAATCGGATATAGTGAAATCGGATATAGTGAAATCGGATATAGTGAAATCGGATATAGTGAAATCGGATATAGTGAACTCGGATATAGTGAACTCTCGATTTTAGTGAGCCTAAGTCATTGGTCCCGTTTCACTTACATTGCAAATATGCACAAGAATCGGTTTTAGTGAACTCTGAACCTCGACTATAAGGAACGAAGGAAATATGCCCTGGAAATTAATTCCCACCTGGAAAAAAATATATCACCTCAATGCTACAAATTTTAACACTAGGCAGCTTGGAAAAAATACCGTGCAGCCAAAGGTGATAATCCAAGAAGTGTCCCCTATGGTGGAGGTAGCGGGACCGGAAGGTTTCATTCAGTTATCAGTTTCATTAGCCGCGTGCACCATGGCGTTAACGAATATGTTATTAGGCGAGTAAAGGGGCTTCCGGAGGGTAAAGGGGCGGTGTTTTATCAGTGCAAGAGGCATTGAAGGGTGTGAAGACTGCATAACGTTACTTAGAGACAGTGGACTATGCAGAATTCGATAAGGAGAGAGCACGAACTTGGCAGAAGGATCCAAAGGAATTAACAATGAAAAATATGAAGCAAACAATTAAAAATCACTTATTTTTAGGTCAAATAAAGATATAGAAATTTTCAGTTGGTGCTGTTAATGCATTTTGCTGTGTCTATATTAATAAGATTAATCATTGTGGAAAAATTGTATTTAATTTTAAAATCATGGGATATAGTGAATCAAAAATGTTAGGCCCTAGAAGTTCACTATGACCGGAGTCGACTGTCTTTATACTTGTTTTTTCTAACGATGCATCTGAGGGTACTATCTCCAAGATGGAATATGGCACGGGATTTCGCGTCTTTCTCGGTCGTGCCGCTAGAGTCGCTTGATCTGCAGCACTGCTTGATACGGTGGCGATCATGCGACATTTTGCGGCAGGGCCGAGAAAGACGCACAAAGTCGCGCCGTATTTCATCTTGGAGATACTACTCTCAGATTAGAAAAACCCAAGTATAGGTAGTGTCGAGAACCCGCCACCATTGGGACTAGAGTCCTAGGACCTTCCGGTCAGAGCTGCTGTACAAAAGACGGCCCGTGAAAGTCCTACTCGACCCAAGGAATAATTAAATTTTAAAGAAATGACGTCAGCGCGCCGTTTGTTTTTTAAAAAAGTGTTGTTTTTATAATGTGTTAACAGCGTCGTTCTGACACTTCTTCCTCGCCGTCCGTGACGTTAACAGACGTCGCGGTTGTTCGCGGGCGTGTATATTTAAGCGCGGCGGCTGTTGGCCAAAAACGCGCGCAGGAACGCGCCGGAAGGTCTGTCGGCGCCGTCAGCGGCCGCGCGCGGAGTTTGCTGGCTAATCCCGAAACTTGGCGCTAGGTGGCGTAACAAGATTCCAGGGGCGATGATTGGATGGCGGCGGAACGCGGCGTGGCGCGCCGGAGGTCGGCGAGTTGCGCCCAAGTTAGGGCGGCTGCAGCGCGCGGGCAAGCCCCGGTGGAGGGTGGAGGGAAGAGGGCGGGAGGTGGAGCGCGGAGGAGGTGCAGGATGGGAAGCGAGGATTGGGGGTAGAGTACGGTGGGCGATTTGCGGAGGGTAGTGGGGGCTGTTGGGTAAGGATGTGGTGGAAGGTGGTGGGTGTGTCGGGCGAAGGGGCGTGTCGGGCGAAGGTGTGCGGGCGAAGGGTGTCGGGAAAGGGTGTCGGGCGAAGGGCGTATCGGGCGAAGGGCGTGTCGGGCGAAGGGGCGGTCGGGCGAAGGGGCGTGTCGGGCGAAGGGCGGTCGGGCGAAGGGCGTGCGGTCGGGCGAAGGGGCGTGTCGGGCGAAAGGGGCGTGTCGGGCGAAGGGCGTGTCGGGCGAAGGGGCGTGTCGGGCGAAGGGGCGTGTCGGGCGAAGGGCGTGTCGGGCGAAGGGCGTGTCGGGCGAAGGGCGTGTCGGGCGAAGGGGCGTGTCGGGCGAAGGGGCGTGTCGGGCGAAGGGGCGTGTCGGGCCAAGGGGCGTGTCGGGCGAAAGGGGCGTGTCGGGCGAAAGGGGCGTGTCGGGCGAAAGGGGCGTGTCGGGCGAAGGGGCGTGTCGGGCCATTGAGTGTATCGGGAGGTGTGGGTGTGTCGGGCGAAGGGGCGTGTCGGGCGCTGATATATCGGGAGGTGTGTTTATATCGCGCGGTGATGTGTCGAGCCAAGTGGTGTCCAGTGGTTGGTGTGCCGGCCAAAGGGGTATCGAGCGGTGGTTCAGTCGGGCTAAGGGGTGTCGAGCGGAGGATGAGCCGGGCTAAGCGGTGTCGAGCTGTGGTTGAGCCGGGCTGGGGTGTCGAGCGGAGGATGAGCCGGGCTAGGGTGTCGAGCTGTGGTTGAGCCGGGCTAAGGGTGTCGAGCGGAGGATGAGCCGGGCTAGGGTGTCGAGCTGTGGTTGAGCCGGGCTAAGGGGTGTCGAGCTGTGGTTGAGCCGGGCTAAGGGGTATCGAGCGGAGGTTGAGCCGGGCTAAGGGGTGTCGAGCGGAGGTTGAGCCTCCCAAAAAAGGTGTCGAGCGGAGGTTGAGCCGGCCAAAGGGGTATCGAGCGGTGGGTATGCAGGGCGTATGTGTGAAACGGTGGTGTGCCGGGCAAACCTGTGTGTCAGTTGGTGGGTGGACGGGGAGGGAGGCTATTTAGGGCGTGGGATGTAGTTTGGTAAGGGTGCGATTGGGTGCTATGTAGGGTGTAAGGTGTCGGTTGGTCGGTGTGATGGACAGATGTATGGTGGAGGTTGATGGGTGTTAGGCGGAGACCGTGAGTCAGAGAATTGTTTCATCGTGTTACTCGGGGGGAAAATGAAGCAAGTGCCTTAGTTGGCGCCACTGCTTCAAGAAAGTGTTCTACGAAGTTAAAACGAGACGCACAGTAAACACGCGAATGGTTTAGTCAGAAATCTAGGAACTATTTTGAGAAATTCGCTAAGGAATAATCAGAAGTAAAGTTTCTTCATATGCTTTTTACGTAACAAACTATGATCGTAGAGGAAAGATATTTCTTCAGTCCTTGCTCTATGCTTTGCTCCAGATGGAGGTTAACAGCGAATCGAGGGCCAATATTGATAATGGGGATATAGGCCAGGAAAATGATAAATATTGTGTATTTGAAAATTGCAATTGATGAATCTTTAAGTTTTTGAGTAATTATTCGTACGCCAATTAAAATTATTCGTAAGCCAATTCACGTGGTACTGAAATGGGTTTGCGATTGAAACATAATCGTTATAAAACATAAGTTCGTTGTAATGGCTATAATGCTGGCAAATACTTTCCTCAGAATATTGATTTTGTTGACGGTATAAGTATTGTTGCCTACCTACTTTAGTATGTAGAGATTTAATGACGAAATGTCAAGTAAATTTAATTTTGAAATCCTAAGATTGATTCGTACGTCTATGAAGTACAATACTACCAGCTAGCGAATATTATGAAAAAAAAAAAAAAAAAGTTTAAAGCAAGTTGAAAAATAGTTTTTTATTGCGTACAATTATTAAGATCAATAACAGATAATTGGAAATACATCCAGTATGTGTTTTTCCAACAGGGTGTGGCGCCTAACACCAAAGAAATAAGAGAATGTTTGTTTACAGAACTTAGGTTTAAAAAAAATTCTAGAGTTATTCCGTTTATATCAGAAGATTTTCTTCACGTTTACTTCCGCAAACAATAATTCACGTTTCACCCGTTCGTATCGGAGTAAAATTGGGGTTCGTTACTTATTTATTTATTATAATGAACAGACAGTAAAACCAGGGACCGAAAAGGTATTGAATACCGGTAAAAATACCGGTATAATACCGGTAAAAATACCGGTATAATACCGGTAAAACACCGTATAATACCGGTATTTTTCCATACCTTTTTCAAATATCTTTATTCATTTATACCGGTAAAATACCTCTATGTGACGTCTATACCGGTATGGACGTCCATAAAGGTTATACCGGTATTATACCGGTATTTTCAATGAAGAAATGTAGCTTACCATCCATACATGTTGACAGAATAGGTTGCTTTAGTTCATAATATCTCAAAAAATGTTTATTAATCAAATATAATTTCATAATTGATATTTATTGTTCAAATTAATATTTGGATATATATATATATATATATATATATATATATATATATATATATTAAACAATTGTATTAAATTCTATTCTCATTATTGTAAATGTTTTGTGTTCAGGCGTTCACGTTTTGCATACGTTGAATGTATTGAAAACCTTCCATAATTTAAACTTCGGAAAAGTTGAAATATGAAATAAGAATTGATTCCATTGAAGAGAACCTTATCTTAGTGTCCTTCATCGAGTTATCTCCCATCTGACCTGAGAGATGACCTAAGCCTGTCTTTGTATTTCGCACATGGAGAGGCTGTCAACGTATGCGCCGTGCCGTAGGCGTAGGACCGTTTCTTCCCTCCCCGACCCTCCTTCCGCGAACTGAGATACTTTGACACCTTGAGATAATCACGAACGCAGAGGCTTTCAGGCCCAGTTTTGTTATTGTTAAAAAATGATTTCCTTTTACTTCATTTCACAATTAAATCTTAATTATACATTAATAAATAGGGCTAAAATAAACAGTTATTTTCCTAGTTTATATTTAGGGTTTAATAATTTTGAATTAACTGCAAATATTGAGAAAATTTGTAATAAAAGTAAATATATATTAACATTATTAATTAATATAAAAGAGTTTATTAATATTAACATTTTTACATTTTAATTAAAATTAACAATTAATTTAAATAAATGTATAAATTAACAAACAAAATAATAAATTAATTTACACAAATTTAATGCAAACATTTAAAATTTCATTAGTATTAATATTTTAAAAAAATTATTAAAATTAATTAATATTATATAGTACTATTAATATTTTTCTAATGAAATTTCTTAAATAATACATAGGTGTAAAATAAACATGTTTCAATCATTAATTTTGAATTAAACATAACGCTTCTGTTTCTCGCGTAAGAATAGTTAATATGTCTATTAGCGTTCAATGTCAATTTTTAATATTGTTTTAGTTATAATTACGGTGCAGAATAAGGAAACTGGGCCAACTGAAAAAATATTTTTGGGAATGTTAGTGATACGATCAAATTTAAGCAAATAATCGTATTTAGTGATAAACACAGTCGTGCAAGACGGAAGTTTGGCACGCGTGGGAAGACTCATTTTTGGATAAGAAGACATGTTTCTCCATTTTTTATCGCTACTTGACAGGACAAGATTTATACCGAGAAATTCGACAAATTTTCAACACTGTATCACGTGTCGCCAAGCTCTGCGCCCGGACGTGAGGTCCAAGGTCAGCGAACGAGCTCGTGTTGATGTCTGCGAAAGACCGTTGGCTGGTCCCTCCGTCTGACGACAGAACTTGACTTCCCAGTCAACGGCAGAACTCGACCTAGCTAGAATATGTGTCGAAAATCCGCCACCCTCGGCTCGAACCCTAGTACCTCCCGGTCAGAAACTCTGCGTGTAAATAGTTGTTTCTTCTGAGTCATCTCAGGGGAAAAAAATTACAATGAGTTTCCCCAAGTACTTGTATAATTCTACTGAAATACCGGTATTTTCTTATGAAACTACCCGTATTTTGATGAGATAATGCCGGTATAATACCTTTAAATAACGGTATTTTTCCGGTATATACGTCGGATAAAGGTAAAATACCTCAAAAATACCGGTATTTGACGTCTTATACCGGTATTTTTAAAGGTATTTTGAATAAAGGTATAATAGAGGTAAAGGTATTTCTATACCGGTATAAATACCTTTACCGCTATTATTTCGGTATTCGGTCCCTGAGTAAAACTATTGTGGTTCGTTTTATACAAAAATATCTTGAGAATAATTATACGGCCGCCCAAAGGATAAAGATAAGGCGTTATTGTGCCAGCGAGGTTGCTTCATACGAGCTCCGGAAGCACGCGAGGGCGGTGGTAGCAGGGCGAGCACCATGGCAACGAACGGCGCGACAGCGGCGAACAGCAGCATGGAAGGACAGCCGAGAGAAGAAAGGCGACAGGCATGGGCGGGGAAGAGAAAGAGAAAGAGGGAAAGTGAGCGGGAATGATGAACGGGGAAAACGAGCGGGGAAAAAACGGAAAAAGACGGCGAAAAGGAACGGGAAAGAGAAACGGGGAGAAGGAACAAGATTTGGAAATGGCTGAAAGGTGTGGGAAAGAGAAACGGTTGAAAGGTGTGAGAAAAGAGAAATAAGTGTGAAAAGGTGTGTGTGTGTTGTGTGTGTGTGTGTGTGTGTGTGTGTGTGGGAGAGAGAGAGAGAGAGAGAGATGGGAAAGAAAACAGCGAAATAGAGCGGGAAAGCAAAGCGACAAAACGAGCAGGAAAGAGAACGGGAGAAAGACTGGGAAAAACCGTTGGGGAAGGGGAGCAGGGAAGAGGGTAGGGGAAAACGATTGGTAAGAGGAGCGGGGACGAGAGCGGGGACCGAGCAGCGGGGACCGAGCAGCGGGGACCGAGCAGCGGGGACCGAGCAGCGGGGACCGAGCAGCGGGGACCGAGCAGCGGGGACCGAGCGGGGCGACGCGGGGCCGAGCCGTCGCGACGCGAGCGCCGCGCGGCGGTAAAACCCGAAACGATAATTACCCGGCGGCTCCTCGATTAGGAGGCGCGCCATCTCTGCAGTTTATCTGGACGCCGACAGACGAGCGACGAGTCCATTAGAAGACTGCGCGCGCGCCGCGATGGAGTCGATGGAGAGGGGGAGGAAGGGTGATGAGGAAAAGCGGGGGCACGTGCCCTGTGGGAGGCTATCGCGTTTCGCGCGTTTGCCGTTCTGGCGGCGAAGAAAATCGGGAGCGTCGCTTAAGGATGAAGTTTAACTCCCATATTGTAATAAAAGAATGTTGGCGTCATCTTTTTTCTCGGTAATTGTTTTGTTGGTTATGTTTCGTAATTCCATATCCGGATAAAACCGGTTTTTGAAAAGAGAAAAATTGAAGCAACTAGTAATCGTTGGGTGAGTTTTATTTTCTGTGGTTCAATTACTGTCACTTTAAAATTACATAGGTCATGTCGTAGGACTCTTTATTGTTCACTTTTCTTTGTATTCTACGGTTTATTTCCGTGTCTGCATGTGAAAATCGAAGTACGTTGCATACTAGATGTACAATTGATTTTTCATGAAATTAGAATGTTCTGGAATGAACTTTATCCCTGACAGTCATGGTGTTCGTATCTCCACGTCAAAAGGTTGAAAATGTAAATCTATTGCACTCTTTGACACAGCGACACCTCTCAAGATAATTTGTAACGTGAGTCGTAATGTTATTTTCAAGTGAACTAGTTACGACAGTACACAGTTGACGCTTACTTATTACTCTACATCTACAGTTAATGTAGAGTCTTGATGAAGGTCACAACCACATAGCCGAAACGTAGAAAACAAAGAAAGTTTTGCGTGTATCAAATTTAAAATGTAATTATTTTGTACATGTATAACTTGTGATTTATGTAATAATCTGCTAAGTTCCAATTTTTAATGTTCTATTTGCAAGTAGAAGCAGTGACTTTTATGCACTTCACCATTCACATCTCTGTGTGTATTTTTCTGTGATTTGCGCGTAAATATTTATTTTCATTTCTGAGACATTTTTTTAGCAATGTGAACCAAAAAAGGTTTTTTCACTGTGCATTAGTACGATGCCGGCAGTTTCAATATAGAACTCAAGAACAGAACGACAGCACATATGGTAAAACATGCAAGTTGTTCTTGCTCCAGTGCACTCAGGTTCTGCTTCAAAGATAAAGCGAGAGAACCTTATGCACGATATTAATAATTACCAACAGCACGGTGTTTTGCATGGTTCTGAAATGCCACTTAACTATTTATTTATTTCTATCGTATCCGCCACATCTGACCACGCAACACAATTGACGTGTGTAACTGTAGGGATCAGCTTTTCAGCTGTGTCCCTCGGTAAGAAGGTGGTTACGTCTTGAATTGTAAATTATGAGGTGATATGATGATGAGAGCTGAAGGGTCACACACAAATACTACCAAAATACCATAATTAATATTATAATTATTACTCTTATATTTTGACCGCGTAATACTGAGGCCCGTTTATGTGGTTTAATGGTTAAAATTATATTGAATTTTGCACGAATATTTTGTATTTTGTGGACGAAGAAAATTCAGGGAATAAGCTGCTCTGGAAGAGGATTTACTTGACTTAGCTTTCATCGTTATTTGCGACATCTACAGTTGTGTCGTTGTGTCGTAAATATTCCTTTCTAGCGAATACGAAAAGAAAAATAATGCATCTAGATGAAAATCGATTGTTAGAGGCAATTTGTTCATTTACGTCGGTTGCCCATAATCTGACGTGTCAATAGTACAGTGTCAGTGATCGCGTCCCCGACATCAAAGATCTGAAACCCTTCATCAAAATGGTTTTCGTTACGTTAACCATCCTTTGTTTTGTCCTGCCTCTACGCTATTCTACGAACACATCGATTTCTTTGCAGACACAGCTGTGCTGGCTTTACGACTTCGCGATTGAGGCAATAAGAGTTTCTTGACATAGCAGTTATCACCAACTGGTTACTGATAGATTGATTAATTATTTCGTGTTTGCGGGCGCGACAACTGTAGTAACCTCTTGTCCCGCAAATAGGCATACAACTGGTCCTGCTGACACTGGTTCCGCAAATGTGCAAACCAATTTCTGAAAGTGGTGTAATATCCGGCACCGATCTAGACGTCGACTTGCGAGGATTTCTTTCTCCAGATATCGCCGCTACCACAGACAGGTAATGCTCTAAACTCTCGACTGGTACTGCTCCGGCATTTGATATTATATAATATTGATAGGAAGAAACCACGGAAATAATATTTAATATTAATATAGGAATTTATATGATGTGAACGCGGGTGGTTAAATAATAAAAATAGGTTATGTATACCATGGGTGGTATAAACGTACGTACAACCTGTGTTTGAAAAGTTATTTGTGAAAGTCTCACCTGTGAGGAGTAAATTTGAAACCGAAAGAAACACCTTCAAACATTGATGCGATTGGGATGAACTATGGAACGTACATTGGCGGATGGTAGTTTACAGTGATTCGAATCGTGTTCGCGTAATACATAAAAGTAATTTCGGATTATCTACATACAATTGTTATCAATATTGAATGAAGGAAACAGAAGGGATGTCGCAAATGGCGGCGAATGCGACAAAAGGACAAAATATATTTAAAAATATGATACAATTTTAAATATACCCATAAAGTTGACTAATAAAATCGCCTGACATTCCCTTAAAGCACCGTACACAATTTCAAAATACAGTAAATATGGATTGTCAGTTATTTTGGATGTGTCTTCCTTATCCATACTCTCCGGGATAAGGTTGTAAGGTTGGCAGGATGAAGGCGGCGGCGGGGGGTGGCAGGGCGGGTGCTTGGAGGCGATTACGGAGCGGACATGGCGAGGATACGCCTCCGTCCTCGCCGTCGTCGTCATCCCCGCGCCATATCCCCCGTCCTCTTGTTGCCGGCGAGGCCGTCCCGTGTTTGGGAGGCGCGCGGACACGGCGGCGGCGGCGGCGGCGGCGGGCAACTCGTCCGCTTGGAGAAGCGCTATCGCGATGACGTCACGCTGCACGGCCCCCTGATACAGCCCGCGCCGCTCGTTGTCCTCGAGCGGGGGTGGAGGGCGGTGGTTGAGGATTGGGACGGCTTAGCTGGGGTCCATAGTATCGCCCTGGTTGCTCAACTCGACGCGGGATGTCGCTTCTGCCAACGTTCCACGTGGGGCGTCATACGGGTGTAATCAGTACACAGACGAGAGCGGGTTGTAATAACAGCAGGTTTATTCACAATTTAGACCGTAGTCACAAATAACCAATGCGCTGTATGCAATTAACTAACTAAATAGGCCCCACTGCTAGGAGAGATATTTACAACGGCTACCACACCGCAACATACTACCTAATGTTTCGCCGTGCGTAGTACCGCCTGCCCTGAGACCGACTACATGTCTTACTAGTCACGACAGTAACTGTCGGTTTCTCGCGCCGCCTGCACGTTCGCACCTCTCACGGATGACCTACGCTGCTGCTTCCAGGATCACAAGAAGGGTGAGCAATTTTTCTCACGGCCCTTAAATAGCCCTCGCAACGCTGCCCGCCGCCTCCATTGCCTCCGCCCTAACGATGCGCACACTGTCAGAAAAACCCAGTTTGTCATAGCTTCTGCCTTTGTCTATGCATCCGGTGCCCACGACGCGCCACGTGCCCACACTGTTTTAGCGACACGACGCTACACACGACAGTTTTCAGACGTTGATTGATGCTTTCGGCTTTACGGGCGCGTCAACTGTTATGGTCATTTGTCCCGTAAATATAGTGCGTGTTATTGTCATTGAGATGTCAGTGTTTGTCCCACGCTGAACGCTGAGATCCGGCGCCAACATACATGTTGGATAGCGAGGTTTTGCATAACCAGATATCTCCCACCAGTGGGACACCGCTCCAGTCGGGACAAGAATTAAGCTCTTGGACTAGCTCTCCCGCGATTTATGGTTGTTATAGTGCATGTAAAAAAGTGTGTGTGAAGGTGAGCATGGTACAAGGGCAAGGAAGATGAAGGAAAGATAGTTCGCGGTCCGTGGCGCGTTTATAAGGGTTCTTCTCCGGTATTCCCTTGGTATTGATCGGAGAAACCATGCAAAACTACTGATCACAGCACACGGACGCAAGAATCCTCCGCCATCAGCGGCTAAATTCGCCCTATCTATGTATAGCTTAGTGTCGAAAATGCTGCCACCGTCGGGATTCAAATCCCATACCTCCCGGTCAGCGACACTGTTGTATTCCCTGAGCCACCCAAGCAGGTTTTTCCTTGCTTTTCTGCCATGTTGCACGATTTCTAACATTTTTGTTGTAATAGATTTCTATCATATTTGTATTATTAGAACGGATCAAAATATCTTCCTGTCAGAATCCTTAAACGTAATTTGAGTTTTTAAAAATAATAAAAGTATTAATGACAAAAAGTACAGTCAGTCGATTAATGATATTAAGTATAAAACTCGTGGTGCTACATCACATACTTTCTCACATAATTTCTAAATCTTACAATTTTAAAAAATTCAGAGTTCAACAAAAAGGAGACCTCGCTATTTTTTTAAGTGTCCTTTATGTTTTCAGACCTCGAGTTTCAATCTACAAATTTGGATCCATTTTTGAGAAAATTTTGAAAATGTAATTGATGCTTATTCCTATGAATGAAAATGTCCGATTCAACCTCGCAAGGCCTCGCGTTTAGGTTGATAGAGGATCATCAATTTTAGAGATAATCGGATGAACGGTTTTCGCGCTAGCATTTACCACAGACAAACGGACGGACTGACAAACAGACATTTTTCCGGTAATTGAATTTTTCGGTGTCAAGGACACAAAACAAGGATTAAGATATGTGGAAGGAAGTAATTTACTATTTACAGGATTTTCCCACTTTTGCGTTATCAAGGCCCACTGATAAAAATTCTAGGCCCAGCGAAGTGACTATATAGATCGCAGATTTCCAGCGCACCATTACGATAATTTCATGTTTACAACTAAGGCGAAAAAGTAAAAAATCATGTTCTAGGCGTTATGGCTAGCCCATATGCTTTTCGCCGGTGAGGTCCTGCTGCGTAGCTGATATTTTATAATAGAAAAATGAATAGTCGAAAATACCATCTCTTTTGTATGACCGTTTGTTCCGTTAGCTCTTTTTAAGATTTCACTGGGATTGTATGATTTTTATTTTCTTATATTATTATATTATTGTAATTTTATAAAATTTTATCTACGACTTCTCTGATTTTAATCTTCAATTTTTTTGTTTTCAAAATCGACTTAAATGTTAATTATATTTTTTTTCTCAACACTTAGAAACGTACTTAGTGAAAATCGAGAAAAATTGAAGTTGTGAACGGAAAACTATGATATGCCAAGGTAGGTATCAGTGCAAGCAAGTTGCTACTTGTGTTTGTAGTATAAGTTGTATTAAAAGGATTGTATGTAAGATCTGTATGGTATCTCTGAAGAATGAACCACTCTTATTCACTTATTCCATCATTCTCCTTTTCAATTACTGTAATGATATTGGATAAAATACTGAATTTGAAATCAATCATTAACATTATTTTAGTATTTTTGCAAAATATATGAATTTCTTTTCAATATTTTCCCCGCAGTGTTTCATTAATTTAGTATCGAGGTGTCTGCCAAGTCTAAAATAAATATAGGGTCTGAAGCTGCGGAGTTACAGCATTGTATAGACCTCCGGTCGTGTGTAAAATACATACCGGATACCATAAAATATATAGATGAAACAGATTGGTAGGAAAGATTTATTTAAAGTAGAATTTTATCCAGTTTTAATGTTTTAGAACTGGAGTGTTTTTAATTAAACCAACAAACTAAAAATAATACTTCTTTAATTTCACTACTGGGATTATTATGGTATATAAAAAGCTCAGCGTGCATATTTATGTTGCATTTGTGGCCAGGTGTAGTTAAAGGTTAACAAGAGTCCGATGTAATTGCGGTTCCATTCCGACCTCTTCCATATCCGACCAGTGTCCAGGTTGCTTTCTCTGCTCCCTGTGTTGCACGCCGGGCCCCGCCCCCTGGCTCTTCCCAGAAGCCCTGTCATCGCCGCGCCGCATCCGGCGTCGAGTGCGGGTGGGGCGACGCTGGAGAGCGCCGGTGGGGCGGCGTGTGGACTAACCCGGGCGCGTGTACTCATCGCCCGGGAACATCTCGGAGGGTGTGAAAAGGCTTTTCACGGCCGCCCTCGCCCTTCGCACCGCTCCGCCCCGCCCGCCCGCCCCCGCCGCGTCCCGCACCCGCACCCGCCCTCGTCCGCATTCGCACCGCACCCGCCCTGTCTTGTCCCGTCCCGTCCTGTCCTGTCCTGCACCCGCACCGTCCCTCCGTCCCCTCCGTCCTCCTCCCCTCCCCTCCCGTCCCCTCCGTCCTCCGTCCCCTCCTGCCCCCTTTCCGTCCCTCCGTCCCCTCCGTCCCCTCCGTCCCTCCGTCCCCTCCGTCCCTCCTGTCCCTCCGTCCCCTCCCGTCCCCTCCCGTCCCTCCGTCCCCTCCTGTCCTCCGTGCCCTCCATCCCCCCCCGCCACCAAGTGTCGTTCGGCCCTGCCCCGCCCACACCGCCCTCTCGCCACCAAATGCCTCTCGGAAGAGCTCCGCCTCCGCCTGTCGTCGCGTCAAGAGCGCCGCCACACGCAGGGAAGAGAGTTGGGGACGTTGCGAGCCAGCCGGGCGGGGAGGGCGGCGAGGGAGGAAAGTATTGGGAGCGGACGCTGTGTTTGTGCGGGCGGCGGGGTAGTAGGTACGGACGCGTGGAGGCGAGCGCCACGTGGGCAGAACGGTGAGAGTAAGGACGAAGAAGCAGATTTGTTTAGGTGGCTCAGGGCATTAACTGATGTTGCCTCTGACCGTCCTAGGGTTCAAATCCCGATGCTTGCTGGATTTTCGACACTACATAGCTAGTTCAAATTTAGCCGCTGTCAGGTGGATAATTCCAGCAGCTCTAATCGGTACTTTTCCGTGGTTTATACGAGCAACACCACGTGAATGCCCGAGAAATACCCTAACAAACGGCTTCTCCTGTTTGGGCGGCACTCGCTGGGCGATAACTGATGAGGGAAATTCCTTCTGTCGAAGTAGTTCGGCGCTGGCTCTCACCATCCAACGAGAAAAGATCGCCGCCTCCTGTGATAAAAACAAGCACTACACTTACGACCCTCATGCGCATAGCTATTGACTCGCTGAAGAACACGAAATATTGAATCAGTGGAGGGTGTAGAGACGTGATAAGTGGGCGTGGCCGTGGAATGCGGGTGGTGAGTCAGGCATTGTGAATGGATGCTGTGTTTGCGGGGTGGCGGCATTGTAGGGACGGATGGGTGGAGGGAGGTCCCGTGGGCAGGATGGTGAGACTGACACCATCCCCCGGTGATGGAAAGAGCGGAGATGACGAGTCGGCAGACGGGCGATGAGAGGGCGGAGCCGATGCAGGCGGGACGGAGGGGGGTGGGGACAGGGGAGGATCGGGGCGGTGGAGGCGCTCAACGTAATGAAACCTGTGGAGGTGGACGAGAACGGAGGGGTGTCAGAGAGCGCAATATATATATATAATATATATATATATATATATATATATATATATATATATATATATATATAGAGGAGGTGCAGCATTTGGCGAATGGTCGCGTGATCCATCGCCAGATGTGGCTTCTGCAGACAGAATTAGAATGTTGTAATACGTCAGTATATTGCCTAACACTAAAACGATTTTTCTGAATTTACTTGATGCCAATGAACTACGATAGACTCATTCTTTTAGTGCAGATCACTTGAAGTTGTAAATAAAATAAATATTTTGTGTACAGATTACGTATAATTGCATCTAAACTATTGAACTTATTATGTAATTATATTAAATTATTTTTTATATGGAAAGAAATTGATATCTCGTTTATTATACTATAATAATGTTTCATTTATTTTAATTTCGATTTCTGCAATACACAAACAGTAACCCTAGTTTAGTATGACCTTTGTGGGAGTCAATTCTAATCCACGGAACAAAAATGTATTGTATCTACTAATCGTGATAGAAGAAGGCATAGAATTGGAAGATGAATACGTAGATGAAGAAGTAGAAATGAAAGTGGAATAAAAAAATATATTAACAAATAGAAATAGAAGACCAACATCCCCCTTCAACTAAAAATGCCGTGCACCCACATCAACTTTGCCATGTTTCAGCAACGCCAGAACAAGGGATGTAAAACTCTTCTTCTATTCTTGTAGGATCCTTGTGCCAGCTCTCGCCGGCCATCCCCGCTGCCCACATCTAGTGGCAGTTCGCCGTCGGAGGCCAAAAACACTTTTAATGCCATTATACTAATGCATGTTTGTGCAAAGTAACACGTTCCACTGTGTATCTTGGACCTGCCCTCTCTGCCCTTTTCGGAGTGTCCTTTTCAAGAGCGGTTGCTTCCCTTTTCTTTTTTGCTCACTCTACCGCGGACGTGTTTTTTCGTTACCCAGCCCTCAACCCTTCTGTGCATCCCCTAGACTACAAAGTTTTATTAGTTTTTTTTTTCTTTTTATGAACTTCGGCGAAACAGTGACAATGTTGACATGTGAAATAATTTTTTATACTACTGTCGAGTGAAGAAATGTTCAAGGTCAACAATTATCCTGAAAATGTAAGAAAAATAAATTCATTGTCTCTTAATATTATGATGATTTCTTTCGCTTCACTTGTGAAATTGTAGTACCTGAAAAGCGAAAAAATTCTAAGAAAATGTAGACGTAGATGAAATTTGTTTACTTAGTTGTAACGTTTCGTTGTTGTTTTTTCTGCTCATGATCTGTACTAACTACATAACGCACAATAATTTTACGTCCTATAACGAACAGAAATTTACAATCCCAAAGATTCTCAAAAATACTTTTTATGAGAATATAATTCATATTCTCTTAACCTATTGTGTTTTCTTTTTCTCTAAATGTTAAAGACATTGTTCGGAAATCTCGCAATTTCAGAACCAAAAAAATGGTCCATTGCATATTCACAGCGTTTGTGAAACTAAACATACATTTTTTCAAACGTGTTTTTGGAGTCAACTTAACGCATAATGATCCATTTACAAGATGGTTTTATTGAAAAATGATCCATTTTAATCGAGAGTAATATTAAATCCATTATTACGAAACACTAGTCTTTGCTATTATTAAGATTTTTTTTAAGGTAGATAATTAGATGTCTGCTAAGATTGTAGCACATCTACCTCAGCTCATTTATAAAAGAAAAATCTTGTGAATTGCAGCATTAGTGATTAATTGATATTTGATAACGTCGCAATTTTTTCGTTGTGAAGTTCTGATAGCGAAATGTAGTTTTTATTGTATTTACATTGTTCTGGCAACGAAATAGATCTTAATTGTGAAGTTATAAATGATCATAATTTAACAATTTTAAATGCAATATATATGACAAAAATCTGTATGCGGAAACATCAAGCCGGTTGATCACTCTTCACACCCCTACGTCTACAAAGAAAACTTGCGGTTGCCATTGACTATAGATAAAAGTATACATGAGCATTCAAAACTATCTGCCAAGAGATCCAATACTTTTGTGGGGTGTTGCTTTCACCCTATTTCTCCTGTCCTGTCGAGAAGCCTCTCTCACCCTCCCCCCACTTTTTCGGTCTTCGTGTTCATTTTCTTCTTTCCCTCGCCGCCTCCACGCGGCCCTTCCAGCCCTTCGCCGCTCGCCCTTAGGTCCCCAGGGCTCCCTATCTTGGGGCCCCCGCCGCCCCCGCCGTTCTCACCACCCCCGCCACCCCCCGCCACCCCGCCCCGCCCCCGCCATCCCCGCCTTCCCAGCCGCCCGCCGCCCACCGCCGGCCCCACCGCCGGCCCCACCGCCGCCCACCGCCGCCCACGCCAACCCCGCCGCCTCTCGCCAACTCCGCCGCCCCTCGCCGCCCCTCCGCCCCACCGCCCCCTCCGCCCCCGCCCCCGCCGCCCCGCCCACGCGTCGCCCCGCCGCCCCACCGCCCCGCCGCCCGCCGCCCGCCGCCCCGCCGCCTCCGCCGTCCCCACAGTCCCCGGAGCCACCGCCGCCGCCTCCGCCGCCCCGAACGCCCCGCCTTCCCAGCCGCCCCGCCGCCCGCCGCCCACCGCCGGCCCCACCGCCGGCCCCACCGCCGCCCACCGCCAACCCCGCCGCCTCTCGCCAACTCCCGCCGCCCCGCCGCCCCCGCCGCCCCGCCGCCCCCTCCGCCCCCACCGCCCCTCCGCCCCCGCCGCCCCGCCGCCCCCGCCGCCCCCGCCGCCCTCCGCCGTCCCCGCCGCCCCCGCCCCGCGTCGCCCCGCCGCCCCACCGCCCCGCCGCCTCCGCCGTCCCGCAGTCCCGGAGCCCCGCCGCCGCCTCCGCCGCCCGAACGCCCCCGCCGCCCCTCCCGGAGCCCTTGCCACCGCCCCCTCCCGCCCCCGCCGCCCCCGGCAAAGTTCGTCAACGTAACTCACTCTTCAACTCCTTTTCCTTCTCCTTTTCCTTTTTACTTCTTTTTGTTTATATTTCTTATTCTTCCTGTTCTTTGTTGTCTTCACTCTCTCTGGTAAAATAGACTTGCAGTTTATTTTACCAAGTGTCATTTTCTCTTTCCTTCGGTCTACTGGGAATCCTTTCTTTTGGGCTGTTATCCCTTGCAGATTCTAAGATTTTTTCTTTTCACACACGAGACATACATTCGTTCCATTTCTTTCTGAGAACCCGGTTCGCCGCCCCCGTGGATGTCGCATTAGTCTCAAGAACGGAATGCCCTCCACAACTTTACTATCTACTCTGTCCCCTATTGTTGCGGATCCTCCTCTTCGCTACGTCTTTGCTCTTTCCCATTTCTTATGCCTCGATCACCGCAGCAAATCTATTTACATAATAATAATAATAAATTTGTTGCTTATTATTTAATTGATTAATGAATAATTTTATTGATGTACAGTCGATCTGGATGGTCGAGGTGCCTAAGAGCGTGATCCGAAGGGCTGTGGGTTTGATTCCCGCCTTAGGCATGGCTGTTTATTGGTTGTCTCTCATGTATTACTTGTCACAGAGATCCTAGCGCTCTGCCGACCCCATATTGGAGCAGCCCGCAAGTGGGTTGATGTCTAGTGTACGGTAGAATGTGCGTCTCATTGGGACGTGAAGGGAACCGGCTGTCGGCCGGATAAAAGTCCTAGGTAAAAAATATTGATGTATAAATAATCTAAAACAATAGCTTTTGCATCGTATAACTCGTTTTTCCTCCGTCCTGTCTGACACCGCCGTGCCCCCCCCCCCCACTCCGTGTCTTTGTCGGTATCTCGGCGTCCAAAGAATTTACAGCTTCTTCTAGCACCCTCACCGTCTTCCCGAACTCTTCGGCCATGTCTCTTCTTTTCATTTTTAGTTCACTTTTGGGCATCTTCAAGTAAAACGTAAATTTTAGGGCCATGATATAATCACCCTGTCCCTTCTCCCTGCCCTAGTTCGCCTCATGGCCCTCGCCCCTCACACTCCCTCGTCCACACTGCCCACTTGCCTCGTCATACGCCTCCAGGACGGAAATTACCATTTTTAACAAAATGGCACGTTTGCAAAATACCAAAAATATTCAGTCGTACAAAAATATTATAATGCATTACGTACTATTTTCTTGGTTTCTAGATAAAAAGACATCGATTTCCTGAGTTGTAACTTTTGATTACAAATATTGTGATTTTATGATTTTTAATTTGCGAACAGTTAGTAGCATATGTTCACGACACAGATTGTGTGCTAATTGACTATCACAGTTCTTTTTGAAATTTAATTTTTAATTCAATAAACTTTCTTTAAAAGGGGAAAGGGTATTGAAATATTTGAAGATTACTTCAGTTAATATTTTTGGAAATCTTATTTTGATTTATTATCTGAAGAATGATAATGTTACTTTTGACTGAATAAACCAGAAGCAAATTGTTTATTAAAAAAACAACTTTCTCATGAAAGTCGGCAGAAAGTCCCGATTTGATTCCTTCTTCACCGCTCACGCAACCTACCCTTCCCCCTCCCCATCCTGCTCACTGTTTCTTCCTCCCCATTCCGCCCTCTCCTTCCCCCTTCCCATTCCATCCCGCCCTCTCCTATCCATCACACCTTCCCCTCCTCGCCCCTTGCTTTCTCGCCCTCCTTTCCTCCTGCTCTCCTTATCCCGTCCGTCCCGCCCCGTCCCCTCCCTTCCCACACACCCCTCCTCATCTTGCCCTTCCCTCCCCATCCTCTCCCCTCTCACCTCCCTCCCGTTCCGCCCTTCCCTTCCCCCCCCCCCCCCTCCCCCTTCCCCCTCCCAGCCGCCTCGCACGTGTTGAAGCAAGTGGCGCGTCCGAGGCGCGCGGTGGTCGCCGGGCAGGTGGGTTCCGTGGGGAGCGATAGCTTTGTGCGCCCCGCGCCTTTGTGTGCACAAGACTTTTTTTTCTCGGCGGCGCAAGGCGCGGCGTCCTCGGACCGATAGCAGGCACATTTGCTCCTAAGCGACTGCCACGCGGTGGCTTGTCCCCCTCTCCGTCCCCTCACCCCCTCTGAAGGAAGGTCGTTAATGCCCTGACTGAAGGGCGTTTAAATACTACTTTGTGTTCTTATGTCCATGTATTGGCATGGAGTTGGATTGTTCAAGCAAGTGACGATCACATTTTCAGTGCTTTTGCGATTTAAAAAAAAATCGGGATATAAAGTGATTGTTATGGTCATCTTATTAAAGAGTAACGAATATAAGTCACTATTTGATATAATTCAAAAACGGAGAAAAGGGCACTTGTTGTTATAATTGCGAATTATGTTCTCTTCGTTCATTCGATGTAAGGACTTTTTTAGTTGCCTCATCATCATTTTATACTAGGACGATAACTACGTGTTTTATAGTAGCCCTAAAACTATTATCAGTATCTTTCGTTACTTTCAAGCTTTAAAATAGAAGGTGGAACGAACTTTTATGAAATTATTACAAAATGAACAATGTTATTTAACGACATATAATTATATCAACGTGAACGATAGCTTCCGCCCATACCTAAAGGTTACATCCGTTTTTTTAACTACTAAAGGAATAGCAATTTAGACTTTTCTTAACTAAGATGTTTTCAATGAGAAAATATTTTCAATGCATGCATTTTGCTGCCGTACATATTCTTATAGTTTAATACTATCCCAAAAAAGGATCTTGATAAAATTTCAAATGCATTTGTTTTGCCTTAACTGGAGGCACGTTATGATTGCCATTTCCATTCTATCATACGAAATGTGAAGTTAAAAGATATCTCCATCACTGCTCTCCTTTCACCTTGACAGTTCCTGGAGAAAAGTGTGGGTTTGGAGTGTCACGAACATGTGCAATTAGAATGCAAATTCGCACGTATTATCTCAAAAAGGTACATGCAAACTAATTACGGGGCCTTAAGGCCCGTCTTGTTGATAACTGTTACCTGCACGTGGATTACGAACAAAAACTCTCCCGTTACCCCTCGCACTTAGAATTGTTCTCGCTCCCTCAGAATTGCGATATAGTAAACACTTAACGAATTGTTTTCATGATTTCATTATATATATTATTAAATGATATTAAAAGTATTTTGACGGGATTAACTGAAAATTCATGAAAAGTATGCTATTTTTTCAGTGACAATGTTGGTGAACTATTTATTTTTATTAAATATTTAGGTTGATAAATTCTTGAATGGTATTTTCAGAGACACGCTGATCTGATTGGTCATTTCCGATTAATTCCGGTGGATTGATTGATTGTTAGTGATTCCGTGCCTGTCAACTACTATGGTCATTAGTCCCGTAAGTGTATTGCGTGTTTTCTTGCTTGGGAAGCGACGGTGGTCTCCCCCTCTGGATGGCGAGATCCGGCACCCATCTACCGTGGGTTAACGGGTTTTCCCCAACCGGTATCTCCCCCCCCGGACTGAAGCCGTTTGGCATGCGTGGTAGTCTAGTGCATGTTAGTGTAAGTGTGTGCGTGTAAGGGGAGAGGATTGGACCATGAAGAGGAAGGAAAGATCGCGCGCGATCCGTAACCCGTTTGTTAGGGTACTGGTCCGGCATTCGCCTGGTGTTGATCGGAGAAACCACGAAAAACTACCGATCACAGCAGAATGCTAGCTAGAATTTTACTCAAGACAGCAACTGAATTCATCGTAGTTGAAAAGTTAGTGTCGAAAATCGTGCCGCCGTCGGGACTCGAATCTAGAACCTCCCAGTCGAAGGCGCTGCAGTGACATCAGTTGATACTGATGTTGTACTGTACCCACTGAGCTACCGCTCCCGGTGGATACTGATGATATACTTTAGTCACGGGCTGTAAACTCTGCCAGGGCAGCCAATCTCTTGTATAATCATCCAGATATAGTCTGGATGATCAAGCCAGTCAGGTTGCTATTCTCAGCAGTCACACCGCTGTAACTGCAGCATTGTTGCTTACAATTAAGTACTTACGAATTCCGGGATATCCTAGGGTTTGAGTTCCGACAGTGTCAGGTTTTTCGACACTAGCTACAGTTAGGTCGAGTTCAGCCGCTGTCTGGACGAGAAATTAGCGGACTGCTGCTCTGATCCGTTGTTTTCCGTAGTCAATCCAATCAATACCAGGAAAATGCGGTTGTAGCACACTAACACACGGCCCACGGACCATGGGTGATATTTTCTTTCTCTTCTTTGTACTCTATTTACCACTTACACACACACAGTACGTTTCCACATAGTGTGAGCCTAGATCGTATCCCAGTTGAGTCAGTGCCCTGCTTGTGGATATATCTGAAAGGAGAAGCCCTGAAGGCCGTCTTGTGGTCTGGCGTGGGATGTCACTTTGCAACGATGAAAGCACCTCCCGAGATATAACATACCCTACACTTATGGGACAGATAGTCTCAGTTGTTGATTTACTTGTGACTCACTCACTCGTCCATTTCAGTATCTTAGCTGGTGGAGAAAACTCACCATTGTCAGGTCTCGGGCCTTGGATCTTTCGGTGTGCAAAGACTCAACCAACAATAAATACTCCTAGGTGAAATAAATGACCGATTTCTTGATTGACAGATTGCACTTTCAGAGTCTGAAATTCCATGACGCTGTTAAAGTTGTGTTGCTTAAGGATCGCTGAATCGTAATACCACGAATCTAAAAACATTGCAACTTTTTCTCTCAAATGAAAAGTTGCAATTTTTTAGAAAATATTCATTACAAGCTAAAAATATATAATAAATAAATAATTCTTCTCAAGGAAATTCAGTTACATGTTGCAACGTTGTCGTGGTCCCCTCTAGTCTCGACGAAACCACAGAGAGTTATAGCATATATTGTTCATTGAATTTTCAGAAGAAAGCCAACGGAACAAATAAGAATATGTCCACTTCCTACCAATGCTTTATATGTCTCGAGAAGAAAATGCTTTGGAAGCTGCAGATACATCGGTGGATGTAATTACAGTGACCGAATAAGTAAAATGTTGTAAACTGTATGGAAGACGACATTAACATCCAAGAATTATATGTTGTTTCTGGCATTTCAAGTGATTTAGTTGCATTTGTCACTCCTGATGCAAAAACTATTACACATAAATTTACCAAATACTGCTTCATATCTTCAAAAATGCTTCTAAATTAATACTAAATGTTTTTCTTTCACGTAATATAGTTGTATAAGGCACTCGGGTTTAGCTGGTGCACGAAAACACTTATCCTTCCCCGACATCTCTCACATATTTGGATTGGGGAAGGGAAATATTCTGATAAGCAGCCGTTCTGTCACGCAAAGAATAATGAAAAAACAAACAAGAGGGGATATTCGAAGGAGAAATTTTAGTAGTCTTTTGACTGAATAAATCGTGCAAGGTAATCTTAAAATTATTTCATGTCACGATAGTCTCTTGTGAAGAAGGTATTAAACCGAATTGAAATGTAATGACTTAACATACTATAGGAATTTTGTAACGCGTGTTAAGTGCAATCTTTAATATATAGCAGGGTACCAAACGAGTTCATTTCGTATCCACTAATGTTAGGTATGTTCTTTTTGAGTTATACTGTCGATTTGATGAAATAAATCTAAACAAATCTTCACAAATATTATTTCGTGGAATAATATACCTTTATAGGACGAAACAACTAAAGTAGCGGGCACATTAATCGAGTTTAAAATCGAAACATCGGCATTAATTTGATTTTAGCATTTCGTTAGTATGTTTCATTTCGGAGGATTATTCTTTAAATTTTGTCCGTATTGATGAGATATCTGCTGCCCGGGGAACAGAGTTTGCAACTGGGTTCAAGTCCCTGCGAAAGACATGCTTGATTTAAACATATTTGTGACGGGGATTTCTCATACTACGCCCATATTTTATCTGAATTTCATTTACTAAAAGAAACTAAAACACCGAACAACGTTAGCGTAGGTGTAATGAGCGAGCTTGATTAAAACAGGGAAATATTAGATTGAACGCATTCCTGATTAAATGAATTGACCACGTGTGCAGTTATGTAATAAAAAATTCAGCGTCGAACTGAATACCAATATGGAGCGTTTTAACTAAATCCCTCTTTGCATTATGCAGGAACCTGTTCACTTCAAATAAGTATTTTTCTCACTGTAGAGAATTAGTTGATGATCATCCTTATATTATTACAATGGTCAACATCATTTGTCCTTCACGACCACTGCAACGCTCCTCATAAAGGAGAAGATAGCGGCAAACAATACTCGCGCCTGCTTAGGAAAAGCGAAAGCCTAAAGGTGTAAATTTCGCCCGCGTGTACATATGAGTAAGTGAGGGTTATTTTCTGCAATTACAGAACATTCTCACTATCTGAATGGACATTAATATTTTAAAAAAATGTTAAACGTTAAGTTAGATATGTTTAATGAAACACACAAAACTGCGATCACAGATAATAAAATTACTCTCAAATAGTATATCAGAGTGAAAAATACAGATGTACAGATAATTATTACAGTATCTGTAAAGTAAGCATGTTTTTGAGGTACATTACACCTACTGGGGTATTTAGAGACTACTGATAAAATTGTGTGTTGACTTTCCTTGTGGGGTTCTCCAACGTATTTCTTTTGTTCCAGGTGAGTGATCTACCGAGAGGAATGTGCACGCAAGATTATTAACTGCTCGGCGAGACGCAACTCGCGGGCTACGCACTGCTCAACACGCACTATCACGCAAGTAAGATTGGAATAATTTCTTGATTTATAGTTCCTGTCTTCGTGAGACTTAGATATGTAGTGGATTTAGCTGCTATTAGGATGGTAGTGTTTAGGTGTATCGTATGTCTTTTAAATATTATTTTTCGCCTTTCAAGCTAGCTCATGTAATATCTAAAGAATGGAGAAAGAGATGATGGATGGAATTGCATAAGATGATGAGATTTTTAAAATTATTTCGCATTTCCTTCTGTGTTGAATATGGTAATAACCTCATGATGTAGTATCCTGAGTCTAGCAGCATTAGAATTATAAAATTATTACATACGCTTATCCCAAAGTTTTTCCACCTCATCTTCTTCATCCTCATTTTTTTCATTTTGGAACCATGTGTGAATTCACAGAAGGCCTCATTCTTACTCACTTGCAGCCCATTGCACATAATTTAGATCATATTCCTAATATTTAGTGACTGAAATCATGCTTCCTTTAAATGCAGGTTTCGTATTTCATGAATTTCAATCGGTAATACATCTACCGAAAAGTACTTTTCTCCAAGATAGTACGTGAAATTTGAACGATAAAAACAATCAAATGTGTGACAGTTCATTTTTATATTGAAATTGATGATTAACTAAGAAAATATATTACATTTTCATTGGTATGTTGTTTGAAAATGTTATTTAGCTTTTCTACTTTGCTTGTAATATTTTAAATAATATTTCTGAAATGTATATTCACATTTTTTTCCATCTGTCATTAATGATTTCAGTATCTTCAATGCTTATGATGAAAACTCGTTAAACAAACCAAAATAATTTCACAATGTGTACCGGTTTTCTTCATTTTGTAACATATTCCTTTAATGCAGTCTTTAGATGTGTAAATCAACAGTAATTAGTGAGAAGTGCTTGTAAGTACAAAATGGTATCTTCTGTTTAATATATCTCGTAAACCCCTCCCACAGACACGCTGACATCAAGAGCACATTCTAGGAAACTGCTTGTTTTGCACTCCATGTACTGGAGCCCTTGACTCGTTTGCAAACGCGTTTCCAACCAACATTGTTTGTTTGCGCAACGGAAAGGACAAACTAGTCGGGGATGAGTTTGCAAACATGAACATAGACGAATTCTGAAAATTTTTTCGAGAAATAGTGTACGCGTGAGCGAAATTAAAGCGTGTTTTGTGCAGCAGATTTTCGGCTTTAATTAGGAATTATTTCCGAATAATAATTGTTCGTGTCTTCTGCACTGTTTAGTTAAATCAACACCATTATTTGTGTTGATTGCGTAGGTAAACTGGGAAGAGTTGGTTGAGTTGATATTGGGTTGTTGTGATTGCAGGTCAGACCTTTCTGGGTCATTAGTAGAAGTATTTTCATCAGAAGGGCACATCAGATTTTGCCGTGCGATCGTTTGGCCGGAATAACGTTATCTTGTAGCGAGTCCGTGTTTTGCTGGCTCATCAGGGTCTGTTGGATTAGTTGGGTCTCCATTGTTGTTGCCTTTCCATTGACGACACGTTAAGTAAATTCTTCGTCGAGCATCGCTAAGTTTATCTTTGGTGTAGCTTAATCACGGATTGGTGTTTTTCGGGCATCATTGATGAGCTGCCCAGTAGAAGGTTAGAAACTATTGTACATTATTCGTAGCACTCACTAACCGACGCTGTTTTGCAGATCATACAAATTTCCTTTGTTCACAATTTACTAAAGTCGCCCGCTTTTCACTGCGACCCAGTTGATACAACGAATTTCCGAGTTCAGGTCACCTGGTTTTTTGACTAATCGTGGTCTTTATATTTACTTTGTTTGTTATTTAGAAAGACAATTTGTAATTTATTTTTGTAATTTAGAAAAACGGTATATCCAAAAACCGGTGTATTCTATTCGACAATGATATTGTATACGTTTTGACTTTTCAATATATTGAAGTCTTCATGATTTCAAAGTACTGAGAGCGTCTTCGCCCTCATGCGAACTTCTCCCGTCACAAAGACGCACCGCGTGTCGTCTTTGTTTTGCCAGTGTGCGGGCGCCCTTAGCAGCCACTTACCGAGCCCTTGCCGATAATGAGCGGTGAAGTTCCCCTAAGTGACTGGAAATACGCCCTTAATACCCTTTCTGCCGCTGGCGGTCGATGACACCGTAACGTCGTTTATAGAGGGAGAAGGGGCTCCGGGATTAATTATCGCCTTTATGCGTCGCGGAGTCTGTTCTACTTCGCTTTGGGTTCGCTCCGGATTGATCGCGCGGTTTTCATAATGATTCTGAGAAGACGCCGCGAAATGTTTAGGATTCTCGCTTTCAACAGCAGCTTCCTCGTTCGCGAAGATGATGTGGTATGAGATCAACATAAGTTTTCTTGTTGTTTCATGAATCATTTGGGTTGATATTTCTTGAACAAAGGATAGATCACGCAATTTGTTAATCATTTGGTCATTACTATACAATTGTTATGAAAATAGGGTATTCGTAGTTTCATTGTTTTTTTGTTAAAATGATACTGTATGTGAGAAAAATAAGTTTGCTGCAAAGTTATGTGGACTTACTTTATAATAATGCGACCGTATTTTACTTTCTAATTACTAGTACGTTTACTTTCAGCAATTGTTAGTTATGGCAGTTTTCTCTTTTGCTAACAAAATAAATAAATAAAACAAGTTTCGTGTATCCTTTTGACCGAGCTATTCTATTCTTTTTTCATTCTCTATATTTCATTACCTAAGTTTGTAGCTTTTCAGCAACTGTCATTTGTTTGTATTGTTAAAAATACTTACAATTCTAATTTTCGTGACTGTTTTTGGTGCCTTCAAGCGAAATGTTTACTTAAATTGCTTCGCTAACAATGCATTATTATCAATTTTCTAAGTCAAAAATAAGTGAAATACGAAATCTCAGACATCTATTCTGTACGGAACCAATAAGAATGTGCCTGCAATTGATTTTAAAATATTTCCTGAAAGATTTATTTAAAAAGTTAGTTGAAGCAGTATTATTTAAAAAAACAAAAACTTTTAACGAAGTTAAAAGTTAGCTAATAAAAGACAAGCTATTCCGTCTAGAGCTACTTTAACCGGCTCACCGTGTACAGAGATGCCAGACAACTACACTATAAAATACAAAGAAAAAATCGTCTAATTGCAATAGAATAGAATAAACTTATAAAGAAAAGTAAACAGTTCGTTACTGACAAGACGCTCGAAATTGTGAAAAATTTACTGTAAACATTTTCTCCCGATCCCATTGTATAATTTGCTTACTACCGATTGGCCTTCATTATGGTCTCTTAAAGGGCAAAAAATCGATTGTGCCGCCCCTGTTCAACGTCTTACTTACCTAATGACTTTTCGTTCCATTAATCTTCCACTTGTAACGCCTACCTTGTGAAAAACCATACACGTGCAGAGAATTCGTGACACTTCTTCCTGGTATGCACACTGCTTACTTCATAAATGAATAAGGCCTGTACTCTGTCAACAAAATATTACATTAGTAATTGTTTATATGATATAAATATTTTCTATTCGTGGGCAAGCTCGTTAACAGATTAGAATCACGTGAAATTGATTCTTACTTATGTGCTTACTGTCAAAAAAATCCGGAAGTAAGTGTACTATTACAGAGCTCTGAAGAAAGACGATATGTCAGTAAAATAAATCATAACAAATTAAGTTCGATGCAGTATTGATTGCGTTTGACTTATACACGCAAATGTACTCTTCGACCATTTTTTTTAAACATCAGTATTAAAATGTTGGAGCTTGGAATTTCAGAGGTTCACCTTCTGTAGACTTTTTGAAGCTGAACCGGTTTTTTCAAGATCTGCATTTAAATCACGATTTGGTTACACTACGTTTACAGTGTTGTAGCTTTTGAAGTGTCCTAAGTTAGAAAAACACTCGGGGTTTATAATAATTTTAAAATATTGAAAATGTATTACTGAGAAAAGTTTTAAAATTAAGGAAATCTTTCTCTAAATTTGCCTAAAAATATGAATAATGAATTATTTGTGATAGTATTTAAAAGGCTGTTTACATAATATTAGTAAGTCCTGTTCAGCGTGGATCATAAGCATGAGTTCGTTTCCCTGAGTTTATATTAACCCATATCTGAGGTCGACTTCGAAAAAGCTACCGAGGGTGGGACAAACTTCAGGAGGCAAGCAGTTCCCACGAATTCCAAAGCGGGACAATATGTGGGGGATGAACACCTACTTATTAAATTGCCAACGTTTGGCCTTGTATTACGAGTAAGCCTGCCTCAGGGTTATGACAAACAATTCACATTTATCTAGTGACCCAGTTTACGTGTACAATATAATTACATATTGTCTTAAGTAAAATTGTTCTTGAGGTAAACGTAAATTGTGTTTTGTAAGCATGATAAAGGCTTATAAAATGAAATGTCCAAAATGTAAGAAAATGCATTTATCGTTGACGTAAACTTCATAGGATAGTTCTCAGTAATTTAACAGAGATGAAGAATACTAGCACGTGAAATTACGGAGTTGTTTACAAGGAATAGAGAAAGATAGTTTGCTCCCTGAATCTGTAAAAATGATAACAGTGTCTGCAACAATTACATTGTCATAATGAACAAAACTACATGAAGTATTCAACAACTGTGTCGCACTGAAAACCGTTGCACGTTTATTTACTGGCATGTTTGCAGCGGTGCTTTCCCTCTTCAGCATTTACTCTTATTTGATGGTGACTTAAGATGCATCGCTTTTACACAATCTTCACGCTTTCGCGCATCTTTTGTGCTACCCGGGCCGTCACGGCGTTGTGGGCATCGCGCCCTCACTTTCGCTCTGTAACTCCTCGCAACAGTACCCCTCAACCTCCTGAGCCGCATCTGGCACCACAGCCTCCCTTGATATCCAGACCCCCCCCCCACATGTCGCTCCATACCGGGAAAGGTGGCTTAGTGCATCAATTGAAGTCATTGCAGTGCCTCTTACTGGGAGGTCCTCGGGTACAAGTACTGACGGCGGCACGGTTCTCAGCAGTATCTAGATAGCTGGGTGGAATTCAGACGCTGTCTGGAGGTTACTTCTAGTGACAGGCTGCTCTGTTCAGTAGTTTTCTGTGGTTTCTCGAATCAACACCACACGAATGCTGGAGCACTAACATTACAAACGGGCCGCAATCGTTGCCGCCATCGCCACTTCCATCTCTCTAGCACCACCATCCCTAGGACCGCCATCGCTAGGACCGCCATCGCTACCGCCATCGCTAGGACCGCCATCGCTAGCACCGCCATCGCTAGGACCGCCATCGCTAGGACCGCCATCGCTAGGACCGCCATCGCTAGGACCGCCATCGCTAGGACCGCCATCGCTAGCACCGCCATCGCTAGCACCGCCACCGCTAGCACCGCCATCGCTAGCACCTAGCCATCGCTAGCACCCCATCCCTAGCACCCCATCCCTAGCACCGCCATCGCTGCACCGCCATCCTAGCACCGCCATCGCTGCACCTGCGCACCATCGCTAGCACCGCCATCGCTAGCACCGCCATCGCTAAGCACCGCCATCGCTAGGACCGCCATCGCTAGGACCGCCATCGCTAGGACCGCCATCGCTAGGACCGCCATCGCTAGGACCGCCATCGCTAGGACCGCCATCGCTAGGACCGCCATCGCTAGCACCGCCACCGCTAGCACCGCCATCGCTAGCACCGCCATCCTTACCCGACGTTGCTCTCTCCGCCTCCGCCGCCCACCCGCTCGTGCACCCGCCGTGCTCCGTGTTTGCGTGAGGGCGGTGGCGGACGCGAGGGCGGGAGAGAAACTGGATTGAGTTCATTACGTCTGCGCCGACTAATGTACGAGGCGAGTAATGAACCTCGGAGCTGCCGCCGAGTGTCTGCGTCTCGCTGCGGCCCGGCCCGGCCTGCGTCGTCCTCTGGGCCCCTGGCGCCCCCGGCCGTATCCCCACTCCATCGCTCGGGAGGCTCCGGATAGCGTGGAAATGTACAGGATTAAAAATATTTTCTTTTAAATTTACGTAAAATGGGGTAATTTATTATTCCTGGTCTGCGTAATGCATAAAAACAAACAAAAAATGGCAATGAACAAAAATTGTTCTATGTATAAATAGTTAATGAAACCATGACGGTTTCTACCATTTGTAGGAAACCATCGTCACCAAACACCATAAGTGTATTACTGCTGGATATATGAGTACTCTACAGGCTTGCGTCAACGAGATTTGAGAAGAAACTATTCTTCGCTGCAACATGCGTTATTCACAGCTTTCAACTGTTTTTGACGTAAATAAATGAATAAACATACATTCTTCGCTGCAACACACGTTATCAACGTTCATACCATAGCGTGTTTCATTTCCAAACATTTGAAAACGGCCATATACAAATTGTAAGTGATGTATACATTAGTGATGATCATAAGTAAATTCAATGGTATTTTTGCCCTTAACTCTTAAAACTGGCCCCATTAAATACGAATTTTATGGTATTTTGTTAAAGCGCTCTTGCCCTGTGTATCATTGACCTGATTCCCACTCATTCTCATCGCCAGTTTGTCTCTTCTTCCCATACCATCCAAAGACCAGGACCACCAAAATCTTTCATGGGCTCTACCCAAACGTTTAGCCCTCGATCCCCCAAAAAGAAACTTTCTCCCCCATCGAAGTTTTTTTTTAATTACCACAAATGCTGATTTCTCAGAACGTTCTTTGCCAGTAAATTTTAACGGACAGCAATGAACAAATACATTAATAATAATAATAATAATAATAATAATAATAATAATAATAATTAGGGAGATACTTTTTCCACGAGTTCCCAAAATCCCGAGCCCTCTGACATTTCTCGGGGTTCTCCCCTCTGCCTTGTGAGCGATCCTGCATTGCCACCGGTACTTTTTTCAAAATAGTTTTTATTATACTTGTTCGTCATTATTATGTCTTTCAAGGGTTTGTATGTTACATAGTATATACAATTTTGTTTTAATTACATTTCATCATACATGTACAATGCTTGAAGACAATAATATTGACAATATAATACAATAACTAACAACTAAGGATATCCAGGAAGGGTCCTTCAGAAAAATACATACAATATTTGGATTAAAAACATAAATATTTAATTTAGAAGTGTTGGAACCACCTCCGGTACTTACTGTCCGTTCTGTACTTCTTTACGTCCTTCCTACGGTCCTTACTATACTTCTGTCTCTCCGTTCTGATCTTCATCCTCGTTTAAGCCCAACGCTCATCGACCGTCCTTTCGTCTCCGCCTTCCTTTTCTATTTCAAGCGAAATCTCTTGTTCTCATTACACTCTCACTTCAACTTCTTCGTCGTTAGGTGTCCCCGGAAGACTCCTATTATGTCGGTACATTTATCCGTTACATCTTTTCACTGTCGTTCACTCATTTCCACTGTCGTTATTCTGTTGTATCTGCCTTTAGTTATTTTCCCGTGTTCTTTTTTGTATTTTCTTAGCCTAAATTTCTCTAAGATGGTAGACACTCGGTGAGCTGCACAATTCTTTCTGGGGTCTACGAAAGTTCTCATACTCAGATAATTTCTTAGCGTAGATTTTACTTTTAATCTTTTAATGGTCATGTTCTTTAATATCGCAACCCACCACTCGCTCTTTCGTTTCTGTTGAGAGCGTTTCCAAGTTACTCACGCATGCTTTTCTATTCTTTTTCAGAATCTTTTTTCATTTTATGCTGTTTTCCTCTATTTTTAATGAGCCTTAATTACATTCAAATGTCAATTAATTATTTCAATTATCTTTATAATTAAACTTACATCAATTCTACTTTTTCATCGTGGAAATAATAAGGTATCTAAGTTTTAGAGAAACACAATTCATTTGCAATTTATTTTGAAGCTTTCACTATTCCAAGAGTGTACCAGAATTTTCTGTGTGCACTTTCAATTTCTCTACGCTACTGGTTCTACGGGCACTCTCTCGTAGCCGGTTTTGAATCGAGATATATTTGTTGGTCCATTTCACAGGTCCAAAGAATTCAGGAACATGTTATCAGACAACCAATGTGATATACGTCGATGACCAAAGTGATATTTGATCACACCAATATATTTGATTCAAAGTTAAATTCCAAAGTTCGTTTTTTTTAATAGAGAGACACTCCACTTTATTATCCTGCTTTGACACCACAGAAGCAATTTAATATTGTTTCAAGAATTGTAGCTTAAAAAACAGTCTAACATTGTAATTGTTTAGTGGCTCTGAGAGAGCGCAAAATGTTATGATATAACATAATTACTGGTTAGGATGGGTACATTCCGTTTTTCTAAGAGCTATTTGAAAATAGTCTCGTTTTTCTTTCAAAACTTTATGATCGCCATTGGAAATAAGCGTTGTATATCCTCTCGAGTTAATCAGGTGACCTCTGTGAAGAATGGGAAAAAAAATTAAAAAATGGTAGTTGGTTGGCGGAACTTTTATTTGTGTAAAATCTTCTCTACACTGTTCTTTTGTCCCTGACTTTACACATTAAGTTTTTAATAGAAGAAAATGTCTTTTCTTGTTACTTTCTCGTTGCCAGATAACACCAGACGTTGCTGTGGTACTATATGATGCGAATCATGAAAGCCATTTAGAATTTTGACAAGATGATCATGAGAATTTACTTATTAATTCATTCTTACCTTCTTTTATTCATTCGATATTCCTTTCAATCATTCGTTGATTATTCATTTTATTCGTTCATTCAGTCCCATACTTTTTCCCATACCCATACCCATATCATTCTGTCCCATACCAAGTATTTCACTAGTTTTAAGCGATTTTACTCGACTGCTTCCACGTAATTCCACATAAGTTTTTAAAAAAATGATAAAGGTGTAACTGAACCTAGATATTAAAGTACCCTTCAATCAATCTCATCATTCATCTTAATCATTATGGTCTAATTTTTTTCAATTCTTTTTTTATCCTTCGTCCTTTCTTTGTTCATTAATCCTACCGTATGTTTATTGTCTCTCATTTTGTTAATTCATTTATACTTACCTTCTTTCATCATCCTTCCTTTGGTTCATTCATCCTTCCCCTCGTTCATTCATCTTTCCATTCAGATATTTATCCTTTCATTTTCTCATCCAACTTTTCATTCGCTTATACACCTAGGCCTCCAAGAATTCTTCCATTCATTCGCGCACTCGTCATTCATTCTTCCATACGTTGCTACCTTCGTTTGCCTTCCATCAGCGTGAACACGAACGCGCCCTGCTTTTGTAGGGAAGCCCAACGTGAACAGACAACCGCCCCCACGTGACGCAAGGAGTGTCAACCGAATTACGCCGAGCGCTGGTGACGCGTGCGATGCGTCACGACACGATCCGACACGACACGCGGATTCGCGCGCGACACACGAGTTTGATTCGCACGCGAGGCGGCTTTTGTTTTAATCCGGAGCAACTTTTAAGGCGCCACCACCCTTGCGGGGCTTCGGGGAGCAAAGCAGAAGAGGGTGAGAGAGGGGGTAAAAAAGGCTTCCGCGAACAAAAGAAGGACGGCGCGACGAATTCGTGAACCGGGCGGCGGCTTTTATCCGGCGTCACAACATACTCCGCGTAATTGTCTCGGCCGCCGTTTGAATGGGTTCTCGAAATTCATGAGGTTCGAGCACGGCTCCCCGAGAACGTCCCAACTGGTCGCGGTCGAAGGACAGAGGGCGGCCGGCGGGGAGACACTGGGGAAGGGAGGAGAGAGAGAGAGAGAGAGGGAGAGAGAGAGAGAGAGAGAGAGAGAGAGAGGGAGGGCCAAATCCCGTTATTCGGTAGATTTGGTGTTTCCAAAAGCCTAATCGTGTTTGTCGACCTCTTTGCCATGCGTTAGATACACAGAGAAAAAGGTAACAATGCCCTCGGGGAAGCTGGACAAAGGGCCCGCCCTTCGGGAGGAGGGGAAGGGCCTGCTGTTCGTGGGGGAGCGAGGAGGAAGGGAGGGGAAGTGGGGAGGGGGACGTGGGGGTGGGGAGGTTCGTGAAGATGTGAGCAGCATCGGTGATGCTTCTGGGAGACAAAGCTGCTAGTGCCTTCGGCTGTAGTGGGAGAAAAACGGGTATGACGTGTATTTCCACGCTGCTGCCATTTTTGTTTCATGAGTATGTGTTTACTTTAATAAACGAACAAACGATCGAAAAAATGTTTGGGGAATGGAATTTTGCACGCTGCAGAAAACTCTATTAAACGTTGTTAAATAATGTAATGGTGAATTTGTTTACAAATATTGCTGTTGCTGTTTTTTTCGGTCAGTTTTGAGTCTAGTAAAACAGCAAAATCTAAGTTAAGAGAATTTTTCAGAGAAGACAGTCATTTCCTGAATCTGGATAAATTTAATGAAGATGAATGTAAACTTTTAAAATGATTCACTTGCACGAAAAAAACAATAAAACATTGTTGAAGATGTGATTGAAGGGCATTGGAGCACTGTCATTTACAAAACAATGAATTCAAAAATAACTGTACTTCACTTGTTCGAACACATTCAAGTCCATCATTTTTTTAAACATATATTGTTAGATTTTTGGAAACTCGACGTTCATAATCATCAATTTAATTATATGCCAGTGTTAGAAATATTCGTATATGTCGGATCATTCAAACCAGTTCCGCAAATCACTTTTTTTCCCAAAACATCGTTACGGAATTGGTAGGCGGATGCATGCGTGCTGTGTCTTATGTAGTGTGTATCCACTGGACTCGCTTTCGTATGCCTCCCTCGTGCCCGTTTCTTAACCCATTCACGTTCTTCGAACATTAGTTTGCGGCCGCGCAATTTGTCACCTCCGCAAAACAGCTTTGTTTCACGCAGTCGTGCTTAGCGGTGTTGTCTCGCGTTGGATTCATCGACAATCCTCCTTCGTAAGTCATGTAACTCAATTGACTCCACTTCTTGTGCAGCGTTCGTGGTTAGTCGGAATGAGCCCACGAATTTCTGGAACTTTTTGATGGTTATGCGGTCTTCTAGTGTGTATCATTGTTTATGCCAAGAAGTGTATACTTTATGTATTTACATACATTTATTTGAACTGCAATTGAATATGACACGGTAGCAGTTAAACAACAATAACAATAATAATAATAATAATAATAATAATAATAATAATAATAATAATAATAATAATAATAATAATAGAAGTACAGTACAAGACGAGGATGCAATAATCATACTATCACTAATATTAAGTATTATAACAATTATTTCAACTCTGTCGTGAGAGTCAATTATATGTTGGTGATAAAAAATTTAATACAAGCTACATAAATATTGACTAAATTAGAAGTTTTTAAAAATTCATTGATCGCGTTCACTACACTTCACTGCTGTGCACTACACTACATTGCTTTGCTTTGAATTACACTGACCAGCACTTCACCACACTTCACAGCACTTACTCATTTAATATCTATTACTCTCATCTTGTTCTAACTTATCTCTAAAACTTCGGACCCTTTTAGGAAAAGCTTCGGAAATTGTTGCGGGTAAACTGTTCCAATCCCTAATTGTTCTGTTACAAGAGGTAAATTTCCCAAGATCTGAATTTTGTTTCCTTGTTCGAATTTTGTGGGTGTGATCGCTTCGGCCGAAATAATTTGGTTAAAATTTGGCTTTATGTAAGAATTCGAAGGCATTCGGTCAGTTTTACACATTTGTCTTAAACCGTTCAGTTTTTTTCGAATAGATTTTCATAACACTATTGTAAGCTGCGATGTCACGGGACCTTGAAGTAACGTTCAAGAGCGTGGAACCGAAGTCGGCGGGTTCAAATACATAGAGGCATAAATTGTGTACTCACTTGTGCATCACATGCGATTGTGGCGTGGTTGCCTTTTTATACACATTTAGAGAGATTACACTAACAAGGGCCACTGCTTGGTCACTGCTGACAAAATATATACAGATAATGTCCTTACATTCATTCTATCAGTGCGTTTCTTCACAGGAAACTCGTTCATAAATGGCTTCATCGCTCTTTTTAGAAATATCGTGCATTAGTTACCCGCTCGTTTCCCTGCATGACGTTCATTCACTTCCCGACATGTCAAAGAGGTCCCTTCTAAGAGTAACTTCTTTATATCATAGCATTTAACCAATATTTGCAAATGTGGGCCTGTCGTTACTGTTAATATTTCATTTTTAATTACATTATATGATTACCCCCGTTATCAATGATCCATCAGAAGGCAATGGCAAACCACCATTGTGATCACCAGACCAGAAAAGGAAACGGTGTGACTGCATAAACCTTTATGTTCGCCTATACTCTCCAACCGAATACGGAAGTCGTCATCATACGAGAATCACTTGATAGCACACGTGTTCGTATATTGAACATTTAAAAAAAATACATTTTGGGAAGGGGATAAGGTCCTCCCAACTGTGACAGATGTGAACGATAGAGGTAGATGTTGATGAAAAATAAACATTCGCAGTATATTTGTGTGTTGTTATAACTTAAATATACAATCAATGTTAAAATTATTCAAAAATTCTTCTTCTGGGTAATTTAAACAAAAATTCAAAACCTGTATGAAATATCAACCAATTTGATAAAAGGTTACATTCGTTTCACTGAGGAATTAGAGGTAGAGGGTTCGAAATGAGTAATTCACTTCAAGACATGAATTGGGGCTGTACCTGGAGACTGAAAACCCCGAAAGCCGAGGCCTAGGTTGGGGCCGAATGACCCTAAGCGAAGGAAGATCATCGCCTCCGCCCGGAATATAACATGGACTGTACTTACGGGTCTAAGTACCTCAATGTACGCATAAATAACGGGGAAAGTGAATGATTGTTAGTGATTCCGGACGCGGCGAGTACTACTGAGGTGTAGTCCCGTAAGTGTAGTACACGTTTGTCATCGGGAGGTGGCGGTGATCTTCCCCCATTGGATGGCGAGTTCCGGCGCCGACCTACCGCCGGCTAGCGGGGTTTCCCTCTAACCAGGACTCTCCCACCAGCGGGGCACCGCCCCAGCCGGGACAAGCTCTAAGCTTCCGACCAGTCTCCCGGCATGTGTGGTAGTGTAGTGAAGGAAGAGGAAAGAAAGATCACGCACGGTCTGTGGCCCGTTTGCTTGGGTACTACTCTGGCATTCGCTGGTAAAAATGGGAATGTGCACAGGTGTATTGCACATAGACGCTACTCGACCGATTTTGCTAACAAAGCTGAAACTTTAACACTTTCTTCTTATTTGTAATGGGAGTGTTTTAAGAGTGGTTTGAATAAAATCGGACATGTGGGGCGTTGTTGATGTTGTTGTTGTTGTTGTTGATTATGACGATGACGACGACGACGATGATGATGTTGATGTTGATGTTGATGTTGATGTTGATGATATTTATTCGTTTACGACGAATCAAGCGACCTTGAACTCCACGCAACCCTCTGCACAGCTAAAGATGAAGCGCGTTTTCACTATGCACATGTATTCTTTTATTGCGATTGTGAAATATCGGCAGAAATTATTACTTGAATCTCGCACAAGTGAATCAAATTTCTCCAAGATAGTATCATAGCGAACGCATGCCTAAATTTGAGAGAGAACGTTTAAGCAATAGTAAATGTGACAACCATGTCCATACCAGGACATTGAACAACCTATACATGCGAGAAAATCTTTCTTCTGTTGGAATTTTTCGCAGCTTAGAGTAAAACATGATTAATAATCACGTGATCAGTAATGTGTGGTGTATAATATATCGCAGTGTGAAGAATTGCCGGACACTAGCAGTTATATAAAATCTCACTCACCATAATAAGAACCACTCAACAGGAACTCTCTCACCATCGCGTATTCGTTCAATTCGAATCTCTATCACTCAGTTCATGACGAATCTCTATTTTTCAGTTTATCAAGCATCTGTTACCAGCCAGCAGATTGGCGTCACACGTGGTAAATGCAGCATTGAAAGACAAATTTGTAAACTAGTTTATCCAGGTCGACCTATGGTGAAACGCGTAAATCTGCCCTAAGGTTGTATGTTTGTGTGCACTTTGTGATTTTGGCGTCGACAAACAACCTATTATCCAGTTTTTTCATCCACACCATTGTTCAGCATTCCATAATTTTCCAGCAAAAAATAAATGTTGTGATCTCAGTTCTAGGAAGCAAGCATGCTGTTATAGATATATTGCAAGAAAAACAGAAAAAAACCTGCTGATGGGCTGTGTTGCGTACACATCCATGTGTATTACGTTAATACATTAACGTAACGTAATATTTTTTATTGAAAGCATCATAGTCATATTCAAGCTCTGTCCTAGTTTTGTTAGTTATTTTGTTACAGTACTTGCAGAACATTAAAATACTCTTCAGATATTCATTTTTACTTTTTCGCCCTAACCATCTTAAGAATAGAGAGTTATGTAATGCAGCGGGAAATTTTCAGCTGCGAATTCTCAGCAGAAAAACTCGGATTATCGGGGCCTTGCAACGAAAAAGGGGATAAATCCAGTTGCTACATTTAGAAAAAAATCCTATAACGAGTGGTGTAGTCACAATCCTTGTTTAGTGAGTCCTTGAGAACGAAAAATGGATTGACGTCTCGTTGAAGAATCGATTGAACGTCTGTCCGTCTGTGAACAACGCTAAAGGCTTACCCGTTCAGACGATTTTCTCCAAAATTGATATTCAGCAATTGATATGGCTGATGTCGTGGCTCCTTGAATTTGAAACCAATATTTTAATTTTGGAGGGTACTTTACATGAAGCCCCTGTGACATTTAAAAAAAGACTCCATTGTTTTTTATTAAGTTTTGCTAGTGGATAGTGTGAAGTACGTTTAAGAGAATGACGCAGGTATTATGTTCGTTGAAAACCCTGATTTTTTCGAAAATTGAAAAAATTCCAAATTTTTTCGGGGCATTCCTACAACTAAAATATTAAAGATTCAATTTTTTCCCTTAATGGAATATGTCTGTTAACGATAGATTTTGAAATAACGTCATGTACAAATTTTCTAACATTTGAGTGCTTTTGGCGTAATTGTACGTGATAATACGGGCGGGAAAGTACAACGTGCTGTTTTAGCGTTACTGTTTTCAAACGCCTCTCCGACCTCTATTCATAGACACATCCCTCGCACTTCGCGCCAGCACCGCAGGTCTTTTTAATGCATTGGGTTGAAATTCAAATTTCGAAATGCACTTTCTCAAGCCGACCTTTTCCGAAATGCGCAGGTGACCGCGACGAATGTAGCAGATCGACAGAACACGGCGCGAAATGAAATTACTTATTTGCTGGCAGTTGTGAAAGTGCCGAAATGTGCACAAGGGACATCTCGCAATATTATAAAATGTTCGTAAAAGGCTTGAGCGACTCGTGATGTAGCGGCTACTCCTCTCGTCTTCTGTCGTTCAAATCCCGAACGATCCACGTGGAATATATGGTTGGTGAAAGTGGGTTCTCGGCAGATTGTCCCGGTACGGCACTTCCTTTCCTCTGCCTCGCTTTACACCGCTACTCGATGACCGTATTCATAACATCATAATCACTAATCCAACAATCATCATTTCTCCACTCCATGTTTTGCTATAAGTTCAGGAACTGACAAATAATAAAGATGTCCGATTAATTAATAATTGATCCTTCCGGGAATACAAACTGGGATAGTTAGTAGTCCCTTAGTATAGTTATCTTTTTTTGTCTAGGAAGGTGGTGATGATTATTTTCTTGCTGGATGATGAGATTTGGTGCCGACCTATACGTCGGCTTACGAGGAGTACCCTCCACAGACATCACTCCGCCCCCCAAGCGGTTTACGTCACCGCCAGGACAAACTCTAAACCCCCGTATCCCGACATGTGCAGTAGTGAAGTGCACGTTAGTGTATCCGTGACCCATTCGTGAGGTCACTGCTGAAGCATTCGCCATGTATGATTGGCGAAACCGTAGACAACTACCGACCGGAGCAGTCGGTCGCTAGAATTCTTCTCCAGACAGCGGCTGAATTCGACCTAGCTATAGCTAATGTCGAAAATTGGACAACTTCTGATCTGGAACTCTATGAACTCCGGATCAGAGTCGCTGTAGATACAGCTGTAGTGCTAGTTCTCAGCTGAACTCAGCCTGTAAGGATATCCAAGACAGAGCAAATAGCTACCAGAGAACGATATGCGAGAGCACACTTGCATCCAGAATGGCACCGTCTGGAGAAATGATATTTCAATTACACCACAAATTTCCAGGTGCAGTCATTAAACTCACCTATCAAAAGAAATGGCTCAGTGAGGGGGAACAGTCTCCTCCGAAGAGCTTGTCTCAACTGCGGTGCCTCGCTGAGAGAGACAAACGTACCTTGATAGAAGAGAATGCCCGCTATCTGGAAGCCGACGTATGAGTAGGCGCTGGAAGTAAAATTCTAGCGGGGGAGGAGTACTGCCACCTCCCGGCCATTCCATGCACTACACTCGTGGGACTAATGGCCATAGTACGTAGTTGACGCTCCTGGAAACTTTAACACTCACACAATTGCAACACAGTTTTTCGGACGCTGTCGTTCTCCCGCCATCACCTGTTCGTCCATTCACCGGGGGCGTGCCGCCCGCCCACACAACAAGTGCCTCACCCCACCCGTCGGCCCTTTCGTCCCCGCGGTGTGAACACACGCGTCCGCGAAAAGGGCTCTGTGCATTGTTTCCCCGCGCTTGGAGCTGCCGCTGCGGCCGCTACCGCGTGGCGCGTGCGTCAGCTCTTCTTTAGCGGGCAACATGGCGCCGCTCCACCACCGCCACCGCCACCCGCCCCGCCCTGCCCCCTCCCCACTCTCGCCCCCTTCCGTTTTCCACCATGCCGGCCCCTCGGCCCCATTCCTCCTCATCCCCGCCCCTTCACGCCTTCCACTCCTCCCACACACACCCTCCCGCCCTGCCCCTCCCGTCTCGCCCGCGCCACCCGCCCTGCCCTGCCTCGTCCCGCCCTCTCCCCTTCCAACACGCCCACCTCGACGCCCCATCCCTCTTCCTCACCTGCCCTGCCCGCTCTGCTCCGCTCTGTCCCTCCCTCCCCGTCCTTCCCCTGCCACCCTCCGCCCCATCCCTCCTCCTCACCTACCTGGTCCCTCCCTTCCCTTCTCCATCCTGTCTCGCCCTTCTCCGTCCTTCCCTCCGCCTCATCCCCTCCTCGCCCTGTCCCCACTGCCCGCCTCTCCGCTCCCCCTGCCCCCCCTTCCCGCTCCTCCACCCCGCCCCTCCTACCAGCCCACCCACCCCAGCGCCTCGCCCCACGGTGCGGCGTCACGAGCGATTTGAAAGACGAGGGTCGACGGACGCGCCGCGGCCGCGCAGTGGGTGCGTCCACGAAACATGCGAGTGCGGGAGGTCCTACAGTGCTGGCAGCGCAGAAGCCACTCTGACTGATTCCTCTTCCAAGTATCTCCAACCGGCGGGACACAGCCCCAGTCGGGACAAACTCTAAGCAAATGTTCTCCCGACAAGAATGGTAGTGTAGTGCAGTTCTGTTTCGGCTCCTGAAAAACGATGAACTGCAGTCTTTTATATTTAAAATAAACAAATTATTGTGAAATGTTTCAAAAAATATTTAATTCGTTGTTTATATTTAATTATGGACGTTAACATATTCACGTATTAAATATTAATATTTAATTTATATTAATACATATTATTGCATTTATGTTGTATCTCGTTTTTATTGACGTATAAGCAATGAAAATATGACCTTTAAGAGTGAGTAAATGTCATTCACATGCGAAAGTTAATACATTCTGCTCCTAGAGTCACCCCAAGAACTCTATTTCTGTACTCACACATTCTGCACTCACACATTCGCTTTTTGAATTATAAACTGCTGGCACAAACAACATTAAGCGAATGTTTTCGAATAAATAATGGCGTACTTAAAAACGCATGGATCTCCTAAAAATTTGAAGAAACAATACTGAATTAAAATGATCATAACATCCACATTTGTACCCAAAACATTAGTTTCCCATAAACGTTTGTGTTCTGTTTATAATGGTTTAGGTGAAAATTGAGTTCACTCTTCGTCATCGCTCTGGCCGTCAGAAAAAGAAACGTTTTTGTATAAAAAACAAAAGAACACGTCCAGTTCAACATCATGATTGCACCCACTGTGCCCTGCTGACGGGGAACCCCCGGTCTGCCATCTGGGTGCGTGCCTGCAGCCGCGCTCTGTGTGGAGCACAGCCCTGCTGGGTTGGCACAAAGCTTTTTTCTTCTCGTCTTTTTTTTGTGAGCTTGCACCTCTCCCCCTAGCCCTCCAATTCACATTTTCACTCCTCCTACCCGCCTGCCCCCACCCTTGCTAGGGCACTCGACAAGCGCCTGTTGCGATAATACTAGAGCGGAATGAAATGTGCTGAATTAATTGAGAATTCAATGTTTCACTCGAACGAATGGAGCGGGTGAATTTGAGTTATGTTTTATTGAAAGCGACTGGATCGCACGTAATGGTGCGTATTCGGCGATGGGTGGTTCCGTTTGCGGGATTCAAAACACCCGGGGAACTGCACGCGCGAAACTTTTCAAAACTTATAATAGCGCTGAAGCTAAAGTCTTTCGAGCCGGCAGATGTAGAATTTTTAAAAATGTTCTAATTTGGTACATAAAAATTAGAGCGTGAGCATTATTAGGATTACCTGGTGTGTACATCGTCGACGCACATAAAAAGTGACACATCTAAAAATATCTCCAAGGGATCGCGGCCAAATACAAAATATTTTTCCCTATATGATGTCTGTTTTGCGAACTGTCATAATAAATTGTTCATATTAAAAATAGACTATAATTTGAACATATTTTTAAAATAAAATGAGAGATTTTGACATGTCTCACTTCCTTGTGAACCGATGATACAGTATGTGGTGCTTACGGGAAGCTTCATACATTAAAAAGGAGGCTTCCGTTTTTTAAATAAATTTATTTACGACCTGTTCGGCAGTGGAAGTTTTCAGGGGTTTTAAAAACAATTAAGTATCTTATCAGAGTTGGTCGCTCGCACGTTGATTCTCCATAATATTTAGGGCGAAACAAGAACAAATTTTGTTTGAATTAGTTATTGCAAAAAATGTATTTATATTTAATATTGTGAACATTTGTGGAAATGAGAGGAAGTAGTGTGTAAGTTGGGGGTGGTGTTGTGTTTAAGGAATGAAAAATGCAATCTATGGAGGTGGGAATCAGTATTTGGGGAATGGGGATTTTATTTTACGAAGAAATATGTACGATTCCGTAAATTATCCTTCCCTATAGAGTTTCATGTTCTCTGGTTGAAAAGTAGTGATTTGCGTCTTCCAGGAACAGATTATCTAGATCTAAGTGCCTCATTAACAATTTACACACTATGGATACACTATATTCACACACTACACGTAAGCAAATATGATCTTCATTTTACTAGTCAATTAGTTTACTTCCCCCTCTCCCAAGAGATTTGATGAGCTCGTTTGGAGAAAATTCTCAATTCCCCCCCTGTCGGGAGGTGTAAAGTTCCCGAGTTCTTGCGGTGGCAAATACGCGGTGTGCTATTAAAGCAGAGTGTGTGTGTGCTATTAAAGCAGTTGAGATGAACGATTTCTCTGCTTGAACGATGATTTTATAATAAACGTATTCTGACCGGTCGTTTCCTTGTAATCCGACCCTTGTAGGCGAATGCCAGGAAATGGCTTCCACACGTCAAGCATGGTAGCTCTTGAGCTCTCCTTGAGCAGGTCCATAGAGTAAAGTATTATACCTCTTTAGTCTATGGTAGGTCCTCCTTGCAATGGTGCTACTTGTTTCCATTGCGAGCAGGTAAAAACGGAGACAGATTTACAACCTATCCAAGCCGAGCTCGCGAGTGCCGCTTGTAGGTAAATAGGTCCCTTCTCTTCTTTTCTTGTTCTTCTTCTTTTCCTCTTTTTCTTTCTTCTGCTTTTCTTTTTATTCTGCTTTTTCTTCTTCTTCTTCTTCTTCTTTTTCTTCTTCTTCTTCTTCTTCATTCTTCTTCTTCTTCTTCTGCATTCTTCTTCTTCTTCTTATTCTGCTTCTTCTTCTTCATCTTCTCCTCCTCCTTCTTCTTTTCACCCTAGCTGGCAGCTGGTGCAGAGGACTGAGTCCGTAACCAGTTCGCTGCTGTGGGTGCTGCTGGACTCTGGATGTTTTGTAGGTCATGCTTCCAATTCTGGCGGTCTGTGGCTATTTCCCTGGCATCGCTGATGTTGAGACGGTGGCTATTCAGAGCTTCCTCGGTGATTTTGATACAGGGCCACTTAAACAAGAAATCACGTATTTTATAATATGATAGCCTTTTTTCCCTCTGTATTGATTTTCGCTCATTGGCCAGCCAGCGGACTGATGTCTTCCCCATGAAATCCATGACCCGTGATCCCAAAAGACCGTCAGAAATATATTTAGAATACGTCGAAGGTAAGTTTATAGCAAGGTTTCTCTGTGAGTGCCTAGCTGAAGTCACGAACTTCACTGTAGAAATATAAATCAAAATACTAATTTCGTGTTATTACCGCTCATTTTCAATGATAACATAATTAAATGAAGAATATAATCGTCCGCAGACAATTTAATTCTTCAACGTCCGTATTGTTTGTGAATTTCTTTATCAACAGTGGCTGGAAACAAATGTTCTACAATAATTACACAAAAATTACAAAACGATACCAAGAGAATCAGTAAAAAAACAATACAAATCTTATCCAATTAACTTGATCATTCATTGTGTACTCAGTTGATTACTAATATCTTATAAAATGAGAAATGATGGGTATTCATACAAGAATGTGAGGAGATATTACAATACAAGTGAGGAGGGAGAGAGTATCGCAAAGTTCATAGAAGTGCATTAATACTTATTTCATCGAGTTCTTTTTCTACGACAAATTGTCGTTATATGTTTTTTTTACATTGAATGGTTATGTGGGATACTGGAATGCAGTGTTCACCCAACGCCACTCAGCGGGCATTACCTGAATCTCTCGGGTGACACTGGTTAAGCATAAATAAGCACAGTTCGACTTCGAACGCACAGTGCACGAGCCAAGTTAGAATTCAATTTATTGAAGAAATGTCAAAAAAATTCAGTATCTGTTCTGATTTCCTATCAACGTAACAGTCCATTTAGGGGAATTCAGTGTGCGATTTTATTCTGTGTTTTGGAAACACGAGAGGCATTTGTGGTTTTTCGTCACCCCCCCCCTGGGTTGTCTCCGCACAGAAATATACACATTTCTGTCAGCGAAACATTTAAAAGAAAGCTGACCAATGATTGATTACTTATCAATTGTAAACTTCTCTGTGATGTTTCAAACATCTGTATGTACTGCAATGAAACTATCATAATGACTATCATTAAGCAACTAGCTACTAATATCTAAAACGAGAATTATAAAACGTGAGTAGAAAAAATCTTTGAAGAATTAAAAAACATGTAGCACACTGTTTTCTCTTGGACATAGATTCACATTTTCTCTTCATCACAGACGCAAACAAATTTCTTTTGAAGATACGTAGACATACACAATTTTATACATCACGCTTTTCACATCTTGCAAATACGTCATGTTCTGATAATCTAGGCAGTGTTCTCCGGCTTGCTGGAACAACACTCTAGGAAACTGTTTTCTCCTCACCTTCCCAATTTGTGCACAGCGCTTTCAAGCCCGTTTGTTCGCGTTTCGGGAGATGAAACACCGCAACGCGTGTCACATTCGCCGAAAACATTGTCGGTTGCTCATAAAGTACTCTCATTTTTTTGCGCTCTTTTCCTGCGACCCACTAAATAATGTACAGCGCCTACTCGGGTATTAGCCACCGAAGCGGCGGCGGCGACGACGACGTGTCCGTACACGCAACTAGCGATGCTTTTCGACTGTCACACAGTGGGTCGAAAGCTGTGAAAATACGACATAAATCTCTAGATATAAAATTAGAATGCCAGAGTGTGATTTTCAGTGATGTTTTTGATTGATAAGAGATTCTGGGCGTGTTCACGGCTAAGATTGTTATCCCCGTAAGAGTAGTGCATGCCCCTACGAGAGTTGGTGATCGCTGGATGGTCAGATCCGGCGGCGACCTATCTGTCGGCTTGCGGAATTTTTCCCAACCAGGTATCTCTCACCAGCGGGGAACGGCCCCGGCCGAGACAAGCTCTAAGCACCCAACCGATCTCCCGATTTGTGTGATAGTGTAGTGCATATGTGTGCGAGTAAGGGGTGAGTGTAGGATGAAAAAAATGAAGAGGAAGGAAAGATCGCGCACGGTCCGTGACCCGTTTTGTAAGGGTATTGCTCTGGCATTCGCATGGTGTTGATCGGAGAAACCACGAAAAACTACCGATCAGAGCAGCCGGCCGCTACAATTCTCCTCCAGACAACGACTGAATTAGACCTAGCTGGAAAGCTAGTGTCGAAAATCCTGCCGCCGCCAGGACTCGAACCTAGAACCTCCCGGTAAGAGGCGCTGCAGTTACATCAGTCGATGCACTGAGGTACCGCTGTCGGTTTAAATGGTTTTCAAGCCATCGCAATATTGTCATTAGGTTTTTGAGTAATTTCATTGCAAAATTGTTATTAGAATTTTGCAATGAGTATGCGACAGAGCTTAACGGTCAATTGCAGCAATGATGATGGTAGCATCAGTGATCGGAGCGATCTTCGCAGGAAGTCGGATAGGGGCGGAACCGGGCGAGGCAGGACAAGACGAGGAAGTTGGGAAGAAGAAAGATAGGTTTGGGAAGTGTTGGGCAGAATGGAGCAAGACAGGGTGGGAATACACTTCAGAGTGTGTTTCTGCGTCTGTCGTGCGGCTACCTTACATTGTCTATTATACAACGATTTTTCTAAGGATGAGCCAAAGTGACAGCCAGTGCCAACATAACTGAAGGTTCTGTGGTCGTCGTGCCCTCCACCTCATTAGACTCCCTTCCTGCATTCGTTCGTTTGCGTTTGGCTAACTTGTAAATAAATGGGTTCGACGCTTCCTTTTGTGAAGTCCTTGTCCGACAAAAATATAGTGCGCCGCGTGAAATAATTGAAATTAGGAAGTGCACTGTTATGTGCTCTTCTGTAAATTTTTTTATAAAAATATTACATTACATTTCCTTTTTATGTAATAAATATTATGTTTCTTTTAAAACCGAGACTTGAATGCGAGATGCGTACCGGTGCACGTGTTTCCGACTTAAAATCATCTTTCTATTTACATTCGTTGCAGTTTTCTTTTACTGATTGTGAGACCAGGTTAAGAGATTTTCCACATACGTAATTAAATTTAAATACTTCCCGGGCTCGCGTACGTGCATATACCTAAGCAAACTTAGACTTCTGCATAGGGATGTTTCCACAGGAGCCATAATCACTTTACGAAGAGGCGTGGCTGAATATTTGCCGCGGCGGAGGGATATGTCTCTGAATTACATGTGATGTTCACTTGTTTAGTGAACTGTCACTTTGGTTCATCCTCAAGAAAATCCTTCTATACCAGGGGGAATCCACCTGGGTGGGATCCGAGGCGTCAGACTCGACCCGCACCCGCCTCCGACGAACAAGTACGTCGACGGGGTGGTGTCTGGGTCCCGTCAGGACGCAGTTTTCCCTCTCGGTAACCTCCTCATTCAATACCTGTGTCGGACCGCCCCGCCTTCCAAGTCGGTTCCGTAGTCGAATTAATGCGCCACAAACAAGCCTCTCGTCTATGCCCAGAGTACCGGGTCACTGCCACGGCGAAACCAAGAGCCAGGCCACCTGAAGTAAGGTCTGGGCGGCTTGAGGCCCCCTTCGTCTCCTCACTGCCCTTTAGGCAATCGATGTGAGTATCGCCGGAACCTAGGCAACCTCACAGAGGGGGTTCTTGGTCTTCGTCTGGACTTCTATTTGCGCGATCCATAGAGTTCCGAAGAACGTCCTTCGCCCAATCCCACTTAAATATGGACATGCCCTAACTGGTGAGTAACCTAGCGAACCCGATAACACGGAGCTTACCATCGCCTACTCACTGCCTTAACCTTGAAGCTAACGACGTGAGTGTCGCCGTGAAACTCAAGACCCGGGTGGTGGTCTACAACTCACCACCAGAAAACATGCCCGCCCGCCGCCAAGATTGCCATATGAGGGAACCCTTTAGAGAATGTAGCAAAACCGCCCGCCTCTCTGAACTTTCCAAAAACTTCTCGAAAGAAGAGTTTATTTAAATTAAGATTGCGCCGCCTACACCGGCAAAGAGCGCGCCGCTACCGTGAGTCCACGCCGTCTTTAATTTTTTTAAGAATTAAAGCATACACTTCCTTCCAATCTCTCCCACATTTCAGCGGAATTTGTTTCTGCTGCCGGAACGTAAAGGTAGTAAAGACGTGTTATGACAATAGAAATCATTGCTTTTCCAAACTAATAGACAAATGTGATAAATGACTTGGAAACGCAGGTACGTTCAGGTATATTCAGCCATGGTTCATCTTCTATCTTACATGCTCCAGTACCGGCAGCGTATAGGCGACTGACAGTTCAATGCTTTGTTGCCACACATTGCTACTCACGTTGCACCATCTAAATGACAAATAAATGAAATCTAAAAACATTGTCAGTTACCGACAGACATTGATTGAATTAAAGTTCATAACCTTCGTCACAGCCGAACCTTATAGCCTCCGTAACGTCGTGTAAGTCAGATGAGCGGCGGCAGCGCTGAACGCGGGCTGTGGGAAACTAAACAAATCCTCGCAAGCTGATTGCTCCACAGCGAGTCATATGATGTAGCGAGAGAACTGTCAGATTTACTTATACGCTGCTTGGACTGTAGTTTCATGTGAGCATTGAAACTAATCTTTACGTCCCGTTTGTGCTTTTAAAGTATATTTTTTGTAATACTCATTCAGAAAACGTGACATAATCTACAGAAGATTATAACAAAATTTCTTTAAATTAAAGGAAACATCTGTGGACTCCGTTTCACTTCAGGATATGCGTAAATAACGACATAAATTGCGGTTCCCATTGGTATATATGCGATGGCGATGATGGTGGTATTAGTGATAGTGTTACTAATGGTGCGGATAGTGATGCTGATGACCAAGCTGTCTGGACGAGAATCCTAGCGGCCGGCTGCTCTGATCGGTAGTTTTCCGTGGTTTCTCCGATCAACACCAGGCGAATGCCGGAGCAGTACCCTAACAAATGGGCCACGGTCTTTCCTTCCTCTTCTTTGTCCTATCCTCTTCCCTTATACTCACACTGATATGCACTACACTACCACATATTCCGGGAGATCGGTCGGAAGCTTAGAGCTTGTTCCGGCTGGGGCGGTACCCCGCTGGTGGGAGAGTCCTGGTTAGGGGGAAACCCCACTAGCCGACGGTAGGTCGGCTCCGGATCTCGCCATCCAACGGGGGAAGATCACCGCCATCTCCCGAGAAACAAAGATGCACTACACTAACGGGACTAATGACTGAAGCAGTTGACGCGCCCGGAAACACGAAAAAATCAATCAAATCAATCTGATGACCAATTTCGAGGTATTCGCCCACTGCTCTTTCGGTGACGCCTAGCGTGGTGAAGTGAGCACGTTTCCTTTCTCCCTCTCTCACACACACACTTTCTCTCTCTATCCCTCTCACTCCCTCCCTCTCTCTCTATCCCTTCCGCTTCCTCTCTCCGGCGCCCGCGTTAATAATAGTGGCGCTCTCTCGCATTAATATTACACGGAGGCTATGCATAATGTATTCGCGCGCCGTGAATTATTAAAGCGGGCGCGTTTTTAAAACGACAAGTATTAGCGGCGCATAATATACGCGTGCGTTCCGCTTCAGCAGTCGTTCGTCACCCGCGGCGCCGCGCCGCGCGTCCCTCGGGAGGCGGTCGCCCCTCCACCCCCCGCCCCTCGCCAGATGGGGCGTGCCGCAGGGGCGCATTTCGGGTCTCTCCGGGGCCACCGGCGGAAGTGGGCCTTGAGCGCTATGCTCGGGCCGGTGGGAGATGTCGCGGGTGCTGCCAATATTTCCCCTTTGTTCACATTGTCTTTCTGTGATATTGTAGTGTTTACAGGGGTGAATCGTACGGTTTAAAGAGGCGTATTCAGATGTTGAAAACGGTAAAGTTATTCTTAAAATAGTATTCACCTTCTTTCATTCTTGTGTATCTGTTGAATTTTATTTCTGTGCAAAAATTTTGTATTCTTAATCAATTAATAACTTTGTAAGTATAATGTTCAGGAACAGCTTGTCTTATTGTCTTACTTATTGTACTTACTGTCTTACTTATTTACGAAGTGTGGCAAAGCACGAGGGTAAGGAACGAATGAACAGCAGAACGAGAGAGAGAGAGAGAGAGAGAGAGAGAGAGAGAGAGAGAGAGAGAGAGAGAGAGAGAGAGCAAGCCACAGAGTGGATGAAAGCAAAGGCAACCAAACGGCCGGCCTTCCAGGTAGAAAGTCAGCACGAAAATATCTCAGCCAGGAAGCGTGAACCCACATTGCTCTTTTAGGGGGTTCGCAAAACTACACAAGATTATCTCGCTGGGGAAGGTTGGGCGGACGAGAGGGCGAATGAGAGGGGATGAGTGGGCGGGGAAGAACGTGGGTGAACAAAAAGAGATGAGATTGAACGGGAGAGTGTGTGGTTTGGAAACTAAGGGACGGAGTGGGCACCAAGCGGAAACGAACGCGATGGAAGTGTGAGCGGAGCGCTTAATCGAAATCGTGTTTCCGGTCGCAATAATTACAAAGGTCATTAGTCCCGTTATGCATATGTTTCCTTTGGGAGGTGGCGGTGATCTTCCTCCTCTGGATGGTGAGCTCTGGCGCCTACACGACTAGCGGATTGCCCTCACCCAGATATATCTCCCACCAGTGGGGCACCGCCCCAGCCAAGGCAATTCTAAGCTCCCAAATGGTCTCCCGATATGTGTGGAGCATATAAATGTAAGTCTGCCAGTAGCAAGTGAGAATAGTACAATAAATAGGAAGGACGATCGCGCACGGTCCATGGCCCGTTTGTCAGGATACTCCTCCGGCATTCGCCTTGTGTTGATCGTAGAAAGCACATAAAACTACCGACCAGAGCAGCCGGCCGCTAGAATTCTCCTGCAGAAGGCCTCTTATAAGAGTCTCTAGATACAGAGAGTAGCGCAACCCGACTGCCCGCCGCCATTTAATATCCTTCACTCGAAAGCCCCGCCAGGCAGCATTCACAAGTTAAAGAGAAATGAGAGCAATCGGACGATTTATGCGGAATTTTGAGTACATTATCATTGGTTTTGGCAGATTGGTGGTTCCTAACTTACCCATAATACCGTTTAATTCAACTGGATAAAAAAGGCGGCACTGGTGGCGCATAGGAATGCGCTACTCTCAGTATCCAGGGACTCTAGCCACTGAATTCGTTCTACCTACATAGCTAGTATCGAAAATCCTTCCACAGTCGGGACTCAAAACCGGAGACCTCCCGGTCAGAGGCACTGCAGTACCAGTTGAGTCTCTAAGCCGGTCTCCCTTGGGCAGATGCGTGGGGCGGAAGGGGATTGGATGAGGAGGGGCGGACGCGGGCGTTGGGCTGCATCGCACGATGCGATTATGAGCGCTGCGGTTGCTATCCCGGGCGCGAGCAGGTCCCCTCTCCCCTTCCCTTCCTCTGGGCAGGCTGCGTCATTGTCCAACCTCCTGCGCGTCTCCGCCTCGGAGTTCATAGGGAAGAGCACAGTTCTCAGCATTCCCTGGCCGTCTTCCCACCGTCTACCACATCTGACTATATCTTCATAGCGATGTTAGAATTTTAAAATAATTTTTTGCCAATATAATTTTAGGGCCAGGTTTTAGGAGCTCTATCGCCCTCTGATTTCCTTGTTAGCGCCAAAGTTGTTGCGTTCGAGCTAAGGGATTAATGTAAAACAACAGTGTGTATGTTCATGGCATAATTTCCAACACACTCATTACATCGAAGACAGTACAAGACATTCCTGGCACTCAGAAATGAGACCGACGTACGTGATGATCAGTTGCGTGCCAGATGAATCGTCACGCGAGAAATCTGTGCACTCGGCGGAAGTCACAAGGGAAGGAGGCGGCTACACTGAACGAGACGGCTACTCTGTCTCAAAAACATCGACTTCCTTGATTTACCCGTCCTGCCACCGCACTGCACGCCGCTCACCGAACCTAGATGCTGTGCATAAATGTGGGACTGCTTAAATACCAGTAATCATTCCAACTCTCTGTGGAAATGATCTGAGGTATTTTAACAATAGTTACGGTTGTAATAGCCATGGACATATATCTATTAAAATTATTAAGACAAAGTGAACTTCGATGCACATGGGAACGAGATCCATGGGAACGAGATCATGGGAACGAGATTCATGGGAACGAGATTCATGGGAACGAGATTCATGGGAACGAGATTCATGGGAACGAGATTTATGGGAACGAGATTCATGGGAACGAGATTCATGGGAACGAGATTCATGGGAGCGTATCCATGGAGCAAAATCCTTGAGTTGGAACCTTTAGGCAGGAATCATTGGTGAGGAAATCCACTGCGACAAGAGACAGGCGACCCTATCTCTCCCGTCCTTTGCGTGGCCTTGTTCCATCCGCACAGCGCCCGCCGCGACGGCGGCCTCTTGGGCACGCAACCGCCCACCCCGCCCCCTCCCCCTCCCCCTTCCCCCCACAACCTCCTAGGTCCCTTGGGTCTGTTGGCGCTGGAGGCCCTGGGCAAAGCACTGCTCCGAATAAAATAAATTAGCCGTGTAAAGGAAAGATAATTATTGTCAACCGTCATTTAACAAACGTCTGCTGTAATTGCAGACAATGGTATTATTATTGGGATCTTAAACATGTTTAGTCAAGATATACATGAATATGTTTTAGATTCTTCTATTTGATTGTTATTTGTCCGTGGAACACAAAAAGTTCGCGATTTGCTTCATTTTTCACGTAGAAAGCAATTTCTCCAAGTTTCTTTTGTTTATAAGACGGTAGTACTTACTAATGCATTTGCAATACATAAAAATTCACTGTCAGTTTGTATTTTAAACGTACTAGATTAAATATGAATAGAACAAAACTAATTGTTGCTTATGATTAAAGACTAATTTGAATGACCACTGAAATGAGGAGTTGGTAACTTAACAGTGGATTACAAATACATTTTTCACATATCACAATTTTTCACTTTTTTAGACCTTTTATTACCCTACAGAGACGTTTCCTTCCCATAGAGAACGACAGGAATTTATTTCATACTACCACTACGACGAGAACGAAAGTAAACTTGCACATTTGTCTTTGGCCAATTTTCAATGAAATAAGCATGATTCTGAAAACTAACAAAATAGCATTCACCTGTAGTATTAATCTGTATTTGGGAACTAAGAGAAATTTATTACAATCCTGGATTTAAAATTTGATCTTGACATTAGTTTCTACTTATTTCAATTTAGTTTGTTGTATATTAAGTTGTGCAACGGATAGGAAAATAGTTAAAATAATTTTTAAGTACGTATAATATTTGAAAGTATTTAAGAAGTGAAAAAACCGACATTACTCATCAGTTACGTAGATCATACATAAAGAAAATACTCTACCATGTTCAAAAACATTATATTACTCCAATAAGTATCATTGTTAATATGAAAAAATAAGAGAAAAATAATAAAACATACAATTTTAGAAAAAACAGTTACAATGGCTTGGACACATTAAAAGAATCACCGAAAATAGAACACCAAAAATCATTTTAGAGCGGTTTCTTGGGAGTAGGAATAAAAACGGAAGACCAAAACATAGCTACTCTACCATGCTAAGAGCAATTTATGGAGTTATGAAAGAGAAGAGTAATAAAGATCGTGACAAGTGGAAAAATAAAATCAATATTATTTAAAGCATAAGAATTTGGTGTCACAGAAAATTGTTTTTTAACTACGAAAAATTGTAAAAAGAATAAAATCATTGATGATATGTGGAATTCACAGCATACTTATTTCAAAAGTGTCTGTTTTTATGCTTCATTCGCTTGGGCCCACTCTTGCACTCTCTTGCGTTCGTAATTACCCAGCTAACTCGCCGAGACAATTGAGTTCGCTCTTTCTCCGTTTGAGTCCGCCGCCGTGATGATCTCGTGGCGCGCGATTCCCGCGCGACGCGGGCGGGCGGGCGGGGGCGGTAGCATTGCCCTTCCGAGGGCCCGGCCCTTCCGGGCGGCCCTTTTGTCTTTACAGCGCCCTTCGGCCGAGTGGCTTTAAAGCGGCCCCCGAGCATATTCCCGGGACAAAGTGCCTGTTTGCGTCCGGAGGCTGCCTGTTCGCCGCGACTCATCCCGCCCGACCCGACCTGCCACGCCCCCCGTCCCCACCCCCGCCCTCGCCGTCACCACCGCCGCCGATTCTGGGTCCATAGTCGCTTCCGGCTAGCTGTCAGCCAACGACTGGTATCTCACACGTATAAACAGAGTAAATATTTGTAGTAACGGTAGTCAATGATAAAATATGGTCGCCACAATGATCACAACCGGCAATATCACCGGTATAACAAATCGACACCGTCACCACGACTATCCCATCACAGCCACCACAATTACTTGCATTAATACCGTCACCGCCACAATTGCCAGCGTCACTTCCCTCGCCCCACAAATCAACCACAGAACCACCTCCGCCATCCCTCTCAAAATCATCATCTACTGTTCTTCCTACAACGCGATATGCACCACGGCTATCGTTACAGCTTTGGCCGATATCTTAGTCTGCATCATGACAGACTTCACCACTGCCACCGATTCAGCGTTCACAGTTGCTGCCGTCTAATTATAAGCCAACACGCTACCACCACCATTGTCACACGTTCTCTCTCTCTCTCTCTCTCTCTCTCTCTCTCTCTCTTCTCTCTCTTTCTCTCTCTTTCTCTCTCTTTCTCTCTCTCTTCCTCTCTTTCTCTCTCTTTCTCTCTCTGTCTCTCTCTGCCTTTCTCTGTCTCTCTCTGTCTCTCTCTCTCTCTCTCGCTCGCTCGCTCGCCGCACCACACTGTAAACAGTTTCAGTGTCAGTATGGATGGGAGCAAATTTTCACCAGGATAATCGCAATTTCCAACGTCACCATCCTCTTCAATTGTCACGGCCACCACAACACCACCCTCATCAATCGTCACGACCACTGTCACCATCCTCCCCAGTCGCCAGGACCACATCACCACTTCTTCATACACCGCTACAGTTCTTCCTACATGATATACTCCACCGTCATCTCTGCCGCTTTGGGCATTCGAGCTTTGTAACTTCTACCCACGTCACCACCGGCACCAACTCGTTTAGGGGGGGCGTCTATGAAAAAGAAAGTGGTCAGAGTGTCCGAAAATAGATTATACTTTATTTTTCCACTGTCATATTTTATTAAAAACACAATTCATAACTAAGTGAGAACGTAGGGACGAACACACTTTATCCAAAATTAGGCTGATATAGCTCTTCACGATGATAGGTAAATCGTAAGTTATGGAAGGAATATATAGCGGAAAAGTAAATATGGTAAAAAGTACTAAAAATAAGCATATTTTGGAAAAAGAAAGTATGGCTATTTGTCTGCTCAACATTGGAAAGTATTTAATAGAAAATTCTACATTATAGAAATAATGATGAGAATGTGAACGATGATGGTGAAATGGAGTGAGAGGCAGGGAAGACGGAAATCTCCCGCTTCGTCCACTGGAATTTCCCCCTGGATTAGCGCAGACGGAGTGGAGTTGGTTGGGACACAGTAGACGTTGCAGGCAGCGGCGTGTCGGGTGGCAGGAGGTTCAGGGGCGGCGCGGTGCGGACAAGCAGTTCGCAGTGAGGGGCGGCGGCGCGGGAGACAACGTGGGCTGCGATCGGGACCGAGAGCGAAGCGACCAGGGCTACACGGTTGGTGGGACGGTGCATGAGAGGATGAATGAAGGCCTTATTTTACGTGGCGAGATTCAGGCCAAGAGGCCTGCTCTTCCGTCTGACCACGCAAATTTCGTTACGCTCCTTTCACCTACGAGGGGAGAGAGAAGGTATTGCTTGGGACGAAACAGGCAATTTGAATTTGGCTCAATGGCTTCATTTAGGCTTGAGGATCTTTTACATGCAGTAAGTGTACTAACATGGGACAGTCGGCTTTACTTCCCCTCCAAAGGAAGGCGTACGAAGTATTTTTTTGCCACAGCTTCGATTGGGTTTGAACCCGCAAACTTGGGTATAACAACCCGATACGCTAACCGTTACACCATCGCCACCGCGATGGATGGGGATGGGTAGGAGGGGCTGCGGAAGTTGATGAGCGCGGAAGTGTGGCTACAGTGCGAACCGGCGTGTAGGAAGTGGGCACAATGAGTGGCGCGTGCGGCGGCGAGCGAGTGTAGGGGAGGCGAGATGGGCGACTGTAGGAAGTGGGGGCGGCAGGGACACAGCGAGGTAGGCAATGTGAGCAGCGATATGACTGGCGGTGAGATGGGCGGTGAGATGGGCGGTGAGATGGGCGGTGAATGGGCGGTGAGATGGGCGGTGAGATGGGCGGTGAATGGGTGGTGAGATGGTGACGGTGAGCTGGGCGGTGAGGCGGGCGGTGAGGCGGGCGGTGAGGCGGGCGGTGGGCGGGCGGTGAGGCGGAGCGGTGAGGCGGGCGGTGAGGCGGGCGGTGAGGCGGGCGGTGAGGCGGGCGGTGAGGCGGGCGGTGAGGCGGGCTGTGAGGCGGGCGGTGAGGCGGGCGGTGAGGCGGGCGGTGAGGCGGGCGGTGAGCGGCGGTGAGGCGGGCGGTGAGGCTGGCGGTGAGGCTGGCGGTGAGGCTGGCGGTGAGGCTGGCGGTGAGGCTGGCGGTGAGGCTGGCGGTGAGGCTGGCGGTGAGGCTGGCGGTGAGGCTGGCGGTGAGGCTGGCGGTGAGGCGGGCGGTGAGGCTGGCGGTGAGGCTGGCGGTGAGGCTGGCGGTGAGGCTGGCGGTGAGGCGGGCGGTGAGGCTGGCGGTGAGGCTGGCGGTGAGGCTGGCGGTGAGGCTGGCGGTGAGGCTGGCGGTGAGGCTGGCGGTGAGGCTGGCGGTGAGGCGCGCGGTGAGGCGGGCGGTGAGGCGGGCGGTGGGGCGGGCGGTGGGGCGGGCGGTGAGGCGGGCGGTGAGGCGGGCGGTGAGGCTGGCGGTGAGGCTGGCGGTGAGGCTGGCGGTGAGGCTGGCGGTGAGGCTGGCGGTGAGGCTGGCGGTGAGGCTGGCGGTGAGGCGCGCGGTGAGGCGGGCGGTGAGGCTGGCGGTGAGGCTGGCGGTGAGGCGGGCGGTGAGGCGGGCGGTGAGGCGGGCGGTGAGGCGGGCGGTGGGGCGGGCGGTGAGGCTGGCGGTGAGGCTGGCGGTGAGGCTGGCGGTGAGGCGGGCGGTGAGGCGGGCGGTGAGGCGGGCGGTGAGGCGGGCGGTGAGGCGGGCGGTGAGGCGGGCGGTGAGGCGGGCGGTGAGGCGGGCGGTGAGGCGGGCGGTGAGGCGGGCGGTGAGGCGGGCGGTGAGGCGGGCGGTGAGGCGGGCTGTGAGGCGGGCGGTGAGGCGGGCGGTGAGGCTGGCGGTGAGGCTGGCGGTGAGGCTGGCGGTGAGGCGGGCGGTGAGGCGGGCGGTGAGGCGGGCGGTGAGGCGGGCGGTGAGGCTGGCGGTGAGGCTGGCGGTGAGGCTGGCGGTGAGGCGGGCGGTGAGGCGGGCGGTGAGGCTGGCGGTGAGGCTGGCGGTGAGGCTGGCGGTGAGGCTGGCGGTGAGGCTGGCGGTGAGGCTGGCGGTGAGGCGCGCGGTGAGGCGGGCGGTGAGGCGGGCGGTGAGGCGGACACTGAGGTGGACACTGAGGTGGACACTGAGGTGGACACTGAGGTGGACACTGAGGTGGACACTGAGGTGGACACTGAGGTGGACACTGAGATGGGCAGTGGGGCGGGAGTGGAGCGGTGAGTGGGGCGAGCGGCAGGGCGTGTTGGCGGACCGGCGGGGGAGGGTCGCGAGAAGGCGAGCGGGTGGGGGCGGCGGCGAGGGCTTGGCGCGGCCGGTGTGGGTGGGCGACAGCGCGGGCGGCGGCGCGGGCCGCGGTGCGCGTTGAGTGCAGGGCGGTGTGGGCAGGGCGGTGTGGGCGGGGCGGGGGGCGGCCGGGACCCGGGGCAGCGGCGAGCGCTGTTTATCTGAGCGTCGTGCTGGGCGCGCTCGCGACGAAATCGGATTATTTCGCCCGAGACGAGGTTTTCAGCGTTTTATCTGCCCAGATTTGATCGCGAGCGCGGTCCCGCGGGTGTGGGGCGAGCTTTGTTACGGGCTGGGGGCGGCGGCGGTCTCCCGGCCTCGCGTTTTAGGGACCCTGGTGCCGCGGTAGTCGTGATTTCCGTCCATTTTCGTGATGGATTCTGAAGCATGGACTAGCTCTCTGGGAAATTGGTTATTGAGTCGTAGGAACAAAAGCAAAACGTCGTCTGAGCTGGGAAACTGTGCCAGGGGAGGGAGATATTCTCTGTGAAGGGAAAATATCGCCGGCAAATTGTTTTGGTTATCTCGATTGCCCTCAGTGCTAAATTTTTTCTTACTGTCTATTATTGATGTTATTATTCTTGTATTCATCATGACGGAATATTCCGAATAGGTAAATTAACATTGGGGATTTTCTTCTTATGAAACCTATGAAGATGTAAATTTGAAATCACTAGGAATTTTTTTTGCAATAAAAATTTGAAAATTACAATAGGTGTGAGTGCTGTGGAAATAAGAATCTGATGTTAATAGAATTAATAGAAAATTAGCAAAAGCATGAGCATGATAGGTGAAGATGGTCGATGATTTGAGACTTGTGTATTCAAAGTAAAGCGAAACATTGAAAAAGATTTAAATTTAGGTACCTAAGTCTAAAACGTGATCAAAACTGAAAAATGAGCTGAATAAAACGTGCACTTCGTTATATAACTGCTGAAGAGTTTTTATAATATTTATTAATGAAATAAAGGTAGTATAATAATAAAGTTGATATTAATATCTTGTTTTTGCAAGAATTAAAATTTTTTTTTATTAGGGAAAATATAGGAATAGTGAATACATTGATTTACACAAAATCTGAAATGTGTGTATCGTTTATTAATGGTTAGTGTCGTTTTTAATTATGATTTATTAGTGAATGTTGAAAACAAGATTAGAGAACGTGTTGAAAACTTGATTAGTGTTATACTCTTTCCAGTTTTTGTTAAAAGTGGAACTACTGACATATACGGAAAATTGACGTAAAAGCAAACAAGAGGAGAAGCAAAATTTTCTTAACATCATTTCAAGAAAACGTCTCTACGTATGAGAGTATGCTGTTTTCAAGCGAAATTTATCTAGATGCTGATCTAATGCTGATTTAATGTCTTACGAGGAAAACATATTTCTGGGGAAAATACTCATTGATAAAATGACAGGGTGGCTATTAATGAACGTAAGTTTTGTTACATAGTTCTTTGAATATTTGAATTATCTGGATATTAATTAAGGCAAATTGTAATTAGAATAAGAAATAATGAACATTCGTAGTTACCATTTTAAACTCAAGAGGCACAATTTGACTTTTGTGGAACACGAGGTCTCGCCTAATATAAAACTGACTATCACTTGTATTGTAGCATCTTGATGAATCAAGACGACAGGACCTCATAAAATATGTACATTTATTGTATATTATGTACAAGGATAGCTTGGTTTTTAGTAAAGATTATAGATCGAGTTTGACCAGAATATCTTTAGCGGTAAAACAGATTGTACATCTAAATAACAACCATTCACTTGTTCCAGTTGCTCTTTGTCCACGGTAATCGGTTGTCACGGCCGTCAGGCGGGATAGTCTCTCTTAAAAGGCCGAGAGAGCTTAGTCTGCGATGTTACAGCATCGTGCTCAATGTCAACAGAGTTTGAAAATCCGCAAAGTTACACCCGTCTGAACTCGAATCGTGACTGCCCTTCCCAGCGTGCAGCATCCGCGAGGGTCGGTGTCCGGCTGGGCCGTCGCTGGGCGGGCGCCTCGCGCGAGTCGCCGCCCTGCCAGTTGGCAACTTGCTGGGGCAGGTGGGCGCTGGCGCCGGCGCGTCCGGCTTCTCGGGGATTACGGCGCTGCCCGGGGCGACGGCTTCCCGCCGGGCGGAGGAGGGCGACGCGACCGCCCGCCGCCGCTGGGCCGCCCTGGGCGACGACGTGGGGGACGGTCACAGCGGACCCGTGCTGTCTGTCTGAATTATTTAAAAAATTCATTTCACCGTTGTATAACTTAAAAAAAAATTTTTTTCTCAAAATTGTGAAATGCACATGGACCTTTTAGGATGTTACATGAAGTTCTAATGCATCACAGCAACGTTTGACGGTGAAATTTTGAACTATTGAACTATTTTGAACACGTGAAATTTTGAACTATTGACCCATTCGTAGTGAGATAAGGGTCGGGTTCGGCTACTACTTTGGTACTGAGTCGCGTAAGTAGGGTGCATGTTATACTTTTTGAGGTGCCTATGTTGGCCTCCTGGAACTTGAAATACGGCGCCGACCTGCAGGGTGACTTGAATGTTTTCCCTTTCCAAGTATCACACACATTTGAGACACTCCCCCTCCCCACTCGAGTGAATCTCGAATGGTCTCCTGATGTGTGTCGAAAGTATAGTGAATGTAGCTCACACGCTTCTATGATGTAAAAGTAGAAGAAAGGGGGCAAGAATTAAGTTGGAATGTTTTCAAGTGGTACCGGACCCGTTTGTTAAGGTAATGTTCAGGTATTCATCTGGCATTGATCGGAGAAACCACGGAAATCTACCGACCAGGACAGCCAGCCGCTAGAATTCTCTCCAGACAGTGGTTAAATTTGACTCAGCTAGCTAGATGCTATCGATTATATGCCTCCGTCGGAATTCGAACCCAAGAACCTCCCGGTCAACAATGCTACAAAGATACCGACGATGTGGCTGTGGCGCACGGAAGAGGAGATGTTTTGCCGAATGGACGTTCCTCCTAACACGATCGAATACCTGAAACACTCACTGGGCGCAGGTCGCGATCGCACGGTGTCCGTCTGAAGAAAACTGGTGAACATCGCCGAAGTTGTAAGTTGCTAGGACAGTAATAAACGAGCTTCAATAATTCCGCTGAACTCAGCAATTCAACGTGGACGTGGGCAAACTTGCTTCGTTATTTTATTAACGAGAAGCTCCGTGGAAGTCCTCCGACTCAACTTTCCACAACGAGAACATCTCCAAGAAATTATGACATTAAATTCTAAAAGTAGAAGGTGAAACTTGTAATAAAGGTAATTTGTTTTTAAGTTTTACTACGTGAACGTATTTCAGTTATTCCCATAATTTTGTTGATATTTACATACAGTAATGCATGAACAAGTGGCATTTATTTACTTTCCAATAGCTATTCTCTGGGATTAAATAAATAATCCTTACTACTCTAGATTTCAAAGGTCAACTGAGCAAGCATATTGAACATTGTTTATTTCTCAAATCTTGATTTGATATGCGAAAAAGACACGTGATATCTGAGTAGTGCTGTTCTTTATTAGTTCTGTTTACAAGTACATACTAACCTAAATTGATGATGGAATTATGAATTATAAATATTTATAATGCCAAGCGCGGAACCCCGAACACAAAACACATGAAAATGTTTAAAATTGTTTAATTTTTCAACTTTAGAATTCACCAGTCTACATGAATGGAAGAATATGTCTTGTCTGAAAATCCGAAAATAAAACAATGGGTTGGGGCCACTATAAACTGTACGTGCGTATTTAGAAACATGCGAACTTACTGAACAAGCACACAAATTACGTTCAAAGAAGAAACTATCGTGGTCATTATCAGCTGTATAATAGTTTTAGCATTTGCCGCGCCATATTTGAAATGACAGTTGTGCTCCTTATGTTCCGATTTCGCGCTTTACTTACATTGTTTGACCAATATTTTCAAATTTGACTTCTGATTCAGTAACAGAGATGAAAAGATCTTCATGAAAAATTCAAAATTTACTCCATTTAATTCAGGATTACCAACCAGTTTTCCCTCAGTCTGTAGCAGAGTTTGCTGCATTGGTAACGGTTGATGAAGGCGGTTGACGTACTGATTTACGATGGCTGGTTGACGGAGACAGTCGACATGAAAACTGACGGAGACGGAAGATAGCGATATTTTTGACTGGCATGTATAAAAAAACGTATATAGGATGTCTTTTCCCGCGAAATAGACAGGGCCTAATAAGGGCAGTAAAGGCAGAACGAGGATATCTTTAACGACCTAGGACACGTTACTGAATCCTCGAGGAAACGTTTATATTCACCTACATTCTCAGAAAGTGAGGCCGCTTCATATCCGTGTCCTCGCTTCCTTTGTCTCCAAGTCCATTGTGCTCTAATTCTTGATTCTCTTTTCTCCTCTAACTCTTTTTGTTTGTTTTCTCTAGCTCAAGCATCCCCTGCCGTTTGTTCCGGACCGGGGGGGGGGGGAGAACTGGGTTTTGAGGAGCGGATTCAAGGGCAGCCACCCACAACCGTGGGCAGGGGTGCGGTGCTGTGTTGGGCGTTGGGTGGGTGAGGCTGCGGGCGAGGGTGCGCGTTTTGGGTCCCGTGGGCAGGTGCTGAGCCCCGTCTGAGCCGTTTCCGCGAAGAGCCGAGTTGGGGGCGGACAGCCGGCGGTGGCTGCGGAATGGCCCACCTCCCCCCCTCCACCCTCCCCTACTCTGACGGCTGCTATCCGCCCAGCTTCCTCCACTCTTGTCGGTCCCTCTCCTTCCGCCTGCTTTCTTATTCGTTCCTTTTCGTCACTCCCCATCCCTCTCCGACCCTCTCACCGGGAGAAATGGCTCGGGGCATCAACTGATGTCACTGTAGCGCCTCTGTCCGGGAGGTCCTAGGTTCGAGTCCCGACGGATGCCAGGATTTTCAACACTAGCTTTTCAGCTATGTCGTTTTCAGTCGCTGTCTGGAGGAGAATTATAGCGGTTGGATGCTCTGATCGGTAGTTTTCCGGGGTTTCTCCGATCAACACCAGGCTAATGCCGGAGCAGTACCCTAACAAACGGACCACCGACCACTCGTGATTTTTCCTACCTCTTCCTTATCCTATCATCATGCCTTACACACAAACTTACACTAATATGACTTACACTACCACTCATGCCGAGAGACCGGTCGGGAGCTTAGAGCTTGTCCCGACTGGGGCGGTGCCCCGCTCGAGGGAGATACCTGGGTGGGGAAACCCCCGCTTGTCGATTATAGGTCGGCACCGGATCTCGCCATCCAGTGGGGGGAAAACACCACCACCTCTATAGAAAAAACATGCACTACACGTACGGAACTAATGACGTAATAATTGACGCGCACGGAATCACTGACAATCAATCAATCTGACTCTCCCCGTGCCTCCCCATCCCTTCCCCTCCCTCTTCGGTCTTCTCGGTCTTCTCGGTCTTCCGGCCCTACCCGTTCCTATCCTTCCCGTTCCAATTCTTTCCGCTCCATTCATCACCATTTGCTCCATTCCGTTATATCTCTCTCCGACGCTCCCTGACTCGGTCTGTCCCGTTCCGTCCCACTCCGCTTAGTCCAGACCTGTTCTCCTGCCTTTGCCTCGTCATTTCAAATTATAATTTATGTTTTTACTTCATATTTTATCCAGATTATATATTCGTTTTTATTTACCTTACACTTTTGTATTTTAATGAAGAGGTTAATGTTTATGCGTACTTGCAAACATTTTTCTTGCAGTTCAGGTGGCATCACAATGCTCATCCTTCATGTCGCGTGTCAGGATAACGTTAGCACATTGAGATATGTTTCAAATCAAACACATAAAACAAAGAATTTATTTTTATAAAATGTCTTCTAATTTCTAATAGAGAGTATTATTAACGTCGTTTTTTTCTAGTATCTCTAGTATCTACAAGGGGTGTTAATATTAATACGTAGTTTTTATGTTCATTCCATGTCTATGAATATTTATAACCTGATCAAAGGTCAATCTATAAGGGCCAGAAAGTCAGAAAAATGTGAAGTCACTCTTAAGTCTCTTTTACATACGTCGCAAAAGTCTTATAACAATTACCTTGGAAAAATACCAAAATGTAAAAGAAAATCAGGAGGATTTGCAATTTACAGTACAATTTAATGTGTTCTGTATTTTATTTTTTTAAAAATATCGGAAAAATAAGACTGACATTAACTAATAGTTCCTTGAATACCATTTCCATATATTCTTATTTCAATTCTTCCAGACGTATTGCCCAGAACATCACATTTCACCATTCCGTTCAATCACATTTCACTAAACATGTTCTCGACGTCGTGCACGCCCTTTAATATCTGTGATAAAACATGTTGTCATAGTGCAAACAATTCACGAGAGAATACAGATGTTTTTAAAGCGTTGGTCTGGTATTTTTAATGTTTTACCAGATTTTTGATGTTTTTATGAGAGATGTGACGTACATTTTTAAAAATGTTTTTGTGAATGCACGCAAAAAATGACGTTGAGGAAACGGGGCCACGACAGTAAAAAGCATTCTGTCTCTTTTATAAAAGTGTTCAAAAACATACTGAAGGAATCGTCTCTTAAACAGAGAAGTTCAGAGGCGATGCCATTATATTATTACGACAGTTGTGAAAATACATATTCAGGCGATGGTGCCCAATGGAAAGTGAAAGATTGAGATCTATTAACAATCACCTCTCGAGTAGAACTTTACCAGGATAATGAAATATATACTTCTATTTTGAAGTAATAAAGTATCAAAACCATGCAATTAGTGAGAATATGCAATTTTCTGACAAAATTAAAACACGTGTACCATAAAAAGATTCATAAAGTCCCCACCCTGCCGCGCGCAGGCTACGCTGCCGATTCTTCAGCCCGCTCTCTCGCATGGGCATCAGGGGCAAAAGTCCACTAGCCCGCGCACATGCCAACTAAATTACCCCCTCAATTGCTAAAAGCACTTGCCTACTCACTTGCCCAGTTATTTGCCTGCTCACTTGTCTGATATCTTGACTGTTCACTTGCCCACTCTCTTTGCTACCACTCCCATGCTATTTATCCGCTCACTTGTCCGGCGTCTTCCGCATCCATTTTTCCGACTGTTTAAAGATCACCGTCTACTTGTTCATCTTTCCTGTCCCCTGTCTACTCACAATACTCATCGTAGTGCTTACCCAGCTCCGAACGAGACAGTAGTCGCGTCCCCGCCCGCCGCCGCCCGCCCCCTCCCGCCCTTGCCAACACTCTCGCCCGCCCTCTCGCCCGCCCTCTCGCAGGCCCTCTCGCCCGCCCTCTCGCCCGCCCTCTCGCCCGCCCTCTCGCCCGCCCTCTCGCCCGCCCTCTCGCCCGCCCTCTCGCCCGCCCTCTCGCCCGCCCTCTCGCCCGCCCTCTCGCCCGCCCTCTCGCCCGCCCTCTCGCCCGCCCTCTCGCCCGCCCTCTCGCCCGCCCTCTCACCCGCCCTCGCCGCCATCCGCCCTCACACTCGCCCGTCGGCCCACCCGTCCGTCCACTCGCGCTGTCCGTCCCAGCGGGGCCGGCTGGCGATCGGGCGGTTCGATTAATTAGCGCGAACAGGGCGGGGGCGGCGGCGCGGGCGGGGGCGGGGCTGCGGTCGGCGGCGGCGCCGCGCTAGGGCTCTCGCGAGGCGCGTTAACTGCGCCCCGAGGCCCGCCCCGCCCCGGTCATCCCCGGCCCGCTGCGACGCGGCGTCCGCGCCTGTCGCCGCCCAGCGCCGCCCCGCCCCGCCCCGCCCCGCCCCGCCCCACCGCGGAGCGCGTGGGTGGGTGATGCTGGATGACGACAGACTTTGATCGCAGTGAGCGCGGAATTTGTTGCGTGCAGATTTACGCTTTGTGTTTGCTCTTGCCACGTTTGCTTAATGCGGTATTTGCGACATATCAATACATCTTTTTTTTTCAAATTTATTGCCGGGACATACCCATATCAAAAAAATTACAACAAAAATCGGTAATAGATCTACTGTATAATAATAATAGTAATAATTGTTATTATTATAAAATATTAATTCTTTTTTTCTCTTTTTGTACATTTACATGTGTGTTGCAACTAGAACATTTGCTTTCTTGCTCTAGGATGCCCCTTCTGTATCCCCTTCAAAAATATTATTTACTTGTTTTTGGAATCACTATGTAGAAGTTGTGTCTTTATATTTCTCCAAAAGCTTCCATTTTTATTGCTTTTATTAATTAAATACAAGAAATGTTGCTCAAACTGTTTTTCCGATAGGTTTCCAATTTTGGAAGCTATATAACGAACTAACATAGGACTTAAAACCAGGATTACATTTCTATAGATATTTGTTAACTTTTTTGGGTATCTCTTCATGACTCCTTTATATCACCAGAACATTTTTCAAATGATTATTTTTTGCTGTGCCTTTACTATCGGTTCTTTCTGTATCCAGGGCAAAGACGTATGTTTTCTATATTCAGAGGCTGATAATCTGAGCAAAGAGGAGGAACTTGTCCCGGCGCATTATGAGTAGCGCTTCGTTTGACTGCGGTGCTAGCCTGGAAAGCTAGTAGCTCTGAGTTGGCAGGGCGGCCCCACCTAGGCATTGAATAGAGATGTTCCCGGTATGGGTAAATGCGTGCCGGAGGAATCCAGATAACCAGCCCGAAGGCGTTCTTAAACTGGCAGCGAGTGCTGATTGGGACTAAGATCTAAGCGTCCACCGTGGGGAGCAATCCCCTTAGTAGGACAACAAAGTGTGGGTATGACGCATCATTTTCAATCTTCTGTAACCAGGGCTCTTTCTGCGTTTTATATGTTGCAGATTTTTGTTTAGTCGCGTTACTTTGCAGCTTCGATTATATTAAAAGTATATTATACTAGCAAAATACCCGGCGTTGCTCGGGCTTTCTTCATATTCTATCCTTGCGAATGAGGGAAAATATCAATTTTATGTAAACCACGGTGTTTAATATTATAATTTTTAACGTGATTGCTTCAAATTTGAATAAAATACTATAATTTTCTTTCATTTTATTTTGCAACACATTTAATGATTTTTTAAAAATCTTATGTACCACAACTGACCTCTAGAGAATAAATTAGGTACCAGTTTCGCTGGAGCACTCCTGGGCTCTGACGGAATATATTAGGAACCACGTGCTGACGCGAAAAATGGGCACTGTGTACCAACATATTATTTTTTTCCGCATTTGGGTTATGTTAGTCTTCACCATACTTAGCAAGCACACTGCGACAATCCTCAACAAGAGACTGTTAACAGTACATAACATACAGTACTTTTGTGGTATCGATGTCCGTTACACGTCGTTTAATTGACTTTTATTAGTATAGAATATTCATTCACCACTGCTTTTGCTGCTTTTTTGGGATAAGTTAGTTGGTGAATGTATCCTCACAGACATCGCGGATATTGCTTGAATGACACCTTTTCTTGGCATCATAATTGTGCACGAGACAAAAAAAGATCTAAATCATCCACATATTTTTATGAAACAATTATATTTTACATTTTTCTCTGTTCTCAATGTTACTTTTACGCGATAAAGTTTCTTCAAAGCATTAAAATTCCATTTCATTCATACTCTCCTGATCAAATTTCCTGCATTTTCATTTGCTTAGTCATTTTGCAATATAATTAATTTCAACCCCTTTGTTTGGGTTCCCAAACATTAAAAATAAAATAGTATTCTTCTATTAAATTCACAGAGCAACTTAGATTTTAAAGCGGGGGGGGCGGGGGCGGAGCGAGGGCGGGGCGAGGGCGGGGCGAGGGCGGGGCGAGGGCGGGCGAGGGCGGAGCGAGGGCGGGGCGAGGGCGGGCGAGGGCGGGGCGAGGGCGGGGCGAGGGCGGAGCGAGGGCGGGGCGAGGGCGGGGCGAGGGCGGGGCGAGGGCGGGGCGAGGGCGGGCGAGGGCGGGGCGAGGGCGGGGCGAGGGCGGGGCGAGGGCGGGGCGAGGGCGGGGCGAGGGCGGGGCGAGGGCGAGGGCGAGGGCGGGGCGAGGGCGAGGGCGGGGAGAGGGCCAGAGAGCGTAGCGTGGACGAGGGGCACACCGCTCCGCGAGCGTGGGTGCACGCGAAAACCCCCGGGTGTGGGCGCGGCGGGCGTCGCGAACGATAACGCGCGTCTCCATTAGTGCGCTCGCCCACGCCGGGTGGGGCGTCCCGCAGGGGCCGATGAGTGTCCCGACCAGCAAAGGTGTTCCAGTGAATAGTCCCACTGATAACTGCTTCGGAAGGGAAATTTGGGAGAATGATTCTCTGATGAACGTGGAAGTATGTTGGCTAAACGTTTATCCTCATTGTTTACGACGTTCCGCAGTTTTGTTAAAATAGGGGTTAAAATTGAATGTTGAAAAAGAGCACGGAGGAAAACAGAAGAGTGTCTGGTACAAAATGTATCCTATCTGAAAAATTTGAAAATTATCTTTCAAATGATGGTGTATGAAAATTGTGCAATTTAAAATGTCAACTTGTATGAAATGTGGTCTCTAATTATATTGAATCATAATTATAAATAATTATCATAGATTTTATGAAAGAAAATAAAACCCCAAAAGTACTGAACAAGAACTCTTGAACTACTGAACAAGAATATTTTTTAATTTCACTAAAATGTGTACCTTATTTTTTAATTTAAATACAATGAGAGTTGGCCAAAAATATTCCAACATATAGCAAGTAGCCAACCGATTGAATCATTAAGACAACTTTTAGTATATTTTTTCTGTATGTAATTTTCAATTTTGAGGAGTATTTTGATGGATGGTTAGTGCACATTTAAGTAAATGATATGTTTGTTGTGTAATAACTATTTATTTTTGTGTACATTTGTAATTTTTTTGAAATTTTTATGTATGTATGTATGTGTGCATGCATATATGTATGTATGTATGTATGTATGCATATATGTATGTATGTATGCATGTATGTATGCATGCATGTATGTATGTATGTATGCATGCATGCATGCATGCATGCATGTATTATGTATTGTGACGTAACCGAATATTGGATTAAAAAATAAATACATTTATTTTGTTATTACTGATTCAGAAGCGTGCGTCTCAACCGGGTGCGACCTAAATCACTTCGCACGGCCATCTACGCCGCTCCTTAGCGTCGCCGAGCAAGGGGGTGTAGTGTTTAGATAACGCCTCCGAAAACCCTCAGGGACCACCGACCAGGCTCCACGCGGGCGGGCGCGGCGACCGCTCCGTGTTTGTTTACAGGAAGTGTGCGAGAGAGAGCGTTCTGGAAAATTCCATCAAAATTACGACAAGACGCGTAATCTGATTGGAGCAATATTATTTTCGGCGTAGTAACTTTCGGCCAGTAACAACACGTCTTCCAAAATTTCTGTAGAAAATTCTAGAACATTCATGGAAATTGGGGAAAGAGGGTTCGTGGCGCTGAGACGCGCTGAGGGCAGACAGAAGCGGGAGGTCTTTGGACAGAGAGGCGCGGGGACGCCCAAGTCGTGCGGACACAGAGGCGGGACGCTCATGTTGTACGGTGTGGGACGCGGAGGTCATCCGAGTTGTGTAGGCGCTGGATAGCGCGAAGTAGCATGATTAGAGTGCGATTTGTGGTATTATCGCACCGCGTGTCATTAGATTGAGAAAAAAGAACTTTATCTAGTAATGTTATTTGTTTCTCTGCTCGTTTACGCCCGCGCCGTGTATCGCGCGTTACGCGATTCACGACGATTACGGTCTGTCGTCACCGATCTGTCGTCACCGCTACCGCTGACGTGCCAGCTGGTGTCGTGGTTAACTCTACTCTCTTGAATGGGAGCAGGCTGCGAGAGAATCACCCTCCGCCCTAAAGGGCGTGCCGTCCAGAAGAAAGAGCCCAGCTGTGTTGCCTGTTTGGAGGCCGTTCACTCCCAGCGTCCTCCTGCCGCAGCGGTGATTCTAATAATCTGTCGAGCTCCGACAGACAAAACAAACATTCATTACGCCCTTCAGGCTTACCTGGACTTTGTCAACATTCAGAAGAGTGCAGGCCGGCATTGGCCCCTTTTTCTTTTTATTTGTTAGCGCATCTCTTTTTTTTTTTGCTTTATTTGTTTTAAGTAATTTGATCGTATTAGTTTTAAGATTAAAAAAAAAAAAACAAGGGTTAAAAAAACTGAGCTCAGATAATAATGTCAATTTACCATTTTTAATTTCTCATTAAATTTACATTTTTTGTCTTTAAACTTTCTTTCAATTGACCTCTGTCACGAGCCACGTCCGTCCACAACCTAAATTTCAGGCTCTACCCGTCACCTGAGCTAGCCGGCAATGACAGCACAGGTAGGTGGGGGCGTCGCAAATGGCTTTCCCAAGTGGGGCTCGAATTAGTATCTTTGATACCCCAGTAAAACGCCCTCAAATTTAATTTGTCTTAAAATAAATATTGTTACTTTTGAATTACTGTGTATTGCTGCAGACAAATTAAATTTGAATTTTTTATAATATTAACAAGAAATGGATGGAAGGACGTTGCTACGAGGTTAATTATTTGTGGACTGTTAATGATATCAGTTGGATTTGTATTCTGTTTGTGAGTGTTACTATTTTTGTCTTGTGTTGTGGAAAAATCGTGTGCGTTTCAAGAAAAACTGTGAAATCATAAGTTATTCAAAATGCTGGACGAATCGGTGTAGACGTGGGAGGTGATGACAGCTCAGGGGACCAGTCTGCGCTGAAATCACCTTAAGTGATCTCATGCGAGTTCTAACGCAACAAGCAGAGAATTATGAAAATTTAAAAATCGAATTAAAGAACCAGATTTCGGAAGTATGGGGAAATGGACGAGAAAAATTAATTTGCGATTTTCAGAACACGAGAAAAGTGTCAGGAAAGATTTGATAGATTAGATAACTGTTTAGATAACCAATCCGCAAAACTTGTAAAATTGGAAGAGAAGTTCGACCATGAAATCGGATCACTGAAAAATCAACTCGAGGGTAGGTGCGAGAAATTGAGAACACCGTTGAGAAGCTAGGTCAAGAATTGGGAATTCAAGGACCGAAACGAAAGAAAATTTAAAAACCTACAGTCTGAAATTCACCAGAAATTACGAGCATGCGACAATAAAATAGAGGCGTGTTGTGAGTCAGTAAATGGAAACATTGCCGGGGTTACGGCCGAAATGAACAGCAAATTCACTCGGTTGGAAACAAAACTTCACTCTGAAGTTAGTCAAATTCACGAAAGGGTAGAGAAAATTGAAAAGATAGGTGATAGTAGTGAGAGAAGTTTCAGGAAAGGAAACTAAACTAAAGAAAGAAATAGATAAAAATGTGATTAATCTGGTAAAGGAAGAAGTACAAAAGAAATGGAAAATCATCCAATTACGAACGCGTCTGCTGGTTCTGGATTAAAATTTTCGTGGCTCCTCCTCAGAATCTTTGCTTTTCTGGGAAATCGGACGAAAATCCGAAAGTTTTTGGATCGTGCCGAAAATTATATGAATTTGACAAAGGCGGTACCGCCTCACTTAAAACCAAGATTTATGCAGGAACTTTTACGGGGTAACGCCGCACACTGGCTCACTGCGTTAACACCTTTTCCGCAGACTTACGAGAATTCCGAACTCGTTTTCTTTCACGTTACTGGGGAGAGCAGCGACGTTACGAGTTCGAGAGAAAATTCTCGAGGTAGATGGATAAGCGAAGAAACCAATCATATTTAGATTACGCCATGGAAAAAATTTCGGCTATTAAACTATGTGATCCGACGACAGATGATAAAAGATTATCTGGCTCCTAACCGCACACTTTCCTACTTACGTGCAAAACCTTATTAACAGTGTACGATTTGACAATCTTGATCATTTTCAGAATTGCTGGCGCAATTTGATAGAACGCGGTCGAACCCTTATGAAGAGATTGGGACCGAAATCACAGGTGTTCGCCCGAGGAAGATAATCGGAACAGGCAGTCGGGGCGCCGTGATGATCAGGGTCAGAGGAATGGGGGGAACAACTCCCGTCCGCCACCAAACTCAAATGACCGTAATAATAACACAACTGGTAGGAATGGACATCAGGATTCCATAAGACCGAGTCCGTCAAACTAGACCCGTTTGGGCTTTCTGGGTATCTGGGTTCCAAACGAATTATCTCAGAGATACTCAATATTCAATACTGTGTCAGTCAATTATGCCTTTTTGACCTAAACGACGACTTGAATGAACCTGTCAGAGAACAGGCGAGAAAATGTCCGGTTGTGGAGTTTCTATTGAAAATCTTAGTGTTCAAGCTTTGATAGACACTGGCAGTGAAATCAGTGCAATTTCTAGGAAGTTCTACTCAAAACTATTAAGCGAGCGCATTCCAATACCAACTCTGCCCACTATTAAATGTTTTGTTATTGGAGTAGGAAAGAAAAAAAGTAAACCAATTACTATGCAGGCTTTGCTTTCTTTAAAAATCGGGGAAATTTTATTTGATGTGCCATGTTTGATCATAGAGGATCTGAATTACGACGTAATACTTGGGGTTGATTTTTTACGGGAAAATAATGGAGTAGTGGATTTTTCTAGGAATCTTGTGAGCTTCGGTGAGAATAGGGAAATTGTAATCAAGGACGACGGTGATGACAAAATAGAAATCGGCATTTCATGCGCGTCCTGGAGTATGGGGATGACGTGAGTGGGGTCATAAGCCGTTGCCGCATAATGACTTTTCTGACCACGAACGGTCCCAGCTGCAAAGAATGCTTCTCAAATATGTAAATGTTTTGATCGTCCTGTACGTCCTATTAAAGACTTTTGCTTTCGAATTCGGGTCACCGATGATTCACCTTTTAAAATGAAAAATTATCCATTCCACAGTCGATGAGGAAGTAGATCAAACTGTTAAAACTATGCTTAGCGAGGTATAATTGAAAGATCTGTAACAGCTTATTTGAACCCTATTGTAGTGGTAAAGAAAAAGACGAGGGTAAGATTTGTTTAGATGCTCGACGGATCAACGAGGTTACTATCCCAGAAAACGAGGCACCTCAGAACACTGATGAAATTTTATGGAAATTTAATAAAACAAAGATTTTTCGGCTTTAGATTTTTCAGCTCGTATTGGCAAATTTCAATTCACCCAGACGACAGAAAATTCACGGATTTTTGTACAACGGGTTGACGTACGTCTGGAAAAGAATGCCTTTTGGTCTGAAAAACAGTGGAGCAGCCTTTATTCGTTGTCTCGATGAAAATTAGGCGACGAAATCAAACAATTCGTCACCCCTTATATCGACGATATTGTAATTTCATCACAAAATTTCCAGGAACATCTCGGTCATTTAGAACAGTTATTGGAATGTTTGTCGGTACACCACATGAAATTGAATCTTAATAAATCACAATTATGCACGTCAGAAATTTCATTTTTGGGTTACCGCGTTAGCACAGAGGGTGTACGAATTGACCCAGAGAAGGTCAATGCCATAGACCAGATTTCACGCCCACAAAATGCCAAGCAATTAAAAGGATTTTTAGGCATGTGCGTCTATCAATCTAGATTTATTCCAGGTTGCAGGATTCTTACGGCACCTCTCGTAAACCTATTGAGAAAAGGAACGAAATGGCACTGGACAGATGAGCATGAACAGACATTCAAAAAATTAAGGTAGCTTTTCGCCAGCCATTACAGTAAACCACCCGGACTTTTCCCAGCCATTTTATTTACAGACTGACAGCTCCAACGTAGGCATTGGATGTGTTTTATCACAGCCTGATAAAGATGATCCAGGTCATAAAATTGTTGCGGTCGCTAGCAGGGTATTGAGGTCTAGTGAATTGCAATACTCAATTACAGAGAAAGAGGCTTTATCAATTGTATGGGCTTTACAGAAAATGCTTGGGTACCTGGCTGGTAGGAAATTTTATATTATCACGGACCATAAAGCGTTAATTTTCTTAAAACGCTGCCACTGCACCAACGCCAGATTGTTACGGTGGGTGCTCTGGCTACAACAATTCGACTTTGAAATCCGGCATTGTCCAGGAATTAATAATCCTATTGCAGATTTTTAAGTCGCTACCCTACGCATCAAATCAGAAAGTTCAGAATGAAACAGTGTATTTTATTAATGCCATTAATTTAAATGTGACCCTATTCCGGAAATGCAGCCTAGGAATCTTCAAAGGTTACAGGAACAAGATGCCGTTATTGGCAAAGCAAAACTATTTTTGCAGAATTCTTTAGATCAAAATGACCCACTTTTCGAAAAGTTAAATCAAAATCCTGGCTTAGTTAAACTTTCTAGTAATTTTGTTATGTTCCGAACCAAAAAACAGCCAGATGAGTATCGTATTTGGATACCTACAGAAATTACTGACAAATTAATTATCATGTTCACCAAAAGCACGGGCATTTCGGTGGAAATAAGATCCTAAAAGTACTTCTAACTTTCGCATACTGGAAAGGCATGGCGAGACAAACTAGAGCCACGGTCTCGAAATGTGTCACCTGTCAGAAGACTAAATATCCTAATAGGCATTATGAAGGCCCGATGCAACACGTTATCGCATCAGCCCCAAACGAATTGGCCTGCCTTGATCTGTACGGACCGTTACCTACTGCGAGGTACGGTTACAAACACATCCTCGTAATCATTGATTCCTTTTCTAAATTTACACAGCTCTATCCGATAACGAGACCTACTGCACAAAATTGTTTAAAACGATTGATCCGGATTTCTTTCAGACTGCAGGGTCTTACCAGAAAATTTTAAGCGATCATGCCTCCCAATTTACCGGAACGTTTTGGAAACAAACACTAGAAAATGAAGGAGTCTCTGTTATTTTTTCCTCCATCAGACATCCTCAATCTAACCCGAGTGAGAGGGTCATGAGAGAAATCTCACGTTTATTCCGAGCTTACATCCCTCAAAATCATAAAGAATGGCCTCTACTAATTAGTAACATTAATGACTGGATTAATATTATAGAACATGATTCTATTGGTATGACGCCGTATAGAGGCGCATTTCGGAAGAAAACCTAAACATTCTTTCCCTTTGTTGGCCGATTGGCAGGACAGCAGGTCCCTAATTACGAAACCGTTGCAGGATTATATTAGATAATATCACTAAGAATGCCAGGAAGAGGAAGCCCTCGTAAAGAACCCTACCACTTTCAGAGGTGACAAAGTACTTGTCAGGACCCCTAGAGTTAGTGATCAGCCTGCTGGATTATTCCATAAATTTTTCCTCTATTTACCGGACCATTTGTTATTGAAACGATTCCGTGCCCAAATGTATGCCTCTTAAAAGACTTGGATGGGCTCCCAGCAGGTAAGTACAATTTTTATAATTTGCGACCATTTAAAGGTTAAACTATTCTGTAGATTTTATTTAAACCACTGATTGACAATCTCTGACATAATTCTTCGAGTACCTTGGGCTCCGGCACAGTTTGCGGTCTTCGTGTCGCTGAGAAAAAATGGAAGAATTTTGATTTAATTATTTTATTCTGATTAAATAGTAGTTAATAGTTCTTTTTTGCTTTATTTAAGTAAAGGGTTGCGCAAATTTTTTTTCTTGAATATTGAATGTTGTTTTGATTCATTTTTTTCTTCTTTAATTATTCACCAGTTATGAATCTAATATTCGGTAACGTTTTTTTGTTTTTTTTCAACGAGATAAAACTCTTAATTTTTCAAAATTAAAATTCTTCAAAACTCGATTTTATCTCTATCCGAAGGGAGGGCAAATGTGACGTAACCGAATATTGGATTAAAAATAAATACATTTATTTTTGTTATTACTGTTCAGAAGCGTGCGTGCCCCAACCGGGTGCGACCTAAATCACTTCGCACGGCCATCTACGCCGCTCCTTAGCGTCGCCGAGCAAGGGGGTGTAGTGTTTAGATAACGCCTCCGAAAACCCCTCAGGGACCACCGACCAGGCTCCACGCGGGCGGGCGCGGCGACCGCTCCGTGTTTGTTTACAGGAAGTGTGCGAGAGAGAGCGTTCTGGAAAATTCCATCAAAATTACCGACAAGACGCGTAATCTGATTGGAGCAATATTATTTTCGGCGTAGTAACTTTCGGCCAGTAACAACACGTCTTCAAACATTTCTGTAGAAACTTCTAGAACATTCATGGAAATTGGGGGGGGGGAAGAGGTTCGTGGGCGCTGAGACGCGCTGAGGGCAGACAGAAGCGCGGAGGTCTTTGGACAGAGAGGCGCGGGGACGCCCAAGTCGATGCGGACACAGAGGCGGGACGCTCATGTTGTACGGGTGTGGGACGCGGAGGTCATCCGAGTTGTGTAGGCGCTAGGATAGCGCGAAGTAGCATGATTAGAGTGCGATTTGTGGTCATATCGCGCCGCGTGTCATTAGATTGAGAAAAAAGAAAATATCTTTATCTAGTAATGTTATTTGTTTCTCTGCTCGTTTACGCCCGCGCCGTGTATCGCGAGTTACGCGATTACGAAAATTACGATCTGTCGTCACCGATCTGTCGTCACCGCTACCGCCGACGTCCCAGCTGATGTCGTGGTTAACTCTACTCTCTTGAATGGGAGCAGGCTGCGAGGGAATCACCCTCCGCCCTAAAGGGCGTGCCGTCCAGAAGAAAGGCCCAGCTGTAGTTGCCTGTTTGGAGGCCGTTCACTCCCAGCGCGTCCTCCTGCCGCAGCGGTGATTCTAATAATCTGTCGAGCTCCGACAGACAAAACAAACATTCATTACGCCCTTCAGGCTTACCTGGACTGTTGTCAACATTCAGAAGGTGCAGGCCGCGCATTGGCCCCTTTTTTTCTTTTTATTTGTTAGCGCATCTCTTTTTTTTTTTCTTTATTTGTTTTAAGTAATTTGATCGTATTAGTTTTAAGATTGCATGAAAAAAACAAACAAACAAGGGTTTAAAAAACTGAGCTCAGATAATAATGTCAATTTACCATTTTTAATTTCTCATTAAATTTACATTTTTTTTGTCTTTAAACTTTCTTTCAATTGACCTCTGTCACGTAGCCACGTCCGTCCACAACCTAAATTTCAGGCTCTACCCGTCACCTGAGCTAGCCGGCAATGACAGCACAGGTAGGTGGGGGCGTCGCAGTATGCACTTGTGTATGTTTGACTGTGTACGAATATGTTTGTATGTGTGTGTGTACTGATTCCAGAATGAGCGACGAGAACTGCAACGTTTCTAAAATGGGATGAGGTCTCCGAGGGCAGCACGGTGGAGAGCCAGTGATTATTGGCCTTGCTTTACAATGCCATTTTAGCAGCTGCTGAGCAATGGGAGGATTATATATCATGTTTGCGTGTGACGAGTAAATGCGCAATGTTGCGTTTGTCACAATGGCCCAACGGCTACCTCAAATAACTTGCCTATCATATCACATTGCACTTTGACCGTTTTGAATGAGAGAAATAGCAGGTAGGGGCAGGAATTGGTCATTAGATGTTGATCTATTTTCTTAGGGGGATATGGAACGAATTTGCAGTTTTTTTTTGTTTTTTTTTTTGACATTTTACTGTTCATAAAAATATAATTTTCTCTTTAAATTGGCGCTTGAATTATGTTGATATCACTCTTATAAGTTTATTTATATGTGAATCTTCTTTTATTGGGCTGACGAACTGACTCCAATACTTTTAGGTCCGGTTACATAATGCACCGCATTAATACCGAAAAACTTCGACATGCACGAAGCAAATTGAAAACTTTGTTGTGAAGCTAACCAACATGAATTTATATGTCAAAAGGAAGTAGTTATTAAAAAATTATTATTCTGATGAAGCAAGTTATCGAGATGGCGTGTTCCGTGGGTTGCGTCTTTCAAGCTCATTCCCTGAAAGTTAATAGTTTTAATACTAAATGTATCTTTTTTCAACTTACATTTGTAATAGGAAATTGAAATTTTCTTGAGTTGTTATTAAAGGTCTCTTCCATCTACTGAAACATTTTTTCTGATGCCAAGTATTATCCATTCTGCAGAACATTATTGACTAGAAAACGTGCCAAAAAATTGTATTATGAGAAGATATTTTTAAGCCAAAAATTGTAAACATGTTCCAAGACCGTTGTTTCACTGCTATTATTTTTATTGTGAGTGATGTATCTGAATCCTGGAAACATTTCATAAAACTAACCTCAATGGATTCTGAAAATTAAACTCAATCATTAAACACTTCCTGGATAGAGCATTCCATATCCCCCCGTTTTTCAGCAAAAGCTTGAAACCTGAATTGAAGCAGGTGAAACCACATATCTGACCTGATATTTCATTAATAATATGTATTTATCTTGAATGTCATGTGTGTACTACGAAGAAAATTAAACGGATGGTTGACAGTTCGTGGTGGCGTGGCAGTGCCATGTGGCAATGCTACAAAGCAACAGCGAATTAGAAGTTTAAGCATTTGCAGTGTTGTTTCGTCAAATAATGGAACAAATGAATCGCATGCCCCCAATGTAGCAGTTAATCAGCTGAGCGTCATTACAAGTGTTGAGCGAGGTTAACTGTACTAAAGTGCGTTGCATGTGGGTAGTGTGAGTAGCTGGCGTTGTTAGTTTTTTGTTACATTTAATTGGATACCGTTCCATGGAAGTTCCCGTGTTGAGACAGAGCGCGTGGTACACGATTGCGCGCTTCCATCGACACCTAACTGTAAACCACCTGGTTTTATTAATTTTTAGCCACTTTAATTACAATTGTGTTTTGATAAAAATCTGTGCTTACTGTTCATTTAAAAGCGTAATGTTTTTGTCGGTCACCTGCTAAACCGGAGAGTGATATGTCACTGCGTTTGAACAGCACTGTATCGGCGCGGGGCGTTTGTACGTCGCAACCTGCGTCACACGGATCGCCATTCATAGCTTTGGCCGTGGAGTGTGCAAGTGCGGGCGGCCTGAGAGAACCTCAAGTGACGGGGAGGAGAGGAGCGTTACGTCGCGGGACGGCGTGGCGTGGCAGGACGGCGTGGCGGGACGGCGTGGCGGGACGGCGGGCGGGTGGCGGGCGTGGCGGGACGGCGTGGCGTGGCGGGACGGCGTGGCGGGACGGCGTGGCGGGACGGCGTGGCGTGGCGGGACGGCGTGGCGGGACGGCGTGGCGGGCGAGGGGGCGGGACGGCGGGGCAGGGAGGAAGGGGTGAGAAGGGGGATGGACAGTTACTTGTGTGGCGAGGCGAGGTTTGAAGAAGCGGGAAGGAGCGTGACCTGGCTGAGATTGGCGTGGCGCGGGGGGTGATGTGGTGAGGAGGGGCTTGACGTGGGGAGGCTGGCAGGGAGGCGTGGCTGGTGTGGCGTGGTGCAAAGGGGCGTTGAGTTGCGGGTCGTGTAAGGGAAGAGCGTGTGGTGACGTGTCATAGTCGGCCAGACTTTTACGTGGCTTGTCGTGGCGAGGACGTGGGACGTGGCGTGGGACGTGGCGAGGGACGTGGAGAGGGACATGGTGAGGGACGATAGTGATAAGCGCTGAACGACGGGAAAAGGTGGGACGAAACGGGAAAACGCCTGGGGGGCGAGTGGCGTAGTTGGGGAAGGGTGGAGGAAGTGGCGGTCGGGAATGGGCGTGGAGCAGCGGGTGGGGGGGGGGGGGTTCCCCAAATTCCCCCCCGTCCTCCTCCTCCGTCCTCTCATTCAAGAACGCGCGCGCCCCTCGAGGACAATTCCCGTCCGATCGGCGCTCGACGGTCCGCGGGCATTGTGCTCCCGGGCGGAAGCGAGCCCTCAATGGGACTCGCCATGCGGAAGAGGGGAAGTGGGCGGCGCGGCGGCTGTCAATGCGGGGAGGGGGCGCGTGCGTAAACGAAATAGAGCAGTTTCTGTTTAATTGTTAGCCTGCAAGTTCGATGCGACCGCACAGAGGAGTTGGACCTTCGACCTTGTATTTGAACGAGGGTGATTCAATAAGGTAACAAGTGTTGTGCACCGCTTTATTCCGTAGGTAGATGTACTGATTCACAATTCCGTTCAAGTGGTTCTCATTGTTTTCTACGTAGGGCAGTCTGTCCAAACATTTGCTCCATCAGGGTTCTAATGAATAGAAGAAATCCCGTCAAATCCCCGAAATTACGCTGTGAGGGTTTGCTGAATTTCTCGTGTCAATCGCTTCTCATCCAAGTGCTTCTTCGATTGTTTGAAGAGATGGTACAATGTAGTAGGGTCTACAGTACATCAGAACTTTTACGATGCTTTTAGGTATAGAGCGTATGTGATAGTGTTGATTATGTAAGTGAAAGAACTTATCCTATATTATAAACCTAAATAACATCCCAGGAGTGATGAAAAATTGCATTCACACCATACGGTTGTCACACGCTAAATTTAAAATCCCCAGCATTAAAGACGCGAATTTAGAGATTTTTAGATACAATACGGCTTTTAGATACAATACATAAATGATTGTTTTTAAGAATGATTAAACACAAGAGGATTTCCTTGGTATACATTTAATCAGTTGCAATTGAATTTGTTGAATTGATGATTAAATTAAAAAGAAATACACCTCTAACTGCAACGTCATGCTTGTCAGAACTGAACCTACACAACTTTCCACATTATTATTAACCATCAATTTATCACGAAATTGAAGTAAATACTATTTGATGACTCTCTGATTTAGACTGCTTTAGAAACGGGAAAAACGCGAAAAATGTTTTGTCACGATCGCAATTTCAACGAAACGGCTCCTGAATATTTAGAAGTATAGCAATTGATACTTAAATTGGAAAGAGACGCAAGTAATGGAGCCGGCCCGCCAATCAGCACCGCGATAACGCACGCGTGATGAAAGGAATTATTTGTGCGACGCGCGCGCGCTAGCCGTGAGCGGGACACGATGGGGCGCCAGAATAAATTCCTGCATAACACGGCGAGTTACTCAAATGTCCATTGTAGCCTGATCGGCCGATCAAGACCGCCACGCCGTCCGTTGGACAGGCAGTTTGCATAATGGTCTTTCGGCCGTAAATTAGCTCCCGACAGCACAGGGCACCGCCTGCGCTCCGCCATGGCCCTCTCTGCACCTGCCCGCCCACAGCTTCGGACCGCACGCCCGCCATTCTGCACGCCCTTCCTACCTGCCGTTCCTGTTCGCTATTCTGCCCGCCGTTCGTGTTCCGCAGACACTACCTGCCGTTCCGCTCGCCATTCTGCCCGCCATTCCTGCGCCTTTTCGCCGTTCCTGTCGCCATTCTGCCCGCCATTCCTGCCGCCGTTCCTGTTCGCCTTCTGCCCGCCGTTCTGCGCCTTCCTGTCCGCCGTTCCTGCCGCCGTTCCTGTCGCCGTTCCTGCCCGCCGTTCCTGTCCGCCGTTCCTGTCCGCCGTTCCTGCCCGCCGTTCATAACCACCTTATGTAATCATACTCTTAGTGTATCTACCAATAACTACTTCCACTGTCGCACACGCCCACTTACCAACCTGCCCACCCTCTTACCGGCCCACCCACAAGCTTCCCATTCTTCCCGTCGCTCTCACTCGTCTCTTTAGGTCATTCGCCCTTTCCCTTCTCCTATACGGCCGCACGTTCACTTTATCCCTTCCTTAACTTCACCCGCTCACCTTTTAGCTCACGCCTTAGTCCGCCCACCCAACCTTCAACCCAAACACCTGTCACTCACTCGCTGCTCACCCACGCATCCGACCAGGCCAACTTGCCTACTACTCTAGTTACCCACTATTCATGAACCCACCCAGCTCTATTAACACACCCGTCACTCGACTATCCACCTGACATCCATATCCTGACCTGCCATCCATCTCCCCACCCAACCACCCATCTACCCATCACCGATGTCCCCACCACCCCCCCCCCCCCCCCCCACCACCACTCATCTAAACCCAACATCGTTTTATCACCCGTCACCACCTATTCCCACCACATTTCTCCCACTCCATCACCTATCTACCCATCCACCACCTATCTACCCACCCACCACTCGTCTACTCGCTCAACACCTGTCTACTTATCCACTGCCCATCTTTCCACCCATTATGCATTTATCCAACCATCTAACCATTCCACCCACTGCTCCTGCTCGTCAACTCGTCCTCCTCCCCCATCGCTGTAACGAGAGGACGCGACAATTTCCGCCTAATGGAAGTAGGCTACTATCTGCCGGTGGGCATTAAAGAGGCACTGGTAGGAGACACGGCGAGCGGCGCACAAGTGCTGAATGCGTGATCCATACAGAAGCCGGAGATAAATTAATGTCTTGATGAATAGGGTCTACAGTCACTTTTTAACAATATTTTGTATATTACATAAACATTTAAAGTTATTTTAATATTGTTTTAAATTGAAAAGTTTGCATTATATTTTCATATTTATTTGACATCTCAGCTTCAATATTTCACATTGCAGGCTATAGTGATTTGTTCATGCTCAGATATCTTTATAATGTTAAGCTGGTACAGCAAGGGGTGTATACGTAATCCCCATTGTTGGTAATATTGGAAACTAAAATGTTATTATAGTTCGGAAATATAGGATCTGAGATCTGTTTTCTTTTAGGCGATTATACTGTACCATTTGTGTTTCCGTCGTCTAATTGTTGTTCACGTAAATTGTTACGTTTAGGTCAAGTCGTAATTTTAAGTCTGAGGCGGAATGAATTTTTCAAACAATGTTAGAAAAATATTCAAATAGACTTTAATAATTGTGTACTGAAGTTTAATTTTATTATCTTTGTATGATAATGATGATACAATCTTTGTTTGATAATATTAAGCTTGGTCAACAAAACCCAGTGCGTACTCGAGACTGGATTTTTATTTGAAGCTGAGGAGTAGTTGAAAATAAATAATAAATTAGAAAAGGAAATTGATCTCGCAATTTAAACAGAAGACTAGTTCAGATACGCCGAATCACATGGTGCATTACAGTGTACGGGAATTAATGTTCCAATCAACGAATGATAATATCAGGGCGTTCCCCGTTTTTGTAGATTGTTCTGATACCAGTGTGTTTCAGTTCTGGGAAGTACACAATGTATACCAGCGTAGGGTCGAACCAATAAGTTCGAAAGAGAACAGACATTGATCGGTGCTTAGTTTCGCAAGATACATTCTGTCAATAAATCGACCGAAACTGTATAATCGATTCATACAGAGGTCATTGGAAGTTGTTTTTCACTTTGCTGTTAATGAATTTGCGTCGAAAGGCTTGCTAATGAGATTCGTTTCTCCAGAATGACAGTAGAAAGGAGAATGAATTAACTTCAAGTAAACAGTGGATATAGTAAAGAATTTCCCTCAATGTCGTTGTGCCCTAATCTCATTGTATAGGGATTTGTGAGCCGATATTCTTACTCTAGAATATGTGGGAGATAACCTGTGCCCTCAAGACATACCCTAATGCAATTTTTATAACACTTAAATGTTTACTGTATGATTGATATGACATTATTAACCCTAAATGATTTTCATTAACCCTCACATTAAACGAATACATGCCAAAATACATTTTCGATTCGTAATGAAATCTGAAAAGGTAAAAATGAGGCGTTGGAATTGTGACTACAAATGTGAAGTTAGAAAATTAATGAATTCTAAGATTTTTATTGTTTTATAGTTGAATGTACCTAAGACTATTTACGTCTTAAATCAATTGTCTCTCCATCTGTTAGCATTAGTCATCAGTTTGAAAGTAGCAAATGTATTATTTTCTTTTCGATTCAAAAATATATGATGATATACGTACGAACATCATTGAGGCAGGCAGCTGGGATTTCGATCCACAAAAACTGATTACCACACAAAAGATCTATTCTCCTGCCGAGTCGGTCTCCTCCTTGCAAGAGTCGGTCTGGATGGAAGTCTACCACCACTTGATTGATTGATTGATTGATTAATTTTTTCGTGTTTCCGGGCGCGTCAACTGCTTTGGTCATTAGTCCCGTTAGTGTAGTACATGTTTTTTTCGCGGGAGATGGCGGTGATCGTTCCCCGCTGGATAGCGAGATCCGGCGCCGACCTACCGTCGGCTAGTGGGGTTTCCCCCTAACGAGGATTCTCCCACCAGCGGAGCACCGCCCCAGCCGGGACAAGCTCTAAGCTCCCGATCAGTCTCCCGTAATGTGTGGTAGTGTAGTGCATGTTAGTGTAAGTGTGCGTGTAAGGGGAGAGGATAGGACAAGGAAGAGGAAGGACAGATCGCGCGCGGTCCGTGGCCCGTTTGGTAGGGTACTGCTCCGGCATTCGTCTGTTGTTGATCGGAGAACTACCGATCAGAGCAGCCGGACGCTAGAATTCTCCTCCAGACAGCGACTGAATCGACCACTACTTGAGAGTTCTGTTGACCGACTGCGGTCATCGGTCGTTTCCGTAGTTTCCTCCAATCAATCCAACGTGAGTGCCGGCGCAGTTCCTTGAAAAAACAGCCGTGAGCCTCGTGCCATTTTACCTTGCACCATTTAAAGTTAAACGATGTAGTAGTTTACTTCACAAGTGCGCGAAACAGGTGATTGACGCACGAGTCGAGTTCATCATTCGAGCGTAGCGAAAACGAAGAGACGAGTGCGGGAATCACCCTTACCCCGTGCTGGGTATACTATTCTTTTATCACGCTGTGAGCGAAACTTAATGCGTCAAGTAAAGAAATATAAATTAAATATCAAATAATTAGAAATGCTTTACTTGCACAAAAATTGGATTCCAGTCGGTATGGTAACACCATTGTTTGTAAATAATAAATAAAGACGTGAAGACAAACATCAATTGCAAATCGTTACAGATGTTTCGCGCATGCTTCGCGATGTTTGCAACACTGTGAAACAATTAGCTGTTTCGCACACGGAAACAAGCACGAGATACCACGTTTTGCGCACGGAATAAAAAAAATGGGTTAAATGCTACAAAAGTAATTTCATGCGAAATCACCCGTTTCCAACAGTTGGCCTTTTATTCGTCTAAATTTATTGGACAAGTTGGCATATTTGGACTATCAAGTTTTGGTTTTCACATTTGTGTAGCTTTCCCTGTGACACATTTAAAGGTTCTGGAATGTGTTTCGTCTCCAACATATAGTGTCGGCAAAAAGCGAGCACTTAACGTTCTGTTATGCACATGCAGCTCAATGTGTACACTTTACTGCGAGGTAGAGGAGTACAACTTCAATCATTAATAATAGGAAGTTATTTCATTACTGTCGTAAGGTTAACAGTAATATGTATAGACTGAGTAAAAAAACGTACGCGACTGTATTGAAGTCAGTTCAAATACTCTTAATTCGTGGGCAGTGCATTAAGTGTGCGCTGGGGCGCTCTGGGTCTGTGAGCGCGCAACCCCGCAGCTGCCGCCCGTCCACTCCCACTGCGAGGCGTGCGGAACATGCGGGCGGGGGCTCGCGTGACGCGGCGGCGGAGCACGGGCGTGCGGGCGTGCGGGCCGCGTGCGTCGGCCCGGCGCCCCCGCCGTCGCTGCCGTCGGGCGACGACGCCCCGGGGGCATGTCCGGCCGTAATTACGGATCCCTGGGTCAACGCTATCGACCGCCCCCGCCGCGGCGCCGGCCCCCCGGTGGCGCTGTCCCTTTCACGGCCCCGTCATCGCCGTGCGGTGGGCGCTCGCGGCCAAAGCCCCGCACGCGCCCGGCCACCCGCGCTCACCCACCCGGCCGCGATCGCTCCTCGCCGCTCGCTCGGGCGTGGCGGACCCCGGGCCGGCGTCCTGTCGGGCCGGCCCCGCGCGGTCAGGCTTCCCGCCGGCCAAGGACAACCGCCGGTCCACGATCACCCGACCGTTTACGATCACCCGACCGTTTACGATCACCCGGTTTACGATCACCCGCCGTTTACGATCACCCGACCGTTTACGATCACCCGACCGTTTACGATCACCTGACCGTTTACGATCACCCGACCGTTCACGATCACCCGACCGTTTACGATCACCCGGCCGTTTACGATCACCCGGCCGTTTACGATCACCCGACCGTTTACGATCACCCGACCGTTTACGATCACCCGACCGTTTACGATCACCCGACCGTTTACGATCACCCGACCGTTTACGATCACCCGACCGTTTACGATCACCCGGCCGTTTACGATCAACCATACTGCCGTTCACGATGAACCAACCATTAGCGATCATGCGACTGTCCGCAAGCTTTGTCTCTTATCCAACAATCCTAGCGTATCGGCAATCCAAAAATGCCCGTGGTGAATTCTTAAATAAACTACAATAAAATAAAAATTATTTTATTTTAAATTTTCAATAAACCGAATAAATTTAAGTCTAATGTCACTTTTTGAACGGTTCTTGAAACTTGTCATTTACGTTTCTCGTTTGCGCATACAAGACTTTGATCTTCAGAAACTCGCTCTTTTCATTTCATTTCTGTGCTCCTATCGTTCGTGGCGTTCTTTATTATTCGATCTGTTATTACCTTTCGAATTTCAATCTTCTCGCGTGTTTCCATTCTGCGCTCTCATAAAATTGTCATCGTTTGACGTCCTGAAGGTTTCAAACAATGAGCTCCTCTGTGTGCTGCTCTTGTCTTCTACAATCATTTTAGATCCCTATCGTCAAATCTCCTTCCCTGCTGCTTTCCTCACTATTCGTTGGACAATTTCTCTTCCTTCATTGACGTGTCTGTCATCTATTAAAACTTTCAAAATCAATAGCTTTATCGGTCTGTTCACAAACTAACAAACTAACTTTCTACATTCGCCCTTCTCCCTGTATCAACATCTATATCTCGGTAGAAACATATTTGTTCCTTTGTGTACAATAACACCTCCTATCAGATCATTTAACGACATACATCGCATTCGGACGGCTCACGTTAACACGTGTACCAAGTGATATATAGTCAACTCTACGAGAAAGTACGTTTTAACAAACCGCAAACTGCAATGGAAAAAATGATTTGGTCGATCATTAATATTTTGAAGTTTCTTGGATATCAAACGTTTCTATCTCATATCTCCACAATCATATATGTCTCAAATTCGATTACATTTTTGACGTTTATACAGGATGAGTCACGTAACATTAGCACCCCCTGTAATTTTTGAACGGTTGACGTTATTGCAATGCCGTTTTCTCGACAGTGCATGAGGGAAATGAAGCTAATTGATGCATGTATTCATTTCAATTTTATCACTTGTATTTTAAGAGATATTGAGGTAACGTTTTTGAAATGGAACTATACACATATTTACGTCTATCATAACGAGCATAGAAAGACGAACCCAATGATATATAGATATATATTAGTCATATGTTAGATAAGCATTTTTTGAGTAATTTGATTTTTTTTGCGGCTCGTCTAGAAAGAAAAATTTTTAATGTAACAGTCCACCAATTAATTCTCACAGCGCTCTCCCTGCTAGAACGCGCTCGGGGCGTTACAATATCCGTTAAATACGAAGCACAAAAATTCAAAATTGCTCAAGTCTGTCTGTCAGTCTGTCAGTCTGTCAGTCTGTCAGTCTGTCAGTCTGTCAGTCTGTCAGTCTGTCAGTCTGTCAGTCTGTCAGTCTGTCAGTCTGTCAGTCTGTCAGTCTGTCAGTCTGTCAGTCTGTCAGTCTGTCAGTCTGTCAGTCTGTCAGTCTGTCAGTCTGTCAGTCTGTCAGTCTGTCAGTCTGTCTGTCTGTCTGTCTGTCTGTCTGTCTCTCACCGTCGGTCCGTCTGTGAACACTACTAGCGCCTAAACCATGCATAGGATTTTTTTCCAAATTGAGAAAACCCCTGTCCACCTGGCTCTAGTTGAAGATTTGAAATTTTGAAACGCATTCTTTAAAGTTTGGGGGTACTTTACATTAAGATTCCCGGATATTTTCAAAAATGTGTTAACTTGTACTGACTTGTTACGTATTGCCTGATTCATCTGCAACTTCACCCCCATTGAGAAAGGTCTCTTTTTCCTTGTTTTGTTTGGCATGTTCACCCACATCTATATCGCTAATATTCTGAATGTTTTGGGGACCTAATTGGACATTTAGAACCAGGTTCTGTGTTACTGTTCGATCGGTACCGTAAGTCTGAACTTGGCTTTGCGATATTACGACAACTGCTTCTAGGACAAAAGTCAAGTTCTAAATTTCTGTGAAGAGTTTTTCACAGAATAGTTTCTTATAAAGCATTCAGTGAATGCAGGATTTACGTTCGTCACGCAAATAAACGGCTGCTTTACATATAGCCATATATCACATACAACTCTTTGAGATTTATGTTGGTGACCAATTCAAATGGAAATGAGCCTACAGTATTAACAATTACCATTTGCAACTTTGTTTCTTGTCAAGTCTATTTCATAAACGTTTGAGTGGAACTCTCGATAAGTTTGTTCTCGGAGCATCCAAAAAACAACTTTAACTGTCTCTTGGACCTCTGGTTTACTTTCAAATTGCACTCACTAGGCCCTTTTCTGCCGATTAAATTTTCTGTTCATTTTGTTCTGCGTCTTTTTTTTTTCAGATAAATTTTACACGTCTCCTTACAAAACATTTCGGATTTCTTTCTTTCTAACAAGAATAAAAAATTCAAGTTATCTAAGCAAATGAAATCATTTTTGCTATTTATAAAGTTTGAAAGCTTATATAATTTCTGTATCATAATGTTATTTTCGTTATACGGTATTGTTATGTATATAACATAACATCAGACAAGGATGAAAAGAAAAAAGATAAGAAATCAGTTTTCCATTCGTAAAGAACAATGAAAACAAATGAGTTGTACCTAAAGATTGCGTATGAGTACCCATATTTCAAGAAAATGTGATAATATTTTAAATGAATTTTTCTTGTTAGAAAGTGATGTTACAAAACTTATACCTGAACTAACCAAAATTATATTTTGAAATGATACTCCTCTGATGGAAGCAATTTGCTATGCCTCGTCAATACGTTTATAGCGTTGTGTACGTGATGCAATGACGGACTCAGTCGGTTATAAAGCTCAACTATCTGTCCGTTTACAAACTCCAACTACATTCTCATTTGTTGTATATTGGCCTAAGGAGTCAATTATCTTATTCTCTATTTTATGTTTGAGGGTCGTTGATAAGGGTAGTCATATCATACAGCTTCGTTATAGTACATATGCTTGACCAGTCAAAGCCTCTTTACAAAGAAGTAAAAAGTTAACAAATAATCAGTAATTGTTCATCGTTTTATGAAATGTTTCATTCGTTATTAATGAATATTACTGTCCCGAGGCGACTCGTGGGGCGGTGTCGGTAAATCCCTTATGCCCTCTCTTGTTTTCACAACTAGAAGAAAATCAGAATACTGAACCCACCTATGAGAACTGAAACAATTTTTAAGCTGATAAGAAACAAAAACAGGTACGGAACTTTTTTTGACGTTTCTTTAATCAATTGAATGTTAACTCGTGTACTACTCATTTGAAGGCGTATTGTGATTATGCTTACTCAATGACACCTGGAAAAACTAGGCGAGTGTCCGCTGGGTGGCGTTCAATGTCTGCCAACTATCGTTCAATGTGAAGATTTAACTCACAATACTTATTATCAGTCGTAGAAAAAGTACTGTATAAAATTAGATGTTATGGATATTAAAACACTTCTACAAAGTTTACGATAATCGCTCGTTCCTCGCTTATATCATAATATCACTTCACATTCCTGTACTATTACCCGCAATTAAATCATCGTATCGTAATATACTAATAATGAATTTAGAGCGTATTTTCGTATGAAAGACTTGGCAAGATTGGACAGCACATGTGCGTGGATGAGAATTCTACTGACCGACTGCTCTTATCGTTTGTTTTCGCGGCTTATTCCAATCTACACGATTTTCGGAGAAATATCTAAACGGCCGGCCTATGCTCACGTGATAACAGTTTTCTTCATGTCGTCCCAACCCCATTTCCATGGGCTACCTGATATTCCTCCTCATACGACCTATCCCTCGCGATTCGATAAAACTCGAAAGTACTGCGAATATTTTGATTTGCGATCTGACAAGAGGGGAAAGGTTAGAAAAATGGAAAATATTAAAACTAGTTACTAACGGGATGCATGAGCGAAAATGCTGCTGGACATAAAGTGGTTTCATAAAAACGTAGCACGCACACTACTCAAGAACAGCAAATTACGCTCATTAAATAGTGCAATAAATTATAGTAATTAACGAAACGAGTGTATAAAGAGGTGCGTAATTGCGTGAAATTCGAGAAAACGAGCGACGATAGGAGCGATGAATTTTAAAACTTTCAAGCGCATCCTTTCCACCCGACATTTCATGACGTAGTATTACTTCTGAAAAATATCTATAATTTTAGTGGGCCTTGTACTGTTTTTGTTTCCGCGAAAGTTTTGCAAAGGGAAGGTACTAAACATAATGCGGATAAAATATTAGAAGGTGACCAAGGCAAGAAACTATTACTTCCCACGAATAGTAAAGACCGGTAAGGGAGAGAATACAACATGTATAAAACTAGTCACTTCTGACACAGTTTTGGTAAAGCATACTTTTTAGAACTGGTAAACACAACTGACGTTTACTTTTTTACATTCGTAATCAGAAGACCAAATCGTTGACATGTAAAACATTTAATTTATCCACATTAAATATGTTATGTTGTTCGATATGTCAGCTAGTTTAATGTTTACTTACTCAATTTAGTTTTATTCATTCGTTGTGTATATGTAGTTGTAGGTACGTAATATGCATTAAAATTTATGTTGTTCCAAGCGCAGGCCTTAAAGATGTGCGGCCGCCACGCCTGAGCGAGCGGGGCGAGTCCCAACCTCCGCCCCCTGCTACGCCTGCCAGCCTGCGGACCTTGCGGCCCGGAGCGAATATAAGCCGGCCGTGGCCCGGGGAGAGGCAGAGAGTGAGCGGCCGAGTAACTGTGAGGTGTGGCGATAAGTGGTAGAACTTGGAAGATTGCGATTACGACGGACAGTGCTGCGACCACGGACTTTTCCTCTACGGAGGATTGGTGACTCGGCGATATTTTGGTGCTTCTACTGGTTACGACAACTCGGCTAAGTTTCTTTGTACATTCTCCTGGATATTCGGCACTATAGCTCTGTCCTTGTTTTCTCTATCAATAAATTGTTTATTGAATTTTGAGTGTGTTGAATTTGGACACATCAGATATGAAGATTTTTGTTTATATCACCAAATACCTTGGTTATATTTTCTTAATTACGCGATTTGGCTCCGTTTCTGAATTCTGATTGGCAGGTGTGTCGTTTTAATTGCATGTTTGAATTTTAATTGCACGCGTGCTATTAACATAGAGATAATCAACGATTTTTCATGGAATTAATGAGCATATTTAGTTAACTAAACGAAATACTATTTTAATGAGTCTTTACCAAAAGGTCTGTATATTAATATACTACATTCAGGGGTTTTTTCCTCTGCCGTACCTTACGGTCTCTTTTCCGCGGCATTAATGCGATGGAGAGACCATTTGCGGCGAATACCAGAATACGAAATGTTAGAACGCGGTAGAATGTAGGTATTGTAATGGATTTAACTATCAAAACAACCAATCAGACTACCCGTGCTAAGAATCACTAACTACGAGTCTACCAACACGTCCCCAAAGCGAAAGTATAAATTTGGTGAGCTCCAAAACATCTGCCTGCGCTCGCCGGTCCAAGGAAGTAGGAAGGGCGGGCGACACGAAGGGCGGGATCCGCGGCACAAAAGTGACACTTACCCTGTGATCTCGCCAGATCCCATTGTGCGATGGAGGACGATGGGAGGGTGGCCCTTTCCCCATGATATCGAAAGATCCGTAATGCCAATGCGCAGGCTGTGAAGTCGTTGGCAGAAAACGTTGGATAAGCGAAAACTACCAAAACAAGCAACCAAACAACATGCGTGTTAAGAATCACTATCAGTCTACCAACACGTCGCCAAAGCGAAAGCATAAATCTGGTGACCGCGAAACTTCCGTGAGGAGACGTGTGGCTGCACTCGTCGGTCCACGGGAGTGGGAAGGGCGGGGTGCGCGGCCCTCGGTCGAGGAGGGGGCGTCGTCTGCCCCTTGGGCGCCAATTACTCAGCGCGGCGCCCCCGCGGACAAACACTGTTTCCGCATCTCGGCGACCCCCGCCCCCGCCCCCGCGCCCCGCCCGCGCCACGCGCACGTGCCGCAGCACGTGCGTTGGCCCGCGCGCCGCCAGCCCCACTTATGAATTACGGCGCGCCGCCCGGGGCGGCGCGATCGATGGCCGCAGGCAGGGCAAGGGAGGGGGCGGGGCGGGCGATTGAGACGGCGGGCGCGGTGTGGGCGGCTGGGAAGACGTGAGTGGGATGTGGGAGCGACGGAGGAGAGTGGGAAGGAATGTAGGGTGTAGTGACAATGTAGGATTGAGTGGGAATGCAGGGTTTAGTGGGAATGTAGGGCGCAGTGGAAATGTAGGATCAATACTGTGGGAATGTCGAGTACAGTAGGAGTATCCGTTACAGTGTGAATGTCAGGAACATGGGGAGTGGCGGGAATTGAAGATGCGAAAGAAGGGTGTTGAGGAGGGGAGGGGGAGGGGGGGAGTAGGGGGGGGGGGGGGGGGTCCGGGTGTGGTCGCGAGCGAACTTCGCAGTTGTCGCCGGCTGCGCGGCGTGGGTGAGGCCGGGAGGGGCGGCCGCGTGCGAAATGCCGGCCCCTGCTCCCGCGCGCGCGGGGGAAAAAGCTTAATTCCGAACTCTCATAAGCTCCGTATTAAAGCTGCTTGAACAGAACGCCGGTTACGTAAGCGAAACTCATTGTCGTGCTGTCAATCTGTTCTTATTTTCATGTGCTTTGATACTGCTACCACATTGTAAGTCAGGTTATGAATTTGGTGACAATCGTCTGTGTGTCTTCGTGAGGTGAATTAACGGACCTTGGCATCTGCTGTCTTCCCTTGGGACCCAAAACTTGAGGCGCAATCTGGATTTACGACAATCCTCTTATGCTCTTCGTGAACGGGGATTTACACATGCCAATCGCCGACTAGCATCGGGAATCTACTTTTGCACTGTTCTCATGTAAACAGCGCCTTAAACGCAGAACGTCCCGTAGAGATTGAAGGAAGTGTTGAAAATGGCCGGTTAATGCAAACGCTCGCAGTCGAAAATTGAATGAATGAAGAAATGAAGCTTATTTTACGAGGCGAGATTCAGGCCTGCTCTTCCGTCTCACCACGCAAATGTCGCTACGCTCTTTCACCTACTAGGGATGAAAGAAGGTATTTCTTAGGCGTAACGAAACAGGCAGTTTGAATTTAGCTCAGAGGCTTCATTTAGGCTTGAGGATCTTTTACATTCAGTAAATCTACTAACATTGGGACAGCCGACTTTACTTTCCCTCCGAAGGAAGGCGTACGAAGGATTTTTCGCCCTTAGAAAATCCACGGCTTCGATCGGGTTTGAACCCGGGAACTTGGGTATAACAGCCCGATACGCTAACCGTTAACACCATCGCCGCCGCCGAAATTGTAGCTCTTAATGATTCCATTCGACTCTGCTGTTAAACGCTTTTGATATTAGAAGTATATCCTACAGTTTGCAGACATTCTATCTACAATACTGATATTTTCTAGAGAATATAGTGACTTATGGAACGTTTATTTAACCTACGTTGTCATATGTGGTACGCAGAATAATAAGGCAATTATGTTAGTTCGTAGAAGAGAAAATTACTGCGCACGACCATATTAATTAAATGAAGAAGAGAGTTTTTGTAGTGTGCCCATTAAAAAATTTAAAAAAAAATGTTTGTGATTAACAGATTTATTGAAAGAATGTTGATTCTTTCAAAATACACATTATAGAGTAAAAAGTTACTTCTTCAAATAGAAAAAGCATTTTACTTACCATTTAAAAAACTGATAATACATGAACTATTAAACTGTTATTCTCGTTCACGGAGTAAGTATTGTTTATTTTATTTATATTGATTCAGTGGTGAGGTGTAGTTGACATTTACATAATTGAAATGATTGAAGGAGTTTTCATTGTCAACAATAGTATTTATTTCACAAATAGCAGCTTTCGATGGCTTAGCCATCATCATCAAGCCATCGAAAGCTGCTATTTGTGAAATAAATACTATTGTTGACAATACAACGCTTCAATCATTTCAATTGTTTATTTTACACTAAACTCTTTTATATTGTGTTACTTGTATTGTTTCATCCTCACACATTTTTAAGAGATGATTCAAACTAAGAAATTTAGTTGCATTAGTCCCACGTCCTTAATTTGTTAAAGCACGGTTGCAATCGCATGTCATGTACAACAACAAATCGCTCTCACAGGGTTTTTTCCGCGAATGATCCATGGATTTTTTAAACATGTTTTGAAGCTTAATAAAAATTCACAGAATTTATTTTTAGCCTGACGTTAAAATATTTCAACATATTATGTTAAGTGGTCAACTTGTAAATATCCACGAACCTGTGTTTATCATTATTCACTTTTTTTTGAGAGGCGTGATAAATATGAAATATTTAATGTGAAAAATATGCTGTGAACGTGCACTTTTTATAAATAACACGCGTGCTGGTAGAGGATCGCAGGAGTGTTAAAATGTATATTCAGTGCACAGGACGTGGGTGGGGTAGTGGTAAATTTATCATTTAATCTCCACGTTGCTAAAAATATATCAAAAAAATGTTTCATTTGAAACAATACATCGTGGGGAATCTCTGTGTGTGCAAGTAGTTCTGTACGTTTATCGCGTAGTAAAGCGACTTGGAGGCGTACTTTGACTCGTGATGCCTAGAAAAAGGTTGCTCCGCCTACTCTTTATCTTCAATGTTTCCATGCGATTAGTATCGTTAACTGGAAGAGCATACTGAACTCGTGGCGATCTACGAAGGTGGGGAACTTAATTGCTTGACTGTCCGGCGGCAAGCAATAGTCGTGCAGGGTTTTATGGTGTCAATCAAAAATTTAACTTATAGACAGTGGAATTTTTTTTGTTTCGGTTCAGCTATAAAACTGATGTCTCTTGAGAAAGACTTGTGAGGTTATAAACATTACTTTGTGTCGGATGTAGCTTTGTTTTGGTAGTAAGAGTAGTAGAAGAATTTGCAATTCACACCTAGAAATAAAATGCTTCGTTGCTACTTGTCATTTCTGATAGATGATGGAACTTGTCACAAGAAATGACAAGTCAGCAAATGAAGGATGAATAGCCTATGAATGTCACTCTGCTGAATATTTTACTTACAATTTTCAGTATGATACAATATTCTGACTCGGCGTTGCATTCAAACGTTGTAGTCACACAGTCTGTCTTCCTCCAATATAGTAATTATACCACTGCCATTAGATTAACCTTTTGTTGTACGAATATAATGGAAAATTATTCAAGAACATGTTTATCAGTTTCACATCAGTCATTTAAATTTCATAAAAATATGGATGTTAGTGAAAGATTTATTTTTCTTTTACTAGTTCAATTTGAATTACCTTAATAAACAAATAAATGATCAATGTATACTTTCTCCTATGTTCAATAATCAAATAGCATTATTGATCTCACAGGAGTACGATTGTAAGAGACATAAAAAACCTTCAATGAAAAATATTATGAAAAATTATTATTATGAAATATTTCGATATAATGATTGGCATATCTGTGAGATGTTGTTAGTAGTAATAATAATAATCAAATAATTATTGAAATGAAGTAAGGAAAATAGTAAGTACAATTTAAAACCATAACGTTTAAGAACCTGTAATGTTCCTATTTAGGTAAAGGAAAAATACAAAAATCACAGGAAAAATGCTTGTTTGAAAGAAAGTGAGGTCGGAAAGCTACAGGAAAACGCCCTGAAAAGTTGCGAGGCTTCTTTTGTTTGTAATTTAGAGATCGGAATCCAACCTGGAAGCTAGCAGACGGGTGGTTGAAGGGAAATTAGAGTAAGCATGACCGACTCCACAGATTCGCGGTCTAGCGCATAAATGACCTTCAGCAAAAAAAGTATTCGAGTGAGGTTTTTAATTACACGCGTTACTTAATTTGAATACTGTGGAGTGCTTAAATTCTCTGACGGTTTAGCTGATTTGTCAGCGTGCTCGTTTTGCATGACGCGACGCCGAGTTCGATTCCCGGTCAGGCAAGATTATAATGTGTGTTTTCCTTGCAATGTCCCAGTACATGTTGCTGTGTGACGATGAGAAAACTCATTTCTCAGGTTGAGTAGACCAGAATACGGCGTAGGAAAATCTACGTGCTAACCATACGTATCCTCTTAACCCACGGCCGCGAGGCCGGGACGCTGCTGATAGGCCATGGCCCGTACGTGGGCTGTCGCACGAAGCACAGACATAAGTGCTTAAGTAGGGTAACTCACACAGAAAAATGTGTAATGTAAAAACAAACGATAGAGACGTACTTATTAATACATTGGAACCCAAGTCCGACCTATACTCGGGCTTTGCTTAATGATCGAAAGTCCCAAGTCCGAGTATAACTGGGGCGCAGGTTTCCTCGTCTTGCGAGTCGGTAATGTCACTTGTTTTTATTGCAGTTGGCAGTGGTAAACGGAGTTCTGTACTGTAGCATGTGTGTTGTTTTTGAGTTTAGAATGTTGAGCATGCCACAGAATTTTGACTTTGTGTAAAATCATTAGGATATAAGCTTAGGAAAAAAGCTTTGAATGAAAAAAGAAAAAAATCTGATTGTGATATATCTATTGTTAATGCCAAGCTTTTATGCTGTATTTTTGGAATATATTCAATTACGTCAACAAAATATAAAAATCGAGACTCGTAAGTGTTAATACTTAAATAGTCAGAATGAACGCAACAACTGAAGTCAAGTAATTGCAATTAGAATTTGGAAGTCGCAACACGCATGAGAGAAAACTTGGTATAAATTTCACAAGGCTGATACACATGGTACAGTTTTCGTGCGATCCCACAAGTTTCTTTAGAAAAACTTTGAAATTTCAAGCTAGAAATATCAAAGCCAAACGTCGCGCATCCACTGTCTGTACGTTTTCTGCATGAATCGCCACATTACGCCGCTAGGGGATCTACCGGGACACAACTGAATTGCGGCGTCCGAGTACTTTGGTGGCGATATTTCTGTGCGTGTGTTTTGATTGTGATCTTCATTAAATATTAATTAACTATGAGGAGCATAGAGAATAAAAATAGATTGATAGATAGAAAGTTATTCTACAATTGGGCAGATAATGCCCCCTGGCAGAATGCAGAAATACGAAAGTACAGTTACAATTACAAATACAATTACAAATAACATAATAATGTATAAAGAATCCACATAAAAACAAATTGTCTTTGTCCTTTCCTAGATATGCAGATGACATTTGCATTCCTGTACTACAAATAAAAATACATTTATACTAACATACAGATAAATAAACTTACATAGTACACAAATATACATACATACAAACACACGCGTAGATAGATAGGCAGACAAAGGAACCCTCGCGTACACACCAACCTGCACCTATTCATTCACATTCAGACAAACATGGGTATAAAGTTTTACCTAACACCACACTGTAATAATATATAATACTTATAATTATTACATTTCTAATACGTAAAACACTCGTTATTATAAACAAATGAATAAATACCGCTTGTCCGCATAGCCTGTAGAAAGACGTTTTCGACTAGCAAAATAAACATAAAGAAGTGAAATCACTTCCCTTCCCTTCAATTCACTTCACTTCACTCACTGCATTTTTACTGTAGACTACGCATAATCTCATCTTTCACTTCACTTCACTAAGCCAAGTTTAGGAAAGGCAGTAGTTTATCACAATGTCATTTCACACAAATATCTAAGTGGCCGATCACCGTCGTGTTGAGTAAACAAATCCGTTAGTGCACTTTTCTCCCGCTTGAGTGAAACTGTAAGCTTTCTGCGTGAAAAAATACGAACATGCTCAAAAGTTTTCATGCAGAAATCGTGCAGTCTGGACTGGACGTGTTTTGCATGTCCAATCTACGCGAAAACTGTACCGTGTATACTGGCCGATAGGAAATTTTATCGAGGTGTTTCCGAGGTTCCTTTGGTTTTCGATATCCAGATTGGAGCCCGCCCTGGGAGTTCCACGGCGGGGGTTCAGCAGACCGTCACAAAAGGCGCTTTATTGCTGCTTTTCATTGCGCCAACTCGCTAAAAACACAATGACGCCCGCCGCCCGCTCCCCAGCCCCCCCCCCGCCCCCCTTCAGCATGACGTGCGTGCATGAGGCGCCTGGGGCTCCTTCACTTTGTGTGCGGTGGGGCTCCACACACAACCCCCCCTCCCTCCCCATCCTCACAGGACCCCCTTCCCTCACACACACACACCACACACACACACACACACACACACACACGCATGTGTACACTTCGCTCCAGGCTTCTGGTCGCTCGACAATTCTGGCAGCATCCTCTGCAATGACTGATTTTCGAGTAGCCCGGAGCTGTCTGCTTGCTTCACATTTTTTTTACCTGGACTGCGTTCTTATTGGGCCCTTTCACTCGCTCCCGTTTTGGAAATGGTACACTCTGTTGGGCTAGCATATGAGTTCTAAGGTTTGTAGTGGTTTCGAAATTGTGTACCTGCTGCTACAAAACGTAATTTTTATTTTATCTCTTTCAGGGGTTAAAATAACTTTAACAGTTAAAATAAGGTTAGAGTGGATGACACTTCAAACTATCCATCAAGACTAGACATTAAAATACGTGAAAATAATAGAACTCAAAATACTTTTGTGTATAAAAGAATATGAACTGATATTCAATAATATGATATTTAATTCTTTCCTCCCCTCCCCCCCCATACATTCAGTGATGTACACACACTTCACTCAAGGTTTCTGAAAGCTCGAGAGTTTCTATATTCTCTTTGAAGCTTTATTTTCGAGTAACCTGGAGCTGTCAATCTGTTTCTTTGTATTTTATATTGCGTGGTATATTGCCACAAGAATACAGCTTACATCAAAAAATAAATTTTAGTTGTAATTTGTATGGACTTCCCGCCCACTCTCACAGATATTTGTATGCACATACAAGCATATCTTCCCTTTTGCTTGCCGTCGGCGGACGCTTAAGGCAAAGTTGGTTCTAAAATACTGTTTTCAGAAAGAAACGTACCCCTTTCATGTACAAAGATACCTATTGATTACTCTCTCCCGAGAGTAACAAACATTCTATTACAAAATTAATGTATTGTACTTCTATAATGCAATACGCGTGTACTGAGTGACTCTAATGTATGAACGTTTAATAACCAACAACGATGAAATAATGTTTACATTTTCATAAAATTATAAAACATTGTGTATTATTTATTAGATATTAGAAATATTTATTTTTAAAGTAATGGTTACGGGCATAATTAATAATGTAATTTTCATGAAAGTGAGAAAGTACAGAAAACTTCTCCTAATTATCTGTGAAATACCCGAAGTTTATTTTTCACAGCCGGTAATATATGGTATCTACGAGAATGTCCTCTTTCAGGCCGGCCAACTTAGCGCTTCATTCAAGTTAATGGTAGGCACTCGTCAAGTCAGGTTACCTGGAGCCCCTTTAGAACCATCTGTGAGGGGAGAAATTTCTTTTGGTAGTCTGTACGGGAATTATGAATACATTAACATTCGTTATTTTTTGACGTCGCCCCCTTTATCTCACCTAGTACTTCTTGCGCACGACTCCACACCCCTCTGTAGGGTCCCGGTCGCCCCTCCGCGACTTGCCCCCTCTAATCGCCGTGCCCCCTCGCGCGTGGGGTGGAGTGGGGGCAGTGGGGAGGAGTGGGGGGGCGGGGCCGCACAATTTGCGTAGTTGCACGCACGCGTGGCGCTGAATTGTCCCGGAGCTTTGATCCCTGCGTATCGCATTGAAAACGCCCTCCTCGCTGGCGGTGGAGGCAGAGCCGGGCAACGGGCCCTCCACATCACGCCCTGCGGCCTCTCGTCTGGGCAGACTCCCTTAGCCGCTGCCAGCTCAACTACCGTCCTCGTGTCCGCCAACCTCTTCGTCACCGCCGCCGAAATTACCGTAACAAACGTCGTCGTTAGTGTCAAACCGGTCGCCAGTACTAGTAATGCTTGCCGTTACCCCGTCGCAAAGCTCGTCGACATTCCCACAGCAGTCGTCAACCCCACTGTACCAATTACCACCCGCATCTAAACAGTCTTCGATCTCACCTTACAACGATCACCAATTTCGCCTGTTAACGATAACGTATCTCTTCCTTCAAAAATATCGTCAATCTGTCCTCACAACGATCACCAACCTTACATGACAACCATTACCCAATCATAGTCGCCAACCTCTCCTTACAACGATCACGACCTTTTCCGACAAAACAACACCATTGTTACTGCCTCAACCATCCTATTATTATGCCTCTAAGACTACCTCCATTTACACCGTCCAGTAAAACGTGGACACCACAACCCCTGCTTCCACCAATGATGCACGGTTATAACCACTACCTCTAAAATCAGTGATACTGATAGCAACACCACTATCACTATATCATACTTACTATATCAATGTAACTATATCACTATTACTCTATCACATTTAGTATATTACTATTACTATTTAATTATCACTATACTACTGTATACTATACATCACTATATCACTATCACGACCTTCATTACCACTACCACTACTCCCTACCCCACCGCTGCCTCTACAACCACACTACCACTACCACTACCCTACCACTACCACACCACTACCATTACCATCAGAACTATCACTAACAGTACTACCATAATCACCAACACCACCACCATATATTTAGAATCATTAGTCATTCCACTACGATCCATCATTACCGCCTCCCAGACAAACACTACCACTTCCATCACCAGCGCCCTCTGCACGACCACGGGCACACCTTCATCGTCAGCACCGCCACCGCCACCGCCTCCCCGCGTCTCCCAGCGAGCGTGGCGCGCCCGTGGCACACGCCCAAAACGATGCGGGTCGCCGGCCGCCCCGCCCCGCCCCGCCCCGCCCCGCACGCGCTTACGGGCGCTGCCCCTCCGATTCGCCCTACTACTACTACAAAGGCAACAAAAATAGTTTTAACTATTTAGACGAGTCGTATCGAAAATTATTGCACGTCTAATGATTGATTCATTGATTTTTTCGGGTTTCCGGACGCGTCAACTGCGTTGGTTATTATTCCCGTTAACGTAGTGCATGTTTTTTTCGCGGGAGATGGCGGTGATCTTCACCCGCTGGATGGCGAGATCCGGCGCCGACCTACCGTCGGCTAGTGGGGTTTCCCCCTAACCAGGACTCTCCCACCAGCGGGGCACCGCCCCAGCCGGGACAAGCTCTAAGCTCCCGACCGGTCTCCCGGAATATGTGGTAGTGTATTGCATGTTAGTCGACGCACGAGCCGAGCACGAAAATCCTGCCTCCGTGGGGAGTAGGAACCTAGGGCCTACCGGTCAGAGGCGCTGCAGTGACATCAGTTGATGCACTGAGCTACCGCTTCCGGTTTGCCCGTCTATAATATAATACATTATAGACGGTATAATTTTTGATAGAGTCGTATCGAATATTATTGCAAGTCTAAATACGATGTGGAGAATTAAAGATATACAGTAACAAAACGTGTTTCATTTGTCCTATTACTGCAATACTAAGTTGAAATTATTCGTACTCGTTTGCTTCTAGTAAATTATTTTTTAGAAAAAAATTACGTTTGCAAACATGATTTCCATTCTTTCAATTAAATTTGTTTAGTCATTTCCGTTTTCGAACAGATATGTCCAAAAAATGTCATTGAAAGTATTTTGAAATAAATAATTTAAGTAATATTTTTTCATTACCAGACAAAAAAGCACTTTCACTGTCTTGTTGCATTTTATTGTTATGTTGACCTAATGTAGTAACTTGTTCCAACTAAGTTTTCTTTACTTTAATTTTTGAAAATTTTAAATATCAAACAATATATTATTCTGTATTTTTTTATGAATATATTCAAATTTATACCACAAAGCATCTTTTCAACCGGCGAATCTCGTTTTTAGAGGCAAAAGGACCAAGGGAAACGATGCCTCGCATAGGATTGGGGAAACTGCACATGAAAAGAGCTTGACTTTTTTCTCAAGTTATCATTTATACTATTTCGTTTCTCTTGACATTCAAAAGTATCACTTCCGTACTAGAAATACGTCAGAAAGCGCTCACGCTAATCTATATTATATGTTAACTTTTCAACTCTTTCCTTTGTTTGAGAAGTGATTTGCCGGGTGATCTTTGTATGTTATATTAATATAATATATTATTTAGATAATTATTTAGATTTTGATTTTTTGATTTATTTGGTCAAAAAACAGTAGAAACTGTATATTCGTACTAACATTTCTTAAGTGTAACTTTTGGAAACTTGAAATAACTTTTCTCGTCTCATTTTGGTGCATCTGACATTTTCTGAAATTTCCCTCTTAGAGACTTACAATACTCGTTTCCCCGTCACATTTAAAGTTATCACATGTCAAGTTGCAAACGACAAGGAACGCCCGCGCTAATCTGCCCCGTATTTTGACTTGTCCTCTCTTTGCAGGTGAGTGATCTGGCGAGCGCGTCGGCGCACGCGAGGAGCCTGCGTGTCACGTGACGCTGCGTGTCACGCTGCGTGCCGGCAAGGAAGGTGCGTGCTCGCCGGAGGTAAGATGGCGGACCGCGTGTTCTTCGCGCGCGCGACCGGAAGTGCTTTTTAGCGGCTGCGTTGACATTCGCCTTTTGTCCTCGTCCACTCGCATAATTCCGAGTGGCGATATCTGCGAGCGGAGCGTGCTTACTTGCTTTTTCGCACGAGACCGTCTTTTGTTTGGTGTTTGGTGTGCGTGAGCCGGTTGGCTTTGCCGCTCAAAATGGTTGTTCTGTTTGTTAGAATGTGAAGTTAATATGCTTTCGTTTGTCGGGTGTTGTTCTGAGAGGTAACGTAAACTCTGTGGTCACGCAATGGTGTAAGGTGCTGTGTATTAGGCGTGGTAGTGGAGTGAAGAAGCTCAGACTGACGAGTTTTGCGTAACGATTCCGGAGCGTGCATTTTCATAAATTAGTGCTCATTTTTATGTTGCGTGAATGGTTAGTTAATGCTAAATTTTACGTGGCGAGACTCGGGCCATCAGGCCCGCTCTTCCGTCTAACCACGCAAATTTCGCTTTGCTCCTTTCACCATCTAGCGGAGAAAGGAGGTGTTATTATCTTGGGCGACGAAACAGGTGGATCTCAATTTTTCTCTGAGACTCCTTTTAGGCATGGGGCAGCCGGCTTTACTTCCCTCCTAAGGAAAGCGTACGAAGGATTTTCACCCTAAAAAATCCACGGCTTCGATCGGTACCCGTAAACTCGGGTACAGAAGTCCGGTACGCTGACCGTTATACCACCGAATCCGTGGTTTCGGTTTACAAAACTCTATGTGAGCATGCACATCGAAACATTATATTATTTTCTGTGAATGTCTAGAGAATATCCATATTAGAATTTTTTTCACTCCCAACATTCTTTCTACGAATTTCTTTCGCGCTTTTATAATTAATGTAGCTTAGCCCATATCATCAGCTAGTGAGCTGGTTTTCTCCCATGGTCCGGGCCTACTTGGTGCTAAAATAGAGGCTCATCTGTAAAAGTTTCATGTTTCCATAGAATTTATTTATATGTGAGCGTACATTGATTAGGGAGAGCTTGGTTGATTGATTGATTGATTTTTTGTGTTTCTGGGCGCTTCAACGGCTTTGAACATTTGTACCATATGTGTAGTGCATGCTTTTTTCGGGAGATGGCGGTGATCTTCCCCCGCTGGATGGCGAGATCCGGCGCTGACTACCATCGGCTAGTGAGGTTTCCCCTTCACCAGGACTCTCCCACCAGCAGGGCAGCGCCCAGCCGGACAAGCTCTAAGCTTCCGACCGGTCTCCCGGAATATGTGGTAGTGTAGTGCATGTAAGTGTGTGTGTGTGTGTGTGTGTGTGTGTGTGTGTGTGTGTGTGTGTGTGTAAGGGGAGAGGATAGGACAAGGAAGAGGAAGGAGAGATCGCGCGCGGTCCGTGGCCCGTTTGGTAGGGTACTGCTCCGGCATTCGCCTGGTGTTGATCGGAGAAACCACGGAAAACACCGATCAGAGCAGCCGGCCGCTAGAATTCTCCTCCAGACAGTGACTGAATTCGACCTAGCTGAAAGCTAGAATCGAAAATCCTGCCGCCGTCAGAACTCGAACCTAGGACCTCACCGTCAGAGGCGCTGCAGTGACATCAGTTGATGTACCGCTCCCGGTAGAAAGATATTGTCACAGTGCTAAATGAATGTAGTGCAAAGTCAGTTATTATTTCATGTTTTTACTTTTACAAAATTGGGATTTTGAAAATTCTTCAACCATAAATAAAAAATCGATGGATGTTTAAAACATCGATGTTTTATATAGAAACATGAATTCGAAACATGGACATGGATGTCGCATTCCTAGTCACGAGTAGAGCGTAGGGATCTCGGGTGGTGAGACCCGGAGATCCGCCTGTGGGAAACTTGCGGTAGCGGAGGCTGAAAAGTGGCGAGTGGTGGTGGGGGAGTGGGGCACGGAGAGGGGGGACGGGGGCTACCGCGTGCGGATGACAGCGCGCGCCTTCCACCGCCTCCACCTCCTCCGCCGCCCCCTCCGCCGCCTCCTCCCAGCACGTGATTTATTCTTCTTAAGCCTGTCTGACCCGCAGCTCATTTGCCTTGTCCGCACTAATGATATATTTGGCATGAAATTCAAATGACTTTTTCATCATCTATACATATAGCCACCGCCTCGGCCGCCGCTACTGCTGCTGCTCCTGCTGCTCCTGCTGCAGCCGGATGATTGATGGATGCGCGGGGCGATCCTCAAGCCGTAATAAATCGCCGGCGGAAGCGAGATACAGAAGCGGCCGAGGAGGGGGTGGCTTCGAGGCACCCGGCGCTTCGTAGCCCTTTGGCCCCGCTGCGCGCTTTTTCTCGTAGGCCTCGCTCGGCCGTGGCACTTTGGGGTCATTCAAAAACGAAATACGTTCGGCGGGGGTTGGGACTTTCTCTTTGGGGTCATTGAAGAAATACGTACGGCGGGGGTTGGGTCTTTCTTTTTGGAGGCGTCGAAGAAATATGAAGAGGGCGAAGGGATTGCCAATTTGCTTCAGATACGACGGGATGGTAGATTTGATTGAGTGATTATTTAGTGTTTGCGTCTTTGGAAGCGTTCAAGGAATACATACCAAGGGGACGGGTTTCGCCACTTTGAGATCGTTCAAGAAGAACGTAGAGAGAGGATCGGGTTTGCCTCTTTGGGGTCTTCCAAGAAATACGTACAGAGAGGGGTTGCCTCTTTGGGGGCATCCAAGTAATACTTATAGACGGGGTTCGGTTTTGGTTTTTGGGGCCATCCAAGAAATACGTAGGGGGGTTTGCCAATTTGCTTCAGATAGGTTTAATTTATTATTTACTGTTTCTGGGAGCGTCATTTTGCGTTAGCGTGGTGAATTTGGTTTTCCCTCATGGATGGGCTATTACTCGGAGGGTCTTTTACTTGTCCCCAGCAAGTCACCACCACAGCCCGGAGAACTCTTCGTTTTCGACATATTTCCCGTCGTATTTAGTAATGTAGAGCTTCTAAGTGTGTGTGTGTGTGTGTGTGTGTGTGTGTGTGTGTTTAGAGGAAAAGGAGAGAACAGAGATAAAGGCATTGGTTCGCATTCGCTTGGTTTTGACCGGGAAAACACAGAAAACTACCGATAAGAGCTGGCAACTATTAGAATTAACCTCCAGACAGATCGGTCATTCTACCCAAACATCTAGCAACTTTTCGGAAACTCACAGGGACACTGAGCATGACAAGTATGTGGTGGAAGAGAAGGAGTAAGTGGTGAAAGACCGAACAAACGCAAGCAGGAACTATTCATCCCTCGGATAGCTCTTCCGGTGGCACACGACAAATCCTATCGGAGTTGCCACCTTCGCAGCTGATGCAAGGAATCTTTTCTTCAGGCGAACCACGACCAAACACTTGTTGGTCTTAAAATACATTTTAAAGAGGCCGTTAGCCGAATAATTCGTGGTTAAATCTATTCCTTAATGTATATACCATATCTCTATCTTGGGGAGATAAAACATCACGAGTTATCCTTTTAGTATAAAACCATGTTGTATCATATTTATTGAGTCTATTGGATTATATTTTCAATATTGTTTATACAATAAAACACACTTTAATTCATTGTGTTGCTAATTTTTTTAAACAAAAGCATTTAGTAAGAAATGTTTACACTCCGCTCTACTTCGGAATGTTGAGTTGGAAGCACCCCTAGCGCATATTGGACTCGTCCATGAAATGCATTTAATCATTTAGAGAGTTGGTGAGTTTGAGTACATGGCCTACATGTCGTCATTGAATTTTCATGCTGAGTCGGCCGAGTCGGCTTTTTAGCCATTTTTTACAAAGGATTTTTTCGTTTCATTTTCTTCAATATTTCTGGTCCTAGCTGCTTTTCCTGTTGGGAGTACTCCTGGTAAAACTAAATTTTATAATTCCAATATTTTGTAACCGTTTTTCATATTAGGCAATTGAAAGAAAATGTTCTTCGGCCATCATCAGTGCAAACGGCGGAAGTTTGAAGACAATCGCAAGGCAACCAAAACAAAGGTTTGTTTTAATACTCATGTGAGATGAGACCACGGCACATTTTTCTAACAATATAATAATGTGATTTTCTTGTCAATTGTTTAATATTCCTTTTTCGTTTCTTTCTCTTTCCCATTAATTAAGCAAGCAAGAAATCACGAGAATTTATGTTTTCACATCTGAACACACAGTGAAAATGGATAGACCGCTCAGAAAAATTTTACCTTCTTTATAGTCTCGAAATGAAACTAAAGCTCCAAAATAAAATTGAAAGGACTCATCTTCAGAAAAGCAGAATTACAATACGATGCAATTAATTTCGGTCTCTTTGAAAATAAAGATACAAGGAGAGAAACGGCGATGTTGAGGAAGGGAATTGTAGTAATATGCTAATAAAAATGACCCAACAGACGCTAATCAATGTTCTGTATTTTTAATACTTAATGATGGACAGATTGTGAAATAGTGTTGAAGTACGTTGACTTAGCATAGCAGATGACTAAAGATCGAATTTCCGTGTTACTGCATTTTTTATTTGCTAACTTGAAATTGGAAGAAATCTTGACAGAAAACTGAGTCATGAAACGGACGTTATCTTAGTGCTTGTTTTATTTTACACGAAATTACACTTTTGGGAGGTTACTGCATGTTAATGCACGTTTTCGGTATTGTTGCCTGAAAATTGTACCTTTTGGGGATTTTACTGGACGAATTTGCAAGATTGATAGTTTTATTGGATAAAATATATTTTTTTATTATGAACTTGTTGTCATTTATAAATTTTAATTGTTTAATTTAACAAAAACGTTTTTATGACATAACTCAGCACAGCATTCGGATGGACTGCGAAACCCCGTTTAATATGCATCAATACTGCATTTTGTTGCCCTACGAACTGTACCTTTCCTCTACTACCTACGAACTCTATACCTTTCCTCATGCGTATTGTCTAATTAAAATTTCTGAGATATTGCTCCAGGATAGATCTTCAGCCTTTGGTTGTTGCCTCTTAACAAACGCTATGTTTAATGTCGATCTTTCCAATCCGGTAGCAGGTACATCCGTTTTGGCAGTCTTCGCTGAACTTGCCAACACGAGGCGGCATGCGCGAGTCACATTTGACCTCCGGGCGCGAAGCTTACCGACAAGCTGCCTTGCGTTTCAAATTTATCCAATTTCTCGGAACGAACATTACCTTGCGAGGTACAAGAGAGAATGAACGCATTTTTAAACAGCTTTTCGCAGCATGCACACGGACGCGAGAGTGAGGCTTGGCACACAGACAAGTATAAATATAGAACGAAGTTTTTCCTGTCTGAAACACGTATATTAGTTGATAGAAAATTAATAATTTTCTCAGAAAATAATTTGGAAATGGACATAACTGTAAATTATAATAAAAACAATAACATTTCTTCTGAAACTTTATTTCTGAACGTATATTTATATCTTTCTGTTTTGTGTTTTCTTTTTTTTGTTGTGCTTTTATGCTAATATAATTTTGTACGTGAACAGTATTTAAACTGACAAATATGGAATTTTCTAAACAATATGAACAAATTGGAAAATAAAAATTTATTTTTATAAAAAAATAAAATTTGATAAGTCGATTAACTGGAGTTTTTAGGTTACATAAACGACTACGCTTTGCAAATCGGATCTTTTCGTTTCACGTTTTGGTGTTTTACTGCATGTTTTAGAGAGCTTTACTGCATGAAAATCCGATCTTTACAGATGCCATTAGCTTCTAAATTATTACTAGAGAACCAGTTACAAATCGTTCCTCATTATAAGACTCGACATTTTTTGTAACGCTCTCAATACACTACGTGGACTTTCGTAATTTAATTCCCCGTTGCCGTTCCTCTACATCCCTCCCGTCTCTTGCCTCACCTCCCCCCTATCTCGTGTCACCGCCAGCGCCTGCGGTGGCTCCGAGGCGTGCCATCCGGAAGGGCTGAGGGACGTCGGAGGCGCCGCACACGATGCGACGCGACGCGACATTGCGCGATGGGAAGCGACGCGACGTTGCACGACGCGAAGCGACGCGGCAGCGCTGCGGGGAATCCGCGCTCATAAAGAAAAGCAAATCCCGTTAAAAATGGCTGATCCGTCCGGGAGCTTTGCAGCGGGCGGACGTGTGTTCGGCAGCGGCCCGCAGGCGAGCTTCCCCTGCTCCTGTCGGCCCGCACCGCTGCCTGGGTCGCGTCGTGCTCCATTCCCCGCTGCTCGGCGCGACCGCCACGCCATGCCCCGCTCGCTCCCGCTCTTTTCCGCCTACCTGTCAACTCTCCGCCTACCACTCGACTATCCGCCCCCGGTCACGGCTCTTGGCCGATCAGTCGACTCCCCTCCCTTACGCGACTCCCCAGCGCCTGGCTCGCCTCTGCGCCGCATCGTTCTCTGCCCCGCGGGGCGCTTCGTCGCTGTCGGCGTGGCTCACGTCAGCCTGGCGGAAGCGCAAAGGACAGCGGCGAGGGTGGGGTGAGGACACAGTTCACCGGCCGCTTGGACTGAAGGAATGGCAGCAGAGGGGTGGAAACTGAATATTGCAGTGTTAAACGCCTTCCTCGACGCCAGAATATTTTAGTCAGTCGTGGGTTTCTAAACTGACACAAATTGGAAATACACATAGTCCCTAAACATAGTTCTCATCTGTAGCAATACGAACTCAAATTAATTTAATGAAGAAAATAGCTTGTAAGCCCATGTCGTAGACTCACTGAAAAAAAGTCTTCGTTTGGCGAAATTTTAAATAGTACCGAATTGTTATTATGAAATTTTAAATAGCGAACTTAAGCGAGATAACGAAATATTAAATTTGTAATTTAAAGTTTAAAATAATAAAGGTTAGCTCAAAAGCCCGTTGTTAGTAATTGTCATTAAAGATGATTCCGTTGTTTCAGATTAACGGAATGAATATGATATTTTATTGTATTTATTTAAGGGGTGCACATTTTTTAAGGTTAAGCTTTCTTTTTTTTTTTTGAAATATTTTTACGCAAAGTGGGACTTCAATAAGGCGCAGTTTGGTGACATTAGAGCATTGCTGAAAGTCGGGATGCTTTGTATGGCATAAAAAGAAGTTTGGGAGCGATTAGGTATTACTTTATGTGATGACGTAGTATAATAAATGGGTAGAAAAAATACAGTGCATGACAGCCACTAATGCATCACGCTGGCGACGAATGCATCCAACCTCTTAGGGCTCAAGCATTTACTTCGTAATATTGTCACAATCACAACAACGTTAAGGTTCCGAGTTTCAGTACTTTGTCGACCAAGTAGCACTGTTGGCAGGTACAGACATAAAAAAAAACGGATGCGAATTGAATCGCACGTCTCCCTCCTCCCTCTTGTGGTGCTTTCTAGAAGAAACCGTCGTCACACACTCATGTGTGAGAGCAAACCTGTGTGATCATATGGATGAACATGTCTTTCTGGTGAGACAGAGAGGGAGAGAGGACGAGAGATAGAAAGCGGGATAGATCAACAGAGAGAGGAGGAGAGAGGGATACACGAACCCACATGGTTAGAGAGAGAACGGGACGGCAAAGTGGAGTGGTCGGGACGGCAAAGTGAGGGTGGTCGGGACGGCAAAGTGAGTGTGGTCGGGACGGCAAAGTGAGAGTGGTGGGGACGGCAAAGCGAGAGTGGTCGGGACGGCAAAGTGAGTGGTCGGACGGCAAAGTAGAGTGGTCGGGACGGCAAAGTGAGAGTGGTCGGGACGGCAAAGTGAGAGAGGTCGGGACGGCAAAATGAGAGAGGTCGGGACGGCAAAGTGAGAGTGGTCGGGACAGCAAAGTGAGAGAGGTCGGGACGGCAAAATGAGAGAGGTGGGGACGGCAAAGTTAGAGAGGACGAGACGGTAAAGTGAGAGAGAGGGCGGACGGCACAAAGACGACATGGCGGTGAACGGCGTGCGAAGCGCGCGTGGCGGGCAAGTAGCAGAAGTTGGGGGGCGGGATGCATCGCGTGGGAGTGACAAGGCACGAGCCACTGAGCGACGCCGCCACCTCCCCTCATCCCCCCCCCCACGACGCGCGTCGACGTAACGCGCGTGACATGGCGGAAGCGCGCCGCCGGGTGACGGCGTCCACAGGCGTCGCCCTCGGGCGTCGCGACGCGGCAGGAGCGACAGCGGAACCGACGCAGACATTGCGGTGGATCTCCCAGCGGCGCCGGGGATTTTCCTGCTAGAAGAAGCGCCGGTTAACGGCTACCGGGGCCTTTGACGAGAAGACTTGTCGCGCCCCCCTTCCTGCACTGTTGAGACCGTCGGTCATGAATACATGCCGCAATATGCTTGTGCCAATCCGGAAGATAGGCTGTAGTGGAGCACCTTGAAGGGCGAGGAGAAAAAGAGGGAAAAGAAGAGGGGAGAAGGGCGAGTGGAAAAGGACCAGGGGAAAAGGGCGTGGGGAAAAGGGCGTGAGGAAAGGGTGAGGTGGCAAAGGGCGAGGGGAAAAGGGCGAGGGAAAGGGCGAGGGAAAGGGCGAGGGAAAAGGGCGAGGGAAAGGGCGAGGGGAAAGGGCGAGGGAAAGGGCGAGGGGAAAGAGGGCGAGGAAAGGGCGAGGGAAAGGGCGAGGGAAAAGGGCGAGGGAAAAGGGCGAGGGAAAAGGGCGAGGGAAAAGGGCGAGGGAAAAGGGCGAGGGAAAAGGGCGAGGGAAAAGGGCGAGGGAAAAGGGTGAGTGGGCGGAGACATCGAGCGAACAGAGCGGTCGAACGGGAAGAAATTCGTGAGAACCTGCGACCAGGGCATAGCCATTTGCGTCTCCGTTATTGTTTGCTCTCACCAGTGCATCAGAACAACGGAGGTGAAAATAATGTTTCCTGGGGCAGCTGATCGATCATCTTTGTGTGGAAGAATAGATGAGATATGAAAAAATGGAACAGCATAGTGTGTGGTCGTAGACTACCCATTCATGTACGTGTTAATTTTAGACCAAAGTCATTTTACTGTCCCGTAGTGCAGAAAATGAACGTGCTTGTGAACTAGAAATTACAACTCAAATAAAACTTCCTCGCAGACCATTATTTTTACTATCAATGCATTCTCTATTGAATTTTACCCTTCAACGAGTCTACTTTCACTAAATTGAGAGGTGTCAGTATAATATGTAATTATTCTTGGAAAAGTGAAGAATACAAGCTAGTTCCTGATTATCAAGCACGTTGGGCTGTACTTACAATGATAATTGTTTATAATCGTATATATAAATAGTTGTCACGTGCTAAATATCCGTAAAATGAGTGTGAAGAAAAGCCGAAACTTGTATTGATGTAATACAAATCGTAGACAATTGTTTAGAAGGCTATGAAATCGCTGCGAAGCAAAATATGACGCGAACTATTTGGGCTCAGATTGATCTTTTACAATATTATGCAGTATTCTAATCGGCTTTCAAATGTTAAAAGTTTTTAGTAATGTGACTCTGGCCTTTGCAAGATTGAATTGTGCATTTTTGATATAATGTAGAAATTATTTTCATTATGTTCTTAATGTAACCTTTGACTGCGATACCCAGTATTTTGGTAAATATGATATATTTTCATCAAATTCTATGAACCTTCAGTTGCTACCCTTGCATCTTCTGGACCCAGAGAGAAAATACTTTTTATTTTTTCAGAGTTTATTATTACTGTACGCTTTTCTTATTTTCAGTAGCTTCATTTTTTTGGACTAATTCATTTTTCAATGTTAGGTTTTCGGTGAACTTATTTTGAAATATATTTCGTTTTCCTTATTTTTGGGGGGAATAATAGACCATTTGTTGTTTTGAGATAAGTAATAACTATATGATCTTCGTGTTTGGAATTCTAACATAATTATGTTTATTACATCTGTATTCCTCTCATGCAGTGAATAATAGTACTCATAACACATAATATTAAAATAGGAAGGTTTTACAGAATATTGTATTAATTTATGTATTCATTGTTAATCATTAGAAAATGCAACCACATAAATTGTATCTTCGAAATAGTGGGCTGGTCTGGTAGACTCAGAGTAGCATCGGTGAAGCATCTGAAAAGAGGAAAATTTGCCTTGGAGGGAAATAGAAACTTTGCCTTGGACAAAAAATATTGCCTCTCACTTCTACGTGTGTAGTGTATGGATCGCATTTCATTTCTGTCAGCAAAGGAATGTGCAATATTTATTGAAATTTATTGTACTATTAATGTATTTTATTTCTTAAAAGATGCACATTCGTGCGTTTTTTGTAAAATCTTTTCAAAAATACTACTACTGAATTACACAATTAAATATGAAAATCACCGAAGTTTAGTGGAAGTAATCTTAGTAATAATTCTCCTTAAGAAAGTTGAAATTAGCTACGACATTACAGTTAGTTAATTCATTGAGTCACAGGATATTACTAACGCATACACTCCGCTGCACTGCAACTGCGAATCAATTCCCTGCTCTTGTGAACTAGTTGCCCTAGGAAGCGAGCGCCCTGCAATCGACGCCCGGGGCTCCTTCCATCAGCCGTCACCGGCGGCGCCACTAGTGCAAAACTAATCCAATCAATGCCCAGCCCGCCCCCACCGCGCCAACAACGCGGGGCTGCGACGGCGGCCACGGATACGCCAGGCGATCGGCCGCTACGGGACGGAACGTGCCGCGGCGAAGATGATTCCAATTTGGCGGCGATAACGGCGGTAATGAGATCGTCGAGTGGCATTTGCGGAATGCGTTAATACTGGTGAACTTATGAAATGCGCAATGTAAGGAAAGGGAAATTTTGAATTTGATTTCCTATTGTTGTCTCGGTGTTATTTATACTGGTTTTTGCAGAACTTAAACATGTTCCCAAGACGTTGTTAATGGTTTGGCACATTCGAAACCATGAAGTCTGTCATGTAAACAACCTTCCGTAAGAAATATTTAAGTAGGTAGTAATATTGCAAAGAGAAAATATATTGTCGAATTGCAGATGAAAATAGCAGTCGTATTTTTTTGAATTCTTTACGCAATAACGTTTTAATTTTCTTTAAAAATAGTAACGTATCATACAAGTGGTTAAAAACACAATTATGTTCAAGTTAGTGATTATTCACGTGCGCGAAAGTCCGCATTGATAATTACCCACGTACGGTGTTTTCATCTCGTGTAAAATACCTTTAATCTTCTCCAATAGCCTTTCGGTATATTTTCAATGTATTTCGACATATTTTCTAAATGTTTGCTTATATGATCAGTGGAATTACTCAAATACTCCTTACTGACCTCACTAATTACCTCCTAATGTTACCATGGATATAATAAAGGGCCATATTATGAGTACTTACTGCAGGAATCTTTAATACATTTGTTACTATAACCAACGTGTTAATCTACAAAGGAACACGTAAGTAAACAGGACATATAACCGGTGATATGACAAGTATTATTGTCTAATATATTTAAAAATGTCTGAATTACGTGCTTTGTTAATATTTATTAAAGAATAGAAACAAATGTTTGAAATGAGAAACCAATTTAAATTTAAACGTTTCCCACCAGCTGACAGAACGAGTGAAGTGCACTTCAAACACAGCCGTGCTTTCCAAATGGCAAATGGCGCGCGGCGTTTGTACGTCGTGCAGTTGCAGCGCCTGCAATCGCAGGTGTTTTCTGCACCGCTCCAAACGAGCCCTGCATCGACGGGGCGCGGAGGGATCGAGGCAGCGAGCGTGGAAGAGCACTGCACGCAGGGAAGGGGGTGAGAAGGGAGGCGACGGACATGGAATGGGGTGGGAGACGAAGTGGCGCAGGTCGAATCAAGGGTCGCCCACGGCTCCTCGTCGGGCGCCGCGGCGCCGGCGGCAGCGCGATTAGTGTAAAACTAATCCAATCAAAGCAGCAGCCACCGCCGTTGCCATGCGCTGCCCTCGAGAGGCGAGCCGAGGGTCGAAAGAGATGAGCGTGGCGGGGCATAGCGGGGCGGGCGGGGCGGGCGGGGCGTGGCGGGGCGTGGCGGGGCGTGGCGGGGCGTGGCGGGGCGTGGTGGGGCGGGGCGGGGCGTGGCGGGGCGGGGCGTGGCGGGAGGGCGTGGCGTGGCGTGGCGTGGCGAGGCGGGCGGGGCGTGGCGTGGCGAGGGGGAGGGCGGGGAGGGAGGGGCGTGGCGGGCGTGGCGGGGAGGGGCGGGCGGGCGGGGCGGGGCGGGGCGGGCGGGCGGGCGGGGCGGGGCGGGGCGGGGGGGCGGGGCGTGGCGGGGCGTGGCGGGGCGTGGCGGGGCGTGGCGGGGCGTGAGGACAAGCGGCATGGAGGTGAGGGGCACCCAGTCTGGGTATTAGAGTTGAGTATGCAGGCTAGGATGAAACTGCGATGAGCGGTAGTAGTGAGAATTGTTAGTTGGAATGGCACAACAGCGAGAGCTCCGGGAAACGAAATTGTGGGGTCATGTCATGATATTCGATGGCGAGCGTGATGAGAGGGGTGGGTGAGATGTGACGTGGGCATGAGATAGATTGACGGATGAGATGGATGTGGGCATGACGTGGCTTGAAATGTGGACGTGGGCATGAGATGGGATGTGAACATGACGTGAGAAGGGATATGACGGAGTGGGACGTGCCGTCAGATTTGAGTTGGGATGTGACGAGTAATGTAACGTCGGCGTGGTGTGACATGCAACGTGGAACGGGACGTGAAACATAAGGGTGACATGCGACGTGAAGTGGTATGTTACAAGCAAAGGGCCCGAAGAGTAAAACTTGACGGCTTTGGTGCAGGAAATGTTCCATGGAGCCGGTATGGAAGGGCGGTATATAGTATAAACGTGGAATAGATAGAGAAAAAGGGGCTGGGCGAGGGTAGGGCGGGAGACTGGAATCGGGTATGTGTGGGACTCGCCGGTTGATGGGCAGTAAGCGGAGGATGACGCCGCCCAGGGGAGAAAGCAGTGCGCGGCGCGGGGGGGGGGCGGAGGGACGTGCCCGGTTGCAACAAGTACAGGAAACCTCTGCGCTCGCTCTTCATTAGGAGGCGCTCGCGAGACCCGACGCCCACGGGCCCTCCATCCGGCGCACGGCCCTCTCTTTCTGTGCCAGGCGCACGGCACAGGTTTCAATTTGGTTCTAGGCGCGTAAAGGATGGTTGGCTGCCAGCTGCATTGATCCGGTTCTCCTCCAAATATTCAGCAATGTGCCTTACGTTGGCAATAAGCTGCCGTCATATTGAAATATTTTCTCAGTGGCTTCAAGAGTTTATGAGCTAGTTTAAATTTTTTTTTAATTTGAAGTATTCTTTTTATTGTAACTATTCTTTGGTTACATTCAGCATTCAACAAAATTTAACGTCAAGAATTTTCTGTATTACAAAAGTTGGGCAAGTAGCGACGACACAAGAGCAAATAGTATCAGACCCAGCGTTCAACACATATTGAATAGCAGCTTTCTGCATTCTTTCGTTTGCGCCAGGCATTCTCTGGCTGAGCTTTTCACTCTTGCCGAGCGCTGCCACCTCGCATCCGCGCGTGGGATACGCATTCGCCACCTCCGGCGCCCGCTCGCGCAAATGGCCAATTTGAAGCCTCCGCTCTGCCTCGCCCACGCCTCCGCCTCTCTCCGCCCCCACCCTCCGTCCCTCCTCGCCCATCCCGCCACGTTACTCCCCGCCTTGTCTCCCCTCGCCATGACTCTCCCCGCCTCGTGTCTCCCCGCCACATTTCTCCTTGTCATGTCTCCTTGTCCTTGTTCCTGTCTCTCCCCGCCATGTTTCTTTCCACCACTTCTCTCCTATCCACGTTTCTCCCCGCCACGTTTCTTGTCTTTCCGCCCCATGTCTGCTCGCCCCATTTCTTCCTGCCTCGTCTCCTTGTTCTGTGCCTCTCCGACACGTCTTTCCCCACCCCGTCTCTCTCCATCTCGCCTCTCCCCCCTCCCTCGGCCTGTTCCTCCACACCTTTCTTTTCATTGGCTATCCTATTCCCGCTTAGTCGAGATCTGCTCCACACGGCAGGACTTTTCGCTGCCGGAAAGCGAATCACTTTTTTTTCTTCCTCCCCATCCTCCTCTTCCTCCTCTCGTGCGACGGTGCTGCCGCGGCGCGGTCCTAATGGCCAATTAGCGGCGGGCCGCGTTTATTCTCAATATTTTCGCCCGTTAAAACCAATATTAGCATAATCGTTTTATTGATGGAATACACAAGCTCGCCTACGTGCGGTCTTTTCTTTCTCGCATTTGCGCCGTTGTGCATGTGCGCTGTTTTCCGTGCACATAGCGGCCCCTCCCCTTCCCCCCACCCCCCGGTTTCGCTGGCGGTGGTTTGTTGTTGATTGCGCGCTCTCTGCGCCTCCAGGCCGCAGGGACTTGAAAGATTTTTTTGTTTGCAGAGGTGTTTGTTTGCGGTGAATGTCCCGAGAATATTTTTGTGTTTGAAAAGGAGTGCGCTTGCGACGTGCGAATGAGAGGGATTTGGGTATCGTTGATGCTGGGATTTATCGGCTTCGGTTTGATTTGATGACGCATTCTATATGTGGTACTTCGTCAACGACAATACAATAGCTTTTTTCTAGGGCTTTTATCCAGCCAATAGCCGGTTTCCCTTTACGTTCAGATGGGACGCATATTCGACCACACTAGACCAACACACTCGCGGGCTCCTCTGATCTGGGGTCGGCAGAACGCGAGGCCCTCCTCGACAACACATACAAAGTCAAGGGACCATGCCCAAGGCGGGACTCGAACCCGCGACCCTTCCGACCGAAGCGCTGAGTCGGTACTCGCTCTTATCCACCTCGGCCACCCAGGTCGGCCTATACAATAGTAAGGAATGTAAAATGTGGTTGTTGTGAATACGTCTACTTACCGTGCACTCGGACTTGTCCGTTGCCGTCATGGGCTGTATGGTTGGGCGTTTTCGTATTTGACGACACATGGATGCTCAACGGTGCCAGGTGTTCTTTGACTCCTAAATTAGCCGCTAGGAACCAACTTAACAACGCCCGTAATCATAGGTCACGCTATTAGCGTTCCTCCTTGACTGAGTAAATGTGATCTTATAATTGTGAAGGGTGATGTCCGAGGATTTTCTTTTGCCTGACGTTTAGCTACAGTTAATTTACAGGCCACATTCATTGCAAAATACGCTAAGGATTGCTTTGAAGAATGCGCCGTTTCCAGATGGATTTGTGCCTAATAATCCGTATTTTAAAATAGAGGCAAATGTGTTCAGATATCAAGTGAACTGACTGTGTGATAAAATCAGTGTCTGTAAAGTGCAACATCCTTTAATGATTATTCATTTGGTAATATAGTCTTGGATGATTTTCCCCAGCGGATGCAACACCAGGCATAGCATGTAATTGAGAACTAAAAGAAAAGTGGCTTCATATTTTACACACTGCTGGAATTTTGTAATTGAAAAGGAAAACAATGTCCCGAATTTAATGTAACCTCTAAATATCGAGTAACCATCCTTTACTTCTCAATTCTTTTCCGGAATTTGTATTTGTTAATAAGTTTCGCCTTCCAATCAAGGATTTGGAATTTATAGACGTCAATTTGAAATAGAATAATCGCATGTTTTAAGAAAAGGGTGTTTTCTATCATCTTGAGTACGAAACATAATATAGAGAACGAGCCAAACAAAAGATTCCTTTAAGGCAATCCAGATGCAGTGATAATCGATAATAACAACTGAATAAACCGAACGTCCAAAACCATATTCAGATTTTAAAATGACCCCAGAGATAAAGTGAAATATTGGGAAATAATGTTTGGTGTATTTGGGAGGTAGTAAATCGAGTGAGAGGGGGAGCGAGAGTAAGTGAGCGAGAGTGTGGTACGATTAGTCGTATATTGTTTGTGAGTATTCAAAACACAAAGTCTCAAATCGATTAAACTCCTCCAGGAAGCAGTCCGATTCTCGCGGATGGGGCTGTGCAGATTGCTCTGCTTATATAACCATATTGGGTCTCATTTTTCCAAATCTGAAGGAATCGTCAATTTGGGAGTATACATGAATTATTTTCCTGTATACATTATTAGATTAAAATAAAAGTTATAAACTTTTAACATTTGGGATCGGGTTTTGAATATAAATACAGTTCTCAATTTTTGACAAGCCAGCTTCATGGTGGTTACAGCATTTAGATATTTTCTGTGTAAATTAATACATTTTCTGATATAAGAACAATGCAACTTTTTCCAATAATTACAATGGCCAATCCCAACATTTATTCTGAGGATCGTGATGAGAGCCATTTCCACTTATTACAATCTTTGCAATGATTATAATTTTAAGAACAATATAGGGCAAGTCTTACCGGAAATAATTATTTTTAAATAGTTTAAGCATCGTCAGCTGAAATAGCTTACCTAAGGCTGCAAAATTTCTATTCAAACAATCATAGAACAACCGTAACACCCGCATATCAGGGCGGGTGTCGCGATGAAAACTTTTGCGTAAATCATTCCTAGGCATAGGTTTTGCACGTTTGATAGAGTTATTCATGTTATGTTTCGAATTGCTTAAGAATTTGCCTCATTGTACGAGTAAAACAGAAGAGTGGCAGTTAAGCAGTAACCCTCTTACCATTAGCAATATTTTCTAGTGTTTGTTATAAATTGAGTACATTATTGATGTTATTTGTATTATTCGATATAGCTTACACTTTTCATTATAGCTTATCCGATTTGGTAGAGCTTATACAATTTGGTAGAGCAACATTTCTCCAATAAATACCCAACGTCAAACATCTAACTGAACCCACGCTCGCTTCCCGAATGCTTATCAATCGATTGCCGATATATCGCGCTTGTAATTGTATGCGCGCGGGGCGTCGGTGTGCCACAAAGGGCCCGATGTCGTCGTTCTAAATTGGGGCCCCGCCCCCTGAAGTTCATCATAGCGCGCGCGAGGCGTCGCGGCTTTGTGAGGTGCGCTTCCCGGATGTGTGTATGACCGAGTTAGATAATTAGATCGCCCGCCCCATCCGCGTCGCCTCGCCCGGCGCCTGCCACTGCCGTCCCGCCCCGCCCCGCCCCGACCTGACCTTCCCCCTCCTGTCCCGGCCCGATCTCACCTTCCCCGGTCTGTCCTGGCCACCCCGATACTCCCACCCCGATACTCCCACCCCGATACTCCCACCCCGATACTCCCACCCCGATACTCCCACCCCGATACTCCCACCCCGATACTTCCACTCCGATACTCCCACCCCCCTGTCGTGGTCCCCGCCCCGCCCCGCCCTCCCCCGCCCTGTCTCGCCCGCCCGTCTGCCCCTCCCGCCCCGCCCCGTCCCCCCCCTCCCGTCCCGTTCCCTTCCATCCCATTCCCCCCGCCCCATTCCGTTCCGCCCCGTCACACCAAGCCCCTTCATGTCCCCCGTCACGTCCCGCCCGTCACGTCCCGCCCGTCACGTCCCGCCGTCACGTCCCGCCGTCACGTCCCGCCGTCACGTCCCGCCGTCACGTCCCGCCCGTCACGTCCCGCCGTCACGTCCCGCCGTCACGTCCCGCCCGTCACGTCCGCCCGTCACGTCCTCGCCGTCACGTCCCGCCCGTCACGTCCCGCCCGTCACGTCCCGCCGTCACGTCCCGCCCGTCACGTCCCGCCCTCGTCACGTCCCGCCCGTCACGCCGCGTCCGCCCGTCACGTCCCGCCCGTCACGACCCGCCCGTCACGTCCCGCCCGTCACGTCCCGCCGTCCCGTCCGCCCGTCACGTCCCGCCCGTCACGTCCCGCCCGTCACGTCCCGCCCGTCACGTCCCGCCCGTCACGTCCCGCCCGTCACGTCCCACCGTCACGTCCGCCCGTCACGTCCCGCCCGTCACGCCCCGCCCGTCACGTCCCGACCCGTCACGTCCCGCCCCGTCACGTCTCGCCCGTCACGTCCCGCCCCGTCACGTCCACGCCCCGTCACGTCCAGCCCCGTCACGTCCAGCCCGTCACGTCCAGCCCGTCACGTCCCGCCCCGTCACGTCCCGCCCCGTCACGTCCCGCCCCGTCACGTCCCGCCCCGTCACGTCCCGCCCGTCACGTCCCGCCCCGTCACGTCCCGCCCCGTCACGTCACGTCACGTCCCGCCTCGTTATATTCTAATGAGAAACTCTTCTTTATTGCAGTTTCTGGCCGATTTGTTGTCTTTTATAATATCTAGAAGGTTGTGCTTAAGGTGAAAACGCTGAGGATACTTCTAACTACTGCCGAAAAATAAATGTACCTTCTTTACATAGAACCTGCGGTTAATTGGTGAATTAACGAAATTGGGGTTTGTAGTACAACACTCTCCAATCGCTACCGACCGTACCCTCAGAACCTAAGCCAGTCAGCCAGCTGTCATAATTGTGGAGTCTACGACAGCGCTTCGAGTCTTCGAAAAATGTATATAGTTAACCCACAGACAACGCCGAAAATGAAAAATGACAAAAATCAGTTTCTACAAGAAACTGTGATCCCGAGACCAAAACAGAAAAGGGAAAACTTATTGATAATACTCGTATTAAGAGGAAACGCTATATTTTTCGTAGCGTGAGATGCATGATTCCACAATGCGACGCTAGCACGGATCCTAGACGTTGAGGAAGATACATGGTAATTAATATAGTTGGCATAATAGTTATTCACTTTGCAAGTGGCTAAAGGTGACCATTTTATTCAAGTTAGTTAATTCATAAGGGCGGCTCCGTGAATAATTACTCGCGTGCGCCTAATCTAACACTTGCAAAACACAACATGTTTATCTTCTTTTCTGTTATTATGTTACACTAACATATTTTTCAACTATATAATTAGTAGAATTATATTAAAAATGATCAGTTGAACACACATATTTATTTGATATTGCAAATTCTTCGATATTTTCGTCAGAGTGGAATAACTTAATTCATGCTTGAGCTTTCAGCTTATGTTCTTTCTTATTGTAGTATTTTTGTAAAATTTTAATATTGCATATATTCGAAAGGTATTTGCATTGTATTTCATTTTTATAAACATACATTAAAAATTAATTTTTTTAGATTTTTCTGCAATTGTCATTATCTATAGTAGTTATTTTATTTCATACATATCAAAGGCTGAAAAAAGATTAGAATACAAAAGAAGTAATTCCGCGAATATTTCAAAACGTTTTGCTATTTAAAGCTGAAATATTAATGATTCTTTCATTCAAAATTGTCCATTCTTTTCATTCTAGCTGCTGAAGTGTTCTTGATGAGCTTTTACATTTATATGTTTTAAATGTGTAAATACTAACACAATTCTGTGAAATTTCACATTTATTTTTTGCTTTAGAAAACTCGTTTTTTAATCGAAAACTTTAAATCTCGAATGTGCATTTCATAGAATAAGATTGAAAATATTTTTTTTGTGTATCAGCATTATAAACGACGTGTTCTTTTACAAGAAATCGTTCATAATCGAGCACTTTACGCCATAAATGATGCACTAGCATTGTACGTCACGTGTGATTGCATCATTACACATTCAGTCAATCGAGGGTGAGAATAGTGGGGAGGTAGAGGTAACGGAACAGCCCATCACCAGTTTTGTGCACAGATGCCAAATTCCTGACACTTCCCAAGAATGTTGTTTCGCAGAATGAAGTTTGATTCTCGTAAAACTGTATAACGCTGTTATTAAATAAATAACATTTGCAGCTCGATTATAATATTGCTTTGTTGCATTCGTACAACTTTGAAAACGAGGGACGTTGGGAGCTCAATTTCAAAACGTGTACTCACGCAATAAAGCTTAACGTTATAAACTAATTGCATAAACTACTATGCCAGATATATGATGTCAGATGAAGGGCGGCGGTGGGGAATAGTGACCATGGTTCTTCCTCCGCGTAGGGGAGGGGTAGGAGGGGGTGAGGTGAGGGGAGGGGAGGTTTGCGGTGCTGAGTCGAGTGCGTGCTCGTGAGTCAGCGAGCGGCGCGAAAATGACTGCGACGGCGCGCGCGCTCGCGTTGCCTCTAAGTGGATTGCTTCGCTTGGCGCGAGTCATTTGTCGCCGCCGCGCGCGCCAGCCGGACAGAGGTCACCGCGGGGTGAGACGCCCTCTCGCCCCCGCCCCCGCCAACACTCCGCAGGTCGATCACACTTGCCGGCTTCACTTGTTCGCCCTATTCGATTGATTGATTGATTTTGTCGTGTTTCCGGGCGCGTCAACTGCTTTGGTCATTAGTCCCGTTAGTGTAGTGCATGATTTTTCTCGGGAGATAGCGGTGGTCTTCCCCCGCTGGATGGCGATCCGGCGCCGACCTACCGTCGGCGAGTGGGGTTTCCCCCTATCCAGGACTCTCCCACCAGCAGGGCACCGCCCCAGCCGCGGGCGCGTCAACTGGTTTGGTCGTTAAGCTACCGACCGGTCTCTCGGAATATGTGGTAGTGAGTGCATGTTACTGTAAGTGTGTGTGAAGTGGAGAGGATAGGACAAGGAAGGGAAGGACAGATCGCGCGCGGTCCGTGGCCCTTTGTTAGGTACTGCTATGGCTTTCGCCTGGTGTTAATCGGAGAAACCACATCCTACCACGTCAGGACTCGAACTTCGTTCCGAGCTCAGTTATATTTATCCAGGACAGATTAACTTGTCTTTACTCGCTATGGGAAACGGCAGTTTCGGCTGCATCTATTGTTCAGAGAAGGTTGTTAGCCTTGAATTGTGAACTATGAGGGGATAGAATGGTAATGAGGGGTGAAGGGCTTATCACATATACGTCCATGCCTTCGCAGGATTCGATCCTGCAGGCTCCTCGGCGCAGACGACGACTGTCGCAACTGCTGACCCACAGTAGATTTTGTTTTTAATCGGTATGATTTTGCCGAACAGTACGTTCCTCGCCAACTATGTAACATATTTCACATATATTACATTGATCTACATACTTTTGTCTCTTTGTCAAAAGAAAAGAAAATACTGAAAACCAGTTCATGCCTCGAGTTGGTCTCCTCCTGTTCAGTCCCTGTCTGGAGAGGAATTCTAGCGTTGCTCTGATTGGTAGTTTTCCGTGATTTCTACGATCAACACCAGGCGAATGCCGGAGCAGTACCCTATTAAACGGACCGCGCGCGATCTGTCCTTCCCATTCCTTGTCTATCCTCTCCTTGCACACAGACTTACACTAACATGCACTACACTATCCCATATTCCGGGGACACCGGTCGGGATCTTAGAGGTTGTCCCGGCTGGGGCGGTGGTCCGTTGGCGGGAGATTCCGTGGTTAGGGGGAAACTCCACTAGCAGACGGTAGGTCGGCGCCGGATCTGCCATCCAGCGGGGAACATCACCGCCACCTCCCGAAACAAAACATGCACTACACTAACGGGACTAATGATTAAAGCAGTTGACGCGCCCCGAAACACGAAAAAATCAATCAATCAAACTGGTAACCAGTTCGCGCCTGGAGTAAGTTTCCCTCCCCACCGCCTACCCCGTCCACGGGGTGGCCGCTCAGAAAATGGCAGGGGCCGTGGCGGGTAGGCGGCATGAAGGGCGAGGACATGGCCGACCGTTCGGCCGCGCGTCCAGTCCTAGTGAAATCGGACGCCTGAAATCGAATTGCGCGTCTGATTAGAGTGCAGTCTGCGCTTGTTGCCTTTTTTCAGGCCCGCGGCGCTCGGCAATTAGCTGTCCAGCGGTGAAAGCGGTGCTTCGAATGCACGCTACGTCGGAACGTCGGGTTTGCGTGTGTGCTTGACCCGCGTTGCTCGCCCAGTTGTCGCGCGGACACGACCTTTTGTGTTATTTTGTTTGGGGGAAAACGTGTGCAAGATCAGAGTTGTCGAATACTAATCGTCACAAGCGAAAGGAGTCAGTACATACCTACTGTGGTGTCATGCAGTTGCAATTATACACAGACGAGAGTGGGTTAAGTAATTGCTGGTATGTTTACTAAGTTCGAACACCGGAACAACCTTTATTTGCCCAATTAAATTAACTTAAAACGATCCCACTACTCCGAGTAATCTGTCGCTGCGGGTACCACACCACTACGCTCGAATATCACTTACATTCGATGGCGTGAAGCGTCGCATCCTACTTACGGACTCGTCCTTGAGTCTCCCCGTCCTTACGGCAAACACATTGCCAGCCCTGTCCACCACGCTCGCGACCGGCGCCCAACCAGGCATTCACCGACCGGCTCCTCGGCCAGATGCGCACCCCTTGAAGACTCGAAGCGAAAGAGATCGGAGCGTCGTCGCGCCCGGCGCAGGTAGCCCGCACCCCTTCCACACCGCCTTCTGGCTTTTCCCCCAATGTCACATCCGCTGTCTGTATAACAAAGGCTGGCACGTGGACGCCTAAACATTTCGCCTTCACGCGGCAGCTCCTTGAAATGTGTTTGTATCCACGACGCTGCACTATACTTACGGAGGAGTTGCTTGGCTACTACACTTCGTAGTTCTCACAGAATGCGTAACAAGATGCTACCATGAATTTGTAGAGTGATCGGTTGTTTGTGCGCTAGACGAGTAGCTGAGAATCTCAAAAAATTCTCTGATCTGACCTTCAAAGTCACTACATTCGTTATGGCTAGAGGCCTTTCTGTCGGACTTAAGGTCTATGCTAACAAACTGTTAATGAGAACACTATTGAAAATGCCAGTCAGGAACAACTTTCTACCAACCGTTTAATGTTTTATTCAATATTTCATTTAAATTCTATTACTGGATATATTTGAAATGCTTCAAAATGTATTCTACACAGTTATGCGCATTTTGCAATATCGTCTGCAATCTTTCGTGCCGGTATTTACATCAATTCCTTATCCTTTAATAATGCAAATCAAAAATAATGTATAAAATACGAACAGACAGATACAAGTGAATATATTTATTTCAACACTATGTAAAAGTGCGTGAATCATTTTTTTGATAAAAACATCTACTAATATAGTAAAGTGTTGACGACCACTTGCTTCCGAGTATGCTGACGTAGTGGTATCTTATTCGGCAGCTTCGGCATGTGGCGTTGACGCTGGCTGAAGATTCGCTTGCCACAAGCGGCCATCTGGCGCCCGAGCGCTTATCTGCGGCAGTTGGCAACGCGAGCGATAGACTTCTCTGCCTGTGGGCGTCGCATGCAGGGACTGGGCGAGGGAATGGGCCGGGTGACTGCCGCTCCAGCGGCGACGTGCGGTTTTGGCGGGCTGCGCTAAGCGTTTTACGCAATTGGCCGCAAACGGACTTGCGGGCAATTGGGCAACCGCGCGCCGCCGCCGCCGCCGCCAGAGCCGCCAAACGAGTGGGCCGGCTTCGAGTCCGCGCCCCCGAGCTGATTACGTCGCCGATAACGCGTCCGTCCCGCGGGGTGGGACAAGTTGGGGCGAAGTAGTGTGAGGGGTTAGGGGCGCAATTGGGGCCGCGTGTGGGTGGAGTTGGGGTGAGGTTGTAGTGGTATTTGGATAGTGACGGATGTGGGGTAGTGAAACGCGTCCGTCCCGCGGGGTGGGACAAGTTGGGGCGAAGTGTCGGGAGGGTGTCGGGAGGGTGTCGGGGAGGGTGTCGGGAAGGTGTCGGGAGGGTGTCGGGGAGGGTGTCGGGGAGGGTGTCGGGGAGAGTGTCGGGGAGAGTGTCGGGGCGGGTGTCGGGGAGGGTGTCGGGGAGGTGTCGGGAAGGTGTCGGGAGGGTGTCGGGGAGTGTGTCGGGAGGGTGTCGGGAGGGTGTCGGGAGTGTGTCGGGAGGTGTCGGGGGGGGTGTCGGGGAGGGTGTCGGGAGAGGTCGGGAGGGTGTGGGGAGGGTGCCGGGACGGCAACAAGGTTGTGACGGGGACGAGGAGGAGGGACTGCGACGGGGATGCTGGGGTTCGGGGCGCGCGGAGTGGGGTCAGGATTTGGGTATGAGCTGTGCGAAGCGGAGTGGAGCGGGGCTGGTGGAGGCGGGGTTGGGGCGGGGCGGGTCCGGGGTTCGATGCGCCTCGCCGGTGGCGCTGGGCGAGAGGCGTGCGGGCGCCGCTGGTGCGTTGAATTCCCGGGACGCGGCCGCCGGGGGTTTGCACCTGCGGGGGTGGGGTTCGAATTCCGCCCGCTGCCGGTGGAATTTCGGGTGGGCCGGAACGCTCACGTTCGCGTTCACTGGTTGCTTCATTCCACAGTGGCGTCATTCACTGAATAGAATATTATTGTTAGCCGTGTACTGGAATTCTGAAGATAATTAAAGATTGTCTGAAATAAACGTTCTCCTCTTAGATTATATATTTTTGTGCTTGTGATTCAAATATCTAATCTCTGTTTTGTTGTTTAGTTCTTAATTCATAACAGTTGTGTGAGTTTTTATGTGTATATTTGGAAAGAAATTTCTCGAAATTACTTTCAGAGGAATCTCTAGTACAATGAGATTTTTTTTGAATTAATTTTCTATTGCGAGTATAAATGATGGTTTTTATGGATGATATTTTCAGGTTCAGGAAAATATTTCAATGCAACAAAATTTAATCAATTCAAATTGTGAAATTCTATGGACTCTCCAATCAATTGAAAACATTTGCTTCAGGGAATATATCGCAAATGTTATTGCATGATGTTTGGTGATAATAAATATTTATTTGAATTTGCATTTTTATATTTTCACCATTTCAACGCCTTGGCACTTTATAAAATGAGTTTTCTGGGAAACAATGCATGGCATATCCGTTTTTAATTCTTTTGGAGAATAAATACAATGACTGTAACATATTAGTTTCTTTCATGAGTCTTGAATGTATGCTTAATAAACAATAACCTAATAATTTGGACTTTCAAAACAACAATGTGTAAAGGAGGCACTATTGCACAATAAAGAATTACTTGAAGTTGAATAAAATTGATGCTAATTCAGTAATTAGTAAATCAGCTTTCTAGTGTAGCTCACTGTGAACAATTGTCTGAGGGTATCGAGTTAATGCCATAGTATGTGTGGTAATGCCTTAGTGTTTGGAATGTGTTTGAATTAAAATTTTTGAGTATGTTTAATCAATTATATTTTATGGTAAATTAATATACTCGTTACTTATTCAATTAATGTTTTACAAATCCAATTTTCCGCAACATTCTTGAAATATGGTCACTTTCATTATCAAAATATTTGCACGTTATGCGCGTGGCCTTCAAAGTTGATCAGGCCAATGCGTCTGAAACCCGTCACAAACTTTTTAGTAATTCCTTTTAAAATCGTGGCACCTATTATTACGGAACCCTCATGCGTGCTTACACTTACAGCAGTAAAAATGCAAAACTGCTTTCGCCATCTGGGTCACACACTGCGTACTCGTTTCTTAATATAGGCAACTTTTTTTTACCAAAATTTTGTGTTTGCACTCTTTCTATCAGTTAAACGTTTGCACCAACTGAATCTAGAAACATGTCATACGATTTTCAGGAATAAAAGGTATTATCTGGTACCCTTCATTGCTAAAATTATCTGCTCGCCACTGTCAAACTGTTTGTGATCATTGAGTGTCAAGCTGAATCATATATTTTACAGTAAATATTTTAAAACCGGGACACACTCGTTTATTCATAAACATTCTGTGTATGCATGTGCTTGGGACCATCATATCTTTTGCTTGCGGGTTATGAAGCCATGTTACACTATTTTCAGTAAGTTTTCCAAACTGTTTGCACCGGCTGGTTGTAAAACAGTGTCATGCAATTATAAGTAAATCTCTTAAAATATGAATACCCAATCGCCAGCAAAACCAAATACTTGTTACCAAAACCAAATACTTGTGCCCACTGGGTGTGAAGTCATGTTACACATTTTTTCAGTAAGTTGCTTCATATCTTAGTACTTTTACCAAACTCTTACACTTCGAATTGTCAAAATGTTTGAGACCACTAAATGTAACTCTGTTTGTACTTTGCGCAACAGCCCACGTACGGGCCATGGCGTACCATTAGCGTCCCGGCCTTGCAGCCATGGGTTAATGTTTGATTGATTTTTCGCGTTTCTGGCGCGTCGACTGATTTGGTCATTAGTCCCGTTAGTGTAGTGCATGTTTTTTCTCGGAGTTGTCGGTTCTCATCCCCGCTGGATGGCGGATCCGTCACCGACCTACGTCGGCTAGTGGGTTTCCTCTAACCAGGAATCTCCCACCAGCGGGCCCGGAATCTCCCACCAGCGGGGCACCGCCCCAGCCGGGACAAGCTCTAAACTCCCGACCGGTCTCCCGAAATATGTGGTAGTATAGTGCATGTTTGTGTGTGTAAGGGGAGAGGATAGGACAAGGAAGAGACGCGCGGTCCGTGGCCCGTTTGGTAGGGTACTGCACTGGCATTCACCTGGTATTGATCGGAGAAACAAAGGAAAACTACCGATTAGAGCAGCCGGCCGCTAGAATTCGCCTCCAGACAGCGACTGAATTCGACCTAGCTGAAAAGCTAGTGTCGAAAATCCTACCGCCGTCTGAACTCGAACCTAGGACCTCCCGGTCAGAGGCGCTGCATTGACATCAGTTAATGTTGAGCTACCGCTCCCGGTCCATGGGTTACGGGGGGTGCGTGTGGTTAGCACAAAGACATCCCTACGCCGTAATCTTGTCTTCTCAACCTGAGAAGTGAGTTTTCTCATCGTCACACAGCAACATATACTGAGACATTGAAAGGAAAACGCACATTATAATCTGCAGAATCGAAACCGGGATCGCGTCATGGAAGGCGAGGACGCCGGCCAATGAGCTAAACCGCGAGGGCATATGTAACCCACGTCTTACAATTAGAAGTACAGTTCTTAAAATGAGAATACCTTCTGCCGTATTCTTGCGGCGATGATGTAACGGTTGGCGTATCGGGCTGGTATACCCAAGTTTGCGGGTTCAAATCGGATCGAAGCCGTGGTTTTGTAAGGCGAAAACTTCGCCTTCCTTCGGAGGAAGTAAAGCCGCTGTCCCATGTTAGTAGATTTACTGCATGTAAAGATCCTCAAGCCTAAATGAAGCCTCTGAGCTAAATTCAAATCGCCTGTATCGTCGCCCAAATAATACCTTCCTTCTCCCTAGTAGGTGAAAGGGGTGTAACGAAATTTGCGTGGTCAGACGGAAGAGCAGGCCTCATGGCCTGAGTCTCACCACGTAAAATAAGGCTTTCATTCATTCCCACCCCCCAAATCGTCCGCTTGTTACCGCCACCGCTCGCGCCCGCCCGCTGGGCGTGAAGCCGTGCCCGCAGCGCAGCGGGACACATGTCGGCGGGTCGGTGGCCGGCGGCCGCTAACTCCCGTGGGAAAGCCAACTCCCGGCAGGGCGTGTGTCCGCGTCAGCGGGGCTTTCGTGACTGATTCGGCGCCACGACGCGTGGGGCGCTGCTCACCGCACGTGGGGTCCCCCTCGAGAAGGTGCGCGCACGTGAACGTTGGCTGCTGGGCAATGCACGTAGAGTGGTAGTGGCAGTGAGAAACGTGGACACCGTTTCGTGTATAAACGAGGTTGTAACCGTTGTTACCAAGTTTGTTTTATGTAACTAATCAAATAAGCTAGTTTAGATGACAGTCGTCGATTATTGACTTTCAGTCATCTGACAGTTGTAGCTAAGGCTGTAAGTGGACTTTATTTGTTTCAAAATTAAATGAAGATGCTAAAGAAGGCAACAAACTCTACTATACCAATTTTTGCATTTGACTTGTTTTCATGCAAATTTTGTCTATCTTTGGAATAACAAAACAATTAGGACACCCCCCCAGCCCACGTTTCCCTATCTTAATGTACAATTCGAGCCCCCCGATTTGGTTGGGCGTATCCGAGTTTCAAAATACGAGTAATTGATCACAAGACAAAACCGAATGTAGTGCTACGTGTAGTTGGATGTTAAACCGCGGCCCGTACCAAGTATATTGATTCTTTAGTGTTTCTAGGCGTGTCAGTTACATTCGTTATTAGAACCGTTAGAATAGTGAATTTTATATCGCAAGTGGTGGCGGTGTTCCTCCGTTGAGGCACGAGTTTCAAAATCAACCAACAAGTCTGTTTGCGGAGTTTTTCTTTCCATGTTTTTCTTTGCATGTCTTGCCGGGCACCGACCAAGCCGGGTTTCGAAATGCATGGTAGTGTAGTGCATGTAAATGTGCTGTGTGTGTGTGTGTGTGTGTGTGTGTGTGTGGTGTGTGTAGGAGAAATGAGAGTACACATTCGAAGAAGGAAAAATCGTGCACAAGACCATTGCATGGAGCGCTTGTTAAGGTAATGCTTTGCCATTCGCCTGATACCGATCGCAGAAACCACGGGAAACTACCGATTAGAGTAAACCGCTGCTAGAATTTTTGTTCTAACAGAAATCTTGGGTGGAAGCCGACCTACCTATCAAAAATAGTCGAGACTTGAACCCTTTGTTTCCCAGTCATTGACGCTGCAGAGGCAACATTTTTTCTGCTATTGAGCCAACACAGCCGCTTCGAGCTGAACTTTAGCGCCATTTGAAAGAAAATAAATTAGTATTGTTTTAATGAAAATACTGATTTATGATTGCCAGTCAGGTGTAAAAGCTGTTACTTTCGAGCATGCACAGCGTGCTAAATGTTTGAATGCTAAATGTTTGCGTGCTAAATGTTTGTATCACTAGTGTTTAACAGTGAGACTGCTCAAACATTTTGATAAAAGTGAATACAACATAGAAAACAAAAGACCTTCGTCTGACCGCATCAGCAACGACTGACCCAACGTAACATTCTAATTTGTGCGATTGACTTATGAAATGAATGCCAGTAAGACTATCTAAAAATAGTGTGTGACACGGGGTAAAAGTGATTTTATTTTCCTCGTAAGGTTGCACCACCCGGCATATCGTCCTCGTGTGTAAACATTTCCTACTCGCAAAATAAAATTTCACTTTTAACACTCTTAACGTAAATTACGAATTCGAGTAAGTTACTTTACTTCCGTCTTTCTTTTTTCTTGTTGTTTCCACTCTCCTTCGCACTCTTTGTAGCACTTTTCTAATTTTATTTGTTTACCTTCATCCGGGAATTCATATTCTTCTTTTCCAAACCGGATTTATCAGCCTAGGATTTTCTTGTTACGTGCTACAAAAGATAATTCTTCACTTACAACATTAGCGAAACGTATTACATCGCATTTATTTGCTCCTCATAAAAGCTTGATCCTCATTATCGATCGTCCGTTCCGTTTTAGACTTTATTATCGTGGAAACTTTGCTCTTTCATTCGACATACACAATTGTTCTGGTTTCCAATTATCAGAAATTAACATTCGGGAATTGGAACTAAAAGTCAAAATGAATTTAATGTACTAATCGTGTGAGAGAAAGGGTTGTAAATAATCTCTGGAAATTCACGTGTGTTGTATGTAAGTGTTTAACTACTAGTTGTCTCGTGGTCTCCAAGGAATATTCTAAAATACGCACTTTTGTGAGCAACCTGTGGAATATCAAAGAGCATATGAAAAAGATAGAAAAACGAATATAAGACAGCTTATATACTACTCATTTAAGTTAGTAGAACTTCTTTATTCAAATTGATCTCATTTTACTTTTCATGATTTTCCTTTTGATGTGTAGCATGGACCCAAGAAACTTCATGAATGCATATATAGGTCCTGTGAGACCCTGTCCAATACACTCCCGAAAAGTAAGCATATTTTTTTTAAATTCTTAATAACGTAATTCTGAATAATTTCAATAAAAATCATCTCTTAATGTTAAATGATTGTTTCTTTTAATAATTAATACAGAAATCCTCTCTGACTAACCTAAAGAGTGCTATTTCTCTCGCGACGGTCACGGAATCATCGACAACAACCAAACGCAGATTGGAATTATGTTCGGAACGAAGGGTGTCCGGCGAAGCAAAGCGAATAATTTAGAGCAACGACTGTCAATCCGCAATAGTATTGTCAACATGTTCGGGAGAAGTTATGGTATCGTGTGGTGAAAATTTACAATTATCGTACATTTTGGCGCAGTCCCGAACAGTTCGCGTTTGTTTAGAGTACGAGCTATTATATTTCCACTTTCACCGTTTTATTTTTGTATTTTATAATTCGTTTTATTATAAAGCTGTTTATTTTATTATTTTTTTATTTATTTTACGTCAGAAAAACAGTTAAAAACTGCGTATGACGTGCTATGGGGAAAAGTGAATTGTGTGCACATTTTCAAAATTCTGTGATCCCTACACTTACTCATATACTACTTAAATTTTGAATTTTGAAAGGAGAAAAAACAAAACTCCCATGCAATAAAATCTATGTTCAAGGATAAACAAGCAATAAATTTTGAATTTTGAAATTTTGAAAGGAGAAAAAAAAAAAAACTCCATGTAATAAAATCTATTTTCAAAGATAAATAAGCAATAAATTTTGAATTTTGAAAGGGAGAAAAAACTCCCATGTAATAAAATCTATTGTCAAAGATAAATAAGCAATAAATTTTGGCTCTTATTACTTCCTGCCGCGACAACATGGAAACGATAATTTGAATAATTGTATTTCCCACTGAATTCTAGAAGACGTGCACAGAAAATGAAGTTACATTTATGTCCAGAAGCAAAACAAGGGGCCATCTCAGCATTTGCTCAATGGATCAGGAAATTGGACAAAAAACCTGATCGAGATGGGGTCATTGACCCGGAAGCTGTAGTACAATAGTTTTTAAACAGGTTGTTTATACTCATTTATACAGTCCAAAGGGTTTAATAATGCATTATGTATCATTGTTAAAATTAATGTTACTTTTCTTGTTATGTCAGTATAGTCTTTTAATTGTATAGAAACAGTTATGCAGCAAAAAAGATTTCATTTTGGGATTTAAACTTTTTATTGAATTTAATCGTTTAATGTCATCGGGGAAAAAGTGTTGAAAAAATAAGTATACCCATTTACAGAATATGGGCGATGCCCTGTGCGGCCAAATTCTTTTCCACAGTTTTGAAAACCCACGCTGGACACTTGACTAATTGGGTCGAGGCGCATCCGCCTTATAAATTGGTTTTTGGGCCCAAATTTTCCCCAGAAGGGGTCCCCTTCCCCCTTTGGAAGTTTTTCCCTCCTAGTTATCTCAAAGGGGCGGAGCAACTTGAGGTCAGTGACGCTGCCGCTAACGGGAGCGGGGGAAACAGGAGAGGGGGGGTGAAAGGAAGAAGAGGAGGTAACAGGAGAGGGACAGAAACGAAAGGGGTTTGGGGCGCGCGGGGGGAGGATCACTCCGCCAATTGCACGGGACGTTGGCCCTGAACCCCGTGAGCTGACAAAAACCAAAAGGGCAGGGGGCCCGGGATGGGTCTGTGACTTTTTTTATCGAGTTTTTAAAACCCGGGAAAATTAACTCTAATTTATGGTATCTAATATTGTGAGAAATTTGGGGAGATTAAATTAATAGTTTTGGGAAATTTTTGTTTCAAATAAACTTTTTTTAAAATGCTAATGGTTCTAAAGCAAGGAACACTAATTATTACATAACCATTTTGGGGAAACACACAATAAAAATACATTTACAAATATAGACATCCTATCAAGAAAAATTGAAATTCATGTTCACGTTTTTAAAAAATTTTATTTTGACATTATTACGCCTTTTTTTAAAGGGAAAAATGCAAGCAATACAAAATTTTATTACGCATTATAAAAAAATGTAATCGCCCATTTTTTCTATATGAGCAGGGGGATGAAAACAGTGATTTCGTTAATCAAAAAAAAAATCACTGCTGGGTCCAAAAGATTATCATTGCAAAATTGCTATTGTTAATATTGTTTAGACTATTTGTAAAATTGATGAAATTTTTTATAGTGATAATAGGTAAAAAAGGGAACTGGGGAACCTCTCATTAGAAATATTTCAAAAAAATATAATTGTTTTTATTTTTCCCTTATTTTTTTTCAAAAGAATTTTTTTCTGTTACACTGCTGAAAAAGATTATATCTACCCCTTTCCCCGGATTTTTTTATTTATTTATTTATTTATTTAAGGTAATATACAGGCAAAGTACAAAACTGATATGAATAGGCGCAATAAATTAATTTTTTTAACATATCACATTGCATATATTTAATAAAAAATTGTTTAATTGATATCTTTAATAAAAAATAATATAAAAAGCAAATTTTTAATTTTTTAATTTCTGGAAATCTACACTGAAGTTAAAATTTTCTTAAATATTTTTGAAAAAACCACGTAAAAAATAATAAATTTGAAAACCTTAAAATGTTAGAATAAATTTAAGTTTTTAAAACAAATGTTAAGAAAGAAACAAAATTTTTTTGAATAAACTTTCAAGAGATTGAAATTTATTTAAAAAATTTTCCCCAATTTCCCGGGGAAAATTTTTCCCAAATTTAAAAATATTTAAGGGGAAATAAGTGCCGAATCGTATTATTTTTTCCAAATTTTTGTTGGGTTTTTGTATGACCCCAGAAACATTTTCCCTTTGGAGTGTTTAGTTCGATTCAAGAAGATCTCCTGCAATTCAAACACCCGGGAAAACCCTTTTAAATTAAGGTTATCGATATTGAAGTAAGAAACTTTTATTCAAGGAAAACCCCCGTCCTTGTTTTTAAGGGATTAATTGTGAAAAAATTTTTACCCATTTTAAGATATACGCATGAAAAAATTTGTCCCTCATAAGATCCCAATACTTGAATATATCGAACCGGGAAAACACTTTTGGGTTTTTAGATCAACACGGAAAAACAAAGTTTCCAATGAGATCAAAGTTCTCAAATCTAAAAACAAAACCAAGTCTTTATTTTTTTCACAAAAATAAAACTTAAACCCCTTTTAAAATAAAAAAGAACGTGATTGTCCAAAAATATCTTTTAAAACTACATAGTGCAATATTATTCGAAAAATTTTCTAAAAATTTGTATAAAAGTCATTTAAAAAATTTTTTTTATTAATTACAAGTTTAAAAAAGGGGAAAAAACAGTAAAAATGACTAATTTTAAAATGAAATAAATGACTAAGACAGTGTTAACCAAAACGCAAAATTAGTTATAAAAGGCATTTTAAAAAACCCACCCCCTTCACGCATATTAGATTTAAAAACCATACCCAAGAAAGTTTAAAGTTTTTAGGAGGACAGTAGCCAGCATCTCCTCTATAGTAAAAGTTTATGCCTTCTTCGGTTTTTTTTTCATTATCGCAGACAGGAGCAGTTTTCAGTAAGGTCTGTTTTTTCATTTCGGGGGGATAGGGTGGGAAAATTGCACGAGATGTCGGCGAGAAGTGGCGGGCCTGATCCGGGTGAATAAAATTTTTGCCTGGGGCCCGACCCACGGGACGCCCACGAAAGGGTTTTTGATCCTTGTGGGGAAAAGTGTTTTTGCCACTTGTTTGCACTCAAAATGCAAGCGGGATAAAATCTTGGTAGTAAGAGTAGATATTCCCATAAATATGTCTTTCTTTCCCTCGAGGCCAACTTTACTACCTAGTCAGAGGTTTCTTTTCCCACTTACCCCCACGTGGCCGGGGGAACGGGAAAAAACGTAATTAAAAATGATGGAGAATTGCGAATTTTTCGATGTTTTTGGGATTTTGGGAATATGATGTCAGGGGGGTTTATTTGGGAGAGAAAGGGGAAAATGGACGAAAGGGGTAGCTTCCGGGGCGGGGGGGGGTTTCCCGGGCTGGAGGGGGGTTTTCGGGATTTTCCTTTAGATTCCCCTTTCAGAAAACCCCTAAAATAAAAATAAACAGTGGTCGTTAAAAGACCTAGGGGTTGGAACTTAAAAAATATACAAAAACAACAATTTCCCAAAATTGTCAAAAAAAAAATTTTTACATATTTGAATTCGCACTTTCAATAATCGTTGCCTAAAAAAACCCCTAAGGATTTTTTTTCCCTGGGAAAAAATAGATTATAAAACGGAAATTTATTTAATCAAAATAAAATTTTTATATATGGTCACCCAATTTGATTATTATTTATAAAAATATTCATCTCTCTCAGAGATTTCCTAAAAGGAAGGGATATTCATTGTAGCCAAACATATTTTATTCACACTTTTTTATTTCGTTGGAAAAATAAAAATTTTTTATTAAACTGAGTACCCCCGAATTTAATAATGTTTTTTTTCATTACAATTTTTCCCAAAGTTTTTGCTGAGGAACAGTGAGGGAAAAAAAAAAACCCAATTTTGAGTTAAGATTCATTAAATATTTTACTTTATTTTAATTTCGAATGCGCAGAAATTTTCAGAAACAATGATATCAAGAAAAATGGATTTGGGGGTTTTAAGGAAAATTCGGTTTTTTTGAAATCACGAACTCCAAAAAAATTTTCCAAAAAGATCAAGTGAACATGTATTTATTTTTAGACTCGTTGTAGGAAAAGGATTTGGTACGCATGGTACCGAAAAAAAATTAAAAACATTAACTTCTAAATAAATGTATTTTTTTCAAAATTGATATTATACTAGCAATTTCAGGGACTGAATCCAATAAAGAATCCAATATTTCTGGAGAGTATGTTACATTATCCCTATATTGCATTTTTGGGAAACTTTCTGAAAACGAACTCTTTTTTTTTTTATTTAAAAATTTTAAAATTCGAATACACTATACCGTTATTACAAATACTGAGTAAATGTAACCTTTGTTTAAATTTCCCTTTTGGTTTTTTCAACGTTTCAATTACTAATCTTTTTAAAATTTTCCCATGAATTTCCTTTATTTTCTTCTGGTATAACTAATTCTACAAATGAAGTTATAAAAATTGTTTTGGGTTTTAAATTTAGAAAATTGTTTTTAAGTGAAAGCAAAAAAATTTTCGGGAAGCATAATCTAAATTCTCTCATATATTGATCAATTGAATTTCTTCAAGGAGTAGAGAAAGTTACGAAATGCAAACGCGAAAAACGGCGAATTGTCTGGGAAAAGGCTATTAACGGCCCTTGGGGAAGAAAAATGGATAAACCACTTGCAAATTTAGAAAAATCCCCCAAAAATCGTGGTGAGCCAAAATCCATGTTTTTGTAGGTGGTTGATAGCGAAAAATCGACTACAAAATGTCTGTCCGTCCGCCCCTTGAACAACGCTAGCGGCAAAAACCCGTTCAGCCGATTTTCACCAAAATTGAAAATTTAATGATCTGGTTGATGTCGTAGCCCCTTTGGAATTTAAAAAACCGGGTTTTCAATTGGGGGGAAGGGTATTTTACATGAACCCCCTGGGACGTTTTTCCCAAGTTTTAAAAACAAATGGCCCCAAAATTTTTTTATTACATTTTATTTTGGGATGGGTGGAAGTGATTTAAGAGAATATTGCAGGCTCACGGGAAAACTGATTTTTCGTAAGTTTTCCCAAAACAAAAATATTGAAATTTGAGTTTTTTCCCTTTTGATGAAATTTTTTCCCTTAAAGATAAGTTTTTTAAAAGATCATGTGAAATTTTTTTGGGAAACTTTTAGTATTTTCAGCATGTTTCGTGAAAATAGGGCGAGAAAGTACGCGCTGTTTTCCCATCACTAGATTCTTTAAAACTGTCCTACTTCTAGACATTAGGCTTTTTCTCGAATAATTGCAGGCCCCTTTCCCAGTTTTATTATGACAATGGGGTACGGGAAGACGCATGAGGAAAAGAAAAATATTGTACTTTCTTTCTATAGAGAAAGCCGATTCTTTTAAAAAATATAATTATATTATATTAAAAATTTTTAATTTTTCCCCATTTTAAACTTTTTTATTTTAAATTTTATATATCACAGATATTTAAATTTAAAAAAGGATTGCCCTTCTAAAACAAAAAAATTTTTTGGGAAACGATTATTTTCCCATTTAGCATATTTTTATTATGTTTAACTATTTTTCAAGGGGAAACTGAAACAAAAATCGTTTTAGCCAAATTTTGGTTAACGTCATAGGTACGCTGTCAGCTTGCTAACGTTGGGCCCGAATCCAGAAGATAATTTTTTTTCTTCTGTTATGGTGTGATTTCTGTAGAAATTATGCCCAAATTATTTTGTAATTTTATTTTTTTAAAAAGACTTAGCGGCCGAAAAAAGGGCTATTTTTTGGTCAGACGACGACCAGAAACCCCTTTCACTATCTGCCCGGAGGCCCCTTGTCCATTTTGAAAACCCTCTAATATTTTTAAAAAAGGGAAAAAAAGTTAATTTTAAAACCCCAAAAAAATTGAAAAATAGAGTTTTTATTTGGGTTAAAAACCCTTTTTCCCCAATTCATGTAATAGATAAATTAGGGAAGTGACATTGGGAGAAGAAAGTATGTGCTGTTGTAGTACAACTACTTGTTGTTTACATTATAAGCAATAATTTCTTTAAGAAGCAATCAATCAACTATTTGCAGAAAATTTAAAATATTGTTGGGTTTTAAATTTTATTCAAGTTTGGGTTTAAATTTTTTTGGGAATAATGAATGCAAATTTGTGGGGAAATTTTTTAGTTGTGTTAATTGGTTTTAAAATCAAAAGTTATTTTCCTTTTAATACTACGCGGTTCTGCATTTCAGACTGGTTTTTCACGACGAGTTACGTTCAGCCTTATCGCGAAAATGGGGAGATCCCCCGAAGATATGGGGGGGGGGCAAGATAGAGTTCGCAGGATGGGAAGCTATTTATGAGCCCTACAAAAAAAGAATTGAATGAAATATTTCTAACTAGAATCAACTATGAATGGGTATCGCGCTGATGATTCCACATTCTTACGGAATGTGAGTTTGCTGAAACCCTGAAGAAAATTTTGGACATAATAAGAACAAAAAACCAAGATAGAATTCATTCTACAACCCCCCTCATCGGTGCTGTAAGGTACCTCTGTGATAGCCCGGTTTAACGCGTAGTAGATAGAGGAATGGACGCCAGATAAAACCGGGCGAATATTTTTTTTTTTTTTTACCTGTTTTGTGAACACATTAATCCCCATCATCACGAGAAAACATTCCAAAATTTTTGCAAAGAGGAAAAAAATTTGTTTTTGTAAACGATAATGTGATTATATTAAGATTGTGTGCTGGTATCTTGTATTCCAAGCAATGACGAAACAAAATTTTGAAAGATACCCCCAAATTAACAGTTTTCCCGATTGAAAATATAAATTACCTTTTTTTATGAATCGTTGGGAAAAATAAAAAAAGCCCGGACCAGGTAAATCCCCAAATTTAATATATTTAACAGTTCTAGAGATAATCAGAATCCTTAAAAGTCTGTGGGTTTATTAAAAAATTTTGAAAAAAGGTTTTTTTTTTTCTTGTTCTTTTTTTTAAATTAAAAAAAGAAAGGTCTTTTTTACACGTTTAACAAAGCCCCGGGAGACTATTACGAACTCTTTAAAAATTACCATTTTGGGGTTTGTCCCTTTGTGAAAATCCCAACAAACCACCCCTTTAATTGTTTGAACAATTGATAATTTTTTTTTTTTTATGGCCCCAAAATTTTTAATGAAGTCTTCGGAGGTGGACCCACTTTTCAAAAAAATAAACCCAAAAACATAAAAAGACGATTACGGCCATTTTAAAAAACAATATTGTTTTTAATCACCCCATTTTTAAATAAAGAATGTTTTGATACGGCTTTATCTTTAGTGCGGGTAGACTGAGATTAATTTGGGAGTTTTCAATCAGCCCCAATTTTTTACAAAGAAAATTAAGGGGAATTTTAATTATTTAGTTTTTCCAATGATTATTTCCCCATGCTTTTTAGGTGATCCAATGCACAAATCCCCTTGTCATTTAGTCTCAATATAGGAAAAACAAGGAGGTGCAAATTTTTGGATCTAAAAAATGTCTGGGATAAAGTCGTTCTTTAAATCAAAAAAATTTATTTAAAATTATAAATATGATAAAAGGAGTTAGATAAATAAAAAATATTATCATGTATTGTTTAAAAAGGGAAGGCCCCTTTAAAATTGCATTTTCCAGAAATTGTACTGCCCTTTTGAACAAAAAATGTTTAGAGAATATGATTTTATTACGTTTTTAAAAGTTACCCCCAGAGAAAATGGAGAAATTACAGAACAAATATTTTGTATTGTAGATAAAAATTAAGGGTTGAGGGTTACTGGAAAAAAAACCCAAAAACTCTTTCTGAGCCCAAAAACGTTTGACACCGGGTTTTAAATCGGAGGTATTAGGGTTTTTGTTCTTTTGGGATGCCCTTTTTTTTTTTTTGTTCCGCGTTCTGTTTTTCCTAAGTCTGAGAATTAAAAAATAAGAATGTTTAGCAAAAAAATTTTATTTATTTATTGCTTTAAAAATCTTTGAACTTTTTTTTACTATATAATGAATTAGTTTGATCCCCCTTTATTACAAATATTTATACAAATGTGTATTTATTTTATATTTAGTTAGAAGAATTTAACCCAACCCCGCCCAACCCAAAAAGGAACGTTTTACCATTTTGCATTCACTTCCAAAAAAAATTTTTCACAAAATCGTCACTTTTTTTGGGGAAAAGAAAATGAGGGGAATGTTTATCCCGTTCGTTAAAATGAATCCATATTGGGACCTTTTATAACCGTATTAATTGAGTACTTTAAAAATGAATTCCCCTTTGACAGGAATCAAACCCGCATCCGGGTTTTTCGACCCGCTGCTCTACCACTGAGCTTCCGGGAAAAAGCGTTTTTCAGTTGCCCCTTTGGGGTCGTGTATTCCCCACCCCATTTGAATTTTTTGTACCGCTGGCATCATTTTTCGTAAGCCCAAAAAGAGGAAGGGTTTTTCCTTTTGGAAAATTTATATCGTTGTGACTTTTAACAACGTCGTGCCCAGATTGTGACAAATTACTCTTTTTTTTTTTTGATTAAAATACATTCATATTTTGAAATGAATCATTTATGTAAAAAAAAAACTCACCTTGAAATGACAAAACAGTAATGCAGAAAGTTCTTTTGTACTGTTTTTTTTATCTCACCTTTTTGGGAAATGCTGTAACACGTTTAGATGGATTTTGAACTATGATAATTCCCTTATTTTCCCCGCAAAAAACAAAAAATTTAATTTCCCTTTTTACTTTCCGTATAAGCACGAATATACGTAGTATAAAATAGTATATTCGTATGTGACGTATATACGTAGTATATTCGTGCGTATACGTAGTATTTGGGGAAAATTATGTAATACAGCGGAAAATCGATTTCGCGAAAACGGTAATACACCCTTTTGGGGTCGAGAAAGGGGTTTTTTCCAAAAACCCTCCGTCCATTTCCCCTCTTGGGGATCACATAGCGCCTAAACCACACGTACGATCCTTCCAAATTTAAGAAACCCCGGGGTTTTTTTGGCCGTAGCCAAACTTGGGAAAATTTTTAAAAATCTTTTTAAATTTGGGGGTTTTTTAGGTTTCTTTTTAAAATTTTTCAAAAAGGCCCTTTTAAATTTTTTGGTAAGAATAAAAAAAAATACACTTAGAAGGAAGACATAGTTCCACCTTCATGGTTAACTCTGAATTTTCGAAAATTTTAAAAATTTGAACATTTTAAAGGCCCTTCCCCACAACTACAAAATTTTCAGATTTTTCTTTCAAATGAAATTTTTGTCCATAATTGTTCCTTAAAAACAATCATTTTTGGGTTTTTTGGGAAAGAAAAATTTTTTGTAAAAATGCAAGCAGTATTTAAATTTTAAAGAATTTTTTGAAAAAGCAAAACTGCAATGAAACCGTTTTTTTTTTTCTTACCATTAAAAATTTTTAAAAAAATTTTGCGAAATCGTACTTTTTTTTGTTTCTTTTTTGCCCGGGAACATTCCCGTCTTCAGCTAGAAAAAATCAACAAGATCACTCGTCAACACATCCTAATATGTAAAAAATTGTAATGACCGCGGGGGGGGACGTCATGTGTTCAGGTGCTTGTTTGAAGAAAATGGAAGACTTTTGAGTTTTACGTCCTTTCCTGTTATGCAACTTTTATTTTTATTGGGTGATTTTAATTAATTTCTTTTCCTTTTCAATAATTTAAGGTATGGGGGTTTTTGGGGTTTTCGTTTGAAAAAGTTTTTTTAAAAAGAATGAAGTGGTAATAGGGAACATTTGTTATATATTAAGAAAATTTACCAATAACACGAGAAAATAAGAGTTTATTTTTTTATAAATGTGGGGTAGATGAACAAAAAAATAATAACTGCGTAATGATAGGTGATTTTTCTTGAAGTCAATAAATGTTTCTTGATTATAGATTTACTTGGGAATTGGGTTCCCGAATGTCGGGCCGTGTCGAAAAAATTTGTCCGCCAGCCCAACGTTACCGTCTAATAATCTCACCCTTTGGGGAGAGGCGATGGGGGGTTTAGCGTCAAAAAAAGGGGAAGGCCTGCCAGGAAAAAAAATAAGTACTGGGAAAGAAACATTCTTGAGAATTTAAATATTTTTTAGTGCCGCGAGATTTTTTTGCTTTCTTATTGTCTCTTAGAGGTAAATTTTTTTTAATTTTTTTAAATTGCAGAAGTGCGGAAAAACAATGAGTTTGAAGACAAAATTTGTAAGGGTTTTAATTGAGAACGTTCACGGGAAAAGTTTTTGAGTCTGTGTTGGTAGGCAACCCCTTAGGTGCGTGGCTTCAAATAGAGGAACGCGTGTTCAAATCCCGAAGATATCAAGGGGGTTTTTTTCTGAAAAATGGAAAAAAAATTCCTAATAACGATGTCGAGAATTTCCCAAAATTCCTTTTTTTTGCAAGAAGATACCGTTAACAAAACTGGAAAAAATTTGATGTACTTTTGATTACTGGTCGACCCGATCATTCATTTCTCCATATTTTCCCGTTCATAGGCCGTTTTTGGTTTTTTACAGTGGTAGTTTTGTTTCCCTTTCCCCCCCCTAATACGAGTATTACGTCCTTTGTAATTAATTTTTTTTATTTGTTCCCCTGTTCTTTTTTCAAGTTTTCTATTAAATTTTTTTTTGCTTTTAAAAATTAAGAAATGCCTTTAATTTTGCTACTACCAAAATATGAAGAACTAGAGGTGCTACAGAATGGGACAGACTTTCTCGTAGCAAATGTTTATAATTTCCCTTGGGGACTGGTTTTTGGGGGTTTTTTGCCAGCCCCACATAAGGTTCTTTTCCGTTCTCTTGCCAGCTGACATCTATCGCCGACAAAATACATTTTTTTAATTTTCCCCAACTTTTTGGTTCAAAATACTTTTTTTCACAGGAACCCCCTTTTTTTTGAAAATTTCCCCTAAAGTCATTTAAACAATTTTTACTCACAAGTTAAAAAAATCATACAAAAACATTCAAAAAGCCCAAAACAGCCTGAGAGGGTTTTTAAAAATTAAATTTGTGTAATTTTTAAAAAAATAGAATAAACAAAATTTTGTTTTTGTTACGGATAGGGTATTTGGCTTCCCCAAAATTTAAAAAATTAAAAAAAAAATTTGGAGCCGTTTTTTAGAAAATTTTTGTTTATTAAAAATTTAAAATTGCAAATATTGCACGCCATAGTGGAAATCAACCAAAAAAGTTTAAAAAAAATTTTATGACCATTAAAAAATCAATTATAACAACACATTTATTTTTAAACAAAAAAAACTCTATCTTTAGTTTTGTAGTTGTAGTAAGACGCCGAAAATATTCAAATTTTAGCGATTTTTCAAAATTCGGATTTAACCGGAAAAATTGGGAAAATTCTACCTTTTTTAGCGTATTTTATTAATAAAAGTACTTACAAGAAATTTACAGAAAAATTTGGGGGTTTTTTTAAAAAAAAATTTAAAAAGTCCGAAGGCTAAAAAAGTCCCCCCCCAAAATTTAAAGAATGTTTTTTAAAATCGCATATTTTAGCTCAGGCGAAAACGAAGGGGGTTTTTTTTTAATTTGAAAAAAAAACGTATGCATGGTTTTGGCGCTAGAGTTTTATCAGATTTTTACAGACGGACGTTTTTTTTCAAATTTTTTTTTGGCATCACGGATCAAAAAACCGGGAAATTATGGCTACACCCGGGTTAGAGGTTTTTTTCTTTAATTTTTGTAATTTTTTTATTCGTTTTTTCGTCACCAGAGCGCTGGAATGATTTTTTTGCAGAAAATGCGAGTTTTTTTTTGCAGATTTATATAATATTTCTATACTTTCGTATATTACCCCCGTAAAACGAAGATACGAGAATGTAATATGTGAAGGTTTGTTAACATGGGCACGCAGATAAATTTAAGGAAAAGGGTTTGTGATAAGTCGAAAGGGGAATTTTTTTGGGTTTTTAAAACCCTGTATTTATATAATAAATATTGATTATTAGTTGAAGTAAATATGTTTATCATGCCCAAATTTTATAAATTCTGGGAAAAGGGTACATTGTTGTGGGAAAGATACTTTAAATTTAAAAAAGTCCATTATTAAATAAATTTTCTCAATCATTCATTCCCAAAAGTTACAACCATTTTATTTAAAAATTCCAAACCCGGGGTACAAAAAAAAGCCCCGGGGCACGGGCCCCCCCCTTTTTCCCAGAAAATATTATTTTTTTCAAATGAACTAGTGGTAAACTATAATAAAGATGAAGATAAGACATTTTTATAATATTATTTCATCAGAAAAGCCTTTTTCCCCCCCAATTGACGTTGAAATACTTTTTAATTATTTTTGGGGACACCCAATAAGTTATGCAAGACTGGTAAAAAAAAATGTTTAAAGGTTTGATTAGGGGATAATCCAAATAACTAAAAATATTGGTGGGTATCGTTTAAACTTCGAGAACGGCTGCAAAAAATTTTGAATTCATAAGGATTTTGGCTTTTTTGGGGTCAGCGTATCACTTAAAAAAAAGGTAGAGAAATATTTTTTTGTATCTGTAAAATTTAATCCCGAAATTAATAAAAATAAAAATGGAGGGCCCCAAAATAAAAAAAATGTAAAGTCAAGGGCAATGGGGTTTTAGGGAAATCTTGAAAGATCTTTGAAAAGAAATAGGTATATTTCCATAGGAAAGGAATTTAAATATATTTGGGGGATTATTAACAGGGGGGTTAATAATATTGACTTTTTTTTAAAAAAAAAAGCTTATGGGAAAGGGCCCAAATTTTTAGTAGACTTTCATAAAATTTTTAAAAAACATTTTCGGAAAAAACAAGAGGGGCAATATACAAGAAATGGTGGAGAGCTGTGTTAGTATGAATCGGAAATTAGGGGAAATTAAAAAAGATGCAATAAACCTCGGTTAACTGCTATGAAAATGGGAATTTTTTGGGGAAGATGTTGCAGCATACTGTTTTTATGAATACCAAAAGAAGAGATTGGAAGGGGTAAAAAATTGAGAGGCAAGTGATTGAAAATGTAGAATCCAAACAACTCCATTTTTCTGCAGAATGCATGCTGACAGAATATCAAAAAATTTTATTTGAGTGAATCCCTTTTTGAAAGAAGAAAAAGAGAAATAAAAACTTTTAAATTTTCCTGGGTTTAAATAAGGGGGAAAAAATAGAAAGAAATTGGGGTAAAAACATTGGTGTGGGGAATTGGGAAAAACGGCCCTTAGGGAAATGTAAAAAACCGCTTAAGAATTAATAAAAATTACCTTAAACCCCCAAATGGAAGATACCGGGTGAAGAAGCCTTATTATTATGTGCTGGCACAGAAGGGGGCAAGATCTGTTAAGATCTTGCCGGGTACCAAAAAAAAAGCAAAGTAACGTTCTTTTTTGAAAAGATTAAAATTAAAAAAAAAGAAAATTTGATTATTTTCTAGAGTTGAGTCCTTTAGATAACAAATATCAGATATTACTCTATTTGGCATTTATAATATTTTTTAAAAAATTTGTCCATTTATCGGGGATTTATCGCTTTTTTATTGAGAAAAAACTATTCTTCCGAATTGCAGGCCCAAAAAATAAATATTGTATTTAGGGAAAAAAGATGATTGAATTTTGTTTTCAAAAAAATTTACGGGAGTGAAGTAAAAAAAGAAAATTATACAAATAGTAAATTCACATTTCTTGTATGTTTAAACCCAAAGAGTAAAAGTCAATTCCACAATTAAAATCTATTTTCGATCCACCAATAACATATGTGGGGCTCTTTTTTAACCTGGAAATCTTTCGCTTTAGCGGCGATAACATAATTCACCGGAAAGGGGGGTTCCGGCAGTTTATCGACGAAGACAGAAACTGTAATTACAAAGCCAGAGGACTTCCGATTTAAATTCCAAAGGCAGAGTTTTTTAAAAACCCGACATTTTTTTATCCCTCTCCTTTTGGATAACATGATTCCCCGAATTTTGGAAAAATCTAGTATTACTTTGGGAAACCAAAATTTTTTTAAAAGGCGTGGTGATTTAAGATTTGTTAAGGGAACCCAAAAGGATAGGGACAGATTTTCCCTTTTCCCGACCTTTTGAAAAGGGTCGCCAAGGGGACCCAAAAGCCAATGAATTATAAATTTTTGGTTATTTTGTTTTTATTTAGATTTTCTTTGTAAAAACGTTCTGCGAAGATATACTATATAAGAACACAAAAATATGAATCAAAGGGGATTTTAAAACGTTACATTGAATATAGTAGCAATGCGTTTCAACAATAATAAATATTGTAGTTTAGTTTTTAAAAATTTAACCTTAATTCATATTATAGATTTAATTAAATTACTTTTTAAATATTTATAACTTAAAATTTTAAATTTTTTTCCCCAAAAAAAATTAATTGGGATTTTTTTAAATATTTATTAAAATTCATTAAAATTATAAATATGGTGCAATAATTTAAGATGGTTATGAAATATATCCAATAAATTTGGGAATTTTAAAAGGGGAAATTAAAAATGTATGAAAATAGAAAAAATTTTATTTGAACAAATTTCAGAAGAGGATCCTTCATTTTCTAACGATTATCGTGACAAGATTTGGTTTGAAAAATTTTTTGAAATTATTAAAATTAAATTTTTAAAATTTTATGACGGGAGAATTCTAGTGATTTAATGGATTAGCAAAAAATGTTTGCATAGGTCTGCATCTAGAAGAAGGGGTGAAATTTCCCGATGACGTGTAAAAATTTTTGGTGCATTGTGTCTCGAAATAAATTATCGTAATGTAAAATATATTTAAATAATATAAAATATTAATTTCATTGGGAAATTAATAAATTAATGTAAGAAAATATATTAATGATTGTGTGTGTGTGTGTGTGTGTGTGTGTGTTCCCCCAATGTTCACAAAAAAAAGCGGGTGTTTCTACCTTGCAAACATTAAGATTTTAAAAATGTTATATAAGAGTCATATTTTTGTTTTGTTTTCACGAAAAAACCCTCAAAGACTAGGATCACAATGATTTTTAATATTTGGGTAAAGAACATGTAAAATGTACCCTAAGTTAGACGAAGAGGTAATTTAAATTTTGATCCCCAAAAAAAAAAGATCAAAACTTCATTTGTTCAGCCGATTACCAATCATAATGTCTGCAGAAAATTTCAGGGCTAAATGAACTTTAAATACTTCAAGTTTATTTAGATTTTTCATATCAAAACTATTTAATTACAAATTAATATCCGTGACCATATATTTTTTAATTGGGGCATCTGGGGAAATTGATGATGAAGTATTTCACAACTGAAAGCTGCTATCTCGAGACGTTTTTGAAATTACTTAAACGTATTTTTGTTTTTAATTTTTTTAATAAAATAATAGGTTAGAAGCAAAAATGCAAATTATTTGCATTTTTAAAAAATTCTAATAAACACGAAATGTAGACATGGAGCTTAATAGTCGTTGTCCAAGTTTGTTTTGCAAAAAACCCTTTTTTTAACAGTTTTAAAATATGTTTTTTCTGGGGAAAATTTCATGCCTTTTTTTATGTAATTAAATGTTTTACAAAAAATTTTTTAAAACTGTTGGTTGATTTAATTTTTTTCAAAATTTACTATAATATAACCGCCATCACTGCCATTTTGTAATGTTAAAGATGAATAGCCCCGCCCCCCTGAAAGGGCAAAGGGATTGGTCAGCCGTTTCCCCGCAGGGGGGGGCGGGGGTCGGAAAACCCTGGGTTCGGCCCGGGACATCGCCCTTTTTTTGTGCAAGCGAGGGTACATGATTGTTGAATTTTGTAATGAGCTGTTGATACTCCCCCCTGATGAATATGATTTCTAGTCGAGGGGTTATAGAATAGATTTGCATTTTCGAAAAAATATTCCCCCCCTTTGAGCGTTTTTTTACAAAAACCATGATTGTAAATAAAAAGAACGGAAATTTAGAATTCAGTTAAAAAAGGAGGTTAATGAATCAGGGGGGGGTTTTGGGTTTTTTTCGTAAACTGTTTTTAATTGTCGGGAGTATAAGATGTTTTTCCCCAGAATATTATGCCTTTCTCAGGCGGAAAAAATTTCCGGAATATACACAACGAGCAGATGAAGGTGACTGAATTTGCAAGAATTTGAACGCGAGCACAATGAACTTAATTTGGTTAAATTTCATTTAAATGGACGTTCCATTTAAGGTTTGACTGAATTGGAGACCAAAAATTTTGTTCCCTTAACATCAGTCAATGGTACACTGTTCATTTTAAAGGAGCACAGAATTGTTTATTTGAAATGGAAAACTGCTTTAAAACCCCGTTTTTTTTTTCGTTTACTATTAATTTTTTTTTCAAACCAATTTGAAACATTGATATTGTACTATTTACGGTTTTTTATTGAAAAGGGATTTTCGTATCATCTGAAAAGAGAATGTTTTCCCGTTTTGAATCGCGAGGATATTTTCGTAAAGTGGGAACAGAATGGGGCCCAAAATCGACCCTTTTGAGGAACCCCAAAGCAAGGGGCAAAGAGCGGGTGCGTACGAAATGTTCCATCATTCCAGTAAGGTTTTTCCCCAACCGAGATCGTTGTTTAGTAATAAATAACCAACTAGAGCAATACCAAAATTTTATGAAGGAAATTTGGGGAAAGAAAAAATTCGATCAATGACGCAAAAGCTTTTGAAAGATCTAAAATAATCCAAAGTCCCCCGTTTTTGACTAATGATGGGGGAATTTTTAAAAAAAGAAAATATAGCTTTTTCCGTTGTTTTTGATTTTCTAAATCCATTTTGGGCAATCTGAAACGCGCGTTTAGGAAAAGGGTTTTCCCATTCACGTAAAAGCCTAATATTTTTGAAAAAACTGATAGAAGAGAAAGGGGCCGAAAATTTTTAATTTTCATTTTGTTGTCTTTTTAAAAAGGGTTTAAATTTTTTGTGTTTTGAAAATATTAAACGTTCCAGTGCATAAAGAAGCAAAAAGGGAGTTAACGGAGATAATGGTACGAAAAGTTTTTTAACAAAGAACCCAATTCATCTAAACGGACGAATTTTTTTTTTTTTAGTTTACTGATTTTTTTAAGAATTTAAGGAAGAAGTTTCGAAAGAACATTGTGTCAAAATTTTGTGAATGCTTTTTTTAAATTTTTGTGCCAAGACCTTAGTGAGATGGCAGAATTTAAAAGTATTGGTTAAAGAGATTAGCCATGGCGGATTTTCCTTTTATACGTTATTTTTAAAAAAAATTTTTCCAGGGTTTATTGTTTTGGGTAGTATTATTTATTATATTCCACATTGCTTTAGTTTTATTATTTGAGTTCAAAATATCCTGATCGTTTTCATGATTTTAGCCGTCTTAGACTTCGAAATTTTTTGTATTTTTGAAGAGATAGAAACTTGAGATACGTCATGACGTTTAGAAATAAAATAGAGAGTAGTTTTTTTTTTACACGATGTTCTAATTCTTTTGTGATCCAAGTTTTATTTTTGTGAAATGTTTAATTTTCTTTTAATAGGAAAGCTTTTAAAGAAAAATAAAAAGTTGAAAAAAATAAATTATTTTTTTATTGTGTAAATAGGTTATAAACTGCCTCCCATGATTTTTTTTTTAAAAGGTAGTCCGTAAAAAATTTAGTTAACTGTAGAAAAGCTCTACATGCGGTTTTATTTATTGTGTCGATTTTGTTATAGTAATTGAAGAATTTGTATATTCACGTAACCTAGGGGTTATTCGTTATTTCATTTATTTTGGTTTGTTATATTTAAAATTTATTGCGTTTTTGATTTTGTATTCCCTGTAGGATTCACTGTAATATCTAAATTAAAAGAAGAATTAAATTGAGAAATGTTTTTTTGGGGTTCGTTTTGAAAATCAATATTGAAATTTCAAAAACAATGGATTTAAAAAATAGATTACTAATTTTGTTCAGAGTTATTCTAGATTTTCTACGAAATTGAAAAAATCTAAAGCTTGTTTTTTGGAGGTCAGAGAAAATAAGATAATTTTGAGCGTATTAAGATGTACAACGATTTCAAAACTTTTTCAACTGCATATAAAATTGAATTTGACAAGAAGGTAGAATCAAATTATTTCATAAATACACGAACCTCCGTAAGCAGGGCCCTTTTTTTATTCCTTGTCACAATATGATCCTGCAAGGTAAAAACTAGGAATTTGGAGTGTGTTTAGACAAGAGATAACCAATGTTTTGTGCAAAGAACATCTATTTGACTGAGATCACACTTTAAAGCTGCCTGATAAATTTAATTTTATTTGAAAGAGATTTACTCGGCCAAAAAAGGCATTTCCCGAGCCGAACTTACCAGAGTTTTCGATTCGCCCGCCCTGCGGGGTGAGCTGACCAATGCTTTTTGCTTCATTTCAGGGGGGGGGATATCATCTTGAAATTACAAAATGGCGGTGATCGGAGTTATATTATAGTAAATTTAATATAAATATTAAAACAACCAACAGTTTTAATAATTTTACATTTAATTACATAAAATTACATAAAAAAGGCATGCAATTTCAGTAAAAAAAATTTTAAAACTGTTATAAAAAGGGTTTTTTGCAAAAATAACATTGAAAGACTATTAAGTTCCAGTCTAATTTGTCGTTTATTATTGTAATATTTAATATAAAAAGCAAATAATTTGCATTGTATGATTGTCAACCAGTTATTTTATTAGAAAAAAAAAATTTAAAGAAATACGTTTTGAGCGTTTACAAAAAGCCCCAGATAGAGCTTTTAGTTTGGGAAATTTATCATCAATTTCTAGATGACCCCAAATTAAAAATACTATATGGTCGTATTTTAAAATTTTAAAAAAATAGTTTTGATATAAAAACCAAATAAACTTAAGTATTTAAAGTTATTTATCAAATGAAAGTTTTCATGCAGACATTATGATTGGAAAGTGCAGCTTTAAACAAATGAATGATTTTTTTATCTTTTTTTTTTTGGGGACAAAAAATTTCCCCTTCAATCTAATTAGGTGATTGCATTTTTAAAGGAGTTTTTTTGCAAAAATTAAAAATCATTGTGATACCTAGTCTTTGGGGGATTTTTGGAGAATCAAAAAAAATATGACTCTTTTATAACATTTTAATATCTTTAAAGTTTGCAAAAAAACCCAGCTTTTTTCATTGGAAAAATTGGGGGAACACACACACACACACACACACATACACACACACTCTATCAATATATTACTTACATGAATTTAGTATATTTTCCGCAATGAAATTAATATATTTATATTATTATAGCAAGTATATTTTACATTGATATTTTTTTTTTTCGAGAGACGAAATGCAACAAAGTTTTTTTTAAAGTCATCGGAATGTTACACCCTTTTTAGATAAAGGGGCCATGCAAAAACTGTTTTGCTAATCCATTAAGAATCACTAGAGATTTCCCGTCATAAATTATTTTAAAAATTTTAATTTTAATAATGTTTCAAAAATTTTTTCAAACTTGGGAAAACTGTGTTAGATAATCGTTAGAAAATGAATAGGATCCTCTTCTGAAAAAATTGTTTCAAAATAAAATTTTCTATTTTCATAATTTTTTTCATTTCCCTACAAAATTGCCAATTATTATATGTGTTACTAAGATCTTCAGTAATATTGCACTGCATATTTATAATTTTAATGAATTGTTAATAAAATTTAAAAAAAAAATAAGCAATTAATTTTTTATTTGGGAAAATTTCATTTAAGTTATAAAATTTATAAAGAATTTAATTAAAGTACTATAATATGAATTAAGGTTTAATTTTAAAACTATAATAAATTTATTATTTTTAAGATTGATAATTTAAAAGTAAGTTTTAAAAATTTAAAACATTGATTGATAGTTTGTGTTCGTATATAGTATATTCAGCAGAGACGATTTTACAAAGAATTAGCCGATGTGCTTCATACATCTTATTACTACGAGTAGTACTGCTACTCAAGAAGCACATTCTATGTCTCTAAAATAGGTGACAAGTAGCAGTGAAATGTGAGGGACTGATGGCAATTGTATACTCACGGAAGCATTCCAAAATTACAATTTTCATATCAACTAAACAATATAAGGTTTATAACGAGTTATTTTACTTATTTGAGCCATATTCCATTTATTTACTATTGTATTTGCTTGCATCGTAACTTTAATAAATCGAATTCATAAAAATGTATGTGTTCTGTTGGTATTAGAGCGGGCCATAAAGTACTCAAAAGGCCCGAGGGCATAAAGAATTAGAAAGGCCCGCAAAGATAGACAGTACCGTTACGTGTTTTGTTTGAGGTCCGTTAACACACAGCAATTGACTAGTAAACCATAATAGTAGTTTATGCAAATAGTTTATAATGTTAAGCTTTATTGCATGAGTACATGTTTTGAAAACGAGCGACGTTAGAGCGAGTTTTCAAATTTGTACGAATGCAATAAAGCAACATTATAAACGAGTTGCATACGCTTATTTTTTGTATAACAGCATTATAAATTTATGAGAGAATCGAAATTCAATTTATGAATCAATTGCAGCAGTTTTACTGTTACAATATCGAGACAGAGTTATGACGTCACGCATTTTGGACAGCTGATGAGCGATCTGAAGAGTACGCGAAGAAAGATGGACCTTTGCCGCAGGAAATTGTTGAACAAGCCACGAAGGCAGAACAATGCTTAATATCAGCAAAGTCGGCATTGTACGAAAGAGTACAACAAATTTAAAATTGATGGAAACAAAGAACGAAGATTATATGCGAATCAGTTGTTCTGGCATACATATCGGAGTTAGTAAGTGTCTCTTACTTTATTGACATACCTAGTCGAGTTTTAGTGATGGTCTAATTTTCTAATTTTTATTACATTGAAGTCAGCAGTATGTAAGGCATCAAGTTTGTGGTGTAGTCACTCGAAATTGAAGGCCATGATCAAAATTAAAGATGGTATTGATATTTGCTTTTAATAAAGTTCAATTGTACATGAAACAAGCGAATGTCGTTACGAAGCAGAAAAATCTATGGTCTTTTCCTGTTGATGCGAAATAAAATTTTTAGTAGAAGCAGCTGATGAGAAGCATTCTTGATGAAGGTATTTGGTTATATTTATTTCTGAAATATTTGTGAACATTGGAACACATCTTGCTCTTTTCAGGTTGTTGCGATTTTCGGGTATATTTGGATTGTGAATGAGGGAAATTGTATAATATATGCACCGATGATGTTCTGAAGAAGGTTCTGTTTTAGTTGTCAAAATTAGAGAAACTAAAACTAACAAAACACAGAATATTTACTGTTATTTCTGATGAAGGATTCTCTTTATAGATTTGTATAAAATACATTGCCCTCAGACCTTCTGGGTCAAACATAATAAACTTTTCTTATTTTATAACAAAGGTAGATGCACTTGTAACCCCATTGGGATTAACACTGGAAAAATTCTCAAACTCATTGCCGAATACCTTCAACTTCCAAATCATGAAAAATTCCGACATTCATTCAGAGAACATCGGCTACTATGTTAGCTGACAGTGGTATAGATATTACCAATTTAAGCGTCATGGAGGATGGCGATCATCAAATGTTGCAGAATCCATACTGAGGAATCAATCAGAATAAATAAAGATAGCTAGAAGAATAGTGTCAAATGACGAAAATAACGTACAGGTACTTCATCAACTAAACTTTTAATGTACCTGGTTCTGTTCCTTTATCTTCAAAACCTCACAGACTGCTCCATTAATACACATCAATAAACAATGTAATTAAACTGATTTATTATATTCAAGAATAAAAATCTTTGCTATTCTTGGTTGTATGGTTACTCTGTGAACTCTTCATGCACCCACAGAAGGTTCGTCAATTTTAAAGGTGAGTTGTGACGCAACTATGACGTGTGTGATGACGCAAATCATTCGTGCCGTAAAACCTAATATGTCATCATTTGTGCCGTATAAGGCCCTTTTATGAACGATTTCCTGCAGCAGAAAACCCGTTTATAATGCTGGTATACAAAAAAATATTTTACGACAGCTTTATTTACTGACAAAAAAAACAAATATTTTTTTTGAAACTTGTTAATTTAAAAATGTGAGCTGTTCTTAGATTCTTTCGTTTTCACATTAACGTAAAAATAGTTCACTATAAAGACACTGCTTCAAAATCACATATTTAATATGAAAGTTAAATCTCAAAATGAGGTATTTTCCTTAAACGGATTTCGGACGGAACACTTTTTGCGTTGTATTATATTTCTGAACACATAAAATATTAATTTATGTCGCCAGCTCTACAAAATGATATCTTCTTCGATTTACACACGATTATCAGCTGTCAAAATGATTTATGTTTCTTGAAGTGAGACCTACTTAACGTACGGTATTCATATCTCGCAAAACACACACTACACATTCATGACACTACTCTACATAGCTTACCTCTTTATTATCATAATATGCAAAAACAAAAATATTCAACATTCTTTCATTCTCTAATAATCAACTGCATCAGCTGGCTCTCGTCTACTGACTCCCGACTCGCGTATTGCTAATTTTAACTTCATCGATGACGTCACCAGGCGTTTGCAGTGACGAACAGAAAACACGCCTTCGAGAAAGATAAAAAGAAGAAAAAAAGTTGTCGTCTGTAGATTACGCACGAGGGACCAGTCAGCCAATAGCAGTATCGAAGCGGTGCCACGAAGGTCAGCGACAGCTTGCAGAACTAACTGGTTTGTACACAGATGCTGCGTGCCATGAAATGGATACTTGAATTCCACTGCATACAAACTTCAGTACACAGCATGATACCGTTAACGAGATTACATATCGTCAAAATGGTTAAATTTTCACTATCAAACTAAAGACAAGAGTATATTAGTGATTGTAAGAGTTAATAATGTTACATTTTACCGCTCGAGTGAATTCATAGTGGTTTTACAACCGAACAAAGTTAGCTAGGTATTACCACGAGTGCGATAAATAACCATTAGAAACGATATTTTGCGTGTGTTATGTGTAAACTAATTAGAAACGACTGAAGATATCTTGCAGTTGCGTTGATGTTGGTATTCTAGATGACACACCGTTAGTGAAACCACGGGCGTTGATATGTTTTGTCTAGCTTGCTCATAGTGTAAATAACATGCTTATACTGTCAAATTTTCTGTAAAATTGATTTTAACTGGCGAATTTGTCTCAAGAAATTTTAGCAAATCATACCTTGCAATTAAAATCAAGAACTTTATGGAAACAAATGCAAAATTGTGAATTCTAACTAGATACAATTACAGGTGAATTGTTTTATACATGGTTTGTGGGAATTCTGATGCGGTGTTGCGGACGTAATTACATAAAGAAATACCAGATGGCATCTCCGTCATCTTAATATGTTTATTTAAAGATTGATTCAGTGGTATTGTGTTGACATTTACTATAATTTAAATGATTGAAGGCGTTGTCATTGTCCAAAATAGTATTTATTTCAATAATGGCAGCTTTCGATGGATTAAACATCATCATCAGTTTCCTGATACAGAAAAATATAAAATTAGAATTAACATAGTTACCTAATTTAGAAAAAAACATCTTAAGAAATGAAAGGAGAAGAATTAAAGAAAAGAAAGAATGAAAGAAAGAAGGGGGCGGAGATTTTATATTATAGCGGTAATATTTTATATTATAGCGGGAGCGTATTATTTAATATTATAAAGATCTAACTCTCCGCCCCCTTCTTTCTTTCATTCTTTCTTTTGCCATCGAAAGCTGCTATTATTTGAAATAAATACTATTCTTGACAATGACAACGCCTTCAATCATTTCAATTCATTTAGAGAGCTGATTAGCGTTAATTACGCCTAAACAATCAAAATAAAAGATAATAGTAAATATTAAAGAAGATAGCAAGGTTTATTATAAACAATTACATTTAAATTATAATAATTAGCTGGCTCAGGCCGTAAAGTTAGAGAGCAAATGAAATATAAATACAGCAAATGTGTTGTAATAACGAAATGAGTGCACAGTTAGGGGGATACTAAAGTTTGTCAGTTGTCGAGCGATCATTGCGGCGAGTTTTCTTATATACCACGACCGCAATTATACCTCTTTGAGGCCATACAGCCATGCTCAATATTTTTGTTTCCGTTTAATAATTAAATTCTCAGAAATTGCCACACCCAGCCATCTGAGGAGCCCATTTCATGACAGTATTGCTTCTTAAAAAAGCAATCTAAGCATTGAAATTCTGTGTTTTCATGAAATATTTGTAGTCTGAGAACTTTTGTGATTATTAGAAGTTAAAGCTGATAAAACATGAAAAGACATTATTTCATTTATTTATTTATTTATTTTATTTATTTATTTATTTATTTATTTATTTTGTCGTCAGAAAAACAAAGCGTGATGACGTGTTATGGGGAAAGTGAGGTAAACATTAAAATTCGGTGATCTCACATATGTCATATATCATTTCAAATTTTGAATTTTTGAAAGGGAGAAACAACAAAACTCCCATGCAATAAAATTCATGTTCGGGCGACAAACAAGCACAAATTCCTTTACTTGAAATTTTGAAAGGGAGAAAAAAATGTGCTCCTTACGTATGTGTCTATTTCAAGGATAAATAAGGTTGCCTTACCTCTGAAAGGGAGCTCCCATGTAATAAAAATCTATTTTCAAAGATAAATACAATTTTGGTTTATTACATGAATATAAATGATACTGAATAATTGTACATTTCACTGAATTTAGAAATATAATAAAATGAGCAGCATTTATGTCCAGAAAGCAAACAAGGTTCATCTCATGCTCATCGATCGAATGGATGCAAAACCCGACGATGGGGTCATTGACTCGGAAGCCGTAGAATAATAGCGCCAAGAGTTGTTATAATTATTTATACAGTTCAAATGTAAATAATGCATTAAGTGTATCATTGTTGTGTCTAGTCGTGCCATTTTCTTGTTACTCAGTATGTCTCAATGTGCGTAACAGTTGGCAGAATCTACTTCATGATTTGAACTTTCATTGAATAATCGTTTGTCGTCATCCGGCAAAGTGTCATCAACAATGTACATGTATTGTATGTGAATTTTGCACGAGCGTTGATATTGTCTTCTCGATGAACATTTTTTCACGTCGATGTTATAATAGACTCGGCATTTTCCGATGTTTCAGCGTCATTATTAAAACACTGATCTTCGGCAAACAAGCATTTGTAATGGTAGAATTCCCAGATTAATGAGCAGGCTACATGAATTAGCGTGGTGGGATTTGGTTATTATTCGTACAATTCCGTTTCGTATCTAAAGTTCGGGAATCATAAGATGTATTTCCCCAGAATAGTGCCGCCATCTCAGGCGATCGCGAAGTATACACAACGAGCAGTATGAAGGTCGACTGAATCAGCATTTGAACGCGTAGCATAAAGAACTTATTGCGCAGTACCAATTGTTTAAATGGATCACCCATTTAGCAGTTTGATCGAATATATATTCGTGTTTTGTTACCTAACATCAGTCAATGGTACAATGTTCATTTTCAATGAGCACATAATTGTTTATTTCAAATGAACCGCATTAAAATTGTTTTCGTTTACTATTACCTGTTAGTTTTCGAAATTGAAACATTCGATATCAGTTTACTTCTTGCTCTTTGAGCTTAAAAGTGACGTTCGTATCATCCGCAAAGAAGAACAGCCTCTTGTTTGATCAAATGAGATATCGTTTACGTAAAGTGTGAACAATAGCGTAAACCGATCTCGAGGGCAAAGAGTCGGAGGTGCGTACGTATGTTCATCATTCCCAGCAAGGTATTCAATTTCCTTCGATCGTTTAAGGTACCCAGAGCGTTCCAGAATCTCCATATAACAGTAACATCATGATCAATGACGTCGCGCTTTAGGTGTTATCTAAAATAATTCAACAGGTGTTCGTCTTGATCTGTCGATGAGTGTTTATTGATCCCTAAGAAATAGTAACATAGTCGTTTCCGTTGATTTTGCTTTTTCCAAACTACGTTGGTTATCTGAGCGTTGTGTTTAGCGAGAAAGGTTTCATTCGTACGTAAACTTCAATATTTTGAAAATCGACAGAAGAATGGGGTCGATACCTTTGAATTTCATTTGTTGCCTTTGAAAAAGCGGTTTATTTCATTGTTTTGTGTATCACTATTTTGAGGAACAGCCCAGTGCATAAAGACATTAAATATGTGAAAGTTAACGGATTGTAGATGTATTACGCATAAGTGTTGAACAAAAGAACTGGGTTCATTCATCTCACGTAAAAGACAGGCGAGTATAAATTCAACATGTATAAATATTGAGAGAAAGAGAAAAACGAAAATTACAGCTTTTCTCTGCTTCTCATTGCAGTACTGAAACATTGAATGTTAGAATTCCGTTGCATAATGATATTGATACAGCATTTCATTATGATACAGGTTTCACCACCACAGAGAGCATAAATCGTTATTTAGACTTCAATTTCATTATAATTCGTACCAGTATTTACTACATTGCTTGTCGTTTTACTTCTTTCGTCATCATTTTTACGTAGAATATTATTTAAAATAATAGATCGTACCACTTTGATCCAGCTTGGATTAGCGCAGCGTTGAGGATATCGGCGTTAAGACCAACGCGATTTGCGGCGCAGCCAATTTTAAAGCCGGCCGGCTCCTTAAGTTTAATATGTCGAGGAACAGAGCAGTTAGTGGTCGGTGAGTCGGACCATACGGCTCTGTAGTCTTCGCATGCGCCGACTGGAACACCGAGCGCGCCTTGCCTGCATGTCAATCACGACAGATTGATCGTAAAAGTTTTACTCTATTAGTTACATAGTCGTGGAAAGTACTGTATAAAACTCTATGTATCGGGCATTGCGTAGCTTGCCGATGCCGCTAGTACCGAATCGTACACACCGTGAATCAACAACTACACATCATCGTTTCATAATGTACCATTCGTTTGTGATAACTAAATATGCTCACACTAAACGCATGTTAACACGGAAAGAATCACCATGAAATTAATGATCATAGTTTGTCAATTGTCGAAAGTTATATTTTCGTTTAGTTAATTCAAATATGCTTCACAATTTCTTGAAAATTATTGATTATTCAATAGCACGCGTGCAATTAAAAATAATATATTGGCTCTGTAACGAAAGGAGCTATTTACTAAGAAATAAAGCTAATTCAAGAAATTATAACACACACGTACAGCAGATTTGCAGTCGGCCATGAAACATTAATAAAAAGAATATCACACATATTATCTGCTAACCATAAACAAAGAATAAAACTAATCGGGAAGTACAGCTAGTATCTTCCGGAACAAAATAGAATATTGACGTGTATGTGAGCCAATGTTTTCCTCGCACTAGTTCACTCGTGGGAAGTAATACATTTCTCGCCAGTTTCTACCATTTTATTCGCATATAAACGCTCTTCATTTACTACTTTCGTGGAAACACACAGATCTCATCTACTAAATGACCTTTTCAGAATGCAGCAGCTCGGTGGAAAGAAACTTGAATTTCTAAAATCTGAATTATTTGTAATGGAAATGAAATATTGACGTAACATGCAACATGTATAATAGACCGTGGTAGGCGTGTTTATGATTATCGTTGCGCCAGCGCTGAATGTCATCGTATCACACAATTCTTCTCGTTCGTTATCATTATATGATGTTACTAATAAATACAGACTAATATACCAAATACATATTGTACTACAAATACATAATTATAATACGAAAATACATGTTATGAAATTCAAATACGCAAAAGAGAGGAATAGTAATACAATGAGCTGCTTTGTTACCTGCATGCGTGGCAATTACAGCTCAGTACTTACCCAAATTGTACTTAAAATTCAAATGGGCGGTTTTTGTGAACAGATCACTAAGTCAATTTTGTATTTTTTGAATGTAAAGTTTGTAATATCAGTGAATGAGTTCGTTCAAATGAACCAGCAATGCACTTTTTATTCCGTTGATACAAACGATAAATTGTTTTAAAATAAATCTGTTTAGAAACAGTTGCACCGTCTATATTTTCTCTCACGCAAATACATGAAAACTTCACGTTTTGTACTTGACTTTACCATTATCTATCTTGAAGAACAGATTTAGTAAAGAAAGAATCCTATCTTCAATATTGCAGTTGAAAAGAAGATCGTGCCGACAAAAAAATTTGAATCCTTTAGCACCTTCGAGAAATCAGATTTCGCCAAAGTGAAATCACACCATTATGCGGTTTCACGGCTCGAGGACAAAGTTTTAATAAATATGAAGAGATTAAATGTTGAGGGTCATACAAAGGCCTCTGCCATTCGCCATTTACAGCCCGAGCTCAACAATTATCACCTGAGAAAATCGCCGAATAAGTTTAGGCGTTGGTCGTCGATCACGATTTTGACAGACAAATCAGTCGTTTTTTGCCGCTGATCTTATCAGTCGTCAGAGCAGCCGTAAGTGTAATGCGTGCTGCGTAACATATGCATGCACGTTTTTTCTTCGGGAGTGCGCATTTTTCTCCGCTGATGGCGACTCATCGCCGGCTGCGTTTCACACTCACAGTGTAACACCACTCGGGACGAGTTTCCAGCTTCTGGCCGGTTCCGACGTAGCGTAGCATGTTGGTCGCGTGCAAGGAGAAAGGAAAAGGAAGCGAAAGATCGCGAGCCGATCGGAAACCACGGAAAATCACTGGCGACCACCTGACCTGGGCCAGCCGACGTCGTGGAACTGAACTCCACCCGGTCAGAAAGCGCCGCGCGTTGACGCCGATGCAAAATGAGCTGGTCGCTTCCGGTAACAGGCGCTTCATTTATTTACGTAAAAACAGTTGCACCGCGTATGACGCGTTATGGCAGCACAGGTGACATTTTCAAAATTCAGGTGATCCTCACACTGTCTATACTACTTAAATTCCTGAAAGGAGAAAACAAAACTCACGTAGTGTGTCTATTTCCTCGCAGCAACAGCAATGGGGCCCTGACGGAAAGGAGAAAAAACAAAACCCCAATTCATTTCTCGCGAGCTGTCAGTTAACACCTTGAATTTTGAGGGAGAAATTTCATGCAAAACTATTTTCACTTTAAGCTTGATGGAAATAATTTGAATAATAGATTTCACTTTATTCTAAATATTATGAAGTTGTTATAGTTACATTTGATACCAGAAGTTAAAACGTAAATATCTCGTTATTTTGTGCTCACGATCAGAAATCGGACAAAATCCGATCGAGATGGGGATTTGCAAATCGAATATAAATGCGAAAAGATAATGTTTTTCGAATGACTCGTGAGTCGCTGTCCATCGTAAGGCTGGCAGCATGCACGGAAAGCGTGAGGTGTCGGGGCAATGGAAGTTCGGCGTTACACAGCATTTGGCAGATCCGCGTCACAATTAAAGTTGTTTATTATCTAACATTTTTTCATCATTTTCGCTGGCATGAGCGACGGACAACCAGGGAGATACGCAGTGCATTAGCATGCTCATTTTTCGGCAGAGATATTTATCTCCTTGATTTCACGATCCGCCTTTACCAGCATATGTGGTGATTTGCCGTGTTTGAGCCTTCGAGCAGCTTCTAATGTGTTGAACTGGTTGAGAGTAGCGCAGAGGTCAAGACATGTTTATCGTGTTCTGGTCAGCTTCTGTTCTGCGCCCGCCTAATATACCTGCCGTACATCACGGGCGTACTCCACGCCGTGCCATGATGTCCAGCTCCTAAGCCCCATGCAGTGAGTTTGAAGTAGATCGAACAAACAATGACGGTCCGCCGTGATGGTGAACGTTCGTTTTGACCTAAATATCTATTAGTCCAAATATGAATTAATGTCTTCTGGTCATTCTGGTAACATTTATCTCCAATAAACTAATAAAAAGTTGAAAAAACAATATTTAAAACTTTGAAATTGCAGTTACATACAGTTCATTTCTGAGATGTTTTACAGCCACGCAGGGGGAATGCATTTAGTTTGCGTATCTTAATTTCGTTAAATCACCATCAGCAATACAGTCGTCGGTAACCCGAAAATACCATAAAGGATACCAAACAATGTCTATCTAACATTTGCTGGCTTCTTTTGTCTGTTACAACTGTTTTCATGTATCTACACCGAAGCTACGCAATGTTTTCATATTAGTTATAGATACCATTTTCTATATAATTGCTCAGGTGGTTGCGGAGCAACAACCGACAACATCGTAGGCCTTCGACCGGAGATTACAGGTTTGATGCCTGAAGCCGATTTGCGCCAGCAACAACAGCGTCGCGCAGTTTTTCAGTCGCGCTTATCAGCATAGCTCGCCGAGATATTTACTCAACACGCAACGGCACGTACCATTTTTACAATGGTTATTTGACCGGCAATGTTGAACAACGCAAAATTCTAGATATCGCGCTTGCGCGTTAAGTTCACCACAAAGGTTCTGTTGCTTCCGACGGCAGAGTTCTCTCATTCGCCGTGGAATATCAAGAAAATTGCGCGCGTAGCGCATATTGTGGCGAATTCGCCCCGAGAGAATTTCAGTAGCAGATGAAGCCAGCCTCGGTAAGCTCGCAGTCATCACCAGGCGGTCGTGAGCAGTACCTAACAAACGACGACGTCCACACCTCACATCACGTACTTCACCTCGCATTTCGCACAACATGCACCACACTGCCATTGACAGCTGTGAATCTGAGCTTGTTAACTTCGCTGGGCGGTGTCCGCTAGCATGGCTGGTTATAAAATCTTCCGCTGCCGACGGTTACCAGCCGCCTCCTCGGCCATCTGGCGGAAGACCACGGTCACCTCGATGAAAAATCAGCATCTTCGTCGTAAGCAGGACGAGACGGGACGCAGAGTTGACGTGTCCGGACTCAACATCTAGTTCGCATGGAAATCAGTTTCGAACTCCTTAATAGAATGATAAATGGCGAAAGATACCGTCCGAAGTAAAAATAATATACACGGAGGTTTGAGGAGAATGTTATGTTAATGCTCAAAACTGTGCCAAAGTGAATAACGTTTGCTCCGTGAAGATGCAAAGTGAAAGAACCCAGAGATGGGATCGCGATAACAACTTAATAATCACGCTCGTACTTCTTTAAACAATCAGTCGTTTTTGGATTTACCAGAGCGAGAAAAGATAATAAATATAATATCCGATCAAAACAAAGGTAACACAATGGCGAAGCGTAATGAATTTTGAATGACTTGCAGCACACAGCCGGCCACCGATACCTGAGTCGCATTCATTTTCGAGCAATAACGCAAAGCTTAGATTGTTGCGTATAAGACTCGCGCAATTTTCGGATTGAAGAAAAAGTGAGGGTAGTCATAAGCCAAGAGGCAAGTAACGTCAACCTCTGTGAACAGTGTCAGCGGCCAGTCGACGTTTCAATGTTGGTATTTAGGTGCCCCTTGAGATTCGACCTGCCTCAGCCATTTCTAGATAATAGTAATAAAGCTAACGACCACGAAAAGAAATCCAGCTTTTGATCAGCTTGCTCATGCCAACCAAGTTTTACCTTCGAATGTATTTCCTTGAGTTTCAATCACTATTGCTCAGGAGGGGAAGCAGCCAGGCAAACGGATCATTCGTTCCATCTGTCGCGGAAGAGAAGTAAGAATATGCGCCAGAACAGTAATTGAGCCCTTCAAAATTAAAATCAGCAGATATGTACATTCAATCTTAGCAATATAATACTTTTAAAGAATTTACCTTCTTTGCGATACACTGGATGGTCATAGTAAGAGCAGTGAACCGTGACCATCATTCGTATCAGCATTTTAATGTTGGTTACAGCGTCGGATTACGCAAATTCTTTTAACGTCCAGTTACAACACAAAACGTACACAAGATCAGACTTAACGGTAAAGCAGCCTAAAGCTCCGTTAATTCATCGCACTTGTATTTTTGAATGATTAATGAAAAACTGTAAATACTAAATAGATGTCTTCAATTGTCTCCGGAAATAACAAATTAATAGTAAATGTTTGATGCTCCATTTCAAATAAAATACTATCGACAAAATGAATATGTATCATTGCCAGGCAACAAAAATTTTTAGGTCTCTCACCGTCAAACTCAGTCGGAACGTCCATTTCACTGAACATAAAACAAGTTCATGCCATGCGCCAGCACTTTTCACCAAATTACGCTCGCTGTGTATAGCTTCGCGAATAGCCATTCTCGCTCGAGATATGGCATATATTCTGCAACAATAGTTATAGCCCGCATTTTTAGATTACAAAAGCACTGCAGCGATGTCATGTAGCCTTCTTCACACCAGGAATTTTACCACAGCCTGCTCCTTTACGAATCGTGCGGCTTTTGTAAAACGACTTCAGCTAAGGGCGGAATATTTTTTCAGAAAATGCAGAAAACACATAACACGACGGGTGAAAATTATATCAGGGACAGTATTAACAGTCATTACAAAAATTACATATAGGCAATATGTTATTGCTTGACAACATACTTTCGTTGTGACGACAACGATTACCGATAGAAAAGCTTAAACAATAAGTTTTCGCTGCGTAACTGTTTACATAATGATCATAACAGCTACATCAAATAAAGCAACATTTATAACAATTACAGAATGCATTATTTAACATTTGAATATCTGATATCATGCTGTCCAGCTTCCTGATTCATTGAGCAAATGTTGAGATGGCCTCTGTTTGCTTCCGACAGGTCAACTTCATTTTGATATCGCCCTAGAATTATGTTGATAACATCAATTTATCGTTCACAATGCGGCAGGAAGTAATAAGAGCAACTTCATTGTTATTTATCTCGAAAATAAGCTTTTTGCTTCATATGAGTTTTGTTGTTTTTTCCTTTCGTATTCGTAATGTATTGCTTATTTATCCTGAAAAGATTTACATGGGAAAGCTTTGTTTTTTCTTCCCTTCAAAATTCGTACTTCATTGCTTATTTCATTCTGTACAGATTTTACTACGGAGTTTTGTTTTTTCTTCCTTCAAAATTGTACTTAAGTAGTATATATTCTAGTAATTACAGAATTTTGATAATGTAAAATATTACTTTTCTTCATATGTCAAACATACGCAAAGTTTTAATTACTTGACGTTGAATAAATGTACAATCAGTATCGTATGATCAGGTTTTTCGTCCAGTTTCCCTGAGTCCATTGAGCAGTCAGCGAGATGGCCCTCGTTTGCTTCTCAGACATAAATGTAACTTCATTTTCGCACGTCTTCACCAGTGGGAAATATACCACTTAAAATTAGTCGCCGGCAGAGCTATTCCGAAGGACAACATACAGAGCCGTTTATTGCCTTTTTATCTGGAAAATATATTTTATTAGAGCTTTTTCACTTTGCGGTATATGGTTTATTGTAGGATCACAGATTTGAAAATGTCCGACACCACTTTTCCATAGTTATTAACATACGCAGCTTTAATCGTTACGTAAAATAAATAAAAATAAATGACTATAATAAGTTTGTACATATTGTTTAACAAAAGATATTTGGACATTTGCACACAAAATTAAATTAGTATAAAAGTACAAAAATTAAAACATAAACACACATCTGATATTAAAAGTACTGTTACAGAAGAAATGCCTTTAATTGTTTTTCATTATGCATACTGCATTATTATTTGCATTTCATAATTTACACTATTTATTTTGAGGCCTGTTTATTAATAGTATCGAAGGGCGATTCGCAACATTGGCTATTAATGACGACCGGATTAAAATACATTATGAAGCCAAAGGCGTCAGCATAACAACATAGTATTTTTTACGTAAAATAATACGCTGGTTACTTACAAGCCAAAATTACAGGATGAAAGAATTTGCGATGAATGGAATTGTAGTTTAGCGGGGCGTAAAATGTGTTACTTCATAAACACAATATTTATTTTCTAAATCATGTAAATATAGTCATAATATCAATATAAACAGCTATCATTATTTTACAAAATAAATGTGAGCAAATATCACATGCAGCATTATTTTTATTTCACACGATTCAAATCCATAGAAAATTGTCTAAATATAATCAATGACTATTTCTTCTTTAATAAGAATCATTATTAAATGTAAGCTCGCTTCAACACACGTGAATGTATAAGTCGAGCCGGGCGGGTAGTGTCTACAGCGGCGATAATACATAATACATACGATATATTAAACTAAGTACTTGAGACAACCAGATCTTCGAACGTAATTCGATGGATTATGCCATAAAAACATTTTTCACGAGTTTTTAAAGACATCAAATGCTGATTATATGTTTTATGCAATAAATATATTATTCTCCTCAATTGACCGGTAAAAGTTCAAAACGAAATACAAAGGTATTAAAAACGTAGGGCAAAACGAAATGTCGTTCATTAAATTTTGTCACGAGCCATTCACTATTAGCAAACAGAAGACGTAACAGGAATCATTTTAGTTAATAGTTAAGGTGATTATCGAAATGTCATTTCATTCACCCTTTAGAAAATGCCGTTTAGTAGCAGTAGTTCATTTTATGTTACAATAGCGAGGTGATTCACTTATATGTCTTTTCTTGCATTTTCGTCGACTCGACTACCGTCATTTTTCATCGTTTTGTCATTTTCACCGTAGCTGCCGATTTCATCGATAATATTACTACAAATAATAGCAGCAATGAGATGGTTATATACGAGACAGTTCAATAAATCTGTATTTGTGGGTTCGGTAGCTATTCGACATGTTACCAGAAGTTGGAATAGCCATTGTGATAATAATCTAAGGTTGTTGCATTGCTTCAAGGATGTTCAGCCGATTTGGAGCACCGGCAAAGAACAAACGTTTGTGCGCTGACTATTTCAACGAACAGAATTTCAATTATTAACTTTGGTTTTCGACGCGGTTGCGGGTAGGTCTTCAAGATGGACTTGGCACACCAGCCTGCATCTTTCTCTAGCCGCGATCACGCCGTAGATCAAGCGACTCTAGCGGCAGGACTGAGACGATGTGCGCAGTGATCGTGACGAATTCCATTCTGGAGATACTACCCACAGCCGCCACGTTAGAAAAATCCGCAGATAGATTCAACATCTGTTGTTCTTCCAAATATCACATTTTACGTTTTGTTTTAGGCATTTTTTATCAGTTTGCTGATTATTAAGATAGTTTAAATAAAATTATGCTCAATATTATCATCATTATATTTATTGTTAGTACAAATGTTAATTATTATTATTATTATTATTATTATTATTATTATTATTATTAAGAATATCGGGGCTTCATTTAGCTTTCAAGGTGGTTCATGCGTTTCGATATCGGGAGAAATAGCAGAAGTTTTTCATCATCATCTGTTTATAGTTGACACAGCAGTTAGTGAACATACCCAGATACAATGATACTAAAGCCAGCGTGGATAGTGGTGCCATACAGTAGACAGATTTCGCATGATTTAAATTTGTTATTTTAGAGTCAACGAAATTGCCCTATTAGTGTTCCATGATTAATAATTGAGAGTTTACACTTTAGAAACAATCATTTGTTTAAATAACATGTTCCTCATAAGTATAATAATTATGAAGAAATCGCCTCATCGTAATGTTAGTCGACGTGAGATCCTCACGAACGTATCTTCAGTAAAATAGAGTTGTGCCTGGACACTCGTTTCGTAAACAATTTAATTTAATAATACCAATCTGCTCTTTTCATACTTCGACGACTCCATCTCGGGCGGTTCCTATCAACATCTGTCTTCCACCTCCTCAAAGATCTGCGTGACTTATACCCATCAGCTCATTGAGCCACCTGTGGTGCTTGCGTGAGCCTGGTTACAGCAGCGGCAGGGCGTGCGGTAAGGTGCATCACAGGAACACTGCGCACCAGCAGGACACCGGGCCACTTTAAGCGTTCCAGAGCCAGAAGACAGTTGACAGCGTCTTTCTGAGGCAACGTCGGTGACTAGTTCTACGATTTTTCTGCTTCTTCGATACCGCGCCACATTACGCGGGTAGTGCGGCTGCCAGTCCAATTACTCTCATCCACCACTACCACTTCCTGCGGTGAGCCATGTCAAGTGTTCGCAAAGCATGAATATGGGTTTGACATAAAGCCGCCGTCGAATGACCAAACCCTATCCAACCTCAACAGCTCATATTGTGACGCACATTCGTTTCAGACTGCCAAATTATCAAAATTGTCGACACCGTTTAAAACTGCATTCATGCGAAAGATTCACCCCCTGGCAATGTTTGTGGTCTGAGCTGAGGAAACTTCGACCCCGAACTCATCATCGGAGAACATGACTTTCACCATGCTCTCATGTCATGGAACATGAATATTTTCGAGACGGACGATCTAACCGCTGTTGAACCGTCACAGTCTCAATAATTGTTCTCCGCAGATCGCTCACTCACCTTCGATCTCAGCCGTATTTCTCAGCAGGCTCGATGAGAGGATGGTCTTCGCCATGGCGGAGTTGTCGAGGCAAATGCCAGATCGAGCCGCTGTGTTAGTAGGTGCACTTCCATCTCACACTACCAGACCGAATGTACCCGCTCAAGAATCTCGAATACCAGATAGCCTTCGAGTTTTCCACTCCGTCTCGAAAGTAGCATAGGATCAGTACGCACACATGAACTCTGGTTATTCTGACCTGCGAACTAACCACGTCGCCACCGAACACAAACCAGTATTTGCAGCCCTTCTTCTGAGAATCGTCTTCACACGGTTCACTCCCAGACGATCAGAGGGAAGCGACATACCCGGATCGTCCATTGAGATGCTCCTCTCAATGGTGTTGACGCCGGCCGATATTCTCCAAGCGAACGTCAGTCTATCGAGCGGGAGTTTGCCCGCAAGAATGGCAGCAATACGCCAAAATACAGCAAAGTGACACCGCAATTTTCAGTTTCCATCAAAGTACTACGACACTCTTCAGTCCGGCGGTGTATCTCGGGATGCTCGCGGTTGTCGTTTCGCAAGCAGAGCGACGATAAACACCATTCACCGACACCATTGACTACAAGAGGTGCAGATCGTAAAGAAGAAGCCATTTGCAAAGTAAAAGGCATATGAAGCATACTCTCTCTTCGACGTCATACCACCACGTTCGGTGCTTAAAGGCGCGTCAAACAAAGAATGTTCTCTCTAAATCAGTGTTAGGTCTTCAAAAATGATCACAGTTTCGACATTACCGGTAGAATTGCGACTTCGATTATGAAAATTCCGTCATCACAGCCATAATCTTTCAACTCTCTTTTCGTAAAGAAAGAATAGAAATCAGCATTTTTCGAGCGATACTACGACAACTTTCTCCACGTATGAAATGCGTTCTGCTCACGCTGAAAGAATCATTACCAGGTCCGCGCCGCAATGACAGAGTTGGGCCGCTCTTTCTGCGGTTTATAACCGATCTGGCTAGCTTCACGACAAAGTCATCAGGTCAAATCCCAGTTCAGTGCCGAAGGAAAATATCAACATATTTCCTTCACGGCGGCAAAGGCAGCTGAACGCAAGCAGAATGCTGCCTGGTTCGACCTTGATCACAAATTAAGCCGACGCCAATCTGTGTTCGAGAACCGGTCAACCTGATCACCAGCCTTCGCCGGACAATACGTTCGTTATCGTTCTTTCTGAGACACTGTATACTTCAATAGTAGAAAGTGTCTGCCGATAACATTTCAGGCACGGTAGCCAGCAAACTTCCCGCACTCTGGGACATTTAGGGGAAGCTTCCTGTTCCCTCCGAAAATTTTTCGAACAGAATCACCTGCGTGGCATACGTTTTTTCGTAGTCATCCTCTGAAAATGGTATTTCATGATCGTCCGAAAACACCGTTGCCGTTATCAATCGGCCCACTGCGTGATCCTATAAAGGCATCGTTGTCTGCGGACGATCTTGCCATCTTCGCTCGTCCAGCAGCATCAGTGCGATCTAGAGTAACTCAGTCGGTGCTGAACAAGCTCTGGCGAATTATAACAACAAGCCTTTGTTTTTCGCCACCAACGGAAGTCATTCACTTCTCAGCCGTTGTTGGTCCAGTCTCACCTGGAAATCAGTCTTTCGCTTGACAGTCCTCACGCAGCTCATCTGCAGATCACAAAACAGATGTGTCTTCCCTCTTGCTCCGTCGGCGAACGGCAACATGGGATACGATCGCACCGCTTCCTTTTTCCGGTTATATAGATCATCATCAGCCAGATTGCGGAAGTGAAGGGCTCGGCAGATCTCTCTCCATCTCGTCATCAGAATACCACGCCAGGTCCGATCTATCACAAATGAGGCCAGAGCCTTCCCGTTAGCTGCGGATGGTCAGCATCTACGGGTGCTAGCATCAGAGTCTTCTAATCATTCCTAACACCAACAATATCCATCCGTGAAACTGCCCTTCGACATCAGCGCCAGCCTTCCGGCATGTTTGCAAATAAACATCTAATGTTGAACTTTCCACCTCGTGAACCCCACATCTCCTCTGAAGTCGTCCGAATATTGCACTATTCACTTTCAAACAATATTAGTCCCCACAGATAGCCAGAAGGAGAGTTTCATTCAGATCATGGCTTACACACAGAGAGTCGTGCACACGGCATGTATGTTTAGGAGGCCAAACATATCGGCGTAGTACTTTAGTCGTACTTGAAGTTCATTTAGTCAGCAATTGGTGCCGAAAGCGTTCTTCGTCTTCATTTCAGTTACCGCTGCTCCGTTTCAGACGATCGAAATCACCAAATCCTCACCTTCCAGGGCATTGAAACTTCAGGTTACGGATCATAACGAACTGGCTGACTGGCAGCAGCCATGACGATAACGGAATCATCGTCCGCGCAGTTTTTTTAACGGTGCCCGGTATCATATACAATACCCATCTGCGTACGAAGATTCTGTTAATTTTCATATTTCACGATCTTTCAGGCGCGAGTAGTTATTTGAGCCATCTTCGTTTCGACGATTTTTCGTGTCATACGGGCGCAACACTGCCTGGTCATTGTTAGTGCATGCTTCTTCGGAGATGGCGAGCATCTTCACCGGATGGCGAGATCCGGCGCCGATCTGTCGCTGGCTGCAGTTCTACCTGACTTCAATAGCGCATCACTCAGCCGGCCTGGTCCCGACCGGCCGTGGCGTAGTTACGTTGGGCGTAGCGTGGCTGGAGCAGCGAGAGGATAAACAGCGAATGGGAAGACAGCGCGGTTCGCGACCCGTTTAGGTCGTTCGTGCGTCCACGGAAAACTGTTTCGACAGCCGACCGCTATAATTCCTTCCAGACATGACCTGGCTCAGCTGAAAGCTAGTGATCCTGCCACGTCAGACTCGAACTCAGATTTCGGTCACCTGCTCGCATCACACGCCATTTTCTCTCACGCCTCTCACCGCGATATGCAGCTGCGGAGCACGCCCTTCGTGACAGCCTGAAATTTGTTACAGTCGACGAAGACATGGTTCGGGCAACTCCTCTAGCAGCGCTCAGATCTCATGTCATTACCCTTTGTTTTTGAGAGAATGCATCATATCGTTTACTGCCATAGCAGTGGTACACGCTTGAGGCGCTTCACTCGTTTCTGAACTTTGTTTATATACTGGTATTCTTACGTGTAATCTTCTCTTTTGATGTGATGTTCTTTCATCTAATAGGCACCAGCAACATTTTACCAGAACTTAATTTCATTTATCTGTGAAATACTTTTGACATAGTGCCGTACGAAGCGTCAATCGTCACCCATCAATCACAATCAGCGTGACATACTCGTTTTGTAGCCGAAATACTGAGATATTCTTCGGCTCCTGAATATATTCTGTCGACAGAAGATTGCATGGCATGAGTCGTTACCAAACAAATGTAAAAGCACTAGTTCCTCTCACTATACGACCAGGTTTATACAATTTTCATCATTAAGGCAAGATACAATATCTACTGAAAATATGATACACGCTTTTTTTAATAAAAGTAAAGCAGGCCCTGTGTTATCCATGAACACCAATAAAAGTTACGGCACGTTCAGATTCAATGATTCACCTAAACAAAAGATCGAGCTACGACAGATTTGCTGTAATATCTCCATTTGTTTGCATTCACGTAACGAAAAAATGTTGGTGCTAAAATACACCAGAGATGCTTGCCGTAGTGAAAGCCAGCCGATGCCAGAACTGACCTCGTAATTTCGTAGAACTATTGTTTCTGCCAGCCCGCTGCCTTCTGTGCTCCAGAAAGAAGTGATCAACCACTATTCATAACAGCCAGGTGTAAAGAAAGTCTTCGAGAGCAAGTAAAGACAAAAATTTAAAATAGAATGTATGATTTCAATTGAAGTAAACATTTTATGAATGTTAATTTTCAAATAAAGTTACATTGTATGTGTGGTAATAGTAGATTTATTTTTTATTTTGATAATATGTTCATAAGCTAACGACTGAATATGTAAATGTATGGTAATAAATTCTTCATTATGTTGACACACGCAGAAATTATTTTCACTGAAAGGTACTTGAGGAAACTTTTATTTTAAATTTTTCTATACCGATATTGCGATTTAACTAATAGTGTCGAAGTCAGCTCTCCCAGTCTACTAGGAAAAGGTAGTAATGGAAATTACATCTAGGAAAATACAAGAAAAGGAAAGGGTTGCTTAATGAAAATAAAAAATAGTTGGTTAAGTATAATTTGCAGAACCTTTCTCATGTAGCGATTAATTTATTTAACCTGAATGCTCCTGAATAATAAATTACTCGAATAATAAAAACAATTATTGTCACACAGCCATGTGAATTTGCATGGTCAGTAGTGAACTGCCAAACATTGTCGTTAATAAAAATATCATGTAAATGAGTATTTTGATTAATCAATATCTAAAAATAGAAAAGATATTCTGAATACAGAATATTTACTACGATTTTCATATGTTAATGCTCGTTCTTCTAAGAAAAGGCAAACTATCACACTTTTTCCGCGAAAGAATGTTATGATATTTTATTTATTGTGTTCAGAGACAAGGTTGGCGTTAATGTTGACAACAACAGCTCTGAGATGGCAAATCTTCTAACAGGCCCGAAATCAATCATTCAAAGTCATTATTTCGACACAATTTCATTGTTGCGTCAACAAAAATGGAAAACAATTGGCTTTTTTGTTGAGTATTTGTGAAATGAATCCGATATATTAGCTTGAGCCAATTTAATGACACCATGCAAGTGATTAAATCGCGTTAATAAATTAATATCAATATCAGATGAAAATACTGTCAATTTACAAAGCACGTACTGAATAACATCTATTTCTGTCAGTAATAAGTAATTCCATGAGTTAATGAATAGTCGTTTAATTAGTAGTAAATTCCGAATGGAAAATTTTCATCAATATTATTCAACGTCATAATCGTTGTGACGCACTTATTCTTTTTGATTACAAATTTTTCATCAATTACCCAATATACTGTGTACAACTTCTTTCCTTACAGATGCCCGCATATAACTGTAAAATATTATCCATAATTACAAGAACACTTTAGATAGATCATATGTGAAAATGGGGTCAGTACTTTAAAGAAGTGAATTGAAAATGAAATGACTATTTAGTTAGTGAGGAGCTGAAACGTGTTCTTTAGAAAATAATGTATTCTTTCTGGACATTGAAAATACTTGTTTAAGCAACTTTTCGATGCAAAGTAATATTAATTTTTTGTGAGATGAAGAATGAAAGATTTAAGGAATCAATTTTTAAGTTTCTAGTGTTGTTGCAGTTGTTGTTGGTTTGTTTTGTTTTTTTAATTTATTATTCATTATTTACAGATTACCTTTAAAACTTCACAATTACTAGTCCAAAATAACAAAAAGATACTGCGGGTATTCATAAACTTTCGATCACACAGCCATCTGTTTCACTGTATTAACGATATTTGTTCCATATTTAAACATATTTCATTTTAAATCACCATTTGACCATGTTTGACCTACACACGTTCGTTTGGACACAAATTGACAAAATAGGACACCAGCATTCATTACAACATAATTCGAAAATAAAGCTCGCAGCCAACAATATGAACCATCATCACGCACGAAATATCTTCGCCAGAGCGAAATATTTCAGCAACGCAACACGCCTCTGCTTCAGAGACGCCAAGCGAATGTTAGGTCACCAAAGCATGCCTATAGCAATGTTGATCACGCGATTTACAACGTTCGGACGCCAGGAGCTGCTCTGATCCTCTTTCGTTCGTACGTCGCACTTTTAAAGTTAGTTTTCCGCCATTTCGATAGTTACCGAAATATCGTTATGCGCTTATTCACCGATACCGGTTACTCATAGCACCAGGGTACCGCTCGATAAGCAGCCGATCGGAAAGCCAGTGGTCGACGTTAGACGTGTCGGCACATCGTCGACGGTATTACAACCATACTCTTCAACAAGTTGAACGCCAATAGTTGAATACGCCAACGTAGTAATGAATTAGAAATCGGCTTTAGGAAAAAGCTTGGCCGTCATTTACCTACTCCTAGTCAGGCAGCATAGATAAAACCATCGAAACATTTCGTATTCGCGACCATTTCGCGAACATATCTTCTCGCAGAGCATTATTTGCGCTCATAGCATGTGCTCACACATCACCAAAAGAGCGTTCGACGATCATATATCAATATGCAATAAAACAGTTCGAACGTCGTCAATTTCCAGCCCCGAGCCTTTAAAACGCGATCTACTCTACCTGTTTATAGCCTGAAGTGTCTCAACATCATCGCATTTGTCATACCGCGATTTTCGTGTCTCCGATAAATGTTATTTATCGTAGATGCGATTGACACTTCACGGTACTCTCGTTCACTTGTTAGCCAATCGGCATATTTTCACCAACTCATAATACAATTTGTATCGGCACGCGCATAGCGCACCGTGTTCTTCCCGCAGCATGTTAACCGATGAAATTCGGAATTTACGAAAGACGAGCGTGCATGCCATTTCTCGGTAACAGAACAATTAAAAACAGCATAAATGCTCAGAAATTTATAACGCAGAAATGCAATGCCAAAATAAAATATTACATAACATTTGCAGAATTGGCGACCGAAAAGATTCGTAAATTCTGAATATCTAGAACAGGTGCTCTCCTCACTGAAATGCATTTCAGAATAAATCATACTTAAGAACAAATCATTTGACAGTAACTTCGAAGAATACTGTGTTCGTGTCTCAGAAACAAAAATTAACGACGCATTATCCATGAGGATACAATAAAATGTGCAAAGCCCTCGTCTATCGCTTCAGGTACGATGATATAAATGTTAAACTGTAACAGTTTCAGATGTGACTTATCCTTATCATTGCCGAAATAGTAATTTCTTCTCTATCGAGCGATTACATCTCTTATCTTGAAAGCGTGTCAACTTATTCTCAAGACAGCATATCACCAGAATCTCGATCATTTTAAATACCGAAAGTCGTCTGTAACAAACTGAACTGTATTTCTTCCAAAATATCATTTTTAAACGATCAGCAACAAAGCTGCTCCGGCAGGAATATTGCAAAACAGCCGAATGCCAGTTGAATATGAGAACAGCAGATCACAGTAATATTAATTTACTTCTGATTTCATAAAGTGTTGATCAGTAGATCACGATTATTTTACTGCAAAAACTGTAATCATACTACAAGTACGGTAAAGATACGCGTTAATACCGAGGCCACGTCGCCTGCGAATACAAAGCTGCGCGAAGGAAAACATTGTTACTGAGCATTTTTCGAAAATGCAAGATCGTTAATATTTTCTGCACCGACGATAGTATGATACCATTTCGAAACTGCTAATTTCGAGCGACATCATCTCTCAGCACTTTGTAAGGCACCGATCGTCTTCGCGATCTTCTCTTTCTTAAGACAGGGCAATACCGAGGTGTACATCGCGAGTGGAAGGAACATGCGGACAAGCAGATTGACACTGGGAGCATGCCTTCTCGCGCCGCTTCAGTGTCAGAGGCTTGCTTTCAAACGCAACAATGATGCATGTAGAAAGCCTTCATGAAAGTGCGGCAAATTCATACACGATCTAATAGTCGTTCATTCAGAAGACGAACGTAGAAATGGTCACAGACTTATCTGCTTCCTCCCCAATACAGCAATTCTTCTGCCTGACGTCTCTTTCATCATTTCGAAAATTGAACACATTTTCTTAGCAGATTCGTTTGAAGAATTACTCATTAAGGAAACATTTTCAAAATTGCATTTAGGCGAAGATTCAATTCTTTTTGAAATCCCAACATTTGGCTTAAATTAGATCATAATATCATGCCGTAAAGTAAGACTGCGTTAGTCAGAGGTCAGGTTTTCACCAAAATATTTTTGAGCAGTTTGAAGAAACTATGGTTTTAAATAAAATATTGCCTATAATGACACAATTATGCATAGCCACTATACTTAGAAAAATGAAGGCATTACTTGAAGCTTGACGAACACATCATTATGAAAAAATTACACCAGATTTATTTGTATTTGATTTTTGTACTAAAAAATAGGTTTTAACGAAAATATTTCCAGTAACAAAACTATCAACACCATCAAAACATTTAACGTTTTTTAAATATCGTGCAGAGTCTTCATGTAAAATGCTTCTCAACAATATTGCTTTTTGAGGTCAAGTTACATCAGTTGCATCGTATAGAGTTGCTTCGCGATATATGAAACATTACTGAAAAATTCCGATGAATTTCATGTACTTAAAAACAGCAAATTGGAGTTATGACTTAAAGGAGATCAGTTCGTAGGTTTGAAAAACAAATTGTGGGGAAGGCTGAGTAATATTGATTCATCATTGAAGTTTCGCTGTGATTTGCCAGTACTAATGCTTCGACTTCTCTCACATTATTGAAATAGAAGAATGTCTTCAACCAAACAGCTAGTCGATCGTCACGAGTGCCCTGCAAGGAAATAAATATCGAAAATCGAAGAGATTATCTTCATCGCTACTTCGAAAACAGCGGTTCATAACCTCTTCGGTACACAATGATAAATAGCGAATGCAGCCCGGTGGAAGGTTATTCGAAGAATAGTTGAAATATCGAGAATCGAGCATAGTATACACTATTGATTGTCGCATTGAAAAACATTATAAGTGCAGTACGAAGAAAAAGAAAAATCTCTTCGTGTTCATTTTGACAAAACAGCATCTAAAAGAAAATGGATACTTGCTGCATGCCACCAAGTAAATACAATAATTTGTTAAATTGTTCTTCAGCAGATTGTGACGTCAATTGTTTACTACAAGCGAGTAGCTTGATTGCCGTCAAGGACTTACTCAGCGCCGAATTATAGTCAACATCCACGAGCACCCTCGATGTCATACTCTCTACCTGGTCATCGTGGTCATCCTATTTGTGTTTGTTTACGTTCATTTCGACAGCATCTTCTTTCCGCATACATGACCCGTCTTCTATTCACTTCGTTTCCTTTCGTTCACCTTCCACTTCATTTTTCATTCATTAGTGCCTCATATTACTTTTGCAGTTAACTATTCGTACCGTTTACCATTGAGGCACTTGCATTCCAACACGGTCATACTATGCATCACAACTGCAATTCTGACCATTTTTCTGATTTTGACAGTGTCGAGCTTTTACCTATCGCCCAGACAGATATCATCCTGTTTCTACCTACCATCGATTTTCACCTGACACAATGAAATTGCCAAGTGTGTTCCCATTGATTTTAAAGATTGCATTAATGCCGTCATTTATTATAAACAGCAGGGCAGAGCTTGGAACTTTACTTCTTGACAGTTCGATTACGGATTTTGCGTTTCATTGCATTATTTGTGTTTAGTTGCGGGTCGCGCTTTATGACGTTATCCACTTCATCACTTGTCTTCAGTTACCTAGGCTTCTGTCAGTCTCATTCATTGGTTCTCTTTCTTCATTGCACGCGTCGGCGGTCGCAGCTGGGGAACTCATTGATATACAGCACGATCTCTGCTCGAGACATAGTTTCAGTTGGCTCACACTTTAACAGATTCTCTGAGCACTGTCTTCTAACATCAGTAATTCGAGTGATTTTTATTCTAAACTCGATCATACATCTGTACTTTTATACGTCAAAAACAGTTAAAAATGCATGACGTACATATAGCGATTTAAAAGACGTTCATAAAATTTGCGATCCTCACACTAAGTAATATAATTGGAATTTTGTATTTAAAAATAAATAACAAAGTTCCATGAAATTTGAAATCATTTTCATGATAAATCGTTAACATTTGCTTCCATCCATGTTCTTCATTTGTCAAGACATGAACGATACTGAATAACTTATATTCTCAATTTTAAAGAAGCGCACTTATAATAGTTACATTTATAAACAGAAGCAAACAAGCCATTCGGCCATCAATGGATCAGGAAATCGGAAGAAAAAATTGACGATGTAGTCGCCGACCGAGACGCGACAGCTAACATTGTTACATATTGTTTAGAATTACAGTCCAAATGGTAAATAATATCAGTCACTGTCATATCACGTAATCTTTGTGATGCTCAGTATGTCTACCGTATAGAACATTTATAGCATATTATAATTGCATAGAAACAAATATAACAGCAAGCGAAAGCAGATTAATTTTTGATTTAAAGCTTATCGAATTTCAATCGTATTTAATGTCATTCGGCAAGTGCCGTGTCAATATACGTATTGCATGCAGTTGTTTGTAATGAGCTTTTGATACGTCACTCGAGAACATGATTTTGATGTCGAGCGTTGTGTCATAGATTTCGGTTTTTCCGAAAATATTCGCCTCAAGCAAAAACACGTGCTACGATAATAAACAACAGACAAAGATAATGGTAAACTTTCTCGACACGAAGAAAGGTTTGATAAGAATACGTAAGGGATTTGTTGTTATTTGCGTTACTCCTATTTGTAATTCGTACCTGGGGATGTAATATGGCTTGGCTTCAGAATATTATTACGTTACATTCAGGCGGGAACTATCATTCGCAAATACATGAAAGCAGTAAGAGCGTTTCAGCAATTAACGCGTAGCATAATGAACTTCAATATTATGTTCAATTATTTAAGACTTTCCATTTAGTTTCACCGATTGGGAGTGTTCGTACTGTTGCTTTATTATCAGTCAATGGTACACCGTCATTTCCTTTCAATGATCGTTATCTGCCTATGCTTGAAACGAAACCAGAGCAAAATAGTTTTTATTTTCATTTTCTATTAACTTAAAGAGTTTCGAATCAATTTGAACATTCGTTATTGTACTATTTACGGTTTACATTGCAAGAATGCTCAGAACACCGGCAAGAGAACTGTTCTTCGTTTCGAATAATGAGGGCGTTATCGTTTACGTAAAGTAAGAACAGAATTTGATTACATATCACTTTTGAGGATCTCCACGGGCAAGAGTCGGAAGTTGTTCATAATGCTCATCATTTCCAGTGTGAGCTTCACCTTCTGAGACTGCTTCAAGACACGAACATGCACCACCTAGAGCACACCACTGATTCCATATGAAGGTAATTAGCAGGATGTCAGCGACGCTTCTTTGAGAAATTCCAAAATAATTCAATGTTCTGTCCACGATGAGTGCTTATCTTTGGCAAAGAAATATGGTTGTTTCACGATTTTACCTTTCAGCTCCAGGCTTCATTCGAAAGTGTCGTGAACAGATAAAGGTTTTATTCGCACGTGTTCCTGAGTTGAAAATCATTAGAAAATGAAGTCGAGGTCTCATTTCATTCCGCCTCTTTCAAAACAGCCAAAAATTGCCGCTTCAAAAAAGGCAAATAAATGAAATTCAAAATTATCGGCCCATTTCTCTTCTATCAGTTTTTTCAAAAATATTAGAGACTTTTTTACGTACGAATGGAAACCTTTCTCTGTAATCACGACGCGCTTTCAGATGGCCACCAAGGATTTAGAAAATCAAAATCAATGGAAACAGCCATATTTTCTTTTCTTAAAGATGTCGCCTCATCATTGGACCAAAACGAAGAACCTATTGGATTATTTTTAGATTTCTCAAAAGCTTTTGACGTCAATGATCATGACATCGTACTTTCAAAATTACCTTCATATGGAATCCGTGGTATTGCTCTAGATTGGTTATGTTCGTATCTTAAACAACGATCTCAGAGAGTGGAAATAATTTTACTGAATGATGGAACATTATGAACACAACTTTCCGACTCTTTGCCTATTGCACGTGGAGTTCCTCAAGGATCGATATTAGGCCCTATTCTGTTCTTACTTTACGTAAACGATATGCCCTCGACGATTCGAAACGGAAGAACAGTTCTCTTTGCGGATGATACGAACATTCTTTACAATAAATAAACCGTAAATAGTACAATAGCAGATGTTTCAAATTGATTCCGAAATAACAAATTAATAGAAAATGAAAATAAAACTGTTTTAATGCAGTTTTCCGTTTCAAATAAACAATTCTTTGATCCATTGAAAATGAACGGTGTACCATTGACTGATGATAAAGCAACACAATTTTTAGGCCTCTCAATTCAGTCAAACCTTAAATGGAAAGTCCATTTAAATGAATTGAACATAATATTAAGTTCATTATGCTACGCGTTGAGAATTCTTTCAAATTCAGTCAGCCTTCTTACTGCTCATGTATATTTTGCGAATGTTCGTTCCCGCCTGAGATATGTATGGCATAATATTCTGGTAAATACATATTACAGCTCCCAGATTTTAGATTACAAAATAGAATTGTACAAATAATAACCAAATCCCACCCACGTGATTCTTGTAAACCTTTCTTCATTAATCGAGAAAGTTTACCATTATCTTGTCTGTTAATTTATTTATCAGTGCTTTTGTCTAAAATGACTTGCTTAAGGGCGGGAACATATTTTCGGAAAATACCGAAATCTGTAACTTTAACACTCGACATAGAAATCATATTCATCAGGTGACAGTATCAAAAGCTCATTACAAAACCTTCACATACAATACATGTATATTATTTTACAGCACTTTGCCAGATGACATTAAACGATTAAATTCGATAGAAAATTTTAAATCCAAAGTGAAATCTGCTTTCCTTGCTGTATAACTGTTTCTATACAATTATGTCTGCTGCATAATGTTTCTATACAATTAGAGACTATACTGAGCATCACAAAAAAAGTTACATTAATTATGACAGTGATATTTAATGTATTATTTACCATTTGGACTGTATAATTCTAAACAATATGTAACAAGTATTGTATCGCAGCGTCTGGGTCAACGACCCCCATCTCGATCAGATTTTTCTTCCAGTTTCCCTGATCCATTGACCAAATGCCGAATGGCCCCTTGTTTTGCTTCTGAACATAAATGTAACTTCATTATAAGTGCACTTCTTTTAGAATTCAAGGGGAAATATAGTTATTCAAATTATCGTTTCCATGTCGCGGCAGGAAGAATTCCTTCACGAAGGACATCATGGATAAGAGCCCAAAATGTATTGCTGATTTATCCTTGAAAATAGATTTCATTTCATGGGAGCTTTATTTATTTATTTTTTTAAATACAAAATTCAATTATATTACTTAGTGTAGGGATCACAGAATTTTGTAAACGTGCACAGAATTCACTTCTCCCCATAGTACGTCATACACATTTTTAACTGTTTTTGACGTAAAAATAAAAATTACAAAACCAGTAAGATGTATATTAAAATCAAGTTTAGAATCAAAAATCACTCCGAGATTACTGATGTTAGAGACAGTGCTCAAGGAGTCCTATTTAAAGAATGTAGGTAGCTCACAAGAATATGTCTCCGAGCAGAGATCATTGCACAACACTATCAATGTGGAGTTCCCAATACGGCCAAAAGGCTCGATACAGCCAAAAGGAAAAGAGAACCAATGAGGATAAGGACTGACAAAAACCTCGTGCTTCGGAACAAAGTGATGGATAAAAGTGGATAAACAGTCATAAAATGATACAATAAATACAAAACACAAATAATACAATAAACATAAAATCCATGTCGAGTTTGTCAAAGTAAAAGTTCCAATCTATGCTATTTATATAATAAATGACAGCATTGGTACAATCTTTAAAATCGTAGAACACACTTGGTAATTTCTCATTGTGGTCAGATTGAAAATCAGTGGTTATTTAAAATTAAGAGCAGGATGATATCTGTCACAAGGTAATAATGGATCGATAGATTTAAAAAGCTCGATATAATCAAAATCAGAGAAAATGAGATCAAGTTGCGAGTTGTGATCATAGTATGTATTATTGTGTTGATTAAAATTTAGAGACGCAATAGTATTAAACAGTACAGATAAGTTAACTGAGCCTTAAAGAGAAATGTGTAGAACTGTAGATGAACGGGCTCCAAAAAGTAAGTCATGTCTGGAAGGTTGTAGTCGCCAGAAAGAAGGAAGCAGGAGGAAGGATATTGGTCGGGGATAACAGATAGATCATGTATATAATTTTGGAAAAGAGATCTGTCAGAGTGAGGCGAAAAATAAACTAAAATAGGATGAGTACATTGTTAGGAATAGAGAGTATGACATCAAGTTGCTCAGTACGTTGATGGATGGTTGATATAATTCAGCACTGAATTAAGTCCTTGACAGCAATCAAAACTACTCCTTTGTAGATAAACTGGAGTGGCAGTCACAATCTAGCAACTTTGCAACGAGGACAATTTAGCAAATTATTTAATATTTACTTGAAAATTAGCATACAACCCAAATATCCATTTTCTTTAAGGATGCTGTTGCAGTGAACATGTAAAATCCAAAATATTGGTTTTGAAGGATTTTCTTTTTTTTCTCAATACACACTTATAATGTGAAAAGAGTTTTTCAATGCAACAGGAAATCAATAGTGTATTACTGTGCTCTCGGTTCCTCGGTAATTTTCCAGCTTCTTCTTCGAATGGCCCTTCCACCGAGAGAAACTGCATTCATGCCTTTTATCATTGTGTACCGAGGGTTGTGTTGTATTTTCAAGTGCTTTGATGGGAATAGTCTCTTCGATTTTCTGATATTTATTTCCTTGCAGGGGCTTCATTGATGATCATTGCTTTGTTTAGTTGAAGACATTCTTCTAGTTTTCCAATAGTAGCAGGAAAGTCAGAAATATTAGATACTGTGACCAAATCCCTGTAAAATTCTAATGATGAAATCAATATTCGTAAGCCAACTTCCTACAATTTGTTTTTCAAACCTCACAATTTAGTCTCCTTTAGGATCATAACTCAGTTTAGCTGTTTTAGGATCTGTGGGATTCATCGATTTTTCTCAGTAATGTTTCATATATACTTGAAATATCCTATACGATCTGGCTGATGTGGCCCCTTGAATGTCAAAGCGATATTTTAATTTGGGGGGGAGAACTTTACATGAAGACTCTGCGATATTTAAAAAAAACGGGTCCAAATGTTTTGATTAATTTTGTTGTTGGGAAGGACGTTTAAGAGAATGCTGCAGGTCTTATTTTCGTTAAAACCCTATTTTTTGAAAATTGCAAAAATTCAAAATTCTTTCAGTATCTTCCTATAACTATAGTTATGAAGATTTTTTTCATAATGGAATGTGTTCGTCAAAAAAACTTCAAAAATTGTCACCTTCAATTTTTCTAAATTATGAGTATTTCATGCGTAATTTAATGTCAAACATAGGCAATATTTTATTTTAAAAACCATAGTTTCTTCAAAAACTGCTCAAAATGTTTTGGTTAAATTTTGACCTCTGATAGCGCGAAGGTGCGCTTACGAGAGTAGTGGAGGTCTCATGATAGTTATGATCCCCAATTTTTCGTAAATGGCAAAAATTCAAAAAAAAATTAGGCGTCTTCCTTCAAATACAATTTTGAAGAAATGTTTCCTTAATGAAATGTGTTCTTCAAAAACAGATCTACAAAGAAAGTCATGTTCAATTTTCGAAATGATGGAAAACAGGAGACATCAGGCAAGAGAAGTGCTGTATTAGGGGAGAAGCAGATAAAGTCTGGCGACTCATTTCTACGTTCGTCTTCTTTACAGCACTGGAGAATGAACGACTAAATTGTCACAACGAAATGGTGTTGCGCAGGTATTTAGATCGTGTATAGATTTGCCGCACTTCGCCCAAAGAAGGCTTTCTACCATGCATCATTGTTGCGTTTGGCCAAACCTCTGACACTTGAAGCAGCGCAAAGGGTATGCACAATCCGAATAGGAGTGTCAATCTCTTGTCCATGTTCCTTCCTCTTGATTCTGTACACCTCAGTGACACCCTGGCTCTTAAAGAAAAAGAAGATCCGCTGTAGTTTCAAGTGTGACATCGAGGTTGATCAGTGCCTTACAAAGTGTAGGGTGAGTGGTCACTTTCACAAGGAGGTCGGCATTCTGCTTAGTTTCCAGGCTCGTCTCTATTTTCTCGTCGGTGCGCACTTCGAAGAAAATGGTAACATTCTTTTGTCGCACGACCGCTTGGAGCTTACCGAAAGAATACTCAATGGCAACCGGGAGACGGACTTAAATGTTTTTCCTTCATAACTGTATTCCGTAAGAATAAAACGTGGCCTCTTTGTTTAGAGCTGGTATTGAAACCTTAATATCTTACCATGTACGCGTAGGCTGTGCAAATCCCATGATTTTTAGTTTTGCGAGTAAGATGTCGTGATCTACTGAGTCGAACACTTTGCATGAAATCCAGAAGAATTCAAGAATCACAACATTACTGTGATCTATAGCTGTTCCGCATATTCAATAACATTCAGTAGCGCAGTACCAGTATTCCTGCCGGAACGGAAACCTGATTGCTGATCGTTTAAAAATGATATTTTAGATACAGTCTAGTTTGCTTACGGACGATTTTTCGGAGTATTTTGAAATAGTCAGAGGATGCTAATTGGGCGGTATTCAATAGGGTTTCTTGGTTGATGCTGTCTTGGGGAATAGGATGCACGAGCGCAATTTTTCAAGATAAAGGATATTGTCCGCTCATTAGAGAGAAATTTACTATTTCGTAATGATGGATAAGCCACCAGGCTATTTTTAGCAGTTTGGCATTTATAAAATCGGTACCTGAAGCATTAGATTTGAGACTTTGCACTATTTTTATTATATCCTCATGTTCCACGGATGAAAAGAAAAATTCGTCGTTGAATTTTGTTTCTGAGTTTGGAGAAACGCGAGGGATTGGCTCTTCAAGTTACTATCAAATGAAGGAACGTTTCTTATAAAAGTATGATTTAGAGATTCTAGGAGAATATTCATTTCAATTTGGGGAGGAGCTTTACCTGTTCCTAGATATTTCAAATTTTTCGAAATCGTTTTCGAGTCGCGGATTCTGCCGAAGGTGGTGTGGTAATATTTTATTTTAGCATTGCGACATTTCTGCGTTACTAAATTTCTGAGCATTTTGTACTGTTTTTTAAATTGTTCGCATTTAGTTTTCCGGAAAGTAGCATGCACTGCATCTCGATCTTTCATTAAATTCCGAATTTCATCAGTTAACCATGCTGCAGGAGGACGAGTTACGCGTGATATTTTTAAATGCGCGTGCTGGTCATAGAGTTGTATTATAAAGTTAGTGAAAATCGCCACTTAGCTTCCAGCGATTCTTCTTCGTGGACAGGTGCCAAGGAAGTGTCAATCCATCTACATTAAATGCTTATTTATCGAATTTTGAAAAATCGCGGTATTTAATTAAGTGCGGTGAATATTTAGGACACTTCAGATTGTAAACAAGATAAATTAGATCGCGTTTTGAAATCCCGGGAACTGGAAATTGACCGTGATTTCGAACTTTGTTTTGATTACATATTATTATATGATCGATCCAAGTTTCCAGTTTCTTGGAGTGGTGTGTAGGTTAGGTAAAATTCGAGGCACATGCTGTGGAAAAGGCAAAATCGTTCTGCAGAAGGAGAGGCTTTTAATAGTTGCGATTTAAAGTCACCCATTACAATAATATGTTCATAAGAATGGATCACAGATGCAAATGTTTCGTCGTTTTATCTATGCTGCCTGACTTAGGAAGTAAATAAATGACAGCCAAGAGACATTTTTTCCTAAAAGCCCGATTTCGATAAAAAGATATTCACTACGTTGGCAATATTCAATATTGGCGTTCAATATTTGTTGAAGAGAGTATAAGTTTATGTCTAAGATCGTCGCGAATGATATACCGACAACGTCCACCATGTGCGGCGACACTGGCTTTCCGATCAGCTCTTATCAAGCGGTACCCTGGAATTGCTACTAGTGCGGAATTGAGAGAATTTTTCAACCAGGTATCGGTTAAGATAAGCGCATGAAAACGGTGTTATTTCCGATATTATTTCCGGTACTTTATCGAAATGGCAGGGCTGAGACTGAGCATTTAAGTGTGCAACGTACAGACAGAAAGAGCGAGGATAAGGCTTATTTCTAGCGTCAGACGTTTGTACCGTCGGGGCAACGTTGCTTCATAAACTAATCTTGAGGTATTTTCTTTATTCCTTGGCGTCTCTGTAAGGGCTTAGCGGGAACATTGTGTTGCGTTTGCACAGAAATATTTCGCACTTTCTGGCGAATTGTTTCATTGCAGTGGTAATTAGTGGATTCATATTGTTGTACGAACTGTTTTCGAATTATGATTGTAATGAATGCTGGTGTCTATTTTGTCAAATTTAATTTAGTGTCCAAACGGGCGTGTGTAGGTCAAACATGGATAAATGAGTACATAATGAGCACAGTTTAAAAATGAAATATGACAAATATAAGGACAAAATATGTTAATACAGTGAAGTAGATAAACAATGTGATCAAGAAGTTTATGAATATAACACTTGCAGAAATGCATTTCTCACTTTTGTTTATTTTGGACTGAGAAACAATTGTGAAGTTTTTTTTTTAAAAAAATGTCTGTAAATGTGAATAATAGAATTAAAAAAAAACAAAACAAAAACCAACAACAACAACAACAACAACAACACTAGAGAACTTAAAATTGATTCCTTTAAATCTTTCATTCTTCATCTCACAAAAAAATTAATAATTTACTTACTTTCTCTGCATCGAAAAAGTTTGCTTTAGGACCAAATTATTTTCCAATGTCCAAGAAGACATTAGTATTTTCCTAAGAACGTTTTCCATCCTCCTTAATTTAAATAGTCATTTTCCCATTTTCAATTCACTTCTTTTTAAAGTGCTATTTATTCACATATAGTTAATAAGTTATTCTTGTAAATTATGGATAATATTATTTACCTGCAGATTATATGCAGGCATCTTGCCATAAAGGGAAAAAAGAAAGTTACATACCTGAAAATATGTACAATTGAATTGGTAGAAAATTTATGAAAATCAAAAAAGAATAAGTACGTCCTAACTTGATTAGAGAATGTTAATATGATTGTTGAATAATAATTATTAAAGAAGAAATTTTCCATTCAAGTTTACTACTAATTAAAACTGCGGCTTCCATTCATTTAACTCATATACCATTAGGACTACTTATTACTGTTATAAGAATAGAATGTTATTCAATTTTTGTGCTGTAGAATTTGACAATGTTACCATCTGAGAAATAATTGATATTGAATTTATTAGCACTTGATTTAATCCCACTTACATGAATTATTAAATTTAAATTGGCTCAAAGCAAGCCCATATCAAGTTCAATTTTCCTGTCCTCATAAAAAAATAATTGTTTTTCCATTTTTGTTGACCTGCAACTAATTGAAATTGTGTCAAATAGTGACTGAATGAGTTAAGTTTCAGACCCCTGTTAGAAGATTTACCATCTCAAGAATATTTATTTGTTATGTATTCTTTTTCTCAACCTTTATCCTCTGAAACTTAATAAATAAAAAATATCACTAACATTCTTTCACTTGAAAGAATGTAATAAAATAGTTTTGCCTTTTCTTAGAAAGACAGGCATTAACATAAAAAATCATGGTAAAATATCCCAATATTCAGAATATCTTTTTCTATTTTAAGATAGTAGTTAATGAAATCAAATACTCATTTACATGAATATTTTTTATTAACGACCAATATTGATACTGACGAGTTCACTACTATTACATACCAAATTCACATGAAAACATTGTGACAATAATTGTTTTTATTATTCAGGTAATTTATTATTCAGAACATTTCAGGTTCGATAAATTAATCCTTTACATGAAGTTGAAGAGAAGGTTCTGCAGAATTATACTTGGCATAACATTTTTCTTATTTTCATTAAAAACTAACCCACTCCTTTCTTGTATTTTTCCCTAGATGTAATTTCCATTACTACCTTTTCCTAGTAGTTTCGGAGAGGAATGACTTCCGACACTGATAAATTTGGATTTAAATCATATAAGAAACTATCAGTATAGAAAAAATTTTAAAATAAGAAGTTTCCTCAGAACACTCAGTGAAAATAAATTTTCTGCATTGGTCAACATAATGAAGAATTTATTACCATAATATTTAAATATTCAATTGATTCAACTATGGAGCATATTTATAAAATAAAAATAAATCTACTATTATTACCACACATAATACAAGTATAACTTTTATTTGAAATTAGTACATTCATAAAATGTTACTTCAATTAGGAATCATACATTCTATTTTAAATTTTGTCTTTAAGCACTCTCCGAACTGCTACACCTCATCAAGCACCTGTTATGGGTAGTATAAGTGGTTAATCACTTCTTCTTCGACATAAATTGTGACTGCTTGAAAACAATAGTTCTGCAGAGTTACCGAAGTCAGTTCTGAGCATCGAAAGCAGCTTTTCACTACAACAAACATCTCTGAACAATATTTTTACTTCTTTCTTGTTTTTCATTTTTTTGTTTTTGTGGAGCAAATAAATTATACATGGAGGTAGAAGTATATTACAACAAAAATCTGTCATGAAATTTCTAATCTTCAATCTTTGTTTTAAGGTTGAATCATTGAAAATCTGAGAACAGTGTGCCATGCTATTTTATTTAATTGTTCATGGATAACACAATTTTTTACTTTATTAAAAGAAAACGATATCCTTAATTTTCAATGAAATATTGTACATATGCACGCTTAATGGATGAAAAATTTTATAAACCTGAATCATTATGGTGAGAGGGATATGGGTGCTTTTACATTTGTTTGAAATGACTGACTCATGCCATGCAAGTCTTCACAGTCATATTGGAACTCATATTTCCTCCAGGAACGAAGAATTATCAAGTATTTCATTTCCACAAAAATTTGGAAATTATGTCCTTCCCGATTTGTGATTGATCGATTGATTGATTGAGTTTAAAGAGCGCTTCAACTACTAAGGTCATTGGCGCCCATGTCAAAGTATTTCTAAAATAAATAAATTAAAGTTCTAGTAAAAGTGTTGCTGGTGCAACTTACCAGCTAAGATGAAAGAACATACACATCCAAAAAAGAAAAGCTTCAATTACGCATAAAAGATACAAGTATATATAAACAAAGTTCAAAAACGAAAATCTGAGACCAGGAAAGCATAAAAACATTATTGCCCTTATATGGCAGATAAAATGATATATTCCGCATTCTCTCAAAAAACAAAAAAGTTGTGAGAGCGCGGGATCCTCATCTCCGAGCACCTCTCGTAGAGGGTTGCCCAGACCATGTCTTCGTCGACTGCCAACAAATTTCAAACAATGCAGAAGGGCGTGCTCCACAGAAAGAACCGCCCTGCATAAATCGCAGGTAGGAGGAGATTTTGGAAACTGTGAGAAAAGTGGCAGTGTCCGATACGAAGACGGGTGACCGGGAGGTCCTAGGTTCGAGTCCTGACGACGGCAGGATTTTCGACACTAGCTTTTCAGCTAGGCCGAATTCGCTGTCTGGAGGAGAATTATAGCGGTCGGCTGCTCTGATCGGTAGTTTTCCGTGGTTTCTCCGATGAAGACCAGGCGAATGCCGGAGCAGTACCCTACCAAACGGGTCACGGACCGCGCGCAATCTGTCCTTCCCATTCCTTGTCCTATCCTCTCCCCTTTATACATACACTTACACTAACATGTACTACACTACCACATATCCCGGGAGACCGGTCGGGAGATTAGAGCTTGTCCCGGCTGGGGTGGTGCCTCACTGGTGGGAGAGTCCAGGTTAGGGGGAACCCCACTAGCCAACGGTAGGTCGGCGCCGGATCTCGCCATCCAGTGGGGAAAGATCTCCGCCATCTCCCGAGAAAGAAAAAAACATGCACTAGACGAACGGGACTAATGACCAGAGCAGTTGACGCGCCCGGGAACACGAAAAATCAATCAAACGGAAGACAGTAAAATAACTTCCTCACGCCTGGAAGGGCGGGATGAGGAATGCCAGGAATTAACAGAATCTTTTATTACACTTAGTTTATAGGTATGTATTGTGCCACTCTGTTTGCCACGCGTTAGAGATGCACCGTTAAAAAAAAACTTTAACATCGGACGATGGTTCAAAAGGAATGTGAACAGGAGTATTCTCCGTCGCCAATTTCGCCGCCCGGTCAGCCAGTTCGTTCCCCATGATCCCCACATGGCCTGGGATCCTACTCAGTACCAGATCATAGTGGCGAGACACAAGGCGATGAATGAGGGTTTGAATTGATTTCGTTAAGTAGTCTGAGGAAGAACGAGACAGCCTGGAAGTGAGCTGAGAGAATTTAGAACAGAGAACTGCTCGGCGCAAAAGTTGCTGACTCGATGTATTTAGGCTTTCAAGAATTGCATACATTTCAGGAGGTACTGCACCGAGAATGTAGCCGATGATTTGGCCACTTCAAGGCACAAAATTACATGCTACTGTGTCGTTGCACGATAAACCATCTGCATAAGAATACATGATCTGATAGGCTACCTCTCATTTCCTGGAAATGCATCTGGTAAACAAGAGGACTAATAATTTGTTTGGGAAGATTAGATAGTCTGAGGTCAATATTCGGACGGAGGAGTTTCCAAGGGGGAATGGGGTAGAATGGGGGTTCACAGGGGTGGGAAGTTCAACATTGCTGTCCTGCAAAACATTTCGCAAACGAATACCTGAGGCTATAGCGATGTTCGAAGAATAAATGTAGTTCTACATTCAGGATGGATAATTATTCTGGTGACAAGGATGATTAGAGACTCTCTGATACTTTAGCACCAAAGAGGTTAACAAAATATCCCGCCTTTCTTTAAGGGGGAGGGCTCACCAGCCTCGGCTAGGAAGACAATCTGGCCGCGGTAATGCACCCGTTGATAGACGATACCAGCGTGGTGCGTACACGATTGACGGGATGCAGAATGGAGGATCTGCTGAGCCATACACTTCACTTCCGCAATCTAAAACTGAGCGGATGAGTGATCTATATAACCGGAAAAGGGTAGTGCGGTCGGCATCCCATGATGTGCCATTCAGCATTCGACGAAGATTAAGGGGGAAGACACATCTGGTTTGTAGTCTACGGATATGAGCACGCTACGTGAGGGACTTGTCAAATGTGAGCCCCAGGAATATGACAGATTCCGCGAATGGAAGCTGATTTCCTCCCAGGTGAAGGACTGGATAGCTGTGAAAATGGTATATCCTACAGAAATGCAAACCGATACATTTAGTGGCAGAAAAATTAAAACTTGCTGTTGTGTCTATCTATAGAGCGGTTCAGCACCATTTGGAGGTTGCCTCTAGATCACACTGATGCTGCTGGATGAACAGAAGATGGCAAATCATCCACAAAACAACGATGCCTTTATAGGATCACGCACAGTCGACGCTAGACCATTGATGGTAAATGGCAAAATAGGAGTGACACTCAGGACTGATCCTTGAGAATACCATTTTCAAGAGGATGACTAATGAAAAAGCCTGTCACCCACACGGAATGATCTGTTCGAAAGGAACAAAGTTTCTGGAGGAATAGAGGAAGCTTCCCCCTAAATCCCCAAGAGTGCAGAGTTTGCAGAATGCCGTGCCTCCAAGTGGTATCGTAGACCTTTTCTATATTGAATATACAAGATGTCTCAAGAAGAACGATGTAGACAGCTATTGTCAGCGAAATGAGGTGGTCCAAGGTTGACCGGTTTCTTCTGAACCCGTTTTGGATTGGCGTCAACAGATTTTGTATTCCAAGGTCCAGACCAGACGCTGATTCACCATGCGTTCCAGCACTTTGCATACACCGTTTGTGAGGGAAATATGTTGATAACTTGATGGCAGTGATTGATTTTTCCCTTCTTTGGGAACTGGGACGATGATGGCTTGTCGCCAAAAGGTAGGGATGGTGTGATCTTCCCAGATCCGGTTATAGAGCCGCAGAAGAAATTGTGCTCTGTCGGGAAGATGTTGCGGCATTAAAGTGTGAATTTCGTCTGGACCTGGTGTGGTTCTTTTCGAAAGCATCAGAGCAGAACGCATTTCATACGTGGAGAAAGGGACATTGTAATCATGTGCTCTGCTCGAAAAATCCAAAGTGCGGTTTTCTATTCTTTCTTTACGAAAAAGGGAGTTGGGAATATAGTTTGCCAAACTCGACAAATTTTCATATCAAGTCGCAAGTTCCTCTGCAATGGCGTCTCGAGCTGTGATCATTTTTAAGAAGACCTAGCACTGAGTTTAGGGAAGGGTATTCTTTAATTTGACGCACCTTTCTCCATACCAGACGTGGTGGTGTATGGCAATTCAGAGAGGAGAGTATGCTCTCCATGATGCCTTTTTACTTTCTAAAATGGCTCTTCTTGCCTTCGATCTGCACCTCTTGTAATCAATGAGGTTATCCGCAATTGGATAGTGTTTTAGACGTGTCAATACTTTCTTACGAGCACCGACAGCCCTTGAGCAATCCAAGTTCCACCACCGGACGAAGGGGTGTCGCTAATTGCTGGTCGACTTGGGAATTGCAGTGTCCGCTGCTTGTAGTACAGCACTGTTAAAATGTGCTGCCATTTCTTCTACACAGGCAAACTCCCCCTCCGATAGACTGACGTTCGCTTGGAATGTCAGCCAGTCAGCACGTCCAACACACCATTGAGGGGGGCGCGCCAACTCACGAGAAAGCCTATCAATGTGGACGATGTCGGGGTAATGGTCGCTTCCGCACAGGTCGTCTAGGATGGACCATTGTAGAACGGTTGCAAGAGAAGGGCTGCAGAGTGCTAGATCGGCACACGTGTTCGAATTTGTAGCGACGGCAAAATGAGTTGGTTCACCAGAATTCAGAATAACCAAGTTCGCTGTGTCTATTACTGATTCTAATATACTGCCTTTCAGACAGGTGCGGGGAGAGCCCCAGAGAGGACTATGGGCGTTTACATCCCCGACTACCACGAATGGAGAGGGCAGTTGGATTATCAAGTCCAGAAGTTCTTGAGCAGATACATTCAGCCTGTTGTCCTAAATGTTGCATACAGTGAGTGTGAGGGATGGAAGGTGCACCTGCACAACAACTGCTTGAAAGCCGGTCTGAAGAGGCACCTCTGTAGACAGCAGCGAATCATGTACCAGTGAAGCAACTCCGCCATGAGCACGGAGACCATCCTCCTCATCGAACCTGTAAGGGGAGAAATTACGAAGAAACAAGGGTCGAGGTGGGATGAGGCGAGTCTCTTGGAGACAGATTATTAAAGGACTGTGACGGGACAACAGCAGTTTAAGATCGTCCCGTCGCGAGGAGAAACTATTCATGTTCCATGACATGAGAGCCATGGTGAAATTATGTGTTATCTTTTTTCCTCCGATGTTGGGATTCGGATGCGCGAGGTTCTTCCCCAAGGGGAGTTTCCTCCGAAGCCGAGACCACCTAGGCATTGCCAAGGGGGCTGGATGCTCGCATAGTGCGAGTTTTGGAAGCAGTGTCACGTGGTTTTGATGAGGTTTTTGTGGCCGAGTCTGAGGCAGATGTGCGTCTAATATGAGCTTCCATTGAGGATTGGATAAAGGTTTGGTCGACTACGACGGCTGACTTTTTATGTCCATCTTATATTTCGTAGGGATGATCACTCTCCCACCTTGCAGGGGAGAGGCATCCACTGGGAGGTCCACTGGAGACACTTGACATGTGAAACTCACCACTTAGGGAGTAGTTAGTAGTTAGTTGGGGAGTAGTTAGTTTGGCAGCCCGCTGCTACCCTCGGTGTCTTAATTTTCACGGTATCGGAGAAGAAGCAAGAAAGATCAATAGGATTCCTCATTTGGTACCGACGTTTGGCCTCAGAGAAGGACACTTTGTCAACTTCTCTAATCTTCTGGCTCTCTCGTTCTCTCAGAAAGGTTGCTTAAAGTTGGCCGGTTGATCACCTTCGCAATTAACACAATGCGCCGCAGTGGCGCAGGGTTCAGGTTCGTGCACTTACCGCACCCGCACTTACCGCACACCGGGTTATCTGCCATGCACCGCTGCTGTGTATGGCCGAACCTCTCGCACTTAAAACACCACAAAGGGTTGGGAACATATGGCCGAACATTAAGATTATAGAATCCGCACGAGATCTTTTGAGGGAGAGTTGGAAGATTGAACAGATATTGATAGGAGCCATCGGATAGGTCGTCAAGTACCTGAAAAAAAAACAGACCAATTATTATTAAATTCATTATTTACAGGAAACGGAGTGAAATGTTTCGCTCGAAACGGCTGCTGAAGCACACTGGAATCACGATTCGTGAGGATCTCACGAATTTTTTGACGTCTCTCACGTCGATAACATTTACATTAGAGGCGATTTCTTCATAGTATTATACTTATGAGAACATGTTATTTAAATAATGTGAAATTAAGTTTCTCGAAAGCTCAACAGTTTTTTGATTAAATGAACTCAAAATACCGAATTTTAATTAATTAATCATGGAACGCTTAAAAGAATGGGGCATGTCTAATTTTCGTTGAACTCTCTGAATTTTCGAAAACTGTAAATTTAGAAATCATGCGAGAATGTATGTACTACTGTAGCACCACTGATTTATTATCCACGCCTGGCAAGGGATACATGAGGCGAGCATCGTGTATTTCCATCATTGTATCTAGCAGACATGACTTGCCTAAGCTTTTCTTGTGTCAGCTATAAAAACAGATGATTGAATTAGAAAGCTTCTGCTCAATTTTTGCTCCGACCAGGAATCGAACCTTGGATTGCACCTTGGAAAGCATGCTGATGAAGAGCCCCCGATGGGCTTCTTAATAATAATAATAATAATAATAATAATAATAATAATAATAATTAACGTTTGTTATAATAGTGATACTAATGATGATAATAATTGGGCGCAGATTTTTATTTAAAATATCGCAAACAATGATCGATAAAATGTTAAAAAATGCCTAAAAAAACAAAACGTAAAAATGTGATGAAAACCAATTTGGAAGAACAACTAGATGTTGGATGCCTTACTATACTTGGATTTTTCTAACGTGGCGGCTGTGGGTAGTATCTCCAAGATGGAATTCGTCACGATCACGGCCGCATCATTCTCAGTTCTGCCGCTAGAGTCGCTTGATCTGCAGCACTGGTTGATACGGTCGCGATCATGCGACATCTTGCGGCAGAACCAAGAAAGATGCAAAACGTTGTGCCGAATTCCATCTTGGAGATACTACCCACAGCCGCCACGTCAGAAAACCCAAGGTTAATGTAATTGAGAATTCTGTTCGTTGAAATGAATCCAGCTTTTAAACTTTTGGTTTGGACTGTTCTTTACCAGAAAATCTCTGCTTTTAGTTATCTCCAAATCGGCTGAACGTCCAATAGCACAGACAGGCGTCACAACAACCTTAGATTATTATCACAATGGCTGACATTACAACTTCTGAGCGAATAAATCGAATAAGCTACCAGGTTTAAGTACTCAGGAATTTTGTGGAGAACATTAATCTCTCGTATATATTACATCTCGTATATATTATTTGTAGTAAGTACCATTAAAATACTAAAATCGATGAAATCAGCGAAAAATGCATTGAAATGACAAAACGGTAAAAAATGACGTATTAGTCGAAATCGACGAAAAATGCAAAAGAAAAAAAGACATATAAAATTGAATCACCTCCTTTTGTCATAACATAAAATGAACTTCTATACTAAACAGCATTTTTCTAAAGTGAAAAGAAATAAAATGACATTTCATTAAAATCCGCCCCTTAATAATAACTAAGGACTGGTTTCCCGTGTTACTGCATCTTCTGTTTGCTAACTTGAAATTGGATGAAACCGTGACAGAAATTTGAATCATGAAACGGACGTTATTTTAGCACTTGTTTCGTTTTGCACGAAATTGCACGTTTGGGGGGTTACCGCACGGCATTGCACGTTTTAGGTAATGCAGCATGAAAATTTCGTTTTGGGATTTTACCGGATGAATTTGGGAAATTAATATATTTATTGCATAAAATATTTTTTATATAATCAACTTGTTTTGATGTATCTTTTTTAAAAATTTCATTGAAGAAAAATGTTTTTATGGCATAATCCATCAGTGCATTCAGGAGATCTGGTTGTCTCCAAGTGCCGTTTAATATGTATCAATATATGTATTGTATGTATTATCATATATGTATTATCATCGATTTGTTGGGCACTTTCCACCCCCTTATTCGGCTATACCCATTCACGTGTGTTGAGGCGAGCCATTTTGATAATGATTCTTATTAAAGAAGAAATAGTCATTAGTTATATTTAGACAATTTTCTAAATTCATGGATTCAATATTTAGTCAATGGCAAAGTAAAATAATCTGCATGTATTATTTGCTCACATTTATTTTGTAAAAAAATGTATTAAGCTGTTTATATTGTGTATGACTATATTTACATGATTTAGAAATAAATATTGTGTTTATGAAATAACTTTTATTTTGCACTTGCTAAACTACAATTCCATTCACTCACTTAGAATTCCTAATCCTAATAATTTTTGGCTTGTAAATTAACTAGCGTATTTATTTTACATAAAAATACTATGTTGTTATACTTTGACGCCTTTTTGAAGCTTCATAATGTAATTTTAAATGTCCCGGTCGTCATTATGCGCCAACTCCATTTGCAGATCGCCCTTCGATGCTATTGGCTCAAACTTGGGCGCAAAATATAAATAATTGTAAATTATGAAATGCAAATATTAATAGTAAAGTATGCATAATGAAAACAATTAAGAACATTTCTTCTGTAACTTAATTACTTTTAATATCTGAATGTGTGTTTGTATTTTTCTATTTTTGTACTTACTTTTTTATACTAATTTTAATTTTGTGTGCGAATATTTAAAATGTCAAATATGCTTTGTTAAACAATATGTACAAACTTAATTATAGTCATTTATTTTTTTATTTATTTTACGTAAAAAAGCAGTTAAAAACTGCGTATGACATGCTATGGGGAAAAGTGAATTGTGTGGACATTTTCAAAATTCTGTGATCCCTACAATAAGCCATATACTACTTAAAATTGAAAAAAAAGCTCCCATGTAATAAAATATATTTTCAAGGATAAAAAGGCAATAGTGGTTTTATCCATGTTGTCCTTCGAATAATACTTTCACTACGACAACATGGAAACGATAATTTGAATAATTGTATTTCCCACTGAATTCTAGAAGACGTGCACAGAAAATGAAGTTACATTTATGTCCAGAAGCAAAACAAGGGGCCATCTCAGCATTTACTCAATGGATCAGGGAAACTGAACGAAAAACCTAATCGAGATGGGGTCATTGACCTGGAGGCTGCAATACAATACTTGTTACAGGTTGTTTATACACATTTATACAGTTTATTTTTTATTTTATTTATTTTACGTCAAAAAACAGTTAAAAACTGCGTATGACGTGCTATGGGGAAAAGTGAATTGTGTGCACATTTTCAAAATTCTGTGATCCCTACACTAAGTCATACTACTTAAATTTTGAATTTTGAAAGGGAGAAAAAACAAAACTCCTATGTAGTAAAAAATCTATTTTCAAGGATAAGCAATAAATTTTGAATTTTGAAAGGAGAAAAAAACAAAAATCCCTATGTAATAAAAAAAATCTATTTTCAAGGATAAATAAGCAATACATTTGAATTTTGAAAGGGAGAAAAACAACAAAAACCCCATGTAATAAAACTATTTTCAAGGATAAATAAGCAATAAATTTTGGCTCTACATTTCCTACCGACAACATGGAACGATAATTTGAATAATTGTGTTTCCCACTGAATTCTAGAAGACGTGCACAGAAAATGAAGTTACATTTATGTCCAGAAGCAAAACAAGGGGCCATCTCAGCATTTGCTCAATGGATCAGGGAAACTGGACGAAAAACCTGATCGAGATGTTCAAATGTTAAATAATGCATTCTGTATAATTGTTAAAATTAATGTTACTTTTCTTGTTATGCTCAGTATAGTCTCTAATTGTATAGAAACAGTTACGCAGCAGAAACGATTTCACTTGGCATTTAAACTTTTCTATCGAATTTAATCGTTTAATGTCATCTGGCAAAGTGTTGTAAAATAATGTACATGTATTGTATGTGAATTTTTTGTAATGAGCTGTTGATACTGTCCCCTGATGAATATGGGATTTCTACGTCGAAGTGTTATAGTAATAGACTTCTGCATTTTCTGAAAAATATTCCTGCCTCAAGCAAGCCATGCCATTTTACAAAATCTCTTATTCATAAATGAAGAGACAAGGTAATGGTAGTATTCCAAGGTCAGTGAAGTACATGAATCACGTGGGTGGGATTTGGTTATTATTCGTACAATTCTTTTTTGTAATCTAAAAGTCTGGGAACTATAATATGTATTTACCAGAATATTATGCCATATCTCAGGCGGGAATGAACATTCGCGAAATATACACAACGAACAGTATGAAGGCTGACTGAATTTGAAAGAATTCTCAACGCGTAGCATAATGAACTTAATTTTGTGTTCAATTAATTTAAATGGACGCCCTATCAAGGTTTGACTGAATCTGAGATATCTAAAAATTTTGTTGTTTTAACATCAGTCAATGGTACATCGTTCATTTCAATGGAGCACATACGTTTATTTGAAATGGAAAACTGCATCAAAATGGTTTTCTTTTCGTTTACTATTAATTTGTTATTTCGGAACCAATTTGAAACATCTAATTTGTAGTATTTACGGTTTTTCACGTGAAATATCTCATTCAAAATACAAAAATTAGTTGATACGTGGATTAACTGGAGCTTTTAGGCTACTAACACCGTTTTGTAAAGTCCTGATCTTTTTATTGTACGTTTTGGTGTTGTGACTGGACGTTTTAAAAGAGTTTGCATGAAAATCCGGCCTTTAATAATAACAATAATAAATAATACTTATTGAATGGTAGGTCATAAGTTCTGCTCTTACTATGACCATCAATTGTATCACAAAAGAAGGTAAATTCTTTAAAAATTATTATATTGTTTACTTTAAAGTTGAATGTACATATCTGCTGGTTTGAGGTTCGTTTTGAGGGGCTCAATTCTGTGCAAACGCCTCTTGCCGCGAAGAACCTTGCCACTTCCTCTCCACTGATAAGTGCGGAACGGATGTTACCAGACGCGCAAGTTTTCTTGAAGGATGACCTTGCTTCCCCCTCCCTTGAGCAATAAACAGTTGAAGGCAAAAGCTCGCAGTGAGCAGTGATGACAACATTCCAAGAATTAAAACTTGGTTGGCGCCAAACAGAAGCTAGTCAAAGCTAGTTTCTTTCGTAGTCGAGGACTTCTGTTCAGCTTTATTACTATTATCTAAAGAAATGGCTGAGGCAGGTCCAGGTCCTTCAAGGGAGACACCTAAAACTCCGCATTCAGTGTCCTTGCGTTGCCTCAATGCAGACAGATGACTTGGCCGCACGCGTAGCAGGTTGACTTTGATTTTTTAGAGGTTGGCGTTACTGTAAATAATCTTGTGGCCAACTTTGTAACTAATACCCCTCTCTGCCCGCATTTCTTCAATCCATCGTTCAAGAAAAGTTGCGCGAGTAGTACATACGCAACAAGCTCTAAGCACGCGTTGTGCACTCAGAAGTGAATGCAATGGAGATATCAGTGGCCGACATTAATGCTGCAAGTCATTCATGTTTCAAAATTCATTACGCTCGCCATTGTATTTACGGTTAGTACTGACTGTTTTGATCGGATAATTGCCGGCATTTTACACATTATCTTCTCGCTCTGGAGGTAAGTCCAAAAACGACAACTGATTGTTTAAAGTACGAGCAGTGATTATTAAGTTGTTATCGCAGTCCATCTCTGGGTTTTACTTTTTTCCTTTCATCTTCACGGAGCAAACGTTATTCCTTGCTTTAGTTTTGAGCAGTAAACGTAGCATTTCTCCCTCAAACCTCCCGTGTAATATTATTTTTTACTTCAGTTCAATTATCTTTCGCCATTTAATCATTCTAATTAAGGGTTCAGGCTAGTTTCCATGCGAGCTTAAGATTGGTTAGTGATTCCGGACGCGTCAACTGCTAAGGTCCCGTCATAAGTCCCTGCTACGTCCTGTAAGTGCAGTGCAGGTTTTTCTATCGAGGGGAGGTGGCCGTGGTCTTCCCCCGTTAGATGGCGAGAGGCGGCACGGACCCAGCCGTCGGCTGGCGGAGTTACCCTTAACCAGGTATCTCCCACTAGCAGGACACCGCCCCAGCCGGGACAAGCTCTAAACTCCCGTTTGGTTTCCCGCAATGTGTGGTAGTGTAGTGCATGTTAGTGCAAGTGTGTGTAAGTAAGGGGTGAGAATACATGGAAGTGGTAGGAAAAATTGTGGACGATCCGTGGCTCGTTTGTTAAGGTACTGCTCCGCATTCGCCTGGTGTTGATCGGAGAAACCACGGAAAACTACCGAACAGAGCAGCCGGCTACTAGAATTCTCCTCCAGACAGCAACTGAATTCGCCCTAGCCATGTACTACACGCGCAAGTTTTCTTGATATTCCACAGCGGGAGGTGCGGGGAGAGGAGGGCTCTGCTACGTCACGGCTTAAACGGGCGTACCAACTGTGGGCATGAACTTAACGCACCAAAGCGTGCCACGAGAAATATTACGTTTGTTTTTAAAGTACGTGGTGGTGTTGCCAGCATTGTAAAATGGTACGTGCCGTTCCGAGTCGAACCTAAGTATCTCAACGGGCCGTGCTATTAAGCGCTGACTGAGAACTAGGGAGCTCGTGTATCAAGAAAACTTGCGCGAGCGATAGTTGTTACTGGCATAAATCCTGCCAACCTCGGGACATCAAACCTGTAATCTCCCGGTCGGAGGCACTACATTGACATCAGTTGTTGCTCTGAACCACCTAGGCTGGTGCGTACTTAAGAGAAATAGTTATCTATAACTAATATGCTAAAGTATTGCGTAGCATTCGGTTGTAAAGATCGCCAAGAAACTGTAAATTAGTTTGTAACTACAGACAAAAAAACTGTAAATGTTATTAGATAAGACATTGTTTGGTATCCTTTACTTGAATTATTTTTCAGGTTACCGACGACTATTATTTGCTATTAATTGATTTAACGAAATTATTAAAGATACGCAAACTAAGTACATTCCCCTGCGTGAGTATTAAAAACATCTCCAAGAAATGAAAGACTGGTTATTGTATGTAAACTGCAATTTCAAAGTTTTAAATATTGGTTACTTTCAACTTTTTATTAAGTTTTATTAAACATAAACGAGAATAAATGTTGCAAATTGAAATGAGACGCTAATTCATATTTGGTTCTTAGATAACTAGGTCAGAATAGACGTTCACCATCACGGCGGACCGTCACGATTTCTGAGCACAGAGTGTTATCTCTAGTCTGCACTAGAGCTCCCTGCATAGAGCTAGGAATATGGAATATCCATAGCTACGGCATGGAGTATTCATACCTCCATGATGTACGGTAACGGATTAAGTTAGGTTGTATTAAGACTGAGCACGGAACGAAACAATTATTAGAACACATTAAAACATGTCTTATTTCTCGCTACGTGATCACTTCAGATTACAGTTTAACACATTAGAACACTCGAAGATGTACAAACGCAACAAATCGCACCACATGCATAGTAAAGCAGAGAAAGTTCCAAAAAGTGACACCAGGATCGTGGCATCCAAAGGGGATTAAATCTCTACCGAAAAATGAAGCATGCTTAATTTTTTCGCACACATTATCTCCTGGTTGGTCCGTCACTTTCCTATACCAACGAAAAATGATGAAAAAATGACCGTGTAAAACTAACTTTAGTTAATAGGCGCGGACTCTGCCAAACAAACCCCTAATAGCAACACCGAACTTCCATTACCCCGACTTTACCTCACGCTTCCATTGCATATACCAGCTACGAATGGACAGGCGATAGTCCACGAGTCCATTCGAAAAACATTTATCTTTCGCATTTATATTCGATTTATAGCAAAATCCCATCTCGATCAGGTTTTTCGTCCAGTTTCCCTGATCCATTGAGCAAATGCTGAGATGGCCCCTTGTTTTGCTTCTGGACATAAATGTAACTTCATAGTAATTTACAAAATTTCTTTTAGAATCTGCAGTGGTTACAATTATTCAAATTATCGTTTCATGTTGTCGCGGCAGGAAGTAATAAGAGCCAAAATTTATTGCTTATTTTTCCTTTGGAAAATGATTTCCGCTACATGGAGCTTTTTTTCTCCTTTCAAATTCAAAATTTATTGCTTATTTATCCTTGAAAATAGATTTTATTACATGGGAGTTTTTGTTTTTTTCTCCCTTTCAAAATTCAAAATTTATTGCTTATTTATCCTTGAAAATAGATTTTACTACATGGGAGTTTTTGTTTTTTTCTCCCTTTCAAAATTCAAAATTTAAGTAGTATAAGACTTAGTGTAGGGATCACAGAATTTTGAAAATGTGCACACAATTCACTTTTCCCCATAGCACGTCATACGCAGTTTTTAACTGTTTTTTTACGTAAAACATAAATAAATAAACGCCTGTTACCGGAAGCGGTAGCTCAGTACATCAACTGATGTCAACGCAGCGCTTCTGACCGGGAGATTCTAGGTTCGAGTTCCGACGGCGGCAGGATTTTTGACACTAGCTTTTCAGCTAGGTCGAATTCAGTCGCTGTCTGGAGGAGAATTCTAGAAGCCCGCTGGTAGTTTTCCGTGGTTTCTCCGATCAACACCAGGCGAATGCCGGAGCAGTACCGTTTCAAAAGGGGCCACGGACCACGCGCGATCTTTCCTTCCTTTTCCTTTCCTCTCCCCTTACACGCACACTTACATTAACATGCACTACACTACCACATTCCGGGAGACCGGTAGGGAGCTTAGAGCTCGTCCCGGGTGGGGTGGTGCCCCGCTGGTGGGAGAGTCCTGGTTAGGGGGAAACCCCGCTAGCCGACGGTAGGTCAGCGACGGATCTCGCCATCCAGCGGAGGAAGATCACAGCCAACTCCCGAAGAAAAAACATTACATGCACTATATTTACACTAACACGCATTACACTTACGGCTGCTCTGATGACTAATGACCTAGGCTGTTGTCGCGCCCGGAATCATCAACCAACAAAAAAAAACGACTGTTTGTCTGTCCGTCTGTGGTCAACGTTAGCGCCTAAACTATTCAGCCGATTTTCTCCGAATTTCCCCGATGGATTTAAATGAACTCGAGATCCTGTGAGAATGAAGCGGATATTTTTTATTTTGGAAATTACTTTGTATGAACCCCTCAACTTAATTCTCAATATATTTTCCACTTGTTTTTATTAAACTTTGTCCTCGGAGTACGTAAGGGCCACTTAACATAATGGTGCTGATTTCACTTTAGCTGAAATCCCTGATTTCTCGAAAATTGCTAAAGTTCAAATTTTTGTCGGCGTCTTCTTTCAACTACAATATTGAAGATAGAGTTCTTTCTTTACTAAAATCTGTTCTTTAAAGATAGATAATGAAATAAAGTCAAGTACACTTTTTCGAAAACGTGAAGTTTTCGCGTATTTTTGCGTGAAATATAGACAATTTTTTAACTATTTCTTTTTCTAAAACGGATTCCAATTTTTTTAAAACAATTTTGTATCGTTTGTATCAACGGAATGGAGTAAAATTTTGCTAGTTTCATTTTGAACGAACTCGATTTTCGAATATTGCAAACTTTTTACATTCAAAAATACAAAATTGATAGTGATTTTTGCCTTAAAATCTGTTCTAAAAAAACCGCCCATTTGAAAAATTTTAAGTACAATTTGTTTAAAAATTACTAATTTTTGCATAATTTGTGCCACACGTAGCGAGGTAAGCAAAGCGGCTCATTTATTATTATTACTATTCCTCTCTTTTTGCATCTTTTGGAATTTCATAACATGTATTTTCATTATTTATGTAATTGTATGTAATTTGTAATTTTAATATGTAATTTGAATTGCTATTGGTCTGTGACTATTATATTTTAAATGTATCTATTATAGTAATTAACGAAACGAGTGTATAAAGGGGTGTGTGATACATTGAACGTTCAAGAAAACAAGCAACGATAGGAGTGAGTTTTCGTACATACCACGAGTGCAATTATACATGTTACGCATGTTACGTCCAATATTTTTTCGTTTCCATTTACAAATAATTCAGATTTTAAGAAATTCCAGGACATCTTTTCCACCCGAGGTATGCATTTCATGACGTAGTATGGCTTCTGAAAAAGGTCTATTTTAGTGGGTCTTGAAAGGTCTATTGGTTTTGTTTCCACGAATTATTTGTAAATGGAAGGAACTGAACATATGCGGATAAAATATTAGAAGCTGGCGAAGTCATGAAAACATTACTTCCCACGAAAAGTAAAGACTATTCCAGGAGATACCTAGCTTAACGTTTACTTCCCCAATTTAGTTTTATTCTTTCGTTGTTTATATGTAGTTGTAGGTAAATAATGTGTGATGTTCTTTTTTTATTAATGTTTCATGGCCGACTGCAAATACCTTGGCTACGTCTGTGTTATAGTTTCTTAGTTAAACTATTTCTTAATTAAATGGCTCCTTTTCTGAATTTTGATTGGTAGGTGTGTATTTTTAATTGCACGCGTGCTATTAACATAGAGATAATCAATAATTTTTCAAGAAATTAATGAGCATATTTAGTTAACTAAACGAAAAATATAACTTTTCATTTAGTTGACAAAATATGATCATTAATTTCATGAAAAATCGTTGATTAGCTCCATGTTAATAGCATGCGTTTAATTAATGAGCATATTTAGTTATCTAAACGAAAATAGTACATTATGAAACGATGATGTAATGATGGTTATTAATTCACGAGTGTGATATTACGATTCGAGCGAGGTACTAGCGAGTATCGTAAACTTCACACAAGTGTATTAATACCCATTACATAGAGTTTTATACAGTACTTTTTCCACGACTTATGCTAACTTTAATAAATTAAACTTTTACATTCAATCGTATCGTAGCAGTTGACATGCAAGATTCAGCCAAGGCCACCTAGCGGACAGCTCGCTACCCTTACCTCAGATGGCTTTGGTGTTCCAGTCAGCATGCGAGAGACTACAAAAATTGCAGTAATAATTCCGACTCACCATTTTCGCTTTTTCTCTTTTTTCTGGAGGTGGCAACTCCACTTCTGATTCACTCGACATATTAAACTAAAGAATTGGCCGGCTTTCAAAGGTAACCACACGGCAGCCACATAACACAAAAATCAATGGTGTTCAGATCTAACGCCAGTCAAATGTTCCTTCAATAACTATTCCACTGCCCAAATCAAATAGGATCAAAGTGAAATTACGGTCCAATTTATTTTAAATAATATTCTACGTAAAAATGACTAATAATGAAAGAAATTAAAACTGACAAGCACAATACAATATTAAATGCAATTTTAATGTACACAATCGAACGAAACACTTACTAGAAAGATTCTCAATGATTAAGTCTAAATACTTGGTTTGTAAACTTCTGTGATTGGTCAAGAACCTGTATCATAATGAAATCTGTATCGTAATGAGTATCATTATGCAACGGGTTGCAGCATTCAAATGACAGAATTATACAATGGGGGTAGAAAAATATAATTTTTCGTTTTCTCTCTCTCTCTCAATATTTATACATGTTGAATTCTCTCTCATACCTGTCTTTACGTGGGAAGTAGATGAATTCCCGGATTCTTTGTTCAACACTTGTGCGTATGCCATTATACATCCGTTAACTCACATATTTAATGCATCTTTATGCACTGGAACGTTTCCAGATATTTTCAAAATAGCTAAATTAAGCCGCTTTTCAAAAAGGCAACAAAATGAATTCAAAATATCGGCCCGTATTTTCTATCAGTTTTTTCAAAAATATTAGAGAGACTTCTTTACGTACGAATGGAAACCTTTCGCTAAACACGACGCGCTTTCAGATTGCCAACATGGACGAAAAAAAAAATCAACGGAACAGCTATATTTTCTTTCTTAAAGATGTCGCTCATCATTGTGATCGAGGCACCTATTGGATTATTTTTTAGATCTTCTAAAAGCTTTTGACGTCATTGATCATGATATTTTACTTTCCAAATTACTCATATGGAATTCGTGGAATTGTCGTAGATTGGTTATGTTCGTACTATATCGCTGTGTGACGATTAAAAAAACTCACTTCTCGGTTGAAAGACAAGATTACGGCGTGGGGATATCTTTGTGATAACCACCGCACCCCGTAGCCCATGGACCAGAAGCGGTAGCTCAGCCAACTGATGTCACTGCAGCGCCTCAGACCGGGCGGTCCTAGGTTCGAGCCCAGACGGCGGTAGGATTTTCGACACTAGGTTCCCCAGATAGGTCGAATTCAGTGCTGTCTGGAGGAACGGGCGGCCGGCTGTTTGATCAGTAGTTTTCCTGGTTCTCCGATCACTACCAGGTGAATGCTGGAGCAATACCCTACCAAACGGGCCACGGACCGCGCGTCTCTTCCTGTCCATCCTCTCCCTTACACACACACACAAAACACACACACACAAACTGCACTATACCCACATATTTCGGAGACTGGTCGGGGCTTGACTGCCCGGGCTGGAGTGGGTGCGCTGGTGGGAGATTCCTGGTTAGAAACCCCACGGGCGAGGTAGTCGGTGACGGATCTCGCCATCCAGGGGGATGAGAACGACAACCGAGAAAAACGCACTACACTAACGGACAAAGACCAAATAGTCGACGCTCAGAAACGAAAAATCAATCAGTCAAACATTAACCCATGGCTGCAAGGCCGGGACGCTAATGGTAGGCCTTTGGCCGTACGTGGGCTGTTGCGCAAAGTACAAACAGACAGGGTTACATCTAGTGTTCAAACATTTGACGATTCGAAGTGTAAGAGTTTGGTAAAGTACTAAGATATGAAGCAACTTACTGAAAAATTGTAACATGACTTCACACCCATGGGCACAACATTTGTGGTAACAAGTATTTGGTTTGCTGGCGATTGGGTATTCATATTTTAAGAAATTTACTTATAATTGCATGACACTGTTTACAACCAGCCGGCAAACAGTTTGGAAAACACTGAAAATAGTTAACAGGCTTCATAACCCGCAAGCAAAAAATATGATGGTCTCAAGCACATACACAGAATGTTTATGAATAAACGGTGTCCGGTTTTAAATATTTACTGTAAAATATATGATGCACTTGCACTAATGATCACAAACAGATTGACAGTGGCGAGCAAACAATTTTAGCAATGAAGGGTACCAGATAATACCTTTTACTCCCGAAAATCTTGACATGTTTCTAGATTCAGTTGGTGCAAACGTTTAACTGATAGAAAAAGTGCAAACACAAAATTTTGGTAAAAAAGTTGCCTATATTAAGAAACGAGTTCGCAGGGGTGACCAGATGGCGAAAGCAGTTTTGCATTTTTTCTGCTGCAAGTGTAAGCACGCAGAGGTTCCGTAATAGTAGGTGCCACGATTTTAAAGGAATTACAAAAAGTTTGTGACGGGTTTCCGGACGCATTGACCTGATCAACTTTGAAGGCCACGCGCATAACGTGCAAATATTTTGATAATGAAAGTGACCATATTTCAAGAATGTTGCGGAAAATTGGGTTTGTAAAACATTAATTGAATAAGTAAGTATATTAATTTACCATAAAATATAATTGATTAAACATACTCAAAAAATTTTTAAATTTAACACATTCCAAACACTAGGCATTACTAACATCTATGGCATTAACTCGATACCCTCAGACAATTGTTACAGACCTATAGTAAGCTGATTTTTAAATTACTGAATTAGCATCAATTTTTTTGAATTTGTAATTATTTATTGTGCAATAGTGCCTCCTTTAAAATTGTTGTTTTGAAATCCAAATTATTAGGTTATTGTTTATTAAGCATACACACAAGACTCATGAAAGAAACTAATATGTTACAGTCATTGTATTTATTCTCCAAAAGAATTAAAACGGATATGCCATGCATTGTTTCCCAGAAAACTCATTTTTTAAAGTGCCTAGGCGTTGAAATGGTGAGAATATAAAAAAGCAAATTCAAATAAATATTTATTATCACCAAACATCATGCAATAATATTTGCGATATATTCCCTGAAGCAAATGTTTTCAATTGATTGGAGAGTCCATAGAATTTCACAATTTGAATTGATTAAATTTTAAATTTACATCTTTGCTTCGCAGCGATTTCCTGTGCTTCTAGACAATTGTCTACGGTTGCCATCAATACAAGTTTCGACTTCTTACACCTCATTTTACGGATATTTAGTACATGACAACTATTTATAAATACGATTATAAACAATTATCATTTATGATACATCCCAACGTGCTTGATAATCAAGAGAACTAGCTTGTATTATTCACTTTTCTAGAATAATTACATATTATACTGCCTTATTTTTTAGTGAAAGTAGACTCGTTGAAGGTAAACTCAATAGAAATGTATTGATAGTAAAAATAATGGTCTGCGAGGAAGTTTTGTTGAGTTGTATTTCTAGTTCACAAGCATGTTCATTTTCTGCACTACCCAGGACATTAAAATGACTTTGGTCAAAATTAACCGCGCAGACAGGTAGTCTACGACCACACACTATGCTGTTCCATTTTCATATCTCATCTATTCTTCCACACAAAAGATGATCGATCATGCCCCAAGGAAGCTCTGTATTTTCACCTCCGTTGTTCTGATGCACTGGTGAGGCAACACAATGGCAGGTCATAAATCAGCTATGCCCACGGTCTAGCAGGTTCTCACGAATTTCTTCCATTCGATCGCTCTGTCCACTCGATGTCTCCGCCACTCGCCCTTTTCCCTCGCCCTTTTCCCTCAGCCTTTTCCCCTCTTCCCTTTTCCCTCGCCCTTTTCCCCTTGCCCTTTTCCCCTCGCCCTTTTCCCCTTGCCCTTTTCTCTTCGCCCTTTTCCCCTCATGCACCCCTCCTTTGCCTTCCCTCTTACTTTTCCCTGTGCTGCCCACTCGCCCTTTTCCCCTCGCCCTTTTCCCCTCGCCCTTTTCCACTCGCCCTTTTCCCCTCGCCCTTTTCCCCTCGCCCTTTTCCACCTCCCCCTTTTCCCCTCCGCCCTTTTCCCCCACGCCCTTTTCCCCTGGTCCTTTTCCACTCCTTGTCTCCCCTCTTCTTTTCCCTCTTCTTTCTCCTCGCCCTTTTCCCCTCGCCCTTTTCCTCTGGCCCTTTTCCCTTGCCCTTTTCCCTTATAATTTTCCCCCTCCCCACGTCGCTCTTCCCCTTGCCTTAACCTCACTTTCTCCCTCTTCCTCCCATCTGCCCTTCCTTTCCTTAACTCCATCTTTTCACTCGACCTTCCTGCTCAAACTCTTTCCATTCACTCCTCGATCGTAAGATTGCTCCACTACAGCCTATCTTCCGGATTGGCACAAACATATTAACATGTATTCATTAAACGATCACAGCAGTGCAGGAAGGGGGCTGAGCTAAATCTTCATCAAGGCCCCAGTAGCCAGCAACCGGCGCTTCTTCTAGCAGGAAAATCCCCGGCGCCTTGGGGAGATCCACCGCAATGTCTGCGTCGGTTCCGCTATCCGCTCCTGCCGCGTCACGCGACGCCGGGGCGACGCCTGTGGACGCCGTCGCCCCGGCGCTTCCACATGTCACGCGCGTTACGTCGACGCGCGTCGTGGGAGGATGGGAGGGTGGCGGCGTCGCTCAGTGGCTCGTGCCTTGTCACTCCACGCGATGCATCACTAGCTTCTGCGCACGCCACGCTCGCCGCGCGTTTCACCGCCATGTCGTCTTTGTGCCGTCCACCCTCTCTCTCACTTTGCCCAGTATCGTCCTCTCACTTTGCCGTACCGACCACTCTCACTTTGCCGTCCCGACCACTTGCACTGTCGTCCGACCCTCACTTTACAGTCCCGTCCTCTCTCACTTTGCGGTCCATCCTCGTAACTTTGCCGTCCGACCTCGTAATTTTACCGTCCCGTCCTCTCAATTTATATCCCTACGCCTCTCCTGTCGTTCCGTCCTGTCTACCTTTAACGTCCGACTCCTCTAACTTCGCCGTTCGACCCTCTCTCACTTTGCCGTCCGACCTCCGCTGCCGTCCCGACCACTCTCTTTGCCGTCCCGACGCCACTCTCCACTTTACCGTCCGACCACTCTTTGCCATTCGAACCTCTCACTTTGCCGTTCCGGCTCCCTCTCACTTTGCCGTCCGACCACTCTCCACTTTGCCGTCCGACCACTCTCACTGCCGTCCGACCCTCTCCTTTGCCGTCCCGACCACTCTGTGCCAGGTGGCCACTCGTTTGCGTCCAGCCCACTCTCGGCACCGTCCCCACCTCCTCACTTTGCCGTCCCGACCACCCTCGCTTTGCCGACCGACCACCCTCACTTTGCCGTCCCGACCTCTCTCACTTTGCGACCGTGTTTCTCTCCAACCATGGGTTCATGGCCTTCACCTCCTCCTCTCCTGTCGATCCTCCCGCTTTCTCCCTCTGTTCTGTCTTTGCATTCTCTTTCGTCCTCTCTCCTCTCTGTCTTACCGAAAGACATATTTCATCCATATGATCCACAGGTTTGCTCTCACGCGAGTGTGTGACGACAGTTTTATTCTAGAAAGCACCACAAGAGGGAGGAGGAGACGTGCGATTCAATTCCATCGGTTTTTATGTCTGTAACTGCCAACGGTGTTACTGGGTCGATAAAGTGCTGAAACTCAGGTTGTAACGTTGTTGTATTGTGACAATATTACAAGTAAATGCTTGAGCCTAAGAGGTTGGATGCATTCGTCGTAACATATGATGCGTAGGGGCGGTCATGAACTGTATTTTCTACCTACTTTATTATACGTTATCACATAAGTAATATCTAAACGCGCTTAAACTTCTTTTTATATCCATACAAATAATCTCAACTTGCGGCAATATAATGTCATGACTGCGTCTTAGTAGAGTCCCTTTGCGTAGAACATCGGTTTTCATTTTCTTGTTGCGAACCATTTAAAATAAATTAAATACGTTCTTGTAAATTCATTACTAACCACAAGGAATGAAATTGGGTTATTATTATGATTTATTGTTAATATTAAATAATAATTCATGACGAAAAAAAAATCGTTAATCGCTCACGAGAAACATTCAAAAAATAAAGACTTGACCTTAAACAACCTTAAAATGTACACCCCCAAAATAAGTACAATAAAATATCATATACATTATGGTAGCTGAAACAACGAATCATCTTCAATGACGATAACTAACAACGGGCTTTTGAGCTAACCTTATATTCTTTTAAACTTAAATTACAAATTTAATATTTCGTTGTTATCTCGCTTAAGTTCGCCATTTAAAATTTCGTAATAACAATTCCAGTACTATTCAATTTGCCCTTACGCGAAGACTTTTTGCAGTGAGTCTACGACATGAGCTTCTAGCTATTTTCTTCGTTGAGTATATTTGAGTTCGTATTGCTACAGATGAGAACTATGTATGGTGCTATGTATTTCCAATTTGTACCAGTTTAATAACCCACGACAGACTAAAATATTCTGGCGTCGAGGAACGCGTTAAACATTGCAATATTCAGTTTCACCCCTCTACCGCCATTCCTTCAGTCCAAGCGGCCGGTGAACTGTCCTCCACCCCGCCTCACCGCCGTCCTTTGCGCTTCCGCCAGGCTGACGTGAGCAACGCCGACGGCGACGAAGCGCCCCGCGGAAGTGTGAGAACGATGCGGCGAGACGAGCCAGGCGCTGGGGTCGCGTAAGGAGAGTCGAGCCGATGGCCAAGAGGCCGGCGGGGCGGATAATGTGGCGGAGAGATTGACAGGTGAGCGGGAGTTACCACAGGTGGGTGGAGGAGTCGACTGCGCGCAGTGGCCTGACAGCCGCGGCGTTCCGGGCGCGGCCGAAAAAACGGGGGCAGGCGGGGCGTGGCGTGGCGGTCGCGCCGAGCAGCGGGGACTCGAGCACGGCGCGGCCGAGCGGCGGTGCGGGCCGACGGGGCAGGGAAGCTCGCCTGCAGGCCGCTGCCGAACACGTCCGCCCGCTGCAAAGCTCCCAGCGGATCAGCCATTACAGCAGGATTGCTTTTTCTTTATGAGCGCGGATTCTCCGCAGCGCTGCCGTCGCTTCGCGTCGTGCAACGTCGCGTCGCTTCCCATCGCGCAATGTCGCGTCGTGTCGCATCGTGTGCGGCGCCTCCGACGACCCTCAGCCCTTCCGGATGGCGCCTCGGAGCCACCGCAGGCGCTGGCGGTGACACGAGATAAGAGGAGAGGTGAGGCAAGAGGCGGGAGGGATGTGAGGAACGGCAGCAGAATTGGGAATACGAAAGTCGTAGTGTATTGAGAGCCGTTACAAAAAATGTTGAGTCTTATAATGAACGATTTGTAACTAGTTTATATTAATAATTTAAAGCTAATGCCATCAGTAAAGATCGGATTTTCATGCAGTAAAGCTCTCTAAAGCGTGCAGTAAAACACTAAAACGTGAAACGGAAAGATCCGATTTGCAAGCGCAGTCGTTTATGTAACCTAAAAACTCAGTTAATCGACTTATCAACCTACTTTTATACTGAATGTGGTATCTAAAAACTATTATAATTTTATGAATATTACAATTTTAGCCCTTTATTATAATTAATTTGTATGTGTTTATAAAATTCCATATTTGTCCGTTTAAATACTGTTCACGCACAAAATTATATTAGCATAAAGCACAAAAAAAAAAGAAAAACACAAAACAGAAAGATATAAATGTAAGACAGAAATAAAGTTTCCAGAAGAAATGTTATTGTTTTTATTACCATTTACAGTTATGTCCATTTCCATAATTATTTTCTGAGAAATTATTATATTTTCTATCCAACTAATATACGTGTTTCAGACAGGAAAAACTTCGTTCTATGTTTATACTTGTCTATTATTTGCCAAGCCTCCTCTCGCGTCCCGTGTGCATGCTGCAGCTGTTTAAATGCGTTCATTCTCTCTTGGCCTCATAAGGCAATGTTAGTTTTCCGAAGTGGATAAATTTGAAACGCAAGGCAGCTTGTTGTCCAGTGGCTTGCTAAGCGCCCGGAGGTCAAATGTGACTCGCGCATGCCGCCTCGTGTTAGCAAGTTCAGCGAAGACTGCCAAAACGGATGTACCTCCTACCGGATTGGAAGATAGACATTAAACATAGCGTTTGTTGAGACAACAACCAAGGCTGAAGATCTATCCCTGGAGCAATATCTCAGAAATTTTAACAATTAGACAATACGCGCGGGAAGAATTATAGAGTTCGTAGGTAGTAGAGGAAGGTACAGTTCGTAGGGCAACAGAATACAGTACTGATGCATATTAAACAGGGTTCATAATCCATCCGAATATTTGTGCTGGGTTAGCATGTCATAAAAACGTTTTGTTAAATTAAACAATTAAAATTTATAAATTAAGACAAGTTCATACTAAAAAGTATGTTTTTATCCAATAAATCTATGAATCTTGCAAATTCGTCCAGTAAATCCCCGGTGAGAATTTTCAAAACCTTAATACCTAAACGATGCATTAACGTTGCAGTAACCTCCCAAACATTAACAATTTCGTGTAAATAAAACAAGCACTAAGATTAACGTCCGTTTCATGACTCAGTTTTCCGTCAAGATTTCTTTATTTCAGTTGCAAATAAAAAATGCAGTAACAAAATTCGATCTTTGATCATCTGCTATGTAATCGTTACTTAACACTATTTCACAATCTGTGCAGACTAACACAGTACATTGATTAGCGCGTCTGTTGGGTCATTTTTATTAGCATATTACTACAATTCCTTCCTCCAACTCATGGTTTTACTCTCTTGTATCTTTCCATCTATCTTCCTCTTATTCATCATTGGTTTAAATATTTTCAAAGAGACCGAAATTAATTGCATCGTATTGTAATTCTGCTTTTCTGAAGGTATTCAGGTCCTATCAATTTTATTTTGGAGCTTTAGTTTCATTTCGAGACTATAAAGAAATTAAAAAATTTTTCTGAGCGGTCTATCCATTTTTCACTGTGTGTTCAGATGTGAAAACATAAATTCTCGTGATTTCTTGCTTGTAATTAATGGGAAGAGAAAAGAAACGAAAAGGAATATTAAACAATTGACGAAAATCCCACATTATTATATTGTTAGAAAAATGTGCCGTGGTCTCATCTCACAATTATTAAAACAAACCTTTGTTTTGGTTGCCTTGCGATTGTCTTCAAACCCGCCGTTGCACACAGTGATGGCCGAAAGAACATTTTCTTTCAATTACCTAATATGAAAAACGGTTACAAAATATTGGAATTATAAATTTAGTTTTACCAGAGTACTCCCAACAGGAAAAGCAGCTAGGACCAGAAATATTGGAAGAAAATGAAACGAAAAAATCCTTTGTAAAAAAATGGCTAAAAAATGACTCGGCCGACTCAACATGAAAATTCAATGACGACATATAGGCCATGTATCAGAAAGCTGCAACTCTCTAAATGATTAAATGCATTTTCATGGACAGGTCCAATATTATGCGCTAGGGTGTTTTCAACCCAACATTCCGAAGTAGAGCAGATGTAAACATTTCTTACTAAATGCTTTGTTTAAAAAATTAGCAACACAATGAATTAAAGTGTGTTTATGTATAAACAATATTGAAAATATAATCCAACCAGACTCAATAAATATTTATATGGTTTTATACTAAAGGATAACTCGTGATGTTTTATCTCCCCAAGATAGAGATATAGGTATATACATTAAGGAATGATTTAACCACGAACTATTCGGCTAAAAAAAGAACGGCCTCTTTAAAATGTATTTTAAGACCAGCAAGTGTTTGGTCGTGGTTCGCCCTGAAGAAAGATTCCTTGCATCAGCTGCAGAGGGTGGCAACTCCGATAAGTTTGTCGTGTGCCACCGGAAGGGAGCCTCCGAGATGAATAGTTCCTGCTTGCGTTTGTTCGGTCTTTCACCGCCTCCTTCTCTTCCACCACATACTTGTCATGCTCCAGTGTCCCTGAGTTTCCGAAAAGTTGCTGAATGTTTAGGTAGAATGACCGATCTGTCTGAGTTAATTCTAATAGTTACCAGCTCTTATCGGTGATTTTCTATGTTTTCCCGGTCAAAACCAAGCGAATGCGAACCAATGCGCCCCATCTGTTTCTCCTTTTCCTCTAAACACACACACACACACACACACATACACACTTAGAAGCTCATTACAAATACGACGGGAAGTATGTCCGAAAACGAAAGTTCTCCGGGCCATGGTGGTGACTTGCTGGCGACAGGAAGTAAGAGCAATCCGACGTATGATTCGGCACAATATCTCACATTGCAGAGACGGGTGGAAATCAACGCCATAGAAATTATATGCACCACCCTTCTTGCAACTAATATTGCTCCAGAAACAGTAAATAATCACTAAATTAAACCTATCTGAAGCAAATTGGCAAACCCCCTCTACGTATTTCTTGGATGGCCCCAAAAGCCAAACTGCCTCCCCTCTTCCTTGTATTTCTTGAATGCCCCTAAAGTGAAAAACCGAACCCCGTCTATAAGTATTACTTGAATGCCCCCCAAAGAAACAACCCCTCTCTGTACGTATTTCTTGGAAGACCCCAAAGAAATAAACCCTGACCCTCTCTACGTTCTTCTGAATGATCTCAGAAATTGCGAAACCCGTCCTTGGTATATGTTCATGAACGCCCAAGGCATGAAACACTAAATAATCACTCAATCAAACCTACCATCCGTGGTATCACAAACAGTTAGCGATCCCTTCGCCTCTTCATATTTCTTCGACCTCCAAAAGAAAGACCCAACCCCGCCGTACGTATTTCAGCCAATGACCCCAAGAAAGACCCAACCCCATGAACATGTTTCGTTTTGAATGACCCAAAGTGCCACGGCGAGCGGGAGCCTACGAGAAATAGCGCGCAGCGGGGCCAAAGGGCTACGAGCGCCGGGTGCCTCAGAAACACTCTCCTCGGCCGCCTCTGTATCTCGCTTCCGCCGGCGATTTATTACGGCTTGAGGATCACCCCACTTGCGTCATCGATCATCCATGCCAGCAGCAGCAGCAGCAGCAGTAGCGGCGGCTGAGGCGAGTGGCTATATGTATAGATGATGAAAAAGTCATTTTGAATTTCATGCCAAATATATCATTAGTACGGACGAGCCGTGGGCTGGAATGAACAGGCTTAAGAAGAATAAATCACGTGCTGGGAGGAGGCGGCGGAGAGAGGGGGCAGCGGAGAAGGGCGGTGGATGGCGCGCGCCATCATCACCACACGGCGGCGCCCCGTCCCCCTCTCCATGCCCCTCCCCACCACCACTCGCCACTTTTCAGCCTCCGCTACCGCAAGTTTCACACAGGCGGATCTCCGGGTCTCACCACCCGAAGTCCCTACACTCTACTCGCACGACTAGGAATGCGACATCCATGATCCATGTTTCAAATTCATGTTTCTATATAAAACATCGATGTTTTAAACATCCATATACTGAATCCGATGGTTTTTGGACATCGATAACTTCTTTTCGATGTTTTATTTATGGTTGAAGAATTTTCAAAATACCACGTTTGTAAGTAAAGCTTATGAAATAATAACTGACTTTGCACTACTTTCATTTAGCACTAAGGCCAAGATCTTTCTGTGAGCGGTACATCAACTGATGTCACTGCAGCGCCTCGACGGTGAGGTACTAGGTATGAGTTCGGCGGCGACAGGATTTTCGGTGTTAGCTTTCAGCAGGGTCAATTCACTCAACATCTGGAGAATTCCAAGCGGCGCTGCTCTGATCAGTAGTTTTCGTGGTTTCTCCGATCCAACACCAGGCGAATGCCGGAGCAAGTACCACCACCAAACGGGCCACCGGAGCACGATCTCTCCTTCCTCTTCCTTGTCCTATCCTCTCCCCTTACACACACACACACACACACACACACACACACACACACACACACACACACACCACACTAACACCTACCACTTCTTCGGGGCCGGTCAGGGCTTAGAGCTTGTCCCGGCTGGGACGGTGCCCTGCTGGTGGGAGAGTTTTGGTTAGGGCTACTCATAGGCAGTGGTGCGCCGGATCTCGCCATCCCGGCGGGGAAGATCACCGCCATCTCCAGCTTTGGCACTTATAGGACGACATTAAAAGCCGTTGACGGGCTCAGAAACACGAAAAAATCAATCAATCAATCCAATCAACCAAGCTCTTCCTAATCGTGTACGCGCTCACATAAAAATTAATTCTATGAAAACATGAAACGTTTTACAGATAAGTCTATTTAGCAGCAAAAGTGGCCCGGACCATGGGAGAGACCAAACACTAGCTGATGATATGGGCTAAGCCAGTAATTATAAGCGCGAAAAATTCGTAGAAAAGAATGATGGGAGTACGAAAAAATTCTAATATGGATATTCTCCCTAGACATTTACAGAAAATAATATTATGTTTCAATGTGCATGCTCAGGTTTGGCGATACCACGGATTCGGTGGTATAACAGTCAGCTGACTTTGTACCCGAGTTTGGGTACGGTAAAAAGCCGTGGATTTTTAAGGGTGAAATCCTTGTACGCTTTCCTTAGGAGGAAGTAAAGCCAGCTGCCCATGCCTAAAAGGAATTATCAGAAAAATTGAGATCCACCTGTTTCGTCGCCCGAATAATAACACCTCGCTCTCCGCTGGGTAACAGAAGGAGCAAAGCGGAAATTTGCGTGGTTAGACGGAAGGAAACGGGCCTGATATTTGAGTCTCGCCACATGGGTGGTAACTAACCATTAACGCACCATAAAAATGAGCGCAATTTATGAAAATGCACGCTCTGGAATCGTTACGCAAAACTCTTCAGCCTGAGCTTCTTCCGCCACTACCACGCCTAATACACAGCACCTTACACCGTTGCGTGACCACAGAGTTTACGTTACTCTCAAGACAACACCCGACAAACGAAAGCATATTAACTTCGCATTCAACCGACAGAACAACCATTTTGAGCGGCAAAGTAGCCATCCCGCACGCAAACGCAAACAAAAGACGGTCTCGTGCGAAAGAAGCAAGTAAGCGCTCGCTCGCAGATATCGCCGCTCAGATTATCCAGGCGGACGGGATAAAAGGCGAATGTCAACGCAGCCGCTAAGCACTTCCGGTCGCGCGCGCGAAGGGCACGCCGTTCCGCCATCTTACCTCCGGCGAGCGCGCACCTCCCTTGCCGGCACGCAGCGTGACACGCAGCGTCACGTGACAGGGCTTTCCTCGCGTGCGCCGGCGCGCTCGACGGATCACTCACCTGCAAAGAGAGGACAAGTCAAAATACAGGGCAGATTAGGCGCGGGCGTTCCTTGTCGTTTGCAACTGACGTATGATAACTTTAAATGTGACGGGGAAACGAGTATTGTAAGTCTCTAAGAGGAAATTTCAGAAAATCTCAGATGCAAAATGGGACGAAAGTTCAAGTTTCCAAAAGTTACGCCAAATGTTAGTACAGATATACAGTTTCTACTGTTTTTGACCAAATAAATTAATCAAAATCTAAATAATTATCTAAATATTATATATTATATTAATATAACATACAAAAGATCACCCGGCCAAATCACTTCTCAAACAAGGAAAAGTTGAAAAGTAACATATAATATAGATTAGCGTGAGCGCTTTCTGACATCTTCTAGTACAGAAGTGATACTTTTGAATGTCAAGAGAAACGAAATAGTATAAATGATAACTTGAGAAAAGAATTAAAGCTCTTTTCATGTACAGTTTCACAATCCTATGGGTGTTTCCATCATTAATTTTTATATAAAAACAGATTCGCCAGTTGAAAGACAGTGTAGTATAAATTTGAATATATTCATAAAAAAATACAGAATAATATATTGTTTGATATTTAAAATTTTCAAAAATTAAAGTAAAAAACTTAGTTGGAACAAGTTACTACATTAGGTCAACATAACAATAAAATGCAACAAGACAGTGAAAGTAGCTTTTTGTCTGGTAATGAAAAAATATTACTTAAATTATTTATTTCAAAAAATACTTTCAATGACATTTTGAACTCTATTTCGAAGAAAACGGAAATAAACTAGTAATTAGTGAAAGACAAATCATGTTTGCAAACGTAATTTTTCTAAAAAATAATTTACTAGAAGCAAACGGGTACGAATAATTTCAACGAGTATTGCAGTAATAGGACAAATGAAACACGTTTTTGTTACTGTATATATCTTTAATTCTCCACATCGTATTTAGACTTGCAATAATATTCGATACGACTCTATCAAAAATTATACCGTCATAATGTATTATATTATGAACGGGCAAACTCTGAAGCGACTCAGTGCATCAACTGATGTCACTGCAGCGCCTCTGACCAGTAGGCCTAGGTTCCCTACTCCCCACGGAGGACGGGATTTTTCGTGCTGCTCCGGCTCGTGCGTCGACTAACATACAATACACTACCACATATTCCGGGGAGACCGGTCGGGAACAGAGCTTGTCCCGGCTGGTGAAATTGCCCGCTGGTGGGAGAGTCCTGGTTGGGGGAAACCCACTACAGCCGACGGTGGGTCGGCGCCGGATCTCATATGGCAGGTGAAGATCACGCCATCTCCACCCGAAAAAAACATGCACTACGTTAACGGAATAATAACCAACGCAGTTGACGCGTCCGGAAACCCGAAAAATCAATGAATCAATCATTAGACGTGCAATAATTTTCGATGCGACTCGTCCTAAATAGTTAAAACTATTTTGTTGCCTTTGCTTAGTAGTAGTAGGGCGAATCGGAGGGCAGCGCCGTAAAGCGCGTGCGCGGGAGCGGGGCAGGGCGGGGCGGGGCGGGGCCGCCGATGACCCGCATCGTTTTGGGCGTGTGCCACGGGCGCGCCACGCTCGCTGACTGGGCGGAAATTGCATCCGGCCTGGTGACCGCGATTGGCTCTTCAATGGGAGGCGCAGCTGAGCGGCGAGGCGGCTGCGACGCGGATGCGCATACAAGGAACGCTGGTGGTGCTGCCTGCGGGAGGCGGTGGCAGTGGCAGTGCTGACGATGAAAGGTGTGCCCGTGGTCGTGCAGAGGCGCTGGTGATGGAAGTGGTAGTGTTTGTCTGGAGCGGTAATGATGGATCATTGATGGAATGACTAATGATTCTAAATATATGGTGGTGGTGTTGGTGATTGTAGGTGCAGTACTGTTAGTGATAGTTCTGATGGTAATGGTAGTGGTGATGGTAGTGGTAGGGAGGCCGGTAGTGGTGGCAGTAGTGTAGTGGTGGTGGTGGTTGTAGAGGCAGCGGTGGTGGTGAGTGGTGAGGGTAGTGGTGAGTGGTAATGAAGAGGTCGTGATAGTGATATAGTGATTGTAACATAGTGATGAGTATACAGTAGTATAGTGATAATTAAATAGTAACTAGTAATATACTAAATGTGATAGAGTAATAGTGATATAGTTACATTGATGAAGTAAGTATGATATAGTGATAGTGGTGTTGCTATCCAGTATCACCCCAGTTTTAGAGGTATTAGTTGCGTAAGTGCATCATTGGTGGAGCAGGGGTTGTGGTGTCCGTTTTACTGGACGGTGTAAATGGAGGTAGTCTTAGAGGCATAATAATAGGATGGATTTGAGGCAGTGAGCAATGGGTGTTGTTTGTCGGAAGGTCGTGATCGTTGTGAGTTTAGCGACTATGATTGGGTAATGGTTGTCATGTAAGGTTGGTAGTCATTGTGAGGACAGATTGACGATAGTTCTGATCGCCAACACTGGCTATCGTGAGATGAGATACGTTATCGTTAACAAACAGTGGTGATCGTTGTAAAGTGAGATCAAGACTGTTTAGATGGGTGGTAATTGGTACAGTGGGGACGACGACTGCTGTGGGAATGTCGGCGAGAGCTTTGCGACGGGTAACGGCAAGAATTACTAGTACTGGCGACCGGTTTGACACTAACGACGACGTTTGTTACGGTAATTTCGGCGGCGGTGACGAAGAGGTTGGCGGACTGAGGATGGTAGTTGAGCTGGCGGCGGCTAGGGGTCTGCCCAGACGAGAGGAGCCGCAGGGCGTGATGTGGAGGGCCGTTGCCCGGCTCACGCCACCGCCAGCGAGGGCGTTTCAATAGATACACGCAGGGATCAAAGCTCCGGGACAATTCCAGCGGCGCCACGCGTGCCGGTGCAGCTACGCAAAATTGTGCGGCCCCGCCCCCACTCCTCCCTGCCCCCACTCCACCCCACGCGCGAGGCGGGGCGATTAGAGGGCAAGTCGCGGAGGGCGACCGGGACCCTACAGAGGTGTCAGGTCGTGCGCAAGAAGTACTAGGTGAGATAAAGGGGCGACGTCAAAGAGCCAACGAATGTTAATGTATTCATAATTCCCGTATAGACTACCAAAGAAATTTCTCCCCTCACAGATGTGGTTCTAAAGGGGCTCCAGGTAACCTGACTTGACCCAGTACCATTAGCGAGATAGGCGCTAAGTTGGCAGGCCTGAGAGGACATTCTCGTAGATACCAAATATTACCGGCTGTGAAAAATAAACTGGGTATTTCACAGATAATTAGGAGACGTTTTCTGTACTTTCTCGCTTTCATGAAAATTACATTATTAATTATGCGTAACCATTAACTTTAAAAATAAATATTTCTAATATCTAATAAATATTACACAATGTTTCATGAATTTTAAGAAAATGTAAACATTATTTCATCGTTGTTGGTTATTAAAAGTTCATACGTGGGAGTATCAACCACGCGTATTGCATTATAGAAGTACAACATACTGGTGTAATAGAATGTTTGTGCTCTCGGGGAGAGAAGTGATTAATAGGTATCTTCGTACATGAAGGGTACGTTCTTTCTGAAAACAGTATTTAGAACCAACTTTGCCATAAGCGTCCGTCGACGGCAAGCAAAAAGGAAGATATGTTTGTATGTGCATTCATATATCTGTGAAATTGGGCTGAAGTGATATATTAAACTCATTGTTTTGATGTGCAGCTGTATTCTTGGCAATATACCACGCAATATAAAATACAAAGAAACACATTGACAGCTCAGGTTACTCGAAAATAAAGCTTTAAAGAATATAGAAACTCTCAGAGCTTTCAAAGCATAAGCTGAAGTGTGTACATCACTAAATATTATGGGGGGAGGCGAGGAAAGAAATTAAATATATCATATTATTGAATATCAGTTCATATTCTTTTATACATAAAAATTGTTTTGGGTTTCATTCTTTTCCACGTATTTTAATGTCTAGTCTTGATGGATAGTTTTGAAGTGTCATCCCTCTAACCTTATTTTAACCGTTAAAGTTATTTTAACCCCTGAAAGAGATAAATAAAAATGTTTACAGTGGTACACAATTTCAGAATTACACAAACCTTAGAACTCTTATGCTAGCCCAGCAGGGTGTACCATTTCCCAAAACGGGCAGGTAGAAGGGCCCAATAAGAACACCAGTCAGGTAAAAATAAATGTGAAGCAAGCAGACGGCTCGGGCTACTCGAAAATCAGTCATTGCGGAGGATGCTGCCAGAATTGTCAGGCGACCAGAAGCCTGGAGCAGAAGTGTACACATGTGTGTGTGTGTGTGTGTGTGTGTGTGTGTGTGTGTGTGTGTGTGTGAGGGAAGGGGTCCTGTGAGGAATGCGGGGAGGAGGGGGTTGTGTGGGTTTACACGCACAAGTGTGAAGAACCCCCCAGGCGCCTCATGCACGCACCTCATGAAGGGTGCAGGGCGGGCGGCGGGCGTCATTGTGTTTTAGCGAGTTGGCGCAATGAAAAGCAGCAATAAAGCGCCTTTAGTGACGGTCTGCTGGGCCCCCGCCATGGAACTCCCAAATTCCAGGCTCCAATCTGGATATCAGAAACCAAAGACCTCAAACACCTCGATAAAATTTCCTATAGAGCCAGTATACGGTACAGTTTTCGCGTAGATTGGACATGTCAGTCTAGACTGCACGATTTCTGAAAACTTTGAGCATGTTCGTAATTTTTCACGCCAGCTTACAGTTTCCTCAAGCACCTCAAGCGGGAGAAAAAATTTTCTTGGTTGTTTACCTCTTTGACGGTAATCGGCCCACTTAGATATTGTGGTTGGGTATGTCAAAGGTGCGTTTTATGTTGAAACCAACATTGTGATAAACTACCTTCCCTAAACTTGCCTTAGTGAAGTGAAGTGAAGTGAAGTGAAGTGAAAGATGAGATTATGCGTAGTCTGGTAAAATGTATTGAATAGTTAATATATAGATTAAGTGATTTGCAGTGCAGTGCAGTAGGAAATTAAGTGAATTGAAGGGAAGGAAGTGATTTCACTTCTTTATGTTTATTCGCTAGTCGAAAACGTCTTTCTACAGGCTATGCAGACAAGCGGTATTTATTTATTTGTTTATAATAGCAGGTGTTTTACGTATTAAATGTAATGGTATTATAAGTATTATATTATTACAGTGTGGTGATGAGTAAAACTTTATACCCATGTTGTCTGAATGTGAATGAGATAGGTGCAGGTTGAATTGTGCTTATGAGGTTCCTTTGATCATGCCCCTATGTATCTACACGTGTGTTTGTATGAATGTATATTTGTGTACTATGTAAGTTTATTTATCTGTATACATTAGTATAAATGTATTTTTCATTTTGTAGTACAGGAATGCAAATGCCATCTGTATATCTAGGAAGGACAAAGACAATTTGTTTTTATGTGGATTCTTTATACATTATTATGTCATTTGTAATTGTATTTGTAATTGTAACTGTACTTTCGTATTTCTGCATTCTGCCAGGGCATTATCTGCCCAATTGTAGAATAACTTTCTATCATCAATCTATTTTTCTTTCTATGCTCCTCAGAGTTAATTAATATTTAATGAAGATCACAATCAAAACACACGCGCAAATGTCTCCTTTCAAAGTACTCGGACGCCGCAATTCAGTTTGTGTCGGTAGATCCCTAGCGGCGTAATGTGGCGATTCATGCAGAAAACGTACGATACAGTGGATGCGCGACGTTTTGGCTTTGATATTTCTAGCTTGAAATTTTAAAGCTTTCTAAAGAAACTATGTGAGGATCTGCTGAAAGCTGCGCCATGTGTATCCATATGTATGGGCCTTGTAAATTGCCACCAAGTTTTCTCTCATGCGTGTTGCGACTTCCAAATTCTAATTGCAATTATGGCTTCAGTTGTTGCTAATCTGACTAAGTGTTAACGCACTTACGAGTCTCGATTTTATATTTTATTGACGTAATTGAATATATTCAAACATACAGTATAAAGCTTGCTTAATAACCATAGATATATCACAATCAGATTTTTCTTTTTCATTTCAAAGCTTTTTTTCTAAACATATCCTAATGATTTTACAAAGTCAAAAATTCTGCATATGCGTTAAACTCAAACAACACACATGCTACAGTACAGAACTCCATTTGCTGCAACACAATAAAATGATGGCGTACCGGCTCGCAAGACGAAACCTGCGCCCCGAATACTCGGACTTGGACTTTCGATCATTAAAGCAAAGCCCGAGTATAGGGCGGACTTGGGTTCAATTACATTAATAAGTGCGTCTCTATCGTTTTGTTTTTACATTACACATTTTTGTGTGTGAGTTATTCACTCTACTTAAGCACTTATGTCTGTGCTTGTGCGACGGCCACGTACGGGCCATGGCCTATCAGCAGCGTACGGCCTCGCGGCAGTGGGTTAAGAGGATACGTATGGTTAGCGTGGATTTTCCTCGCGTGTTACAGATTTTCTCAACCTGAGAAATGCGAGTTTCTCATCCGTCACACAACGCACCATACTGGGACATTGCGGAAAACACACATTATAATCTTGCCTGTCCGGGAATCGAACCCGGCGTCGCGACGCACAAAACAGGCACGCTGACAAATCAGCTAAACCGTCAGAGAATTTAAGCACTCCACAGTATTCAAATTAAGTAATGCGTGTAATTAAAAAACCTCCACTCGAATACTTTTTTTTCAGAAAGTCATTTATGCGCTAGACCGCGAATCTGTAGTCGGTCATGCCTCTAATTTCCCTTCAACCACCCGTCTAGTAGCTTCCAGGTTGGATTCCGATCCTCTAAATTGAAAACAAAGAAGCCTCTGCTAGGGCGTTTCCTGTAGCTACGACCTGCTCTTTCAAACAAAGCATTTTCCTGTGATTTTGTATTTTCCTTTACCTAAATAGGAACATTACAGGTTCTATTAAACGTTATGGTTTTAAATTGTACTTACTATTTTCCCTTACTTCATTTCAATGATTATTTTGATTCTTCTACTATGCTGTATCTCACAGATATGCCAATCATTATATCAAATATTTCATTATAATAATTTTTCATAATATTTTATTTTTCATTGAAGGTTTTGTATACCACATAATCATTCCTGTAAGGATGTGTACCATTGAAGTTTTACTTTAGACATAGAGGAGAAAGTATACATTGATCATTTATTTGTTTGTAGGGTAATTCAAATTGAGCTAGTAAAGAAAATAAATATTCCACTAACATCTATATTTTTGTAAATTTAAATGACTGGTGTGGAAACTGATAAGCATGTTCTTGAATAATTTTCACTATATTCCGTACAACAAAAGGTTAATCTAATGGCAGTAATACATTGGAGGAAGACAGGGCTAATGTGACTACAACGTTTGAATACAACATGAGTCAAGAATATTGTATCATACTGGTGTAAATGAAGAAATATTCAGCAGAAAGGGACATTCATAAATTATTAATTCTTCATTTGCTGACTTGTCATTTCTTGTGACAAGTTTCATCATCAATCAGAAATGACAAGAAGTAGCAGCAAACGCATTTTATTTCTAGGTGTGGTGCAAATTCTTCTACTACTCTTACTACCAAAACAAAGCTACATCAAACACAAAGTAATGTTTATAACCTCACAAGTCTTTCTCAAGAGACATCACTTTTATAGCTGAACCGAAACAAAAAAAAATCCAGTCTATAAGTTAATTTTGATTGACACCGCCAAAATCCTGCGACTATTGCCTGCCGCCGGACAGTCAAGCAATTAAGTTCCCCCACCTTCGTAGATCGCCACGAGTTCGGTATACATCTTAGCAAACGATACTAATCGCATGGAAACATTGAAGGTAAAGTGAGCGGAGCAACGCACTCTAGACATCACGAGTCAAAGTACGCCTCCAAGTCCTTTACTACGCGATAGGCAATACCAGAACTGCGCACACACAGAGATTCCCCACGATGTATTGTTTCCGATAGAGCATTTTTTTGATATATTTTAGCAACGTGGAGATTAAATGATAAATTTACACTACCCACCCGTCCTGTGCACTGAATATACATTTTAACACTCCTGCGATCCTCTACGAGCACGCGTGTTATTTATAAAAAGTGCACGTTTACCTTCTCTTTCCATTGTGCTTCCATATTTATCCGCCTCTCAAAAAAAAAGTGAATAATGATAAGCCTGGGTTCGTGGATATTTACAAGTTGACCACTTAACATAATATGTTGAAGTATTTAATGAGGCTAAGAAAATAAATTCTGTGATTTTATGGCTTCAAAACATGTTTAAAAAATCCATGGATCATTCGCGGAAAAAACCCTGTGAGAGCGATTTGTTGTTGTACAGCATGCGATTGAAACCGTGCTTTAACAAATTAAGGACGTGGGACTAATGCAACTAAATTTCTTAGTTTGAATCATCTCTTAAAAACGTGTGAGGATGGAAACAATACAAGTAACACAATATAAAAAATTTAATTAGCAAAATAAACAATTGAAATGATTGAAGGCGTTGTCATTGTCAACAATAGTATTTATTTCACAAATAGCAGCTTTCTGATGAAAAAACTGATGATGATGGCTAGTATGAAGCCTGTTGTGAAATAAATACTAATGATGACTAATATCATTTCAATTAATCAACTACACCTCACCACTGAATCAATATAAATAAAATAAACAATACTTACTCCGTGAACGAGAATAACAGTTTAATGGTTCATGTATTATCAGTTTGTTTTAAATAAAAATTAAGTAAATGGTTTTCTATTTGAAGAAACGACTTTTTATATAATGTGTATTTTAGAAGAGATGTAGCATTCTCTGTCGTCTATTAATCACAAACAATTTATTTTTTGATTTTTAATGGAGTACACTACAAAACTCTCTTCATTTAATTAATATGGTCGTGCGCAGTAATTTTTCACTTCTAGAACTAACGCCATTTACTATTATTCTGCGTACCACTTATGACAACGTAGGTTAAAATAAACGTTCCATAAGTCACTATATTCTCTAGAAAATATCAGTATTGTAGATAAAATGTCTGCGAACTGTGGATATACTTCAATATATCAAAGTCGGCAACAGCGAAGTTGAATGAAATCATTAAAAAGGTCCGATTTTGGCGGCAGCATTGTGGGTGTAAAGGTTGAAAGCGTATCGGGCTGTTATACCCCAAGTTCCCGGCTTCAAAGCCGATCGAAGCCGTGGATTTTAAGGGCGAAAAAATCCTTCGTACGCCTTCCTTCGGAGAAGTAGTCGGCTGTCTGTTAGTAGATTTACTGCATGTAAAAGATTCTCACGCCTAAATGAAGCCTCCTAGGCTAAATTCAAGCTGCCTGTTTCGTCGCCTAGAAATACCTTCTTTCATCCTAGTAGGTGAAAAGGCGTAGGCATTGCGTGGTGAGACGGAAGAGCAGGCCTGAATCTCTTACTCATAAAATAAGCTTCATTTTCTTCATTCATTTCAATTTTAGACTGCGAGCGTTTGCATTAACCGGTCATTTTCAACACTTTCTTCCATCTCTGCAGGACGTTCTGCTGCGTTTAAGGCGCTGTTTACATTAGAACAGTGCAAACGTAGATTCCCAATGTTAGTCGGCGATTGGCATGTGTAAATCCCCGTTCACGAAAGAGCATAAGAGGTTGTCGCGATCGAATTGCGCCCAGCAGTTTTGGGTCCCAGGGAAGACAGAATGCCAAGGTCCGTTAATTCACCCCACGAAAACACACAGACGATTGTCACCAAATTGCGTTGCCTGACTTAAGGATGTTAGCAGTATCAAAGCCTTTTATGAAAATAAGAACAGATTGACAGCACGATATTAGGTTTCCCTTACGTAACCGGCGTTCTGTTCAAGCAGCTTTAATACTGAACGCGAGTTCTCCACAACGGCAAGCGGAATTAAGCTTTTTTCCCCCGCGCGCGCGGGAGCAGAACCGGCATTTCGCACGCGGCTGCCCTCCGGCCTCACCCCGCCGCGCGGCCGGCGACAACTGCGAGTTCGCTCGCGACCGTTTGCCCCAGGGCGCACCCCTGACCCGCCCCCGGCGGCGCGGCTCACCTCGCCGTCCGCCGCCCCGTCGCCGGTGCTTCCACCGCATCCTCTGCTGGGGACTCGCCCACTACGCCCGTCTCCTCAGCCCTCGCCGTCCTCCAACACCCTTCTTTCATCCTCAATTCCCGCCATTCCCTATGTTCGTGTTACGCTATAACGGATACTCCTACTGTACTCGACATTTCCCACAGTATTGATCCTACATTCCCTGTGCCTACATTCCCGAAAGAACCCGCTATTCTCACTGTATCTGCTTGCTCTCATTTTTTGACAGTCATTGTACTCAGATTTTGTACTGTACTCAACATTTCCAACTCTGCCCAGCACTCCCACATGTGGCACTCCCACAGTACCCAGCACTCCCTGATGCCGGAACCCACAGTACGCTCCCACAGTGCCCAGCATCCATACCTACCTGGCACTCCCACTGAACTAACTCCCTGTTGCCCGGCTTATTCCCATTTGACATGCATTCCCCACTAAACCCTACATTTGTCGACCCTGCATTGCCATAATCCTACTGTTGTCACTACACCTACATTCCTGTGCCCTTCGTTTCTCACTGTACTCACTGCCTCCGCCATTCTCCCGGTTCCCGTCCTCCCTTCCCTTCCTGACTCACTCTCCCCCGTCATCCCATCCCTCACATCTTTATGCCGCCTCACCGCGCCCGCAAAATCTCAATCGCCCGCCCCGCCCGCCCCTCCCCTGCCTGCGGCCATCGGTCAACGCCGCCCCGGGTGTTCGGCGCGCCGTAATTCATAAGTGGGGCTGGCGGCGCGGAGTAACACGTGCTGCGGCACGTGCGTGGCGCAGGGCGTGAGCGAGGGCGGGGCGGGTGCCAGATGAAACAGTGTTTGTCGCAGGGCGCCGCGCTGAAATGGTGGCGCCCAAGGGGCGGGCGACGCCCCTCCTCGATCGGGCCGCGGACCGCCCTTCCCCTCCCGTGGACCGACGAGTACGCCACGTCTCCTCCACGGAATTTTCGCCAGTCCTGGGTGTAATAGCGGCGACGTGTTGGTATTGATGGTTAGTGATTCTGCTTTATATTTGTTTGATTGCTGTTTTGGTAGTTTTCGCTTATCCTACGTTTTCTGCCAACGACTTCACAGCCTGCGCATTCGCATTACGGATCTTTCGATATCGCCAGGAACAGGCCACCTCCTATCGTCCTCCATCGCACAATGGGATCTGGCGAGATCACAGGGCAAGTGTCACTTTGTGCCGGATCCCGCCTTCGTGTCGCCCGCCCTTCCTACTCCTTGGACCGGCGAGTGCAGGCAGATGTTTTGGAGCTCACCAAATTTATACTTTCGTTTTGGCGACGTGTTGGTAGACTGGTAGTTAGTGATTCTTATACGGGTATTGTTTGATTGGTTGTTTTATTAGTTAAATCACTTTGTGCTGTTCTGCGCGTTCTGGCATTTCATTATTAATTACTACTTCCCGAAATGATTCTTCTCATCGCACTTCGTGGAAAGGACCATAAAGGTGATGAAAAAGCCTGGTCATGGTATATTAATACTCTAGACCTTTCGTAAAGACTCATTAAAATAGTATTTCGTTTGAGTTAACTAAATATGCTCATTAATTCCATGAAAAATCGTTGACTATCTCTATGTTAATAGTATGCGTGCAATTAAAAAGTCAAACGTGCAATTAAAACGACACACCTACCAATCAGAATTCAAACACGGGCCAAATCGCGTAATTAGAAAAATATAGCCAAGGTGTTGGTGATATAAACAAAATCTTCATATCTGATGTGTCCAGTTATTGCACTCAAGTTAATGACAGTTGTTGTTGAAAGCAGGTGAGTCTGTGGTGCCAAGATGTCGGAAGTCTTGCAAAAACTTGCTTCCGTTTGTCGTAACCAGTAGAAACGCAAATATCGCCGAAAGTCGCAATTCTGTGGGGAAGGTCGTATTCTTGCATATCCGTCGTAATCGCAATCTTCCAAGTTCTACCATATGCTTTTTCACGAGTTGCTCGGCGCTCATCTCTTGCCTCCACGGTGGCGAAAGCGTATTCGCTCGGGCGCAGTTCATAAACCAACAGGCGGCGGGCGGATGGGACTCGTGCTCATCGTGTGGCGACGCATCTTTAAGGCCTGCGCTTGTCGCTGGCCGCTTTGCCACTCCAGGGGCAGTAACATATACTGTGGCGGCACCTTGAAGCTTCTGTGCGGCCAGTCACGATAATATCATACGTACTACCTTTACACATATACACAACGAATGAATAAAACTAAATTGAGTAAGTAAACATTAAACTGGCTGACATCGAACAACATAACATATTTAACATATGATTCAGTTAAAGTATTGCAGCCATTAATAATTAGTCTGGGATTTACGAATGTAAGTAAAGCATCGTTGTGTTTATAGGTTCTAAAAGTATGCTATACCAAAAACTGTGTCAGAAGTGACTAATTTTATGCGTATTCCTTATTCTCTCCCTTACAAGGTCTTTTATTATTCGTGAAATAATGGTTTCATATGATTATATAATGTTTTATTAAAGTATTATGTTTAATTACCTTCCTTTGCAAAATTTTCGTGGAAACAAAAAACAGTACAGGCCCACTAAAATTATAGATATTTTTCAGAAGCAATACTACGTCGCGAAATGTCGGGTGGAAAGGATGCGCTTGAAAGTTTCAAAATTCACCAGCTCCTATCGTCGCTTGTGTTCTCGAATTTTACGCAATTATGCACCTCTTTATACACTCGTTTCGTTAATTACTATAATTTATTGCACTATTTAATGAGCGTAATTTGCTGTTCTTGAGTAGTATGCGTGCTACGTTTTATGAAACCACTTTATGTCCAGCAGCATTTTCGCTCTTGCATCCCGTTAGTAACTAGTTTTAATATTTCCCATTTTTTCTAACCCGCTTTTCCTGCGCTGGTCTTAAATCAAAATATTCGCAGTATTTTCGGGTTTATCGAATCGCGGGGATAGGTCGTATGAGGAGGAATATCAGGTAGCCCCTGGAAATGAGGTTGGGACGACAAGAAAACCGTTATCACGTGAGCATAGGCCGCCCGTTTAGATATTTCTCCGAAAATCGTGTAGGTGGAATATGCCGCAAACAAACGATAAGAGCAGTCGATGTTGATTATCACTTTGATTTATTATTCAAGCCAATCACTTGCAGCCAATAATTCATTATTTAGTATATTACGATGCGATGATATAATTATGGGTAATAGTACAGGGTGTGAAGTGATGTTATGATATAAGCGAGGAACGAGCGATTATCGTAAACTTTGTAGAAGTCAACAATATATAAATCAGTTATCTGATGCTTCACGACTGATAATAAGTGACCGTGATTAATCTTCACATTGAACGATAGTTGGCAGACATTAGACATACCCGGACACTCGCCTAGTTTTCCAGGTGTCATTGAGTAAGCATAATCTATTTTTATTAATTGGTATTTTGGGTGTATGGATGAAATTAAAGACATAAAAAGTTTCATATGTTTTGTTTGTATCAAACTTAAGTGTTTAGTTATCTGGTGGATTTAAGTATTCTGATTTTCTTCTAGATGTTGAAAACAAGAGAGGGCATAAAAGTTTACAAACACCGCCCAGGTCACTTACTCAGGACAGTAATGATATTAATAACAGAATGAAATGTTCATAGTGATGAACATTACTGATTATTGTTGCTTTTGTTCTTTGAGAAACTTTTGACTAGTCAAGCCCATATGTACTATAACAGAAGCTGTAGTGCCAAGCTACATATCAGCGATATCATTTAAATGAGAATAAGATAATTGACTCATTGAAGTAATATACAACAAATGAGAATGTAGTTGGGTTGTAAACAACGGACAGATAGTTGAGCTTTACATAACCGACCAGGTCCATTGTTATCACATACAACTTTTCTAGTATGTGATGGGCTATAACCAATTCTTATCAGAAAGTATATTTAAAATCTCATTTTAGTTGGTTTATTCAGTTTGTGTATTCACTTTCTACTGGCATTCGAACAATATTATCACTGTAATCATAATTTATCATGTATCATTTGTTAATATTGTTTTCATTGTTCTTTGAATGAAAAACTAGTTTATATCTTTTCATTTTCATCCATATTAGATGTTATTTCTTACATATATTACAAAATATAACAAAATAACATTATGATACAGAAATTATATAAGCTTTCAGACTTTATAAATACTTAAAAATGATTTCATTTGTAGATGACTTGAATTTTTATTCTTGTTGAAAGAAAGCTCAAAATCAAACTGTAAGGAGACGATGTAAAATTTATCTGAAGAAAAAAGAGACGCAGAACAAAATGAACAAGAAAATTTAATCAGCAGAAAAGACTGGTGATTTGTTTTGAAAGTAAACCAGAGAGTCCGAGATGATTAAGTTGTTTTGGGTGTCAGACTATTTATCAGGTTACTCCAAACGTTTATGAAATAGACTTGACAAAGCTAAAGGTTCTGTTGGTATTATTATTTGAAACAATTTCGTTTGATTCCATTCATAACATAAATCTAAAGGTTGTATTATCTTGATATATGGCTATATGTAAAGCAGCCGTTTATTTGCGTGACGAACGTAATCACCATTCCACTGATCTTTCTACGAAAACTATTACTAGCAGAAAAATAGGTTTGTAAGAAATTGTTCATTTCATCCTAGAAGCAAGTTATGTGTATGTAAAGCTGGGACAGACTTGCGATATCAGTCAGATGTTGCTTTTGAACCACAGTTCTAAATGTCCAATTAGGTCCCCAAAACATTCAGAATATTAGCGATATAGATGTGTGGGTGAACATGCCAAATAAAACAAGGAAAAGATACCCCCTTTCTCAATGGGGTAGAAGTTGCAGATGAATCAGGCAATACGTAACAAGTCGAATTACAAGTTAACATTTTTAAAATATCCGGGAATCTTAATGTAAGTACCCCCAAACTTTAAAAGATACGTTCAAATTTCAAATCTTCAACTATAGCCAATTGGTGAGGTTTTATAATTGGAAAAATCATTTTACCGCGTTTGTTTGGTAGTGTTCTGATGGACCGACGGTGAGAGACAGACAGGCGGTGACGGAACCAGACAGACTGACAGACTGACAGACTGACAGACTGACAGACTGACAGACTGACAGACTGACAGACCGACAGACTGACAGACTGACAGACTGACAGACTGACAGACTGACAGACTGACCGTACTGACCAGACTGACGAACTGACAGACTGACAGACTGACAGACTGACAGACTGACAGACTGACAGACTGACAGACGACGAACAGGCAGACAGGCAGACAGGCAGACAGGCAGACGGGTTGACAGACAGACTTGAGCAATTTTGATTTTTGTGCTTCGTATTTGCCGGATATTGCCAACGCCCCGAGCGCGCGTTTAGCAGGAAGCGCTGCGAGAATTAATTGTGGTGGACTGTTACATTTAAAATTTCACCAACTTTCCTGAACGGGCCGCAAAAAATTCAAATTATAAAAAATGCTTATCTAACATATGACTAATATGTATCTATATATCATTGGTTTAATCTTTTCTTGTAATTTCAGTAGACTTAAATATGTGTATAGTTCCATTTTCAAAAAACGTTACCTCAATATCTCTTAAAATACAAGTGATAAAATTGAAATGAATACATGCATCAATTAGCCATTTTCCCTCATGCACTTTCGAGAAAACGGCATTGCAATAACGTCAACCGTTCCAAAAATTACAGGGGGTGCTAATGTTGCGTGACTCATCCTGTATAAACGTCAAAATGTTATAATTTGAGACATATATGATTGTGGAATATAGAGATAAAACGTTTGATATCCAAGAAACTTCAAAGTATTAATGATCGACCAAATCAATTTTCCATTGCAGTTTGCGTTTATATTATGTATATATGGGTTGACTCTCTATACTACTTGGTACACGTGTTAACGTCGACCGTCCGAATACGATGTATGTCGTTAAATGATCTGATAGGAGGTGTTATTGTACACAAAGGAACAAATATGTTTCTACCGAGATATAGATGTTGATACAGGAGAAGAGACTGAGAATGCTTAGAAAGTTAGTTTGTTGAGTTGCTGAACAGACAAACCAGCTATTAGTTTTGAAAGTTTTAATAGATGACAGACAGTACGTCAATGAAGGGAAGTTGTCCAACGAATGTTTGAAAGCAGCAGGGGAAGGAGATAGGGATCTAAAATGATTGTAGAAGACAGGCAGCACAAGGAGGAGCTCATTGTTTTGGGAAACCTTCAGGACGTCAAACGATGACAATTTTATATTGACGCAATTGGCTTGCAGAAGTTAAATTGAAAGGTATGTGATCAAATAATAAAGCAACATTTGAACATTGAACTGAAAATGAGCGAGTGTCTGAAGATCAAAATCGTGTATGGAAGCGAGAAGCGCTAAATGACAAGTTTCAGAACCGTTAAAAGAAATTGAGATTAGACTTAAATTTATTCGGTTTATTGAAAATTTAAAACAAAATATTTATTTCATTGTAGTATATTTAAGAATTCATACGGACATGTTTGGATTAGATACGCTAGGATTGTTGGATAGAGACAAAGCTTGCGGACAGTCGCATGATCGCTAATGGTTGGTTGATCGTGAACGCAGTATGGTTGATCGTAAACGGTCGGGTCATCATCAAGCAGCCGGGTGAGTAAACAGTCGGGCGATTCATGGCGGTCGGTGGTCGTAAACGGTCGGGTGATCATGTAGTTTGGTGATCATCAAACAGCCGGGTGATCGTAAACGGCGGGTGATCGTAAACAGCCGGGTGATCGTAAACGGTCGAGGTGATCGTGAACGATCCGGGTGATCGTAAACGGTCAGATGGTCATGGTGGGTGATGTAACGGTGAAGTGATCGTAACTGATCGGGTGATCGTAAACGGTCAGGTGATCGTAAACGGTCAGGTGATCGTAAACGGTCAGGTGATCGTGAACGGCCGGGTGATCGTGAACGGCAGGTGATCATCAAGCAGCCGGGTGATCGTAAACGGTCGGGTGATCGTAAACGGTCGGGTGATCGTAAACGGTCGGGTGATCGTAAACGGTCAGGTGATCGTGGACGTCAGTTGTCATGGCCAGTCGAATGAACATTGACCTGATCATCGCGATCAGTCAGGCGATCACGGCCGGTCGGGGTGATCATCGAGTCCGCGACCGACTAGTCGGGCGAACAAGGACGACCGAGAGGTGGCGGGCGGTCGACGTCGCGCCAGTCCGGGCCGGTGGTGGGCGCGAGGCGGGCGGGACCGCCGCCCGGCGACGGCGGCGATCGCGGCCGGAGAAGGTGTTTGGCAGGCCAAAACGCATGCAGGCTGTGCAGCGCCTGCGATGGCTGCGGACCGTGGACTAACACCGGGCTGGCCGAGCCGCCACCATGACATTGATGGCGTGACCAGCTCCTGAGCGGTGTCGCGTTGACGGATCGTAATTACGGCCGGACATGCCCCGGGGCGTCGTGTAACCACTTGGCGACGGCGAGGCGCAAGGGCCCGACGCACGCAGCCCACACGCCCGCACGCCCGTGCTCCGCCGCCGCGTCACGCGAGCCCCCGCCCGCATGTTCCGCACGCCTCGCGGTGGGGTGGACGGGCGGCAGCTCCGGGGCGCGCTCACGCAGCCAGCGCCCCAGCGCACACTTAATGCACTGCCCACGGGTAAAGTGTTGAACAGCTTCAATACAGTCGCGTACGTTTTTACTCAGTCGCCCGCCTACTGTTAACGTTAGGACAGTAATGAAATAACTTTCTATTATTAATGATTGAAGTTGTACTCCTCTACCTCGCAGTAAAGTGTACACATTGAGCTGCATGTACGCCAGAACGTTAAGTGCTCTTTTTGCAAACACTATATGTTGGAACGAAACACATTCCAGAACGTTTAAATGTGTCACAGGGAAAGCTACACAAATGCCAACCAAAACTTGATAGTCCAAATATGCCAACTTGTCAATAGAATTTAGACGAATAAAAAGGTAACTGTTGAAACAGGTGATTCATGAAATTACTTTTTCTGCACTGACTAGCCGTTTTTATTATTTGCAGCGGTATCTCATTGTTTGTAAACAATGGTCTTTACAGTGTTGCAAACATCATGAAACATGCGCAGAAACATCTGTAACAGTTTGATTGTTTATATTAGTCTTTATTTATTTATTACAACCATTGTTTTACCTTTCATTGGAATCAATTTTATTGCAAGTAAAGCATTTCTAATTATTTGATATTTAATTTATATTTCTTTACTTGACTGTTAAGTTTCGCTCACAGCGTGATAAAGAATAGTATACCCAGCACGGGGTAAGGGTGATTCCGCACTCGTCTCTTCGTTTCGCTACGCTCAGATGATGAACTCGACTCATGCGTCAAATCACCTATTTGCGCGGTAATACCATGTTGCTTTGTGTTTGAATTGGCTAACGAGCTCAGCTGTTTTCGGAACTGCCAGCGCCGGCGTAGTTGTTGACTGAAGCAGCCGATGACCGCAGTCAGGGTCAACAGAACTCTCAAGTAGTGGTCAGTTCAGTCGCTGTCTGGAGGAGAATTCTGGCGTCGGCTGCTCTGATCGGTAGTTCTGCGATCAACGGCAAGATAGATGGTGGTGCCTGAGCCAGATGCAGATGCGATCGCTATCTTGTGTCTCTCTCCCCTTTGCGCGCCATAACGCACCATACCGTGCGGAGACTGATCGGGAAGTTAAGTATTAGCTGGGTGTGCTCACTCGTGGAAAGTCTCATTGAAACCACCATGGAAACGGTGATTAAGCATGGGATCTATATCAGCAGAACGATCTCATATCTCATAGCATGCCACTACGCTGGATCATTGTTAATGTTGTTTTCGACTACTGAAAAGGTCAATCGTCATTAATTAGTGGTGAGCCATGATTGACTCTGATTAGTGAAATGATCTTTGTGGTAATCGGTTTTGGATCAGAATCATTATTTCTCGTGTTGTTCAGCGTATATATCTTCTGTGCGATCGAAAATAATACATTGCTGCAAACTGATGACTAATGCTATTAGATGGAGAGACAATTGATTTAAGACGTAAATAGTCTTAGGTACATTCCGCTCATAAAACAATAAAAATCTTAGAATTCGGTAATTTTTTCTAACTTCACATTTGTAGTCACAATTCCAACGCCTCATTTTACCTTTTCCAGATTTCATTACGAATCGAAAATGTATTTTGGCATGTATTCGTTTTAATGTGAAGTTAATAATTTGATTAATATTATTATCTCAATCTGATAACAACAGTGTTATAAATTACATTAGGTATGTCTTGAGAGCTGAGTTATACTCCCACATATTCTAGAGTAAGAATATCAGCTCTGGAAATCCTATACAATGAGATTGAGCTGCAGCATTGAGAAAATTCTTTACTATATCCACTGTTGTGAAGTTAGTTGTTATATTTCCTGTCATTCTAAGAAAATAGTCTCAAATGTATTACTGACATAATTAGTGTAGTAAAGTGAAAAAGCAACAATGACCTGATCAGTTCATGGTTCAGTTCAGTTTATTGACAGAATCTGTCTTGCAAACTAGCTGATCAATATAATTCTCTTAAGACTGTGGACAATTCACTTCATTACATTGTGTTGCTGAACTGAAACACACTGGTATCAGAACAATCCTACAAAACGGGGAACGCCCTGATATTATCATTCGTTGATTGGAACATTAATTCCGTACACTGTACCACGTGATTGACGCGTAATCATTAAATACTATTTAAATTGCGAATCAATTTCCTTTTCTAATTATTATTTATTTCAACTATATAGCTTCAATAAATCCAAATCTCATTTTGCTGGTTTGTTAAATAACTCATCGTATCAGTAGTTTATTATAATATTATATGTTTAAAGTATGCATTCAACTATTTTGTTTAACAATTGTTGGATCATACTATGTGTTGAAAAATTCTTATCTCAGTTTAAATTGGCTGACTCATGCGTATGATTTATGAACAACAATTGGATGACAGAAACACAAATGGTACAGTATAATCGCCTAAAAAACAGATCTCAGATCCTATATTTCCGAACTATAATAACATTTTAGTTTCCAATATTACCAACAATGGGGATTACGTATACCTTGCTGGCACCAGCTTAACATTATAAAGATATCTGAGCATGAACAAATGCTGTATTTGCATTGAAATATTGGAAGCTGAGATGTCAAATAAATATGAAAATAATACAAACTTTTCAATTTAAAACAATGTTCAGTAACTTTTGTGTTGTATAATATACAAAATATTGTTAAAAAGTGACTGTGATTTATTCATCAAGACATTAATTTATCTCCGGCTTCTGTATGGATCACGCATTCAGCACTTGTGCGCCGCTCGTGTCTCCCTACCAGTGCCTCTTTAATGCCCACCGGCGAATAGTAGCTACTTCCATTAGGCGGAAATTGTCGCGTCCTCGTTACAGCGATGGGGAGGAGGACGAGTTGACGAGAAACAGGAGCAGTGGGTGGAGATGGTTAGATGGTTGGATAATCAATGGGTGGAAAGATGGGCAGTGGATAAGTAGACAGGTGTTGAGCGAGTAGACGAGTGTGGGTGGGTAGATAGGTGGTGGATGGGTAGATAGGTGATGGAGTGGGAATAAGTTGTGGATGGGTAGATGGGTTGTGGGTGAATAGGTGGTGACGGGTGATAAAACGATGTTGGGTTTAGATGAGTGGTGGATGGGCAGGCGGGTCATTAGTGGGTGGTAGATTGGTGGTAGTGGGAGATGGGTGGTGGGGACATCGGTGATGGGTAGATCGTTAGTTGGGTGGGGAGATGGATGGCAGGTCAGGATGGATGTCGGGTGGATAGTCGAGTGACGGGTGTGTTAATAGAGCTGGGTGGGTTCATGAATAGTGGGTAGCTCGATCAATGAAGCCAAATTAATGGTCCAGTTAAATGGATGAGCAGCGAGTGAGTGACAGGTGTTTGGGTTGGAAGGGTTGGGTTGGGCGGACTGAGCGTGAGCTAAAAAGTGAGCAGGTGAAGTTAAGGAAGGGATAAAGTGAACGTGCGGCCGTATAGGAGAAGGGAAAGGGCGAATGACCTAAAGAGACGAGTGGGAGCGACGGGAGGAAGAATAGAGGAAGCTTGTGGGTGGGCCGGTAAGAGGGTGAGCAGGTTGGTAAGTGGGCGTATGCGACAGTGGAAGTAGTTATTGGTAGATGCAAAGTATGATTACATAAGGTGGTTATGAACGGCGGGCAGGAATATGGCGGACGGAGACAGCGAGCAGAAACAGCGAAGCAGAAACGGCAGACAGGAACGGCGGACAGAAACAGCGGACAGGAACAACGGACAGGAACGGCGAGACCAGGAACGGCAGACAGGAACAGCGGACGGGAACGGCGAGACAGGAACAACGGACAGGAACAGTGGACAGGAACGGCGGTGCGTGGCAGGCAGGAACGGCGAACAGGAACGGCGTGGGAATGGCGGGCAGGAATGATGAACGGTGGGCTGAACGGCGACGGAACGGCGGCGTCAGGAATGGCGGGCAGGGCCGGCGACGGGAACGGCAGGTGGTGTCACGGGCAGGAATGGCAGGCAGGAACGGCGGACAGCATAGCGAACCTGAACGGCGGGCAGAATAGCGAGCAGAACGGCGGCGGGTAGGAAGGGCGTGCAGAGATGGCGGGCGTGCGGATCGAAGCTGTGGGCAGGCAGGTGAGAGGACATGGCGGAGCGCAGGCGGTGCCTAATGCTGTCGGGAGTAATTACGGCCGAAAGGCGGTAGTGACTGCCTGTCCAACGGATGTGTGTGTGATCTTGAATCGGCCGATCAGGCTACAATGGACATTTTAAATGCTCTGTGTTGTAGGAACATTCTGGCGCCCGCGTGTCGCTCGGCTAGCGCGCCAGCGTCGCACAAATAATTCCTTTCATCACGCGTGCACGTTATCGCGGTGCTGATTAGCGGGCCAGCTCCATTGCGTCTCTTTTCGGATTAAGTATCATTGCATGCTTCTAAATATTCCAGGAGCCGTTTCGTTGAAATTGCGATCGTGACAAAACATTTTCGCGTTTTCCCGTTTCTAAAGCAGTCTAAATCAGAGAGTCATCAAAATGATATTTACTTCAATTTCGTGATAAATTGATGGTTAATAATAATGTGGAAAGTTGTGTAGGTTCAGTTCACGACAAACTTTGTATTTGCAGTTCAGAGAGTGTACTTTTAATTTAATCATCAATTCAACAAATTCAATTGCAACTGATTAAATGTATCCCAGGAAATCCTTTTGTGTTTAATCATTCTTAAAACAATCATTTATGTATTGTATCTAAAGCCGTATTGTATCTAAAACTCTAAATTCGCGTCTTTAATGCTGGGGATTTTAAATTTAGCGTGTGACAACCTTTATGGGGGAATGCAATTTTCATCACTCCTGGATGTTATTTGGGTTTATAATATAGGATAAGTTCTTTCACTTACATAATCAATCTATCACATACGCTCTATACCTAGAAGCATCGTAAAAGTTCCCGATGTACTGTAGCCCTCATACAACCATCTCTTAAACAATCGAAGAAGCACTTGGGTGGGAAGCGATTACGAGAAATTCAGCAAACCCTCACAGCGAATTTCGGGGGTTTTACGGGATTTTTCTATTCATTAGAACCCTGATGGAGCAAATGTTTGGACAGACTGCCCTACGTGAAAACAATGAGAACCACTTGAACGAATTGTGAATCAGTACATCTACCTACGGAATAAGCGGTGACAACACTTGTTACCTTATTGAATCACCCCCGTTCAAATTACAAAGGGCGAAGGTCCAACTTCTCTGTGCGGTCGCATCGAACTTGCAGGCTAACAATTAAACAGAAACTGCTCTATTTCGTTTACGCCGCGCCCTCCGCATTGACAGACGCCGCGCCGCCCACTTCCCTCTTCCGCATGGCGAGTCCATTGAAGGCTCGTTTCCCCCCGGAGCACAATGCCCGCGGACCGTCGAGCGCCGATCGGACGGAATTTGCCCTCGGGGGGCGCGGGGTTCTTGAATGAGAGGACGGAGGAGGAGGACGAGGGGCTGGAATTTGCAAGCGGTGGGACGCAAACCCGCCCGTCGTACCCGACCCACCACCGCCCCCTCGCTGCTCCCGCCCATTCCCGACCGCATTTCCCCTCCACCTTGCCCAACTACGCCACTCGCCCCAGGCTTTTTCCCCGTTCGTCCCACCCTTCCCGTCGTTCCGCGCTTATCACTATCGTCCCTCGCCACGCCCCTCCCCCGTCCCTCCACGTCCTCTCCACGCCCCTCCACGTCCTCGCCACGACCCTCCCCACGTCCTCGCCACGCCCCTCGCCATGCACCTCGCCACCCCCCTCCCCCCACGCCCTTTCCCCCACACCCGCCCTTCCCCCACACCACGCCCCCCCCCGCCATTTCCTCGTCCCCCCCTGCCCCTTTCCCGCCCCCCGCGAGGACCGCGGCCGCCACGCCACCCCCGCCACGCCACGCCACGCCACGAAAAGTCTGGCCGACTATGACACGTCACCACCCCTTCATTTCACGACCCGCAACTCAACCCCCCTTTTAACGCCACATCCAGCCCGCCTCTCTGCCAGCCTCCGTTCCCACCCATCCCCCGCTTTTTGCGACCCTTAAACACCCCGCCACGTCAAGCCCCTCCCATCAGGCCCTCCGCGCCACGCCTCTCAGCCAGGCACGCTCTTCCCCCTTCAAACCTCGCCTGCCACACAAGTAACTGGGCCCTCCCCTTCTCACCCCTTCCTCCCCGCCCCAGCGCCATGTCCGTCCCATCGTCCCGCCCGCGACCGCCACACCGTCCTGCCCCGCCACGCCGTCCCGCCACGCCACGCCGTCCGCCCGCCGTCCTGCACGCCCGCCGTCCCGCCACGCCCCCGCCACGCCACGCCGGCCGCCACGCCCGCCCGTCCCGCCACGCCGTCCTGCCCGCCACGCCGTCCCGCCACGCCGTCCCGCCACGCCACGCCGTCCGCCCGCCGTCCCCGACGCAACGCTCCCTCCTCCCCTCACTTGAGGTTTCTCAGGCCGCCGCCGCGCCTCCAAGCCAAGCTGAATGGCGATCCGCCTGGCGCAGGTTGCGACGTACAAACGCCCGCACCGATACAGTGCTGTTCAAACGCGCCTGCACTGACATATCACTCCGGTTTAGCAGGTGACCGACAAAAACATTACGCTTTTAAATGAACAGTAAGCACAGATTTTTATCAAAAAACAATTGTAATTAAAGTGGCAAAAAATTAAAAAAACCAGGGGGTTTTTACAGTTGGGGTGTCGATGGGCGCGCAACTTACCGCCTGTCTCAACACGGAACTTCGGAACGGTACCCAAAGTAACAAAACTAAAAACCCCATACTCACTACCCCTAAGCACTTTAGTACAGTTAACCCGCTCAACCGTAATGACGCTCAGCGATTAATCAATTGGGGGGTACCGTTTCATTTTTTCCCATTATTTGAGAAACAAACAAAATGTTAAAACTTCTAATTTTGTTGCTTTTGCATTCCCAAAGGGCTCCACCCCCCAAAACCTCAAATCCGTTTAATTTTCTTAAAACCCAATGACATTCAAGATAAATACATAATTTGAAATATGGTCAGATATGGTTTACCTGTTCAATTCGGGTTTGGGCTTTTGCTAAAAAAGGGGGATAGGGAATCTCTACCCGGGTTTTAATGATTGAGTTTAATTTTCAGAATCCATTGAGGTTAGTTTTGAAAGTTTCGGTTCAAAACATCACCACAATAAAAATAATAGCAGTGAAAAAACGGTCTTGGAACTTTTTTCAATTTTTTAAAAATTTTTCCTTAATAAAATTTTTTTGGCCTTTTTTAGTCAATAATGTTCTGAGAATGGATAATTTTGGCATCAAAAAAATGTTTCAGTAGATGGAAGGCCCTTTAAAAACCCTCAAAAAAATTTAAATTTCTATTACAAATTGTTGAAAGATTTTATTTTAAAACTATTAACTTTCGGGGAATGATTTTGAAAGACGAACCACGGAAACGCCACCCGAAAATTGCTTCTAGAATAATTTTTTTTAATAACTATTTCCTTTTGAATATAAATTCTTTTGGGTTAGTTTTACAACAAAGTTTTCAATTTGCTTGTGCATGTCGAATTTTTTCGGATTAATGGGTGCAGAAACGGACCAAAAAGATTGAGCAGTTCGTCACCCAAAAAAAAAAAAAGGATTAATATAAATAAACTTAAAAGAGTGATATAAACATAATTCAAGCGCCAATTTAAAAAAAAATTATATTTTTTGAACAGTAAAATGTAAAAAAACAAAAACTGCAGATTCTTCCAACCCCCTAAGAAAATAGATCAACATTTGCCCAAACCCGTTTACCTGCTATTTCTCTCATTCAAAACGGTCAAATAAGGGATAGATAGGGTTATTTGAGGTACCGGGGGCGGGAAAAACGCAACATTCCCATTTACTCTGCAAACATGATATAAATCCCCCCATTGCTCAGCAGCTGCAAAGGGGAAAAGCAAGGCCAAAATCACTGGCTCTCCCCCGTGCCCCCTCAGACCCCATCCCATTTAGAAACGTTGCAGCTGTCCCATTCGGGAATCAGTACACACAAAATTATTTCGTACACAGTCAAACATACAAAGTGATGCGCCCCCCCTACCTGTCTGTCTTCCCCGGCTGCCGGGTGAGGGGAGAGCCTAAAATTTAGGTTGTGGGACGGGCCATAAGGAGGTAAATTGAAAAAAATTTTAAAAGACAAAATGTAAATTTAATGAAAATTAAAAAATGGTAAATTGACATTTTTTCTGAGCTCAGTTTTTTAACCTGTTTGTTTGTTTTTTTAATCAAAACTAATACATCAAATTACAAAAAAAAAGAAAAAAAAAAGATGCGCTCAAAAAAAAAGGGGGGAATGCCCCTGACCTTCTAATTTGAAAACAGCCCAGGTAAGCCTAAAGGGGCGTAATGAATTTTTGTTTTGTCTTGGAGCTCGAAGATTATTAAAATCCCGCTGCGCGGAGGACGCGGGGGGGTGAAGGCCCCCAAACGGGAACACAGCGGGGTCCTTTCTGGGGACGCCTTTGGGGCGGAGGGGGGATTCCTCTGCCCTCTCCTTTCAGGGAGAACCGACATCGTGACGTCGGCGGTAGGGAGACAGATCGGTGAGGGCGATCGTTCGTAATCGCGTAACTCGCGATCCCGGCGGGGGCGTAACGAGCAGAGAAACAAAAAAATTACTAGATAAAGTTTTTTTTTTCTAAATTTAAAGAACGCGGTGCGAAAAACCAAATCGCACTCTAACTCTACTTCGCCCCATCCTGCGCCTAAAAACTCGGATGACCTCCGCGTCCCCCCCGTACAACTGACCCCGCCTCTTTTCCCCAGACGGGCCCGCGCCTCTCTGCCCAAAAGACTCCCTTCTGTCTGCCCTCAGCGCGTCTCAGCGCCCAAACCCCTTTTTCCCCCCAATTTCCATAATGTTCTGGGTTTCCAGTTTTGGAAGCGTTTTTTACGGGCCCGAAAGTTACCCCCAAAAATAATTTGCCCCAAATAGTTAGGGGTCTTGTGGTTTTGAATTTTCCAGAACGCTTTTTCGCACACTTCCTGTAAAAAAACCCGGGGGGTCCTGCCCCCGCGGGGGACCCCGTGGTGGCCCCCGGGGGGTTTTCGGGGGCGTTATAAAACACCACCCCCTTGCTCCGACGCAAAGGGCGGCGGTGGCCGGGAAGTGATTTAGGTCGCACCGGTTCAGACCTTCTGAACGTAAAAAAAAAATAAATGTATTTTTTTTTTAATCCAAATTCGGTTACGTACATTTGCCCTCCTTCGGATGAGAAAAAATCAGTTTTAAGAAAATTTTAAAAAATTTAAAGGTTTTTATCTCGTTAAAAAAAAAAAAAAGTTCCCGAATATTAGATTAAAATTTAATAATTAAAGAAGAAAAAATAATAAAACAAACAATATTCAAAAAAAAATTTTGGGGAAACCCCTTTTACTTAAAAAAAAGCAAAAGAACTTTCTACTATTTAATCAGAATAAAATAATTAAATAAAAATTCCCTTTTTTTCTCAGCAAAAACCCCCAAATTGGCGGGCCCAAAATTTAAAAAAAGCCGGGGTTGCTGGGGTTTTAAAATCAAAGAATAGTTTAACCTTTAAATGGTTTTTAAAAAATTTCTCCCGGGACCCCTAAGTTTTTTTAAGGGGGCATTTGGGCGGAATCGTTTAAAAAAAAAATGGTCCGGTAAATAGAAAAAATTTATGTAATCCAGATACACTAACCTGGGGCCCCTGAAATATTTTGTCACCAGGAAAAGGGTAGGGTTCTTTGGGGGCTTCCTTTTCCCCGGCATTCTTGGGTTTTATTTTAAATCCTGCACGGTTCTTAATTGACCGCTGTCCCCCAATCGGGCCAAAAAGGGGAAAGAATTTTATTTTCTTCGAAATCCCCCTTTTTGGTCATACCAATAGAATCTTTTCTTAATTTTAAACCCATTTAATGTTACTAAAGTAGAGGCCTTTTTTTTTTTGTTTTTGAGGATGTAAGCTCGGAATAAACGTAAATTTTCCCACCCTCCACTCTTTGATTGAGGATGTCTGATGGGGGAAAAAAATAACAAAACCTTCTTTTTCAGTGTTTGTTTCAAAACGTTCCGGTTTGGGAGGCATGATCGCTTAAAAATTTTCTAAGACCCTGCAGTCTGGAAACCGATCAATCTTTTTAAAAAATTTTTTCGGGCCCGTTATCGGATAGAGTGTTAAATTTTAAAAAAGGAATAAATGATTACGAGGAGGGTTTTGTAACCTACCCCCGGTGGGAAAAGTCCGTACAGATAAAAGGGGGCCAAATTCTTTTGGGGCTGATGCGATAACGTTTGCATCGGGCCTTCATAACATTAATATTTAGTCTTCTGACGGTGACACATTTCGGCCCTTCAGTTTTCTCGCCATGCCTTTCCAGTTCAGTTGGGGTATTTTGGGATCTTATTTCCACCAAATGCCCGTGTTTTTGGAAACATGAATTTTTTTCAGTAATTTTGGGATCAAATACGATACCATCTGGCTTTTTTTTGGTTCGGAAATAAAAATTTTTGAAAGTTTAACTCCCGGATTTTGTTTAACCCAAAAGGGGGTCTTTTTGATCAAAAAATTTTGCAAAATATTTTTGTTCCCAAAAACCATCTTGTTCCTGTAATTTTGAAATTCCTGGGCTGTTTTCCCGGAATGGGGTCACTTTTTAAATTAATGGCTTTAAAAATAACTTTTACTAATTTTTGATTTGTCGTGGGAGGACAAAAAATCTGCAAGGGGATTATTAATTCCTGAAAATCCGTTTCAAATCAATTTTTTACCGAGCCCCCCTAAAAAAGGGGTTGGTGCAGTGGCAGCTTTTTAAGAAAATTAACCTTTATGGCCCGATAATATAAAATTTCCTACCACCGGTACCCCCCTTTTCTTAAAATCAATTTTAAAAGCCTTTTTCTCTGTTTGAGTTTGAACCACTAGCCCTAAAACCCTGAAACACCCAAAAATTTTTTGCCCTGATCATCTTTTGGGCGTAAACACATCCAATCCTACTTGATTTATCTGTAAAAAAAATCAAAAAGCCCGGGGTGGTTTACTGTAATCTCAAAAAAAAGCTCCCTTTAAATTTTTTTGAATGTCTGTTCACTCATTGGTGCCATTTCGTTCCTTTTCAATGGTTTACGAGGTGCCGTAAAACCTGAACTGGAATAAATCTAGATTGATGGGCCAACCTAAAAATCCTTTTAATTTTGGCTTTTTGTGGCGTAAAATTGGTTTTGGGCATTGACCTTCTCTGGGAACGCCCCCCCTCTTGCTAACGAACCCCAAAAATAAAATTTTCTGACGCAAAATTTGATTTATTAAGATTCAATTTCGTGGTGTACGACAAACTTTAATAACTTTCAAAAATGGAATTTCCCAAATTTGGTAAATTACAATATCCCGATATAAGGGTGACGAATTTTTGTTTTCCCCCCTAATTTCTCACGAGACAACAAAAAGGCTCCCCATTTTTTTCAGCCCAAAAGGTTTTTTCCAGACTACGTCAACCGTTGTAAAAAATCCGTAAATTTTCTGTCGTTGGGTAAATTTAAAATTTAAAACGAGCAAAACAAAAGGAAAAAAATCTTTGTTTTTTTAATTTCCCAAAAATTTTCATTTCTGGGGGGCCTCGTTTTCGGGGATAGTAACCTGTGATCCGTCGAGCATCCAAAATCCTTACCCCCCTCTTTTTCTTTCCCAACAAGGGGGTTCAAATAAGTTTTTAAGACCAATTATACCGAAAACATATTTTTAAAGATCATTTCATCGACTGTGGAATGGGAAAATTTTTTCATTTAAAAGGTGAATCATCGGTGCCCCAAATTCAAAAAAAGTTTTTATGGACGAAAGGACGATCAAAAATTTACATATTTGAAAGCTTTCTTTGAGGGGGCCCGTTCTTTCAAAAGCTTTGGGGACACGGCATGACCCCTCATCATCCCCATACCCCAGGACGCGCGAAATCCCGGGTTTCTATTTTGTCACCTCGCCCTTTGATTAAAATTTTCCTATTCTCACCAAGCCAAGATTCCTGAAAATCCACTACCCATTATTTTCCGTAAAATCAACCCCAAGTATTACCCCCAATTAGATCCTTGATCAAACATGGACATCAAAAAAAATTTCCCCGTTTTTTAAAGGCAAACCCAAAATTGGTTTTTTTTTTTTCCTACCCCAATAACAAAAATTTAAAGTGGGGGGTTGGTATTAAATGCGCTCGTTTAATAGTTTTGATAGAATTTCCCAGAAATTTTTTTTCCCCAGTGTCTATCAAAGTTTGAACACTAAGTTTTTCAAAAAAACTCAAAACCGGGACTTTTCTGCTCGTTCTCAAGGTTCTTTCGTTCTTTAGGTAAAAAAAGGCATAAGCTGACACGTATTGAATATTTTTTCTGAGAAAATTGTTTGGAACCCAGATCCCGAAAGCCCAAACGGGTCTTTTTTTGACGGACTGGTTTTTGGAACCCTGAGTCCATTCCTACCAGGTTTTAAGTCATTTGTTTTTGGGTGGCGACGGGGTTTTTCCCCATTCCTCTGACCCTGATCATCACGGCCCCCGACCCTTTTCGATTATTTCCTCGGGCGAACACCGTGTTTTCCCCCAAACCCGGGGACCGCGTTCTATCAAATTCCCCCCCTTTGAAATATCAAGATTGTCAAATCGACACAAAGGTTTTAGTAAGTAGGAAAGTGGGTTAGAGCCGATAATTTTTTATCATCTTCGTCGGATCATAGTTTAAACCAAATTTTTTTCCATGGCAACAAAATTTGATTGGTTTCTTTTATCTCTCAAATTTTCGAAGAAGCCCTCTTCCCAGTAACGGAAGAAAACGGTTGAAATTTCCCCTAAGTCTGCGGAAAGGGTTTAACGCAGTGAGCCGTGCGGCGTTACCCCTAAAAATTCCTGCATAAATCTTGTTTTAAAGGGGGCGGTACCGCCTTTTTCAAATTTTTAATTTTCGGGACGATCCAAAAAAAATTGGATTTTTGTCCCATTTCCCCGAAAGCAAAGATTCTGAGGAGGGCCCCCGAAAAATTTTTAAACCAGAACCACAGACGCGTTGTAATTGGATGATTTTTCCCTTTCTTTTTTTATTTTCCTTACCCGATTTAAAACCCTTTTTATCTATTTCTTTTTTTTAGTTTAGTTTCCCCCTTCCTGAAACTTTCCTCCTACTAACCTATCTTTAATTTTCATTTTTGTGAATTTGACTAACTTTGAGTGAAGTTTTTTTTCCAACCAGGGTTTTCCTTTCGGCCTAACCCCAATGTTTCCCTTTCGCTCACAACACGCCTCTTTTTTTTGATCCGTAATTTTTGGTGAATTTCGACTGTAGGTTTTTTAAAATTTTTTTTCGTTTCGGGCCTTGAAATTCCCCCCCCTTTTTAACTTTCAACGGTGTTCTCAATTCTCCCCACCTACCCTCGAGTTGATTTTTTAGTGATCCATTTTTGGTCGAACTTTCTTAATTTTACAAGTTTTGGGGGTTGGGTTTTCTAAACATTATCAATCTATCAAATCTTTCCCGACACTTTTCTCGTGTTCTGAAAAACGAAAATTTAATTTTTGTCCATTTCCCCCTCTTGAAATCTGGTTTTTTAAATTTGTTTTAAATTTTTAACCTGCTTGTTCGTTGAACTGTGGGTCATTTAAGGGGTTTATGCGCAGACTGGTCCCCCGGTTCATCACCCCCCACGCCACCCGATTTCCCGCATTTTGAATAACTTATGTTTTGTTTTTCTTGAAAAGCCAAGATTTTTTCCCCAACACAAGACAAAAAAAGTAACTACAAACGAATACAACCCAAATGATATCATTAACAGTCCACAAAAATTTAACCTCGTAGAACGTCCCTTCCCTCCATTTCCTTAATATTATAAAAAAATTTAAATTTTTTGTCCACAATAAAAGTAATTCAAAAATAACAATATTTATTTTAAACAAATTAAATTTGAGGGGGTTTTCTGGGGGATCAAAAAAAATTGGCCCCAGGAAACTTTTTGACGCCCCACCTACCTGTGCTGTCATTGCCGTAGTCAGGGAGGTGACCCGAAATTTAGGGTTTTGACGGACGTCTACTGAAATCAATTGAAAAAAAGTTTAAAAACAAAAATTAAATTTTAAAGAAAATTAAAAATGGTAAATTACATTTTTTATCTAGCTCAGTTTTTTTTAAACCCCTTTTTTTTTTTTTTTTTAATTAAAACTAAAACGATCAAATTACTTAAACAAATAAACAAAAAAAAAAAGAGATGCCCAACAAATAAAAGAAAAAAGGGGAAAAAAGGGGCCCGCACCTTTCGGAAAGTGACAAATAGGAAGCCTGAAGGGTAGAATGTTTTTTTTGTCTGTCGGGGCTCGACAGTTTTTGTCACCGCGGGGAGGAGGACGCGCGGGGGAACGGGGTCAAACAGGCAAACATGGGCCCTTTTTTTGGGCGGCCCCCCTTTTGGGGGGGAGGGGGTTCCCCCCCGGGCCCCTCCCATTCAAGAGAGAGACCCACGACACCAGCTGGGCGCGGGGGTAGCGGTGACGACAGATCGGTGGGCAGATCGTAATTTTGTAATCGCGTAACTCGCGATCAGGGGCGGGGGGGAAAAGACAGAGAAAAACAAAATTTAGATAAGCTTTTTTTTCAATTAAAGAACGCGGTGCGATAATCCACAAATCGCCCTAATCTACTTTGGCCTTCCAACCTACAAAACTCGGATGACCTCCGCTCCACCGAAAAATGGCGTCCCCGCCCTGTTCCGTGACGGGGGGCCCCGCCCTCTGTCCAAAGACCCCCCGCTTTCCCGCCCTCAGCGTCTCACGCCCCAAATCTTTCCCCCCAAATTTTCCCGAAAGTTCTGAAATTTTTTCCAAAAAATTTGGAAGACGGGTTTTTACTGGCCCAAAAAACGCCGAAAAAAATATTGCTCCAACGATTACGTCTTGTCGGTAATTTTGATGGAAATTTTCCCGGCTCTCTCTCGCCCCTTTCCAAAAAAAGGGGCTCGCCGCGCCCGCCCGCGTGGGGCCTGGTCTGGGCCCCGGGTTTTTTGAGGGTTATCTAAAATACCCCCCCTTGCTCGGGGACGCAAAGGGCGGATCCGTGCAAGTGATTTGGGCGCACCGGTTGGGGCGCAGCAACAGTAAAAAAAATAAATGTATTTTTTTTTAATCCCAAAATTCTTACGCACAATACATACAAAAATGATCATGCATGCATGCATAAAACATACATGCATGCATACATAAAACATACATAACATACATATATGCTAATTAACAAAATATGCATGCCCCATAAAAAAAACATACAACATACATACATAATATATATAATAAAACAAAATGATGCCCCATAATACATAAACATACATACATACATACATCCCAATAGTTATTACACAAAAAATATCATTTACTTAAATACTAACCATCCATCAAAATACTCCCCAAAAATTTAAAAATTCATGAAAAAAATATAAAAATTTCCTTTTAAATTAACGGGTTGGTACACATATGTTGGAATATTTTTGGGCCCAACCCCATTGTTTTAAATTTAAAAAATTAAAATTTTAGTGAAAATTAAAAAAAAATTCTTGTTCAGTAGTTAAAAGTTTTTGCATACTTTGGGGGTTTTTTTTTCTTTCATAAAATCTAGATAATTATTTATAATTATGATTGATATAATTTGAGACCAATTTCATACAAGTTGAAATTTTAAATTTCCCAAATTTTTTAAACCCTCATTTGAAAAATAATTTTTAAATTTTTTGATAGGATACATTTTTAAGCCTTTCTGTTTTCCTCCGTGCTCTTTTTTCAACATTCAATTTTAACCCCCCTTTTAACAAAAAATGCGGAACGTTAAAAAAATGAGAAAACGTTTAGCCCAAAACTTCCCTTCTAAGAAACATTCTCCCAAATTTCCCTTCCAAGCAGACAGGGGTATTACTGGGAAAACCTTGCTGGTCGGGGCACTCATCGGCCCTGCGGGCCCACCCGGGGTGGGGGGCGCCAATGGGGACCGGATCGTTCGCGACAGCCCCCCGCCGCCCCGCACACGGCCCCGGACGGCAAAGGACGCGTTTTTTCAACGCGCGTGCACCCCCGCGGGGGTGCCCTGTCCACGCCGCCTCTGGCCCTCTCCCCCCCCTCGCCCCCGCCCCCCCCCCGCCCCCCCCCCGCCCCGCCCTCGCTGCCCTCTCCCCGCCCCCACCCCTCCCCGCCCCTCCCGCCCCTCCCCCCCTCCCCCCCGCTCCCCGCCCCCCTCCCCCCCTCGCTCCCCCTCCTCCGCCCCCCGCCCACCCGGGGTTTAAAATCAAAGTTTTTTGAAATTTAATGAAGAAATATTTTATTTTTTAAAGTTTGGGAAACCCCAAAAAAAGGGGTTAAATTAATTTTAAAAAAGCAAAATGAAAAAGGGAAATTTGATCAGGGAGTAGGTAAATGGGAAATTTTTTCTTTAAGAAACTTTATCCGGGAAAAGTAAAATTGAGAACAGAGAAAAAAATATAATTGTTTCATAAAAAATTTGGGTGATTTAGATCTTTTTGTCTTACAATTAGAAGAAAAGGGGGTCAAAGCAATATCCGCGATGTTTGGGATACATTTTTAAAAAACCTTTTCCAAAAAGCAGCAAAAAATTGAAAGAATATTCATACTAATAAAAATCAATTAAAGACTTAAGAATATACCACAAAAAACTTTGGTAGATTGAACTTTTAAAAGTCTCTTGTTGAGGATTTTCGCAGGTGCTAAAAGGGGGGACTAACCCAAATGGGAAAAAAATTGGGTACCAAATGCCCATTTTTCGGTCAGCACGTGGTTTTAATTTCAGATAGGGGCCCAGCGAAACTGGATTTTAAATTTTTTCTCTAGAGGTCAGTTTGGGACAAAAATTTTTAAAAATATTTGTGTTGCAAAATAAAAAGAAAGAAAAATTTTAGTATTTTATTCAAATTTGGGGAATTTAAAAAATTTTAATATTTAAAAACCGTGGTTTTCATAAAAGTTTTTCCCCATTCCAAGGGTAGAAATGGAAAGCCGAGCAACCGGGGGTTTTTTAGTTTTAAAAATTTTTTATAATCGAAGCTGCAAAATAAAGGGCTAAACAAAATCTGCAACATATAAAAGGAAAAAGGGCCCCGGTTACGAAGGAAAAAAGCTTCCCCCAATTTTGGTCCATGGTTGCTCCCCCCCGGGGGACGCTTGATCTTTGTCCCCAACGCCCGCTGCCAGTTTTAAAAATTCCTTTTTCTGTTCTCCGGCCCCATTTACCCTCCGGGGCATCTCTATTCAATGCCCAGGTGGGGCCCCCCTGCCCAAATCAGGCATAGCTTTCCCGGCTAGCACCGGCCCCAAAAGAGCGCTACTTAATGGGCCCGGGGGAAAATTCTCCTCTTTGCTCAGTTTAGCCCCTGAAATGCATACGTCTTTTCCCTGGATACAGAAAAAACCGATGTAAAGGCACAGCAAAAATAATCATTTGAAAATGTTCTGGGGATATAAAGGGGCTGAAGAGATACCCCCAAAAATTTCAAAATCATAGAAATGTAATCCCGGTTTTAAGTCCCATGTTGGGTTTTAAAATTTTAAAATTGAAACCTATGAAAAAAAGTTTGAAACATTTTGTATTTAATTAATAAAAGAAAAAATGGAAACTTTTTGGGGAAATTAAAGACACAACTTCTAAAAGTGATTCCCAAAAAAAAGAAAAATATTTTTAAGGGGGTACAAAGGGGGATCCTAGGCAAGAAAGCAAATGTTCAGTTAAAAATTAAAAAGTACAAAAAAAAAGAATTATATTTTTTAAAAATTATTACTATTATTATAAAAATCTATTTCCGATTTTTTTGTAATTTTTTTTTGGGGATGTCCGGGAATAAATTTTTAAAAAAAATGTATTGATATGTCCAAATACCCATTAAGCAAAAGGGAAAGGAAAAACAAAGCGTAAATCCGCAACAAATTCCGCGCCACTGCGACAAACTCGTCATCCCGACACCCCACCCGGGCCCCCGGTGGGGGGGGGCGGGGGGCGGGGGGGGGCGGGGCGGCGCTGGGGGGCGAAGGGGCGGGCCGCTCGCAGCGGCGGGGAACCGGGGCGGGGCGGGGGCCCCGGGCCAGTTCGCGTCGCGAGCCCCCGCGGGCCCCCGCCGACCCAGCCCCCCCCCGCCGCCGCCGCCCCGCCCGTTCGCTATTAACAACCGCCCGATCGCCAGCCCCCGCCCGGGGCGGGGGCGAGGGGCGGACGGGGGGCGACGGCGAGGGAGGGGGGATGGGGGCACGGAGGCTGGGGCGGGGGACGGGAGAGCGGGGAAGGGGGTTAGTGAAGGGGGAGGGGGGGCCCGGCCCGGGGGGGCGGGCGGCGGGGGGACGAGGGGGGGGGGGGCGGGCAGAGGGGCGGGGGGGGGGGGCGGGAGGGGGGGGGCGGGGGGGCGGGGGCGGCGAGAGGGCGGGGGAGGGGGGGGCGAGAGGGGGGAGGGCGGGGGGAGAGGGCGGGGGAGAGGGGGGGGGAGGCGGGGGAGAGGGCGGGCGAGAGGGGGCCTGGGAGGGGGGGCGGGGCGAAGGTTGGGGAGGGGGGCGGGGGGGGCGGGGGGCGGCGGGGGCGGAGGGGGGGGACGGGCCACTGTCTGTTCGGGCTGGGGCACTACGATGAGAAGGGGGTAACGGGGGCAGGAAAAAGGGAACGGGGTCTTTCAGCGGAAAAAAGGATGCGGAAAAGACGGGCGGACGGATAAAGATGGATGGTGAAATGAAGCAAAAAGTGGGCAAGGAAAGTCAAAATATCAGACAAGGAGCAGGCAAAAACTGGGCAAGTAGTAGGCAAGTGCTTTTAGAAAATTGAGGGAAAAAAGTTTGGGATGGCGGGGCTATGGACTTTTTCCCCCGATGCCCATGGAGAGGGGGTGAAGAATCGGGAGGAGCCTGCGCGCGGCAGGGTGGGGACTTTTGGGGTCTTTTATGGTAAAGTTTTTTAATTTTGGAAAATTTATTCTCACTAATTGCATGGTTTTGATCTTTATTTTCAAAAAAGAAATATATTTTCATTATCCTGGGAAAAATTCTACTGGGGGTGATTTTAAAGTCCAAACTTTCACTTTTTCCTTGGGGACCATCCCTGAATATGTATTTTTAAACTTAATATAACATCCCCTGAAATTTTCTTTAAAGGTTTCCCTTTGTATGTTTTTTAACACTTTTATAAAAAGACAGAATCTTTTTTCTGTCGGGGTTTCTCAATCATTTTTGCGGGATTCCCCAAAAAAATTTTTAAAATGTACGCTCTCTCAAAAAAATCAAAATCTGGAAAACATTAAAAAAAACCGAAACCTTTTAAAAAATCTTATTCTCTCGAATTTTTGCACTATGACAACATGTTTTATCACAGATATTAAAGGGCGTGCACGACGTCGAGAACATGTTTAGTGAAATGTGATAGAACGGAATGGTGAAATGTGATGTTCTGGGCAATACGTCTGGAAGAATTGAAATAAGAATATATGGAAATGGTATTCAGGAACTATTAGTTAATGTCAGTCTTATTTTCCGATATTTTTAAAAAAATAAAATACAGAACACATTAAATTGTACTGTATTGCAAATCCTCCTGATTTTCTTTTACATTTTGGTATTTTTCCAAGGTAATTGTTATAAGACTTTGCGACGTATGTAAAAGAGACTTAAGAGTGACTCACATTTTCTGACTTTCTGGCTCCTTATAGATTGACCTTTGATCAGGTTATAAATATTCATAGACATGGAATGAACATAAAACTACGTATTAATATTAACACCCTTTGTAGATACTAGAGATACTAGAAAAAACGACGTTAATAATACTTCTATTAGAAATTAGAAGACATTTTATAAAAATAAATTCTTTGTTTTATGTGTTTGATTTGAAACATATCTCAATGTGCTAACGTTATCCTGACACGCGACATGAAGGATGAGACTTAGATGCCACCTGAACTGCAAGAAAATGTTTGCAAATACGCATAAACATTAACCTCTTCATTAAAATACAAAGTAAGGTAAATAAAACGAATATATAATCTGGATAAAATATGAGTAAAACATAAATTATAATTTGAAATGACGAGGCAAAGGCAGGAGAACAGGTCTGGACTAAGCGATGGACGGAACGGGACAGAGCGAGTCAGGAGCATCGGAGAGAGATATAACGGAATGGAGCAAACGGTGATGAATGAGCGGAAAGAATTGGAACGGAAGGATAGGAACGGTAGGGCCGGAAGACCGAGAAGACGGTAAAGACCGAAGAGGAGGGAAGGGATGGGGAGGCACGGGGAGTGGATTGATTGAGTGTCAGTGATTCCGGCGCGTCAACTATTACGTCATTAGTTCCGTACGTGAGTGCTGTTTTTCTAGAGGTGGCGATGTTTTCCCGCTGGATGGCGAGATCCGGTGCAGACCTTAATCGACAAGCGGGAGTTTCACCCAGGATCTCCCTCGAGCAGGGCACCGCCCCAGTCGGACAAGCTCTAAACTCCCGACTGGTCTCTCGGCATGAGTGGTAGTGTAAGTCATATTAGTGTAAGTTTGTGTGTAAGGCATGATGATAGGATAAGGAAGAGGTAGGAAAAATCACGAGTGGTCGGTGTCCGTTTGTTAGGGTACTGCTCCGGCATTAGCCTGGGTTGATCGGAGAAACCCCGGAAAACTACCGATCAGAGCATCCAACCGCTATAATTCTCCTCCAGACAGCGACTGAAAATGACATGCAGCTGAAAGCTAGTGTCGAAAATCCTGCCGTTCGTCGGACTGAACCTAGGACCTCCCGGTCAGAGGCGCTACAGTGACATCAGTTGATGCCCGAGCCATCTCTCCGGTGAGAGGGTCGGAGAGGGATGGGGAGTGACGAAAAGGAACGAATAAGAAAGCAGGCGGAAGGAGAGGGACCGACAAGAGTGGAGGAAGCTGGGCGGATAGCAGCCGTCAGAGTAGGGGAGGGTGGAGGGGGGGAGGTGGGCCATTCCGCAGCCACCGCCGGCTGTCCGCCCCAACTCGGCTCTTCGCGGAAACGGCTCAGACGGGGCTCAGCACCTGCCCACGGGACCCAAAACGCGCACCCTCGCCCGCAGCCTCACCCACCCAACGCCCAACACAGCACCGCACCCCTGCCCACGGTTGTGGGTGGCTGCCCTTGAATCCGCTCCTCAAACCCAGTTCTCCTCCCCCCCCCGGTCCGGAACAAACGGCAGGGATGCTTGAGCCAGAGAAAACAAACAAAAAGAGTTAGAGGAGAAAGAGAATCAAGAATTAGAGCACAAAAGACTTGGAGACAAAGGATAAGAAGGGGCCTCACTTTCTGAGAATGTAGGTGAATATAAACGTTTCCTCGGTTAGTAACTCTCCTAGGTCGTAAAGATATCCTCGTTCTGCCTTTTCTGTCCCAATTAGGCCCTCTCTTTCGTGGGAAAAGACGTCCTATATACGTTTTTATACATGTCATTCAAAATATTGCTATCTTCCGTCTCGTCCATTTTCATTTGACTGTCTCCGTCAACCAGCCATCGTAAATCAGTACGTCAACCGCCTTCATCAACCGTTACCAATGCAGCAAACTCTGCTACAGACTGAGGGAAAACTGGTTGGTAATCCTGAATTAAATGGAGTAAATTTTGAATTTTTCATGAAGATCTTTTCATCTCTGTTACTGAATCAGAAGTCAAATTTAAAATATTGATCAAACATAATAAGCAAAGCGCGAAATCGGAACGTATGAGCACAACTGTCATTTCAAATGTGGCGCGGCAAATGCTAAAACAATTATACAGCTGATAATGACCACGATAGTTTCTTTTTGAACGTAATTTGTGCTTGTTCAGTAAGTTTGCATCTTTCTAAATACGTACGTACAGTTTATAGTGGCCCAACCCATTGTTTTATTTTCGGATTTTCAGACAAGACATGTTCTTCCATTCTGTAGACTGGTGAATTCTAAGTTGAATAATTAAACAATTTTAAACATTTTCATGTGTTTTGTGTTCGGTGTTCCGCTTGGCATTATAAATATTTATAATTCATAATTCCATCATCAATTTAGGTTAGTATGTACTTGTAAACAGAACTAATAAAGAACAGCACTACTCAGATATCACGTCTGTCTTTTTCGCATATCAAATCAAGATTTGAGAAATAAACAATGTTCAATATGCTTGCTCAGTTGACCTTTGAAATCTAGAGTAGTAAGGATTATTTATTTAATCCCAGAGAATAGCTATTGGAAAGTAAATAAATGCCACTTGTTCATGCATTACTGTATGTAAATATCAACAAAATTATGGGAATAACTGAAATACGTTCACGTAGTAAAACTTAAAAACAAATTACCTTTATTACAAGTTTCACCTTCTACTTTTAGAATTTAATGTCATAATTTCTTGAGATGTTCTCGTTGTGGAAGTTGAGTCGGAGGACTTCACGGAGCTCTCGTTAATAAAATAACGAAGCAAGTTTGCCCACGTCCACGTTGAATTGCTGAGTTCAGCGGAATTATTGAAGCTCGTTTATTACTGTCCTAGCAACTTACAACTTCGGCGATGTTCACCAGTTTTCTTCAGACGGACACCGTGCGATCGCGACCTGCGCCCAGTGAGTGTTTCCAGGTATTCGATCGTGGACGAACGTCACTTCGGCAAAACATCTCCTCTTCCGTCGCCACAGCCACATCGTCGGTATCTTTGTAGCATTGTTGACCGGGAGGTTCTTGGGTTTGAATTCGACGGACACATATAATCAAGCTACCTAGCTGAGTCAAATTTAACTACTGTCTGGAGAGAATTCTAGCGGCTGGCTGTTCTGGTCGTAGATTTCCGTGGTTTCTCCGATCAATGCCAGATGAATACCTAGACATTGCCTTAACAAACGGTCCGGTGCCACTTGAAAACTTTCCAACTTAATTCTGCCCCTTTCTCTACTCTTACATCATACAAGCGTGGAGCTACATTCACTATACTACGACACATGTCAGGAGACCGTTCGAAATTCACTCCAGTGGAGGGTGTGTCTCAAATGAGTGGATACTTGGAAAGGGAAAACATTCAAATCACCCTGTAGGTCGGCACCGATTTCAAGTTCCAGGAGGCCAACATAGGCACCCCAAAAAGTATAACATGCACCCTCTTACGCGACTCAGTACCAAAGTAGTAGCCGAACCTGACCCTTATCTCATTACGAATGGGTCAATAGTTCAAAATTTCACACGTTCAAAATAGTTCAATAGTTCAAAATTTCACGTCAAATGTTGCTGTGATGCATTAGAACTTCATGTAACATCTAAAAGGTCCATGTGCATTTCAAATTTTGAGAAAAAAATTTTTTTTTAAAGTTATACAACGGTGAAATGAATTTTTTAAATAATTCAGACAGGCAACATGGGTCCGCTGTGCCCGTCCCCCCCGTCGTCGCCCAGGGCGGGCGGGCGGCGGTGGCGTCGCGTCGCCCTCCTCCGCCCGGCGGGAACCGTCGCCCGGCAGCGCCGTAATCCCCGAGAAGCCGGACGCGCCGGCGCCAGCGCCCACCTGCCCAGCAAGTTGCCAACTGGCAGGGCGGCGACTCGCGCGAGGCGCCCGCCCAGCGACGGCCCAGCCGGACACCGACCCTCGCGGATGCTGCACGCTGGGAAGGGCAGTCACGATTCGAGTTCAGACGGGTGTAACTTTGCGGATTTTCAAACTCTGTTGACATTGAGCACGATGCTGTAACATCGCAGACTAAGCTCTCTCGGCCTTTTAAGAGAGACTATCCCGCCTGACGGCCGTGACAACCGATTACCGTGGACAAAGAGCAACTGGAACAAGTGAATGGTTGTTATTTAGATGTACAATCTGTTTTACCGCTAAAGATATTCTGGTCAAACTCGATCTATAATCTTTACTAAAAACCAAGCTATCCTTGTACATAATATACAATAAATGTACATATTTTATGAGGTCCTGTCGTCTTGATTCATCAAGATGCTACAATACAAGTGATAGTCAGTTTTATATTAGCAAGACTCTGTTTCACAAAAGTCATATTGTGCCTCTTGAGTTTAAAGTAGAAAAGAGTAACTACAGAATGTTCATTATTTCTTATTCTAATTACAATTTGCCTTAATTAATATCCAGATAATTCAAATATTCAAAGAACTATGTAACAAAACTTACGTTCATTAATAGCCACCCTGTCATTTTATCAATGAGATAATTTAGGGGTAGCCCAATCCATAAAAGATATCTTTGACATTGACAGATGTATGACTGGTGAGACTGTACAAACATTGGGTACATCCAAGATAGATCAAAAACAAAATCAAATCTACTGACGTCGATCGTATTTGATTTATTAAGTTCCCTCCTACTGTACCTCCAGCTTTTACAGAAATCTACAAATTACGAATAACTTGTCAGATTTCACTAAGTATTTTCCCCAGAAATATGTTTTCCTCGTAAGACATTAAATCAGCATTAGATCAGCATCTAGATAAATTTCGCTTGAAAACAGCATACTCTCATACGTAGAGACGTTTTCTTGAAATGATGTTAAGAAAATTTTGCTTCTCCTCTTGTTTGCTTTTACGTCAATTTTCCGTATATGTCAGTAGTTCCACTTTTAACAAAAACTGGAAAGAGTATAACACTAATCAAGTTTTCAACACGTTCTCTAATCTTGTTTTCAACATTCACTAATAAATCATAATTAAAACGACACTAACCATTAATAAACGATACACATTTCAGATTTTGTGTAAATCAATGTATTCACTATTCCTATATTTTCCCTAATCATAAAAACAAAATTTTACAACTCTCTTCTTGCAAAACAAGATATTAATATCAACTTTATTATTATACTACCTTTATTTCATTAATAAATATTATAAAAACTCTTCAGCAGTTATATAACGAAGTGCACGTTTTATTCAGCTCATTTTTCAGTTTTGATCACGTTTTAGACTTAGGTACCTAAATTTAAATCTTTTTCAATGTTTCGTTTTATTTTGAATACAGAAGTCTCAAATCATCGACCATCTTCACCTTTCTTAAACTCATGCTTTTACTAATCTGCTATTAATTTATTAACATCACTTTATTTCCACAGCACTCACACCTATTGTAATTTTCAAATTTTTATTGCAAAAAAAATTCCTAGTGATTTCAAATTTACATCTTCATAGGTTTCATAAGAAGAAAATCCCCAATGTTAATTTACCTATTCGGAATATTCCTTCATGATGAATACGAGAATAATAACATCAATAATAGACAGTAAGAAAAAATTTAGCACTGAGGGCAATCGAGATAACCAAAACAATTTGCCGGCGATATTTTCCCTTCACAGAGAATATCTCCCTCCCCTGGCACAGTTTCCCAGCTCAGACGACGTTTTGCTTTTGTTCCTACGACTCAATAACCATTCCCAGAGAGCTAGTCCATGCTTCAGAATCCATCACGAAAATGGACGGAAATCAGACTACCGCGGCACCAGGGTCCCTAAAACGCGAGGCCGGGAGACCACCGCCGCCCCAGCCCGTAACAAAGCTCACCCACACCGCGGGACTGCGCTCGCGATCAAATCTGGGCAGATAAAACGCTGAAAACCTCGTCTCGGGCGAAATAATCCGATTTCGTCGCGAGCGCGCCCAGCACGACGCTCAGATAAACAGCGCTCGCCGCTGCCCGGTCCCGCCCGCCCCGCCCTGCCCACACCGCCCTGCCCACACCGCCCTGCACTCAACGCGCACCGCGGCCCGCGCCGCCGCCCGCGCTGTCGCCCACCCACACCGTCGCGCCAAGCCTCGCCGCCGCCCCCACCGCTCGCCTTCTGACCCTCCCCACCGGTCCGCCAACCGCCCTGCCGTTCGCCCCACTCACCGCTCCACTCCCGCCCCACTGCCCATCTCAGTGTCCACCTCAGTGTCCACCTCAGTGTCCACCTCAGTGTCCACCTCAGTGTCCACCCCAGTGTCCACCTCAGTGTCCACCTCAGTGTCCGCCTCACCGCCCGCCTCACCGCCCGCCTCACCGCGCGCCTCACCGCCAGCCTCACCGCCAGCCTCACCGCCAGCCTCACCGCCAGCCTCACCGCCAGCCTCACCCCCCAGCCTCACGCCCGCCTCACCGCCCGCCTCACCGCCCGCCTCACCGCCCGCCTCACCGCCCGCTCCACCGCGCGCCTCACCGCCAGCCTCACCGCCAGCCTCACCGCCAGCCTCCCCGCCAGCCTCACCGCCAGCCTCACTCGCCAGCCTCACCGCCAGCCTCACCGCCCGCCTCACCGCCAGCCTCACCGCAGCCTCACCGCCAGCCTCACTGCCCTGCCTCACCGCCCGCCCACCGCCCGCCTCACCGCCAGCCTCACCGCCAGCCTCACCGCCAGCCTCACCGCCAGCCTCACCGCCAGCCTCACGCCAGCCTCACCGCCAGCTCTCCGCCAGCCTCACCGCCCGCCTCACCGCCCGCTCTCACCGCCCGCCTCACCGCCCGCCTCACCGCCCGCCTCACCGCCCGCCTCACCGCCCGCCTCACCGCCCGCCTCACCGCCCGCCTCACCGCCCGCCCACCGCCGCCTCACCGCCCGCCTCACCGCCAGCCTCACCGCCCGCCTCACCGCCAGCCTCACCGCCAGCCTCACCGCCAGCCTCACCGCCAGCCTCACCGCCCGCCTCACCGCCCGCCTCACCGCCCGCCTCACCGCCCGCCCCACCGCCCGCCTCACCGCCAGCCTCACCGCCAGCCTCACCGCCCGCCTCACCGCGCGCCTCACCGCCAGCCTCACCGCCAGCCTCACCGCCAGCCTCACCGCCAGCCTCACCGCCAGCCCAGCCACTCACGCCAGCCTCACGCCCGCCTCACCGCCGCGCTCACCGCCCGCCCCGCCCGCCTCCACCGCCCGCCTCACCGCCCGCCTCACCGCCCGCCTCACCGCCCGCCTCACCGCCCGCCACCCTCCCACCGCCCGCCTCACCGCCGCTCCACCGCCTCGGCCTCACCGCCCGCCTCACCGCCCGCCTCACCGCCCGCCTCACCGCCCGCTCACCCGCCCGCCTCACCGCCCGCCTCACCGCCCGCCTCACCGCCCGCCTCACCGTCACCATCTCACCGCCCATGTCACCGCCCATCTCACCGCCCATCTCACCGCCCATCTCACCGCCCATCTCACCGCCCATCTCACCGCCCATCTCACCGCCCATCTCACCACCCATCTCACCGCCCATCTCACCGCCCATCTCACTGCCTGCCTCACCGCCTCCCGCCGCCTGCCCTCTCCTGTTCACCCGTCTTCCCCGGCAGGACGCGTTCCCCAAAACACCGCCCACTCACCTAACCGCCAGCCATATGGCTGCTCACATTGCCTACCGCTGTGTTCTCTGCCGCCCCAACGTCAAGCTGTTCGCTCACGTCTCCCTCTCTCAAACGCTCGCATCGTCACCGCCGAGTTCTCTACTCTGCCCATGCCGGAACAACTCCCGCTGGCCACTCGCCCGCACTACCTCCCGCATCTCGCCTCCCCACTCGCTCGCCGCCGCACGCCCACTCATTGTGCCACTTCCTACACGCCGGTTCGACCGTAGCCACACTTCCGCGCTCATCGACTCCTCAGCCCCTCCCATCCATCCCCATCTATCGCGGTGGCGATGATGTAACGTTAGCGTGTCGGGTTGTTATACTGTTGCAGGTTCAACCAATCGAAGCTGTGGCAAAATACTTCGTACGCCTTCCTTTTGAGGGGAAGTAAAGCCGGCTGTCCCATGTTAGTAGACTTACTGCATGTAAAAGATCCTCAAGCCTCAAATGAAGCCACTGAGCCAAATTCAAATTGCCTGTTTCGTCCAAGCAATACCTTCTCTCTCCATAGTAGGTGAAAGGAGCGTAAGAAATTTGCGTGGTCAGACGGAAGAGCAGGCCGAATGGCCTGAATCTCCACGTAAAATAAGGCATTCATTCATCCTCTCATGCACCGTTCCACCAACCGTGTAGCCCTGGTCGCTTCGCCTCGGTCCCGATCGCAGCCACGTTGTCTCCCGCGCCGCCGCCCTCACTGCAACTACTACCTCCGCACCACGCCGCTGAACCTCCTGCACCCGACACGCCGCTGCCTGCAACGTCTACTGTGTCCCAACCAACTCCACTCCGTCTGCGCTAATCCAGGGGGAAATTCCAGTGGACGAAGCGGGAGATTTCCGTCTTCCCTGCCTCTCACTCCATTTCACCATCATCGTTCACATTCTCATCATTATTTCTATAATGTAGAATTTTATATTAAATACTTCAATGTTGAGCAGACAAATAGCCAAAATTTCTTTTACAAAATATGCTTATTTTTAGTACTTTTTACCGTATTTACTTTTCCACTATATATTCTTTCATAACTTACGATGTATGTATCATCGTGAAGAGCTATATCAGCCTAATTTTGGATAAAGTGTGTTCGTCCCTACGTTCTCACTTAGTTATGAATTGTGTTTTTAATAAAATATGACAGTGGAAAAATAAAGTATAATCTATTTTCGGACACTCTGACCACTTTCTTTTTCATAGACGCTCCCTAAACGAGTTGGTGCGGTGGTGACGTGGGTAAATGTTACAGCTCAGAATGCCCAAAGCGGCAGAGATGACGTTGGAGTATATCATGTAGGAAGAACTGTAGCGGTGTATGAAGAAGTGGTGATGTGGTCCTGGCGACTGGGGAGGATGGTGACAGTGGTCGGACGATTGATGAGGGTGGTGTTGTGGTGGCCGTGACAATTGAAGAGGATGGTGCGATGAAGAGGAGATTGTGATTATCCGGTGAAAATTTGCTCCCATCCATACTGACACTGAAACTGTTTACAGTGTGTGAAAGGAGCGAGCGAGCGAGCGGGGAGAGAGAGAGAGAGAGAGAGAGAGAGAGAAAGAGAGAGAAAGAGAGAGAGAAAGAGAGAGAAAGAGAGAGAAAGAGAGAGAGAAAGAGAGAGAAAGAGAGAGAGAGAGAGAGAGAGAGAAAGAGAGAGAGAGAGAGAGAGAGAGAGAATGTGACAATGGTGGTGGTAGCGTGTTGCTTATAATTAGACTGCAGAACTGTGAACGCTGAATCGGTGGCAGTGGTGACGTCTGTCATGATGCAGACAAAGATATCGCCAAAGCTGTAACGATACCCGTTGTGCATATCGCGTTGTAGGAAGAACTGTAGATGATGATTTTAAGAGGGATGGCGGAGGTGGCTTTCAGGTTGCTTTGTGGAGCGAGGGAAGGACGCTGGCAATTGTGGTGGTGACGGTATTAATGCAAGTACTTGTGGTGGCTGTGATGGTGGTGGTGTGACGTGGCTTGAATTTGTTATACCGGTGATATTGCCGGTTGTGATCATTGTGGCGACCATATTTTATCATTTACTACCGTTACTACAAATGTTTACTCTGTTTATACGTGTGAGATACCAGTCGTTGGCTGACAGCTAGCCGGAAGCGACTATGGACCCAGAATCGGGCGGTGGTGACGGTGAGGGCGGTGGGGACGGGGCGTGGCGGGTCGGTTCGGGCGGGATGAGTCGCGGCGAACAGGCAGCCTCCGGACGCAAACAGGCACTTTGTCCGGAATATGCTCGGGGCCGCTTTAGCCACTCGGCCGAAGGGCGCTGTAAAGACAAAAGGGCCGCCCGGAAGGGCTCGGCCTCGGAAGGGCAATGCTACGCCCCGCCCGCCCGCCCGCCCGCCCGCCCGCCTGCCGCCCGCCCGCGTCCGCGGAATCGCGCGCCACGAGATCATCACAGCGGCGGACTCAACGGAGAAAGAGCGAACTCAATTGTCTCGGCAGAGTTAGCTGGATAATTACGAACGAAGAGAGTGCAAGAGTAGCCAAGCGAATGAAGCATGAAAACAGACACTTTTGAAATAAGTATGCTGTAATTCACATATCATCAATGATTTTATTCTTTTACAATTTTTCGTAGTTAAAAAACAATTTTCTGTGACCTGAAATTCTTATACTTTAAATAATATAAATTTTATTTTTCCACTTGTCACGATCTTTCAACTCTTCTCTTCATAACTCCATAAATTTCTCTTAACATGGTAGAGTAGCTATGTTTTGGTCTTCCGTTTTATTCCTACCCCAAGAAAACGCTCTAAAATGATTTTGTTTTCTATTTTCGGTCATTCTTTTAATGTGTCCAAGCCATTGTAACTGTTTATATTTACTATTTTCTAAAATTGTATGTTTTATTATTTTTCTCTTATTTTCTATATTAACAATGATACTTATTGGAGTAATATAATGTTTTTGAACATAGTTGAGTATATTCTTTATGTATGATCTACGTATGATGAATAATGTCGTTTTTTCACTTCTTTCAAATACTATACGTACTTAAAAATAATTTCAACTATTTTCCTATCCGTTGCACAACAATATACAACAAACTAAATTGAAATAAGCAGACACTAATTTCAATATCAAATTTCAAATCCAGGATTGTAATAAATTTCTCTCGTTCCCAAATACAGATTAATACTACAGATGTATGATTTTTGATAGTTTTCAGAATCATGCTTATTTTATTGAAAATTGGCCAAAGACAAAGGTCAAGTTTACTTTCGTTCTCGTCGTAGTGGTAGTAAAATAAATTCACGTCGTTCTATATGGAAGAAACGTCTCTGTAGGGTAAATAAAACGTCCAAAAAGTGAAAAATTGTGATAAGTGAAAAATGTATTTGTAATCGACTGTTAAGTTACTCAACACCCATTCCAGTGGTCATTCGAATTAGTCTTTAATCATAAGCAACAATTAGTTTTGTTCTATTCATGTTTAATCTAGTACGTTTAAAATACAAACTGACAGTGAATTTTTATGTATTGCAAATGCATTAGTAATTACTACCGTCTTATAAACAAAGAAACTTGGAAAATTGCTTTACGTAAAAATGAAGCAAATCATGAATTGTTTGTGTTCCACGAACAAATAACAATCAAATAGAAGAATCTAAAACATATTCATGTATATCTTGACTATACATGTTTAAGATCCAATAATAAACCATTGTCTGCAATTACAGCAGACGTTTGTTAAATGACGGTTGACAATAATTATCTTTCCTTTACACGGCTAATTTATTTTATTCGGAGCAGTGCTTTGCCCAGGGCCTCCAGCGCCAAGGGACCTAGTAGGTTGTGGGGGGAGGGGCGGGGGAGGGGGCGGGGTGGGCGGTTGCGTGCCCAAGAGGCCGCCGTCGCGGCGGGCGCTGTGCGGATGGAACAAGGCCACGCAAAGGACGGGAGAGATAGGGTCGCCTGTCTCTTGTCGCAGTGGATTTCCTCACCAATGATTCCTGCCTAAAGGTTCCAACTCAAGGTTTTGCTTCATGGATACGCTCCCATGAATCTCGTCCCCATGGATCTGTCCCCATGGATCTCGTCCCCATGGATCTCGTCCCCATGGATCTCGTCCCATGGATCTCGTCCCCATGGATCTCGTCCCCATGGATCTCGTCCCATGGATCTCGTCCCCATGGATCGTCACTATGGATCTCGTCCCCATGGATCTCGTTCCCATGAATCTGTTCCATGAATCTCGTTCCCATGGATCTCGTTGACATGAATCAAAGTTCACTTTGTCTTAATAATTTTAATAGATATATGTCCATGGCTACTACAACGTAACTATTGTTAAATGCCTCAGATCATTTCAAAGAGAGTTGGAATGATTACTGGTATTTAAGCAGTCCCACATTTATGCACAGCATCTAGGTTCGGTGAGGGCGTGCAGTGCGGTGGCAGGACGGTAAATCAGAATTCGATGTTTTGAGACAGAGTAGCGTCTCGTTCAGTGTAGCCGCCTCCTTCCCTTGTGACTTCCGCCGAGTGCACAGATTTCTCGCGTGACGATTCATCTGGCACGCAACTGATCATCACGTACGTCGGTCTCATTTCTGAGTGCCAGGAATGTCTTGTACTGTCTTCGATGTAATGAGTGTGTTGGAAATTATGCCATGAACATACACACTGTTGTTTTACATTAATCCCTTAGCTCGAACGCAACAACTTTGGCGCTAACAAGGAAATCAGAGGGCGATAGAGCTCCTAAAACCTGGTCCTAAAATTCATTTGGCAAAAATTATTTTAAAATTCTAACATCGCTATGAAGATATAGTCAGATGTGGTAGACGGTGGAAGACGGCCAGGGAATGCTGAGAACTGTGCTCTTCCCTATGAACTCCGGAGGCGGAGACGCGCAGGAGGTTGGACAATGACGCAGCCTGCCCAGAGGAAGGGGAAGGGAGAGGGGACCTACTCAGCGCCGGGATAGCAACCGCAGCGCTCATAATCGCATCGTGCGATGCAGCCCAACGCCCGCGTCCGCCCTCCTCATCCAATCCCCTTCCGCCCCACGCATCTGCCCAAGGGAGACCGCTTAGGAGACTCAACTGGTACTGCAGTGCCTCTGACCGGGAGGTCTCCGGTTTTTGAGTCCCGACTGTGGAAGGATTTTCGATACTAGCTATGTAGGTAGAACGAATTCAGTGGCTAGAGTCCCTGGATACTGAGAGTAGCGCATTCCTATGCGCCACCAGTGCCGCCTTTTTATCCAGTTGAATTAAACGGCATTATGGGTAGTTAGAACCACCAATCTGCCAAAACTAATGATAATATACTCGAAATTCCTCATAATGCGTCCGATTGCTCTCATTTCTCCTTAACTTGTGAATGCTGCCTGGCGGGCTTTCGAGTGAAAGGATATTAAATGGCGGCGGGCAGTCAGGTGCCACTTCTCTGTATCTAGAGACTCTTATAAGAGGCCTTCTGCAGGAGAATTCTAGGCCGGCTGCTCTGGTCGGTAGTTTTGTGCTTTCTACGATCAACACAAGGCGAATGCCGGAGGAGTATCCTGACAAACGGGCCATGGACCGTGCGCGATCGTACCTTCCTATTTATTGTACTATTCTCACTTGCTACTGGCAGACTTACATTATATGCTCCACACATATCGGGAGACCATTTGGGAGCTTAGAATTCGCCTTGGCTGGGGCGGTGCCCCACTGGTGGGAGATATTCTGGGTGAGGGCAATCCCGCTAGTCGTGAGGCGCCAGAGCTCACCATCCAGAGGAGGAAGATCACCGCCACCTCCAAAGGAAACATATGCATAACGGGACTAATGACCTTTGTAATTATTGTGACCGGAAACACGATTTCGATTAAGCGCTCCGCTCACACTTCCATCGCGTTCGTTTCCGCTTGGTGCCCACTCCGTCCCTTAGTTTCCAAACCACACACTCTCCCGTTCAATCTCATCTCTTTTTGTTCACCCACGTTCTTCCCCGCCCACTCTCCCCTCTCATTCGCCCTCACACTCTCCCGTCACTCTGTGGCTTGCTCTCTCTCTCTCTCTCTCTCTCTCTCTCTCTCTCTCTCTCTCTCTCTTCTCTCGTTGCTTCATTGTTCCTTACCCTCATACTTTGCCACACTTCTAAGACAGTAAGTACAATAAGTAAGACAATAAGACAATAAGACAAGCTGTTCCTGAACATTATACTTACAAAGTTATTAATTGATTAAGAATACAAAATTTTTGCACAGAAATAAAATTCAACAGATACACAAGAATGAAAGAAGGTGAATACTATTTAAGAATAACTTTACCGTTTTCAACATCTGAATACGCCTCTTAAACCGTACGATTCACACCCTGTAAACACTACAATATCACAGAAAGACAATGTGAACAAAGGGAAATATTGGCAGCACTCCGACATCTCCCACCGGCCGAGCATAGCGCTCAAGGCCCACTTCTGCCGGTGGCCCGGAGAGACCTGAAATGCCCCTGCGGCACGCCCCATCTGGCGAGGGGCGGGGGGTGGAGGGGCGACCGCCTCCCGAGGGACGCGCGGCGCGGCGCCGCGGGTGACGAACGACTGCTGAAGCGGAACGCACGCGTATATTATGCGCCGCTAATACTTGTCGTTTTAAAAACGCGCCCGCTTTAATAATTCACGGCGCGCGAATACATTATGCATAGCCTCCGTGTAATATTAATCGAGAGAGCGCCACTATTATTAACGCGGGCGCCGGAGAGAGGAAGCGGAAGGGATAGAGAGAGAGGGAGGAGGAGGGATAGAGAGAGAAAGTGTGTGTGTGAGAGAGGGAGAAAGGAAACGTGCTCACTTCACCACGCTAGGCGTCACCGAAAGAGCAGTGGGCGAATACCTCGAAATTGGTCATCAGATTGATTTGATTGATTTTTTCGTGTTTCCGGGCGCGTCAACTGCTTCAGTCATTAGTCCCGTTAGTGTAGTGCATCTTTGTTTCTCGGGAGATGCGGTGATCTTCCCCGTTGGATGGCGATCCGGAGCCGACCTACCGTCGCTAGTGGGTTTCCAACCAGGACTCTCCCACCAGCGGGCACCGCCCCAGCCGGGACAAGCTCTAAGCTCCCAACCGGTCTCCCGGAATATGTGGTATGTAGTGCATATCAGTGTGAGTATAAGGGGAAGAGGATAGGACAAAGAAGAGGAAGGAAGACCGTGGCCCATTTGTTAGGGTACTGCTCCGGCATTCGCCTGGTGTTGATCGGAGAAACCACGAAACTACGATCAAGCAGCCGGCCTCTAGAATTCTCCTCCAGGCAGCTTGGTCATCAGCATCACTATCCGCACCATTAGTAACACTACCATTAGTAACACTATCACTAATACCACCATCATCGCCATCGCATATATACCAATGGGAACCGCAATTTATGTCGTTATTTACGCATATCCTGAAGTGAAACGGAGTCCACAGATGTTTCCTTTAATTTAAAGAAATTTTGTTATAATCTTCTGTAGATTATGTCACGTTTTCTGAATGAGTATTACAAAAAATATACTTTAAAAGCACAAACGGGACGTAAAGATTAGTTTCAATGCTCACATGAAACTACAGTCCAAGCAGCGTATAAGTAAATCTGACTGTTTTCTCGCTACATCAATGACTCGCTGTGAAGCAATCAGCTTGGAGGATTTGTTTAGTTTCCACAGCCCGCGTTCAGCGCTCTGCCGCTCATGTGACTTACAAAGTTACAGAGGCGATAAGTTCGGCTGTGACGAAGGTAATGAACTTTAAATCAATCAACGTCTGTCGGTAAGGTTAGTTTTTAGATTTCATTTATTTGTCATGTAGGTGGTGCAACGTGAGTAGTAATGTGTGAGTAAGTAGCAACAGAGCATCGAACTGTCAGTCGCCCATCGCTGGCCGTACTGGAGCATGTCACATAGAAGGTGAACCATGGCTGAATATACCTGGAACGTACCTGCGTTTCCCGTCATTTATCACATTTGTCTATTAGTTTGGAAAAGTAATGATTTCTATTGTCTTTCCTACCTTTAGTTCCGGCAGCAGAAACAGATTCCGCTGAAATGTGGGAGAGATTGAAGGAAGTGTATGCTTTAATTCTTAAAAATTAAAGACGCGTGGACTCACGGTAGCGGCGCGCTTTTGCCGGTGTAGGCGGCGCAATCTTAATTTAAATAAACTCTTCTTTCGAGAAGTTTTTGGAAAGTTCAGAGAGGCGGGCGGTTTTGCTACATTCTCTAAAGGGTTCCCTCATATGGCAATCTTGGCGGCGGGCGGGCATGTTTTCTGGTGGTGAGTTGTAGACCACCACCCGGGTCTTGAGTTTCACGGCGACACTCACGTCGTTAGCTTCAAGGTTAAGGCAGTGAGTAGGCGATGGTAAGCTCGTGTTATCGGGTTCGCTAGGTAACTCACCAGTTCGGCCTCTGGCGTGTCCATTTGTGGATTGGGCGAAGGACGTTCTTCGGAACTCTATGGATCGCAAATAGAAGTCCAGACGAAGACCAAGAACCCCCTCTGTGAGGTTGCCTAGGTTCCGGCGATACTCACATCGATTGCCTAAAGGGCAGTGAGGAGACGAAGGGGGCCTCAAGCCGCCCAGACCTTACTTCAGGTGGCCTGGCTCTTGGTTTCGCATGGCAGTGACCCGGTACTCTGGGCATAGAGGAGAGGCTTGTTTGTGGTGCATTAATTCGACTATGGAACCGGCTTGGAAGGCGGGGCGGTCCGACACAGGTATTGAATGAGGAGGTTACCGAGAGGGAAAACTGCGTCCTGACGGGACCCAGACACCACCCCGTCGACGTACTTGTTCGTCGGAGGCGGGTGCGGTCGAGTCGGGGGCCTCGGGGCTCCCCGTGTGTACAACCATAAGAACATTGTTGTGTCAAATCAAGTTTTTCCCATAACACCACTAATCTCCAGGAACAAAAGAATTATTCTGTCAAACGTTTGCCCAAGTATCTCCACATTAAGTGATTGAAGAAAAATTATTAACATTCGGTGTCAGAACTGCAGTACCGTTCGCCGTAATTGTTTGAAATTAATTTAAATGTGTATTCAATTAATATATTTTAGATATTAGTGCTCGTTGGTACTCTCGCATTTCCGTTTCCAAAGTCGATGAGGTTTCATAACAAAGAAGTTTGAAGAAAATATTATTAATTAAATCACTGGAGCAATTAAATCGTGTATAGAGTAAACAATTAGTTCTAAACATTTATTAACTATGTTCTTAATTTTATGTGATTGTGCTCGTTGGTTCTCTGTATTTTCGAATTTGAATATCTGGTTTGATTCGATAACTGCCATGCAGTTTCAATAATGTTTATATAATTCACGGCAACGTTTATCAATCCATCTTCAGTGTAATAAGCTAGAAATGAATATGCATTCAATTGTTATTTGATTTTAGCTATTTGTGCTTGTTAGTACTCTCGAAATTCTTATTTGAGTGTTGTACGTGGTTGCATAAGGACAAAGTTTTAAAAATTATTCATTTTGTATTGGCAAGAGCAATTAAATTGTGTATAGAGTAAAAAATTAGTTCTAAACATCTATTAACTATGTTCTTAATTTTATGTGATTGTGCTAGTTGGTTCTCTGTATTTTCGAATTTGAAAATGTGGCTTGGTCAGTTAAATCTGATGCAGTTTCAGCAATGTTTATATAATACACGGCAAAAATTTATTAATTATCTTTAGTGTAATAAACTAGTTCTGAATGTGTATTTAGTTATTTAATAGATTTTAGATATATCTTACTCGTTTGTACTCTCGCATTATCTATTTGAATGTCGCACGTAGTAGCATAACTACGAAGTTAAAAAATGTATCATTTCATAAAAGAGAGGGGCAATTAAATCATGCATAGAGTAAAACAATAGTTCGATATGTCTTTAAACTATTTTCTTAGTTTTATGTGTTTCTGCTCGTTTGTTTTCTCTATATTCCATTATTTTTTATTATGTTCGGTGTTGCGTAATGCCTGCTGACATTGACATTGATTATTTTAGACTGAAAATACGTTATTATTAATTCCAATTTGTGGCAATTAATTGGCAATTAATTAGCAATAAATGATTTGAGGGTTTCCGTTGATCTCCGACTCGAATTTAACTTATGTGTGTGCTGGCTTGACGTCAAGCTAGCACATACCCGTTTTCTCCACGAAAATACGTGGCGATTAATTCAAAATTGTGGCAATTAATTAGCAATAAATGATTTGACATGTTTCGTGTTGGTGTGCTGACTTGGCTGTTCCAGCTTGACGCACCTCGCTTAACCAATATGCAATTGTTGTTTCGCTTGATATTGAAAAAGCTTATGAAATTATTTTTTAACCTCGATTATACGTAATCTCACCTCAATAAACTTTAAAGGTAACTTATTGCTTTTTGGAAAAAATTTCCTTATCATAGATATTTGCGTGTACGTATGTTTGATAAAATATCAACACGCAGGGAAATGGTGGATGGGTTCAGTTATTAGTGTACTCCTGTTTTTGATCGCAATTAATGAAATAAGTAGTATCATAGAACCTCCAAGTAAATTATTTATCTTCGCGGATGATATTTCCATGGAATGCTGTGGTATAGATCCCCGCATAACAACTAAAATAATCCAAGAAAACTTGAACAAAATTCAAACATGGGCAAGTTCTTCTGGTTTCTACCTTTTAAGAACTAAATGGGAATTCATTATCATCTCCAAAAGCTCAAAACTTTTAAATGAAAATCCTGCCCTCTGTATTGGAGCTTTTGTATTGGAGCTCTGTATTGGAGCCCTCCGTATTGGTAACTTTTTTTTGAAGCAACTATTCAATACTTCTCTTATAACTATTTAGAAAAAAACATACTTAAATGTTCCGTTCACCTTTACAAGTTTCTAATGTTAATCTATAGATGTTAAATGCAAGTTAATCTACATTTATAGAGGTAATAAATGGTTGAGTGTTTGACTAACGACTGGCACGAACATATTACGAATTCTAACGAACTTATTGTTGCTGCCAGGCTGAACGTGCTCTTGCACTGGCGGATGAAGGTATTTATTTATTTATTTATTTATTTACTTTATTGTACTAATTGCTTTTGTTGCCGACTATGATGAGTAATCACATGTTATTTTATATCGAGTGCTAGTGTTTCATTGTAATTGAATAATTTCTTCTAATGTCAGAAGCCTATTATTTATTATTATTAAAACAATTTTCTCACATTCATTGTAGCCTGAGGATGAGGAAAAATCCACTAAGTCAAAACGCTTCCAAGACACTTTGTTTACTTTATATTGTCCTCTGTTATAAGGTTCACTTAAATTCGGTTTACTGATATTTCGTCCACTTCTTTTTCTCCATAAATAATTCGTCCCCTATATACTATATAGTCCATTAATTCGTATGTCCACAACTATTGTGCCCGTTTCCTTTCGTCCACATTTTTCCCTTATTCTTTGAAGTCCACAGAATTGTATGTTCACAATTTAAATAATGTACTGTGTTGTGGTTACAGCGATATTGAATAAGAAATTATTTTGGGATTGGAATCTTTACTTCTTCTAAAAACAAAGAAAATTATTTATTAAAAATATATGTATCAGTTTAATTCCTTGAAAAGAAATGGAAAAAAAATCTTATTGACGTTGTGAAAATGGATATATCTGCAATGCCCGTCTCGTCACCAATAAAAATGTAAATGATCTTATCCATATCTATAAAGAAGGTCAGCATACTCATGTGGAAAAAGGTACTGAAGTTCTTGCAACGAGAATGGTGACAGGAATAAAAAATAAAAGGGTCGAACAACCCCCAAATGAACCTCCTATATGCATAATAAAAGAATAAATACAGGGTATAGAAGGTCAGGAATACTGCTGCATTGACCGGAAGGAACTTCCTTATTATGCAGTGTCAACCGATCACAGAATGTAGGTAGGCATCCACTGCCTCAATCATTTCAAGAGTGTACAGTAATTCCACCGTTCGATGTTAGCTTAAGCGGAGAAGCAGTTTTACAGTTCCACAGCAGAGACAATAACAGAATACTTACTTTTAATAAAAAGGATGGGTTATGTAGAAACAGGACAGTCTTTTTGTGACGGAACGTTTAAAAGTGTTCCAAGATTATAATATTCATTTTACACAATACATGAAAAAAATACACGATTTGGTTTTACCATTAACTTGTTAGTGTACCACAAAAAGAAGTAACTTCTGTATTAATCTCTGAACATCTTAAAAATGCTGCAGAGTCAGGTGAAGTTTTCATGTTGGACTTCGAAATGAGTGCTATTACCGCAGTACGAGCCGTATTATCTAACAGCACAGTAAGTGGATGCTCATGCCTTTTGCAAGCTATTTAGCGGCAAGTTGTTAACTCAGGGCTGAAGGTACGTTTCACCGAAGATGTCATAAGAAGTGACTTTCAGCTGCTGATGACCTTCCATTCGTTCCCTCGACAACATGGCAGAGATGTTAGAAATAAGTTACGGCGATGTGCAAGACCTTTGAAACAATGTATCTGAGGGGACGATTTGCAGAGAAAGGATGATGGCAGAGCCGTCTCGATTGCGTCCGCAATTATGGAATGTGTATGAAGCGAGGTTAAATCGAGCAGAAAGAACAAATAATTTTATTGAGGGCCGACACTCGAAATTTCAGAAGCTGATTGTGGCACATCATGCAACAAAATGGAAAGTTTTAGACTATAAATAAAAGATCAAAGGACATTAATTGCAACTTCGCTGACAATCAGCAGGCAACTGATATCCTATTGCTATAAATTAGATACTTGCAAATTGATTGAACCATCAGACTGATACCGTGATAACAAAGTGGGGCAATGTGGGATTTGGTAGCTTGCGCTGCAGAGAAATAAATGCACATACCAGAGGTTATAGATCAAGATTATTACATATTATTAATTTACTAAATATAGATGCAATGGACTATTATTAGTGTGGACCAAAAATGTATCTAATGAACCCAATGTTAGTGTGTTCAATGGGATGAACGCCAAAGCTCAGTGAACCATTCTTATAAGTTGACATAAAAAAATGGACGAAATTTTTATGGACACTTCAGGTTTCTGGACTAAAATTCAAAATGGACTAAAATGCATAATGAACGAAAATAATGTATACGAAATGTTTCTGAACAATGTGTCTGGGAATCTCTCGAAACGTCGCACAACGAAGTTTTCATTACTGAAAATATAAACTACTACATTTATGCTATTAATTCTGTGTTTATTTTTTAAACCATTTAATAACAGTGTGTGCCGAAAACCTCTGTGACCGATGATATACTAACCTTTCAGCTGTCACACCGATGTTTCACAAGTAACCCAGCGACCACTGCGATACTGACAGCCTGGCATAAATGGCAACGAGAAAGCAGAGAACTGCCGCAGTTGTATTACTTTTTGTATGCTCAAATTAAAATATATGCTAATTAAAATGTGATTGTATGCGTATAGATTTTGAATCAGACGACTTCCATGGCAATAGTCAAGGACGTGTGCGTCCCACACCTCATAATTGTCGAGGCTACCGCAAAAAGATCGCATGTAAATATAATCTAGATTTTATCATTGACATATGCTTGTCCAGCCTGGATAAACATTGCATCTGGTATTATAAACGCTTTACAAACTTTCTAAATCAAATTTCTCGGAAGACTCATCAACGCATCATGGTTTATACCTAATAAACAAATTCATTATAAACTACAAATACCATCAATCACAGATCATCCGATCAACTTACAGAATTTCCCCAAAAAGTCACTTGACTGAAACAAAATTCCCAAACAAGGCCCAGATTAGACTTCATGCGACTTCAGCAGTAAATCCAGTGGTTGTAGAACTGTAAATAATTCCGAAGCAATCATGAAGAAAATTTTCTGAAAAAAAGGTTTTTGAGATCCAATTATTTATGTGTAAAAGATACCAAAGTCAATTCAAAGGAATGAAAGGTATCTTGTAACTAATCATTATTATGAGCGCAAATTTCTTTACTGAGATTGGTTTCTTCGGTTTTTGTAAATAAATGTTTCTGATAGACAATCACTTATGTGTGGAATCCGCCAATGTTGATGCACGGCAATCAATGGTTTAATTGTGAATTTAATCATTATCACAAACAAAGATTCCTTTATTGAGATTGTGGTCTTCCTTTTCACTTTCTCGTCTTATGAAGTTCTTCGTAAATATAAGTTAGGTATTCGTGCGCCGAAAAACTGATAATGAAAAAGTGAATAAATCCCTTTGCTACATTTAGAAGAAAAATCCTCTAACACATTGTTAGCCAGAACCATGCTTTGTTGGTTCTTGACACCGAAAAATCGAATGATGTCAAAACTGTCCGTCTGTCTGTATTCAACGCTAGCGTCTAAACCTTTCAGCCGATTTTCTTCAAAACTGATATTCTCCAATCGATCTGAATGGTCACGTGACTTTGGGAGTTTCAATATGATATTTTGGGTTTTGTGGGTACTTCACATCAATCCTCAATAACATTTTCCAAACTTTTACTCAAATACGGCGCTAAATTTTTTAATCAAATTTTGTCTTCGAACTGCGCAATCAACGCTTAAGAGAATGGTGGTCATTGCATGTCCGCTGAATTCACAAATTGTTTAAAAATTCAAAAACTGCAATTTTTTAGGGGGCGTCTTCCTGCCAACTGTAATATTTAAGACAGATTTTTTCCTTAATAGTACTATGAAGGGGCTGACCTGATTTTATAGACCGCGTTTACACAATTGTAAATAATATTTTCATTTTTTGTAATAAAATCCCATTTTAGCTATAAATTCTCTATATTTTTATAATTTTAGCCTGAAATATTTGCAACTTTTACAATTTTATGTGATTTGAGGTGTTGAGGTCTCTTGAGAACCTTAAATACCATAATTTAAATAATACACACACACACACAATAATAATACAATAATACACACACAATAATAATAATAATAATATTGCAGACATCATTTTTAATCCAATCTTGTAAAAAGTTTAATTGAACAACACATCCTTGCCATAAACCCTTATAGACTAACCTAAATTTTAAATATTAAAGAGTTTAATATTCTTTCTTTTAAACAATTGGCATGTCGAACAGGTAAAAATACACTACAAATTTGATATTATTTATCGTTTTCTTATCTAAAACTACTTTACTTCCATATTTTGTTTCTATGTTTCTCATATTAAGAACAGAATATTCATATTGTGACACCAAAACAGACGGTCATTTTATTTAGGCAAGTAATGGTCAAAATGTTGTAGGTATTGCAAAAGACGTGGATTTCTTTGGTGCAGATACGCAGATGACACCGTAGCAACGAGAAACAACGAGTTCGTTTAGTAGCAGGTGCAGGATACACCATACCAACGCGAAAAGACGAGAGAGAGAAAAACACAGCTTTGAAGGATGGACCAGATTGGGAATTAGGGCATTCCGACTCGTGTCGTGGTGGTGAGCGGATCGCTGGCGCGTTTTTTCTTGAGGCTAATTATCATCTCGGGACTTGTTGAGAGTGAACATTGAACTTGAACTTTGAATATTTCCGCATTAGGAGTACAACAGGAAATTTACGTGTTGCATTTGCCATTGCAAACTCGAACTTATAATATTTTCATGAGCGAACCCGAAAGTGAACTTAGAATATTTTCTCGGTGGAGTTACAAGATTTGACTTAGAAATTTTACCAGTGAATTGTGAACTGCCAGGTTAGGTGATAGAAAATAACATTAGAATGATATTATTCCGACTTGGGAAAACTAATCAGTTTGATAGGTGCCCACCTGAGGCGCAAGACAAAGAGTATAGGCAGTGTTTGAGAAGTAGTTGAGGAAGCTCTGACTTAACGCTGATCATCGACTTCAATAAGAAGGAAGATTGGTCGTGGCGACATCGAGCGACGTGCGCGCGAAGAGACAAGAAACGATAAAAGGTTCTATAACGTAGTGATTGCAATATTGAGGAAAATGGTCATCACATAACGATAAATTGTGATAATCAATGATAGTTGATAACTTTGGGCATGCATAATAAATTATAATTCATAGTTTGAAAGAAAGCTGATTCTCACTTGCCATTACGTGCAATCCTAGAGTAGACATTTTAGAATTATTTTCAGATTCCTCGCCACTTCGTATGGATGACAGATTGAGTAATTGGTGCAAAGTAAGTAGTAAATAATTATTTCATAAGAACCCGTCGACTACCAGCGAGATTTACATTTTATTTGTAATATATCCAGTTGACAGTAATACTTAATCAAGAATTTAAGTGTAAGCTTTTCCTGGCGCCCAAATTGTTTATGTAACTGGAAATTGGTTACGGCTTACAATTATTAGTAATTAAAACGTTTCAGTAGTATGTTCGTTATATCGACCTCAGTGAAGTACCCCGAAAAATACTTCTGAAATGAAAGCAAAATCTGTTCTTCCGACGGTAAGAAACAATTTGCCTTTTGAGGGCTTAATTTATTAATAAAAGAAGTTTAAATTAGTATAGGCTCTTATGGAATATCTTTCACGGGCATAGTTTTGTTTAGTCATTGAATAAGTGGCTGTAATCGTGGCTCATTGCAAAGTCGCAAGCATTTCACCACTGAGATCCGGATTTGATTCCCGTCGAATCTCATGTGAAATTTGTTCGAACAAAACAAGTTCGGCTGCTTCACAAGGGCTAGTCCAACCCCTGTGAAGTGTCCTAAACCCTACCCCTATCCTTATTCCTTCCCAATTCTGGCCGATAGGTAGTGACGCAGGAGCGCGTAGTAGGAGGCGCGTACGCGGAGATGCTACCTGGCGGTCCTCTTGACAACCGAAAACGACGAGACGCGACAGACTGTTAACGGAGGATTACTCATAAACAAGCGCAGTATTGGGGAGGATTACCTTGAAAGCGCAGCGCTCAACGCCTTAAGGGGCTTGGGAGACGCGTTGCGTCGAAGTAGACGCAATTCAATACGCAGGAATTTTTTTAGGGATTAGTTGATATTAAATGGTATATTACATACCTCACCGGGCATTCGGAGGAGTAATTTATAAACAACTGCTCCTAAATTCATCGCAAACAGAAGTACTGACTCTCGACCGAGGAGTTACAACAACACCAGTTTGACTGAATAAAACACCTGTGTCTTATCACCGCCACCATCTCGCCGTTCAACACTGAAGTACTCAAATATTGACGAGGCACTGTGGCGAAACCCGCAATTGCGTTTATCCGCACATGGGACAAGCACCATATCTTTTACCGTCCCTTATTACAAGTGGAGAAATTTAAAAAAAAAAAAGTTGGAACTTTTTTGAGAAAAAATTGCGTGAATTTCAAGCGCAAATTACACAAACTACTCGTTTTCTTCAAAAAATGTACATGATCTTTTTTAAAGAGCTGATTTTTTTAACCAACTTTTGTTTGAGGCAAAAATCTTTATCTTCAATTTTGTGTTTTAATTTTTTTAAACTTTTCGGAAAATTGGTGTTTTCAACGAAAATGAAACTTGTACCATTCTCTTTAACATAATTTGCACTATTTAACAACAAAGTTTAATCCAAAAATTTGGAGCCTTTTTGAAAATTTTGAAAATAACCAAGGGCTTCATGTAAAATTAAAATATCGGTTTCAAGTCGCAGAGGCTACAACATCACCCAGAAGATTGGGGAATATCAATTTTGGGAAAAATCAGCTGAAACGATTTATGAGCTAGCGTTGTGCACAGATGGACACTTTTGGCGTCAATGGATTTTCGGTATGAAGGACGCATACAACATACTTTCTGTCTACACCATGTGTTAGAGGCTTTTGTCTATATTTAGGAACTGATTTATCCATTTTTATTACCAGACCCGGTAATCTGGCTCGTGTCGAAACTACCGTTTTCCCGCGGACGATTTCTTTCTTCTTACGTTGTAATTACAAGAAAGTAAATTGAAAGTGCCTTTCCGAATGCCTCGCGGTCAGGCTGTTACATGAAATGAAGTTTCAAATTTCTCACTAGAGAAACCAATAAAACGGTCACATTGAAGCATTTCATCACATTTAATTCACATATTTCTTAGAACTCCTGATGTAGGTTAAGCAACTGCAGTTCTGCATAAAACGATTCTCCTCAAAAAAAAAAATATATATATATATATATATATATATATATATATATATATATATATATTACACCAGCTACAAGTAGCAGGAAATCCTACCAAATGTAAGGAGGGGGTAACTTGTCAAGGACGTAGCGATGCAAATTTGCCGAAGCAAGAATTAACACACTTGCATACTAACGAACTTCCGGCGACCTTTGAGGTCGTTCTTATCTATGAATATTAATTTGAATGTTAAATTGAATCACCTCTAGGGTTTTTAATTTCCCACGACACTTTTTGGTCAGGATAATTCTTAGTCATTGTCGTGCCTCGTCGAGGTAATTCAGTATTGAAGCTAGCAAGTGGAGTCATGCTTCTGTTTTAGTCTAGAATCTGCAATTGTCACGAGGAAATTTGTCACATTCTGTAGCAAATTTTGGTTTCATTGTCTCTGATTGAGAAGCCAAGAAGAAGTCCTTTGATCGCTGCTGTTCTCTAGTCACGCCCTACGTCTTGGAAGTTAGCACAGCCATTTCATCTATACACAAAACTGTACAGCTAATAATTCGTCGCTTTTTGTCGTCCTTAAGATGTGAAAACAAAATTTGACGCAGGTCATTTTCGCAAAATAATCGATATTCATGCTAACTTCCATTGGAAGTTAGCAGGACCACACATGTAAATCCGCTAATAATATAAGCATATACACCAAAGAGTACTCCAAATTTACTGCCATTTATATTAAAACGGATTAGTGAAGAAATCACACTTGATATCTCCATTTTTAGAAAAGATATTTACAAAATACGAAAATAACACCTACGTTCCTATATGAGAGCACTCAAGAAGGAGAAGACACGTTTCGTCCAAGACCAATTGCCGTAACAATTTATACTCTACGCCAAAATTTGCCCTTACCTGTTGCAAAACTGTAATCTGTAATAAAAAAATTGCCGCGGACCGGTTAGTTTAAAATACCCAGGTTCGAACCCCAGAAATTGAAGTCTTGGAAGCTCCCTGCGCAAGGAAAGGAACCAATAGCCGCAACAATTCATAGTTCTACAAAATTTGCCCTTAACCGTTGCAAACTGTAATTTGTAATAAAAAAATTTCCTGGGCGGACCTGTTATATATTAAAATACCCAGGTTCGTACCCTGGTGAAATTAAAGTCCTGGAAGCTCCCTGCACAAGGAAGACACGTTACCTCCTGAACCAATAGCCGTAAATATTCATACTCTACACCAACATTTGCCCTTACCCGTTGCAAACTGTAATCTGCAATAAAAAAATTGGCCACGGACCGGTTAGTTTAAAGTACCCAGGTTCGAAACCCAGAAATATAAGGCTTGGAACTTCCCTGCGCCAGGGGAAGACATTACCTCCTGAACCAATAGCCGTAATAATTCATACTCTAAGCCAAAATTTGCCCTTACCCGTTGCAAACTGTAATCTGCAATAAAAAAATTTGCTGCGACCGGTTAGTTTAAAATACCCAGGTTCGAACCCCAGAAATTAAAGTCTTGGAAGCTCCCTGCGCAAGGAAAAGACACGTTACCTCCTGAACCAATAGCCGTAACAATTCATACTCTATGCACTAAAATTTGCCCTTAACCTGATGCAAACTGTAATCTGCAATAAAAATATTGCCGCGGGCCTGTTAGTTTAAAATACCCAGGATTCGAACCCCAGAAATTGAAATCTTGGAAGCTCCCTGCACACGGAAAAGACACGATTCCTCCTGAAAGCAATTGCCTTATCAATTCACAATTTATGCCAACATTTGTCCCTACCTGTTGGAAACTGTAATCTGTAAAAAAATGCCGTGACCGGTTAGATTAAAATATCTAGGTCTGTCCCAGAATTAAGCCGCGGAATCTCCTGCGCAAAGAAAAGACACGTTACCTCCTGAACGAATAGCTGTAACAATTTATACTCTATGAGAGAGACAGAGAGAGAGAGAGAGAGAGAGAGAGTTAGAGAGAGTGAGAGAGAGATAGTGAGAGATAGAGGGAGAGAGAGGGAGAGTTGATTTCTGGTCGAACGCGGCAGAGCGGACATCCAGTACCTCGGAAACGAAGTATGAAACAAAAAACAAAACAAAGGAAGGAGGGCCAACACTTGGTAATTTTTAGTGCGACCAACGTTAGAAAACTCAAAATAAATAATTGTCTCTTTCATTGTATCTGTGGTATCCTCAATCAGAGAACGAGACGGAGCTACGCCTGCCGCACCGCCAGTGGAGGGGGCGCAGCCCTCCCCCTCTCCCCTTCACCAGGCGGGGAGGTATAAAGGCTTGGCCGGGAGCAGGGCGCCCCGTTCAGTTACCGCTTAGCATAAGCTACCACCGCCGCACTTGCTACACGCCCTATGGAGGCGTAACCTGCGGCGCACTACAAGGAGACTCAGGCTGCCCCGGCGCTTGCTACAGTCACAGGCCGTGACGTATCCGCCGGGCGATCAGCACCTACCTCGGGGGCTACTGCCGCCCTCGCTATACGCCCTATCGAGGCGTACTCTGCAGCGCGCTACACGAGGACTGCAGGCTGCCCTGGCGCGGCAACACCTGCCGTGACGCATCCGCCGGCGACCTGCACCGACCCGGGGCTACTGCCGCCCTCGCTATACGCCCCATATGAGGCGTAACCGGTTGCGCGCTACAACGTGATCATGGCTGCCGCCGAGGCTTGCTGAAGGCCACAAGTCGTGGCGTATCAGCCAGGCGATCAACGCCGACCTTCGGTGGCCCCTGCCGCCTCTCGCTACTCCTTTTCTAATCACCGCGGCGTCACCGCCGCGCGGTACTTCGGAGACTAGAGGCCACTGCGGCCACTATCACCTAATAACTATCGCCCCGCAGGCGATACCGCGCGCAAGAAGGCCGTTAAGAAGCATTGCGGTATTTGCGATGTTGTTCTGTGTATTTATTATTGGGTGAAAGTACATGGTTATAAAACATTGACTGTTTATATTACCTTGCAATCCTGCAAACATAACATTGGCGATGAGGATATAAGAACAAGACACGTGAAGAACAATGGAGCAAATAACGCAAGTGATCGCGATGTTGCAAACACAACATCAAGAACAGATGAGAATGTTAATGAACCAATTCGAGATACAGAAACAACAACAAGTCCAGCAGATTCCGGTATTTCCACCATATAGTAAAGATCAGGAGGACTGGACAGTTTATATAGAACGTTTTGAGCAGCATTTGGAAGCACATGGTGTGACAAACGAAGCACAGCAGCGGGCACATTTTTTGGCATGTGTGGGAGAAGAAACTCTATTACGATAAAGAAATATGTCTAGAAGATCCAAGAAAATTAACATTCAGTCAATTGAAATTGAAGCTGGCCGATCACTTTGAAGAAAGAATACATGTAGTGACCTCAAGATATAAGTTTTTTCAAACGAAATTAAAACCAGGTCAAACACATGCGGAATGGGTGGTAGAGCTGAAAGGTTTAGCAACCACAAGTTTAAGTGCAATAAAAGTAACTGTGCAGAGTCATGCAAATAATATGATTAGAGATATGGTTATATTACATACCCTCGATAAACTGTCGTATAGATGCAATACGGAAAGAAGAACCAACACTGGGGCTAGAAGTGGATGAAGATTCATAAATTACACAAAATGTCTGAAAATCTAGTAAAGCAGATGAAGATAACAGAAGTGAGCAAAGTCACAAAGGAGAAAGAACGAGCAGAAGAAAAATTAAAATCATGCCCAGGTTGTGAAAGTAACCATAAACGAAGTCAGTGTTGGTTTAAAGAGGCAAAATGTAGATTCTGCAAAAAGATCGGGCACATACAAAGTGTTTGTCTGAAAAAGAAACAAATGGCGGGTAGAAAACAGGAAAACCCAAAGAGTGTGAAACGTAGCACCAAGCAGTTCGAAGAAATGGAAGTAGATCATATAAGCAGACGGTGAATATGATTTGAATTCACTACAAGGAAGAAAGATAAGAGTGCAATTGGAAATGTTAGGGAAAATATGGAGTTCCAGATCGATACAGGTGCTACAGCAAATCTTAATAAATCTAACAACATATCAAAAGTTAGGTGCACTCGAGATGTTCCAGTAAAGCACAGTTAAAATCATATCAGGAATAAACATCCCAGTAAAAAGGTCAAGTAGAAGTGATCAAAAGATATAAAGGAATACAACGAAAGTTAAGGTTTTATTATTGTGAACCGAGGATGTACAAAAATATATTGGGAATGGAAGAATAAACACTCTTGGTTTCACGATAGAAGATAATGTCATGTCAGTCGACAACACAAGTAAAAGTGCAGAAATGAAGAAAATATGTGAAGAGTTTTCCGAAGTGTTTTCAGAAGGCTTAGGTCATTGCACAACATATAAAGCTCATATAACGATGAAAGAAAATTGTCTACCAAAATTTTGTAGAAGCAAGACTGGTGCCATTCAATTGCAAGAGCAAGTAAAACAAGAATTGCAACGTATGCAAGAAGGAGTGCTCAAACCAGTTGATAATGCAGGAGGGCTACCCCAGTGGTAATTATAAAAAAACAAACGGTAAACTAAGGTTGTGCGGGATTTCAGTTACGCAAATCCATAAATGTTAATAGACCACTATCCTATGCCAAACCAGAAGAAATATTTGCGAAACTACAAGGTGAGTGTTTCACGAAAATAGATTTATCGGAAGCTTATTTTGCTAGAGCTAGATGAAGAATCGAAGAAATGATGGTAATTAATACAAATGATGGTTTGTACTGAAGTTTCAAAGGCTTCCGTATGGCATCGCCAGTTCGCCCGCGATATTTCAAAGGTTTCGCAAATAAATTACGGAGAAAGTACCAAATTGCGCTAACTTGATGATATTATTGTTACAGGCAAAAATGGAGGAAAAACATACAGAATTTGCGGACGCTGTTACAATTGTTAAAGACAATGGACTCAAATGTAATTGGGAGAAATGTGAATTGTTTAAGACTTCTATAAACTATTTAGGCTACGTAGTGACAAACATGGAATTCGGACTAACAAAGGAAAAATATTAAAGCAATTTACAAGAATGCCAGCACCTCAAGATTTGAAACAACTTAGCCTATTCTCTTAGTAAGGTTGCGTATTATCTCCAAGTTTATTAAGAATAGAGTAAATGATATCGGCACCACTAAACCACATGGAAGAAAATGTGAAGTCTATATATCGACAAAGTGTGAAAATGCATTTCAGCATCTGAAACAAGAATTGATTAAAGCAACAAGATTGACGCACTACGCGCCAGGTCAACCGCTAATTCTCGCGGCTGACGCATCAGAAAATGGTATTGGCGCTGTGATATCAACGACTACGCCAGAAGGCATTGAAGTACCAATTGCATTTGCATCGAAAACGTTAAACGACGCACAGAGAAATTATGGACAAATTCAAAAAGAAGCACTAGCAATAATTTATGGGGTGAAGAAATTTAATCAATATCTGTATGGCGCGAAATTTACGCTCATTACAGATCATAAACCACTTACGTCATTGTTCAATCCAAGAAAAGGTATTTCGGAGAGAACGGAGAAGAAACTTAAAAGATGGGCAATTTTCTCTCTGATATGGGATTTTTGAGATTGCCGGCAGGGTCAACTTCACAGCACGGCAACGCAGACGCGCGCTGTCGATACATGGCGGGGCCAGACGAGTCATTCGACAAATTGGAAGAAGCCTATGCGTACATAGACTTCGAGGATGGCGACGCCCTGTTACGGCTGCTGCTGATGCAAAAAGGGTAGCGCAGGTAACACGGGAAGACCGCCTGCAAAACAAGTGCGGTTATTTGAGTAAAGGTTGGCCAACGAGGAAACTAAATCATAGTTCACCAGACTTAAATCAATTCTTGTTAAAGAGAGACGAGTTATCAATGCAAATTGTAATAAATATACACTGTGAAGATAACGTAAGAGCCGTAATTCCAAAGAAGCTGCAAGCAGAAGTACTAGTTATTGCATGTTGGACATTGGGGCATTACCAGAACAAAAACGGTTGCTAGAAGATATGTATATTGCCGGGGATAACAGATATAGAAAATTTGATACGCAATTGCAATATACAGACAGAATCCAGGCAGTCCGGCTGAAGCACTTTTCAAGCTGGCCAAAAGCTGAGAAACCATGGGAGCGAGTACATATTGATTATGCGGGGCCGTTCTATGGGTCAATGTGGTTAGTAGTTACGGATGCATTTTCACAGTATCCATATGTGTGTGAGACGCGTACCGCAACAACAGAAGCAATAATTCAAATGTGTTAACGAAAGTGTTCGTAATAGAAGGCTTACCACAATTGTTGATATCGGACAATGGCGCACAATTCACATCACATTTATTTGAGAAATTTTGTATAGAAAATGGCATTCAACACCTTAGGACTGCCCCATTCCACCCACAGTCAAACGGGGGAGCGGAGAGATTTGTACGAACATTTAAAACAACCATGATTAAAGTAATGGCAGAAGGAGTTGGCAAAGATAAAGCACTACAACAGCTATTAGTGACATATAGAGCAACTCCAGTAGGAAATGAAGAGAAAAGTCCCGCGGAACGACTTCATGGCAGGCAGCCGAGGACATTATTGGCACTATTAGTACCCGTCAAACGCCCGAAGCAAGTAGGGAACACAACATTCAAAGTCAGAGATAAAGTCTATGTTCGGTCGTTTAAATCCTATCCAAAATGGGATCCCAGCAGTAATCCACGAAACCATAGGATATAGAATGCATCTGCGGCAAGCAGAAAACGGTATCATCAGAAGACATGAGAACCAGATAACAAAAAGGTGGAACATGCATAAAATAGATGAGACACAACATAGGAGTAATATGCATTCTAATTTTCAGCCGGTGACAATGCGGATGACGGAACCAGTCATCACACACGAGCCAGCGGCTCGGCCGGCAACACCAGCAGATGACACATCCCAAGGAGGGGTGCGACCAGAGGCGGAGTCATTCGCCGAACCCAGCAGCCGAGACGCGTCACCAGGTCCAGCCCTGCTGCGGAGGTCGCGTCGTCATCGTGGGCACCCATATGCCCACAATAAAACGGGGAGGAATGTGGTATCCCCCCAATCAGAGAACGAGACGGAGTTACGCTCCGCCGCACCGCTAGTGGAGGGGCGCAGCCCCTCCCCTCTCCCTTCACCAGGCGGGGAGGTATAAAGGCTTGGCCGGGAGCAGGGCGCTCTGGGTTCAGTTACCGCTAGCATAAGCTACCACCGCCGCACTTGCTACACGCCCCATGGAGGCGCAAATTGCGGCGCACTACAAGGAGACTCAGGCTGCCCCGGCGCTTGCTGGGCAGTCACAGGCCGTGACGTATCCGCTGGGCGATCAGCACCACTCGGGGCTACTGCCCCCCGCTATACGCTCCATCGAGTGCATCGCAGCGCGCTACACGAGGACTGCAGGCCGCCCTGGCGCTGCTACCGTCACCTGCCGTGACGCATCCGCCGGCGACCTGCACCGACCTCGGGGGGGGCTACTGCCGCCCCTCGCCATACGCCCCATGGAGGCGTAACCGGTCGCGCGCTACACCGTGACTCCAGCGGCTGCCGCCGAGGCTTGCCAGCGTCACGTCGTGGCGTATCAGCCAGGCGATCAACGCCGACCTCGGTGGCCCTGCCGCCTCTCGCTACCCTTCTAATCGCGGCGTCACCGCCGCGCGGTACTTCGGAGACTAGAGGCTACTGCGGCCGTTAAGAAGCATTGTACATATTTGTGATGTTGTTCTGTGTATTTATTATTGGGTGAAAGTAAATGGTTATAAAACATTGACTGTTTATATTACCTTGCAATCCTGCAAATACAACAGTATCATTTTCACGATTGTAACAAAATTATTAGTAAAATAACAACTATTATCGCCCTGCAGGCGATAAGGCTCGGCAAGGCAAGAAGGCCGTTAAGAAGCATTGTACATATTTGTGATGTTGTTCTGTGTATTTATTATTGGGTGAAAGTAAATGGTTATAAAACATTGACTGTTTATATTACTTGCAATCCTGCAAATACAACAGTATCATTTTCACGATTGTAACAAAATTATTAGTAAAAACTAGAAAATTCTATAATTTTCTATACTTTTACGATATTAATTTTCTCTTAGTACAGTGCTACCAGTGTTAATTTTATTACGTGTAATTCAAAATAATTATTTTGTTATAAACATTAAATTATTTTCATTGATTTTTTTAGTACTTTGGTGCGAGTTCCGGAATCTACATTTTTGGAAATGAAGAAATGAAATGAAATTATTTTGATATATAGTTAGTTTATAAAACACAATTTTCCTTAAAATGTATTACTATTATTTTTCTTTCATCTTCAATATGTACTACACCACATATATACCAAATAATTAGCACAAAATATTATTTTCTGCAATAAGTTATCAGTTGGAGTTACAAGTTGCAAGTTATGTACAAAAGAAGCGAATTTAGAAATGCAACAGGAGCGGTACCATTATTTCAAGTAATGCTACAAAATGAAATAAAAGTTTTCCAGAAGTCTGCAAACTTCTTTGATTCTTCTCACTTCAGAATCCGAACACTGATTTTCAAATAATGAAGGATAAAAACTCTTCTAGGAAATAATGACAACATAATAATGCTGGGTTAATAGAGTAGCACCTCTGAGAAACCAGCAACTTCAATGCGAATTAGCAATGCTGCCAGACATTTGTGCATCTGAAAATCAAGTGATTGTATTTTCATTTCAAGGAAACAAGGGAAGTTTATAATTTCCTCATTTTTGGGTAGATTGGTAAAATTATTAATAAATGTTTTGTTCTGATTGTTGCTGAATGAAACTGTTGTAACATGGAGGCAACGAACAGAAGCGTCAAGATCAAAATTAATATATAGCAATAAACGAAAAATTAAAGCTTTATTTTGAAGATTGGTTATTCGTGATATAAATAATAATTTTCGTCACAACCTCTCCCGTCAGGTCACTGCGGTAGAACAGGAGATAGCCTGCTCCTTCACCGCAGAGAAGATGTCGATTAACATCCATTTATCAGTCGTTGCCGACATTGAAAGGAATACGATACGCCGGACGTGCCGCTTGGCTCGACGTGTCGCCGGCAACGGATATGACGCTGATCTCAGCTCGATTTCGGAGCGGCAGCGCGCCTCGCTCTCACACGGCGCTTTGTCAGACGTGGGTGGCGTGTCCGAGAAATGTTTATAATGAGTTTCTTGGAATTACAGAATTTTCAGAATTATTATTCGTGATAAAGCAAATATTTTAAAATATATTTAAAATTTAAGAAGAAATTAAGAGCAATTTATATAATTGTGTCTATTAATAATTTGTTGGACCGAATACCGAAATAGTAGCGGTAAAAGTATTTATACCGGTATAGAAATACCTTTACTTCTATTATACCATTATTCAAAATACCTTTAAAAATACCGGTATAAGACGTCAAATACCGGTATTTTTAGAGGTATATTACTCTCATCTTACGTCTATACCGGAAAAATACATTTATTTAAAGGTAATATAGCGGTATTCTCTCATCAAAATACCGGTAGTTTCATACAAAATACCGGTATTTCAGTAGAATCATACAGGTATTTGGAGGAAATTCATTGTGATTTTTTCCGTGAGATGTCTCAGAGCACAGAACTACTTACACGGCAGAGTTTCTGACCGGGAGGTCCTAGGGTTCGAGCACCGAGGGTGGCGGATTTTCGACTCTAGGCATATTCTAGCTAGGTCGAGTTCTGCCGTTGACTGGAAGAGAATTCTAGAGGGCGGGTTTCCTGAAGGGTAGTTTTCTATGGTTTCTCCGGTCAGTACCTTTCGTAAAGAGTAGTTCTTGTGCGGCGGGTTTGGTAGTAGAGTTGAGTAGGGTTTGGTGTTTAGGCGAGAGTTTGAAGTGTCTATGATCCGCTCCCTATTCGTGATGCGCCTTCGGGCCTGGGGAGAGGAGTGTCACGTGACATTGGCGGCGATCGGAAGCGAAGGCGGTGGCACGTGAGGTGCCCGCGATGGCGGCCCGTTTGTCTTTTAGATTTCGTTTCAACGGGAATTGAGGCATCTGGCTTGCAGGTGGCCAAGGAGCGGGGCGGCGCGCCGGCAGTGCACCTGAAGCTCTCTTTGTCGGCGAGATGCATTAACGGGCTTATATTTGCGAGGGAGGCCCGAAGCGATTCCCAGAAATATTTGTACACATTTCTTGGTCGCTTGTCAGGTAGCGAGCGATGGGGTGAGTGGAGTGGCGCCGCGCGCGGGGTGGCCCAGCCTTAGCTAATGAGGGCTTTAAATCCCATGTGGCGGCGCCGAGAAGCGGCGGTCAATGTTCTGGCGGCGGGCCCGTGAGAACGGCGGTTTGTGCAAAGACACTGTAAATGCTTATTGCCCTTTGTTGGATTTTCAGTGCAGCAGCGTGCTGGCATGCACAGAGCGAATTCGTGAGATGTTGGTGAAAGTATGTCTTAATAATGGTACAAAAGGGAAGAAAGCTTTAGGGGCTGGGTGCTGGTGGCAAATCGATCGCGAGATTGAACAGTCACCTGTCCGTTTCTGTACGTCATGAAGCCTTTCGTGAGCTCATATGTGCAAACGGTGGAGTCTACGTGAATTTTGAATTGGCCTATTTTTGACCCGGTGCTAGGTTTGAGATATGGAGAGTTTTGTTGGGAACTTGTCGTGCCAGTCTATGTAGGAGGATTTTCCTGGCTTCAGTTACGAAATGTGTTCATTGATTTGGGTCCCGAATTGAGAGTGAGGTGAAGACATTTTGTACAGGAGTGGTCGTTTGAAGGTCTTTTTGTACTTTGTGGAGTCCGGAGTTCCGGATGCCTCGCATGGCGGCCCTCCACGGGCAGAGGAGAAGCAGACGGCCACAATGCCGGGACACTGCTGGTAGGCCTTAGCCCCGTCAGGAGCTGTTGAGCTAGTACAGACAGATGCACGTCACTTCATTGCCAATGTGGTGCTATGAGAAGGCGGTGCTAAGTCTCAAGTTGCCGCGTTCGCCCGATGATCCACCAGCGGAGCCCCAACTCGCCGGCCTTTGCAGAGGATTGGGCGCGGGACTTCCAATCCAAACCCACGTATAAAAGTCCGTGAGGGAGCATGATTGCCCGTCAGGTTCCCTTGAATCCGGCGATACTTGGATAGCGTCAAGGTGTATGCAGTGAGAACTCGATGTGTGGGCTACGAGCCACACGGATTTCAGTCTGAGCGGCTCACAGATAGTCACTTGGCTTTGTCATGGCAGTGACCGAACTCGTGGGTTATTGGGTTGGAATTTATTCCGGCGCTAAGTGAGGGGCGCTTGATTTGACACCTATGACACCCCCGTACAGATAGTAGCTCTTAACTGGCGGAGTGGCTCAACGCAGGTTAATTTCAGGAGACCCCGGTGACGTGTTGCATTGCTGCGTATCAAAATGCTAGTGGATTAGCCTAGTCAAATTAGACAATTCGAGTGAAAAACACGTTTTGAAACTTGGCATGAATGTTTCTCGAACGTTTGTGAGGTACAGGCAAGGATAGGGGGTCAAAATGTTAATCGTTTTTCTTGGGCTTTCATTTATAGTGGCGAGCATGGTTCTATGTAATGGAAGTTGAGATGAAAGATAATATGGAAATAATGGGAGCTCCGGCCTGTTTACTAGAAAGAGGAAATGGGCCACAACTTTTGACGGTTTTCTTTTACAATATCTAGCTGTGCTAATCCAGCAAGTAATTTCTCGCCTTTAGTAATGGTTATGTAATACTACTTATACCACAAAAGTATTTCTCTCCAAATTAACACATCTCAGCCACCAGTTTTGGTGAAACTCTTTTGAAATCGTAGAACGTTTGGCGCGAAAATTAAATATTTTCACGCATATATCAACATAAATTTGACAATAATAACTGATTTTCACAGAGTTAAACCATGTCACAACATTGTGACGTAATTCACCGAAATTCAGATGCTGCCTCGCGGCGGGTCAATGTCATTGTTCCAATCAGATATTCTCTGAAGGCTAGAAAGTTTTATTTCATATTTTCTAAATAGGCTTTAAAGAGTTTCTAATAGGTTAAAATGTAAAGGTATAACAAAAACTCGAATGTAAGAAACGAACAAACATATATGAAATAATATACAAATTCCAACTTACGTAGCATCCAACTGCATGGAATCACCTCTATTACGCTCACGAAGCGCAGGAAATTCGGAGCGGCCGAATTATGTTTGATACCATAATACATAAAAATATTCTTTTTAGAAAATATAACATTACCTTACATGAAGATCAGCTTTTGATAAATACAATTTCATTAACAAAAAAATGTATCTTCACAATTGTAGTTGTAGTTCACATGCCGACAAAAATATTTAATTTTTAAAAAAGATTCAAAATCAGCTTATTTCTAAAGAAATATGTGACTTACACTATCTTCAAAGTGTTCTTTACGTCCTTAAGATCCAAATTGAATAAAAAAGTGGTCGTTTTTAAGAAAAAATGGTTTCAAGACAATAAAAAGTGCCCAAGTTTGACACAAAATTTCACGGAATACTAATTTTCAAACAAGAATTGATCGAAAATGACTTCAATTTTACATCTGTGTGACGTCAATCGTTTTGCTGTCAATCGATTTTTCGGTATGAAGGACTCTCAAAACTTGGATTCTGGCTACACCAGGCCACGTTGTTTTTTTTTTTGTTTTTTTTAGCTACTGGATTTATCCACTTTTCGTTACCATTGCCCGGCAATAAGAGTTTTTCTGCTGAAAATTCGCCGTCTTTCCGCAGCATTACATAACTTTCGTAAGCGTTAGCAAAAAACTAAAAAGATAGGATTGGAAAAAAGTTAGAGAATTTTTGTATGGAGACATGCGAGATGGGTAAGAAGTGTTTTAGAAATGTGCACTGCATGCATTGACAAACGAGATCTATCTTCCTGAAAGGGCAAAACTGCTGAACAGGAAGAAAATAAATTTAAAAAAGATCTATAATAGGTTATCTAACATTGAGTACGGAAAGTTTATGATAATGAAAGGCTCTTTCGTGTCTCGTGGCAGCAAAGCATACGGATAGTTGGTGATAGTCTTCTTCTTTTAGCGCCATAAACTTATTAGAGCGTAGGCTAGTCTTCAGTAAGTGTCTCCACCCTAAATGCCTTCTTGTGAGATTTATCCTGGGCAAGTATACTTAAGGTAGTTTGACATTCCTTTCTCGAGGGCTACTAGTGCGCAAATTTTGACGTTTGATTTGAAGATCTGATAGTGCAGGCCAAGATACAATATCCGCAATTTATCCAAATCCAATAATCTTGATTGGTGCTAAATTCGTTAGAGGATTTAATTTGCTCTGCATGCCGTCGATTTTTGGCATCTCAAAAATCCCCCGACTTTGACCGACTTTGGACCGACGAACATGGGATCAGTGGTCCGCCATGATAACTACTATACTATCAAAACCTTTCGTTTTCGTGATAGTGGAGTCAGGGAAATTTCATTGCAGGACCATTTTATCAGAATCGTTTATAATGAATAACTTCCTGCTTTCGCAAATGCAGTAGCAATGCGCTACTTTCTAGACGGTCTCGAATAAAGTAATTTACCATATACATGAGCAAGAAAAATATTTTACGGAATTAGTGTCACAAAACTAGAATATCTTTTTTTAAATTTATTTATTTAACAGAGTGAGCTGCTTAAACAACGCTCAGCCGTATGGCTTTTCAGTTGTTAGGAGCGAGTATTTTCAAACGAAGGTGGTAGAAAGGGGTGGCTACGGCCACCTCCCATTAAACATAGATTGAAGTAGTGCGAATGATAAAGTGGAGGAATACATATTGTTGACTTTTTATGGGAGGACTATTTATTTCATTATCTTATATCAGCCAGTTTCCGGAGGAAGATGTGGAAGGGAAGTCAGTTGCGGAGACGAGTTTCGACGGAATGTTCTTTACCCATGTTGTAGTGGGAAGCACCGGTATACGAGAGTATCTGTCGAAATTACGGCACTTTTCGCCGCAGCATTACCTAACTTTCTCTAAAATACGTATGTTATTCCGTGTACTACGTTAACGAAACAGTGAAAAAGTCAGAGAATATAAAAATTTACTACAGAAACCCGTGTGATTCACAATATCGTTTGTAAAATATAAAGTGGTGCAACAGAAAATCTCAATTTTA